>LR990530.1:14049118-15398824 GCA_905147745.2 Phlogophora meticulosa | reverse complement strand
CCCAATGTCATCCAAAATAAGCAAATCAAAAACCCCCCGCCCCCCCATAGTGTTTACGTAATACTTGAACGGCCCCTAAGGATACAGATATGTTTTTTGTTAATTCTATCAACGTTCTTTCAAGTTAAGTTTGATTTACGCGATATAAAAGGAAGTCTGAAAGTGGTACCTGTGACAGAAAAGTTGTGTGGAAATCGGTTGTCATGGTATGGACATGTGATGCGAAGGAATGAACATCTTGTTGTGAGGAAAGTTTTGAGTATGAATGTAGAGGGTTACAAGAGTAGAGGGAGACCTAGGAAATGATGGATGAATTGTGTGAAAGATGATATGGCTAGGAAGGAGATGACTTCAAAGATGACGGCAAAAAGAAATATATGGAAGAAGACATGCTGCGCCGACCGCTAATAAATTGGGATAAGGGCAGGAAGATGTTGATGATGATGTGCATGTTCTGCCGTTTAATAAAGTTCATCATCCTCTTGCAAGGGCAAGAGGATGATGAACTTAAAAGGAAAACTTCCCTTCTCCACGAATGGTTCTTAAACATGGTCCTTGACGAATCAAACTTATAGACTCCTAAAGCAACACAATACTATTTATATTGTTTTAACTACAATAGTTAGAAATATGTGTGTTTATATTTATATTTACTGGGTGGAAGGTACATCGACGTACACATTGATACCATGAGTTCAGTACATGATTCTGGACCACCCAGCTATGAAATTTTTCTTTAATTTTAGGTTTTTTTCGGATTTGTTTTTTACTTGAAACAGCTAAAGGTCATGAGACAATGTTGGTGTTCTCAAGAGTTTCAGATGTGCTATTAAGTAGTCACAATACAAGGGATAGTGTGAGCTGGCGCACCTTGACATAGTAGGTGAGCAGCACCTTGCGGAAGTCGAACACCTGCAGCATGGACACGGCGCTGTTGTCGGTGACGGAGTAGCCCTCCAGCACGTAGCGCGCCGCCACCAGCTGCCACGCCAGCCAGCGCAGCGCCCACGCCGCGCCCAGCGACAGTAGTCACAATACAAGGGATAGTGTGAGCTGGCGCACCTTGACATAGTAGGTGAGCAGCACCTTGCGGAAGTCGAACACCTGCAGCATGGACACGGCGCTGTTGTCGGTGACGGAGTAGCCCTCCAGCACGTAGCGCGCCGCCACCAGCTGCCACGCCAGCCAGCGCAGCGCCCACGCCGCGCCCAGCGACAGTAGTCACAATACAAGGGATAGTGTGAGCTGGCGCACCTTGACATAGTAGGTGAGCAGCACCTTGCGGAAGTCGAACACCTGCAGCATGGACACGGCGCTGTTGTCGGTGACGGAGTAGCCCTCCAGCACGTAGCGCGCCGCCACCAGCTGCCACGCCAGCCAGCGCAGCGCCCACGCCGCGCCCAGCGACAGTAGTCACAATACAAGGGATAGTGTGAGCTGGCGCACCTTGACATAGTAGGTGAGCAGCACCTTGCGGAAGTCGAACACCTGCAGCATGGACACGGCGCTGTTGTCGGTGACGGAGTAGCCCTCCAGCACGTAGCGCGCCGCCACCAGCTGCCACGCCAGCCAGCGCAGCGCCCACGCCGCGCCCAGCGACAGTAGTCACAATACAAGGGATAGTGTGAGCTGGCGCACCTTGACATAGTAGGTGAGCAGCACCTTGCGGAAGTCGAACACCTGCAGCATGGACACGGCGCTGTTGTCGGTGACGGAGTAGCCCTCCAGCACGTAGCGCGCCGCCACCAGCTGCCACGCCAGCCAGCGCAGCGCCCACGCCGCGCCCAGCGACAGTAGTCACAATACAAGGGATAGTGTGAGCTGGCGCACCTTGACATAGTAGGTGAGCAGCACCTTGCGGAAGTCGAACACCTGCAGCATGGACACGGCGCTGTTGTCGGTGACGGAGTAGCCCTCCAGCACGTAGCGCGCCGCCACCAGCTGCCACGCCAGCCAGCGCAGCGCCCACGCCGCGCCCAGCGACAGTAGTCACAATACAAGGGATAGTGTGAGCTGGCGCACCTTGACATAGTAGGTGAGCAGCACCTTGCGGAAGTCGAACACCTGCAGCATGGACACGGCGCTGTTGTCGGTGACGGAGTAGCCCTCCAGCACGTAGCGCGCCGCCACCAGCTGCCACGCCAGCCAGCGCAGCGCCCACGCCGCGCCCAGCGACAGTAGTCACAATACAAGGGATAGTGTGAGCTGGCGCACCTTGACATAGTAGGTGAGCAGCACCTTGCGGAAGTCGAACACCTGCAGCATGGACACGGCGCTGTTGTCGGTGACGGAGTAGCCCTCCAGCACGTAGCGCGCCGCCACCAGCTGCCACGCCAGCCAGCGCAGCGCCCACGCCGCGCCCAGCGACAGTAGTCACAATACAAGGGATAGTGTGAGCTGGCGCACCTTGACATAGTAGGTGAGCAGCACCTTGCGGAAGTCGAACACCTGCAGCATGGACACGGCGCTGTTGTCGGTGACGGAGTAGCCCTCCAGCACGTAGCGCGCCGCCACCAGCTGCCACGCCAGCCAGCGCAGCGCCCACGCCGCGCCCAGCGACAGTAGTCACAATACAAGGGATAGTGTGAGCTGGCGCACCTTGACATAGTAGGTGAGCAGCACCTTGCGGAAGTCGAACACCTGCAGCATGGACACGGCGCTGTTGTCGGTGACGGAGTAGCCCTCCAGCACGTAGCGCGCCGCCACCAGCTGCCACGCCAGCCAGCGCAGCGCCCACGCCGCGCCCAGCGACAGTAGTCACAATACAAGGGATAGTGTGAGCTGGCGCACCTTGACATAGTAGGTGAGCAGCACCTTGCGGAAGTCGAACACCTGCAGCATGGACACGGCGCTGTTGTCGGTGACGGAGTAGCCCTCCAGCACGTAGCGCGCCGCCACCAGCTGCCACGCCAGCCAGCGCAGCGCCCACGCCGCGCCCAGCGACAGTAGTCACAATACAAGGGATAGTGTGAGCTGGCGCACCTTGACATAGTAGGTGAGCAGCACCTTGCGGAAGTCGAACACCTGCAGCATGGACACGGCGCTGTTGTCGGTGACGGAGTAGCCCTCCAGCACGTAGCGCGCCGCCACCAGCTGCCACGCCAGCCAGCGCAGCGCCCACGCCGCGCCCAGCGACAGTAGTCACAATACAAGGGATAGTGTGAGCTGGCGCACCTTGACATAGTAGGTGAGCAGCACCTTGCGGAAGTCGAACACCTGCAGCATGGACACGGCGCTGTTGTCGGTGACGGAGTAGCCCTCCAGCACGTAGCGCGCCGCCACCAGCTGCCACGCCAGCCAGCGCAGCGCCCACGCCGCGCCCAGCGACAGTAGTCACAATAAAAGGGATAGTGTGAGCTGGCGCACCTTGACATAGTAGGTGAGCAGCACCTTGCGGAAGTCGAACACCTGCAGCATGGACACGGCGCTGTTGTCGGTGACGGAGTAGCCCTCCAGCACGTAGCGCGCCGCCACCAGCTGCCACGCCAGCCAGCGCAGCGCCCACGCCGCGCCCAGCGACAGTAGTCACAATACAAGGGATAGTGTGAGCTGGCGCACCTTGACATAGTAGGTGAGCAGCACCTTGCGGAAGTCGAACACCTGCAGCATGGACACGGCGCTGTTGTCGGTGACGGAGTAGCCCTCCAGCACGTAGCGCGCCGCCACCAGCTGCCACGCCAGCCAGCGCAGCGCCCACGCCGCGCCCAGCGACAGTAGTCACAATACAAGGGATAGTGTGAGCTGGCGCACCTTGACATAGTAGGTGAGCAGCACCTTGCGGAAGTCGAACACCTGCAGCATGGACACGGCGCTGTTGTCGGTGACGGAGTAGCCCTCCAGCACGTAGCGCGCCGCCACCAGCTGCCACGCCAGCCAGCGCAGCGCCCACGCCGCGCCCAGCGACAGTAGTCACAATACAAGGGATAGTGTGAGCTGGCGCACCTTGACATAGTAGGTGAGCAGCACCTTGCGGAAGTCGAACACCTGCAGCATGGACACGGCGCTGTTGTCGGTGACGGAGTAGCCCTCCAGCACGTAGCGCGCCGCCACCAGCTGCCACGCCAGCCAGCGCAGCGCCCACGCCGCGCCCAGCGACAGTAGTCACAATACAAGGGATAGTGTGAGCTGGCGCACCTTGACATAGTAGGTGAGCAGCACCTTGCGGAAGTCGAACACCTGCAGCATGGACACGGCGCTGTTGTCGGTGACGGAGTAGCCCTCCAGCACGTAGCGCGCCGCCACCAGCTGCCACGCCAGCCAGCGCAGCGCCCACGCCGCGCCCAGCGACAGTAGTCACAATACAAGGGATAGTGTGAGCTGGCGCACCTTGACATAGTAGGTGAGCAGCACCTTGCGGAAGTCGAACACCTGCAGCATGGACACGGCGCTGTTGTCGGTGACGGAGTAGCCCTCCAGCACGTAGCGCGCCGCCACCAGCTGCCACGCCAGCCAGCGCAGCGCCCACGCCGCGCCCAGCGACAGTAGTCACAATACAAGGGATAGTGTGAGCTGGCGCACCTTGACATAGTAGGTGAGCAGCACCTTGCGGAAGTCGAACACCTGCAGCATGGACACGGCGCTGTTGTCGGTGACGGAGTAGCCCTCCAGCACGTAGCGCGCCGCCACCAGCTGCCACGCCAGCCAGCGCAGCGCCCACGCCGCGCCCAGCGACAGTAGTCACAATACAAGGGATAGTGTGAGCTGGCGCACCTTGACATAGTAGGTGAGCAGCACCTTGCGGAAGTCGAACACCTGCAGCATGGACACGGCGCTGTTGTCGGTGACGGAGTAGCCCTCCAGCACGTAGCGCGCCGCCACCAGCTGCCACGCCAGCCAGCGCAGCGCCCACGCCGCGCCCAGCGACAGTAGTCACAATACAAGGGATAGTGTGAGCTGGCGCACCTTGACATAGTAGGTGAGCAGCACCTTGCGGAAGTCGAACACCTGCAGCATGGACACGGCGCTGTTGTCGGTGACGGAGTAGCCCTCCAGCACGTAGCGCGCCGCCACCAGCTGCCACGCCAGCCAGCGCAGCGCCCACGCCGCGCCCAGCGACAGTAGTCACAATACAAGGGATAGTGTGAGCTGGCGCACCTTGACATAGTAGGTGAGCAGCACCTTGCGGAAGTCGAACACCTGCAGCATGGACACGGCGCTGTTGTCGGTGACGGAGTAGCCCTCCAGCACGTAGCGCGCCGCCACCAGCTGCCACGCCAGCCAGCGCAGCGCCCACGCCGCGCCCAGCGACAGTAGTCACAATACAAGGGATAGTGTGAGCTGGCGCACCTTGACATAGTAGGTGAGCAGCACCTTGCGGAAGTCGAACACCTGCAGCATGGACACGGCGCTGTTGTCGGTGACGGAGTAGCCCTCCAGCACGTAGCGCGCCGCCACCAGCTGCCACGCCAGCCAGCGCAGCGCCCACGCCGCGCCCAGCGACAGTAGTCACAATACAAGGGATAGTGTGAGCTGGCGCACCTTGACATAGTAGGTGAGCAGCACCTTGCGGAAGTCGAACACCTGCAGCATGGACACGGCGCTGTTGTCGGTGACGGAGTAGCCCTCCAGCACGTAGCGCGCCGCCACCAGCTGCCACGCCAGCCAGCGCAGCGCCCACGCCGCGCCCAGCGACAGTAGTCACAATACAAGGGATAGTGTGAGCTGGCGCACCTTGACATAGTAGGTGAGCAGCACCTTGCGGAAGTCGAACACCTGCAGCATGGACACGGCGCTGTTGTCGGTGACGGAGTAGCCCTCCAGCACGTAGCGCGCCGCCACCAGCTGCCACGCCAGCCAGCGCAGCGCCCACGCCGCGCCCAGCGACAGTAGTCACAATACAAGGGATAGTGTGAGCTGGCGCACCTTGACATAGTAGGTGAGCAGCACCTTGCGGAAGTCGAACACCTGCAGCATGGACACGGCGCTGTTGTCGGTGACGGAGTAGCCCTCCAGCACGTAGCGCGCCGCCACCAGCTGCCACGCCAGCCAGCGCAGCGCCCACGCCGCGCCCAGCGACAGTAGTCACAATACAAGGGATAGTGTGAGCTGGCGCACCTTGACATAGTAGGTGAGCAGCACCTTGCGGAAGTCGAACACCTGCAGCATGGACACGGCGCTGTTGTCGGTGACGGAGTAGCCCTCCAGCACGTAGCGCGCCGCCACCAGCTGCCACGCCAGCCAGCGCAGCGCCCACGCCGCGCCCAGCGACAGTAGTCACAATACAAGGGATAGTGTGAGCTGGCGCACCTTGACATAGTAGGTGAGCAGCACCTTGCGGAAGTCGAACACCTGCAGCATGGACACGGCGCTGTTGTCGGTGACGGAGTAGCCCTCCAGCACGTAGCGCGCCGCCACCAGCTGCCACGCCAGCCAGCGCAGCGCCCACGCCGCGCCCAGCGACAGTAGTCACAATACAAGGGATAGTGTGAGCTGGCGCACCTTGACATAGTAGGTGAGCAGCACCTTGCGGAAGTCGAACACCTGCAGCATGGACACGGCGCTGTTGTCGGTGACGGAGTAGCCCTCCAGCACGTAGCGCGCCGCCACCAGCTGCCACGCCAGCCAGCGCAGCGCCCACGCCGCGCCCAGCGACAGTAGTCACAATACAAGGGATAGTGTGAGCTGGCGCACCTTGACATAGTAAGTGAGCAGCACCTTGCGGAAGTCGAACACCTGCAGCATGGACACGGCGCTGTTGTCGGTGACGGAGTAGCCCTCCAGCACGTAGCGCGCCGCCACCAGCTGCCACGCCAGCCAGCGCAGCGCCCACGCCGCGCCCAGCGACAGTAGTCACAATACAAGGGATAGTGTGAGCTGGCGCACCTTGACATAGTAGGTGAGCAGCACCTTGCGGAAGTCGAACACCTGCAGCATGGACACGGCGCTGTTGTCGGTGACGGAGTAGCCCTCCAGCACGTAGCGCGCCGCCACCAGCTGCCACGCCAGCCAGCGCAGCGCCCACGCCGCGCCCAGCGACAGTAGTCACAATACAAGGGATAGTGTGAGCTGGCGCACCTTGACATAGTAGGTGAGCAGCACCTTGCGGAAGTCGAACACCTGCAGCATGGACACGGCGCTGTTGTCGGTGACGGAGTAGCCCTCCAGCACGTAGCGCGCCGCCACCAGCTGCCACGCCAGCCAGCGCAGCGCCCACGCCGCGCCCAGCGACAGTAGTCACAATACAAGGGATAGTGTGAGCTGGCGCACCTTGACATAGTAGGTGAGCAGCACCTTGCGGAAGTCGAACACCTGCAGCATGGACACGGCGCTGTTGTCGGTGACGGAGTAGCCCTCCAGCACGTAGCGCGCCGCCACCAGCTGCCACGCCAGCCAGCGCAGCGCCCACGCCGCGCCCAGCGACAGTAGTCACAATACAAGGGATAGTGTGAGCTGGCGCACCTTGACATAGTAGGTGAGCAGCACCTTGCGGAAGTCGAACACCTGCAGCATGGACACGGCGCTGTTGTCGGTGACGGAGTAGCCCTCCAGCACGTAGCGCGCCGCCACCAGCTGCCACGCCAGCCAGCGCAGCGCCCACGCCGCGCCCAGCGACAGTAGTCACAATACAAGGGATAGTGTGAGCTGGCGCACCTTGACATAGTAGGTGAGCAGCACCTTGCGGAAGTCGAACACCTGCAGCATGGACACGGCGCTGTTGTCGGTGACGGAGTAGCCCTCCAGCACGTAGCGCGCCGCCACCAGCTGCCACGCCAGCCAGCGCAGCGCCCACGCCGCGCCCAGCGACAGTAGTCACAATACAAGGGATAGTGTGAGCTGGCGCACCTTGACATAGTAGGTGAGCAGCACCTTGCGGAAGTCGAACACCTGCAGCATGGACACGGCGCTGTTGTCGGTGACGGAGTAGCCCTCCAGCACGTAGCGCGCCGCCACCAGCTGCCACGCCAGCCAGCGCAGCGCCCACGCCGCGCCCAGCGACAGTAGTCACAATACAAGGGATAGTGTGAGCTGGCGCACCTTGACATAGTAGGTGAGCAGCACCTTGCGGAAGTCGAACACCTGCAGCATGGACACGGCGCTGTTGTCGGTGACGGAGTAGCCCTCCAGCACGTAGCGCGCCGCCACCAGCTGCCACGCCAGCCAGCGCAGCGCCCACGCCGCGCCCAGCGACAGTAGTCACAATACAAGGGATAGTGTGAGCTGGCGCACCTTGACATAGTAGGTGAGCAGCACCTTGCGGAAGTCGAACACCTGCAGCATGGACACGGCGCTGTTGTCGGTGACGGAGTAGCCCTCCAGCACGTAGCGCGCCGCCACCAGCTGCCACGCCAGCCAGCGCAGCGCCCACGCCGCGCCCAGCGACAGTAGTCACAATACAAGGGATAGTGTGAGCTGGCGCACCTTGACATAGTAGGTGAGCAGCACCTTGCGGAAGTCGAACACCTGCAGCATGGACACGGCGCTGTTGTCGGTGACGGAGTAGCCCTCCAGCACGTAGCGCGCCGCCACCAGCTGCCACGCCAGCCAGCGCAGCGCCCACGCCGCGCCCAGCGACAGCGCGCGCCCTCCCAGCCACCACACGCCCGTGCACACGCCCTCTGCGAGCAGCGGTAGGTTGGCAACAGGACCCACGACATACTGGGACTTTATTATACTCCTAGTCTTAGTACGTTGCGGGATAACACTGATAACGTCACCGCATTTATGGTCCATTCATAATAACTTTAGAAAAATATCGTTATAACATCGTCGTTATTTCCATATCAATGTTTGATAAAAAGCACTACCAGCCGCATGACGCCGTTCTGTCTCATTACTATCGTACAATGCAACAGTGGGTAGGCAAAGCACCAGGAGACAGAACAGCGTCAGGCGGGTTACAGCTGTCACAGGCAAAAAAAAACAAAAAATATTTCTTTGGAAAGTTGTTTGTTATCATGAGTTCAATCACATGTTTAAACATCAGTCACAAATTACTAGTCTCCCTATGCATCATAGAAAAATAACTATAACAAATCAATGGTTTGAAAATAACATGATTTATTTCAATATTGTGGGATGTGGGTGCAAATTTACATTTGCAGTTAGTACCTATGGGAGAATATGTTTTTCAACAAAGAGGATTACAATGTTGCCTGATGAAAAAAACATAGTAGATAGCATACTTGCCCGGATTTTTTTTAAACACATCAATAGTGCAAAATCATCAGGTACTGAAATATATTTACTTTTAATTAACTGTATAAAATAATTTTTAAAGAATCTCTCACCGCTACTTTCCTCCGGACCCTCCGAGATGGCTTCCACCTCCCGCTGCTGGCAGTACGTGCCTCTGAACTCTAGCCCTCGCAGTTGAAAGGACACCAGCCCGTTACCCATCTCGACGATGTGAACCAGGCAGTTCAGATAGTCTGAGGCAAGGACTAAGAAAAAAAGGTTTAAAATTAATTTTGTTTCTTTTTTTTGCTTTAAATAATAGGTCTTTACCTATGAAATTGCCGTTTTGTATGAAAAAAATTAAATGAATTTTTTTCATGTATTTTTTATTTGTATTAATCGAAGTAATCACCCATGCAATCAATGCATCTTTGCCAACGCAGTGGCAGTTTATTGATGCCCTTCCTAAAGAAATCAGCTGGACGGGAGGCAACAAATTCTTCAAAGGCATTTTGTACTGCCTCTCGGGTATTGAATTTTTTTCCCGCCAAGAAGTTATCCAAATTCTGGAAAAAGTAGTAGTCTGTAGGCGCAAGGTCTGGTGAGTAGGGCGGATGACGGAGAGCTTCCAACCCCAGTTCTTGCAACTTGGAGACCGTCTGCTGTGCAGTATGAGGTCGCGCGTTGTCGTGCAGGAGCAGCGGAGATGAGCGATTGACCAATGCTGGTTGGAGATGTGCCAGCTTCTCCATCATTGTGTTCAATTCTTCACAGTACACATCTGCAGTAATGCTCACCCCGTTTGGTAAGAAGCTGTGTTGAATCACACCGGCGCTAGACCACCAAACAGTGACCATCACTTTTCTTGGGGTAAGTTTTCGTTTAGGGCATTGTTTAGGTGCTGAACCAGGATCCAACCAACTTGCTGAGCGCTTGCGGTTATCAAACAGAATCCCTTTTTCATCGCAGGTAACAATGCGGTTCAAAATTCCTTCATTTGTGTGTCTGTTGAGCAGTGCAAGGCACGTCTCGACGCGTACTTCGCGCTGGCGATCATTGAGTTCGTGGGGCACCCATTTGTCAAGCTTTTTTACCTTGCCAATTTGACGCAAATGGACCAATATTGTTTTGACGCTAACGTCGAAAGCTGCTGCTAATTCAGCCGTAGATTGTGTATCATCAGCTTCCACAATCGCCTTTAATTCGTCATTGTCGACCAAAGTCTTCGGACGACCGCGAGGTTCATTTTTCAGGTCGAAATTTCCAGAACGGAAGCGAGCAAACCAATAACAGGTAGTGCGTTGGTTTGTAGTGTTAGCTCCGTAAACGTCGTTGATGTTGCGTGCCGCTTGTGCCGCGTTGCTGCCACGACGGTACTCATATTCCATAATTACTCGAATTTTTAACGTATCCATGATGACGAAAAAGATTTAAATGCGATGAAAATGTAACACTAATCAATAAACAAATGACTACTTTTGGAAAAAAAATCCATGTTTTTAAAATAAAATTAATTTGAAATTAGAATTCTTAGCCAAACAAAAAATATTTTGATTTGAAATGGCCAGTACTGCAGAACGGCAATTTCATAGGTAAAGACCTAATATTAGGTCTCACACACAAATGAAGGAATTTTGAACCGCATTGTTACCTGCGATGAAAAATGGATTCTGTTTGATAACCGCAAGCGCTCAGCAAGTTGGTTGGATCCTGGTTCAGCACCTAAACAATGCCCTAAACGAAAACTTACCCCAAGAAAAGGGATGGTCACTGTTTGGTGGTCTAGCGCCGGTGTGATTCAACACAGCTTCTTACCAAACGGGGTGAGCATTACTGCAGATGTGTACTGTGAAGAATTGAACACAATGATGGAGAAGCTGGCACATCTCCAACCAGCATTGGTCAATCGCTCGTCTCCGCTGCTCCTGCACGACAACGCGCGACCTCATACTGCACAGCAGACGGTCTCCAAGTTGCAAGAACTGGGGTTGGAAGCTCTCCGTCATCCGCCCTACTCACCAGACCTTGCGCCTACAGACTACTACTTTTTCCAGAATTTGGATAACTTCTTGGCGGGAAAAAAATTCAATACCCGAGAGGCAGTACAAAATGCCTTTGAAGAATTTGTTGCCTCCCGTCCAGCTGATTTCTTTAAGAAGGGCATCAATAAACTGCCACTGCGTTGGCAAAGATGCATTGATTGCATGGGTGATTACTTCGATTAATACAAATAAAAAATACATGAAAAAAATTCATTTAAATTTTTTCATACAAAACGGCAATTTCATAGGTAAAGACCTATTATATATAACTGTCAATAACTCAATATAATAAAATTTTGTAAGCCCTGACGAAAGACTCAAAGAAAAGTATATTTATTAATTCTGAAAGTTAGGGCTTGACATCTCATAACTTTGCACACCTATGCACTAATCATCTCTAAATCAATCAAAATCTAATTAATACATGTTTGCAAATAAATACATTTTTTGATTTTGACAAAAAAAGAATTCTTTTTTTTTGCTGTCATTTAATTGCTTTTTAGCCACAAAGTGGAACCACACTACTGCAAAGCTTATCTTCTATAGCTGTAGGCTATATTTTATTGGATAGCTGCTACTCTTAAATAATAAACCCTTACTACTATCTAACTATCCGCCCATAGGTGTGAACGTCTGTGGCCGCATTTGTCATATCAAAAAAATAAAAATATATGTAATATAAATAAATAATGCTGGACAATCCACACAGCATCATCTAGCCCCAAGCTAAGCAGAGCTTGTGTTATGGGTACTAGATGACTGATATATTAGGTCTTTACCTATGAAATTGCCGTTCTGCAGTACTGGCCATTTCAAATCAAAATATTTTTTGTTTGGCTAAGAATTCTAATTTCAAATTAATTTTATTTTAAAAACATGGATTTTTTTTTCCAAAAGTAGTCATTTGTTTATTGATTAGTGTTACATTTTCATCGCATTTAAATCTTTTTCGTCATCATGGATACGTTAAAAATTCGAGTAATTATGGAATATGAGTACCGTCGTGGCAGCAACGCGGCACAAGCGGCACGCAACATCAACGACGTTTACGGAGCTAACACTACAAACCAACGCACTACCTGTTATTGGTTTGCTCGCTTCCGTTCTGGAAATTTCGACCTGAAAAATGAACCTCGCGGTCGTCCGAAGACTTTGGTCGACAATGACGAATTAAAGGCGATTGTGGAAGCTGATGATACACAATCTACGGCTGAATTAGCAGCAGCTTTCGACGTTAGCGTCAAAACAATATTGGTCCATTTGCGTCAAATTGGCAAGGTAAAAAAGCTTGACAAATGGGTGCCCCACGAATTCAATGATCGCCAGCGCGAAGTACGCGTCGAGACGTGCCTTGCACTGCTCAACAGACACACAAATGAAGGAATTTTGAACCGCATTGTTACCTGCGATGAAAAATGGATTCTGTGTGATAACCGCAAGCGCTCAGCAAGTTGGTTGGATCCTGGTTCAGCACCTAAACAATGCCCTAAACGAAAACTTACCCCAAGAAAAGTGATGGTCACTGTTTGGTGGTCTAGCGCCGGTGTGATTCAACACAGCTTCTTACCAAACGGGGTGAGCATTACTGCAGATGTGTACTGTGAAGAATTGAACACAATGATGGAGAAGCTGGCACATCTCCAACCAGCATTGGTCAATCGCTCGTCTCCGCTGCTCCTGCACGACAACGCGCGACCTCATACTGCACAGCAGACGGTCTCCAAGTTGCAAGAACTGGGGTTGGAAGCTCTCCGTCATCCGCCCTACTCACCAGACCTTGCGCCTACAGACTACTACTTTTTCCAGAATTTGGATAACTTCTTGGCGGGAAAAAAATTCAATACCCGAGAGGCAGTACAAAATGCCTTTGAAGAATTTGTTGCCTCCCGTCCAGCTGATTTCTTTAAGAAGGGCATCAATAAACTGCCACTGCGTTGGCAAAGATGCATTGATTGCATGGGTGATTACTTCGATTAATACAAATAAAAAATACATGAAAAAAATTCATTTAAATTTTTTCATACAAAACGGCAATTTCATAGGTAAAGACCTATTACTTAATACAACACATTACATAGATAGACATTTTTTATTATACATAGCAAATACCCAGAACACCCGGAACAAATATTTGTAGATCGTACAAACATTTGTCCCAAGGCGGGAATCGAACCCGCAACCTCTTGTGTCACAGGCGGACCTTCGCCCGCTGCGCCACATAGGTCGTCACATATGGTATGGCTGTACACGGTATGACAAAATGTATGGGATTGTTAAGTATCATATCATGATATTTGCAAATAGTCAAGTGTCGCGGAACGTGTTAACTTACCGAAACAGTCTCCCTGTTGCACTTGACCCCAACGGCCAAGCATGAGATCTCCGCACAGATAGTGTTGCAGCGAGCGAGTCAGGTGCTCGTAGAATATCGAGTTTAGGTTGTTGTCATCTGCAACATCAAGGTTAATAAAGTAGACTGCCTTTGCAAGCTCTTTAAAATCGGTCAAGCCTTTTAGGCTACAGGAGTTCACATAAGAAGGAACGTACATACATGGGCGCGAAAAATCTTACCCTTCCTCTGGGTTGCTAGGCTAAAAAGATCAGTATTATTCTCACCAGCTCCAAGATTCCTCTCAAGTTGTGAGGAGAGCCTCGTATTGCTCTGATCCACTCTCTTCGTGTTATAGTCGCGCTCCCAGAACTTGACCGGGCGAACGTATGACGTCATGAATATCGCGCTACCTGTGAAAAAAAGAATCTATACTCATATAATAAAGCTGAAGAGTTTGCTTGTATGATCACGCCAATCTACGGAACTATAAGTCGGATTTCTAAAATAAATATCCATGTAAAATAATGGCCTTCAGCTGCATCTAGTTACGAATAGAAACAAAACCCAACAAAGTTGTAAAAAGACTAGGCAGATGGCAGCTGATCTGCCCATGTAGACGAATACCAGTTTTTTACATGGGGCAACTGCCTATCTGACCTACAATTACTTTGTTACATGATAATGACTCCTGACTACCAGTAACGACTGTCAAAGATCTGCGAACGACAGCATGAGTTATGTGAACTGTATTTCTGTACATACCTAAAGCCGGCGTCAAAGGCGACGACAGCAGAGCTGATACAGCAGCTTGTAAAAACAACATGGCGGAGTGCGGCACGGAAAAGGGCTGCGCAAATGCATGGAACGCACTGCCCCATGTGATCTGCCACGGAGCTATGTACGTTACCACGAATTGGACCTGGTGGGAAAAAAATACATTATTTATAGTATTATCCTGGATTGAACTGACATTATCAAACACTCAAAATATGTAGACACCCAAACAAACTCAGAGGAGTTTGTTTCGTTATTACTTTTCAGAGTAGTCAGATACGAAACACAGAAATCGCCTAGTTTTAAGAAATCTTTTGCTTGTTTCTCGTGTAAAAGTGTTGGTAAAAACCAATGGTCTCTGATCAAACCGCGACGTATCCCTTACATCCTGTATTATATTGGTAATAGCTGGGAACAGTTCTGAACAAAACTAAACCTTCAAACATACCTTCAGAAGAAACTCGTAGACCTTGCTAAAGATGATGGCAGTGATGAAGTAGTCGACTAGGAAAGTCTCCGACATCTTCTGACTGCTCATGTCTCTTTGGAAGAGCAGCACTGCGAAGATCAGGATTAGGTACTGGGAATCCGGTTCAGAGTAGGCGTTTCGAAGACCTGCGGATAATTTTTTTTAGCGTTAACTTGTTGGAAACGATTCTCATCTTAATTACATGGGGGGTCCAGGAATCAAGTCTTAAACTCTTGGCATTAGTTTATGGGTCCCTTCCGCGCCGTATTGGCGGACTTGACAAGAGAGACTCAACAAGGCATTCTTTACCACTCCACCTTTGAGTGAAACGGACAACATTATGACAGGGGTAAAAATAAATTAACAAAACCATTTCTTTTAAAAAATGAGTTTTGTTTGTAATGAGTAGGCAGTACGAGTGAGGGTAACTTACACTTGAGTGCGCACACACATATGACGAGCGCGGCCACGGCGTCCCCGTACTTGGCGGCCAGCGCCGGCGCGTCCTGCGACGTGGCCGCCAGCACCACGCCCGGATACAGCACGTTGCGCTCCAGGAAGCTCAGGTATACGAACATCTGGCGGGGACATGGGGATACAGATCGCAGACGCAAGGGAGTCGTCGAGCCCGAACGACTTTAAAATTAAATCTCGATGTCTTAAAATAAAATAAAACAATATCATCAACAAAAGTTTATAGATAAACAATATAGATAAACCTTTTATGGAAAACTCGGTAACATTATAACGTCACGTAACATTTACTTCCAAAACCGTTCCGAGTATTGATTTTACTGACTGCAAAATTAAGCTTGTATTTCACAGTATCATCTGCTTAACCTTTTCCCTAGTATGTTGGGGCCGACTTCCTGTCTAACCGGATGCAGCAGATCTACATGGAGCGACTGCCTGTCTGACCTCCACAACCCAGTTAATGGGCGACACGATACCCCTTGGCAAGCCTAGTTGTCAGACTTTCGGGCCTCTGACTACCCGAAACGACTGTCAAAGATCATCAAATTACGGCCGGGACTAACGGCTTAGCGTGCTTTCCGAGGTACGGAGGTCTCTCAGTATGTTATAGTCACCGGCACATAAGTTGGCAAGGTTTTGGCGTAGTGGGGGTAAGTTCGCGCATCGTGCACTTAGTGAAACAAAAAAGTGGTGACTTTTATTGATCGTCATTATTTTATGGTTATTGCCGTCATTTATATATAGTAATATCTGATTAGAAGAAAGTTGAAGAAGGGAGTGGAATTCGTAAAGTTTATTGGGAGTTATAAATAATATGCATACGAGGAAAGTATGCTTAAAAAGTATGCGAAAAAAGGCATACCTTTTTTCGCCTTAATTTTTTAATTTAAAACAACAACAATAATATCAACTCGTAACAAAAACGAAATTTAAAAGCAATAACAATAACTCTTTAACATAAACACAACAAAAACAAAGGGTACAACTTTCGTGCACGCAAGTGTAATCGGGAGTTCGGGAGGCAACAGTCGACTGTTGCACCAATCGCGCGCTCGGATTGACGCTACCTCATACCCCGCGTCCCGCTTGACTACCAAAGAGACCTAAAAAACAACTTGTGCGCATCTAACGACTCTTGCCAAGTTACTTGCCGGGGGCTATACGAACGGTCATTCATCCACAGAATGTCCTCGGCAAGTGTAGCTTTACCTTCGATTAACCCGTCCGGCTGTTTTTATTTAGCCACAAGCTCCTCTGATAAATAAATACAAAGAATTGATTTGACTGCCTATAAAATGAAGCTTGTATTTTTAAGTATGTCTCAAAGAAATCATGCAAAACAAAGCTATTGCTGCAGTTGTAACTGTAAGTTGAGAACCGCATATTTCAATAACTATTGACGTAAACAAAAGATCCACTTGGTAAAAGCTTTTTTTTGGATCATGATTGCTACATGTTACGAGAGCGCCATTTTTGTTACTACTATTACTGATCCAAGTGCAAGAAACAATCAAAACTTAGTTATAAATTCAGGACAAAGATTTCTGAGACGTTGAAGAGTTAAACCTGTTTAACACTATGTAGTATTTGTGGTTGTTTGCCTTTATATTTTGTTCTTCTATTTTGTAACGTGAATACTGTATTTTTCTTCTACTTTGTTTTAAATGTTGTGCACGTCTGTAATTGTTGTAAACACCAGCTATATGTCTCTGTTTCGTGTCTCTTATTAATGTTTATGTTTATGATGTTGATGTGCCTTAATACTAAATAAATATATAACACTATACCTTCTCAAAACACATGAGTTTGGCTGGCTCCGTGACCTCAAACTGCGCATGCTCGTGCTGCTTCAGCACCGGCCCGGCCAGGCACAGCCAGGGTTGCTGCTTACGGAGCTGCGGCGTCAGGTAGTGCAGCACCCAGCCCAGGATGCCGGCTATTATCCACAGGACCTACAATATAAAAACTGTAACATCTTGCGAGGAAAGAGGAATTGCATATACGCGATCTATGGAAGGAATGGCGGGAGGCTCTGCACAGCAGCGGGGCAACTCAGGCTTGTAATAAATAATAAAACATCTTGTAAATGTATGTTCTTTTAGAATTTACAAAGAACCTCTAACTTCCGGGGCGGACCGTGAATTTATCGGGCCCTGGGTTAATACTACTTGAGGACTTGCCTAATCAATCAACTTTTTGCCATTTTGTCAAAAAAAAACAGTTACCAACACTTTCAATGAATATTTGGGAAACGCAAGATTTTTAAACGAGCTTCCCACAATGTGGTGTTTAGAGGTAACGGTGATAAAATGGGCAGTAAAACCAAACATGTTTCCACCAATTTAGCGACGTACAAATTAATCGTCATCATCATCATCAGGCTATACTAGTCCACTGCTGGACATAGCCCTCTCCTAATGAGCGCCATAGCGCCCTGTCTTCAGCTTGCCGCATCCAGCATCTGCCTGCAGTCTTTCGCAGATCGTCAATTGTTATCAAATTATGGACTTTGCAGCACTTTACATACCTATACTCTGAATACCATCCTCTCATGTAACGTAGGTAGAGATCTGTACCACATGCCGCCAACTATTGTACACTCAATTTGTATGTGTTGTCGGTTTAAATTAATTTCAATGATTATAATATATAGTGATAGGTTAAGCTTCATATTGTTACAAAAAACACAATGTACAGTAAAACGGGGTGAATCGAAACAAAAGTTTAAATGAGATTTAATCGTTGATTCAACATTATTTATTACTGACAAGGTGTTGAAATTAATCATTTCAATTCTTTAAAAAAAATAAGAGTCCTTGTAGTAATAAACAATGTTAAACTAACGCGAAAATGCCCTTCAAAGTTTTGTTTCTACTCACCCCGTTTTACGGTACGCACAAACAAAAACTAACAAAATGTTAACTCACCGTATTAAGCTGCGGTCTAAGCGTAGTGAACACCGTCGTACAGTGCAATCCAAACACGAACAGTCCGAGAAAAGTGCACACGATGACGTCATTCTTAAGCCGAGCATTCACCGTCGCCTGCAGTTTTTTAGGCAACGGATCTTCCATATCTTCATCAGTCTTCTCCGGATCTGACTTTACATTTGGCGTATTTGCGTCCTGGGATTTATCTTCTTCCGTGGGTGCGTCAGCTTTTAGAGATGTTGTAGAATTCATTGTGTCACCACCTCTAGGATCCATTTTCAAAGAACTGACGCTTGACGTTTGAGACCGTTTTTGCTTGGCAATGTTCGTTTCTGAGCTAAAATTTATTTTAGACGCGGAGCTTCCAATAGAATTCTGTTTTGATATGTTGCTCTCAGAATTGTTCTTCTTATCTTCACTAAGAGCATTTGGGTCAGTTTTGTCCAGTTCTGGAGAACATTCTGGATTCTGTATAACATATAACTCTGGTGGAAGTAAATGCTTCTTTATGAGGTTCCATATGAGAGTGTAGTCGCTCGCACTACGGCTTAGATGGTAAGCTATAGGTACTAGTAAACCACAGAATATTGAGAACAGTATATTATGTTTCTGGTGCTGCGACTTCTTCCCCTCAACTAAGCCGCTGTAAGCGAACCCGTACAGCACACCAATCGCTGCCACAGAACGCACTACACAGTACACAGCAGCGCTTAAGCTGCTTGTGGCGTTACCACCAAACACATGCATGTCAATCTGCTCCAATAGGTACATGAGAAACGTATTGACTTGAGGAAATAAACCTAAACTGAACGCCAGAGGAAAAAACAGAAGAAACTTTGACAGGATCTCCTGAATGACGTGTAAAAAATCTCTTTCATTCATCTCGAAACCGTAAATTGTGATGGGTTTCGAAATATCAAAACTTCGTTTTCTTCTCGTGTGCACTTCTTCAGTAAAAGGCGCTGTTTGTTCCAGGTAGCTGTGCACCCCGCACAATAGTGCCGTGCATATGCAGAAGTATACCGGTCGAGAAAACACGACCATTTTGTTAAAGCCGTGAACTGGTGATGCAGAATCCGGCTGGACGCTCTTCAGCAAAGAGTACTGACTGCCCGCCATTATGAAGCAAAACCAAAACGCGTATATGTCCCTGTAGAAGCCGAGGTTTAAGACCATGGAGCCCAAAACGGCCACCATCACAGCCAAAAAGATTGTGACAAAAGTCTCCTTGCACGTCAGGTTTCTGTCAAACAACGCCATCAGCTGCAGCCTGTCCATAGACACTTTTAATTCGAAACACTTGGATAGTTTAAACTTGTAGTAACTTATTATTTTTGGCTGGTTCGCCTTCTCCATTTCGTCCATCAATTTTGAGAATTTGTTCCTGAGGGTACTGTCATTTTCTTCGCCTATCGCTGGCATTAAACTTGGTACATTCGCGTATGTGTTTTCAGTGGGTTGCTGAGCTAACTGCTGTGCTGCCCTTTGCTGGTTCATTAAGAAGTTTATGTGCATGCTCGGTAGTCCCATCCTGGTTTGTCTTTCAGCCTCTATTTGTTCTAGTAAACTATCTGTGACGTAGGCTACGGGTGACCGTGGTTGGTCAGCGTGGGACGCGCCGGTCCCTCCGTCGAACACGTAGAACCGTTTGTTGGCGTTATTAGTGTTGATAGGAACGACTGTCGACACGTTATTGTTGCTTGACAGTAGAGGGTTGTTACTTCCCTGGTTAGAGGAACTTTGGTCGATGCTGTCTCCGCGTTTCTTAGATACACTTTCGCTGTTCCCAGCTTCGGATTCTAGAGAGCCACAACTGCCTTCTCCGGCAGTTTCCTGCGAGTTGTCAGGTGTTTCAATAGGTTTGACCCTGTTGTTGCGCACGACCTGCTGATCCTCTTTCTCCGGTAAGGGGATGGGCTGTGCTTGTGCACGTCCCGAACTGTTCTTGTCAAACGTATACGACATCCAATTACCGTATTCGTCCATAAAGCAATGAATCGCACCGTCTGTCGTGTCATCAAAAGACGTCGCAAAATGGACGTTGGCAGAATTATTGGAGTTATCCGGAGCCGGCGGCTTCGCGATATCTTTCTTATCCGTGTTGTTCTGCTGCGAAGGGTTGTTCCTCTGGCGAGTCGAGCGCTTTATCTTCCTGACACGGTTTCTATGGTTCCTGTCCATCAACGGTCTGAGTCGCGGCGCCTCTTCCGCGGGTGGCACGGTTTGAGTGGCAGCAGTCTCAGTAGCAGTAGCGTTAGCCACGTAGGAGGGTAGGCAACAAGGGCCGAAGTCGACGCGGGAGTTGAGGAATGCTGCTAATAAAGGCATGGAAGTAGGGAGGAGGGTGTTGGTAGATGTTTGTGCCACTTCTTCTATGGAGCGTTTCCTTGTTTTGTGCGAATTCTCTCTCTCGCCGCGAATGCTTTGCCTGTGACTCCGTGGCCTCTCCTCCCGGCTCGGTGGCGGCATCACCACCGTGTTGGCGTTCGTGGCCGCGAACAAGCACTCCAAGCCTTGTACCAAAGCAGCCTGAGCTTCCACCGCATCGAAGAGTACTTCTTCATTCTGATTCTCATCTTTTTCCTTTTTAGAATCTCTCTTCTTGTTCTCCTTCTGGGAGGAAGCTCGCGAACGTGCTAAGTTTTTCATCTGCTTTGGTATAGCGCCCAAGTTTTTTGGAACGTTAGAGGACGACTCGCCAAGTGCGTTGGCTAGTTTCTGACACTGGACTTCTGGGAGGGCGCAAGCTCCCGCTTCTATGCAACAACCAGCTTCAGGTTGCTCCGACTCCTCGAAGAGCCAGTCTAAACTATACACACTCCTTTCGTCAGTACTTTTACTGTCACACGTTAGTTGCGATTCTTCCGTTTCCGGGGCAACATTTGTGCCATTTTTAGAGCTTTTCGATGGTCCATCTACATAAGTGTCACTACTACTACTAGAATTACTTATATCTTGGTCCCAGGGTTTCTTTTCGACAACTTTCTTCTCGTTCGCCTGTTTCTCAGATTGATCTTGGTTCTCACTGGATTCTAAACTGGACTTCTCTATTAGCAAGTCTTTGGAGCTCACGCTGGCTTTTTCAAAATAATCAACGTTCGTGTTGATGTTGGTTTTACATTCACAGCAAATAGTTGGTCTGTCAGGGCGCTTAGCTTCGTATTGTGGCTCGTGCTTCGGTAGCTTTTTCAGTCTTACAGGTTTTCCTTTGTCGTTGGGGCAGTCTAAGTTATGTTTGTTGGTGTGTCGCTCGCAGCAGTGTTTCTTGCCGTCCGCGTGTGTTTTGCTGCGCACCACTCGCACGTCCGAAGGTCTATCAAGTAACGGTGACCTGGACCCGTTGTTCTCGTATTCGGAGTCACTGGAGCGCATGGCAGGAGACTGCTCGGCGTCCCAGTCGAACCCTCGGAACTGCTTCTCATCATCATAATCACTGTAACTCTCTCCGCTTGAATCTAGGTCGGTTTCTTTCTGCGATGTCTGCATTTCATCGGAAATTTCGGCTATTGGGTATACAATTTCTGATCCGTACGCTAGGTATGGGTAACTACATCCTTCTCCTGATTCATTCTTGGGGTACAGGTTTAAATGTGGACCACGGGTCAAACATTTGCTAGGAGGTGGAATTACTGCATTTTTAGGATTCTTTAGCATCTGACCGCCGATGGTTTCCGCACTGTTGGGGTGCGGGGACAGGTTAGACACGCTAGGGGGTGGGCATCCTATTTCTAAGGCGGCGCTCTTAATTCTCCTAAAGCCTGAACTTTTTGCTTTACTTTTCTCTGTTTCGCCAACAGGGGCTTCGGCTTTCACCATCATATATTCGCCGAGCTCTACGCTCGCGAAGAACCCAGTATCCGCGTTGTTGGAGTGCCTCCTCATGTGCGAGACGAGCTGCGCGGTCGAGTTCAACAGCGGTAACTGTATCGTGGACATGGTCGAGTTGGAATTCCTCCTCATGTTCGATGATTGCTGCGTCGCCAGCGCCATCGCGGACTTGGTACAGCTCTCATCTGGGTAGTTTGCATACCTCCGTCGATGCGATGTCCTTTTCTTAGGAGACGGAGGTCCAACGCTCGGTTCGGAGTTGTCTCTCGAGTCGGAGCTGAGCTGCCGAGCAAACTTCGACTGGTAAGGCTCGCCGGCGGCCTCACTGCCGTCTAAGTAAAGCCACTCTTTGAAGAAGTCCTTGTTGCTTGACCCCCGGCGATGTGGGCACTCGTGGTAGCGCCTGCTGACTTTGGCGAAAGGGCCTTCCTCGACCAGCATGTGAGGCAGGTTATATTCTGGGCGCGCACTCCTTGCACAAGCCTCACCTATCAGCTCATCGATTCGAGTGCCGTGCGTCCTTCGTTTCGAAGTTCTATGTTCCCTTCTGTGGCCGGATTTTGAGCGGCTCCTGTTGGCTGGACGGGTTTTGGAGGGGCCAGGCATTTCGGCGGCCTGCGCCACGCACAGGTCTGACTTGGTCGCGGCTACGACCTCTGTCTGCTTGGCAGACATGGCGCTGTCCTCTATGCTTGACTCCGAACTGTTCTTCCGATGGACATCCACTTTTAAATCTGTAACAAGATGTAGAAAATAAATGGTTTCACTTGCTTTTAGAGCCCAATCGAATTTCGATTTCGGCTTTCGGCACTTAATTCATTTATTCAGAGAACATATAAAATTACATGAACGAAAAATAACAAAACAATGCGTTTCTCGCAAATAATATCAGATTGTTTGATAAAAGTATGATTTATGAGAGAGAAATAAGTTTAAACTGCATTTTCATAAACAACGAAAATCTTGCCGAAAATGCAAATCAGGCCGAAAAAATGACAACAATTTAAAGCTTTAATTTTCCATTTCAGTTTTTAAAGTTCAGCCGAGATTTGAAAAAAGACTTATTCAACAGCATCGAATAGAAAACCTTACTTTCACTAACAAAAAAAAAAATATTCAATATATTTTCTTTCTCCAAGCTTAAAATACCTATCCGAAATTCAAGTAGAAAGCACTACAAACTTCATATACACGTACATATAAAGTAGGGGCTCATACCTATGGTACTATTGTTAGGCTTGTGGTACTCCAAGGAGGTGGCGGACTCGTTGTCACTGCCCGTCGGAGGCGCTCCACCCAGCTTCAGCATTTGCATCTCCATACCCTCTTGAGCACTAGTGGATGAACAATATTACATATAATAAGTTTTAAATAGGCAAGTTGACAATGGCTGGGCAAAAATTACCTCTACCTTCTAAACTATTTGTGTATAAATCCCTTTATTGGACACCAACAGCCTTAGCCAAAGCCAGATTCAGACTATCAAGCAGATCTTTATTAATTTTGAACTCTATTTCGACACACGTAAAGTTCTAAATACAAAAACTGACGTCAAACCCGAGTCTAATTTAAAACTTATCGATTTTGTATTACGAACGTGAGCATGCTCTAAAAATATAATAACTGGTTCAAAGGTTTTGGCTTGGACTAAAGAGAGAATGTTTGAAAATAAAATAATGCTGTATTGGATAAGTGACGTATGATAGGAACGGATATTGCTCCTATATGAAATTTCTAAGTTTAAACCAGCTGTAAAGAAATCGGAAAATCTGTAACCTGCCTGGTGGTGGCATTAATTCTGTGTAACCGAACAGCACGTGCTCCTATAAATCTGAATAAAGTTACTTTACGAATATATTAAGGCAGGTAGGCTTATGTCTTGAACGGGTACGTGTGCCGGTTTTGGCAGAGCCGCGCGCTCGGACCAATCTGATACGGGATGGAGGCGCCACTGATGCGGGTGCTCCATCCTCACATCCTCATAGCAAATGACACACACCTATTCTAAGGTTTTCAGAGTGGATTCACAAAGAATGCGAAATTTTAATAAAGTTAGAATAAGTCAGCCTGTTCCAGTCCCATTGCAGGGCCAAGGCTTCTTCTTATACAGAGAAGGCACAAGCATTAATCACGCTTGCTTATGGAGGATTGGTTGGCTTTTATTTTTTGTAAGCCAAGTATTTTACCCTATCGTATAAGGGTTGTAAAAAAAACCATTAATGATAGTTGTATGGATCAATAAATACTCACGCAGGATTCTGAGTGGCGTTCGGGTCAGTGGGAGGCTGCACGATGATGCACTCCGTGGTGTCGTACATGTGGTGCAGCCCGTGGTTCAGCAGCTTCAGGCCGGCAAACAGCAACGCTACCAGCGCGCAGTATATTATCCAACCGAGGCTCGCTGGCGGGAAGTACTGCGGCCAAACAAGGTTACATTATTCTTTGGTATTTCGCATTTGGCAATGTGTTTCCTTGGTCAGTTCCCAAAGTCAAAATTAAATGACTAATTTCAATTAGACCACTAAAACCCTACTTTTGAACATCAAAAATATGAGGAAACAAAAATTGATTCTAGTTGCCCGTATGTCTTAAAATAATTTTTGTTTTTAATATATTTTGTTGACGACCTATGTGGCGCAGCGGGTGAAGGTCCGCCTGCGACGCAGGAGGTTGCGGGTTCGATTCCCGCCTTGGGACAAATGTTTGTACGATCTACAAAGATTTTCCTAGAAAGAAATTCCTAGTGTGGGGCAACGTTTCTTTTAAAGAAAAAAAAAAAAAAAAAATTTGTTCCAGGTGTTCTGGGTATTTGCTATGTATAATAAAAAATATCTATGTATGTAATGTATTGTATTAAGTATATCAGTCATCTAGTACCCATAACACAAGCTCTGCTTAGCTTGGGGCTAGATGATGCTGTGTGCTTTGTCCAGCATTATTTATTTATTATTTATTTGTATACATTCAGATAATCATAAGTGAAAACTGTGTACAGAGGTCAGCACATCAGGCTTCCCCAATTTGTGTAATTTCTTTGAACTTTATTACTGAATAAGGTTCATGTTCAATTGGGAAAATTGGTCAGTTTGGGATAGCTTGATGTGCTGGCGTCTGTACCTAGAATAAAACCTACTAAAATAGGTACACAATTACAAATTCAGTATTGCAGCACATAGGTAAATTATTCTGTTGATAAAAATACATGGTGCTCACATATTTACGTTAAGTTGATCACTTTGATGGTTAGAATAATCCTCAAATTGGATAATAAGCATCAGCTTAGTGACTGACTGACGCTTTGACAATATAAACTGTCTGGAAATGCCGGTCTTGTGACAAGACGAGTTCTAACTTCAGTCCAAGCCCAAAAGTTAGTGCCTCAGTGGTATGTAACTGTATCCTTGCTGCTCCTACTTCGGAAGCAGCCAGAACGATGTACAGGCTCGTTATTGGGATTAAACGCAGGGGTAATTAAATAAAATCTGACGACACGGTTGGCGCAGTGGTTGAGCCATCGGTTGCTGCGCCGCGTGTTGTGGGTTCGATCCCCGCACGGAACAAATATTTGTATGACCTACAGGTAGTTGTTCCGGGTCTGGCTGTTAGTGAATGTGAGTTTAAATGTTTGTAAACGCACCCACGATACAGGAGAAATTCCTAGTGTGGGGCAACGTTTTTTTTTAAAAAGAAAAGAAAAAGAATTAGGTATAGGTTAGTGAGTAAATTATCTTAATTATGTTTAGTGTGTACAGGTGATTTGTAACAATGAGGGTGACATAATCTATCTAGGTTAAACCCTCTTTAAATAAATAAAGAATTTAAAAAAAAACTTAGTGCCTGTTATTAAATTCTGACATTTACACATGCGCAAAGTTCTTAATATAAAAACTGAGTTTGGAACCTAGTTTCAATTGTGTATTTGATTCTTGCCGAAATAAAGTTCAAAATACAATGACTGCTTTAAGCTTGAACTGAAGTTATATCTTATTTTGTTAAAATACGGTTTGCGTGGATTTTGAGATACTTTATCGTTTTTCGTGCGAAATCCGTAGTGCCGTTCGTGACCTTGCACCTCGACGCCAAAACTACCCGCGCGATAACGATGTATACTGATGACACATACGCTTGACTAGTTTCTAGCTAATACAATTTCATTAGGCTGAAACTAGAGAAACTAAACATAACATGATAACACGCCTGTATTCTCTGAAGGGCAGAGGTGTAGCTATAGTACACCCACATTTTGCGATTATATTTAACTTGCTTCCGTCAGCGGCTTTGCCCGCGTTTGCTGATAAAAAGTATAAAAATATAAGCCTATATCCTTCCTTGGGATGCTATCTGTCTCTCTGCCAAAATTTATCGAAATCCGTTCACACACACATTAGTATGGATTCCCCTGTAATAGGCGGAGAGCTGATTTCCATCATCTGGGCACGAATCCAGACTCCGGGCTGCTACTGAGAAATCCCTGATGGAATACCCGAATATCACTTTGCCTAATCGTGAATCAAACCCAGGACTTCACGCTTAGCACCAGAGGTTGCGATCAACGAGGCGGTTAGTAAGTTAAGAAACTATCAAAGAAATATGATGGCTTCCTTGCATTAGGACCACTCTATTGATCTGCGTCTTCTTAGACGTGGTCTCTTATCCTCTCCCATCCATCCCGGGTATTGTCAACGGAAGAATAGACAACATGACAGATTGTTCAAAAAGATTCCTAAGCATGGCGATGTTAAAACTGAAGAGAAGAAAGTTTTCTATTCTCTACAGTCTACCGGGCACCCCGTGCTCGGGTAGAAGAGATCTCAAGTTGGAAAGAAAGAACGTTGTCTATTCTTTATAGAATAGATATAGTCATGCTAAGCGTGCTGGAAGGGAAAGGAAAACCAACTCCATCACTAATAAAATAACGTACATATGTGTGTAGGTATTGTGTATGAGAGTGGGTATTGCCACGTGATAGTAAATCAGTGTTACAGTATTTACAGCGATCGAATGTGCGAGCAAACCCGCGACACCACGCGTAGGAGTCTGACATACCTCATTAGTTCTAGTCAGTAAACAATGGTTAAATATGTAATGGGATGTACATTCAGACCGAAGGCCGTGAACATTTCGGGGTGGAGCATGGCTACTGTGACATGGCTTGAGTCACACATTTTATCACAATTTGGGCGATAAAATCGTAGCATACTATCATAATCATTTCTTGTAAGCCCGTGATCACCCTCTATGCCGTGTCAGGGATGTGACTGACCTCAGCTCAGTAAATACTAGTGCCTAGCCGTTCACCTCTGCCCGCGTCAGTGCCGGGACCTTCAGTAAATGTCAACAAGACGCCACGGTCCAGCCGTGTACACTACACGGAGCTGCAGTGTGCTTTATTTTTTTAAAGGCATCTCATAGGTCTTATTAAGATACTGTCGGCTGCTTAAAGATGCTTATAAATTGCAGGCATCTAGACAAGGCATACAGACTTATAAACTAAACGACTGCGCGAAAGTAGGTGTCTGTGAGGTACGGACCTCGGCTTAGGGCGTCATTGGTGTAAGGGCAGCAATGGACCTGCCGGGGTTGCGGGATATTCGAAAGAGTTACTGTAACCCCGGAACGTACAGGGCAAGAACGGGACAGGTTTGAGTCAGTAAAAGTCTGACACGCCCTCCCGTTCCACCCAGAACGGGAGAAGTCATTGGATGATTTCCCATCCTTAAAACAAAAGGGCAGCAATGGACGGGGTAGCTTGGATCATGAGGATTTAAGGATGAATTTAAAAATATAGGCCTAAGTGTTCTTGAGTGGAGACCGCGACTCGGCAAACGTAGTGTAGGACGCCCTCTGACCAGGTGAGATGACGATCTGCGAAAGACTGCAGGCAGATGCTGGATGCGGCAAGCTGAAGACAGGGCGCTATGGCGCTCATTAGGAGAGGGCTATGTCCAGCAGTGGACTAGTATAGCCTGATGATGATGATGATGATGAGGCCTAAGCCTATATTTTTAAATTCGCCACTAATGGCGAGCTGGCTCGAGTAAAGGTCGTGGTGGAACGAAGTCTGCCTTAAGATTTAATGTCTGACTATTCAACTATAAACATTGACATGTTACTATACATTGATGTGTTACAGTATCTCGGATGGTCTACTCACAGAAATAAATAACACTTCATTTAATTTCAACAGATTCTTTTATTACTCCTCATCACAACACACTTATGATATGGGATGTACCTACATTCAGACCGAAGGACGTGAAAATCTGCGGGGCGAGCACGGCTACTGTGACATGGCTTGACTCACATATTTTATCACAATTTGGGAGATAAAATCGTAGCATACCACCATAATCATTTCCTTCATTACGCTAATTCTCCGAGCCGAGGTTCGTCGTTCGCACACACTGAACGGATTTCATTAATAAATCATTGATTTGTTTCACTCATTTTCTAGTTCGTTCGCATAATTAGTTTGAAGGTAAATTGATACTGATGAAACTTCATTGGTAACATGCTAGTGGGTCAGGTTATATAGAAATAGAATAACATTTCATTATGTCACTCAATAATGCGCACTACGCCCTCAATTACGTAGTGACTGTATTTCTTACGAGTGAACAGGTCACAGAATTGAATGTCTAATAGAGACGATTTTAATAGCAGATAATATTTCTGACCCCCTGTTACTGCGTCACTATTAATGATTTGTTTATTTTCAACGCAGCATAAAAACTGCTAGACGATTATTTTAATAAATTATTATTATCATCAGTAGTCTGTACATGTTGATACTCTTTCACACTGAATTGGCAGACCGGATTTGGAGGAAATTTCTTATGAAGGTAGCTCATACCCAGAATGAACACATAAGCTACTTTTTATCCTGAACAAAATATGACATCACGCCTGTATTCTCCAAAGGGTTGGGCAGAGGTGTACCTAAAGTAACACCCACATTTTGCCAGTTATGTTTAAGTCACCGCAACCATATGTATGTTGACGGCACGGTTGGCGCAGTGGCTGAGCGATCGACTGCCGCGGCGCGTGTCGTGGGTTCGATTCCCGTATAAATGAACCGAACAAATATTTGTATAGCCTACAAGTTCAGGGTCTGGCTGTTTGTGTATATGTCTTTAAATGTTTGTAAACGCACCCATGACACAGGAGAAATTCCTGTGTGGGGCAACGTATTTCAAAAAGAGTAAGAAGAAGAAAAAGAACAACCATTCCATGTTTCCTGATTTATTATCATGGGATGCCAATGATGTCTCATGTTGACTTTTAGACTGCGGGTGACACTGTGAGGCACAGCTCGTATATAATATATAATACAACAACAGAGATGTTAAGATAATTAATTCTCATATCCATTTAGTTAATGGTGATCATACATAATGCTATATGTATATAAAGACTAGTTCAATGTCATACATCTGAGGTACAATGTGTGGAGACACACCTATTATGAGTGCTGGAGGTGAAAGCAATGGATTAAATGTAGGCTAAATGTTATTAGTATGCAAAACATCACACCAAGGTTTTATTTACAGTACAATCTATACCAATTTAATAAAGGTGAAGAGTCTGCTAATTACTGGAACTAAACTACCAGTTAGATTTTATAAATTCTTTTTGCATTTGATAGCATATTCTATACCGATTTAATTAAGCTGAAGTCTGTTAATGTCTGGAACTTAACTACCAGTCGGATTTGATAAATTCTTTTTGCATTTGATAGCATATACTATACCAATTTAATAAAACTGAAGTCTGCTAATTTCTGGATCTAAACTACCAGTCGAATTTGATAATCTTTTGGCATTTGATAGTTAAATTCTTCAGGAAGGTTTTGGTTATTTGACATCATGCTTCGAGCCTTAGGATTGGCTGAAACCGCGGCACAGCAGCACAATATATTTTAGTGCTGGGTTTTGAAAGCGTGATCAGGACTCTATCTAGATATGTATTTAGTTAAATATCTAGTAGTTGTGATTGGTTGATCAAAAAACAGTACAGTAACTAAATATACCAGATTTTTTGTTGGTCTAGTAGTCGCAAGCAGTACTGCCGAGCTTGAATTTTGGGTATCATTTCCGGGATTTCTCAGTAGCCACCCCGGAGTCTGGATTTGTCCTTTTGTTCCCATATTGAATGGGACTTAAATGTAACTGGTGGAATGTAGGTGGTATGGATATTCTGGGAATGTGATGATTTTTTTTTGTTGAAAACAATGATTACTTTGGTTGAAGTGCTCTATAACTTGTGATAGAGAGAGACAAGGGAGAGGAATGATTAATCAGTGTCTCATGATGTTTATCAAAAAGTTAGAGAATAGTTTTTCAACTTCAAAATAAACTTGTGTTAGTCAGTTGATAGCAATATTATGATTGTTTCGTATTGAATCCAACAAGCTACAATAGGGTAATTGATGACTTTTAAAAGACAAGTAGGTGACATGCAATGTTTGCTGAAAGTCGATCAGAATTCCTTTTTAGAGACACAGGGAGTAATATCATGTTCACAACATTAATTTAGATCAATTTAGCCTCTCCTCTCCAGGAAAAAATAATGATAGAATCAATGCCTAAAAATGTGAGTGATAACTTAGATTCAAATTAAAATTTATTTAATTGTGATAAATACATCATCTGCCTAGCCTTTTCCCAACTATTTTAGGGTCAACAACTTAAAATGCTTTCCGAGGCACGGAGGGTCTTAATACATTGTAAGCGAACCTGGCAGATGGAATGGATGGTCACCCATAAACGGACAGACCTTGGTAAGCAAAGCATAGCTTAGTGTTAATATATAAAAAATCGTATCTCTATATGAGGCCTTGCAGGGTGTACAATTATTTACAAGATTGGTAGGTATTACTTGATATATTATGTATATTTCAACTATGTGAAGTATGGAAGATGAGTCAGCTATAAAAGTACAATAGAAATACACTATTTGATACAGTATTAATAAATTGTGAGTCACTTTGTCCTGTTATTGCAATAAGTTTGCGACTGAAAGATGAAACTAATTGAATGATTTGGAATAAAGTGGTAAAGTGTCCATTGCTTTACTTTGAATTCTTCCTCGTTGTTAGCAGATATCGGAATATGTCGAGTATATTCACCAAAACTACAAGAAAGTAAGTAACATAGAGGGGATAAAACCTCCACTGGAATACCAGAATAATAATTATGACATTTTAATCACAACATTTAGGAATCCCTAGTTTTTTATTGACTTTAAATACTTAAAGGACTATATATATTGCATTTTTTTGGGTTCCATACAAATTGTGTCTGTGTTTTTCTAGTGGGTAAATAAATTAAAACAATAATTTGTTGTATTGTTGTTTCATTTGTTAAATCCCTTGATTAGAAGGTCACAATTATTTTTCCGGTATTATCCACTCTCTGTTAATTAATTCCTCGAATTTGAAGTATTGTCCATGTTGGAGCAGGATCATGTTGAGTGGTAAAGGAAAGGGAGGCTTTACAGTGGGATTTGAAAAATATTGCATTTATTAATAGGGGAAAAGATTTTACCAATACTGTGAACAACTGGTAACAAATGGTTTGGACTCTCAAATTTAATAGTTATGCTTTGTTTGAAATAATACATACACCATCAATCTTATTGCAAGGTTTTCAACTTTATTGCAAAAGAATAAGGTTAAAGCTACCCCAATCTGTCAGATTTTGCAGTGTCAAAAGTTGAAAACCTATCAATGAGATGGGTTTTCAACTTTATCGCAAAAGCATAAGGTTCATTTTCAATTGGCAAAATCTGACAGATTGGGGTAGCTTGTTGTGCTGGCCTAAGTACATTTTTTTTTATGGAACTGTCCTTTTCTTGTTTACAATGGTGGTAAAGATCTTACTGTTTCAATTATAATAACATTTCGAGAACACATTGTTTGTCTTTTTTTTATATCTTGTATACCTATATAGTCTTTAAATAAATAATAATAATAATTTTATTCTCTATCAAGTCCATCCATAGGTTGCCTGTAAGTGATGTCTTTTAGCAATAAAGCCACCCATTGGAACACCTTAAGTAGCTTTTAAAGTTATAATGGTGTACCAGAAAGACTATTCCACTATTAAGTAATAAGATTAATATTGTAATATTAAATAAATAATGTATGGGTAGTTCTCAATACATACTGGGAGGTATTACTACATAGTATTTTGTGTTTTCTTGTTTTATTATAGAAATACATACATGTTTCTAGTGCTGAGTAATCCTCTACTGGCTAAAAATAAGTCTATTTCTTTGAATGGTGTTTATGGAATTTAAGTCTTATGCTATAAGAAATTTAAGTAGAGATTTGTTTGTATATATTTGAAAACTATAATCAGGTAAGTAGTTAATTGTTGGGTATTCCAGGTAAATGTTGTTATCAATGTTATGGGAATATGTGAAGTACTTAGCTAATTAGCTCTTCAGTAGATTAGCAAATGATTCTGCAGTTATCAATAGATTGGGCCTATTTACTTGTTTTTGTAAGCATTACAATGCACTTTTAATTAAATTACATTGTAATTCAGTCATGTTATGATAACTACAGAAGAGAGTATAACCTAAAAACCAATTATTACCAGAATTAACTACTTACGCCTATTGAGGCGTAATATCATTGATAGATAAACAATAAAAACTAGCACAAATAACACTGTCCTACTTATTTCAAGAAAAGAAATCACCTTGAAATGCAGTGTTCGTCAGATAAGTCTTTACAATTGCTAAGGCTTCGTAAGGGCAATGACCATAATGAGTCAAGCAAGACACAAAGCTGAATTACAATGATCTTAACCAATCTGTCCACTGACCTGGTTTCGATTACAACCATAATAAACGACGTAAATAAAAACTATGAATGTAGGGTTACAACATAACTCACCAGATAGATAGAAAACGGCAAACATAGCAGGAACAACCACACATACAGGTGCACAGTGTTGCAAAACAAATTCTGATGAGGATCATAGAACCATCCCCCAGTTAACGATGCCCAAACACCTTGGCGCAATATCTCTAGTGTCTGGGAACCCATCTTACACTTTATGTCCACATTTCCGCGTTTAATTCACCATCCACCCACACCAACACTGTTTAAAACTCACGAAATAAATTTTCACATCTGCAAATTGTTAATACCACTGCCATTTTGAATGATAGATTCCAAGCGAAAATGGACTTTAAAGACATCGATTGTTTGTTATATACACGCCTCTTCCTGCATATTGGCAAGTCCTTATCTTTATAAACATTTGTAAATAACAATAAGGCTAGCCTAATTAAAGTATGGACAAACAAATTAATAAATTTGAGCTAAGGTACATGGATGAAATCAGCGAAACAACACTTTCCTTCGGAGACTCATTGACAGCTAACATATGTGTTGCCAATCGTCATTTATTCCCTCTGAGTGCAGGGATTTTCTCACGATGAGTTTTAAAACCGTCTAATGTCACCAGATTTTTTTATAGTAGCATCATTTTTATCAGTTGTTTCATTCATAGTTCATCTGTCATTCCACATCTGATTATTTATTTTTGTGATTCGGGCATTCGGCGCCGGCGGAAGGCTGGTTTTTTAATTTGTTAAACTTAATGTAATAATAATAATTGTGTGTTATTAAAGTAGTGCGGTTTGTACGGTGTTCGTCAAAATGGGAGACATCGAGCGGGGACTCAAGCAAGCTGCAATGCAGATTGGTGCTGGCGGTAGTGCTGGATTTGTGGAAGTGCTAATCATGCAGCCTCTTGACCTGGTTAAGACGAGGCTGCAGCTTCAAGCCACTAAATCCACATTATCGCGCTCTGATCCTCACTACTACACGGGGGTAGCGGATTGTATGAAGAAAATGTATAAGCATGAAGGAATTACTTCATTTTGGAAGGGTATAGTGCCTCCTATTTTGGCTGAAACTCCTAAACGAGCTGTGAAATTTGCTACCTTTGAACAGTACAAAAAACTTTTTATGTTTGGCGCCAGTTCACCAACACCTTTAGTGAGAATATTTTATTTTTATTATTTTATTTTGTTGCTAATAATTGTATTAAAAGTCCATTCTAAATAACTTGATATATATATTCAACTCATTTTTTTCAATCATTTTTTTATGTTTCATCATTATAATATGCAACCATATTTACGATAACTTGTATCTCATGGGTAATCCAACAACTTACCTTTAATTTTAAATGAGATGATTCCAGTCAAATGAGTAGTTTCTGTAAACTTATGCTTTTTTCATTCCTAAGAGTAGGCTGCATGTTACTTTATATGCTACTTATAAATATTATAATCAACTATTTCAATGTACACAAGAAATCACATCTTGCACTTTATCAAAAAGCCAAAACAAATAAAGTCAAGTGGCTGATAAGATGTCAGAAGACAGACTTGAATCATTATCTAATAATGGTTTGTTGAGAACCTAGTGTACACAAAATATTATATTTCCCAGTAGATAAGGAAATAGATGAAACTAGGTATATTTAATAATGGAATGCTACTTGAATATTAATGTTGTTTTGATAAGTTCTTTTTGGTTCTATTGCTTGTTTTTTTAATGTTTGCATAGTTTTTAATACAACCCTGTATTAAATTATTGTTTAAATAAATTGGGCTTTTTACTGAAGCTGATTTTTGTTATAATAATTTCGTTTTAAAATTAAAAATATTATTTAATTAATTGAGAATTTCTTAAGGGGTCATTGTGATCAACTTCTTAACAGTACAATGACGCGTTAAGAAATGTTCACTTATTTAAAATACAAATGGTAGATGCTTGCACTTGTGGCTGTTATTTTGATGTTATAATGTCAGTAAAATTACATAACATAATATCATTATTAAAAAAAAAACAGTGTGTTTAAAATCAAACCCTCTCTTTCTACAGACATTCGCCTTAGCAGGTCTAGGAGCAGGTGTAACTGAAGCAATCCTCGTCAATCCATTCGAAGTAGTCAAAGTGACGTTAATGTCTAATAAAGCCAAGACAAAAGAAGTTCCCAGCACATGGTCGGTTACCAGGGAAATTGTAAGAGAGAATGGGTTGGGGAAAAGAGGCCTTAACAAGGGTCTTACAGCGACGATAGCCAGGAACGGTGTGTTTAACATGGTGTATTTTGGATTCTATCATAGTGTGAAAGGTGTTGTACCGGAGTACCAGGTTTGTAAAATGATTTATATTAATTTGCAGGAAACTTTTGCTGGAAAATTAATTTACAATACAAGGATGTTCAATTTTTCTTTTTTTTTAGACAAAAGAAGAAAAAATTAGATATAATACAATATTTGTTTTGGAAAGAAATTGCGAATAAAAATGCTTTTGCATCTTATTATCATAAACATACGAGTATTTCGGTTGTCTAACTTGTACCTGTTTTTTTTATCCTTTTTTTTAAAAAAATTACAAATGTTTTTATTATTGTTACTAGCTCGAATTGTCCCACTGCTGGGTAAAGTCCTCCCTCTATCCTTCGATCAAGTTCTGCGCTACTTCCTTTTAATTCTTATGAGAGACATCTAGGTCATTCTGCCATCTCCTTCATACTCTTCGGTGTTTCAGGGCATGGGCAGACATGACATGCCTAGTCGTATTTAACACGTTGAACGCAGCTTTTGAAGCAACGGTGATTATTTCCGGTGATTTTTTTAAACGCCTGTTGACCATACAAATATGCTATATGCAGATAGAGACCGAGAGATTACAAATTTGAGAATGTTAAAGTTAAAATTGTAAATTATTTATATTTGTTGCAGGATCCAATTTTAGAATTCTCGCGAAAACTAGCCATCGGTTTCACATCTGGAGTTCTTGGCTCCTGCATCAACATACCGTTTGACGTAGCTAAGAGTCGCATCCAGGGTCCTCAGCCGCAGCCAGGCGTTATTAAGTACGGTACAACTACTGGAGCCATCCAGCTAGTGTATAAGGAAGAAGGGTAAGCAATTCAAACAAGCTTTTAATTCGATCTTTTTTATTGTAATTCTATATTTTGTCATCGCTTTTTACACACATTTTTACCAGGCGCTCATTAGATACGATTAGTAGTTGTCCAGTATATTTTCAGCAACTGGAAAAAGAAGTCATTTTTAGAGCTTTGGGAAAGCATAATTAAATAAATAAATAATGCTGGACAATCCACACAGCATCATCTAGCCCCAAGCTAAGCAGAGCTTGTGTTATGGGTACTAGATGACTGATACACTTAATAAAATACAATATTACATAAATAGATACTTTTTATTATACATAGAAAATACCCAGAACACCCGGAACAAATATTTGTAGATCGTACAAACATTTGTCCCAAGGCGGGAATCGAACCCGTAACCTCCTGCGTCGCAGGCGGACCTTCGCCCGCCGCGCCACATAGGTCGTCAAATCTTATCTAATACAATCGTAATTAAATTAATCACTGAATCAAAACGTGGATAATTTTTAGAAATAAACTATCCTAACTTTTTTCGCTGGAACTGTGCCGCTAACATGCGACGTACGCGCCAAAAATGCGGACAAAAGTAGTTAATCGTCTTACTTAAATGTTCTGTAATATACCTAGTTATATCAATTTGCTATTAACCCACCAAGCAAAATCATTAAGGTGTCAGTAATTTCCCCAGCATTCCGTAAATACGCCGTCTATAAATATGAATCCGCATGTACTTTGTGCATACTGTCTCTTTGCATGAATACTGGGCAGGAAGCCAAGTAAACTTTCTCATACCAAGTGTAACAAAGAAATCTCTCACTCACTAAATGTTTCTTTGAAAAACTTTTTGTCACTCATTGTTCTTTGACCCAAATAGTGAACTGTATGCTAAAAATAAGCTTTGGCCAAATCTTCCTGTACTTTTAAGGTAAAGATAAGATATTAATATTAGTCTGCACGGATGAAATAAATACCTACAAGACTATTTAGGCTAAATGGTCCCTTGTCCCTTATAATTCCCTGTCCCTTTTAAAACTTTTGTAGTATTCGGAAAACAACTTTATATGCATAAATCTACAAACCTCACTTACCTCTCACAAAACATTCATCAATATACACAATCAAACATTCTCTTGCACACAAATTACTCTTACCTACCTATATACAACTTCATTACTATATCAACTCACCTGCCATCTTCTGCTCGGTCCGTTCTCTTTTTAGTACTCAATGATGATGTGTTTATAAATGAAATGACCCCAATTCTGACCCTTATAATTCGATAACTTTTTTAATATAAATGATAGTATCGATACATTTTCTGTATCACTAAGTCATAGCTGTAGCCCTGATGACTGTAATTCTTCCTATTCATAAAAAATCCTAATGAACACTTTAAAATCCTTACCCAGAATATAAGATCCATCAATCGCAATTACCATAGTTTTATTACCCTCTTACATAGAATTAACATAGATTGTGAAGCGATTATTTTAACGGAGTGTTGGCTTAAAAACAACATAACGATACCTAACATAAATAGTTACTTAATGTACCATACCACAAAGCCTAAAAACCAGAATGATGGCATAGTTGTTTACCTCAAAGACCATCTTGAACACACAGTCACTGAGATAGACTTCATGGAAGGCACTTGTATGGTATTAAAAATAGGTAACGATATAGCAATCATCTGTATATACCGGTCACCCTCCTATAATAATACGGCAAACTTCTTGTCTTCCCTTGACGTAGTTCTTAATACCCTATCCTCATTCAAAAATGTTACAATAATTGGTGATATCAATATTGACATCGTTCATACCCAAAATGATACTCATGCCTCAGAGTACCTCAACCTAATAGCCAGTCATGGGCTACTGCCTGCCCATACGTTTCCTACGCGTGGCCCTAATTGCCTAGACCATGTGATGCTCAAGTCTAACTACGAAGCGTTAACTTTAGTGCTTGATTCATCTGTCACGGACCATAACAGTGTGCTACTGTGCCTTGGAAACAAAAGAAAATCTTCTAAAGCTTCCAATCGCCCTACACACAATAAAATAAACTATAAAACCCTTGACCTGGAGATGAACGATATCAATTTTGATCAGATCTACTGTATAACAAACGCAGATTATGCTGCTACTCAGTTAGTTAATACCCTAAAGTGTGCTATAGAAAACAACTCAACCATAGTTAAGATACCGAATCGTAAACTTATACTAAAACCGTGGGTGACACCTGGTTTACTTCGATGCATGAGAAATCGAGACAATATGCACAAAGAAACCATTCTAAATCCGAACAATGACATCCTAAAGTTAACCTATATAAGATACAGAAATTTTTGTCACAAAATACTAAAAAAAGTTAAGAGAGACTATGATCGGAGAGAGCTAGCAGACGCTGGCACGGATAATAAGCGAATCTGGCAGGTAATAAAACGCGTAACTAACTGTGTTAAATCAAAAACTGCTCCTACTGATTTACTACACACCTCTACATCCCCTGAACATTCTGTCAACCAAGTAAACGAATACTTCGCGAACATTGGCAAAAATCTAGCAACCAAAATAAAATCTCCAAACCCCCATTCAAAATTCCAGGTACATGTCCCTGACAACTCCTCCTGTGGCTCTTTTGTTATTTTACCAACCGACTGCAACGAGGTTGAATCAATCCTATTATCCTTAAGATCTGACTGTGCTGTAGGATGGGATAACATCCCTACAGCGCTACTCAAGCGATATAAAAACCTCCTCATCCCCGTCATAACTCATGTTTTTAACCTCTGCCTCGAATCAAATACTTTCCCCTCGTGTTTTAAAAAGTCACTTATTCATCCCATTCACAAGAGTGGGGGTAAAGACTGTGTCGCCAATTACCGTCCGATCGCCGTACTGACTATACTATCCAAGATCCTTGAGCGAATAATTAATAAACGACTGATAACATTCCTGGAAGACAAGAACTTATTGTCACCCGCTCAGTATGGCTTTAGACGAAATAGATCCACCTCTAATGCAGTCCTGGATCTTACTAACCACATTGTCAAAAACCTTGACGAAAAGAAAAAGGTCCTCACTATCTTCCTAGATCTGGCTAAGGCGTTTGACACAGTCTCTACTCCCCTCCTGCTTCATAAGCTGGAGAAAATTGGCGTGAGAGGTGATTCTATTCTAAGGGACTATCTATATAACCGAACCCAATGTGTAAAAATTAATAACTATGTGAGTGATGAGCTGCCAATAACATACGGAGTTCCGCAGGGGAGTGTGATCGGGCCGACTCTTTTCCTCGTATACCTAAACGATCTTTGCCAGATTAAGTTAAATGACACCAAGATAACGGCGTTCGCAGACGACACTGCACTTTCATTCATTGGTGACACATGGCCAGAAGTCTTTAACAAAGCTCAATATGGTTTTAACATAATTAAGGAATGGTTGGCTAGAAACTCACTGACACTCAATACTGACAAAACAAACTACATGACTTTCTCACTCCGTCAAACCACCCAACCTCCACCCTCCCTATACATTGTTGCACATTCGTGCTCTATTCCCGACAACCAGTTCTGTAGCTGTCCCAAATTAGCTCAAGTGACCAATACCAAATATCTTGGCGTAACCCTAGACAATGGTCTCTCTTTCTCACTTCACATTGAGTTATTGCAGAATAGAGTTAGGAAACTTATTTATGTTTTTAAAACTCTTCGTCACGTAGCTGATACACGATTGCTGAAACAGGTCTATTTTGCGCTTTGCCAATCGTTATTGAGTTATTGCATATCGACCTGGGGAGGTGCGCCTAAAACAAGGTTGTTAAAATTAGAAAGAGCTCAGAGAGCTATCTTAAAAGTCAGCAACTTTAAAAATTATATGTTTCCAACTGCCGAACTTTATAAAAGTTGTCAAGTGTTGACCGTGAGACAACTCTTCATAGCAAGAACTGTCCTAATTCAGCACTCTGCGACACCATACAAAGAGATCTCCAAAAGGCGAAAAGATATAGTTTGTGTAACTAGGAAAAGTAACCTTACCCATTCGAGTAGGTTCAATTTTTTTCTTGCACCTACATTGTACAACAAATTGAATAAAATACTCCCTATTTACCAACTATCCAGCCGCGATTGTAAAAATCGAATTACAAAATGGCTTCAAGGGCTAACCTACCAAGAGACGGAAAACCTCTTATGTAAAATGGTGTAGTATAATGGTGTAGTATAAATAATTATACTAAAATATACATCTACATATCACACACACACACCCACACACACACACAGACACACACTTACACATATACACACACACACACACCCACACACACCCACACACACACATATACACATATCTAAACGCAATTACACCCACACTTACACACACCTCTTTTAACGCTCGCGCACGCATGAAAGAAAATTTTCCATTCGTTTTTAATTATTTCTGTTTTTATTTTACTTTTGTTTTTCTCACATTGTTAAGTAATTCTAGAAATTATAAGTGCTTGGAATCTGGTGTGATATTTTTAGTTTTTATAGGGGAATGGGACTGGTATCTTTAACACAGGTTACTCTGTAATCTAGCTAAGATGCCAGTTGCGATACGTACTGTGACTATAAAATCACGATCACTGTTAATCTGTAACATTCTAGTCTTAAGGTTTTATACTGTGAGAACCAATAAAGCTTATTATTATTATTATTATTTCCTTTATTTCTCTATATACATATTAATTACATTTTTAAATATTTCAAAATTAAAAAAAACAAAAAACATTTAAAAATATAAAAAATAGTAGCCCACCGGCATTGGGAACAGGGTCCAAGCTACCGGTGGTCAGGGCTCTTGAGAAAGGAATCTCCTGACGATACGCGCCGTGTCCAGGAGTACCGCTTTCTGTATCAAGCCCTTGATCCAGCTGCCTAACGAGAGCCTCCTTAGGTGTTGGTCGAGGCTCTTGGCTATTATACCATTGGCCGTCACAACTATCGGCACAATGACTGCTGTATTTACATCCCACATGTCGACCACCTCGCGGGCCAGATCAAGATACTTGATTTGTTTCTCTTTCTCAGCCTTCACGAGGTTCTCGTCATGTGGGACCGTTATATCAACAATCATTGTGCGACGCTCTAATCGATCTATCACCACAATGTCAGGCTTATTAGCAACAATAGTCCTGTCAGTGATGATAGATCGATCCCAATATAACGTGATATTGCCATTTTCAAGAACTGGGTCGGGCACATACTTATAGTATGGTACTTCTGATTCCACAAGGTTATACTTCAGAGCAAGTTGCTGGTGGATAATCTTGGCAACAAGGTTATGTCTATGCAAATAGTCTCCGTTAGCAAGACGAGAACAACCAGAAATAATGTGACGGATTGATTCTCCGGATCGGTGGCATGCCCGACAGATGTCAACCGTACCGTCCTTCACAATGTATTTCCGGTAGTTATTCGTCATGATAACTTCATCCATAATCGCACAGACAAAACCTTCGGTTTCCCCAAAGAGGTCACCGAAGCGCAGCCAAGATACGGACGCTGATAAGTCTACATCGGGTCCATGTAAGACCCGATAAAAGCGTCCATGAAGCTCTTTGCTCTTCCATATTTCCATGCGGTCAGTAGTATCTAATACTATGGGTTTGCGCCAGTTCTCATTAGCCAAGGAGAGCGGGGTGAGGGCCTTGTCCATCGCGACCACATCTCTATGCATCCCCACGTCGGTTTCAAGGAAGTACTCCCTGAGACTGCATACCTCACGGTTGTGCAGGGTCTTAGCATTTAAGAAGCCTCGACCCCCGCATTTCCGCGAGATATACAGTCTCATCACCGACGATCGTGGGTGATGCATGCGATTTGCGGTCAACAATGTGCGGACCCTCCTATCCAAGGCGTCAAGTTCCGTCTGAGTCCATTTGAGTATGCCGAAAGAATACATCAAAACTGGCATGACCCAACTGTTGAAGGCGCGCACCTTATTGCCGCCTGATAAAAGACTATTTAACACTTTATTCAGGCGGCCAAAGAAGCGCTCCTTCAAAGATTGTTTCATGTCAGCAGTATTGATGCCTAACGCTTCCGACATACCCAAATACTTGTAGGTTTCGGTTGAGGAGAGGGATCTAAGGTATATAGAATCCGAGAGTTGGGTTCCCGCGGATTCCACAATCCCTCCTCGCTTTACATGCATGACTGCACATTTGTCCACACCAAAATCCATCCTGATGGCGCTACTGAAGGTTTCTGTTACCTTCAGTAGCTTCATTAGTTGCAAATTGTTGTGGGCAAAGAGTTTCAGATCATCCATGTAAAGAAGGTGAGATATGACCTGACCACCTCTTCTCAACCGATAGCCCAGACCCGAACCCTCCAGCAACGTGCTTAGAGGGTTCAGGGCTAAACAAAACCACAACGGACTGAGACTATCACCCTGAAATATGCCTCGCTCGATCCTTATCGGTTCGCTGTTCTCCTGAAACTGCCGACATCCTGGATAGTGAAGGACCGTCCTCCATTGCCCCATACACGACTTTAAAAAGGTGCGGAGAGTTGCATCTATTTTATACAACTCCAGCACCCTCATGAGCCATGTATGTGGCACTGAGTCATAGGCCTTCTTATAATCTATCCAACATGTCGACAAATCCTTTCGGGAACGACGAACCTGTTGGCTTATGGCCATATCTATGAGGAGCAGCTCCTTAGTACCACGGGACCCGTTCTTACATCCATTTTGAGAGACAGACATGATCGAAGTGCTGTCGATATGATTATTAATTTTAGATCTCAAAATGGATGTAAGAACTTTATAGACCGTCGGTAGACAAGTGATTGGTCTATAGTTTTTGGGTTCCGCAGTACTACCTGATTTATGGAGCAGGTGGGTTATTCCTGTTGTAAGAAATTGGGGCAGCGATCCTGACTCTAAGGCAGACTGGAACTGAGATGCCAAACGAGCGTGCGAGCTTTTCAGCCATTTAATCCAGAAGTTGTGCAGCCCGTCTGGTCCTGGAGATTTCCAATTAGGTAACGGACGAACTGCACAAGCTACATCCTGGGGGCTGATGTTGATTGCCCCCATTTCTGGTAAAGGTTCACACGTCCGCTCGACCTCCCTAGTCCAATCGCCCTCAGTGTGACTGACAGGCACCGACCAGATGCTGCGCCAAAATAAACACATGGCCTCATCATCCGGCAGGAACGTGTCAGTCACACCTTGGTCCGGTCGCTCCCAAGTCCTATACACCCACCTTTCATCGCTCCGGAATGTGCGATTCTGAGTGTATCGCTCCACTCGCCGCTTGTACCGACGAATACGGTTTGCCCATGCACAGATCTTCTGTTTCAGGAAGTCAATGCGCTCCGTGACGCGGGTTAAATAGTCTCGAGAACTAATATCAGTCCCCGAGAACGCCCGCCTCACAAAGCGCATTACTCTAGGGCGAGTATTACCCTCCCTGAAACAGATAAGTTTGCCGATGACTACTCTAGCCTCACCGATACGTCGCTCAATCCTGCACTGCCAAGCTGGTATGGCTGGTCGTGTAGATCTCACACTGTTGGGAAATTTTACGTTAGCTACACGACATGCCGCTACAGCTGCACAGTACAAAATCGAGTGGGTATCGGCGAGGTCTCTGCTGCTGTCAAAACTATTTGACAACAGTGAATCTAGAGTACACATCAACGCCTTGTTTTTCTTGTGCATGGGCAGACGAGGTAAACGTTGTCTAAGCCCAGGCGGTGTGGAGCGGTACTCTCGGAATGCATCCTCCAAAGATTATTATTATTATTAATTCGTAAATTGACACAGTGACACAAGCACACGACTTCGCAGGCTCTAAAAGACTACCTGGAGCCTAAATGCTAAAATCAAAGTTATGTCCAGTGAACCGGTTGGCTGTTCATAATTTAGTCAAACAATCACAGCAGAAAACTGGATGGTGTATGTTAGAAAAAGGGAAAGGTAGTGGAATGAAGAAGTGCAAAAGTTACTTAAACACAAAAAAAGTTGCGTTTAAAGAATGGCAGGGTGTAGAAAACGGGAACGATAGTTTGAAAGAAGAAAAGAATATAATATACAAAGAATGGAAGAGGAAAGCAAAACAGGCGGTAGCAGTCGCTAGGGCTAAGGCACAGGAAAAGTAGTATAACTCACTGGATAGCCCTAGGGGCCAGAAGGAACTCTATCAGATTACGAAAGCAAGGGAAAAAAGGGCAAAAGATATAACGCATATTAAATGTATTAAAGATGATGCTGGTAAGGTTCTGTGTGAAGATGATGAAATAAAACTGCGATGGAAGGTTTACTTTGATAGGTTAATGAACGAGGAAAATGAATGGAATGGTATGCTTCAAGAGACACAGGTAAATATATGGGTTTGGTGAGAGAAATTAGCATGGATGAAGTTAGGAATGCAGTTAGAAGTATGAAAAATGGAAAAACTATGGGCCCAGATGATATACCAGCAGAAGTATGGAAGGTATTAAAAGGCGATGGATGTATGTGGCTGACTTTATTCTTCAATAAGTTGTTGCATGAGGAAGTGATCCCACAAGAGTGGTGCAATAGTTCACTAGTGCCCATCTTCAAAAATAAAGGGGACGTACAGGACTGCAACAACTATCGAGGGATAAAGCTCCTGTCACATAGTATGAAAGTATGGGAGAAGGTGATAGAGAAAAGATTGCGAGAGGAGAGTGAAATTATCCCAAGTCAATTTGGGTTTATGCCAGGTCGAGGAACAATGGACGCCACCTTTGCACTCCGCCAGCTGTGTGAGAAATACAGACGTGCACATAAGAACTTGCACATGGTGTTCATTGATCTGGAGAAAGCGTATGATAGGGTGCCCCGGGAGGTGTTGTGGTGGGCCGTGAAAGAGAAAGGTGTGCCTGGGAAGTATGTGGAGTTGATTCGTACAATGTACAGCCGGTCTAGGACGTATGTCCGATCGGCTGCTGGCAACACCGACAAGTTCAGTGTGGCTGTAGGACTATACCAAGGGTCGGCATTAAGCCCTTACCTCTTCTTGTTGATAATGGACGCTCTGACGTCGGACATACAGGAAGAGGCACCCTGGTGCATGTTATTTGCTGACGACATTGTTGTTGTCGGTGAAGATGGACCTGAGATCCAGAGCAGACTGGAGAAATGGCAACAGAGGCTGGAGAGTGTGGGCTTGAAAATCAGCAGAACCAAAACTGAATATATGTTCTGCGATTTCGGCGGTATCTCCAGTCCTGAAGCAATGTCGCTTAACAGCGTGCTTCTCCCGGTCTGTTCCGACTTTCGGTATCTCGGTTCACTCGTGCAAAGTGACGGAGAAATAGATCGGGCCGTCAAGCACCGAATTATCAAAGGGTGGATGAAATGGCGGCAGGTAACGGGAACAACCTGTGACCCCCAAACAAAACAATGGTTAGACCTGCTGTCTTGTATGAATCAGAATGTTGGGCCGCAAAAGGCATGAATGAAAGGCAGAACATGCAGCTGAGGGGGATGTGTGGTGTTACGCGAATGGATAGAATAAGAAATGAGTATGTAAGAGGAAGTCTGAAAGTGACGCCTGTGACCGAGAAGTTGTGTGGAAATCGGTTGTCATGGTATGGACATGTGATGCGAAGGAATGAGGACCATGTTGTGAGGAAAGTTTTGAGTATGAATGTGCAGGGTTACATGAGTAGAGGAAGACCAAAGAAAAGATGGATGGATTGTGTGAAAGAGGATATGGCAAGAAAAGAGGTGACCCATGAGATGACGGCAAATAGAGATTATGGAAGAAGAAAACATGCTGCGCCGACCCCAAATAAATTGAGATAAGGGCAGGAGGATGATGATGATGATGAATCACAGCAGATAACGTGCGTTTGAATATTTGCAAGCTTATAAAAATAAGCTAAAAAAAAGGTGTTGATTTTTCTTTTATTTACCGGGTGCGTCTTTTAAAGCCCATCTCTTGATTTTGTATCCATGCACAATGTACCATAATAGACATATTATGGACGTAATGTCTTTAATGTAGGAAGTACAGACTAAAGTCACAAATGGACTCAATTCAGTAAAGTACCTACTAAATTGGTTACTATTTTCCCTACTGTGCATTGGCTATAAATATGCTTACGTTGACTGTTATCATGTTCGGAAAAAACAAACGACTAATGAATCAGTTATGTTTACCTATCTATACAAATAATAACATGAATTTATCCTGAAGTAATTTCCCAACAATACATTTTGTAACGTTTGTATATCCTTATATAGCTACCTAAATCCAATTTGTAAAAAAAAACCAGCGCTTTGTCAACTTTTTCAACTAGACACGATTGTTGAAACAATGTGTGCTCTATTTAAATAGATATTCGTTAATGGATAAACATTTTGTTACCACAAATATGCATTCCTTTTGTCGTTAGTAGTCGTATTAACAGACTTTGACGATGCTAATGTACGAACTTTAGACTCAACACTATTTAGTTTGCGCACTCATAATCCGCATTTAACTTTAGCGCCGTGTGTTTATCGAGAAATTCTAATTTATAATCCACCTGGCTTTATTCCAAGCTTTTGTTTCCAAATTATGCAGTACTGTGGTATTTCATATTTCTAATGCAATGCTTCATTTTTTCCCGTGCCATATCTATTTGAGAGGTCTGTTTAAGAATTCATGTCTGTTTTTTTTCATATTTCTATGATTAATGACAATTTTCACGATTGCCGTGTTTTGCCCAGGTAAAGGTTTTTTTGTTTTATTAATATTATGATGATTGGTATAATTTATGAACCATCACCGTTTGTAATTAGTCCGAAATAAGATCTTAATCCTAAATTGTGCACTTCAACATAATACATTCCATTTAATTTTAGATTATGATTAGCTTATAAGTAGAATTATGAATGGATTAGTAATATGACAGACATGTGCAGGTATAAATTAGGTGTCAAGTCACATCCTTGGGTTTAATATATTATATAGCATAGCATATTCTACTCTACGATGTGCTGTCAGGGTCATATGATGGAGCAGGAAGGTAGATATAGGAGGATAGGAACTCTTTAACTAAACAAGATATCCGCGTCTTGTTTTAGTCGTCAATACTAATTAAAGAATCTTTGGTGTTTTCGTTTTACCGGCTATGTTTTAACTCCGCTTGTACTAAAATGTATAATCCCGAAAGGAATGTTTTTTTGTATTACCTTGAAAAGTTGAGGGTTGAAGGAAGTCCTAAAACAATTTAGGGTCGTTTCCACTTTAAATCCATTTTTTTTTGAGTGATCTTAAATCTGGATCGAAGTATTTTTTCCCCTTTGAGCTAAGTTGATGCAATGATTAGATAGACGGTAATTTAACAGATAAAAGAACATATTTTAAAGGATTTATTATATTAATAAACAAAAAGTGAATACAGCAATATTAAAAATGCATTAACTTATTAGAAATTATTTATTGTATTATAATTAATATCTGATTAGAACTTCGAAAATATATGAAAAAGCGTCTAGCTCCTAAACTGCAAATAACTGTTGAACATACGTGTAGGTTTAAGGAAGCTCTTGGAGAGAGCATTAAAAAAAAATTGACGTCCCATAATAACCACTGTATAAGTAAGTAGGTATGTATAATGTGAACAAATCTGTTTATTTTTCAGATTCCGCGCGTTATACAAAGGATTGTTACCCAAAGTTATGCGGCTGGGGCCTGGTGGTGCTATCATGTTGGTTGTGTATGATTACGTATTCCACTTCCTAGAGAAAAAGTTCAAGTAGGTAGAAACTGAGAAATAGACGCAAAATAACATATGTAGTAACAGAATGTTGTTTGGCACAAATAATCTTTGCTGATAAGATTGTGTCTCAGTTGACATAATATAGAGACGAAGCATTTTACATTTATTTTATAACTTTAATTTATTCCAAAATACTGAATACATTGTCGTGTTTTGGTCGTTACTGATTTCAGATTACAAGTATCAAGAAGTAAATAATTACTTTCTTTTTTTCTTTTACTTTATGTATAATTTTCAATTAATAAAAACTTACTAACTGGTCTTACAAGAGTAAATAAAATAGGGTTTTTTTTAACTGAAGGCCGTTATGTATTTATTCCGTTTATAAACCTTAAGTAGGTAAGTTTTTGATGTAGATTAACGGAATAACTCGCAATATATTTTAGTTACCTACAGAATTGAATGTAGATAGGTATAAAAGTTTATCCATTGTAAAAAATACATTGAAGGTCACATTGATGTGTTACCATGCATTATGCATTGGTAGGTAAGTTATTTTTTACATGGGATAACTATTAGATACTTAGCTGATTATTATTTGTTTCAACTGAACGTGTTGTTGATAATTAAGTAGGGTTTTGTAAAAAAAAAACAATTTTACGCATACGTAGGTACAGTCAGCAAAACGGTTAGGTTAGCCGATCTGATTATACCTCCGTCAATTCTAAAACTCTTTCCTTCAACAAGACAGGTCACAATACCTGCACACTGAGCTGACTACTGCCTAGAAAACTGTATTTAATCTACTATTACTACTATAGTACTATTTACTAATTTTATTAAATGAAGCAGATTGTATCGGACACGAAGCAAACCTAAAGATACCTAAAAGCACGTATGCCTGCTAGCCTATAGCTCTGACTGCAAGTTGCAGACAGACAAAGCAAACAAGTCCGTACGTAGGTAAGTTATCCACTTTAGGGTGTTGAATGTAATTTTATTGTTACTACACATTTTTAATGTATGCGATGTTAAAAGCTAGGTACTATCGTGTTTCCCAGTAACTGGGTTGTGGAGGTCAGATAGGCATTCGCTCCATGTAAAATACTGGTATCCAGCTGCTTCCGGTCAGACCGGAAGCTGATCCCAACTTAGTTGGGAAAAGGCTCGCACACAATCGGTTAAAACTGTTCACAAGCTAACTTGTGAACGGTTTGTATACGTATCTATTTTAGTACTGTACCTATTTCAATGTCAAAATCCTATTGTATAATGTATATTACCTAAATTGTATTGTTAAGTGTATTTAAATAATAATAGTGTTGTGATAACAGTGCCTTTAATAGAAACTCAAACCAAAAGAAAAAACGGAAATGTTTGATAATATAACACAATAATGTATAAGATAATTTTATATTGATATAATATTAAAGTTGACGCACATAAGTACCTATGACGATAGGGCTGCTAAAGCATTTATTTATCAAGAATAGTAAATGCTGTAGGTATTTTTGTATATCGTTATTTTATACCTATTTACAGAATATTGTTACATAGTTTAGAAGAGATGAATGTTATTTTTGTTGACACTTGAATAAATTATGTTTATTATATTTGGATTTTATTCACAAAATACGTACCTGTTGATCTGACTGACAGTAGCTATATATTTGTCTATAGTCTGTTTTCCTGTCGTTAATCCTGCATAATTTTATCTTGTAATGCAACAACAATAGAGAGTTTTCAAAGATACTAAAAATAGGCAACCATATCGATTCTAGATGTCGTGTAAAAAGTGTTCTTATCATTTTGATACGGTTCCCAACATAGTTTCCTGGGGAACACCAAGCGTTTTGCTCTTTAAAAAATTCTGGGTCGAAACAATTTCAATTAAAAATAAGTATTACTTAATATATATGGGATGACGATCTGCGAAAGACTGCAGGCAGATGCTGGATGCGGCAAGCTGAAGACGGCGCTATGGCGCTCATTAGAAGAGGGCTATGTCCAATAGTGGACTAGTATAGCCTGATGATGATGATGAATATATACAATTGCAATGAAAGATCCAGCATTAACTGTAGAATTCTGATTGGTCTTAATATTTAGATTGAAGGTTGCTTTGGAGTACCTATAGTAATAGCTTTTATACTATTTAAAAAATTATTCCAAAGCAAACTGTACGGTCATTTCATACTGCGCTCAGCATGAGATGCCTGTAATATTTGCATTCTGCTGTTCCTTTAAAGTGGTTTGTATTTCCAAAACGAAGGTTTAACATCAAAAGACAAAAATTAGGCAGTCATGGGGACTGACAACAGTTGTAAAGTCTAACAACTTTGGAGTTTTTCGTCTCAACATGGCATTTTAGCAAGTCGGTTACTCGAATGTACAAGTTTTGCCTTTACCAAAACTCGCTCATGCGGGTAATGAAGTTTTTGCGTAAAAAGTACTTTCATTCGATTTGACGAATACCGTAAAATATCGGTTTATAAAAACTGGTTCAGCACTAGTGACAGCGTCGTGCATTCCACCTCCAGCTTTTTTGTTTATAAAATTTGTTGATTCGTAGCATGGTCAATGTTTTACCTTTGTTTCTCTCACATAAGACGGAAAGAGATAGAGTACTCATATTTTGACGCGAAACAGTTCGACGCTTCTTGATGTGCCGAAGTTGCATCGGGTCATTGAATTCATCCATGTTGTCTTGTTTACCTGAAATAAGATAGAACTGTGGCATATTTACGCTACCAAAAACTTTGAAACTTTTATAGTAGTGGAAAATCGTACGATTTTAGCTGTATTTACTTGAATGTAAATTGTGTTTTATCAAAGTAAGTACATACATACATACTATCATTCTCCGTGATTGTTATGTCGTATGAATGAGACATGTAAACTACTTGTGATTTATGTAGTGGAATACTTTTAATTTTCCAGCTTAGTTTGCTGCTTTCCCGCTTAAAAAAACACCTTGAAGATAGTAATTAATACTTGTAATGTAATTCTATGATAAAGTAGATACCTACTCATGTTATTACCTGACTATGGAAGAAGAATGGTCTAAAACCTACCTCTAAGGCTTTTCAAACTTTTCTTTTTCAATTAATTTATGAAAAATAAAAAATTCTCTTAAACCTTATTTTTTTTTTAAATTTAAATTTACTTTTAATCTTTCCAGATTTAAACCATGGAGCAATTACAGCAAAATTCCATACCTCATCTCGTTCAAGTCTTCCAACCATCCATGTCCAACACGAAGATGCAGAGCCCTCAGATCATTCACATATCCCATCCAGCACTGCCAGCATCGCAGGGCAAAGTCACGTACCAGCAGACAATCACATCGGAATCAATACACATACCCGTAACATCACACCATGTTACCGAAATACAAAGTCAGATTCAAATGTCACAGAATCAAATAGTGATGTCATGTCAGCAAGGATTCCAGACTATCCAGCCTTTGCAAGGACAAGTCCAGTCTCAGGTTCTGCAGAGTTCGGATATGAGCCAGTCTCTGCAGATTGCGTCGCATATGATACTGCCATAGCATACGATTGCCGGAGTGCACTCATACTACAGGCAGTATGAGTATCCGAAAGAGCAGTGTTTCATTGCTAAGCTTGAGCCTGAAGTGCAACTAAGGGATAAGGATAATGAGTGAGCAGAATTTTTACTTTTATTATCGTAACTTATAATATAAATGCGAAAGTAAGTTTGTTTGTTACCTTTTCACACCTAAACCTGAACTGAATGGATTTCAATCAAATTTGGCAGAGAGATAGATTGCACCCCGGGGAAGGTCATAGGCAAATTTTTTAACAACAAACAATGCGGGTGGCAGCTAGTGATTATATATTTAAGTCTTCTTGTTCTGTCTAGGTCCTGGTTTTGATTCCCAGGTCAGACAAAGTGTTATTGGGTCATCTGGAATTTCTCAATATCCTCCCATAGTCTAGATTTGTGCCTGATTGATGACTGATGACCCACTAATACATGATACTTAAACATAGCTGACGAAATGTGGGTTTATCATAGGTTTTGTTATGCCTCTGCCTAATCCTATGGAATACAAGTGTGTACATTAGTAGATGCAGTACCTACCTGAACTGTTCATTTGTCAAAAAAGTTCTCGGATGGCTGCACATATATATCTTATCTCGTAAAATAATGGAGCACTTACTGGGGCAGAGGCAGCTGTTGGATAACATTCACTGCCTAGCCTGTTACTACCTGCGTCGGGGTTCCAGTCTAAACAAATGTAACTTAATACCAGTATTTTACATGAAGAACTTAGGAATCCACTACAAAATAAATCTGCTTATAGGAATCTATTAAATTTATAGAACAAATTCTTATTTTCCAGAGGCAAAACATACACATCTCAACCGGAATCAGAGCCTCAAAAGAAGCGGTCCCGTAGCCAAATACCAGACCCCACCAACTGGGCATGTAACGTCCGCAAGTTGAAGCATCAACGAGGGGAGGCTTACATCAGCAGACGAGGCAAGTTCGTCCCAGAGAGACAAATACAAAATACAAAAGACTGTATAAAAAGCTGCAAGTACAAATGCAATGAGAAAATCACTGATGCTGACCGTGAAAATATCTTCAAAGCTTTCTACGGCCTTCACGCAAATGATAAAAAGTATTTTCTGCTTAGCACTACTGAACGGACATGTATAAAACACAATAAGATGTCGAACAGTAATAAAAGGAAATACACGTTTAAATATTTCTTCCACATCAAATCGGAAAGACATACGGTCTGTAAAAAGTTCTACTTAGGGACGTTAGCTATATCCCAGAAGCCTGTTTACAATGTGCATATGGGCAAAACGGACTTGAATATACCGAAACCTGATGGCAGAGGTCATTCAAAAGCCAGCACTCATGCTCTACCTTCAGAATCGAAAGACAAGGTGAAAAAACACATAATGTCTTTCACAACAGTCGAATCAAAACCTGTTGTACATTATTCAAAGAAAAAGCAATACCTGGATCCAAATTTGAGTGTGAAACATATGTATAATATGTATGTTAGTGAATGTAATAATGAACATATTTTGCCTGTTAAGGAATCAATGTACAGGAAGATATTCAGGCAAGAGTTTAATTTAAACTTTAGAAAGGTGAAGACTGATCAGGCATTGTGTGGTCGTTGTAAGAGCACTATTACTAAAAAGTGAAGGTCACGATGGATTCTCAGGGAAAGCTTATTTTAAATGGTGGCTCACGGTAAGTCCAGTAAGAAAGTCGCTGCTATAAATAAGTGCCGTGTTGACACACCAGTATCTCATCAAGTGGCAGCCTGGTCCATCCAATTGGTGTATAAGTCTGATGGTGCAGCAATTTCGAGGTCCTATATATCCCATAGGACCTCGAAATTGTTGCATCGTCGTTCAGACCGCTCGCGATCGGAATGGGATTCGCATCCCATTTTTTTAAGTAACATGCGAGCGGTCCGCCTGGTAGTGACAGCGCCGGCAAACTATCGTGGATGATTGCGAGACAAACGATAGGGCGTGTTTTTAAAATGTAAAAATGTAGCATCCCATTCTGATCATGCGCGGATTATAATTCGTCGTACTTATATCGTTAGGATGCGGATAAAAGATCGGAAAATGGTAAAGACTTTTATTAAAGTGGTATGGTGTTGGATATATCTGTATCCATTAAAGGCGTAATTGATAGCTAATTAATTTCGAGATTCTTCCCTATTTATTATTACATATTTTCAAGTTGATTAGCATTAGGTACTATCTCACACAAGATCTTCCAGCGATCCTTATCCGTCGTTTGCCAAATTAAACGAAATAAAGCACAATGCTCAATAAATCATCTTTAACGACCAATTATATTGTAATAAGAAGACTTATTAATTGTCTAATGACGCTATTAGGGCCTGTATCACAAGTCGTTGGTCAATGACTGAGTCGATCGCGGTCAAAAGGGTATGCTTTAGAATTCGAGGCACGTTTCCCGGATGTCCATTCGATCCCGGTTGAATTCTATTTTGACTTTGATAAGCGTTTACTTGGCAACTGGTCGTAATAAACAATTCCTAACCCTTAACGTTGCGTACGTTACGTCTGATCTTACGTCAGCTGCCTTGCCCCTAGCGCCCAGCTTATAAACCGTCAGCAGGTACCTTTAAATACATCTTGCCTGAATGGTATTATTTTTGGGTAGAGTGTAAAGTAGAACCAAGAAATGAAATTGGACAAACAAAGATTTTATGTCGGATACATATTTACACGACACGAAAATATTTGCCGGATAAATCCGACTTAGACGGTTAAGGGTGAAAGGTAGTATGAAAAACTAGTATAGTTATTGAATCTCAGGAAGGCGCCTTGTCTTTGAGTGTGTGTGTAAAAAATTGTCAGACTCCAAAAATTGTTTCGGATGTCTGTAGCAACAACTGAATCAAACGAAACAGCCAAATACACTGCCTTCCGATACTTTTTACTGTGTGTTTGGCTTGTCGCTGTGGACATTGTGGTAATTTTAAGTGTTGTATTTGTGATAGATGGTGAAAATACTGCATTTTCGTATTCAAAACAAAGATGGGGATCTTTATTTTTCCTGCGAAAATGCAGTTTTTTTATTTATTGACGTGTTTGTAAATTATACTTATCTCTTTAGGATATTAATTGGTGTGTAAATATTACGTATTTTGAAGAACTTATCTTCATGAAAAATGTAGAAATACCTACATTTTTTATATTATGACTGATTTTATTGAATCGTTGTACCCAAAATGATCTAGATAGAACAATATTTTTGTAATGAAGATCTGTATGTAAATAACATAAGTTAATTACGAGTATTGTATTTATTATATAAACTAAACTTCCATGGAAGATGGGTGGGCCACCCATCTTCCATGGAAGTTTAGTTTGAAAGGTTGTGTCGATACTTTTTGATACGATCTTCCTAGCTCGGTACGGTTGCTGCCAACCTTAAGCACCGTAAATACAGGGTTTTCCAATAAGAGGTGTTATTTTAATCTTGAAATAAAAAGCCCTGGCTGGGGGCCTTCTTGTAAGGTCACCACAGTTTCGACCGGTAAACAGCCTTATAGTGCTGAACTGCGAGTAGCCCTACCTAAAAAAAAAATGCATTTTTTTAATTTAAATAAATTTTCCATAATCCAAATTTGGAAAATTTCATGAAAAGTGGTCCTGTAAGTGTGGTCGTGGTGGTCATTTACCTGATGTTATTTTCCACTATTAACGGCATACCTTCCTCTTTATAATGAAATAAACATCCGATCATTTATATTAAAAAATGGCATATTTCTCTGATTATCAAAATAACACCTCTTATTGGAAACCCTATAAAATAACGTTGCACGTAGTTATGTATTTTCGACTTGTTTGGGGTTAAAACTACTGGGCAGTGGGGTCCGAGTGCTCATATTCTTGACAGTCCACGTGACACTAGGTCTGGCTTCTAGCTTGACCAGAGACTAAGCATTGCCATACAACATAGCGATGCCTCCAGCCTTATGGAAACTGACCAGGCGACAGCGATACGAAGCAATTTTACGACGCCGTATTTTAGTTTCGATAGTAAGTTTAGTTATTAATTATTTTATTGTTTTTTTTTTATGTTTATGGTTGGTTATATCCACGGTTTACCGATTCGATTTCCGTATGCGTGTGAAATAGGTTTACGTTTCCAATCTGAAAATATAAGAATGTATGTGCATTTATAACAATTGGTATGAAATGAATGAATAAGGAAATTTTATTTGGTTATCGAATAAAAAAACCGACCATGTTCAGCCTAGTGGCGGCCCTATGGTAGAGCGAGTCGTGCGGTTGCTCAAGGCGCCAAAATGTCAAATGGGTATCACAATTTCGAGAGGAAAATATTTTTTCGCGCCTTTTAAGAGGCACGGGCTGGCCCGAATGAAAATTAACAATGAATCAAGAAAATGACTAGGTACCTAACAATAACTTTATTTAATTTATAAAAAAATGTATTTTTACTTGTCGCGGAACTTTTTTTGTGAGCAAAACGGGGTGTTTTTGCTCACAAAAAAAGTTCCTTTTTTGAATAATACAATTTATGGTGTGAAACCATTGCCCGAAGGACGCCGATAGACAATCTCACTCTACCTTGATTAAGGGCCGGCGCTAGGGCAGCCTAAATTGTTAGTTATGTTTACTTGTAATTAAGTTTAGCTAGTTGGTTAGTTTTTGCAGAATGTATGTGTTGCTCTTATATAGGTACATACATTTTTTCAACTTTTTTGTACAGACGTCAGACTATTCGTCCTTTGTACTTTTATTTTGCGTCGTGTATCTTGTTGAGCGCAAACTATTTTGCTTTCTTTTCAATACATTTGTTTTAATTTAATAAAGCATTAAGACTATACAATATAGACTTTTGATTTACTTATAAAATTTATGTATTTTTATGCATAAACCACATACCTACTTATAATATTTACGTGTGAGCCCCGTGGTATACTTACCTACTTCTTAACGTGCAGACTATTGCTGGGTAGGCAAGCGGTAGACGCGCCTATTTAATGGGTTCTGGGTTCGATTCCCAGGTCCAGCAGGCAGTGTTATTGGGTTTTTGAGGGAAGAGGAATGTGCTTTTAAGATTGACCACCGCTGTGACCAAAATTCCGTCAGAATATTATTATTTTCTTTAGGTAATCATAATTTACAAAATAAATAAAATATCTCGACTGGAGCACCTGAGCTTGTCGACATGTGGGGGGGGGGGGCTCCCCCCACTCGTACACGTCAATAAATTATTAGCCTCTTGCTTGAATGACGTCTCAAATATTACCTACGACCCGGCTGCGAGGAGTCAGACTTATGGCTTATGTTTATTCTTATCTTTATGACAGTTCAGGTCTTCCTCTCTGTGGCGGTAGACAATTGTCCAAGCCCCCCTGCCCCCCGCCGTGACCGTCCCCAAAGTCATCAGCCAGTGAACATAGGAGATACAATAAAACTCATAAGTTTACACAATGTTACTATGTATTATAATGTACAAAACCACAATCCTTAACCTATTTTAGATGAAACAATTTATTATAAATTAAGGAAATCTCATACATGGTTATGTAGACAGATTCGAGCAGGTATAAGGCCGGTTCATACGAGCGGATGTATAAACTTCTGGGTCCGCAATTAGGTCGGGATCTTATACTGATGGGTGAGGGAATACAAATACCTATGTAGTTTTTAAAAATACATCGAGTAGTTAAAAGTCATTTAACACAACCATTAATATAAATATAAAAATAAAATACTCTAGCCGGAAAAAGAGAATTACCAGGGAACGTGATTTCTACGAGATTCGCAACGGTACATCAAAATAATAATAAAAAAACTCATGTTAGCCTCCATTTTGAGTAAAAAAAAAATAAGTATATAGAAGTTAAAATAATACTTGTGGTCTATTCTGATTTCCTACGTTCATATAATTATGTTAAATGTCTAAAGACACCGAGGCTATTTGGCCTGTACGTAATCACTATAAAAAAAGGCACTTTATTTGAAGAAATTGGCGAAGATACAATGTTTTCTGCAACCGGTATCTATAAAGAAAATATCGTTGCGTCACAAATGTGTCACAAGACAAGTGTTGTGATTGGCTATTGGAAATTATTTCAACCAATCACAGTAGTTGCCGCGCTTTTGACATTTTTTTGCAATAACTTCTTTGCAGAATCTAGGCTTAAGTTATGTAGTTTTAAGTACCCATTCCCTCGTAATTTTACCCACAGATACAGAAAGCCCAATGAAAACTCTGCTGTCAAATAAATCTAATGATACCAGGTAAAACGGGGTGAATAGAAATGCTTGCAATAAGTTTTTTATTTAACTCTTCTTTCGTCTTTTCTAATGGTCTAATTGAAATAAATACAATTTTATTTTGACTTTGATGCAGGGGCAAAAATAATTGAATGGAATTTGCACGTTAGTTTAATATTTTGTTGTAGATACTAAAAAAATAGTCCTTGTATCATTGATATACAAGAAACTCATGCAACAAACAAGTGTAAGCAACGTGAAAATCCCCTTCTGTTTCAATTAACCCTTGCGTTTCTATTCACCCCGACTTACGGTATCTACTGGTTGACCAAGATTACTTACGGTAGCCAATAAATGGGCTCCCAGAAACCAAGGGTAGAGACATAGGTACAGGTATTACAGATCCTTATTGTATTTTGGCCGGTATCATGATGCACACGAGGTCGTCGTCATTCTCGTCCTTGAGCTCCCATTTGACCTCGACCTTGACCCTGGGGTAAGACTTCAGGATAGGCATGGTAGTCTGGTAGTTTGCTAACTGGCCCGCCTGGAATTTAAAGAAACTTGTTAAAAAAAACTTCTCGAGATTGGGGTGTATTTGATCTATGTACCTACTTGGTTAAAATTTCGGTTTACTAAATAAATCTCACAGCACCGCAAATCTGCCTGGGAAAAAGCAACCTAAGTATTACGTATGAGAGTTCATTAGTTAGATAATATTTGGGAAGAGTTTTCTGATCTCCATCTGCTCCTCAAGAGGGGTTACTAAAATTGATTTTTCAAAGAAAATATAAAAGCTAATTAAGAGCAGAAAACTACAGCTGAACTGAAATTGGACCTGTGCATTTGTACTGCAATTTAGCAGTTACGTTGCAGTCGGGATAATAGAATATTAGTAACTAGGTGGGTTGTGGACGTCAAGGCAGTTGCTCCACGGAAAATACTGGTATCCAGCTGCATCCGGTTAGACTGGAAACCAACCACAACGTAATCGGGAAAAGGATATACCTACCCAAATTACTAAACCTGGATATAACTTGCCAAAATAGGATATTTATCTTTAGTGCTTACCGGCAGAGGGCAGGATAGCCCAGTGTCCTTGCACGCATCAGGCTGCGGCAACGGGAAGGGCACCGGTAAGTTCATGATCACTCCATGGACCACAGTCTGGACTCCTTTTACTTCTTTGGCTGAAAATACAAAAAGTAAGTGTTAGAACGACAATATAACATTAAAAAAAAACAGTCATGGAAACTGCGGACAGAAGTAATAAATAAACAACGCTGGACAATCCACACAGCATCATCTAGCCCCAAGCTAAGCAGAGCTAATAATGTATAAGGTGAAAATTTAGTGTTGTATCCATTTTTTTATGCTACATATTTAAAGCCAATAAAATAAAAATAAATCCAAAAAAGTTAGGGGTGGACAACCCTTATCATTTAGGGGTATAAAAATAGATAGTAGCCGATTCTCAGTACTACTGAAAATGCATATAAAATTTCATAAAATCGGTCAAGCCGTTTCGGAGGAGTATGGTAACTAACATTGTGACACGAGAATTTTATATATTAGATATGTATATATATATATCTAATATATATTAAATATGTATATGTATAAACATGTATACATATTAGTTTGGTAAATTATTATTAGAGTCATGAAGTCGATCCGCCGTTCGCCTAGCCCGATCACACTTTTCGTAACGCGGGAGCGTTACGAAAAGTGTCACGCATTCACCAGCTTACTCCCCAAGTCGAGCGTGCCCATAGATGTTTCACTTCAACAAGTAAGTAAGTTGTAGGAGTGAACATTAAAAATAGTTACAGTTAATTAGTTCTTTTTTTGTCTGTGTGTGTTAATGGTGATTAAATAATAAAAGTAGAGTGCCCTAAGGTTTATGTGGGGACTAGGCTCTTGGGATAATTCAACACCCACTATACCTGACGATAGTTGGTTCAAGGAATCACCTACACGTGTTGTTTGTCATAGAACCATATTGTAACACGCCTTCAGTCGCTTGAACTGATAAAGACAGTTGTGGGATCTATTTATAGTACCTATGATACGAGTACCTGCCCACTCAAAAAGGGAATAGTTACAGAACTAAGTATGAGGTTAGAACTGAAAATTTTGAGAGTAGCCAGCTAGGAAACATCGACCCAATCTAGTTCTAAAGTATTTTTTTTTTGTGATGTGTAAAAGTGTTTTTTTTTAACTTACATAACACCACGCCTGTATTTAACGAAGGGTTGGCCAGAGGGGTTTTTAAGACTCATGTAATAGGTGGTGAGCCTATTAATCGGGCACACGTCCAGACTACGGGCTGCTACTGAGAAATGCCCAATGAAAAATGCCAATAACAGCTGCCCGCTGGCCGCTTCTATTGAAACTTCTCACTACACTAGGCTAGCTCAAATAAAAGTGTCCAACTACATTCATTAATGGCTTTCGTGGAAGAGAAACCACATTTTTCTGAATATCAGTTAGGTACAGAGGCCAGCACATGAAGCTACCCCAATCTGTCAGATTTCTGTTTACAAAAGGATAAGGTTCATGTTCGAGAAATGTTAAAATTTAACATTAAAAAAAAATTGGAGTTCTGAATCGCGGTATGTAACTATTGATGTATTGTGTGTGAAAACACCTATATTAAGACTAGACTTTTGAGAATACCATTAAAAGTGCGAAAATTTGGCGGTTTTTGAGTGCTGTAAAGTGATACTGATAGTGATCTTAATAACATATTAAAAAAAACAGAACTAGCCGTTAGTTTGCGATTTCAATGTGACCGCGGACGACTGGCGAGGTGTTACGCGAACCATAAGCGTAGGGTGGGGCATTATAGGGGACTGTCTTTTGTAAACGTTTTGACGTTCAAAAAGTGCTGATTCTCAGTCTATTTTGAATAAATGAGATTTGATTTGATTTTGATTGACAGGTCGCTTCCCGCTCACTTCAGTTTTGAACCAACTTCGCAGGAAATTTTTTATAACATAGACCGGTTGCTAAAAGCTTAAAGTGAACAGAAGAAATAGCTAAATACACTCTTTAGAAACACGATTGTAGCTCGTTAATTTATTAATGATAGTCTAGTTAGGTAAGTTCTCAATAATGTATATCTACATCTTTAAACAAGCAGGTACAATAATTACCACAGGAAAATCTATACATTTATATTCATGCGGTTTGTGTATTATTAAGTCACCCATAGACAGGAATAAAAACACCTAGGTACTATTTGTTTTCCATGTGATTAATTAGTTACAGGAAAACGGCGGTGCTCTATATGTTTATTTTATCGACTGTATTTGTGATTACTATGTTTTTGGTTGAGTTATAGTTGTTTTGGGTGCTGCAGTATGCAGGAGAATATGTCATTTTTTAATTTATTTTTTTACATGAATATTCTACCACAGACATTTTTATATTTCATTTATTAAGCAATAAATAAAATATAAAAATGAATCATTTATAATAATATACGAACACTGTAAGCACAGTGTTCGTATATTATTATAAATGAAGTGCTTCTACGTCGGACAATTTTACTTGTGCGCTACTTAACTAACTTCAGATCTACCAGAGTTTGTGTATTAAAAAAAAAGAGAATATTATCATTATACCATACTTAGCTGAGTATTTTATTTTTATTGTCAATTTTTCTACCGTGACCCTGATCACACATACACATTCACTCCGTTTTAATGTACCTTGTTGTAAATGACGAGGGGAATAGAAATGCGAGGCCTGGGTAAATTGAAACAAAACCCTGAAGGATTTTCTCTATTTTGTTTTTTTTTTTGCAAAAAAGAAACATAATAAAACCCAGCTCTATATTCCATGAAGGGTTAGACAGAGGTGTACACTGGCTGAAGAAATGTTTCTTCAGTCATGTTTTAGTCCCGTGTAATAGGGGGTGAGCTTATTATTTTTATTTGTTTTGCAAAAAAAAACTAAGTAAAGGGAAAGTATATCTTTTTACTAAATCTAACTTAACAATTATGATAACTTGTAATTAGCTAATCGTATTGATATTACGTAGTATAGTACGTTAATATCAAACAAGGCTATACACAACAGCTCCAGAGAGAACAGATAAAGAGAGAACAGACCTATTTGCACACACACATTTAACCACAGATGATTTTCGCGCTCTTTCTCCAAAAAAACAGTTGTATTGTAAAAATTCGATGGATAAGAAGATTAAGGACTTAGGAAGCTTCCCCATAGTACTTACCACGTTACCTAAAGTGGGTAAGCAGGTATACTTACTAGGCGTGAAGTCGATACTGAAGGTGGCGTTTGAGTTCCTCTTCAGCACGCACTCTTTAGCGTCCTCCGCACACCCGCTCACGCTCACTTTCTGCACTGTCGCTTGTTTTGAACCTGAAAATAACAGAAAACTACATTTTAGTAGGAGAATACAATAATGTAACATCACGCCTGTATTGCTTGAAGGGTCAAGCAAAGGTGTATACTCAGTGCATCCACATTTCACCAGTTATATTTCAGTCCCAAGTATTTGGGGGCGATCATAGTGCCATCAACTGAACACAAATCTAGTCATCAGGCTGCTATTTAGAAATTCCAGACAGGAAAACCTAATAGCCCTTTGAACCGACTAGGACTCGAATCCAGGACCTCATGCATAGCAGTAGCGCTTGCTCTAGCTAGACTTTAAGATTTATATACAATCCTTAGGTATAGAAAGTATTACAAATAGTAACTAGCAACAAAATATAAAAATAGATCCATTTTTATATTTTGTTGCTGTACTTACACTAACAATTAATACATCTACTTATACATAATGTAATTTATGTAAGACCGTTCTGTATAGCATTTTATGCTATTAAAATAGGTACATATGTATAGTTAGTCATTACTAATGAGCAATTATTTTTGTTACGGCAATTAAAAGCGAAAAAAATGTTCGGCACGTGCTGTTGCAGCCTGCAATAAATGTTATGTAGATCTATAATGCATAACTGTGTAAAACATTAAATTTTCCATGCACAAAACATAAGATCATGGCCAAAGAATCAGTATTGCCCTTCAATGTGGCATCGCTGCCAGCCTTCTGGGCACTATTCCCGTTGACAGTGATGCTGATGAACTTTTCAATGCCCTGTGATTTTGTCTTGTCATGTATTAATAGTTTCATGGCTTTATGAAATAAAAGATCACGTCTGTTTAGGGCTATCCCTAGGTATTTTTTTATTGTTGTATCGAGTAGCCGAGCCTCGGAGAGCACGTTAAGCCGCTGGTCTCGGCTGTCATTTGTAGATCTTTAACAGTTATTACGGGTAGTCAGAAGCTTGAAAGTCTGACAACCACTCTTATCAAGGGGTACCGTGTTGCCCAGTTACTGGGTTGTGGAGGTCAGATAGGCAGTCGTTCCATGTAAAATACTGTTAGATACTCCATCATCATCATCTGCCTGCCTTTTCCCAACATTATTGGGGTCGGCTTCCAGTCTAACCGGATACTGTTGAATTTTACATGGAGCGACTGCCTATCTGTCCTTTACAACACAAGTTTGACAACACGATACCTCTTGATAAGACCGGTTGTCATACTTTCGGGCTTCTGACTACCCGTAACGACTGCTCTTAATAGTGCGCAGGCCCCTGGCTTGGACTAAACTGTAGGAGTTCCTAATTTACTTGTACTATCACTAAGCGCGCTATTAGACAGGAGAGAGAGTTGAGATAGCTCAATGGTCCTTAGCGAAAACGGTCGCGTAAAATAATATTCAACAGTCCTTTTGGGTAGTTCTGTTAAAAAACGACTTATGGTTTCTATACAGAATAAAGTTACTTATTTGAACATTTTAATAAATAAAATATGCCCATTGGATAATTATTTTGGAATATACGTACTCCTAACGGGATTTTTTAACGTCCAAAGTTGCGTTAAAGTATGTTTATTACAAAACTTACTATTTCCAAATCAATATAGATATAGATATCATGTACAACTTCAAATTTTAAAGTAATTACTTTTCTACGTCTGCATGGAATAAACGGCCTGCGCAGCCTTAATTTTATTCTTCTCAAAGCGTCATGGATATTTCCATCCCATAGATTCTGTAACTCGACATATTTTAAGTGTTGACCTTTTCGCAAGCTCTGATTCAATCATGTATTTATTCTATTAATAATATGCATCAATTTATTCATATTAAGATGCTAGTAGAATCCAGACAGCTACTTAAAATATTCCAGAAATAGCGCTTGCTTGACGTCAAGCCGGTAATTGGACTTAACGAACTTAATGAGGTTTTGTGAGCAAAACCGGGACCAAATTAACTTCCCATCTCCAGTGAGTAAATTAAGAAAGACATTCCCATTGTTTGAGAAAGGTATTTTGAATCCTTTTTTTTTTAATATTTAAGAAAACGTTAATAAATTGAAAAGGAGGTGGGAAGAGCGTAGCTTAACCACGGCATTCGCTAAACACTGGCTATTATGGATTACTGTCAAGAGATTTCGGTTTTTATGGTGTCGATGCCGTACCGAAATCCATCCCGGCGCCGACCCCAGCCCCTGCAGTCCAGGCTACCCTGACCGCAGAGGCTGAGGTTTCCACCTTCCGTACTCAGCCTACGGAGGCTCTTTACGACGACAAAATCCGTACACAGCGCAATATGAACGTCATATTGCCAGTGTACTTAATCTTCTGCAACCGCGAAGCCGATCGTCTAGCCGATCGCTTAGAGGCTACCACAGACCCTAGGAAGCGCATCGAAGCGCTCATGGAGGCCCCCTCGGTGCTCCGTGACCTAGAAGCCCACTTTAATAACCGCAATGGATAGGTACGTTAACGCCAGAACCTTGAAACCGCGATCCCTAAAGTTAGGATACGTCAATATAAATGGCTTACTCCAGCAACGGGCTGAGTTTGCCAACTTCCTCCGCGATCACCAACCGGACGTCCTCCTCATACAGGAGACGTTCCTCAAACCGCACAACCGCGACCCCAAAATTGCAAACTACCGTATGGTGCGCAATGATAGATCCCGCTGCCACAAGGGCGGTACAATGATTTATTATAAAAACTCATTGCACTGTGTCCCTTTAACTTCTCCTCCCCCGACCTCGCTCCTTGAGTACTCTATCTGTCGGCTCGGCATGACTGGCCATCAGCCAATTACTATTGTATCCGCGTACTGCCCTCCCGCTCGTGGGAGGGACGACATCCCAGCTTTATCCCACGATATCTCGGTTCTTCTCGGCTTGAGTGACTCCGTTATCATAGCGGGCGATCTCAACGCCAAGCACCCCGCGTGGAATAGTAATGTAACCAACGCCAGAGGGAGGGCTGTCCTCAATCTGGGCGCCTCCCTTAACTATGACGTCATCGCCCCGATGACTCATACCCATTTTCCCCACGATCCTGACCATAGACCTGACATACTGGACATAGCGCTCCTAAAGAATGTAAACCTTCGTTTACAATCGATAGAGGCGCTCCACGAGCTTAACTCTGACCATCGTCCGGTGATGATGACGCTAGTTCCCCGTACGGGTCCGCTTGACCCTGATCAGCCACCCCCGACTCAATTAGTTACCGACTGGAGGAAGGTAAGCGAAAAGCTGAAATCCTCCTCGTCGCCTCTACTCGACTCCATCCCCGATCTAATCACCTCAGTCGCTGACACCACGGGCGCAGTCGACTCGTTTACGGAGCACGTACAGACAGTCCTGAACGACTGTTCAAGGCGGGTTCCGGCGCTGAATGCCCAGCGCTGGAACCTACCGGACGATGTACGGGCTCTGATAACCGAGAAGAACGCGTCCGTCCGTGCCTATAGCGCTTTTCCCTGCTCTGCGAACAAAGCCCACATGCGAATGCTACAGCGTACTGTCAGCAAACGTGTGGCGGAGCATAGGTCGGAGAGCTGGGACAAGATGATCAGTGAGCTAGAGCCCAACCACCATGCCTTCTGGAACCTCCAGAGGAAACTCCGGTCCACCGTAGAGGCTACCATGCCTCCCCTCACTCGTCCAGATAAGAGCGTCGCGTTCGACGACTCGGAAAAATCCGAATGCCTAGCCGAAAGCTTAGAGACTCAATGCTCGCTTAGCTCCCAGCCGTTCGACCAAGCTCACCTCTTAAAGGTAGACGCCGAAGTCGAACGTAGGTCCTCGCTCCCTCCCGTCGACAACCCTGATGATCCTCTGCCTCCCGTCACTCCGGACGAAGTGCAAGACATCATTAAAGGGCTCAAACCGCGCAAAGCCCCCGGTAAGGACGGTATCACCAATAGGGTGTTTCAAATCCTCCCCGCGCAACTCGTTATGCTCATGACCGCCATCTTCAATGGCGCTCTGAGCAACAATATCTTTCCTCAATCGTGGAAAGAAGCCGTGGTTATTGGCATCCCCAAGCCTGGCAAGCCCAAGTCTGAGCCCACGAGCTACCGACCTATCAGTCTGCTCAATGTTTTCGGCAAAATCTACGAGAAGCTTATTTATAAGCGACTCAAGGACTATGTCGAGGCAAAGAGCCTGATACCGAACGAACAGTTCGGGTTCCGGCCGGGACACTCGTGTGTTCAACAGGTGCACCGCGTAGTCGAACACGTCAGCGCGGGCTTTCAGAGAGGCGCGCTCACCGGCGCCCTCTTCTTCGACATTGCGAAAGCCTTCGACAAGGTCTGGCACAACGGGTTGTTATACAAGCTATACCAACTCGATGTGCCAGATCGTCTCGTGCTCATCTTGCGAGATTTTCTGTCGAATCGTACGTTTAGATATCGCGTAGACGGTACGCTATCGTCACCTCACCCTATCCGCGCGGGCGTCCCTCAAGGATCCGTGCTGTCTCCTCTCTTGTTCTCGCTGTTCACTAGCGACGTCCCTAGGGGTAGAAAGGCCCAGTTGGCGCTTTTCGCCGACGACACGGCCATCTACGTTACCGGTAACAACCCTACCACCATAGCTCGCACCCTCCAAACTTCCGCAAACGTCTTAGGCGCTTGGTTCCGGAAATGGAGAGTCGAGGTCAATCCCGACAAAAGTCAAGCGGTTCTCTTTAGGAAACCCGGACGCCGCAATGTCCCCACGCCTAGTCCGTTAGCCATGTACGGCAAGCCTATCCCTTGGGATAAGCGAGCCAAATACTTAGGTGTGATACTCGATCACAGACTTTCGTTCGCCGAACACATAAAGGCGGCGCGTTCGCGCGCCGTCTTCGCGTCCGGCAGGCTTTATTGTATGACCAACGAGAAAAGCAAGTTGTCACTCAGGTGCAAATTGCGGCTCTTCGTCTCGGTCATCCGACCAATCATGACATACGCTTGCGCAGTGTTCGCTCACGCCAAGCCGTATCATATCCATAGGCTTCAGACCGTCCAGAACCGATTCCTGCGCAGAGTCACGGGAGCCCCCTTCTACGTCCGAAATGAGACTCTCCATGTAGATCTCAAAATACCCACGGTGAAACAGTTCATGAAGCGACTCACCCAGCGCTTCATGGACTGTTCTACCGCTCATCCTAACCCCTTAGTGTCATCGGCCGCCCGATACACTCCCTCGCGAATAAGTACAGTTCGAAGACCAAGACATACACTCACAGAGCCAGATGATCCTATCACTCTCCTCCAGGAGAGCGATAAGGCCACCAGCACTGTTCGCATACAAAAACGGACATTCCGTCCTCGCCGCCGAGGCCCGTCGCGACGACCCCGTCGATGCCCCCCTCCCGACCCTTTGCTAGAGCCAGCCCGCGAAGCTGAGCCGATTAATGTTTAAAATGTCCCTAAATAATGGAACAATCAGATCCAGCCTGTCCCTTGCTGTCCTCTTCAGCGACGTCCTAAGCCGAGGTTCGTACCCCGCAGGGGGTGCCCTTAGCGATAGTCGCTTAGCTTATAAGTTTTTATGCCTGGCTGGAGGCCTTAATTTTAATTAAGCCCCCCACAGGAAAGTTCGGTTGAGCAGTAAATATCCCTAAAGGATAAACTGCGAGATGCCCATTCCAAAAAAAAAAAAAAAAAAAAAACGTACCGAAATGTTAAAAATCTTCACCGGACTTACGAACTTTCCGACCATTTTGTGGGTATCCTATTGTGCTGATATTTGGCATACTTTATGCCAAATATTAGCACAATCGGATACCAACAAATTGTCGAAAAATAAGATGTAAGTTTTACGATAACTTACATACGAATATTTTAAGTTAGTGTAAAGATTGTAAAAAAGGTAGATCACCAAAGGTATGGTGCGACTTCGTCGGTCGGTCTATCTGCCTGTCACAGCTGCTTATTTCAGGGGCTACTTACGCTATCGCTTAGGTATGGCCATGGACAAGGCATAGATAAAATATGTAAGAACTTTAAGTATAAATAAACTGAATAGTGCTGTAGTAAAAAAAATCTTTGAAAATGAAAAAATATTTTGCATTTGATTTGTTTTGATCTTGAGGGAGGTTATTTAACCTTTAGGAGGGCTATTTAAACCCACGGGTAAAACCAAGGGCATAGCACTAGCTGTGTCCTGTATAAATATGAATTAATATGCAAAAATGGCATTAAAATGTTGTGCATTAGGGTAAAGTGGGAACCCGAATTGGAATCCCCCAATCTAAGTACCCTTTGACTGTCTTTACATCAAAAATTGCTAATAAACACAAACGCTATACATGTTCGCACTTCCTACGATTAGATCACCTTATTTATCCATTCCGGCTAGATCAATGTCAACCGCAACAGACTGCAAAAGCATATTAGAAAACGAGCTGAATCATTCGGAAGTAGAGCAAATATCTGAACACATTAGTAGGTCACACACAGCTATTCCATAGCGGTGCGAAATGCTTCCTGGCCGGAAGCTAGGTGATCAGCAGAACAACTAGTTCATTTCAGTTAATTTAGATATGCCTTCGACATTAAGCCTACCATCGAGATCGTTCTTTTCTAAACCAGAGGTTCCTAAAGTCCTGTTTTTTATTAGTTTTTTGTCCTGGGACCAGTTTCGTTTTTGAGGAGTTACCAGAAAGTTCAAGATAAATAAACTATTTGAATTCAAATAAACAACGTTATCACGTTTCCGCATATATGTTGACCTCAATTTAACATGCAATAACAATCCTTATTGCCATAGTCAGTACCACATTTCTGATAGACAATTAAATTAGGTGGTAAGTGATCTTCCATGTGATGCGAAGGAATGAGAGTCATGTTGTGAGGAAAGTTTTGAATATTTTTTTTAGTCCTTATCTATACTAGGAATTTCGCCTGTATCGTAAGTGCGTTGAGAGATGATTGTATCATTTAATCTCACATACACAAACAACCATACCTGGAACAACTACCCGTAGGCCATACAAATATTTGAGTCGTGCGGGGATCGAACACGCGACACGCAGCGCAGCAGACAATCGGTCAGCCACTGCGCCAACCGTGCGGTCTTATGAATGTGGTGGGTTACAAAAGTAGAGGATGACCCAAAAAAGGAGGGTCTATAGAACTACGTGATTAGATACCTATAAACATATCATAACATGACGCCTGTATTCCCCAAAGGGTTAGGCAGAGGTGTACCTATTCCCAGAAATTCTTAGAAATTCCAGATTTAAACACGTAATAACACGTTGCTCGACCCGGGAATCGAGTCCTAGGACTTCATGCTTAGCAGTAGAGCTTGCGACCACTACACCGGCAGTTAAAGGCTAAATATTTTATGCATTCAGCATTACCTCATCTGAGTCTGAGGCGATGTCTATGTTTTTTTTTTTAAAACGTTGCCCCACACTAGGAATTTCTCCTGTGTCGTGGGTGCGTTTACAATATTTGTTCCATGCGGGAATCGAACCCACGACACGCGGCGCAGAAGTCGATCGCTCAGCCCCTGCGCCAACCGTGTCGTCGATTAGTCAGCCAGTAGGTATATCACCACGATCGTATCATTTTGCATGATTATACCACTGCCGATTAAATCTGCGGTTACTATTAAATAAACATTAGTAGTAAATGATATTATATTACTGTTTGTGTGCAAAACACTAATGAGCTTGTTAGTTGTAATTCAGTCATTATTGTTTATCATGATCGTTGTTTTTGCTGCGATTTGGAAAATTGCAAAAATGTTTAAGTATGTGCGTTTGAAATATATTGTATGGAAATGAACCATTTAAGTACTCAGTCTTTAATGGTTTGGTTTCATACAATGTTTTGTGACTAAGTGTGAGTGTGACCAAAATGTAAATTGATCTATTTACAAATTAGCCTACATATGTATTTGTAAAATTGATAATTGTGTGTTTTGGCTCGTCTGGCTGTTCACAATGGTTTGCTACTCGTACTAGTAACTACACTGATGTATGGATGTGAGTTTTGGCTGTAGTGAAAGAGAGATGAAAGTATGATAATTGTGGTATAAATACGTTCTTTTCGAAGTACAGGACCTAAGTGAAGTGTAATGATGAATGATAGATTGAGGAATAATGTTATAAAACAACGGCGTGGTTTAATTGATGTAGTGACAAAAATTGAAAAGAGTATGCTTAGATGGTTTGGTCACGTTGAGAGGATGTATGAAAGACGTCTAACAAAAGGTTTATAAGACAGATGTAAGTGGAAAGGCCCTGGGAGAGGATGACCTAGAAGGACATACACTGATCTTATTGGTGATGTGATGTATTTTCTGCCTACCCTATATATATGATAAGGTGGCAATCACAGTGGCAAAGGGTCCATACAACTCTAATCTTACCGGCTTCTCTTCGGAGGGACGGCTAACTCTACTTACCGCTATTTAAAAATAGCAGTCAGTAATGCCAAGAGGCGTAAGGTCCTGGGTTCGATTCCTACCACGCGTAGCATGACCACCATATAAACGGATTTTGTGAATGGAAGAATTGACAGATTGTTAAAGGATTGGTCCATAGCATGGAAATGTTAAAACTGACGAGAAGAAAGCTCATGGACGTGGTACGCCAACTTTGGCGTACCACGTCCATGAGCTTTCTTTCTCAAAAACCCATTGGAAAATTTCAACAACACTTGTTGTTGAAATTTTCCAATGAGTTTTTTTTTCATTAGCAGCACGGAGTCTGGATTTGAGTCCGGTTGATGGTATTAGCCTCTCCCCTATTCTCTTTTAGAAAACTGTGCCCCACACTAGGAATTTCACCTGTATCGTGGGTGTTGACAAACATTTAACCTCACACACACAAACAGCCAGACCCGGAACAACTACCTGTAGGTCATACAAATATTTGTCCCGTGCGGGAATCGACCCCACGACACGAGGAGCAGCAGTCAATCGCTCAGGCACTGCGCCAACCGTGCCGTCAAAATCGTAGTCGTATTACATGGCACTCAAACAAGACTGGAAAAATGTAAGTAACTGCTGCAAATAGCTGCACCGCTACCCATTCCTTCTAGGAATGCAGGAGTTTATGTTATGTTTTATGATAGAATGATAATGCCATGTTTTACGCAGTTCAGATCACCATACAGTGAACTAGATACTAATTAGTGAATGGGCGTTGATGCGTAGGATCGTAGTACAATGTAGGTAAGCTCTTATATCACGATACTGCTGGATTGTATTAATTCTGGTGCTAGTAGATATCATCATCTGCCTACCCTTTACCCAACTATGGTTGCGTCGGCTTCCAGTCTAACCAGATGCAGCCGAATACAAACATTTTATATGAAATGACTGCCTATCTGACCTTCACAATCCAGTTACTGGGTAATGTGGTACCTACTTAGTATAACATGGTTGTCAGACTTTCGGGGCTTCAGAGTCCCGTTAACGATTGTCAAAAATCGGAATCTGAATCGGATTTACGTGTTTTCGAGGTTTGGGGGTGTTACAACACTGACTTCCCAACTCCGGGCTGCAATTCAGAAATGATCATGGATACACAATAACACTTTTTGATAATTAGCTCTTGGCTAAAAAAAGGTCGGCCGAAGGCAAACTACGCTTGCCGGGGTCGTCTGTGGATGGGTGACCGTTCATTTCAAATCGAGAATCCTCCATGCCTCGGAAAGCACATCAAGCCGTTGGTCCCGGCTGTCTTTTATACATCTTTGACAGTCGTTACGGGTAGTCAGAAGCTCACAAGTCTGAGAACTAGTATCACCTAGGGGAATAGTGTTGCCCAGTGATGTCTAAAGGTCAGATAGGCAGTCGCTCTATGTAAAATACTGGTAATCAGCTGGATTCGGTTAGGCTGGACACCGACCCCAACATAGTTGGCAAAAGTCTAAGCAAATGATGATAATAAAACAAAAATAGTTTACCCGATCTGGTAATCGTACCCAATATCCCAAGCTCAACAGCTAACTGCGCTTGCGACCTCGAGCCCAATCGAAGGTCTATTTGCTAATCCTAAAATTAGGTACGGTGTAGGCCTGCCTCGTTGGTGGCAAGTATAAGCATGACGTCCTAGGTGCGACTTCTGGGTTGAGGAAAATGTTATTGGGTTCTTTTATTTATTTATTTATTTGGTTCACCAACAATTGTTTTGCACAGGTTCTATACTAAGGGTAACATGCGAATGTATGTATGCAATAGTGCAACAATCACTTACAGGCAAACTCCGCATGCATAAAGAAGTTGTACAATTTTTTTTTTAAATATGTAGCTATTAATCTAGTTTTAAATTACTTAGGTATCTAAAAGTGTAAATAATGAACACATCGCTCCAGAAATGCAACAATATAGGTTACTTATTATATGTAAACATCATTATATTTATTTATATTTATTTATTTATCTAATACCTTGAAACGAGCAATTCTTGTATATATGTATGTACATATATATATTTAATCTGAATCTCAGAAACGGCTCCAACGATTTTCATAGAATTTAGTATGCAGAGGGTTTCGGGGGCGATAAATCGATCTAGCTAGGTTTCATTTCTAGAAAACGTCGTTTTATCCGAGTGAAGCACGGTCATCCAGGTACAAGGACTTAAACATGACTAGTGAAATGTGGGCCAAGTTACTACTGTGGGTACTATAATTCTGTCGAACTCTTTGGAGATAAAAGGCGTGATGTTATGAAGGGACACTGATAATAGGCGTAGTTGTCACTTCTTTGTTTGAGAAGCAGTGCTGTAGCCCAGATTTAAAAGTAATTGATAAAGTGAATGACATAGTTCTTCTTTGATGACACACAGAACATTGACCCCTGAGTTACTGATAGTAGGCAGCTGACATTACTACTATCTGTCTATTGAACAAACAATACATATATATAAAACAAGGTGAAAGTTCAATGATTGGTCACTCAAAATTGTTTTGTTTTTATCACTTATCATTATGGTCTGACAATCATTCGTACCAAGGGGTATCTTATTACCCAGTAACTGGGTTGTGGAGATCAGATAGGTCTCTCAAAGTGTTATACTAGTTTACAGGTGTAACCGGTCAGACGGGAAGCCGATTTCAACAAATTAGGGAATAGGCTAGGTAGGTTGGTAGCTAAGATGATACCTATAACCATATCTAGTCTATTAGTGAAATCGATAGTTTTACAGTTAGAAATTTTGCTAGGCATTTTCACTTTTCAAGTTGCATGCTTACAAGAGTTTCGTGAAAAAAATAGTTTTCGTCGCCTATCAAATTTCTTACTAAAATTTGGCTACCAGCCATGTGGACAAAGTGACTTGATGGCTCAGTGGTTAGGGCCTCGCCTCTTATGCACAAAGTTGTAGGTTCAAATCCGGGCAAATTATTATCAATTCACATACTTTTAAATAGATAAACCCTCAATGAAAGTAAACATAGTGAGGAAACCTGGACTCATAATAAATATAAATCTGGAATAGCCAAACCGCCTCGAGCAAGCGTGGTGATTAATGCTCGTGTCTTCTCTGTTTAAGACCAGGCATTTTCCCTGTAGTGGTGTAAAAGGCTGGTAATACTATATTATTATTTACCAACCTTATGGATATAATCATTGACATATTAAATTTCGACCAGTTGAGCCATCGGCTGCTGCGCCGCGTGTTGTGGGTTCGATCCCCGCACGGAACAAATATTTGTATGACCTACAGGTAGTTGTTCCGGGTCTGGCTGTTTGTGTATGTGAGTTTAAATGTTTGTAAACGCACCCACGATACAGGAGAAATTCCTAGTGTGGGGCAACGTTTAAAAGAAAAAAAAAATGCTCAGTAGCTACATGATAATATGATGCAACGTAGTTATTATTTTTGATGACAGAATACTGTAGTTGTCATTACGAGTATGTTTATACATATAATACCTAGTGATACACGCTACTTCATCTCAAGAATAATTGATATCTTACAATGTACTGTAAGATTAATGACTCATAGAATAAGGTATATTTGCTCGTTATGTTTTCAGTCCAACCGTTGGCGATATTAGTTGATAAACGTTTTTTCCAACGTGATGGCCCAGTGGTTAAGGCATCGCCTGACATGCTTAAGGTTGTGGGTACCGCACAAGTAACAATGTGACTTTTCAATTTATATGTACTTCCTAAGCGTATCTTAGACATCACTGTCATTAGTGAAGAAAAAGAAATATGAGGAAACCTAGATTTAAAATCATTATACCCAAGCAATTGTGGCGGTTAATGCTCATGCTTTCTCTGTATGAAGAGCGGCCTTTGCCCTGCAGTGGGACAGTAACAGGCTGGTATGATTATTTTCACGGTCTGTTCGTGAAGACTCGACTGGCGGTTCACAACGGTGTGCTGGTACAAACGTTCTATGTGTTTTGACGACCTATGTGGAGCAACGGGCGAAGGTCCGCCTGCGACGCAGGAGGTTGAGGGGTCGAATCCCGCCTTAGGACAAATGTTTGTACGATCTACAAAGATTTGTTCCGGGTGTTTCGGGTATTTGCTATGTTTGATAAAAAAATATCTATCCATGTAAGTATTGTATTAAGTATATCAGTCGTCTAGTACCCATAACACAAGCTCTGCTTAGCTTGGGGCTAGATGGTGTGGATTGTCCAGCATTATTCAAATGTATGGAAGTGATGGGTGTAGTAAAAGAGATATGAGAGTAGAATAAATGCTATAGAAAAGAATGTGTGGTGTTACTATGATTGACATGAGTTATTATGTTATAAAACAACGCTGAGAAGATGTAGTAACTTAAATTGAAAAAAGTATGCTTAGATTATTTGGTCACGCTTCCACAGAGAGTGAATGAAAGGCGATCATAAGGCTTACTACGAGTATTATGTTAGTGGAAACGCTTGGTCGAGGATGCCCTTCTAAGTCATACTCCGACCTTATTGATGATGTTCTTCAGAAAGGTCAGGTGCGTAGTTTTCGCAACCTGCGTCAGAGTGTAGGAACGTAAACGGAGCAAGAGGATTATGTGAGGATCGTACCACCGTTCTGTAGTTTCTGTTTCCCCCATGGGAAAAAAGCGTGGGTTTATGAATGTTTTTTTAATGACCGGATGTTCCGGATAAGCGTTATCAATCGGCTAGAGACCGTGGATGATGATGGAAGGTCGCAGAGAGCCGAGTTGTTGCATAGTTAGCATGGGCATCAGCTATGATTGAATTTTGATGGATTCTTTTCTGAACAACTGCTGTAGTGTCTGGTCTGTTTAGTACCCTCTGGTGAAGTAAAGTGTGACGTGAATAGCATTTTACTAGCGACATTGACCATGTAGGGAGGTGGCCGGTCTGATACACCACACAACGCTAAGTATAGGGTGTCGTCTTTGACATACTTTCGCATGAGAACTTTATTTAGAATATTTTTTCATCTTTTTGGAATGAAGATAAAAAGTGCTGCTTTAAGTGATGAATTCACACATTTTTTTAATTTAATTGTTACAGTACCCCAAAATGTATTTGTAAATAAGTCGTTGGAGTGCCATAGATAAATAAATAAATAAAAATATACTAAATAAATAATATAAATAAAAAAATGCTGGACAATCCACACAGCATCATCTAGCCCCAAGCTAAGCAGAACTTATGTTATGGGTACTAGATGACAGATATACTTAATACAATACATTACATAGATAGATATGTTTTATTATACATAGCATAAACCCGAACATCCAGAACAAACCTTTATAGATCGTACAAACATTTGTCCCAAGGCGGGAATCGAACCCGCAACCTCCTGCGTCGCAGGCGGACCTTCGCCCGCCGCGCCACATAGGTCGTCTATGAAGATAAAAAGTGCTATGCACAACTGTGAGTGACAAATTCACTCATTTTTAAGTTTAATTTTTATAGTACCCCAAAATGTATTAGTTAATAAGTAGTTGGAGTGCCATAAATAAATAAATAAAAATACACTAATAGATAATCCCACTGATAATGGGCTTGTGTTACAGTTTTGTGTAAAATGTACCTACATATTTTCATTTTGGGGACTCTGCTCAGTCGACATTGAAGTGGTTTCGTTCTCCAAAGAAAACACAATGAACATCGAAATTGACCCACACACACACAACGGATTTATTGAATGGAAAGGTGTGATATTTATCGAGTTCGAACTCATTTGAAACATTATATAGGAGAACAGGGCTAAAGGTCACTTTACGAATAAAAGATAAATTATAGTATTGTCACAGTGCCTGAGTCTGTGCTAAATAAATGCTTTTTCTTTCTTTCGTTCTTTATAACTACATATTTCTGTAAATTGGTTGTTACAAACACGTTTAGGTAAAAAATAATATTTTAATGTGTACCTGCACAAGTAAAATATTATTTTTAAAATAGGTTATTGCTTTCCTATCTGACTACTCTGAGTACTACACCGAAATAATCTCAGAGGTCTCTTTTAAAGCCCAGACATTACGTGAAGATGATCCAGATTAGTGTTTGAGATGGTATTTTTAGGAGAGAACTACACAGATATAAGTTAAGTGGACCCATCCAGTCAATGCAAGCATTTGTCAGTAATTGGAGAGCTCAACTCAGAACTGAGGAGCTCAACTGTTAAGAATAACACAGGTTTCGGGTGTCGGCCACTCATTGCAATTGCAACGAACCGCACACCTCCACATTACAACACATTTCGCACACAAACATCTCAAAGCAGCCACACAATATATACGCAATTTCCTAATAAAGCATAAATGTCAGTATCAGATAACGCAGTATATCAACCGAAAATATTCAAAAGTAAAGTAAATAAAAAAAACAATAATTACCACAGTCCGTGTAGAACTTAGCGTTCGCACTAACGACTAGCACTGAAACTGTTATGAAAAACAACATTTTGTTTCTTTATTTTTATTTATTTGTTTAAATCGCGCGCTAACGTGTGTTCGACTCGCACGATGGACGCTTACTGACCGGACTGAACGGATGAGTAGTTTGTAGCCGACCTTTGTTGCTTTATAAAATGCGCCGGCGGCGGTCATAGAGCAGGCAGCGAAGAGTGGGGACACGTGCGTGAGTCAACTTCTGCTGTCCTACTGCAGGGTGGCCTCCCCTTCTCTTCTCCCCTTTCTATCTTGAGCTAGTGTGGACTAATCATGAGCGCAGGCGTCAAGACTGATTCGCCATCTTTGGCTGGGTGTGCCACGATGCTGCTGGACGTTTTCTGGGACCCACGTAGGTTGATTTAGGCCATGATCCAGTCGTCAATATTATGGTGGACTTGTCCGGCCCAAGCTTAGTTTGGTTTTTGAGTGAAGACTACTATTTTTTCCTATGATATTGTCAAATTTAAATGAAAACTTATCAATTCTTTAGGTTTTGCAATTTCTCTAACTTAAACTATAATACGTTATATAATAATACGATACGTAATATAATACGTTTGGGAAACTGCGCCGAGTCTTCTCGTCATCCATACCGCAATGCTTAAAAACGAAAGTTTTTAATCAGTGCGTCCTACCCGTCATGACCCACGGAGCCGAGACATGGACACTCACGGTAAGGTTGGTCCACCAATTCAAAGTCGCTCAGCGAGCTATGGAGAGAGCTATGCTCGGAGTTTCTCTGAAGGATAGGATTCGAAACGAATACATCCGACAGAGAACCAATGTCACCGACATAGCTCAAAGAGTTAGCAAGTTGAAGTGGCAGTGGGCTGGCCATATCTCGCGAAGAACCGACAACCGCTGGGGTAAACGTGTTCTTGAGTGGAGACCGCGACTTGGCAAACGTAGTGTAGGACGCCCTCTGACCAGGTGGGATGACGATCTGCGAAAGACTGCAGGCAGATGCTGGATGCGGCAAGCTGAAGACAGGGCGCTATGGCGCTCATTAGGAGAGGGCTATGTCCAGCAGTGGACTAGTATAGCCTGATGATGATGATGATGATGAAACTATAATATCCCTAATGATTTTAAAATTATTGTGTTTAGAGTTAGACAACCCATTTTTACCTTACAATGTGAAAGACAGAGGTCGATCGATCATACATACATAAGTCAAGCGAATACAATTCTTGAAGGCCTTATGTCCTAGAAATGAAGGCTTACATGCCTATTATTAATATCATGTGAAACAGACTGAAAATAATTAACTCACTAATGTCTTAATATTCATTGTCGTGAAATAATGCACACATAAGTTGATATTTATATTAAATATCTGAAAAATGAATCCCTTTCAGGACCTCTTTACACGGCGATTTTTAAACTCGCGTCATCTGCGATTTATACTTTACAGAAAATAAGCACTATGGGGTTTGTAGCGCTTATATAAGCGTTGACCTGAAAAATACCATGGTGCATAGAAGGGGACCATTTATCAGAAATGCAAAACCAGTACCAGTACCAGCCTATTACTGTCCCACTGCTGGGTGAAGGTCTCTTCTCATACAGAGAATGCACGAGCATTAATCACCACGCTTGCTCAAGACGGGTTGGCGATTTCAGGTTTCCTCACGATGTTTTCCTTCACCGATGTCAGTGATGTCCAAGATAAACTTAGAAAGTGCATATGAATTGAAAAACTCACATTGGTACTTGCCCAGGTTTGAACCCACAAACTCGTGCACAAGAGGCGAGGCCTAAACCACTGTGCCATCATGACATCAGAAATGCAAAACAACTGAACTAAAATCTTTGCTTTTTCCCAAGGCATTTCTTCTCTCTTATTTTCAGTCCATCTCCATCGTTTAGTTTCTATAGATTATCTACCCTAAAATTCATTATTTATTCTACGTCATAAATTATATACATCTCAACAAAGTATGTAAATAAATATGTTTACTTTTCCCTCTAATTGTATATTCTTTGCGCATGACCGGAAGAGCAGCGCTCTACTCGTGCGCATGTTTCAGGAAAACTTGCGGACACGCGTGCATGTGTGCGTGCTCGCACATGTGTGAGTGTCGTAGTAAACAAAGGCATAGTTTGAATCACCGCGCTTATATGCTGCTACCACGTATTACTGATTGCAATGAATAATCGATATTATTGCTCATTTAGTTATGATTTATTAGGTTGCTAGGTCATAAAAGTTTTTATGTTAATGTGACCTATTTTTGCGAAAATATTTGCACCACTGAATGTGACAATTTTATTTTAATGACTCTTCAGACTAAATAACTCATACCATAAACACATACCCTCACGTCTTTTTCTCATGGGGGTAGGCAGAAATACTAATTGTAGAATGACCAGAACGCGTAGCTTGACCAATTCTATATCTATTCTACTAAGAATAGACAAAGTTATTCCTTTCCAATTTGACATCTCTTCAACCCGAGCACGAGGCGGTCCGTAGACTGTAGAGAATAGAATACTTTCTTCTCTTCAGTTCTAACATCGCCATGCTTAGGACGGTAGAAATCTTTCACAAATCTGTGATGTTATCTATTCTCCCGTCGGCGTCGACAACTTCTTTCGCTTCTTTGCTACTATCCTTACATACTTCTTTTGCTTAGTTTACGTTCTTACAACTGTTTATATTCGCACGCCTGTTGTAAGTACCATGCACTATAACAAAAACAAAATATTTATCCAGAGTCTCCATACCTATAGAAACTCAGGAAAATAGAATGAAATATTATCAATTCAGTGGTCATTATGTCGGGCCGAAGCAAACATAGGTCTCCGATAAGAAATTTTTTGAATATAAACCATTGCATTTCTTTAAAACGATACAACATGAAGAAATAAAATGAAATAAATAATCACAGGGCATCGAAAAATTTATCCGAATCGCTGTCAACGGGAAAATTGCCCAGAAGACTGGCAGCATTGCCACGTTGAATGGCAATGCTGATTGGTTACGTGAAGAGTCGAACAAACGCTTCGCGATTTCTCGAAAAACTAAATGGGCACACGGACCCAATGGCCGTAGTGTTTCAACCCCAAATGGCTCAAACATATAACTTCCAATCAGGTTGTTGTATTTTCGCCATTTGAGGTTTTCTGCTCCTGCAGCAGCCGCACCTGCACAGTCCACCGTACAAGGAAGATGGGATGGTGCAAGGGTGTCGACACATGTTGACAATTTAACCATTGCAACATTGATATCAAAATGTCTTCCAAGAAAACTGCACAGGTACAATTTAATTAATTTTTAAATATTTCTTAAGAAAATCACCTTGTACCTTTGTCACGTATTCGCTTTAAATCGGTGTGTTTAATGTATTTTTTTTAATAACAACAAACGTGCGAACTTAGAATACAAAAAAGGCAGGATATCATTCGCAAGCAGTCGCTGGTAATAGAAATTTTTATTTATTTATTTGGTTCACCAACAATTGTTTACACAGTTTCTATACTAAGGGTAATATGCGAATGTATGTATGCAATAGTGCAACAATCACTTACAGGCAAACGTACGAAGTTGTACAATTTATTTTTAAATAAGTATGTATTAATCTAGTTTTAAATTACTTAGGTATCTAAAAGTGTAAATAATGAACACATCGCTCCAGAAATGCAACAATATAAGTTACTTATTATATGTAAACAAACACATCTTTTTAAGAAGGTTTTTATTGTCAGTGATAGTATAGTATAGATTTTAGTGGTCACCTTACAAAGGGTGGAAGGGGCAACAACGCACAACCTGATACCATAAGTTGAGCACATGATTCTGGACCCCAAAACAATGGTTTCTTATCCCAATATCCGATTCATCCTGTTCCTTCTTGTCCTCACACCAGGGTCGCCCTGAGGTTCGTATCCCCCAGGAACCTTAGCGCTTAGTCCCTTAGTTTATAACCATAGGATTATCCGGTTCAGCAGCCGGCAACCGGTTGATCTGCGAGTTGCTATTCCCAAAAAAAAGACGACGAAATAAACAGATACCTACAATGGCTTCAATATGCTTTGTTTGGGGTTGTTTTGTAATCGAGAGGCGCGCAACGATTATTGATGTAACGGTCCCGCATGACGGGAACCTCGTGAAAGCCGAGAAAGATAAACAAATCAAGTATCTTGACTTGGCTCGCGAGGTTGTCGACATGTGGGATGTGGACTCAGCAATCGTTGTACCGATAGTCGTGTCAGCCAATGGCTTAATAGCTAAGAGCCTTGACCAACATCTAAGGAGGCTCTCGTTAGGCAGCTGAATCAAGGGCTGGATTCAGAAAGCAGTTCTTCTGAACACGGCGCGTATTGTTAGGCGATTCCTCTCTCAGGAGCCCTGACCGCCGGTAGCTTGGACCCTGTTCCCGATACCGGTGGGCCATAAGGTCTGTGTGACCAAGAGTTTTCAATACCATATGATTCTGTTCTTTTGCTTTTTTACATGAACATTATACTAACTTAATTTAATAGGCTTCAATAAGCGACGAAGTGGTCTCAAGCGCGACTGCTGATCTGAGGTCCTGGGTTGGATTCTCGGAACGGGCAGTGTTATTGCGGTTTCCAATAGGTTTATTTTATTAGCAGCCCGGAGTCTGGATTTATTTATTTATTTATTTAATACTTTAAGCACACAAATGTACAGAGGCGGACTTAATGCCATAGGCATTTTCTACCAGTCAACCTTTGGGTGATGCAGAGACAAACAGTGGCAGGTGCAATTTCTTAAAAGAAAAGTGAAAAGAAATATATATATATTATTATAAACTATAATTATTATAATTAATATATATATATTATTATTATATATATTATTATAATAATATATATATTATTATAAACTATAAATATAATACCTACATAGAACATATACACAAATAAACATATACACAAACACATACATGAACAATAAGAACAGTTAATGAGAAAACATTAGCGCTGTGATGAAACCACTGCCAACTTCTTACGAACATGCTCACGCACTTTAACTTTGAAGGCCAATCGGCCGGTTGCAATCCTGATTTCCTGCGGGAGCGCATTCCACAGAGAAATAGCTTGGACGAAGAAAGAATTGTGGATGAAGTCAGTACGGTGAGTCGGGCATTGAAGAAGACGGTTATGGGAGGAACGCAGATTTCTGTCGTGGTTGGTGCAAATGTACTGAAAATAAGGAGCTAGATAACTAGGGGAATTGGAAGAGACAAGAAATGAAAACAAGGTGGTAAGCGCCCTTTGCTCTCGGCGCTGACGTATGGGTAACCACTTTAGAAGCAACCGATGTGCGGACACATGATCATATTTGCGCAGATTGAAAACAAATCGAATGCAGTTATTAAGATTTGTGCCCGGCTGATGGTTATAGGCCTGCCCCCTATTACATAGGGTGAAATCATAACTGGAAAAATGTGGGTGTACTTTTGTACTATAGGTGTACCTCTGCCCAACCCATCAGGGAATAAAGGAGTGATGTTACGTTCAATAGGCTTGTGTAGCTTAATTGAATTCTCAGAAGCACATGCGTGTCATCTTAATAATGACTCCAATTATAAAGGAAGTGCAATATAATGTTAACATTACGAGTAAAAGTGAGATAAGTCGAATTTTGTCGGAGCATGAGATAATACACGTGGGCAGACACGGCGGTCCGCGCCAACCGGGTGGTCCAAAGCATGAGACACAACGGAATGATAGACGTACAGAGGCCTCGAGCTACCTCATTCTGTCAAATTTCTTTGATAGTTTTTATAACTTTTTACAAAAGAATAAGGTTCTTTTTCAGTTGGGAAAATTTGCCAGTTTTGTATAGCTTGATGTGCTGTCTCTGAAGGGGACTTGGACGTCAAGAAACTTGAAAAGTAGGTTGAAAACCAATTTCAATCGCTTTAATCAGAAGAAAAATTGGTTGTCTGTAAAGTTGGTTTACGAACCATTGTTTTTGACAACGACAAGCCAATCGAGTTGGAGAGAGATAGATGCGGTGCAAGCCTACAATGAGCGTAACGGGAAGATGACTCATCCTTTTTCGTTCATCGATTTATTAGACGTTGTCACGTCAAAAGCAAAATTAATAAAAGTGACTAAGGTTTCCATTTCAATAAAAGGTCAAAGCTGGTATCTGTGTAGGAGTGGATTACATAGATGTAAAGATATATGTAATTAATAATGTATTTTTGTAATGTTTTTGTGTTTTGTAATGTATTTTTTATGTATAACTATAATAGGTGTTTTCGTCTTACTTCATTTCGGTTTAGCTTTCAGCAACAAATTATAAAATTAAAAAATGTTTTGTCTACATATAATCGTATAAATATATTATGTAAGCCTCAGCACTACACTTACTTATTCGTCAATAATTCATACACACAACTTACAATTTTCTGTCTCCTTATTGTATCGATTCTTACACATTCAATCATATATTTAATTTCCGGAATGCATAACCCTAAAATTCTTTGTAACATAATAATATGCTTTCCCTGTTCAGCAATCTCAGTTTACTTTCGAATCACGCTAACACGGATTATTATTTCTAACAAAAATGCTTGACATGACTACGTTAGAAGACATAGATGCATATGGTAAGCCTAATGCAAACATTTGTAAGCCTGAGCTTTGCTCAACGTTTATTAAAAATACACCCAAATCTATTAATATAATTCACATAAATATTCGCAGTGTAAACTGCAACTTCGACAGTTTTGCAGTGTTTCTACTTAGTTTAAAGTTACCTTGTGACATAATAATCTTATCCGAGTGCTGGTTAAATGCTTTTTCAACTATTCCCGCGATGGATGGTTATGTTTCCTACTTTACAAGCAAGCCTAAAAATCAAAACGATGGTGTCATAATGTATGTGAAAACGGAACTCTTACACAACATTTCAGAACCTCAAATGCCGGATGCTAGTTATCTAGTCTGTTATTTAAAACATTATAACCTATCAATACTGGCAATTTATCGCTCCCCTTCCATACGCAATCAGGATACTTTTATTGAGGGTTTGGATAATGTTCTGACAGAAATGTCATCCCAGAAAAACATTATTATCATGGGAGATATCAACATCGACATAGCCTCCAATTCCCTTAGCCAACAAGCCCATAAGTACCTAAACTTAACTGCCTCCCATGGTTTACTGCCCTCTCATTTATTTCCTACTCGCGAAAATTCTTGCTTAGATCACGTAATGGTAAAATCTGATATAAGAACTATTACTTTAGTAATTGACACGTACATTACCGACCACAGACCTACTCTTATAAACATGGATTGGGGCACATTACCTGCAACACCCAAACTTTATCGCACTATTGTGGATACTGCTTCCGTCATTTCTAAGTTATGTGAAGTCGACTACACTGGTGTAATGAATAGCCAAGTTGCTAACTCTGCTAGCGAACTTCTTATTTCCACTATCACCTCTGTGATTAAACAGCACTCCAAAACTGTTCATATTACATGTAAACGCAGGATTATCAAGCCTTGGATTACAAATGGATTGCTGAGGTGTATACGCAATAGGGACAACTTAGCTCGCAAATTGAAAAATGACTCCGAAAACTATGTGCTCTCAATAACCTACACCCGATACAGGAATTTTTTAAATAAATTACTAAAAAATCTGAAAAGAGAGTATGAGAGGGCGGAATTTGCTAAAGCTCAGAAAAATTCGAGAGCTACCTGGAACGTCATAAAAAATATAACTTCTTCACATCGTAATGCTTCCTCACCCATGGAATTGCTAAATGTGACTCCTGATGGTGTTAGTTCTATTGATGACGTTAACGACTTTTTTGCAAGTGTGGATCGAAGACTGGCTGAACCATTAATCTCTACATCACCATCACAACTCCCTTCTGAGTCTGGACCTTCTAATTCCTTAGTGATTCTACCTACAGACGAAGCTGAGGTGCAAGGAATTATCCTAGGTTTGCGTGCGGATGCTGCAGTTGGTTGGGACGGAATATCACCTAGAGTTTTAAAATCATGTTCAGCAATATTAGTGCCCGTCATTACACACGTCTGCAATACTGCAATATCTACGGGTTGCTTTCCGAAAGTGTTTAAGAAAGCAGTTGTTCATCCAATTTTTAAATGTGGGGACAGACACAGCGTTAACAATTATAGGCCCATATCAATTTTGCCGGCTATTTCTAAAATTTTAGAGAAAATAATCAACAAACGTCTTGTACTCTTCTTGGAATCACATAACTTCTTAGCATCCAACCAGTTTGGCTTCAGAAGAGGTAAGTCGTCTGAAGATGCTGTGGCTTCTTTTATAGATGATGCTGTTGCAAAATTAGATAATGGAATGAAATGCCTTGGCATTTTCCTCGATATTTCTAAAGCGTTTGACACTGTATCTGTACCCCACCTCTTATCCAAACTAGAATCCATTGGAGTCCGTGGTCACACACTTGAAATATTTCAAGATTACCTCAGTGATCGTTCCCAGTGCGTTAAAATAAATCATCTGATGAGTGACAGCAGAACACTAAATTTCGGTGTGCCACAGGGATCGATTTTGGGTCCGACTTTGTTTTTGGTGTACATAAACGGCCTCTGTAAGCTCTCTTTGGAAAACTGTTCAATCTATACCTACGCAGATGACACGGCGTTACTTATACATGGCAAAGATCAGAAACGTACCTGTGCGCTGAAAATGCACTTAAGTCAGTGATGCAATGGCTTGCAGCCAATCTTCTAACAGTTAACTTGAACAAAACTATGTACATGCCCTTTTCGCTAAAACCATCTTCTCTCTGTGTCCTTGATTCCCTACTCCTTAAAGCACACTTCAGCAATTGCTGTATGAATCCAATTGTTCCACCCTGTATCTGTCCACAGTTAACACGAACTGTTACGGTTAAGTATCTTGGGATCAAGATAGATAATTCCCTGAATTGGAAGCCTCACCTGGATAGTTTGACCTCCAGAATTCGCAAACTCATCTATATTTAAAAAAAATTAAGACACTCTGCAGATATCAGTACCTTAAAGACAGTTTACTATGCTTTATGTCAGTCCATACTCACATACTGCATTACTGTGTGGGGTGGGGCCCCAAAGACACATTTCTTACAATTGGAACGGGCACAGAGAGCTGTCCTCAAGGTCATGACCTTCAAAAAGTTTAGATATCCAACTCTAATGTTGTATAAGGACTGCAAGGTCCTGACCGTGAGACAGCTCTTTGTCCTTCAAATCATCCTTCGTAAGCATCAAAGTTCGGAATTTGATACGAATGCCACTAAAACTCGCCGACCTTATAAAGTCTGCCCCACTCAATTCTCCTATACTGCTACTGCCCAAAGACATTATAATATTGTTGGAAGTCATTTATATAATATAATTAATAAACATTGCTGTATCTTCCCTCACACAATAAAATTATGCAAAAGTAAAGTTTACAACTGGCTTCAAGCGCTAAACTATGAAGAGACAGAAATATTAGTGAAAGTTAAATCTATACAATAAGTAATTACTCACGTATTCTAACACAATCACAACAATACACGCCCACACAAACACATACACTCACATACATACACACTCATACATACACACACAAACATTATGTTGAGGCTCCTTTTCTTTTTACTTTTCTTTACTTTCTTTTTCAAAATTTAATGTGTTGATCTTCTGAAACCACGTTCTATCTGAGTGCAATGTAATATAACTCTGTTTGGAAAACATGTGAGAGCACTGGTGCCCATAACACAAGTTGAATCTTAGCTTGGGCACCAGAGTCCAATATAATCTACTTACTTAGTTTTATTTAGTATTATTTTGTTAGAACATTAGTTTATAAGTGGTACTGTACATCTTTCGGAAAATAAAATATATTATTATTATTATTATTAATGAGCATTTAACATATCTATAAAATTGACTCATATCCTCCTCAAGATTCTCGTGAAAATACCGAGGAAATGACAGTTTTTATTCATAGCAAATATATTTGTCACCTGGCACACAGATATATATTTTTTTCTTTTTTACAAAAAATATTCCTATTATTATTAAAATTATGCCTACACTGATTCGTACAGTCTGTGTAAGGACTATACGGGTTTCCTACACATATGAGATTCGACGATTTGTTTCATTAATTCCTTCTCTTTTTACAACTGGCCTAACCCAGTTGTAAACATCTCTTTGTGCCTATTGGCCTAGCTCTGTTTCCTGCTTGATATGGAAGTGGAAATTATGTATTTTTCTAAATCCTCCGCTGTTCTATTCTGATTAATTTCGTTGTGGGTACCAAGACAATTGAATCGCTTCTCCGCGAATTGTCGGGCTTCAATGTCTCGACGCTTTTCTGGTGGTCGCTACTGTTGATTCTGGTTTTCAGGAGTTGCAGTGCTTTGGGAATAGTGTGGCAGGCTTGTCCTAATAAAAAAAAGGTACATGGCCACGACATAATTCTCGAGACGACCTGATTTCCGATTTTTGCTGTATAGATTGCCATTGACACGCTAAGAAGAGGAGTCTTTTAGCGTAGAGCAGGGTTGTCAAACTGGTTTTTCTAAAGAGTCATCTAAGACGTTGAGGGTGTGTTAGCGGGCCATGTTCAATATTAAAATCTAAAATATATACTGAAGTGTTAAAATCTTTACTGAATTGGTAAGATAGTTAATGGCATCGAGTGTCGTCTAAAAATACTCAGTGGAAAGATTCTGGTAGCGGGCCGTATTCATGGCCTGAGGGCCGGACGCGGCCCGCGGGCCTTATCTTTGACATGGCTGGCGTAGAGTATTATTTATAACAAGCCCGCTACCCGCGTTTGACTCACACCATCAAGGATCGAAGGAAGCCAACGTTTAGCGGTCATCCGGCGACGGTGCGACAATTGGCGTTCTTGAGAAACCGTCGCGCGATAGTTTGGTGACGTGCCTGCACGCTGTGTCACTACACGAGGTAAGCAGCGGTCATGCTCCAGATATTTGTACAGGCTGGACACTGGAATTGGAACTGGTTCTTCATAATACTTTGTACCTATTTTATTTACTACCTACTAGCTGTGCTCGCGACTTTGTCCACGTGGAATTTTACGAACCACCGTTTTTAATTTTTTGAGCGGAATCTTAATTATTCTTCTAAAATAAAATAGCCTAAGTTAGGTACTCCTTATAACATAAGCTATCTGCCAGTGAAAGCCCCATCAAAATCGGCTTCGCGGTTCAGGAGATTAGCCTCCAGTATTATAAGTGCTTTGTGGATTAGCCCAAACAAAAAACAAAAGTTTTTTAGGTATGACTACTACTCGTATGTATACTATCATAGTACGCATTTTGTAAAAAGCAGTATTTTGACATTACGAACTGACACTTTTATTTATTTGTATAGATTTATAGATGGTAGCTTTTATTCTAGGTAGGTAAAAAAATAAAATTGTGTATGTTTGAATCTAATGTGGGTCAATGTTTTTTATTTATTTATTGTCTGATCTATGTAAGTATACCAAAATATCGCAAATAAGTATTCTAAAAGAGTAGATGTAGAGTTTCTTTCCCATTCTTCTCCATAAGAAACTAACTTTTGGAAGCAGCAACTGGAATCATACTAGTTTGTATTTTATTGTGTGTACTTGTAAATCCGACGTTCAAAAGTGAAATTGTTAATGGTCTTATTGTAACAAATGATTTTATTTTAACAGTGATGCGGATGAATTTTTCAATGCCCTATGTTTTTTTATTTTGTACAATTTATTTTAAAATAAAATATCAGTAATAGAAGACTAACGACTCTTTAAATTATAACTTAATAACGATACTTTGATAAAACATATTGACAGTTCCAAATTGATATTCAAATCAGAAAAAGAGAGAGAGACAGAGAGAAGGACTCTGTCTCTCTCTCTTTTGCATATACACTTAAAAATAAAAATAAAAAAGTATACACATAAAGCTAATATCTAAATAGGCCGCTTATTACGCGCTCTAAAACTCAATAGTACGATTATATAAATAAGCCGCCCATTGTAACACCCTATCTAGCTCTAATACTCATTAATTGTTAGTCTTCATGGTGTGCAATAAAGAGTATTATTTTCTATTCTATATAATATGTAAATTGAAAATTAAGTATTTCTCATCTATATTATTTCTATAACGCACAATTAAGTATTTCTTTGCCTTTAAAGAACGAATTTAAGACAAAAATTCAGGGTAAACTGCATTGCTTTTTACACGCTTTATATTAGTTTCACCTGTATGTATGTATGTATGTTTGTAACCGACTCCTTTGGACGCTATTTTGACCCACTTTAAACGGTCAGATTTCATTCAAATTTTGCACACCTGTCAAAGACCGCTGACAATGCAATGATTCGAAAAAAAATTACTTAGTTAAAAAGAAAAAAAATCTAAAGCTTTTATAAAAAATTCAACTAAAAATTGAAAAATAAATTATAGTTTAAAAAAACTAAAAAAACACGCTTTTATAGAAAATCCAACTAAAAAATAGAAAATAAAATTTAATAAATTTGGATTAAGAAAATAACACTATACACACACCCCTCGCTTTTTTACATAAATATATTTTTTTTTCGAATTTACACTTTTCTTAATCCAAATGTATTTAATTTAATTTTCTATTTTTTAGTTGGATTTTCTATAAAAGCGTGTTTTTTTTTGTTTTTTTAAACTATAATTTTTATCACTCAGAACTAATTGTAATAAGCTAACGCATTAGCAAAATAAAGCTTAACAACCGAATTCCCAAAAGAAGAATTAATAATTGGTTTTGTTCATTTTACAGGTAAAAATGAGTACATACTTATTTTTTTTCCCCAGTAAGTAATTATCAAAGCCACCCAAGTTTTCAAAGTCAACTCGGTTTCCCAGTATTTACCTACTATTTACGGTTTTAGGTGATTAACAATATATTCGTACAACTAGATAAGTAACATTTTTTTTTTTTTTTTAAACATTGCCCCACACTAGGAATTTCTCCTGTATCGTGGGTACGTTTACAAACATTTAAACTCACATACACAAACAGCCAGACCCGGAACAACTACCTGTAGGTCATACAAATATTTGTTCCGTGTGGGGATCGAACCCACAACACGCGGCGCAGCAGCCGATGGCTCAACCACCGCGCCAACCGTGTCGTCAAACTGCATAGGGATGCTGATGATATTACTTATCCTAATTTATTTAGGGTCTAGGTCTTCTTCTTCCACACATCTCCATTTGCCGTCATCTCAATAGTCACCTCTTTTCTAACCATACAATCTTTCACACAATCCATCCATAGATGGATCATGATTTAGTCTACCTTTACTCTTGTAACCCTCCACATTCGTATTCCAAAGTTTCTAAACAACATAGAGTTACCTACAGAGTATAATTGTACGCCAATGCTTAAGCATGAGGTCCTGGGTTCGATTCCCGGGTCGATCATTGTTTTCTTGGGATTTTTCATCAGGAATTTTGGGTTGATGGCAATAAACTCACCTCTATTACATGATACTTAAAAACATAACTAGTGAAATGTGGATGACTATAGATATGTACACCTCTGCCCAACCCTTAGTGGAAATACAGGCGTGATATTATGTAATGTTTATGTATGTATATTATCTGACCCTCCTAACAATAAGTTATCACAGTATGCCCTATTAAATAAAACTACACATTAGAACACGGAAAACCAACACAATTTTCAAGTTAATGCGTAGTTTTAATAAAGGGAAATAACACATTAGGTAAATTTGTCAGAGTTTGGGGCAAATCCAGTGGTTTGTTTCGTTTGGCTATTTTTATGTAAAACTAGCGGACTGAACATACGTCATGCTGTCCGTACAGCGCTACCTACCGGGGCCAATGGTGATCTAAACCATCCAGGGCGTCACCCAAACGCATACAAAAAAAAACATTCAAATCAGTCCAGCCGTTTAGGAGGATTTCAGTGACATACACACGTACAATAGAATTATATATGTATAGATTACAATATTGCCTAGTTAGTCTAGTGGTAACAAGTTCTACTGCTGAGCATGAGAGACTGGGTTCGATTTCCAAGTCAGGATGTTTCCATCTGGAATTTCTCAGTAGGATCCTGTCTTTATTTGTGCCCAGTTGCTTGCAGCAAGCTCGCACTTAGGACTAAAATTTAATGGCGAAATTTGGGTCGTGTTACTTAACCCTTGCCTAGGGAATACAGGCATGTTCTGTGTTTTAAATTATAAATGTATTATAAATAAAAAAAAATCTGATCTTACATTTATTTTTTTCTTTAAAATGATACAATTATTAATATACGAGTATGAAGAAATAAAATAAAATAAATAATCACAGGGCATCGAAAAATTCATCCCCATCACTGTCAACGGGAAAAGTGCCCAGAAGGCTGGCAGCATTGCCACGTTGAATGGCAATGCTGATTCTTTGGCCAAAAAAAAGGCCAGCCCTCTGGTCACGTGAAGAGTCGATTAAACGCTTTGTGATTTGTGGAAAAATTATATATTACTAGCGGACCGAACAGACGTTGTCCTGCCCGTACAGCGCCACCTACTGGGTCCAATTGTAAATCTAAACCATTCTCGAATCTCCACGATAACTCACAAAAAATTTCATCAAAATTGGTCCAGTCGTTTAGGAGGAGTTCAGTCACATACACACGCACACAAGAAATATATATATTAAGATTAAATAAATAAAAAATATTTATATTATACAATTATAATTTAAAATAAAGTAAAGTAGGTAAAACTTCCAGTTCAGTTCGTTCTTGTCACTATTGGTAACTTGACTAATCTTTTAACCACGTCCTCAACATAACTTCAGGAAAATTAGTAAGTAAATAGTTGCTTTGACTTGATGAATTTTAAACTTCGTAGTCACGTTGTTATCTACTATTGCCTGTACGCAGTTGGTAGAATAATTGGAACTCTATGCGACGTATCATTCGACACCCACAACCAACACAAAACCAAGTCTATTTCTGGACAAGGGTCACTGTCAGGCGGGGCCAAAAATAGGGTCCTACATAATAGGTACCTACAGTCATAACTCAATTCCTCTACTATGTGCTATACCTGTGATATACACGGAGCTACAATCTCAAGATGGAGGCTGTGTCCTAAGAAAACAAGTACCTCGTTTTATTACCACGTAAGCGTTATTAGGCGCGGCGTATGTCGGACCTTGGGGCTACCATGATTTAAGGGACAAGTCAAGAAAATACTGATATTACACTCTTTTGTTTGTTTTATAATCGCGCATGCTGCAAGTATATTTGAGTAATCAGCCATATATATGTATCTATATAATATAATAATAGGTCTTTACCTATGAAATTGCCGTTTTGTATGAAAAAATTTAAATGAATTTTTTTCATGTATTTTTTATTTGTATTAATCGAAGTAATCACCCATGCAATCAATGCATCTTTGCCAACGCAGTGGCAGTTTATTGATGCCCTTCTTAAAGAAATCAGCTGGACGGGAGGCAACAAATTCTTCAAAGGCATTTTGTACTGCCTCTCGGGTATTGAATTTTTTTCCCGCCAAGAAGTTATCCAAATTCTGGAAAAAGTAGTAGTCTGTAGGCGCAAGGTCTGGTGAGTAGGGCGGATGACGGAGAGCTTCCAACCCCAGTTCTTGCAACTTGGAGACCGTCTGCTGTGCAGTAAGAGGTCGCGCGTTGTCGTGCAGGAGCAGCGGAGACGAGCGATTGACCAATGCTGGTTGGAGATGTGCCAGCTTCTCCATCATTGTGTTCAATTCTTCACAGTACACATCTGCAGTAATGCTCACCCCGTTTGGTAAGAAGCTGTGTTGAATCACACCGGCGCTAGACCACCAAACAGTGACCATCACTTTTCTTGGGGTAAGTTTTCGTTTAGGGCATTGTTTAGGTGCTGAACCAGGATCCAACCAACTTGCTGAGCGCTTGCGGTTATCAAACAGAATCCATTTTTCATCGCAGGTAACAATGCGGTTCAAAATTCCTTCATTTGTGTGTCTGTTGAGCAGTGCAAGGCACGTCTCGACGCGTACTTCGCGCTGGCGATCATTGAGTTCGTGGGGCACCCATTTGTCAAGCTTTTTTACCTTGCCAATTTGACGCAAATGGACCAATATTGTTTTGACGCTAACGTCGAAAGCTGCTGCTAATTCAGCCGTAGATTGTGTATCATCAGCTTCCACAATCGCCTTTAATTCGTCATTGTCGACCAAAGTCTTCGGACGACCGCGAGGTTCATTTTTCAGGTCGAAATTTCCAGAACGGAAGCGAGCAAACCAATAACAAGTAGTGCGTTGGTTTGTAGTGTTAGCTCCGTAAACGTCGTTGATGTTGCGTGCCGCTTGTGCCGCGTTGCTGCCACGACGGTACTCATATTCCATAATTACTCGAATTTTTAACGTATCCATGATGACGAAAAAGATTTAAATGCGATGAAAATGTAACACTAATCAATAAACAAATGACTACTTTTGGAAAAAAAAATCCATGTTTTTAAAATAAAATTAATTTGAAATTAGAATTCTTAGCCAAACAAAAAATATTTTGATTTGAAATGGCCAGTACTGCAGAACGGCAATTTCATAGGTAAAGACCTAATAAAATATAAAATAACAATAACATCTATTTTAAATAAAGAAGCATTTTGCACAGAAGATGGACAAGTAAGGTACAAGTTTCTCATCATCCTCTCCATTAAATACTCTAAACTAAACTATAAACTTAGTATGTATAAATTAAATTACTTTAGCTGTAAAAAAATATACTTAAAAATTTACCAACAATAGATTATACGCTGACATCCTATTTTACTTTTTTTTCTCATTGTTAATTGATAATTTATTAAAATACCTGTGTTTAAAATACCTCTATTTTAATCGTTAAGGTATTCCTTAACGATTAAAATAGAGCACAGTTTTTTTTAGGCTAGAAACTGAATAACTGACTAATATTAATTAACTTCCTTACATGTGGATTGTTTTCAAATAAACGATTACACGCAGAGTCGTGGAGTTGTTAATTAATATTAATACAACAATAAACGGTTATAATAGTTATTATTATAATTTAAACTGCCTCAAATTGGGAGAATAAGAACAAACTCTCTGCTGTAGCCAAGATTGTTGTTGCTACTGGCCCGATAAAAAACCACTGAAAAAATTATTTTAGTACACAACACACACAGATGGTGATAAAGAAATCAAAAGGCTACTTCTGTGTTTGACTCGGATCAAGAGGCTGGGCATGTCAATTTGAGAACTTAGGGATTAAACCATTTTCTTGACATATGGGTAATTGAGGAGAATTTCATTTTAGGTTTTTGTTCCGAATTGGTATTGGCCTATGTTCAGATTTTGAACAAAGAAACGCAATAAAATGAAATCTTTAGTGTTTTCAAACATTGACGCAATATTGTTTAAACTTAAAACCAGTTCCTGGGATACCGGGTTTACAATAAAATAAGTTTTTGATGGATGAGTTACTTATTTTATAAACTGCCTTCAGCCAACGGCTGTCTTTTGTTCTTATTCTAAATTTGAATTAGTGTTTATGTCACCATTCCATTGACTGATTTAAAATCCATGGAGGTTAGAAGCCTCCACAGTATCTAGTCTTCTATCTAGTCGTCTATAGAGAGAAATAGTAAAAACAAAACAAAAATACATAACTAATTTATTTGTCTCTCATAAGCTTTACCATTGTTTCTTAAACGAAATATAATGAGTTTTTACAAAATTAATTAGCAAGTTGGGTAATTAGATAATCTTAAATAATAGCCTTTGTGGTAAATTGAAGTTTAAATTAAGGTTTTTATTTTCCTGTCAACCAGATTGGATGGTCCACGTTCTTTAGCTGCTGTAACTATGAACTTCTATAATTCCATTAATTGTTTTGTTGATGACCTCAGCTAAAAATTTGAAAATTATAACCAACAAATGACGATCGATGTGGCGCGGCGGGCGAAAGTCCGCCTGCGACGCAGGAGGTTGCGGGTTCGATTCCCGCCTTGGGACAAATGTTTGTACGATCTACAAAGATTTGTTCCGGGTGTTCTGGGTATTCGCTAAGTATATCAGTCATCTAGTACCCATAACACAAACTCTGCTTAGCTTGGGGCTAGATCATGCTGTGTGGATTGTCCATCACTATTTGTTTATATTATTTATTTATTTAACGTAGTAAACAACATCCTAACAACCAATATAGCAAAGTGCGCTAAAGATACGTATCTAGATTCTGGGTGAACAAAAAACTCTAAAGCCTAAGCTTCAGAATTGTGTACTGAACTAGTGGCTTGATAGATTGTGCGTCCATGTCTTCCTTCCACCCTTTATTTCTGCTAATTCTGGCTTTAACTGCTCACCCATAAAGCATGGGCTTATCCGTTTACCCTGTCACTATAAACCACAATAGATATATGGGTAGTTCAGTGCAAAGACGTCTAGGATTTAACATCTTAGCTGCATTGAGAGATATGACCGGTCTTTGCCGCCAGGTAGCATTTCAACAGCATCCAGCGATATCTCAGCCCCCGTGTTACATTGACGTGCGTACTATCTCTTCAATAGGTACATTGCACGTTGGCTGGGACTCAATGGAGTCTTGGGTTCTAATCCTACTTGAAACCAGTTTGCGTATGGCTGGATGAAGATAGGGTCCAAATAATTGGTTACTGGTTTATTCCCATGTCGGGTTAAATGTTTTTGGGTTTTTCCATTACGAAGTGCCCGGTTGTTGATAACAGGCTCGGTCTTATAACATAATGGGACTAAAACACAAAGGGTGTACCCCGACCTACTATAGGTACACCTCTTCCTAACCCTTATGAAAATACATGTTATATTATGTTTATAAAGGTCACATTATCAAGCAAAGTGAAAAGGCAAAATAAACATCCAAAGTTTTCCTCAACTTAATAAAAAGATGTTTTACGTCAATTATATGTTTTAGCTTTTATCCACACAATTGATAACATAACCTTATTTACTCTAACTCTCCCAAATATATGTAGATCATCACATGTACTCTAGTCACACATAATTGGTGTCAAGGACCTTATTAACCTCACCTGAACTAGGATCTAATTTCCCTCAAGCCAAGGAAGTCTCCCACCACTGCACAGTCACCCTATTATAACAGGACACCTTATCATATCACATCTTATTATACACACATAAAAACATATTATATATTATGCCCTTACTGCTGGGTTAATAAACCTTGTGAGCCACTACACGAGATTAAGACTACCCTCGAAATGGTGCGTAAAGAATCTTGAGTGGCGGCCCACACTGACATTAATATATGTAGTGAACATTTTGGTCTGATTGAAGTAGATTTGGTTGTATTATCTACTCCATTGGTTCACAACCGTGAACTCCTATTTTTAAGTTTATTTAATTCTTGTAGCACCAGTGGGATCACTGAATAAAGTCCGTGAAAGGTTTAAAATTTAAACAATTTTGACGGCACGGTCGGCGCAGTAACTGAGCGATTGACTGCTGCGCCGCGTGTCGTGGTCTCGATTCCCGCATGTAATAAATATTTGTTCGGCCTACAGGTATTTATTCCGGGTCTGGCTGTTCGTGTATGTGATTTGAATGTTTGTAAACGAACTCACGACACAGAAGAATTTTCCAGTGTTGGACAACTCTTTTTTTAAGAAAAAGAAGAAAAGATTTTCAACTCTAATATCAAGTTATTTATTTACTAAATTAGATATTCACATATATACAATTATACTATAAAACTAACTAGGTATATACATATTTACAAAAACAAAAAAAAAAACAAAAAAAAGCCGACAAGGACACTCAGGCGTCAAAGTATTCCTCCGCATCGCTGTCATCTGGAAACGATCAATATAATATATATAAAAATATCAAGTTATGCTATCCGAATTGAATGTTCTATTACAAACTTTGTGTTTTCTAATACAAAAAGTACCTACTTTTAATCCGTTTTACTGTAACATTTAATCAAGACTTCATTTTAGTTAATTTTTAGATTGACATAGTGTATTTTTCTCGTTTCTTCTGGTCTTTGGTAACAACAAAATATAAAGCGAAACGTAGTCAGGTTCAAAAAGGTTTAGAGCCACTGATCTACTCACTTAATTTTTGGCTATTTTGTTTTAGTATGTTTAGATGTGGTATGTTATATTGTGTCACACATCCGTCACTTGTTCCCAAAGATTCATTAGACTAGCAGAACAAACAGCAACTGTCTGGAATTACCGCTGAAATGGAGTTCTTGGCGCCGCCGTGGGACATGCCATTTTATTTATATTTATATTTTAACATATTATACCGAGCGTTTACTTACGCTGCGCCTTACTCTAAAAACCAATTTTAATTCCGATCAAAAGCCCATCCGATTCCAATTTTAATTTTGCAGTCAAAATAAACTCGACCTCAAGAGTACGAAACGTCAAAATTTCAAAGCCGACCATCTAAAGTAACCGCTGTAGCTAATAAATGTTTTTTCGTTCATTTCTTTCTTTCTAATAAAATACTCGTCAAAGTCGTGGCGTGGTGGCTACTGACAGATCACGAAATTATTACCAAGTTGCATGTGCAAGTGAGGTGAAGCACTGCTGTTATTATTTCACAACTGTCTTCTCTGTTTCTGTCACAACTGATTATTTTGGTGTACAGTGGCGATCGGCTGTTCAATATTACTCATACCTTTTCACTCGATTTGCTCAATACCACTACGGAAATGACTTGACGATCTGTATATCTACCTTGAAAATTGAGAAAAGGTAACGCAGAATCGCGACCAATGGAAGGAATGGAGGGAGGCCTTTGCCAAGCAGTAGCACAGTTCGGGCTAGTCATCATCTGCATCTGCCTAGCCTTTTTGCCACTATGTTGGGGTCGGTTTCTAGTCTAACTGCATACAGCTGAATACCATTATTTCACATGGAGCGACGGCCTATCTGACCTCCACAACCCAGTTACTGGGCAACACGATATCCCTTGGGAAGACTGGTTGCCAGACTTACGTACTTCACGTAACGACTGTCAAAACCTACAAATAACAACCGGGACCAACGGCTTACGTGCTTTCTGAGGCACGGAGGAGTCACGATATGTTACGAACGGTCACCAATCAACAGAATGACCTCTGCAAACGTAGCTTAACCTTCGATCGACCCATGCGGCTGCTTTTATTTAGCCGCGAAGTCCTCCACGATTAATTGAATGTAACAATTATCAAAATTAACACATGTGAAAAGGCAGTGTCTGTGATTCCACATGTGGGGTACCACAGTCGGTGATAAGGTGACTAAGGAGTAATGACAATGTATCAAGTTGGACCCAAGGGAGAGACTAATGTTAACTTTAACATGTTAATTAATTAGTTTACACTATGAGGGGGTGGTCTAGGAGCAAGCCCATTACCTATTTAAGCAAGGAAGGTTAACAAGCGAGTAACAGAAGGTATTTAAAAGGTAAATTTGGGTTGAAACGCCGGGAGGAGACGTCCTAGAAAGACTGACCATCAGTGAAGTTCTTCAGAAACATTAGGTGAGTAGTACTCGTCACCGACGTGCATGACTGTAAACGAAGTAAAAGGAGTAGGTATGTCAGGATCGTAACAGGTGGCGTTCTGTAGTTTCTGCCTGGGTCCATAAGAAAAAGGCGTGTGTGTATGTATTATGTATGGATGTATGTATTAATAAGCAATTAAAAAGGAGGCGTGAAAGACAATCAATCCAAGGGCCACAGACCTGATCACATAATTCAAACTGATAAAATGAATACTTCGGCATCGGGAGAAGTGCTCAGTAATTTAGTTGCGGGATCCAAGACAGTTTAAACGTTTCTCCGGGACTCGTCGGACTTCATTGTCTCGACGATTTTCTGGTGGTCGCCACTGTAGATTCTGGTTTTCAGTAGCTTGGTTTGGGAATAGTGTGGCGGGCTTGTCCAAGTGCATAGTAGGCAAATTAAGCTGATTAATTAAGTCCTTAAGTATGGCCCACAAAATCTTTATTTCAGACAACAGTCCATAAACACAAACAAGAGCAAAAAAATATACAAAGAAGGCGTTAGTAGGTTTTTAGTACTGTACCAATATTTAAGGAGAGATACCAACTCCCTCGGCACATTAGTCTCCTCAAGCAGTTTATGCCAAAGTATATCATAGGACACCAGGTCGAAGGCCCTTGAAAGATCAAGAAAACACGCATATACTGGTGTTTGTCTGTCGGTATAGTACCTTACTGTTTGTTTCAGACACATAATTGCCATTTCCGCTGACAGATTGGGTCTGAAGCCCAACTGCAAGTCATGTATCCGAAGGTGTTTGCTCAGCTGCATTTCCATGATACTATCAAGAACCTTCGCCATGGTAGTGGCCAATGATATCGGTCGGTAATTATGCTTGTCAGGTGGATCCCCTGTTTTGTTCTTTACTATAGGAACCACTACTGTTTTCATCATATCGTCCGGAATAAAGGAATGTCCAATACAAAAATTAAACAAAAGACTCAGGACTCTGGGCAGATGTACACCTGCATAACGCAAATGTTCTATACTAATACCGTCATGACCTGGTGACTTTCCACGCTTCATCTTTTTTATGACGTTTCTAACGTCCAAATTATTTATTTTATTTATTTATCCATTTATTTCAGGCATCAAGGCCCATATAAATATATACAATACTATATTAACAATATAAAACTTAAAATACTATAAATATATATTACATTATAACTAAAACTAGTGCACACGAAGTGTCGGCGTCGTGTTTCGCTGACTAGTGTCATGTAGGCGGCCACTAAACCGGCGATACATAACACCTTCCGGCCAGAACTCTTCCTTGAGGAACTTCTCGAGATGGTGTGTCGGAACTCGCACCACGAACGACTTGAAGTTCGTGTTATGACGCGGCTCCAACCTCTCGACCCTCAAAGTCCAGTTGGTCTTGACGCGCACGTACTCCACGATCTCCTCAACCTTCGTAGAGTGGTGCAATCTAGACACGTAGAGCAGCGTTGTCGGTACTGCTGGTTTTAGCAGCATGTTAGGTCCTGCCAGCGCAGTACCGCACTGGTTCCGACAAGGAGGCTTCTTCTTCTTCCTCTTCTCAACCTTGATGAAACCATCCTTGTCGCTCATGTCCTTCTCTGGACCCTGCCTATTCCGAGCCTGTTTTGGGTTTGACAGGCTCCGTTTACCCCCCTTCCCTTTGTCCGCTAGTTTAACCTGCGAGTTTTGTGGCTCAACAGGTTTTTTAGCGACGGCTACAATTGCTGCGTAGGCTCGTTTGGGGGTCGTCGAACCTACACACGTCGTCGTCTCCACCGATGTCGAGGCAGGGACGGCCGCGGCACACGTTGCAACGCGTGCATTCTCGGCAGCTGGTGACGCATTCGAGCCCGCCGACTCGAAACTGCAGATGGAGGCGTTTTGTGCCCCGCGACGCGTGTTCACATTCACGTGGCTCGGTGACCTAATTGCAGAAATTGCATTACGCAATAACGCTACTTCTGCCCGTAGGTCACTGATGGTGTTATTGGACACCTCCAGCTGATGCTGCATCTCGACCTGACTTTGCTTCAGGAGTGTGATGTGCTTCAGCAGCCTGGTGACATCTACGTGGTCGAAAGTGACGGGAGGCAGCTTGTGCAGATCCTTCGCCACGAATTCAGGCACGTCGTCCGGGTCGGTCTCCTTCAACAACGTAATGATGTCTTGGAGACTCTTCTCTGTGCCATCCCTTCGCCGAGACGGCATTTGGCTGAGTTTGCCGAGCGTCGTGAACAGCAGCAACTTGGCACTGCTGATGTCCTCCTCGTTAAAAGATGACTTGCAGATCTGCAAGATGCTGACTTCGTCCATGTAATCGATGGCATGCTTAATGAATGCCAGAACTTCGTTGGCTATGAGAGTTTGAGTACTCATAGCAGAATCCGGGCAGCGGCCAAAGCCGCGCAATTCGCGAATATAATATTCAGTCGGAGCAGCGAAAACGCGACCGTACTCGACCGCAGATCGAAACCGAATAAATATAAATATATAATATAAATTATGTGCATGCTTTTTTTTTCTGATTTAACATAACACCTAATGTTAGGGTTGTGTAATAGTATCAGTATATATAAATTAGATGAACACTGATGAAATACACAGCGCCTTAGATGCCTTAGCAATTGAGACAAATAATACAAAATTGTATTCTTTATCAATTGTCCTAAGGCCCAGGTCTGAAAAGAAGTTCATTGTCCAGTATATAATCTCCTTTTGGACCTATCTTCAACACTAATCTAGACTCAAATTTAGTTGACTATCTTATTCCTAGAATCCGGCCTTAGTCTAAATTGCCTTCTCTCGGAACAGTGTTATCAGACGACCTGGACATAATCCTAGCAAATGCCAGCATCTCCATTGATAGATTAGATCGACACTTTACTAACTGAGGCGTGAAATTAATGTCTTCACTCACGGTGGTCCTATTAAGTAAAGGAGACTATCTAGTACATATACACTACGGTGGCGAAGTGTCCATGCAATTCGATCCCTACCGACTTCCCTTCGGGGTTTCGGAAAAGAAATGTAAAAAAAAAAAAAAAAAATTGCTGGACAATCCACACAGCATCATCTAGCCCCAAGCTAAGCAGAGCTTGTGTTATGGGTACTAGATGACTGATATACTTAATACAATACATTACATAGATAGATATTTTTATTACAAATAGCAAATACCCAGAACACCTGGAACAAATATTTGTAGATCGTACAAACATTTGTCCCAAGGCGGGAATCAAACCCGCAACCTCTTGCGTCGCAGGCGGACCATCGCCCGCCGCGCCACATCGGTCATCAGTCGAGATGTAAAAGTAGCATAGTCAATAAAGTCTACTATTCCCAAATAATATTACACGTGGTGACTCTAAAAGTATATAACATTCAAATAAAAAAAGCTCGTAAGATTACTAATAAGTAGCCACTACTTTTTTACTTTTACGGAAATTTATGCCTCGCCACTGATGCACTAAGGGTGGGTTTTGTTTACCATAAATCTTTTAGGGGAATTCATAAGTAGAATTCATAATACGAGTATATTCTTACTAAAGGTGTTGTTATGCCCTATACTATACTAGTCCTGAAATAGCGAAAAGAAAATAACTTTCCGATGTATTTAATCAATATGACTGAAAACAAATGTACTGTATTTTTGAGATTTCAGGGTTAATACTTGTAAGATACGCCTGCCAGCGCAAGTCCTTAAATGGATAACCATCCTTTACATACCGAGACCCCTCCGTGTATCGGAAAGTATAATATGGTACTCAGATGCCCGAAAGTCTAACATCCAGCATCCACCAAACGGTATTATGTTGACGTCAAACCCGTAATTGGGTTCTGGAGGTCAAATAGGCAGTCGATCCATGTAAAATACTTATTCAGCATCCAGTTAGACTGGATTCCGACCCCAAAATTGGGAACAGCCTAGGCAGGTTTTGTGATGATAAGTCAATACGATAAGTGATATGTTTCATCTTTTTCACATATCGTGCCTTCTCCCTCGTCAACACAGCGTGGGTGCGCAGTCATTACCACAATCCATCTAGATTAGATAATGTCCTCCGAAAAGTCGATCACTCGTCATTCACAAGACTATTACGATGATTGGCTGACAATAAGGAAGTGTTTCTCGACCGTACGCCTCCGGAATTACCGGCAATTGGTCCCGGTTAGGCGATGCCGACTGTGTCTTCACTACAACCGTAATAATGGGCCTCCCATGAGCTTGGCTTAATATGTACCTACACATCAAGATATCCCAAACTGTCAATTTTTCCCAATTCAACAGGAACCTACAGAAGGACGCATTCTGCACATGCAAGAAATTAAATAACGTTGTACAAAAGTCATTGGTGGAAAACGATTTTGATTTTTATGTTAGAATTCAAATGTGAAGCGAGCAATGTAGTGCCTGCAAAACAAAACAAAAAAAAGGTGGTAGAGGTATTTGAAATTAAATTAAAAAATTTAGAATTGATTTTCTTAAAAAAAAACATGTATAAAAATTTTGCTTTGACCTTTAATATCTCCCTACCCAGAAGGTTCCTGAACCGAAGGTGAAAGGGTATGCCAGAAAAAGTCGGGAAGAACAGGTGTGAGACGACTTTTTTACACCCATTAGGCGATTGGCACACTGCACCGCATCACGCAGCGTAGCGCGGGAGTGCGTGGTCTGACGTTGTTTGCTAGTATAAAATCTGTGTATGTATGACGACCTATGTGGCGCAGCGGGCGAAGGTCCGCCTGCGACACAGGAGGTTGTGGGTTCGATTCCCGCCTTGGGACAATATTATTTATTACTGACAAGATGTTGGAATTGATTAATTACAATTCCTTAAAAAATAAGAGCACTTAAAGTAGCAAACAATGTTAAACTAACGCGAAAATCCCTTTCAAAGTTTTGTTTCTATTCACCCCGTTTTACGGTACCTATTGAAAAAATGCATGAAAAAACACTATTAACTTGAGACAGATATCTGGTATGTTATCACCCCATTTGCCTATAGATTAGAATAGGAACTTCCATTTACTATGTGATTACCGTCAGTTAACTTATTTTAACCGCGCCTGTCATACAGACATTACATTCTTGCGTAGTGGCCCAGTTATACAGAGTGACTTTTTTAATAATTCATTGGCAATCTTTCAAATGGTGAATATTAACACTCATGAATACAAACAGTTTCTAATATGGGATAAATGTTCAAATATTATCTTCTGTTCCCTACATTTTATCGAATTATGAGAATATAAATGTACCAAACAGCTGTTTTTCTTCATATTTCTGGGTTTATTCTATATTTGTACTTATGAGTATTTTAACCCCTTAAAATACTACCAATAAACTAAAGTCAGCCTATATGTAAAACATGTTAGACACGATTTTCAGCCCAGAGTTTGTTTTGTTTTGAGCCGTTGATTAATGAAATCTACACGGACTGTTTCAGTCATAGTATGTTGGTTGCTGAGGTAAAATATTACTCTTGCAAGAGTAACCTATAAACTTAACTACAAAGAGCTTTTCTTAACCTGGCACAGTAGATCTAATTCAGTAGTCATTACGTCTTATAATATAAAAATAAATAATTCGTTTCTATTAGAGAAAGATCCCAGTCATTCCCAGGACCACTAGACGTTACAAATGATGTATGTTCAGTTGTGTTTGTATGTAATTTCAACATATGCATACGTGCTAGTTTGGCCCGACGGCCCATTTACCAGGTGCTAAAGTTACGTAAAAAAATTACTCACTTTTTTGCTGTTTTTTTTTTTAAATGTAGAAATCCAGCTTTCGTTCGCGTGTTTGCCGGTTATCGTGGATGCAGTCTAAATCGTGGATTAGAAACTATCCTATGTCCTTCCCAGGGTCTCAAACTATCTCCATTCTACCAGATTTGATGTAAATTGGTTCAGCGAATTAAACGTGAAAAGGTAACAGACAGACAGAGTTAATTTTACATTTATCGTGTTAGTATGGATGGGGAGCAGTGGCGTGCACAGAGATTTCAGACAGGGTATGCACACAAAAGAAAATTTACACGTTTCAGCTTGTTGTACCTACGGTAGCTACAACAAGCAAGTACATAGGCTAGATTATGACTCTGTTTTTTTTTAAAATTATTATTATTAATTAGTTATTTACCATTTAGAGGGGCATGTATGTATGTACATATGTATGGGATCACAGGGTATGCAGTGCTTATTTGCTGTGTGGAGTGTACGCCACGGATGAGAAGTAAGGATTGGTAAAGAATAATAATGTATACTACACACACTTCCCGTCGGCGGCGGTCATATTCGCCAGATACTTTAAAAAGGACATGATGCTACTTATATAATAGTCTGAGACTTTATTTTCATATTTAGGGAACTACTTCAATGCTTTTTGTAAGCAGCCAGACCAAGCGTAGGGGTCAAACATACCCCTGATATTCAATGGGAATATCGCTGTGAATATGAGCGTGAGTTTAACAATCAGATGGCTTGATAATGTTTTATCAAGCCAATCTAATTATTACGCTCTTGCTTGCGATGGCCTTATTTAGTGTTGATTATTTCCGTGTCATTTTGTATCATGTATTATATCCTACATACATACATAAACGCACGCCATTTTCCCATGGGGTAGGCAGAGACTACAGAACGCCACCTGCTACGATCTTTATGCTTCGTTTACGTTCAAACATCTGTTCATACATGCACGCCGGTTGCGAGTACTACGCAACTGACCTTTTTGAAGAGCATCACCAATAAGGTCAGTGTATGTCCGTCTAGGCCGTCCCCTCCCGGCGTTTCCACTTACATCTGCCTTATCTATCTACCTTATGTTAGTAGTCTTTTATTCATCCTATCAACGTGACCAAACCATTTAAGCATACCCTCATGTACTGTATCATATTGGTTTATTTGTATTCAATGCGTATTATTAGATATGGTGTGACTATTTATAGTTTACCAAGTACTAATGAGTCATCTTACGTAGGTATAAAACTATCTTGAAACAGTATTCTGTCCGAGAAGTTATCGACACCCTTGTGGGTGGGTAGGTACCCAGAAGGCTTGAGAGTTTACTATAAGGAGACTTGGGATATTTCGGAAATAAAACACGTAAGCAATGTAATATATCATTAATTTCATAAACATATCGCGACAATTAAATGCTTAAAAGCTAAATATTTCTATAATTTATCAATTTAATGCTAAAACGTACATTAATACAATAAAGATAAATTGTATTTACATTAAATATTCATTGAAACTTTTATTTAGACATACATTTATAATTTGTATGTAAACTAACATTAAATATTGTAATAATTTATGGATTACTAAAAAAAATATCACAAAATAAATATTGTATTAGAAACGGTTGATTAATTGAGTTGACATTTGACATAAAAATTATAAAATTAAACAGTGGAAAATATCTAATGTCAGTATACTCGTACATATCTGACCTACTCAATTACCTATGTAACTTTCAGTGAATCAACTACATTAGGTTTATAAATATTCATAATTTAACAGTAAGTAGATACATGTAAAATATTAAATACAAAGGTAACATAAGTGTTTTAAATTGATTAGTGAATCTGGTCTATTTTGGGATTAATTTTAAATAATTAATCAAATAAGAAATTGCAGATAGAGAAATGTAAAAGAAAATTGACTGAAACTTGGGGTTGCCCTTTACAAATTGTTGCAATAGAAAAAAAGAAAATATTTCAATTTGCCACAGACCACATATTTACGTGGATGTGAACTACTTATTTTCAGTAATCACCAAACTATTACAGTTTTTTCATAAGCAGAAAGTCATAAGTACATACTTAGTTCAGATTTAAGACACCTGCCGCGACTTTTATGTTCGTGCAAAGGGACTACAACCAAATCGCCTTATTTTTCTCTTGTAAAGACGTTGAAATGTCTACAGAAAATATGACGTTTTCTTTTCAAGAGATACATAATGTTTTACTGAAAAACTTTTGCAGTAATATAGAGGAAAAAATTGATGAAAGTTACTTAGGTATAATCACTGTAATATATTATGGTTTCTTATATCTTTGAAAATACATTAAAAAAATGGGATTTTTTAATAGGAAGGTACATCTCATAGCCTGCAAGACTTGAAATTAGGTAAATGAAAGATGATTACATTTAAATGTACTTTAATGGGATATTGATGGTTAACATTCTTACACTAGTTACAGGAGATGTGAAGAAATATTTTTTTACGATAGGTATGAAAGGTCGTATGTAACTGGAAAATCCAAAGTTAGGAGGCTTATAATTTCTATACAACAATAGATTTAAGCTAAACTATGTACCTACTACAAGAAGTTTCAACTAACCACGATTTTAAACTTTAATGAAAGTTTACTAGACATCCCTTGACCAAAATTAAATTACTTTTAGCCAATTGAAATCTTCGGGAATGCTGTTGAAACCAATATAGATGAGAAGCTTTAATATTAATATACGAAACTAGTTAAGTTTAGAGTATTTCATAGGATTATCAAGTTTCATCAAACCTTCAATTGACTAGATCAGAGATCGATACAACATACTTAGCAATACAATCTTACACGTTCACAGATAGCAGTATTCTTGCAACGCTAAAATAATCTCCGGCAACGATACACCACTTACATCTATATAATTAGGTTTCAAATGTGAAATACTCGGCGATTTACGCGACTGAAATACTTGATTCATTTTCAAACGCTGGTCATTGAGTGCGTATTGTGGATGTGCGACACGTGAGTACGTGTCCAGGTGTGGGTGTGTCGTATGTGTGTGAGTGTCGGCAGGTGTGTGTGTGTATTGCTGGGGTGTGTGTGTGTGTCGTTTACCGGCCGAGTCCGGTCCACAGCAGGCCAGGGTCGTGGTGGTTGGCACCCGGGTAACCACCGTCCGCCTCCACGAGAGATCTGCGGTTGTAAGATCTACGTACAACGATATTTGAAACTAAGTTTTAGTAATGCAGATTAAAGCGTAAGGTGATAAGAAACATACATAGTTAAAATCAACAGAAAAAAACATCAGCCCATGTGTTTCCAAACCCGTACTTTGATAGGGATCTAACGGGGACAAACTACGAATCAAAATTGAATCTACATTTTACGAAGACATTGTTTAAGAATTATGGAAATTAAAAATAGAAATAATTTTATGACACATTTGAGTTAAGGTTGGGGTTGGTCTAGCTGGGGGTTGCGGAAGGATCGTACGTTCCCGCGACCCCCGGCGTAGGTGTGAGATGGAACACCGGGGTGGTTCTTAGTCAGTAAGAGTCTGACAGACCCCTTCGCCCCCCAGAGGACATCTATGAGGTTTTTCCACCCCGAATAAAAAAAAAAAAGGTTGGGGTTGGTTGTTGGTTGAAGTTGTTGACTAAATACATACTGGGTAATGGAATTATGTGCTCAAAATACGACAAAGATAAGAGACGGTTGTAAAAATATATCCTATAGATAGAAGAAAGCCCACCTGATATTTCCCGTAGGTCTGAGAGGTCGAAGAGCATACAGCTTCCTGATGCCACTGCCGCCTCCACCAGGATCTTTAGAAAAAGAAAATATAGCTTAAATTTTATGAATTCTTTGAAAACTCCATTGTTAACTTAAATATATTCTTATTCACTAGACTAGATTGTATGGTAAATACGAAGATGACCTTCGTATTTACTCTAAAATTTTAGATGTTTAAGTTTGGCACAGGTTAGGTAGGATACGCCACGTATCTTTGTTAGGTGGTATATGACGATGTTTCACTTCGTGTAAATACATAATTTTCAATACCATTGAAAAAACATCATTTCTGCCTATCCGAATGATATTTTTAATGAGAGACGATGACGATGAGAGTCGCAAAATATTAACTTTAAAATTAAGTGGGATGAAGTTAAAATAGAAATTTCAAAAATCAAAACATTAAAAATAGCCGATGAAAAATTTCGACACTGAGGGGTCCGGAATTACGTACCGTAAAACGGGGTGAATCGAAAAGCCTGGGTGAATAGAAACAAAACTTTAAATGAGATTTAATCGTTGATTCATCATTATTAATTACTTACAAGGTGTTGAAATTAACCATTTCAATTCCTTAAAAAAATAAGAGTCCTTATAGTAATAAACAATGGCTTAGTAACGTGAAAATGCCCTTCAAAGTTTTGTTTCTATTCACCCTGGCTTTTCGATTCACCCCGTTTTACTGTACAGAACTCATGGTGTCAGTTACTGTCTCGATGCCACTTGCACCTAGTATAAGTCATCATCTTAGGCAGATGATGCCTGTTACCAACTATGATGTTTGGGTCGGCTTCCAGTCAAAGCGGATGCAGCTGAATACTAGTGTTTTATATGCAACCTTTGCTTATGTAACCTCATTAGCAAATCCAGTGATTGGGTAACACAATACCCCTTGGTTACACTCCCTGGTTTTAAACCACTCATACCGACTGTCAAAGGTCTACAAAAGACAGCCGGGACCAACGGCTTAACGTGTTTTCCGAGGCATGAAGGGGTCTCGATATGTAATGGATTGTCACCTATCCACGGACCGACCTCGACAAGCATGGCTGTTATTATTTAGCAACAAACTCCTCAAGCTTAACTAAAACTATGTTTATGATATAAGTTCTAGAGTTCCACAATACAATGCTCTACAGTTTCATAGTACATCATTTCTTAGTATGCCTGTAGTAGTTAGCAGAGTTGCCTATGTTATTCAAATACTTTAGAGATACCAGACACTCCTGCACACTCTTATTACTTCGTGCAACAAAGGATCAACGCTGTGTCTGTATGCAAGCGAGTTATTACGATTGTGAAACCCTACACTGAATACTCCAAGAAATACAATACATTTTCCTCATTTTCACACTGTTTGTGGAAGTGCGGAAAAGGAGATAAAAGTGTGATTCTAAGGCTAAGGTAACGCAAGCAGCAATTACCTTAACGTTTTATGTACACGGAAATAATTTGACACCAAATTGCGCTGCTATTTGAATTTATTATATAAACTTTGAAACTGAGCCACTTGTTGATTTTTCCAGCTGGAATTTTGTTTTGACGTAGAATAAAAGATTTTGGTTTACTTAATTTAAACATAACGCCACGCCTGTATTCCCCGTAGGTTAGACAGAGCTGTACCTATAGTAACCTCAAGTCTCACCGGTTTATTTCAAAGTGCCATGTAATAGGGGCGAGAATACTGTCATCAACCAAACACAGATCCAGACTCAGGGCTGCTGCTGAGCCATAACCCAATAACACTTTGCCCGATAGTTATTATAGGCAGTTCCGCTTCTGACCATCACCTAGACCAACGAGGCAGTTTACCTAATTTGTTTTCTAGAAAATAATGCTTTAGGAACCAATAAAGGTGAAGGGTGGGCGTTTTGGGGGTCTGTCTTTTGTTAACGTTTTGACGTTCAAAAAGTGCTGATTCTCAGCCTAATCTGAATAAATGACTTTTGATTTTGATTTTTAATGAGGAGTGACTTTTATTATTTACGAACTTCAGGCGTAGGTAAGTGGGCTGAACTATCTACATCCAAAACGCTTCAATACTGAATTCCTTCAGCCCACACCATCCCACGTAACGAGAGTTTTACGACATGAACACAGAAATACCTAACCATTAGACATACGGCAAAGATCTTAAATCCCTAATGTAGGCGGGTCCCACTACAATGGAAACGATCGTTCGTCAAGATTTCACCATTAACCAAAGGCCACTTCCTGTTGCAATTTGATAGACGTCGTTATTGACAGTTCCTACATTCCGTCATCTTCCTACTTCCCGCGTATCGAGGATTGGTGCGGCAAGTATCCTTAAGCGATTCTAATTGAGATACCGGTGGCGTGGACCTCAATGGTGACGGTTGAGGTCGTTGATATCGTTTCAAGAATTTATTATGCGTGTGAGTAGCTAGTGTGATTTGTGATGCTTTGTTGTCACTTTCTCACCGAACTTGTGGAATTAATACATTTACATAGGCTGGTACTTGGATTGCGTTGTTTTCTTTAATTTTTTTCAAGAAAGGCAGTTTTAATTAACTTTTCTAGTTACCGAAATTAAAAACGTAAACGCTCTGTATTGATTTACCAAGGTTTACCTAGTTTGGGAGCAATGTAAGTTTTGTAATATTTTGTCATTGTGAAACTGCTTTCTTTTTTACTTCTTTCTAATAGTTTTAGGTGCGATGTTAGAGGTTATATCAATTCTTTATATTTTTGGAAGGTACCTTAAATCTCTGCAATGCATTTATGATTATTTAAGTTTTAAAAATGTTACGTCTACAGGAAGCCAAACAAACGATGCAAAAACCCAAATCGACACGTACTAAAACGCAAATTATTCGGATATTAGAGATTGTTAACATACCTATCTGTTCTTAAATTCTGAAGGACAAAAGAACGATTACATGATTTTAACATTATTTTAATGTTAGTATTTACATAAAAAATGTGTCGATTGCAAAATGATTGATGCCGCCATGTCCAGTGCTATCAAATGACAATTAGGTTTGACATTTTTTTATTTAAAAACAGGGTACATATTAAAATATTGAAGCTACAGTTGTTAAACTTTATAAATATATAAAATGATTGTTTTTTTAATAGCTTGCTAACTATATTGTCACTCGTAAACGAAACTCTCATGGAAACGAAATGGCCATGTGCTTTTTTTCAAGATTTCTAGTGCGTGGCGGTTTTCTCCTAGACCACGGATGTTAGACTTTATGATGACGCGACTTCAGACAGAAATCAAGACAAAACGAGACAGAGAGAGCGTTGTTTCGCATGTGTCATGTAAGCCCTAAGAATATCTCAGGTTAATCAAAATTCATCATATTCAGTCTTGATTCATGACGAAAATGTTGTTAGGGCGCAATAAAGCCAACGGTTCTTCACAGCATCGTCCTTTGAAACTGTTATCTCGCTTCTGTAAATTATTGTTTGGCATGACGCGTATGTACAGAAGGGTTATATCTATTTATTAATTATCTGCTTTCCCAATTGCCTTATCCATTACCAATTTTGCATTTTTTATCTTCATTCTATGTCTGGTACTATTTTCCAAGGTAGAATTTATGCAAATTAAGTATTTTGTTAGTGTTTCATTACCATCCATCTTGTTTTAATTAATACTACACAAGTGGGAATGTTTATTTAGCGCTATAGTGTTACTGTAGGGTGCAAAACAAGGGCTAGTGCCGTGGTGCTTAGGTAAAGGGTAGGTATGGGAAATATTTCGTTCATACATAATTGATAGTACTCAGTGTGTGAGTGTATGTCAGTAGGAGCTGCTGAAAGTTGAAATGCGTGACTTGAGGTGATTAGGTTGATTTGTTTAATGTTAAGTACGTAAATTAAAGGTCATGCAAGCTAGCGCTGGTGGTGACCACGGAAAAGTAATTATGAAGTATTGTGAATGAACATTAAATGGAAGTTAAACGTAACTGTACCTACTCTATACGTACAGTTTTGCCTAACCCTTCGGGGAATACAGTCGTGATGTTATGTTTTGAATGTAGTATAGACTTATTTTGAGACCACCAAACAGCTAGTTTCTAAAAATTAAGATCAACCATTCGAAACCAACCCAAATATAATTTGAATTCAGGATGCCCTGGCGTTCAGTTGACTTGTTTAAGTTGTTTTTAGGTCAAAGTATTAAGTATACTTTGATTGTTAACACTGCTGCACCGCTAGCAATGACAAGGAGTTTTTAAAAGTGAAGTAAGATACAATCTACATATTTAGAATCTTACTCTTTGCCACAGGTGATGACAAATTGAGCTCTAAGTTTTTCCTAGCATCAAATGCTAAAAGGGAAAGATAAATAATCTTTCCGTTTATAGAATCTTTAAACGTAGGCCCACGATAGGCAAGAATGGTCTTGTAATCCCTTTGACCTAGATGCTATGATTATCCCACTGAGCTGAGACTGAAAATGCATCCCCTTATCAGATACCAAAGTTTAATTAGTTTTTACATTTGTAAGAGAGAAATTCTATTATCGAAGTCAGCATTATTAATAGATCGATTTGATATCGTTGTTCACCCAAGATATTATTTTAAGCGGTAGTCTAGTACTTAAGTTCTCAACGATGGCTGAAAGAGGGTATTAACTTTAGAATAAGGTTCAAAAGGTTTGCCTGATAGCTTTGTAGATATTTTGTGGTTACTGTCAGCACTGTGAAGCATATTACTATGTGGGGTTAAAGTAACATATTGAGTGATTGAGTGTGAGAGGCAGGAATTAAAAATGACATGGTAGGCATCTCACCAATACGCACAAAACGTTTCTGGGAACACTTTTACCGTGCGTAAGTACTTACAGCTAAGGAATGAAATTCCCTGCTGGAGTCTGGGTTACCCGATAGATATTAACCTTGGGGTCTTCAAGGCGAGGGTCGAGCGAGGATAGGTTACTATTAAGAATAAAAAAGAAACAAAAAGTCTTTGATAGTCAACTGCCGAGACATAAGGCAAATGTTTTAAGACCTCCATCAGGTCAGTTAGTTGGGCAGAATAAACTTGTAATTGTTATTCGTAATTTAATTAAGTATGCAATTTTCGCCCTAGAGTATTCTCTTACTGCGTATGCGCCACCAAAGTTTAATGAGTTGGCTAGTCAGTCCGTCTGCAGCCACCCGAGAGAGTTGTCTACTATTGTGGGAGTTTATATCAACTACAGGAGCGACTGCGAAACTTTGCCTTTTAATATGAAAAGCGCGTTTTCCTACGTTGTTTACTCATTCAGATTAGATTCACATCTGCATGTGTGACATTATGTAAAGTTAGATTAGGTTTGTTTTTAGAAACATATTTTTATTTTAACTTTTATACGAGTCTGTGGCGTTCTGTACTTTCTACTTTTTATACCCTGGGGCAAAAAGCGTGAGTGTTTTTCTGCATGTGTTAACTCTAGTTTTTGCCTAAGAATGTATCTTCCTTTAGCTTTAAAGCTTCGCCATAATTCGAGAGTTGTGTTTTCTCTATACTTTACGAAGTTAGTCGGATAACTCGTCATGATTATAATATGTGCAAGGCAGACTACACAGATTTGTTCTTAACTTCGCGCAAATTGCCGGCTTCAAGTCTAACCGGATGCAGTTGAATACGAGTATTTTACATGGAGCGACTGCCTATGTGACCTCTACAACCCAGTAACTGCGCAACACGATACCCCTTAGTAAGACTGGTTATCAGACTTTCGGGCTTCTGACTACCCGTAACGACTGTAAAAGATATAGAAATGACAGCCAGAACCAACGGCTTAGCGTGCTTTCTGAGGCACGGAGGAGTCTCTAAATTTTTTTTATTATTTTTTTTATTATTTATTTCTTAATGTTTTTTTAGGTTCTTAGGTTAGGTGTGTATCTCGCAACCGGCGGCGTGCGTGTATGAACGTAAACGAAGGAAAAGGAGTATGTTAGTATCGTAGCACGTTTTTGTCTACCAACATTGGAAAAAGGTATGTAGGTAAGTAGGTACTATTATGTCTGTTTTTGTGGTACCTATAATATGTCTAGTTTTTTTGAAGAAATTCTCTGGAGAATGAAATGAAATATAAACTGGTTCAGAAGGTATTTTGCGTACACTTATTTCCATTATTTAGTAATCTTACATCGTAAGAACACGTCGTGAATAATAACGTTATAGCCGCTGTGGCCCAATTTCTGTTAAAACCTACGTGTTGCTTTTGTTTATTTGATGCTTGGGCATATTGTATTCTTCAATTCAATTTTATATTCATACATTTTTTATCTTTATTAATCTACAAAGAGGTTTTACATCGGCATAATGCAAACAAACCAACACAAACCAGTGGTATGTCAGACACGGTATGTCGGAGCCACAACGTATGTATATTTGTTAACATAACTATTCTACTGTCATTTTTATATTATACTCGAACTAATATGTATTCATCTATTGTATACATCATCATCATTTTTCTTTCTCTATCAAGTCGATCTAATAGTGGTTTATTAGAAATCACTTTTAGCGATAAGGCTGCCTATTGTAACACCTTATGTAGCTTGGAGTTTTTACAGTGAACCTACATACAATAAAGAGTATTATATTCTGTTCTATATCTGCCTCCGTCTAATATTCTCACAGTGGCTTCTCAATTTATTTTTGCCAACATAATATACATTAGGCAAAATATACATATGTACACTAAAAACAGTGACATCCACAATTTTAATACCAGAAATAAGCACAAACTGTACGCTCCTTTCCACCGGCTTCATAAGGTCCAGAGCTCATTTGTGGGGCTCGGTATCCGCTTTTATAACATGCTACCTCATTCTTTGCTGGATTTACCTTTTAACGCGTTTAAAGCTAAAGTTAAATCAAACCTTTGTTCTAAAGCATATTATTCGATCAACGACTATTTAGAAGACAAGAATAGTTGGTCGCTTTGTTGAACGCAGGACAATGTTACTATGTTCTTTTACTGTTTAATAGTTCTTTATTTTTGTGTATGTTTCTTCTACTATCTTTATTTTTATGTTATTGACATGATCCTCTCATTACATTGTATGAATGAGTTGTATTGATATAATTCAGCATTGCACATGTCAGCGGGCACGCCCTTGGACTGCCTTGGAGGCTTTTTATGTATTCAGTTTAGCAGGCTTTGCTTGAGTTAATTGTCGATTTTGGTATATATAACTTTTTATTTATTTATTTTGGCATATTGGTGTGTGCTAGCTAACATGTAGCAAATTATTTAATTGAATGACGTATAAAGATGATTGACATAATTATTATTTTTGACATAATGTGTTGTATAGCTTCAGGTTCTTCAAACCTATCAGACAGACGTGTTGCTGGAGAGTTTGTTCCTCCACTTCTTCTTCCCAGCAGGAACACTAGGAAGTGGTGAAGGGTGGGCGTTTTGGGGGACTGTCTTATGTAAACGTCTTTGACGTTCAAAAAGTGCTGATTCTCAGCCTAATTTGAATAAATGAATTTTGATTTTGATTTTGATTTTGATTCCGTAATATCTACGTATTATATTTTTGAAAAATACTCGACTGTAGAACTCGTACAGACGCCAGCACATCAAGCTACCCCGTAATGTCTAATTTTCTCCATTGAACATAAACCTTTTTTTTGCGATAAAAGTGAAAATCTATCAAAGAATTTTACACATATTATAGGGTAGCTTGATGTACATTCTCAGAAATCTGGAATATTAACTATGCACACATAACTAAGTGTGCACGATCTTATCTTGACGGCTTCTACATGTTTACAATTCTGTTTAACACAAAAAATCTGGAATATTAACTATAAATAATAATAAATAAATAATGCTGGACAATCCACACAGCATCATCTACCCCAAGCTAAGCAGAGCTTGTGTTATGGGTACTAGATGACTGATATACTTAATACAATACATTACATAGATAGATATTTTTTTATTATACATAGAAAATACCCAGAACACCCGAAACAAATATTTGTAGATCGTACAAACATTTGTCCCAAGGCGGGAATCGAACCCGCAACCTCCTGCGTCGCAGGCGGACCTTCGCCCGCTGCGCCACATAGGTCGTCATGCACACATAACTAAGTGTGCATAGTTAATATTCCAGATTTCTGATGTTAATTTTCAGATGCTGAGAGTATCATGTGCTTGCAACTTCACTTTACTAGAATGCAGTCATTATGTTAAACAGAATTGTAAACATGTAGAAGCCGTCAAGATAAGATCGTTTACCACTAAAAATAACACGGTGATACTATAGACTAGAGACCTAGTAAATAACGAGTGACCTTTATTTTCTAGATCTCTAGTATCTAGAGTAGAATAGTATCTATAAAAATACACTTAAAATATACAACTTACTAGAAGCCGGTGCGGGTACAACGGAAGGTGGATCCTGGAACAGCGTGGAGCGTTCCTGAGGCGAGAGGGAGACCAGCGTCTCCAGATTATCACGCAGAGAGTCGAAGAATGAACCCATGTCGTTTAGCACACCTATGGAAGTAAGGCAATGTGTATATTGTGGGTATTGTTAAGTGATCTTAGGGGCCTAACAAGGTTTTAATTTTTGCAGGCAAACTTGACGGGGGATCATTTTTTCGTGTGTAGTTTTAAAATAACCATAGTTTTAAAACCAAATTTCTATTTCTAGAACTTACTATGACCGACCAAAATCTTCTGTAAATATCTTTTATATTGTTTCCACATCAAGTTTTGGTACAAAAATTACAAATTCTTATCGTACAAAGCCTGGAAAAGCAAGATGTTTCATTGGCAAGAAATAAAGACGCAAATTTAAAAAAATACTATTCTATTTATAAACTGATAGTATTTATATTAGTAAGTACTGTACAATAAGTAAAGTTCAATTGCCTTTTCTCCTTCAGAAATATTAAAAGCAACAGTCATTGATTTATGAGAACTTATATTGCTTGCTATTTACATTTGTATAGGAGCTGTTAGCTTGGCTTTCTCTTTGCGTTTAGTGCTAAAAGTACTCGTATATTTTTATGTTTAAGTAAAGTTTTTAGCGTGCTTTGCGACTTGCATTAGCTTAATTAGGGGCGTAAGTAGACATTACCGCTGTTAATTTGTCTTCATAAAAGGTGTGCAAGAGACTAATTTGTTTTTATAAACAGTGGGTGTTTTAAAACTTTAATCAGGTTTTCTGAGTATAGCAAATTAAGGGAAGTGGGGAACACATTTATTCATAAACATAACACCAAATATATTAGTTATACATAAAAGCTTATTACATGAAGGGACAGCACTGATATGAAACATTGATCGAACCGTCTTTCTCTGAGTTTCAATAAATACCAAAAACACGTATGATATTCTGACATTTCCTAAATAGTAAGGAAGTAAAACAACTTAGTGACGACTTAGAGGGCAGCTAGCAACAGTTACAGAACTACCGACCAATACCAATTCTTAGCGTGGTATGACTGTAGTTGGTAATTTTTGTATTGACCATTAGGGTAACCCTTGTTACAAGTCCACTCGGGGCACACTAATTCATCCTTCATTCTTCCTTGCTTGAAGGATGAATTAGAGAAAAATATACGAAATCAGTGGTTTGTGGCATTAGCCCGACCGAAAATACTGTTTGTTTGAATTAGCTATCATTCTTAGTTTCCGAGATATTGAAGTTTCGGTAGGTGACCTGAATTCCTTGCTCACGTTTGCAGTAATAACATCTAACACATACGATGAAAGCTTGAAGAGTGACAGAGCGAGTTAGTTACAACATCGACGGAATATAGCGGTGCGACCGGCTGCTTACCGACGCCGACATACGGCGTGACTGCCTTACCGAGCGCCGGAGTCGGCTGCCGTCTCCGGCGGCCGGAGTTTAGCGCCGTCGCCACTGCTGACCGCTTTTCAGACGCACTCCTGGAAGCAAGGGCGTTATTAGGTACCTATGGGTTTGGTATTCCTATTTCTGACTTATAATATAACGTACCTAACGTACGTGTTGATTAAAATTTTAATGAAGGTTTACTGAGTATGAGCACACTATGATACAATAAACTAGATTCTTATACAGTGTCTAGCGGCAATGGGTTGTAAGATAGCTCTTGCCTGCCTGAGTCGTTCGGTTTATTGAATGTGAAATGTACCTTAGTAAAACTTAGCTTTAACATTGAATGAGTCATGTGTCAAAAATAGGGTTGAACTACGCGATGACGCATGCATGCATGCTGTCTGTCGTGAAAGGTAAACCCAAAGTTTCCACGACTATTTCTTCAAAAGGACTTCTCAGACTTTTCCTTGCATCGTTAGACTCACATAATATTCTATTACAAAGTTTGAACTTTAAAAGAGACCTCTGAGTATGTTTCCGAATTTATTTTCAGGGATCAGCCAGCTAGAAAATGGCGGCGCCTTCTAGCAAACATTGCCGTGTAAAAGTTCCTGAAAAGTTCTAGGTACTCGTACTTACTTTCAAAAAGAATATTGTAATTTCATGTTATGACGGTGTCGAAGAAATCGTGGCAGTACGGTTTCTAACCAATACAAAGTTTCAATAGTTTTTGGAAACCCGTCGTTGTGATTGCAAGAAACTTGGATGCTTTTTCTTGTTTCTTTTTTCTATTATAAAGTTAAATTTACCTGAATTCATCATCAAGGTAGTTCCTTTCATCAGTGACTTGTATCGGAGGGAGTCGGGGTCCTAAGCCAGTGTTTCCTAACTCCATGTCGATGCGGGGTGCCCTGTCCCAGCGGTTGTGGGGTCCTTGGCCTACCCATGGTTTGTCGGCGAGGAGACGAAGGAGGTCCAGGCTCTGGCCTCTGTAGTCTCGGTGCTGGGCCTGAGCGGCTCCTGGGTGGAGGAGAAATTGCAGGTTAGTCATTGGTTGTTAAACAAGGCTGACCATCGTATTCCCCAGTGCAGCAGAAAATTTCTTCAATAAACTTCATAACATCATGCTTGTTATGCCTGAAGAGATAGGCAGAGGTAACGTGTACTTTAAGTACACCTTACCTCTGCCTTACTTTTGCAATCAACTATAATTCAAAATGAAATTTGGAACAATTGTGCGAGTCAGCTCCGACGCGTGACGGCAGTGTACAGTATCAACGTGACCATTAATATTTCTTTCAACTAGGCAAGTTTGGCTTACAAGGCGTAGACAAGAAGTAGGTAAATAAATGAGGTATAAATTTTCCTCTATATTTACTTTGTACATTTTATAAGTTATAATTACCGCGGCCAAAGTTGGCGTATCATGTTTACTTTCTTTAATGATCGGGCCGCAATAAGAGGCGAGAAATAAATGCAGGCCTATAAAGTTGATCGAAGTTTTAATTATTGATAGTTGATACACTTTAGTAAAACCATGGCCTAGTTGGAGGCCATAATTTTTATTAAGGCCCCATAGGAAAGTTCTGTTGAGCAGTTAATAACCCTGAAGGTTAAACTGACGGATGCCCATTCAAAAAAAATAGTAAGCGTTCCTATTTATGGGTTTACTTAATACTTAATTAAAGAGTAACATCAGCTACCGCGACTTCATCCGAGTAAATTTTTATTTTAAATCTATATTATTAAAAGCTACTCGTATTACTTAGTATAATACTGTAAAGATTAATCGCAATGCGTTCAGTAGTTTTTACATTAAAGAGTAACAAACATCCACATCTTAAGTTCTGAGTCGAGCCACAAGATTACTGGTAAATGATTGCACTCACTGAACTGGTCCTCTCAAATCTGGGTTCTTGCCTAAAACACCATCTCAGATATTAATCTGCATGGCATCTCTGACCAAGATGATATACTTTAAAAGAGTTAGTTGCGATGTTTCTTCTCGCAGTAGTCAGTTTGGAAACACCTACCTAATCTGATTCTAATTTATTTATTTTATGGGACGTGCAATTTTTTTTTAAACATTTACACAGAAATATTTATAATAGAGTGTATATCATAGTAGAGTGATGACCACTGATAGACTTTTTATAAGTAAGTTAACAAGTACGTTATGTGACTGTGCAAAATCCCTAACTTGTAAGCTTCTTGGAGTTTGCTTGCTTAGAAGATTTTACGCAATTATTCATCTTGTATTTTCCATCTCCACAGTCACGTGACCATGTAAAATAACTTTCACGGACACATTGACACCTCCCGAGAGAAAACTAAAAATGGCCGGTGGCATCAAGATTCCTTCTAATTTGTGCCTAAAAGCTTTGCGTCCGCTGGGAAATAACTACAAAACACACTGATATACCATACTATGTTATTACAGTGGGATTTTACTTGTGTTTACTTCATTATATGGCAATCATTTAGAAAGGTGTGAAGTGACCGGTAATTTTCATAGCAATTAGAAGAAATGTTTCGCTGAAAGTATGTTCCATTAGGACATTATTTTTGGAACACAAAACAATCATTTGTGTTTATTTGGAACAGCAGTAAAACGTCAGGAACCATACATACATTACGAGTAATCAATTCGGTACATATGGTATGTGTGTTGTACAGACTACTTATGTCGTCATTATCATCATCATCTGCCTAGCGTTTCCTAAATCGTTTTAATCAATTATTGTTTTCATCGAAGTATTATTCTCTGTAAATGGATCGTATTATTAAACGGTACAAAAAATCCACTGTGCCTAAGACGTAAACGTATCGTCAGTTCAAACGATGTTAAAATTAATATACTCGTTTTAAAGATGATATTTATTTCTGTTCAAGACTTTAATCATGTCTCAGAGTGATTGTAATTGTGGTTGCGCCATAAATGCTGTCAGATAGTTATATTTTCCATGAAATAACCGTTCGAATTGTAGTTACGTTTATCTACGTCAAGTATTCGTGCTAGGCACTAGGCTTTGTTTGCATCAATCAATCGTAAACTGTCTTTCTTTATCACATTTTGGGCATTGTATATTATAATGACTGTTTGAGATTTTTATTGACTAATCTTAAACAGCAAAATCTTTTCAAAAGCCGAAAGTATACAAAAATATTTTGCTAACTACATTATTTCGTAGACGATCTGCTACGCTTCGTAGCTTAATTTCGTAGCAGCTTTTAACCTTTACAAGTCATTCACTTAATCTATTATCTTCCCTTCCGTCAGGTAAATGCACCTGATACTTTCAATAAACTGGAGTGAGTGGAATAGGATCGTCTGTCCTCTTCACACAAAAAAAAACGAAGATATTCACTTCTGTGTTCGCCACGCGTGGAAGCTTTTTATTCGTGATGCCACGGGTGATGGAACTGATGGAAGATTGATCGTGTCCTGTAGTATTTTATTGTCTGTCTGTATACTTTTGTTCACAGTTGTACCTTGTGGATTCAATATAGATGGCTATTGTGAACCAACTTTGAATTTCGCTTTAAATTTCTTATGAGTTCTCACAATTTATGCAACATAATTATCGTCATTTCCGCCAATATTGTAAATTATATAAAACTAGCTTCCGCCCGCGGCTTTGCCCGTGTGGTTTGCTGATAAAAAGTAGCCTATGTCCTTCCTCGGGGTGCTATCTATCTCTCTGCCAAATTATAGCGCCATCCGTTCACTGGTTTTGCCGTGAAAGACGGACAAACAGACACAAACCCTTTCCCATTTATAATATTAAGTATGGATATGCAGATGTTCATGAAGTAGCTCACGCTTGCTCTTCTCGAGTATGAGCTGCCTTATATACTTTTAATCAGCTGAAAAATGACAATGCGTCGACCACATCAATAGTTGAACCACCACTTACTAAATTCTATTTCTAATGAAGTCTTTATTAATCTACGATTTAATGTCACAAATAAGTAAGCTTACTCTGCTCGTGGGCACTGTAACAAGCACAGGATGGAAATACAAAAATATGTCTGATCTATAAAGGGACAGGGGTGAAACTCATTGTGTCTGCGTCTTATAATATTTAGTTCATGTCGTAAATATTGTCTATTAATAGTATGTCCTTGATGAGATGACAAGCTGCTGTCACAATTTTATCGTCGTCTAACCCTCGGCCCACACCGTGGGTCTGTTTATATTGGTCGTGAAAATTGTGGGCTGTTTGGGGCAGATATTGTGCTTGAAAAGTAATGTAGGTGTTTCATGTGGAAATGCAGATTTAGTAAGAGATATGATTCATATCGTTATGCAATTATCTTAAGGCTGTATATTTGGGATCCTATATACATAAAGTTGTACGATATTTCAAAAGGTATTGATCCATACATATTATTCAACAAAGACGCTATTCGTGTTTGTCTGTGTTTTCTACGGTTGTTTGTCATTTAAAGTAATTGTAAGTATAGTATTTTTAAAAACAACTTAATACCGAAGAAACTAGAGTAGCTTCATATCAAGTTATTAATAAACGAAGCTCAGATCGAAGGAACTAATCATTTAGAAGTTAATATAACGAAAACGGAGAAGTATATCAGACTGTACTTTATTCAGGGATGTTCAAGAGACTGTTGTCGTAGGTGTACCTAGTTGTGTTGGTGTTAGTTGATTATAAAAATGAGTGTTCAATATTAAGAAAGAAATAGTTTGTGCAATACACTCGACCATTTTGAAGAACATTGCAAATATTATCTCAAAGATCAAAAAGTTTCAGTTAAAAACCCTTTCAATAGAAATGTTTATTCCCAGTAAATAATATTACCTATTAATTGAGATTTTCTTATAACTGTGCAAATATATATTTTTATCAGTGTAATTATTTATCTAGACTAGGCTTGAGGATATTGTATCTATACTGTTCAAATAATTAACTTTGTGATCAGTGAAAAAAGTAACAAAGAGAATCATCATCTGCCTAGCCTTTTCCCAAATATGTTGGGGTCGGCTTTTAGTCTAACCGGATGCAGCTGAATACCAGTATTATTTTACATGAAGCGATACCTTGGTAAGACTGGTTGTCTGACTTCGGACGACCCGTAACGACTGCCAAAGATCTAGAAATTACAGCCGGGACCAACGGCTTAACGTCCTTTTCGAGGCACGGATGGGTATCGATATGCTACGAACGCTGTCTCATCTACAGACTGACCTCGGCAAGCGCAGCTTAACCTTTGATCAACCCGTGCGGCTGTTTTTATTTAGCCACGAGCTCATTTTAAATAACAAAGAGAATACAATAAACAACAACATAACTGGCGAAATGGAGGTGTAGGTACCACCTCTGCCTAACCTGTAGGGGAATATAGGCGTGATGTTAAGCTATGTCATAAAAAATATTCGTTTATCAAAACATTGTATGAATTATCAGCTTATGATTACATTATTATTTGCTGTCGTGGTTGAGCGTTTCATTATGGTCAAGAGGTTTATATTGTGAAGACAACAATACGACAGTAATTTTAACTTCGTATAACTAATGGCATTCCCAATCTGCATACAAAAAGAAATCAAATATATCTAACAGTTTAGTTTTTTTATTGGAATGGACATCTCGCAGTTTATCCTTTAGGGATATCTACTGCTTAACCGAACTTTCCTGTGGGGGGCTTAATTAAAATTAAGGCCTCACGCCAGGCGTAAAAACTTAAAAAACTAAGCGACCGATCGCTAAGGGCACCCCCTGCGGGTACAAACCTCGGCTTAGGACGTCACTGAAGAGGACAGCAAGTGACAGGCTGGATCAAATGGATATATGATTTAGGGACATTTTAATCATTAACCGGCTCAGCTTCGCGGGCTGGCTCTAGCAAAGGGTCGGGAGGGGGGCATCGACGGGGTCGTCGCGACGGGCCTCGACGGCGAGGACGAAATGACGGTTTGTGTTTGCGAACAGTGCTGGTGGCCTTATAGCTCTCTTGGAGGAGAGTGATAGGGTCATCTGGCTCTGGTAACAGTTTAGTTACAATAACTAGTCTTACGTCGGCAAAACCCATTGTCGGCCCATCGTTTCTATTCATTTTGTTCGTTAATGTTTTTTGTATTATTTATTTCTAATGGCACCTAAGCGTATAGGTCCAAATACCATATCGGACACTAATCTGCATGTTCCTCGCATGATCTAACCAAGATAATGTCTGGAGTTTAAAAAATATCTGGCTTGAAAAAACGACGGCGCTGTCATCGCCGGTGTAAACATAAGCTCCGTACTTAAATTGATTAAAACATATTATAGTCGTAATAAAGTGAAAAAAACGCCTCAGTTAGTGAAAGGACACAACAATATGCATGTGAGATTGTTATCCAGTGATTATTGTGACAATTTGTGAAGATTCAATCAAATAAAAAACAATAGAAAAAAGTTGTTAATCAAAACATTATCTTCTATAGTGCGTGTGATAACTCATAAACTAAATGTGTATTCTTGCCTGGAGAGCAATATTAGTGAAACGGTGAATTCAACAAAGAAACAACAGTGAATTATTGTTTTCTTCAACCGCCATTTTTGTATCGTCGAAAGAACAAAGAAATGACCTTTGGACTATTACTCGACACACCAACCAACCAAGACCAAGATGCAGTCAACAATTTCGACATTATTACTTAAGCTCGTTTAGCGTAGCGGTTACACCTCTGCCTATGAGAGGCAGTACCTGTTGGTCGTAAGTTCGATCCCCGCTAAGTGATATACTTTTTCCATTACATTTTACAATTCTTATTCGTAATAATTCAATTTGTATCCATGATGAACTTCTTCGAGAATATTACGCTACGAAGAACACGTACTCAGTCATTATCGGAGACTACGTTCGAAGAATCTAATACAAATAACTTGACGCTAGATGGCAGCGCAAGTAGTTTACCGAACATATCTGACGATGTAAGTGACGAGACAGAAGCTTTAAAATGTCAAATAGAAAAACTAAAATCGGAGTTATTATCAGCCCATGAAGAGATAAATACACTGTCCATTGAGAACAGTAATTTAAAATCGACATTATTTGAAGTCACTAATAAATGTGAGCTCTTGAAAAAAACAGCTAAGATGTTAACAACCGACGTAGGCTCACCAAACTGCAATAGCCAGTCAAGAAAGTCAAGAAAGTCATCAACTCCGTTAAAACCATTACCTCAACAAAGGGCTGTTGAAGATATAAGTTCCCTGAGAAAGCCTATGCCTGATTCTGGAAGACAGGCTACAAATGATAACACAAATTTGAAAAGTACTCAAACACCTTTAACAGACCCGAATAGCCACACGGCGAAGACTAGGGCGAAAATATGTATAATAAGTAGTAATAATAAACACAATGTCTTGTTAACCGCTGATAATGCATTTCAGAATAACTGCACTCTATTACATTATTTAAAATCAAATGGAAATACTAAACATCTTCTGGATGGACTGGGTACCAAATTAAAAGATTATACAATGGAAGATTGCTGCATCATACTCCTCGGGCAAGAAGACTTCAAAAAAACTAATGACTATTATGATATTATATTCTATTTGAGAAGTATAGTTCAAGAAATAAGAAATACTAACATAATTATTTGTTTGCCTACATATAAGTATCCCTTTGACGCTACTTTATTCAATTGTCGAGTAGAGACATTCAATAATCTCTTATACTGGGACATTATGACGCATGGACATGCATACCTTTTAGACAGCAACCTCAATCTGAAATATGACGACAGCATGTTTAATAGATACACAGGGACTATCAATAATCTTGGACTACGTACAATATTTAACGATTTATGGGAATTATTTGCTGATATTACTCATAATTACGCTGACATGCAACAAAATGATTTCGACTTAAACAAAGGAACTACAACGGATGATTTTTTTCGTGACTAAACATCTGTATATCCTGCACCAAAACATCGCAGGCTTGCTGGCTAAATGTGACACCCTTGCAGTCAGCTTGAATGAATTGTCTGATAGAAATATAAACGTGGACGTTCTATGCATCACGGAGCATTTCATGATGGAAGGCTATGACAAACACCTTAACTTAAAGAATTACTGCTTGGCGGCTTCTTTCAGTAGAAAAGAAAGCAAAAGAGGTGGTGCATGCATACTGGTGAAATCAGGCCATCAATGGAGAGAATTGCCAAAAATTGCAAAAATGTCATCAACTGGTATCTTTGAATGCTGTGCCATTGAACTTGTTACTCATAGAATTGTTTGTGTTTGTATTTATAGAGTACCTAATGCAAAAAATTTTAACGAATGTATGAATAAATTACAAATAATATTACAGACTTTAGTGAAAAATAATTATAAAAGTATTGTTTTAGTAGGTGATTTTAATATAGATGTTCTTAAGAGAAATAGGCAATCAATAGAATTTGAAAATACGTTATTAAGCTTTAACCTAAAACTAGCTCTTTATCAACCGACGCGCCTTAAGAGCCAAACATGCATAGACAATTTTGCGCATAATTTTAAAAAGTCCTGTAAAGCCACAGTATTGGAGTTAGCATTGTCTGACCATACTGCGCAGTTATTGAAATGTTCAATTAGTAACCTATGTACTTTTAAACGGTGGACTAAGAGAAGACGTGACTACAATAACGATAATATCAATAAATTTAAAGGCTATCTGCAAAGCTTAACTTTTTCAGATGTTTATACAGCCGTGGACCCAAATGTAGCATATAGGGAGTTCATAGATATTTTCATTTTGTTATATGATCAGTGCTTTCCCGTAAATCTTATTTCAATTAATGTTCACAATAAACAAAAATGGGTATCGCGCGGTATTAAAAAATGCAGTAAGAAGAAACGGCAATTATTGTGGCAGTATCGAATAAAACCTACTCAACAGAATAAAACGCGATTTAAAAATTACTCAAAACTATTTAAAAGAATAATAAACTTAACACAGAAAGCACAAAATAATTACAAAATAAAGACATCAATAAATAAATCCAAAACAACCTGGCAAATTATAAACGAATCAAAATTAAATATACCAAAGAATAATATCTCCAAAATTAGAATTAATAATGAAATTATCTCTGATCCAAACCATATTTCTAATTCATTTAATGATTATTTTATTGACAAAATTCAACCGTCGATAAATTCAGGGCATAGAGTAACAAAAAATATTTTGAACAGAAAGCAATCTATGTTTATCGCTCCATGTTGTCCGAATGACATATTAAAAATCATTTTAGGGCTAAACAATACAAATAGTGTGGGTTATGACGGGATCAGTACTAAAATACTAAAAACAGTTGCTGATGTTATAAGCCACCCGCTCAGTCATATTATAAATTTGTGTATATGTGAAGGTATTTTTCCAGACGCATTAAAAAAATCGGTAATAAAGCCATTGTTTAAAAAACAAGACAGGGAACTAATGGAATATTACAGGCCGATTGCATTAATTCCGATGTTTTCAAAGGTAATTGAATACTATATTTATAATCAACTTAGTTCTTATTTAGAAGTAAATAATATACTCTGTAGCGAACAAAAAGGATTTAGAAAAAATAAAACAATAAATATGGCTGTTTATGACTTTTTACACTCGATTATGTCAAATATGGATAAAAATAATCCAGTCTGTGCTATATTTTGCGACATGACTCAGGCATTTGATTATGTCCAACATGATATTTTGTTAAAAAAACTTGATGCCTACGGTGTTAGAGGCAATGTTCTTGAACTTATTAAATCATATTTGAACGACAGAAAACAAATAACCGAAATATGTAGACTAAACAATAAAACCAAACATGAAGAAAACTTTCTATCGGAGGAACGAACCGTTACCTACGGAGTTCCGCAAGGAAGTGTTTTAGGACCTCCACTTTTTACACTTTACATAAATGACTTTCCAAAGGCAATTGACCATCCTGTAACACTTTTCGCAGACGACAGTACTATAACTATACCATGTAATAATAAAGATTTATATAAATATGACATTAATAACACACTGATCAATATTATACAATGGTTAGACAACAATAATTTGAAAATTAATTTAAGTAAGACAGTAATTATGCATTTTAGCCAGCGTTCATTGACATTTTCCAATCTTGACATAACATATAATAATAGAACAATTGACACGGTAAATACAACCAAGTTTCTGGGACTAATTATTGACCGACATTTAAATTGGAAGGATCATATAGATGGTCTGAGTAAAAGAATTAGTAGTAGTGCCTATGCATCGTACTTACTGTCACGAAATGTCAATAGGGAGGCGTTATTAACAGCTTACTACGGTCTGACTGATTCCGTTCTCAGATATGGTGTTATCTTTTGGGGTAACTCGACTAATAGAGAAGTAGCATTTAAAGCACAGAAGAGATGCCTTAGAGCAATGTTTCACTTGAAAACCACGGACAGCTGCAAACCCTACTTTATAACGCATAAAATTTTAACATTGCCTTCCATATATATTCTTGAATCTGTTATGTTTGTCAGGAACAATCCTAAATTATTTGCGCGCAGAGCAGATCAATTTCCCAGGAACAGGCGTGACCAAACCCAACTATGTGTACCTCCCTGTAGGACTGCACTTATGCGCAAAAGTGTTTTTCATATGGCTCCAACTGTTTACAATAAATTGCCAAAAAGTTGGAAGGAGCTTAATAATGTAAATTTGAAAAGTAAACTTAAGACGTATTTAGTTAATAAAGCATACTATAACATTAACGAGTTCCTAGAGGAAAGATTTGTATTGACATAGCAGCTTATTTGATTTGATTATTATTACTAGTCTTTTTTTGTGTTTATTAATTTACAATGGAATAATTTAATTTTTTAATTTTTATTGTTGACATGATTATTGTTTTTCAGTCTTAATAACTTATTCTTGTTTTTAATATTCTATTTGATTTTTTGTTATTTTAAATTTATTGCAATATTATTATTATTGAATTACTTAATTTATTGTTATTCTATGAGGATAAACACTTCTGGACATTTGCACGTCACATCATGTGGCAAACATGCTGTACATAATAATGTTTTTCGTGTTACCATCTTGCATGCATGTATTTTCTTGTATGTATGACACATGTTTAGCAAATAAAATATTATCTTATCTTATCTTATCTTATCTTATCTCTGAGTTTCTTTCGGTGTATATAGCGAAACACCAACATAGTCCAAAAAATATTTTACTCGTTCACATGTTACTACTTTTTTACAGAAATAAATTTATCATTTAAGTATACTTTAGCGAATATTTCCATTTATTATTTTTAAGAATAAATCCAATGTCGTATTGTTTGTTGTCTCAACATTGTGTATATACCACGTTCTGTTACAAGAAAAACTATGATGGATGGAAGCTGCAACACATGGGAAAAATAAACAAAAACAACAGCAAAAGAGAACAGGGTCTGCAGTGGAAATAGTGAGAAAAACCATATGTGATTCATCTCTTTCATAATCTGCATGCAGTATCAAGAATGTTTACATATTCATCTAGCGACGCGTTAGGTCGGCTTGAGGCAAAAATCGTAATAATGGATGAAACTGTAGGATGAAAATTTCTGTTAATTTCAGAAAGCATAGCTATCGCAAACATTTGACTCAAAGGAGGAATGAGGAAATTCTCTACGTCTGATTCATAAAATTGCTAGCTTGTAATCCCATATTTTAGCATTCAAATAGATATAATACTCTTTATAAGTGTGAAAAAATATCAAAATCAAGCTTTTTTGAAAACCGTTAGAGACTGGAATTAGTCGAAATTCCAGTCCCTTACGGTTTTCAAAAAAGCTTAGGATATATCTATCCCTAAGAAGATGTCAACAAAACCGATCCCCTCATTATTAATGAACGAGGGTAATTTTTCTAGACCCGTGTCAAACGCTAACGCCTGACAAAAAGACCCATCGGATACATATCAATTTAATGTTAACAAGTTATACGAGCTCCTTCACGTGAATGATTCGTCGGTATCCGGTGGGTATAATATGAATCTCTTGTAATATATAACGTGGGCAAATGACACTGATTAAATTTCGATATAAGATATGGGTAGCAAGGTAACTTGAAAGGTTATATTTTGACGAACTGAATGATATAGGTAAAATAGATCTGAATATTCTTGAAATTAATTCTGGGGATTTTTTGCCTTTTTCTACGTATAACGTTGAGGGAATACTCGGAATTATTTTCATGACTTATTCCAATCGAATATTCTAGAACTTATTACCCATGTTCATATCCTTATAACAAAGGTAGGTCCTTCAACCTTACCGGTTCTATTCAATATTATGTTTCAAATATCAAATAGTTTTCCCACAAGTTTTCTGTTGTCTGCAGAATGTCGGTGCTCAACAAGGAACTACGTCATTATATCAAAGGGCTGGGTGTGACAATACAGTACTCGTACAACTTACGTCCTGCCCTCTGATGTGGCTTCATCATAGTTATATCCAGAGATTTAATATCGAGATCAAAGTTTCTAGTTATGAGTATTACTTTGGATTTGAATTGCGTAAGTTACACTTATATCACTAACTAGCCATTACCCGTGATTCCGTCGGGTGTATTTGATACAAAAAGAAATAGCCCACCTACGAGGCTAACCTATCTGGTATATTTTCTAACGATCGGTTCAAAGTATTAGTAAAGATAAGTATGGATGATATTAAGTATCTTAGGATCGACTTCGGTGACAGAAAATCAAAAGAGTTACTGATCGTCGAGGTACGGGGATGCGATGAGGAAGTATGTGATGTGAAAGAAAGGTAATAATAAGGTTGTTATAAGCAATAAAGGTAGTAATAAGGTTGATAGCTAGAAGATCATAGAAACGATAAATACATATTATGTGAAAGTTGCTCAAAATTATAATTATGACGAACAGTATATACGGAGTTGATGGCTCATAGAGACAGACAGACTACTTCTACTACTACTACTGTGATTAGCACTTCGCCCGCGAATTCATCCGCGTGGATATCATTATTTTCCCTTCGAACTTTAACATCCCTCACACCCCCTTTAAAGCGTAGTTTTGAAAATAAAATATAGCCTATGTCACCCGCTGATAATGTAGCTTTCTATAGGCGAAAGTATTTTCAAATCGGTCAAAGAGTTTTTGAGTTTATCCATTACAGACAAACAAACTCATCTTTAAAATACTAGTCTACATTAGATAATCCATAGAAACACATAGTATACAAATTAATTCGTTAACACTTTGTTTAATGGTAATTAGAAGCTTGTTTTAGTTAGTTATACAGGACGGAGGTTTGTTGACCGTTTCAAAGTAGATAGATACTTTTTCCGTTCGACCTCTATTTTAATTAAAAGTAAAGGGACACACACCCCTCCCAGGGCGGTAGGTAATCAATTTGGTGCACTCTAAACGTAGCTATGTAAGTTAGGTAGGTTTTTCTTGTCACTTCCAAATCGGATTGGTTACGGTAACGAGACCTGAATCTATGCCAACGATGTACCTTATGAAGATTATGATTCTTTACGACTGATAGTCACTTCACGTGACAGAGCAATGCTGTCAGTCTTTTGGGCACGTTTCCAGATGACAGCGATGTGGAGGAGTACTTTAAAGCCTAAGTGTCTTGGTCAGAAATGTTTTGGTTGGAAAGAAACATTAAACGAAATGCGCAGAAATTTTGAAAATTTTTCTGAGAACTTAACGGCTACACTAACATCGCACGTTTGATGAATGTGAATTTTAACTACGGGTAACACCGCAGGCGCAGCTGTTATTTAAATACATATCGAAATCAAAATTCATTTATTCTAATTAGGCTGAGTTTCTGCACTTTTTGAACGTCAAAACGTTAACAAAAGACAGTCCCTCGAAACGCCCACCCTTCACCACGTCCTAGTGTTTTTACTGGTAAGAAAAAGTGGCGGAACAAACTCTCCAGTAACACGTCTGTCTAATAGAGTAAGTATTGGTACCCTTTTGTTATGAAAATTGCACCTACCACTGTTTGTATCTGCGTCAACCGAAGCTTGACTAAAAGAAAATGCCTAATTAGTGTGCATGAAGTATTAAATAAATAAATAACCTCATCTACCTATTTGCATCGTCTAAGAGCTCACCTTTGTAGTTATTAGTAATAGTTAATGGGTTTATTGGAACGACGCAAGCAGATCGGGTATTGTTCTAAGTGCTTCCTTTCTAGCCGGTACATCCACGCCGCTCCTAAGCTTTAATTATCTTAAAAGTCAAATGCAGATGTACGCTTTTACATGCTCTTAATTAAAATCTAATAGAAACGCCATGTTTTAACGCTTGTAATGCCGATGTGATGTGATATTTTGATGGCCCAGTGGTCAAGGCATGCACGAGGTTATGGAGTCAAATCCAGGCAAGTACCAATGTGTATTTTTCAATTTGTCTGTACTTTCTAAGTTTATCTATCTCATCACTTTTTGGGACACCCATATAATCCAGAAATCTTTGTTAGACCTGTTTGGATGAATATGAATTAATGAATATGGATAACATTTTTATTTTTCAGTCGCCGACTTTCTAACAACACAATAATGCTATAATTGTGTCGGCGATGAAAAAAAAAACAGCTTTACAAAGTCGAAGTTGCTTAATAGATCCATCACGCGACAATGTTAGTCAATTTACTGCACCATTAAACTTTTAGATAATCCTGTTTGGCTCTTCATAGAAAACGGATTAACTTTAAGTAGACCGCAGGCCGCACACTGACTTTCCGTATCATTCTTATTGTTTTTCATAAAGATTTAACTTTCAAGAAAGGTAAACACTTCTGGTGGAGATTTATTCATCAGGTGTTGAAGAAATTCATCCAGAGCATTAAAACATTCAGCGGTGTTTGTAATGAGGTGAGTTTTGAGTGTGAATGTGAATGGTGTGTATAGGAGGACCAAAGAAACGATATAATAATAATATAATAATGCTGGACAATCCACACATCATCATCTAGCCCCAAGCTAAGCAGAGCTTGTGTTATGGGTACTAGATGAGTGATATACTTAATACAATACGTTACATAGATAGATATTTTTTTATTATACATAGCAAATACCCGGAACAAATCTTTTTAGGTTGTGTGAAAGATGAGGTGACTGACATGAACGCAAATAGAGATGTATTGAAGAAGAAGACAAGACGTGCCGACCCTAAATTTATTGGGAGCAAAAGGGTAGCAGGTTGAGAATGAGTCTGATCACATAATAATGGCTGGGTTTTGAGTTATTTTCAAGTAGTTTGACTGAAATGTGGTCAGTAATTTACATTTCAATCACACAATAAAATCACTCTTGTAACCTAATCAGCTAAAAGGTAAGCCTGGTACGTACTAAGTAATACCTTTTAGACCGAAAGACTTACCCGATTCTTTTTCTTGCTTCATAAAGTTAAAGACAAATCAGCAACCCAGAACCAACCTAGAACACTTGCCAGCCTAAAAATCTCTGAAAATATGTAGTATGGAGGTATTAATTTAATTTGTGTAATGTTGCCAACCTCGCCACGGGGCCCACAAGTGGCCGATTAAAATAATTGTGGGCATATTGTGTGATCGTTAAAAAGTCAGCGAATTACCGTTAAAGGCTGAAAAAGGCTCTTTTTTAGTTTAAAGAGGACGTTTTATTTGTTTTTATTGTCGTTTTTTTTACCATATTTTGGAAGATAAACGTTAGAACATAAAAGTTATATATCTATGCTTAGTTTGAGAATCTGTTATTTAATGTTAAAAGGTAATAATAATACCTACTCATATTAGAGGTTCCTCTTTCTGGAGCCTTGACCCCTGCCTGGAAGCTTGGACCCTGTCCCTGATACAGGTAGGCTACTATTTAATATGTACATATTTAATGACGGTATTTTAATGTACGAGTACTTATACAACTGATTAAAGAAATAATAATAGTTATGGTTATTCACCTTTTGCTAAGATGAAATCTAACGATACTCTTTTTATTTTTTGTCGCTGGCGCCAAATGTATACAACTCCGACATCAGTACTGCTAACGAACCAACAATAATATACTAAATTAACTCCTTTCAACAAATATCTCTTTACAAATTACAACAATTTAGATAATGAAGCTCCTTTGACAGATGACTTAATAAGAAACTTGCACGCACTTTATCATTAGGGGACCATACAAGTACATCAGTAGGAATGACGTCATAACTTCAGGGAATGTGAATGGATCTGGGAAGGCAGTTGCCGACGGAACTGGTGTCAAAACTATTATTGATAATTAAGATAGTTAAATTGAAAAGAAAAGAAGTCATGATGGCCCTGTGGTTTAGGCCTCACCTCTTGTGCACGAGGTTGTGGGTTCAAAACTGGGCAAGTACCAATGTGAGTTTTTCAATTCATATGTACTTTCTAAGTTTATCTTGGACATCATTGACATCGGTGAAGGAAAAACATCGTGAGGAAACCTGGACTTATAATTAATATAACTCTGAAATCGCCAACCCGTCTTGAGCAAGCGTGGTGATTAATGCTCGTGCCTTCTCTGTATGAGAAGAGGCCTTTGCCCTGCAGTGGGACAGTAATAGGCTGGTACTGGTACTGGTACTGGTAAGATAGTTAAATTGCTTTGTGGAGGTGAGCCAGGCAGTCACTTCTTAAAAATAATAGTATAGGTACAGCTGCGATAGTGAGAGTCGACCCCAACATACGATAAGGCTAAGTAGATGATGACGAGGCCACCACATTCGCATTAATTACATGCCTTCTTATTCATTTAATAGAGGTTCTACTGAGACAGATTTAATTTTCCATAGGTATTTTTTTCTGAATTTCTTACCATTTCACATTTGTTCACAAGTATTTATTGTGGAGAAATTAATTTATAAAATTCTCCAGTGTGGACATCACAACAGTGTCTTTTCAGTTTTAGTTCTGGTATAACGGCAAGCTGAAGACAGGGCGCTTTGGCGCTCATTAGGAGAGGTCTATGTCCAGCAGTGGACTAGTAAAGTCTCCTGATGATGACGATGATAACGGTGCATGTTAAAAACGTTGATTAAGTTTATAATTAAAAGTTTGAATAATTGTTAAAAAAAAGGCTAGGTAGGATCATGTATGATGTCTGAAGATAAGAAAGAGTCAAGCTTTACCGAACTAATGATTTCTTGTAATAAGTATTTTTATTACATCAATACTGTCCTCTCCCGGGGCTGTGTTGCGCGTTAATAAACCGGGCATATTGCTCTTTATCATTTTATGTTGTACTGTCAGCCACACTGCTCGGCTCTTAATAGGTTTAATAGCAGTGTCCACAGCCCGTTTAAAAAAAAGAAAACTTAATCCCATTGTGTTGAGGGATAAAAAAGAAGCGCTTAGAAAATAAGTATCAAAAACCGTCAAGAAAATCTTTACAATAAAATAAAATATTGAAGTAGCTTCATCGAGATATTTATTAAAACTTCTTGGTTGTATCTCAGTGGGCGGAATTCGACCCTTGTAGATTTCTGTATACAATTTAACTATCTGAAATCTCACTTCACGTATATATTAGGTCTTTACCTATGAAATTGCCGTTCTGCAGTACTGGCCATTTCAAATCAAAATATTTTTTGTTTGGCTAAGAATTCTAATTTCAAATTAATTTTATTTTTAAAACATGGATTTTTTTTTCCAAAAGTAGTCATTTGTTTATTGATTAGTGTTACATTTTCATCGCATTTAAATCTTTTTCGTCATCATGGATACGTTAAAAATTCGAGTAATTATGGAATATGAGTACCGTCGTGGCAGCAACGCGGCACAAGTGGCACGCAACATCAACGACGTTTACGGAGCTAACACTACAAACCAACGCACTACCTGTTATTGGTTTGCTCGCTTCCGTTCTGGAAATTTCGACCTGAAAAATGAACCTCGCGGTCGTCCGAAGACTTTGGTCGACAATGACGAATTAAAGGCGATTGTGGAAGCTGATGATACACAATCTACGGCTGAATTAGCAGCAGCTTTCGACGTTAGCGTCAAAACAATATTGGTCCATTTGCGTCAAATTGGCAAGGTAAAAAAGCTTGACAAATGGGTGCCCCACGAACTCAATGATCGCCAGCGCAAAGTACGCGTCGAGACGTGCCTTGCACTGCTCAACAGACACACAAATGAAGGAATTTTGAACCGCATTGTTACCTGCGATGAAAAATGGATTCTGTTTGATAACCGCAAGCGCTCAGCAAGTTGGTTGGATCCTGGTTCAGCACCTAAACAATGCCCTAAACGAAAACTTACCCCAAGAAAAGTGATGGTCACTGTTTGGTGGTCTAGCGCCGGTGTGATTCAACACAGCTTCTTACCAAACGGGGTGAGCATTACTGCAGATGTGTACTGTGAAGAATTGAACACAATGATGGAGAAGCTGGCACATCTCCAACCAGCATTGGTCAATCGCTCGTCTCCGTCAGGTCGCGCGTTGTCGTGCAGGAGCAGCGGAGACGAGCGACCTCATACTGCACAGCAGACGGTCTCCAAGTTGCAAGAACTGGGGTTGGAAGCTCTCCGTCATCCGCCCTACTCACCAGACCTTGCGCCTACAGACTACTACTTTTTCCAGAATTTGGATAACTTCTTGGCGGGAAAAAAATTCAATACCCGAGAGGCAGTACAAAATGCCTTTGAAGAATTTGTTGCCTCCCGTCCAGCTGATTTCTTTAAGAAGGGCATCAATAAACTGCCACTGCGTTGGCAAAGATGCATTGATTGCATGGGTGATTACTTCGATTAATACAAATAAAAAATACATGAAAAAAATTCATTTAAATTTTTTCATACAAAACGGCAATTTCATAGGTAAAGACCTATTATATTGTTTATGTATCCGGTTACATTCATTCGCATTTAGGAAACCGCTTCGGTAAACGTTTTTAAGTCGTTTGTGTGGACATTATCCAATTATTGTTGACAAAGGTAAAGTTTAATTATATTATGAATCTAATGTGTTCAAAGGACTTGGAATATTTATTTACCTTACATTTACATTTGTATCAAGTGCAGACTATGGGATAGTTGAATTAATTAAATTACCCACAGTTTCGAAGTTATTTAAGGGGCTAAGAACCATTACATTCCGTGATCCTTCCATGCTTTGGTAAGCACGTTAAGCCGTTGGGGCCTGGCTGTCATTTGTAGATCATTGACGGTAGTTATGGTTAATCAGAAGCCCGTAAGTCCAACCACTGGGCTTACCAAGGGGCATCCCACCTAGTGGCTGGGTTGTTGAGGTCATATAGACAGGCGCTCCATGTAAATTACTGACATTCACTAATATTCAGCTGCATCCAGTTAGAATTGACGCTGACCCCACAATATTTGGGAAACGCATAGGCTGATGATGAATTCTCCTAGCTGTACTTAAATATAGATTTGTTTCAATAAAATAAAGTAATCGACAAGGGAAATACTCGTTAGATAATGTTTCCCTACTAAAGTTTCCATCGCAAGAAATGAAGTGTCTATTCAATCCCCTAATCTTACAAGACATCTCAAGCCGGGTGTTAGTTTCTGAATTCATAATTGTTGGATTTAATATGTCACTTCAGTAATACGTATTAATAATAGCTAGTTTGGTTCAACTTTAAACTATGATCTAACTTCAGCTTTCAGTAAGTTAGGAACGATTTACATAAATTAAGTAGAAATGTATGAGTTGAATGTTATTTAAATGATTCTACTAATTCTTAATTATAATTAAGGAACTAGCACTTAGCGACGTCTTACTTTTCTCTTCTAATTTGAACATCCCAACCACCCCCTTTTAAACGTAGTTTTGAAATTGAAAGCCTAAGTTACTTGCTGATAATGTAGATTTCTAAAGATAAAGAATTGTTAAACCCAATCTTTACTCTTCATTATGATATTAGTTTATATAAGTACGTCGTAGGTCTGGAGTGGATGCAAGCGCCACTGCTGAACATGAGTTCCAGGGTTCGATTCTTAGGTGAAGTGTTTCTAAGATTTTCCATTTGAATTTTCTTAGTAGCAACCCAGTGTCAGTAGTTTTCCCGGCTGAAGGCAATAGGCTGCCCTCTTATTACATGGGGCTTCAATGTTAAAAGTGAAATGTGAGTGTACTATACCTAGGTACCTACATCTCTGCCGGGGCCTTCGGGAAATACAAGCGTGATGTTATGTATTAAGAAAAAAGGAAGTGTCTGGTTTTTTTTTTTTTTTTTTTTTTTTTTTTAAATAAAACATTGCCCCACACTAGGAATTTCTCCTGTATCGTGGGTACGTTTACAAACATTTAAACTCACATACACAAACAGCCAGACCCGGAACAACTACCTGTAGGTCATACAAATATTTGTTCCGTGTGGGGATCGAACCCACAACACGCGGCGCAGCAGCCGATGGCTCAACCACCGCGCCAACCGTGTCGTCAAAATTTCTTCAACGGTTTCAAAGTATTTTTTTAACATGCAACCCTGTTTTTTGCCAACATGATAGTTAACTATGTCTTACGAGTATAATGTCACAAGACATTTGAAAAGGTCGTAAGTTAAGTTTTAAAACTCTTGATGAAGTTTGAACGGAACATTTTGTTTAATCTTTCTAAAAAATATTCTGTTCCTTATTCATTAAGAGACAGAGACTGAGAGATACTAAAGTGACATATATAAATATGTATAAATGAATTTGTATAAACTAACAAAGGCTATTACGACCAGTCTATTTGGCAAGTACCTATTCTCAGAATAATAGTAACATCTAACATTATAGTGTTGATTGCCCAGTAAAATTGGACGTAAATAATTAAAGACTCCTTGTCTATGCTGCGTAGTTGAACACGGTTCCATACGATATACGCAGTAAGAGAGTGAAGAACAAATGCGTAATACATATTTGTATACTATACTACATATTTATATATACGGAATAAATATTTGTATGGCAACAGGTAGTTGTTCCGGATCTGGCTGTTTGTGAGTTTAGATGTTTGTAAACGCACCCACGACACAGGAGAAACTCCTAGTGTGGAAAAAATAATGTATTTTATTTTATTATTACATTTATCAATGTCCTATTGTAATTTTTATATTTATATTTTATGTATAATAATATATGCTTTCAAATAGTTATGTATTATATATGTTTATTTTAATAGTACACCACGAATTAGAAACATATATTTTCTCCTTTTCTATCAAGTCCATCCAAAGGTTATCTGTAAGAGATCGGTTTTAGCGATAAGGCCGCCCATTGTAGCTCTTGAGGTAATTATTTATAAATTTTCACGGTGTACTATAAAGAGTATTCTTTCTATTCTATTCGATGAAGATCTTTGTTAGTTTAACAACCAGTCGAACCAAAAAGTATCGTTGTAGAGGTAAGATAGGGAATCCGATCTATTCGCCCACATCCGCTTAGACTGGAAGCCAACCCCAAAAATGTAACGGGGAAAAGGCTCGGAAGATGATGACGACGACATATATATTTTTTTTTAATTTAAATAAGACGTTGCCCCACACTAGGAATTTCTCCTGTATCGTGGGTGCGTTTACAAACATTTAAACTCACATACACAAACAGCCAGACCCGGAACAACTACCTGTAGGTCATACAAATATTTGTTCCGTGCGGGTATCGAACCCACAACACGCCGCGCAGCAGCAGATGGCTCAACCACTGCGCCAACCGTGTCGTCATATTAGTATGCTTGCAAAGAAATCTCCGCCTCACGGCTTATTGTGAGGGCTTTATTGCGCGTAAACTGATAATATAAATTATTTGGAATAGTTATATAGTGACGTTTCAGTGTCTGATATTGAGAAAAAGTATTTTTTTAATAACTGAAGTTCGATAAATAAATAAATAAATAATGCTGGACAGTCCACACAGCATCATCTAGCCCCAAGCTAAGCAGAGCTTGTGTTATGGGTACTAGATGACTGATATACTTAATACAATACATTACATAGATAGATATTTTTTATTATACATAGAAAATAACCAGAACACCCGAAACAAATATTTGTAGATCGTGCAGTGTCAAAGTGTGCGTCTTGTGGCTATCAAAATAACGGTAGGCGGTAAAGCTCTCTTAGTGTTCTCGGTTTACATGCCGACAGAGTCGATGGATAATCTTGGTGAATTTGTCGAGTGTTTAAGTGAGATTCATGCAGTGATAGAAAGTAGTGGTGTAGACGCGGTCTATATTATGGGGGATTTTAATGCTCAACCGAATAGTATATTCGGCAAAGAACTTTTGAGTTTTTCGGCTGAAGTACAGTGGCGGTGCGCTGACGTTTGCATGCTCGGTGGTGAGTCGGACACGTATACCTACGTAAGTGATGCACATGGTTCTACTAGTTGGTTAGACCACTGCGTAGTGACAGAAGCGGCGTGGAATACTATTAGAGAAGCTAGTGTGCTCTACGACGTGTCTTGGTCGGACCATTTACCTCTAATTGTAATGTGTGATCTTAATTTATTAAGGCCAAAAGTTGCACCTGGACTAATTAAATGTAACAAAGTAACATGGGGTGACAGAGACTTGCAGCAGACTAAGTTATATAGCAATTATTGTAATGATCTCTTGAAAAATGTAGACTTTCCCTTAGAATTTACTGAATGTAGTAAAAATAGATGTAGAATTAAGGAACATGAAAGCATTTTAGATAATATGTACGCGGAAATTGTGCGTATTCTCTGTGAAGGTGCAATCGCCAGTAACTGTAAGAACGGAATACAGTACAGAAAGCGTTACATAACGGGCTGGAATAAGCATGTGAAGAATGCACATGGACAGGCTCGGCTTGATTTTCAAACATGGACATTGTTTGGTAGGCCGAAAAATGGTGATTTGTATGAAAAAATGATGGAAAGTAAAAGGATTTTTAAAAGTAAATTAAAATGGTGTCAAAATAATAAGGACAAAATAAAAATGAACATCATTGCAAGTCATCATGACGCAAAGAATTTTGGTAGTTTTTGGAAAGCCACGAACAGGTTGAATCCCAGGTCGAGTCTGCCTGTGAGTATTGAGGGCCTTAGTGATCCTAATGATATAGCCAACCTATTCAGCAGAACCTTTAGGGTTGGGTCTCCCCTAGGTACGTCGTCTGGCGGGCCGGAGGTGGTGGGGGGGTCCGAAGACATGCCTATTAGGTTTGCGGCCAGGGAGATAGCTACTGTCATACGCAACTTAAAGAGAGGCAAGTCGCCGGGTCATGACAGCCTAAGTATAGAGCATTTATTATATGCTGGTAAGCACGTACCGCGAGTTCTAGCAATGTTTTTTAACTTGTGCCTGAGTCACTCATATCTTCCAGCTGATTTACTTAAAACTATTGTTGTGCCCATTGTTAAAAATAAGACTGGAGATGCGAGTGACAAGAGCAACTACAGGCCTATATCCCTGGCTACCATCATTGCAAAGGTGTTGGACAGTCTGATTGATCAGCAGTTGGATAAGCATTTAACACTCAACGACGCCCAGTTTGGGTTTAAGCCACATTTATCCACGGAAACAGCTATACTATGCCTGAAACAGACTGTTCAATACTATGCAAGTAGGAAAACACCTGTATATGCATGTTTTCTGGACCTCTCCAAGGCTTTCGACCTTGTATCTTATGATTGCCTATGGAGGAAACTATCAAATGTTAAGAACCTCCCAAGCGATATCATTAGGATGCTAAAGTATTGGTATAAAAACCAATACAATTATGTTAAATGGGCGGGCGTCCTGTCGGCTGCATACGGGTTGGAGTGCGGTGTAAGGCAGGGGGGAATCAGCTCACCCAAGCTATTCAACCTATATGTAAACGAACTGATCTGTGAGCTCAGCAATACCAATATCGGGTGCTCCATTGACGGGCACTGCGTCAATAACATCAGCTACGCGGATGATATGGTATTGCTAAGTCCATCGATCAGTGCACTTAGGAGGCTTCTTCGCATCTGTGAGGACTATGCAGTGGCTCACGGTCTTAGGTACAATGCGACCAAGAGCGAACTACTGGTTTTCAAAGCGGGAAACAAATGTTACAATACTGTCCCACTAGTGACCTTGGGGGGCGCTCAGCTTTCCAGGGTCACGAAGTTCAAATACCTGGGGCATTGGGTCACTGATAGTTTGTCCGATGATGTGGACGTGGAGAGGGAACGCAGAGCATTGGCAGTTCGATGTAACATGCTGGCTCGTAGGTTTGCACGTTGTACTAGGGAGGTGAAAATTACGCTCTTTAGAGCGTATTGCCAATCTATGTACACGTGTGCCCTATGGGTCAGCTATACAAAAAGCTCGTACAATGCTCTGCGAGTCCAATACAATAACGCCTTCAGAGTGATGTTGGGGCTGCCACGCTTTTGCAGTGCATCGGGGATGTTTGCGGAGAATGGCGTGCCAGATTTTTACGCACTGATGCGGACACGGATAGCATCCCTGATGCGGCGAGTGCGTGACAGCTCTAACAGCTTGGTGGCTATAGTAGCCGACAGGATGGATAGTCCAATGATGTGGCAATGGATGACCAGTCATCGTGCTTCCTTCAAATATTTAAAATAAGATGTTTTGTGTTTTCATATATGTATTGATGTTTTGTGTATAATATTGTAATGTGTGTTTTTCTATGGACTTATGGTCTGAAATAAATGTTATTATTATTATTATATTATTATTAAATATTTGTCCCTAGGCGGGAATCGAACCCGCAACCTCCTGCGTCGCAGGCGGACCTTCGCCCGCTACGCCACATAGGTCGTCGATGGTCTAGAATTATGATGATTGATTGATGATTAGAAATAGAGATTATGAATTTGCCAATAATGTAGGTATACAGATATGGTGGTTATTTTCATGAGCGTCCCGGCATATTTTGCTTTACAATGATCTTTGCTGCAATGATCAACGCCTTAGGTAGGTAATGTTGTGCGTGTAAATTTGAAATAAATAAGTAAAAGAATGGTGGTGACGTCCGTTATTAATAGCTGTTTAGTGGTTGCAAAAAGTCCAATATTAAAACAAAATAGTCTTCTTCGGAAAATACGCAGTGAAATACCTTTGTTCACAACATGCAGTATCCTCAAACTAATATGTAGGCCAATGAAATACAAGTAGTAAAGTCACCTTTAATGGGATGTAATAATTATGTTTTTTAAATGACGGCTAATTTATAAAAATCATCAATTGCAAATGTATTTTTCACCTTAGTTTCTTAGAGGCAGTCATTTATCATGCAAGCTCGTGGCTAAATTAAAACTGCCGCACGGGTTGATCGAAAGTTAGGCTACGCTTTCCAAGCCCAGTCTGTGGATGGGTGACCGTTAGTAACATATCCAGACTCCTCCGAGCCTGGGCAGGCACGTTAAGCCGTTGGTCCTGGCTGTCATTTGTAGATCTTTGGCAGTCGTTACGGGTAGTCAGAAGCCCGAAAGTCTGACAGCCAGTCTTACCAAGGGGAATCGTGTTGCCCAGAAATTGGGTTGTGGTGGACATGTAAAATACTGTTAATAAATATATGTTACATGTAATATTTTACCCCTGCGTTTCTAATCACCCCGTTTTGACGGTATCATAAGTAGCAATACAATTGATTCGATAGCATATAGGTATGCACCTTCACTTTATTAGAGATAGCCGAATTTTAATTTATATTTCTCAGCCAAAATGTTTGAAGCTGACAGACACCTCTACATCTTTTTGTACCTCGTGATATCTAAGAATCTTCAGATGTTGAAGATTTCTGCGTTTCGTCTAGCTGTCTGTCATTTTGAATGGTCAAAGAAATGGCCCTTGCTTACAAAGCGTAAAATAGTTAATTTACCAAGCAAATTTCTTGTTAATGTGTCTAGGTTTATATTGTTTGTAATAGATACCTAATCTCTCTCAAGATTTTGAACTTACAGACCCTGTTTATCGTAACTTTTCACCTATGTTAAAGGTACGGACTCGCTGAAATGGTATTTACTAGAGACGCCTAATTTATTTTGATTATTTGCCATAAATTACGCGGGCTGTCAGTTTCTATAAATAAACGATGACGTTTACTGACACGGTCTCTGCTCTGTGGTCACTTGTGTTTTGTTTTCAGTCGGTGATTTTTTTTTCTTTTTATTTATCGCTTTTTTACTTTAGTTTTTAGTTTAGTTAATACCTGTTTAAGTCACAATAGCCTTATGTCATCTGCTCAACACGTATACGAGTAAATCCAAAAATTAGGTAGGTGAGGTATACCTCAGTGTTGGTCCCATTCTATAAAGTAAAAAAAGAACTATCGAAATCGGACTACACTGTCAAAAGTTATGCGTGTTTATAAAAAAAATACGTGTCGAATTGAGAACGTTGTTGGTAAAAGTTGCTCACTTGATGATTTAAACTTTATCAAAGATTCTTCTTGCGAAAGGAGAGAACAGAAAAAAGGGTAAACAAGGTCACGTCGGGATATAATTTGCGACTAAAAATGTTTTATAGCCCTCGTCTTACGTGTTGCTAGATAAAATAAATAACTATGTTTTATTGCCGCCTAGTTTCTTCAGATTAGTTACAACAAGAAAAGAAAGTGACTTCTTTACAGCTACAGTAAGAATTTAGGAATAACATATCATCGTAGCATGGAAATAAATGCATGTTAAACATTTACACTATTTTTCTATTCATCAGGTTTAGGAATCTTTAATGCTTTTGATAAATATGATATTTGTATTTTCAGTTGTGCATAAAATCTAGGTCGAAAAAATACGTTTGTAGTTTAACTTTTTCATGAAACAAACATAACAACGTGTGTAGTTAAACTTTTTCATGACACAAGCATACGCGACTAACTTTTTCAAATTCAGTAAAAATATTGTTATTCGGACATTCAAAATTCGATCGAATTTGAAACCTGTTTCGACATAGTCAAATAACGGGGTTAGGACAGGTAAATTACTTCACAAAATCACAAATTAAAGGTTTTCAAACGAAATAAGAGAATCGCTTGAATTGGTTCCGCCCGGAGACATGCCTGTCAAAACCTTGGGCGGTTTTAAAATTAAAAAGGGGGAATGGCTTCACGACAAAGGTCTTAATACTTTAAAGAACAAAGCGTGCAGCATTTTAAGATAATGTAGATCTGTTTTTTTTCATTCTGCAGTGCAGGGGACAGGTTTAATGCAGAGCAATTACTGGATTTTGTCACACCTGAATGGCTTTTGTAATTGTTTAATGGTTAGAGAGTACTCAGCCATTAGTTTTTTGTCTGCACTTGCAATTTGGACATTGTTTTTTATTATGTGGGTGACTATGTAGGTGTGATCTTTGAGTTACTAGTAAGTTGACTCGATTAGAAAACATTAGATGATACCTGAGTTTACGCAGAAGTGGACAGTTTCGTCAGTTCTGTGAGTTCTATGTAGATGAAGAAGCCATGTGGAAAAAGTCTAGGTTATCAGTCTAGGTGGACCATTTATTTATTTATTTAATACTTTAAGTACACAAATGTACAGAGGTGGACTTAATGCCATAGGCATTTTCTACCAGTCAACTTTTGGGTGATGCAGAGACAAACAGTGGCAGGTGCAATTTCTTAAAAGAAAAGTGAAAAGAAATATATATTTATAAATATATATATACATATATATTATTATAAAATAAATATAATACATACATAGAATATATACACTATTCTCTATTCTACCAAGGATAGACAAGGTTCTTTTTTTCCAACTTGACATCTCTTCTACCCGAGAACATGGCGCCCTGTACACTGTAGATAATAAAAAACTTTCTTCTCGTCAGTTTTAACATACTTAGGACGGTAGAAATCTTTCAAGAATCTGTCATTTTGTTTATTCTTCAGTCGACAAAACAGGTTTCGAATCAAAGTAGGTAAGATTTTTAATTCTTTTCTTAATTGTAAAAGGCCATATGGCCGGAAAATAAAATTACTTCAATAATAGATTCAAGTTACGCCCGAAGTTGGCGCAAGGTTTTATGAGAGAAAATCTTTTTCAACTGTTTTCAGTTTTCTCTGAGTATCATTAAAACCTTTTTGTTAAAAGACTTTATTAATATTTATTGTTAATCGTTCCCAGATTGTTGGATTTTCTTTCTTCAGTTTTTGGTGGACGACTTGCTTTATAGTCTACTTTAATTAATAGATTGGTTATGTTTATTGAAGTGGAGAAGTTTTAAAACTATGACAATAAAAATAATTCCCCTCTATCTTTCCATTTATCTTCAGAGTAAATCTGACTGTCTGGCTTTTTTGTATTTGTATGGGAAGCGGATTAGTGAAGTGAGGAGTAAACTTTCCACGCAAAAGAGACTTAAATAGCTGGAAAGGGGCTCTCAGGATTTGTAAATAACCAGAAGTAGATATCATCCAACGCGCTAATTTATCTTGCGTTGGCAGTTGATCTTCCAAAATGTAAACAAATACGAGGGTTTTGAAAAAGAACTTAAACAACACACATAAAGTTTAGTTTGCGCTACAACTTGATATTTTATATGACTTTTTCAAAAGTACCTACTCGACTTTGTGAAATTGAATTTGATTTATACTAGCACAAAGTTCATATTTTATAATTAGCAACAATGTCATTTGGAAACATGTATTTGAACACGAAACTGATACAAATGAACAATTCCGATTGAATTCGGTTTTGTTTCTTTATGCATTATTTTCTTCTTTTGAGCATTATTTGGCTTTGGGTCACTTAAAAGAGAAAACAACTTGTTTTGAGCTTAAGGAATTGAAAACCTTAATGTGAACAAAATTTGTCAGCGTCTTTAAAATCCTGTCCATAATTATGGTCCTCCAATGCTCGATCTGACCTAGATCTGGACTTAACGCTTGTAAAGTGTGTGTTTATTTAATTAATACTTTAAGCACACAAATGTACAGAGGCGGACTTCTTCTCAGAGTAGTCAGCTTGGAAACATCCATATAATCTAGTTCTCATTAATTAATTTTACTTTGTGACGTGTGTGTTTTCAACCTTTTTATAGAAATAAATATCAAATCATGATTCACGTGGCAGATTCCTCTGAATTACACTTTACATTCATAGAGCTTAATAAAAATTACTCCTATTACAGAAAAATATATTCCAGCAGTATTTTATCCGTATAAAAAGCAGTATTAATATAAATCTGAGATGGCAGACATAGAACAAGCGTATAGGATTGCAAGACGAGTGAGAGGCTTCAATAGTACTTTCTGTGATTTCAGTAGACGAGGGCATTTTAATATTGTGATTCGTGTGCCCACGTAATTTAATCTTGTCAACTATACCTGTATAATTTAATTTAGTGTAGGAAACGTACGGTCCTATCATTCGTGAGGTCAGGTAAGAAGCTTTGTGGTCAAGAAAATATTTTGTATACTTTTCATTTTGCGAGGATTCTGATTTTTTTTGTTTATTTTGATAGTCAGCTTTCCATTGTAAAGAACAAGTTCACGCCTGTTCAACCCGAATGGTAGAGGTGAGCCTATAGTGACACCCCTATTTCGCCAGTTATGTTTTGGTCCCATATAATAGCAAGCGAGCCTCATGCCACCAACCAGGCACAAATACAGACTCCGGGCTGCTAATAAAACAAAATCTTTTAGAAAAACTCACATACCCAAACGAACTTTCATTATAGTAATGATTAGTTTTATCTGATATCGTTTATATTTTTCACTGTGAGTCTACCTGATGTTAGTCTAGTATTTCCCGATTTCGATCACGATACAAATAAATTAATTCTGATAAAGCTATATATAGGTCGTAAACAAAAAGGGTATGAATCGTTAAAACCATTCATTACGTTAAAACAGCGTATATGTTTAATAAAACATGAGTAGGTACCTGTGTGTTCTACCCATTATTATTGTGCCCTTTAAAAAGGCTTACTTTTTTAATTAGTAACTGCTTTCGCTGCTTACAATCGTAAAATGACCTAGTTTTCCAAGTAATTCTCAGAAATGGCGTAGGAACGTATACTTAGCATAGGTGTATCTATCTCAACTTGATACGTAATCTTTATTTTAGAGGCAGGGCGAACTTGCTCGAGGGTTTCCAAGCACGGTTGCTGACGTGGGTTCAATTCCAGCATAGGGTAAACTTAGACCCTATTCAGACCTTTCTATGTCAAGAAGTTTTTAGGATGTGTTAGACAGCAGACACGATAGTTTCAACATCGATGTTCTGTGATTTGACGACTTCATCGATGGTACAAAGGGCAGCACATCAAGCTATCCCAATCTGTCTAATTCTTTTGATAGTTTTTCAACTTTATTATAAGGTTCATGTTCGATTTGACAGTTTGGAATAGCTTGATGTGCTGGCGTCTGTACATCGAGTTTGGGCGATGGTCGCAGAAAAATAAAACCATCGAGCTGTACCGCTCTGATGTCATAAAAAAGGCATTGACCAGCAGCTATATCTACAGGCATTCAGTCTCCGTATCCAGCACACATAAAGTAAATTATTCACTTAAAGCAGAGGCTAAAAGTACCTCTCATGTTTGCTATGTTCCTAAATAGACCGGAATTTGAAATCGTCCCCAATAAATGCCAAAATGAGTAAAACGAGAAGTAGGAATGATGACATAAGTGAAATGTCACGTTATTTTTAGATTGTAACCTAAAATACTCCAAGGTATATTTAGTATGTAATGTATGAAATCAACATATTCCTTATTACAGTGTGTGTGGTAGGTACAAAAATATCATACAAATCATTATAAGTTCTCGTTGAATTAAGTAGGCTGTCAACAGGTGGTAGCGAACTGCGCGTTTGTTTTGCTCGTTTCGATATTCGGGTGTTGTTTGACTTAACACCTATTAATTAGTTGATTGAACGTATTAATTGACACATAATCTAATTACAGACTGAGTGGCCATCATTGATCGGGTTACATGTTGAGTTTGTAACGAGGGTGTGTAGTAAGAATAATTGTAATATTTACTTGTACAAAATAAGAAAAAGGGAAGGAATCATAGGGCATCAACGAATTCTTCCACATCGCTATCAAAATGGGACAGGTTCAGCATTGCCACATTTAATAGTAAGGCTGAATTTTTGCTGAGACCTGCTTGGCGATGTAAGTTGTTAGTAGTTATTTTCCTTTAATGTTGCAGGAGTGATTTACGTTATTCAGAAGTATTACTTAGGTACTACTGAAATAGAACTGTATAGAATACTCTTTAGTGTAGGAACACCATAAAAACTTGCAAACATTATTTTTAAAAGCTGCCATTGGGTGTTAGTGGTTGGGCCTTATCTACTTTTTCGCAACCCACCTCAAGAATGAAGTAAAACCAAATTAATAATTAAATATTAAACTGAGCTTTAAAACAGTCGATCCTCAAATAATAGCCAGCTTATTAATTGAATGATCCTCAAGTAAATCTTTGGCGTTTATAAGCTACTAGCTGCGCCCCGCGACGTTACCCACGGTTAAAATTTACATTCATCAAACGCGCGAACTGTGAAACGCTTGAATTAAGTTAAGGCAACTTACACAACAACTTTCCGCGCGACTTTCTTTCTTAAGAACCTTCTCCTTACAATAACAAACACAACAATAAAAGAATTAGTGAAATTGGTCGAGCCGTTCATGCGTGATGCCGTGACCAAGAGAAATAGGGTTTCATTTTATATATAGTACCTGGATGACCGAGTTTTCGTCCGAAAAGACGTTTTCCAAAAATGAGACCTAGCTAAACCGATTTATATCCCCCGAAACCCCCTGCATACTAAATTTCATGAAAATATATAGTTGGAGCCGTTCCGGGGATTCAGATTATATATACATAAATGTACATACATACAAGAATTGCTCGTTTAAAGATATTATATAATATATTGTAGATCTGTATATAAGTACCTATCGCTAAAATTGGTCAGTGAAAAGATCCCATTGTGATCTTCTAAATAAAGGGTGTTAATAATCTAACTGATTCTTCTGATTTCTTCTCTTTTATATCTAATATATCTTCTAATATTGATATGCTGGTCACATTTCGTATTGGCAGTGAATCAAAATTAGTTTTGAGCTTCCCAAATTCTGTAGACGACTCGCTTATACTCCTTGGTACAGTTGATTAAAATTAATAAAAGTAAAGCGGTCTTTGAATTTTTTGGGGATCAGAAAAACACGCTTAACAATTATTACAGTTTACTTTTAAGTATATCAAAATAACAATTATTTGGGGTCCGATTACACGTCATGTAAATGTTTGTTTGCAAATTATTTCGCCGCCATATTGGTCAATCCTGTCGAATCTCCGTCAATTCGAAGGGATCGACCGATATGGGTCGGCGTAGTTTGTGTAGAGTAAACTTCATCCCTTACAAGTGTACCTTTAATAGGCGCGGATTGCTTACAAGGTAGTAAACTGATATATTAACTTTATAGGCTTTCTGCAGTTGGTCGCGAGTTCGATTTCAGTACAGAAAATAGCTAGATATTTTTAATTAAAACTCTAATCCCAGATATTACTCTTACACAGGGGGAGTTTAGTGGTCATTTAATTGGTATTCTTTACTATAACAGTTAATTTTATGAAACGAATTAAACATAACATCACGCCTATATTCCCCATAGGGTTAGGTAGTGGCGTATCTATAGAGCACCCACAATTCATCAGTTATGTTTAAAACCTATGTATAGATTGGATGCATCAAATTTGTTTTTTTTTAATGAGAAATTAGAGAACATATATCGAGTTTATCTCGATTTCTCTTCTTTCTTTAGTTCACCTATCTTGTAGAATTTGCACACTAGCTAGGCTATATAAGAATACTCTTAATTTTACACATAAAACAAAAGAAACAATGCTATATAGGGTGTTACAATGGGCGGCCTTATCAACCTTTGGATTGACTTGATAGAGAAGGAGTAGAGATTACCTATGAGTACCTTTATATGTTATATGTATTATTATATATCACGTACGATCCTCAGAGGGAGAGAATATAATGTTATGAAAATTATCTTAATTTCGTGCGTAATCAGGAAAATGTAGGCCGCCTTAATAATTACACGAATTAAGCACAAAATACCATAGAATTCACAAACCCGAGCTTAAGCCAAAAATCAGCATAATTAACGATACCTTTCAATGAGACTCAAACACAAGTTTGCCTGCTTTTAAATTGGACTAGTTAATGTCGTCATTAGCAATTAATTAGGGAAACAACCACCGTAACAAACATTAATGAGGCAAGATGATTCAAAAAACGAATCAGCGACGTGATTTAGATTAAAAGGAAAAGAACTTGATACACACCCGAGACAGCACGAACGGTTGACGTAAACTTAACGTGAATTCGTATAAATTTCGAATCGAAAATACAACTATCCTATCGCATTTTGGTTATATACCTATTTGAATATCACCCATAAATAAAGTTTTCAAAATAAATAATTATTATCTTTTAAATTTACGTTAAGTTTTTAAAACGTTACACATTTGTGCTAGGCACCCGAGACTCCTAAATTGTGCCACTGGCTTTTCATTATTAAGGTCTTGAACTTTTTAAATGCTCGTGAATTTATACACAGAAATGATACCAGCACCTAGCTAAGTTGGATTACAAACTGCATAAAAACTTTTTCTTTGACTAAAACATTATTTTGATGTATTAAGCCTTAATCCCTACCCATGGTAACAGACTCTATTAAGAAGTCCGGCAGAGTAGGTAGGATTAGGTAGGTAATACTAGGTATTTTTGGTAGCGTTCTATTTCGATAAATTGGACACTAAAAATTTGTCAACGACAGTTTACTATTCTAAAACTTTTATAAAAATTGGATGGCACTGTCGTAAATGAATTATGTGTTGAACTCAACAAGTTATTGGTGCATTTTCAACTTACGTTGGCGTCTATGCGAGTAATTTTATTGAGAACAAGAAAATTCGTTGGGTAAACCGGTCACATTAAAGTTTATGGCCTGAATAAAGTTGATCCAGCATCTTAATAATGATCATGAAATTACTTACCAAATATCAGCAAACTTATAGTAACGCACTTATTTAAGTTGAAGGGAAAACAAAAGTTTTACTTTGAAAATATTTGCAAGAAAACTGTGAGCAAAAATTACCACAACAAGACAAAAAAAATGTAAAGAAAAAAAAAATGAGAACTTTTTGAAAATATTTTCCAGCCAGTTCTTTTTGCTCTAATTTTAATCTATTACCTTACGAACATAATTTAAAATCGAATAGGAAACCATAGATTTAAATTTTAGAATAAGTTTGGGTTCTAGGGATGTTCTTCTTTAAAAAATTACAAAAAATGAAACAATTTTTTTTACAACAACTGAAATATTAGAACGTAGATGAAAGGTAAATAAAAAAAAAATAAACTTGTGAAACTAACCGGCCAGCAGCAAGGCAAGCACCGCGGTCGTGCAGGCTGCGTATGGTTTCATCGTTGCGTTCCGAATGCCGAGCGCTGTTTGCGGGCCCGCCTTATAACATTAGGGCTGTACCGCCCTCCACCAAGAAGCACGTAACTATGCTACGGTATCGCACGTAATTGTGACGTAGGCGTCGCAGATGATACTTTTTTCGGGAAAAGGAGCCCATTTGCATAGGCTTTAGGTCTTAATTTCGTGGTAGGGTAAGCAAAATGGCAAGATATAAGGATGTATCGGAAAGACAATGTGTATTTTGTAATAAATATTGTATAAATTGGTTTCAGACTTAACTTCAATGAGCTATTTAGGTACCTAGACTATAAAATCACCAGAATTATTGTTCTTTATTGTTTTTAATTAATTTTATCAGTTAAACTTAAAAATAATACTGATTAAATATTTAATTTGATTACAGTATTAATGTACCAGTAAATGTTATAATTATGCTTTGGTATTGTCTGTACTTCTCAATTAGGAACGTAAAATCCCAAACAATATGAAAATATTGTTAAAATGATAAGGTTAGATCAACCAATTTTGATACAATAAGCTTTATTACGTACAGAACAATGCTGTAATTCAATTCCATAAGGAAATAGTAATACTAAGTTAATGGCTATAATTTTCTCAATGGTAAAAATCCGTAAAATTTTCCTTGTTTGCTTATATTTATAACATTATGTGACATTTGTGAATTCCAATTTCCTTATGACCTATAGTTTGTAAGTATGTGGTTGCCATCTGAATTTATTTTTAGACTGAACTTGTGAAAATTATGCCTAGAGTGAAATTAGGCTTTTGGCTTGCAAAGGGGCTTATTACAGGCTGGAAGTATGTCGTTAGAATACTATATTGTGTGGTCAAAATAATTAAAAATAAACTGTCCGCAGTGACTACACGGAAATTTCAGCTTAGGACGATGGTGGGCGGTGGCATTACCTACCTACATATACTAACCTGTTAATGTCAATGTTAGGTCTAAGCACATTGGCAAGACAGGATTAAGCAATGATAGTTAATTTCTTCCTATTTTCTTCTACGCTGCAGTTATTTAAGGATTTCTGTGATAGGTATATACTACGGTAAGATAAGTAGACATGTTAATGTAATAATTAACATAAAAGTTTACCTACCTGCTGCGTTTTTTAATTTGTAATACTTAGTTTTTATTATTGATGCATAATCCTATAATTATCTGATTAATGTATGCAAAATAAGGTAAAAATACTAATTTGGAAGTGTAAGTATGGAGTATTTTTCCCATTGTACTCTACACCTTCTAGAAGAGGCAACTAGATTTTTTTTTTGTGAATTTGATGTACAAGGGTGCCTTTCGTAATATCTTTATTGAAATTAATTATTAGCCTTTTATTAAACATTACAAAATAGAATTATGACAAAGGGTAACTAAGCCTACGCATTGACCCAATTTCGCTCATCGTTTATTAATTAAACAAAACCCTACCGTACTAATTAGTTGCACGTAAACAAGGGCCATAGGGCCCATTTTTATTGCTCAATACTACGTAACCGTCCTCGGTTCGTACGAAAAGTAATTCATTACAAAAATACAAAAGTTGACGCAACGATTTACGCGCTAAAACACGCCCACTATTGGCGCGAAGAAAACAAAACGCAACGACCTTTGTTTATGAGTAATAATAGTCATTTGTCACATCTCTAACATATTACACGCATCGGTATCGAGTTTAATCGAATGCAATATGTCCCCCCTCTACAATATCGGATAAATTGATATTGGTTACATTTTTTCTGTAAAATCCTTCGCTATAAATTATTTTTTATGGAGAGATATTAATTGGTGGTTTAATTTGCATTTTTAAATTGATTTAATGTTTGCTAAGCAAAGGAATGATTGGAAGGAATGTACAGAGCTTGGCGGTGAGCTATAACAGAATCCACATAAAAATAGTATATATGTAGGTATTGTAGGTATAAGGATTGTAAAAATGGAATAGTCAGCTAGATTTTATTTTAAATAAAAAAAATACTTGTAAATTAGACGTTCAAAAGTGCCTCGAAATAAATGAAGTATTTGACTTGACTATGACTTTGAACGCTGCTTTTTAATTTTTTCGAGTTTAAAAAAAAAAAGACACAAATCTTTATTCTTGCCATACGGTACGGCCGCACGTCGTCGGTGGTAACGAAACTAGTAGAAGCCGACCTCTTATTCTATTGAAACTCCTTACTACACTAGGTCATCTTAAGGTCAAACCGATACCTTTGAGGGGTGGCGAACTGTACCAGCCCCATTCTGTTTTACACTCTATTTGTATACAGGGTACAATGCCCTCTAGGAATACAGTACAGAAGGAATGGAAAGGTATTTACTTATAAGTTACATCTAAACAAAATAAATAAAATTGAAGTGTCTGTTTGTAATATCAAAATAACAGGCTTTTACTTAATGCATTCTAAATGATGATAATAATTTATACTGTAGTTATAGCAACACACCATTTTATTTAATTTTTGGTGGTCTGTTTGTCTGTTTGTTTAAGGTTATCTCTAAAACGCCTGGACCGATTTCGACGGGAATTTCACTGGCAGATTGCTTATGTTATGAGGAGTAACATTAAAAGAATTAGGGTTAAATTCCAGTTTGACAAAGTCGTTAGCACAGCTAGTACTAGACACAAATCAATGTGTATAAATTAGCTTTTGGTGTACTGAATACACAAAGGCAACGTGATTCCGCAAATCTATTGACTTACTCGGGTAACTTAATAGGAAAATATAATAGGAATTTCAGAGAAACTATATCTGGCGAAATGTGGGTGTATTATATTTACTCCTCTGCGAAACCTTCGGTGGAAACAGTCGTGATGTTATATTGTGCAAATTAATCTACAATTTGGTACGTAATATGTTATGATAGCCTTACATTTGAAGGTTCGATGCATATAATATTGACAGAAATGGTCGAAAGGTTCTCGGCTGGGGTTCACGTCCGGAAGGCGCGGTGTGGTAAGACCCACTACATATCTATAGTGAATGAATGATGTGGGCAGTCAGGAGTCTGTACCCGTGGAGACGGAGACCGCTACCAGCGGACGTTTTTCACATACAAAATATTTATGATACAAATGACTTTTGAGATGACGAGATAAACATGATTGATATAATTCTTTTTTTGCGACATATTTGGTATAGATTCAATTTGTTCAAACCTATCAGACAGACGTGTTGCTAGGGAGTTTGTTCCGCCACTTCTTCTCAGCAAAACATTAAGAAGTGATGAAGGGTGGGTGTTTTGGGGGACTGTCTTTTGAAAACGTTCAAAAAGTGCTGATTCTCAGCCTAATTTGAATAACTGAATTTTGATTTTTGATTTTGACGGCGAACAGAGATGTATGGAAGAAGAAGACATGCTGCGCAGACCCCAAATAAATTGGGATGAAAGCAGGAGGCAACATCCTCCAACCTTCATCCCAATTATTATAATAAATGTAGCATGATGTCAAGATTAATTTTAGTTATAATCATTTAAGAATTTATAAATAAAACAGTTAATTTACTTCTAAACAGTGGAATAGTCTCATTTTTTAGTCAGATTACAGATTCCAGATTGGCTCCAGAAGAAAGAAGACTTTCTCTTTATCGGTCAACAGGATATACAAAATTTTGTATGCGTTTTTAATTATGATAGCCTGTTTTAACGATAAAAGTTTTGAAAAATAATTTTTCAAATCTAGTTTTGTTACGAATCCGGTTTGACTGGACGCTGAGCCAAACATGGTTGGGACAAGGTTAGGCAGATGATGACTGACTTTTGGTGGTATGAGGAACAGGGTGTAAAGGTCCTCATCTACCATTGAAAAGGGAGGATCCTCCGACCAGACGATTGTTGTATCTGGTGGGATACTGCCCGACCGTTGCTGTCGGGTTCTTGTACTACATGTTCAATACGGTGAACTGTGCAAGTGCGGCTGCTGCAGATGCAGAAAACATCAAACGGCGAAATATAACAACCTAATGGCGAGTTACATGTTTGAGCAGTTTGGGGTATGGCCATGGGGTCCGTGTGATCATTTAGTTTTTCGAGACATAGCTAAACGTTTGTTCAACTCTTCACGTAGCCAGAGGGCTGGCATTTTTTTTGGCCAAAGAATCAGTGTTGCCATTCAACGCGGCAATGCTGCCAGCCTTCTGGGCACTTTTTCCGTTGACAGTGATGCGGATGAATTTTTCGATGCCCTGCGATTGTTCAATCGTGTGGATAACTTTAATATCGTGATGTAGGAACCGTCAGCTTTAGTTCGTATGTGGCGAGATAGATGTCGCTACAGACTAATTCACCCCTTACTCACGACGCCATGGTGCTTAACCACTATGCTTTGATGTGTCCTAACTTTATCTTGATCTCTATTTCAGTCCCAAACACTACATTATTACCATCATCGTCTCAAACGGTCCATTTTTATTATGTCTATGCTTGATTACCCGTTATTCACCCTATTGCGTATGCCACTATCTTGAATAGAATGTAATCATTTATTTGTGAAACATGGGTTAGATAATAAGGTTTTATGTAGTTAAGTATAATCTTCTGCCTCTAGAGGTCTCTTTTATGAGACGCTGTTGTACCTACAGTACCTAACTAAGCTGCAATTTGGTAAATTGATAATGTTGTAAGGTGCTTATGTGCCTGCCGTTGGTGCTGCGGTTACAAGCGCTAAGACCCAATATGAGGTCCTGGATTGGATTCCCAGTTCAGGCAAGAGACTTGCCCCTAATTATATGGAACTTAAACATATTAAGTGAAATGTGGGTGTACGATAGACACTTCTTACTTCCCCAACGAGCAGTTTTAAAGGTTGCTACTTTTCGCCCATTCAGATTTCCTACACATCAGCTTTATATAGCATGCAAGGTGCTAACAGTACGTCAATTGTTTGTTTTGAACGTAATCTTATTACAACACACTGAACTTTATTTTAACCCAGTACCCTCAGATAGGAGGAGAAAAGATTTGGTTTGTGCTAACCTTCGGACGAAACATGCTTTTGCTAATCGTTTTTACTTATTTTTGGGACCCTACTTATATAACCAGTTTAACAGAGTACTAAAGATTTATAGTTTAAGTTATAATAGGTGTAATCTACTAGTTCAGGAATACCTGGCAAAACACAATTATGCAGACACGGAAAAATTACTAGAAATTGTGAAATAAAGTCTGTATGTACACACTCTAATAAAAGTCTCACTGTTTACCTAATCTACTCTATCTACTTTAACATTATTCGTTAATTTATTGTAACATAATATATATCTTACATTCGATAATGTAACATAATAATTAATAATATAGAAGTCTTAATATTATATACCTAAATAGTTACTTGTTAAGTCATTGAAAATAATATGTCTTCTCTATAAGTTAGCTACTAACAAAATTTACTAATGTCCTCTTTTTAAAATGTTTGAACTAAATTGATGGCCTGAAACACAGGTTTTCATAAACCTAGCTCAGGCAGGTCTACATTATAGTTAGAATTAATTTTCCTCTATGACGATTAATGTAAATCTTAGTTTTACTTATATTTTGAATAAAATTTTTATTTATTTTATTTTATTTTTTTATTCTGCTATGCACTTACGTGTATTACGAAAAAGTACCTGGCTGACCGAGCTTATTTCGCATAAAACGGCGTTTTCTAAAACTGACAGTTAGCTGAAACCATACTTTACTGAAAGCATACTTTTCAACAAAATGATTGGAGCCGTTTCCGAGATTAAAATTATATATATACATATATATGTACATACCTACATATATATATACAAGAATTGCTCGTTTAATGGTATGAGATATAGGTTTTGATTTGAAGACACATTATACAATACGTATACAACACATGGTTATCCCATGGAGGACGTTTCTATGATTGACTGGCAGAAGCATGGAGAGTGCTTTAGACTGTGTGTGGATATATATATATTTAAAAGGTTGCCCACACTAAGAATTTCTCCTGTATCGTGGGTACGTTTACAAACATTCAAGCTCACATACACAAACAACCGGACCTAGAAAAACTACCTGTAGGCCATACAAATATTTGTTCGTCAATCGCTCAGCCGTTGCGCCAGCCGTGCTGTCATATTATATGAAATATTATTCATGTTTTATTTCAGGGACGTGAACCAGCATTTCATAACTGTAGCTCAATAGGAAGTACCCTAAAGGTTTTGAATTACATATTTGTGAGTATAAGAATAAGTCACACCTATGGCCGCCATTTTTTATTGTGTTGACGTAAAAACTTGATTTTTAAAACTTCAAAATGCTGATGATTCGATATTCATTTCAAGTTGATACCTCTACGCATTCCTTAGACAAAGGGTCTTGATAGACAGACAACGAAGGATCCTTTAAGGGTTCCGATTTTTGCCTTTGAGGTACAGAACCCAAAAAATCCGCCAACTGTGAGTCAGACTCTCCTATTTTCTTCAAGGTTGGCCTACTAGGGTCTAACGAATCAGATTGATGAAAGTTTGTTTCTTCTCAGAATCTACCCACTGACAGTTTCATCAACCAATAATAACACACTCGTTATATTGAATCAGGCAAGCCTACAGAAGAACTATGCGGTTTGAATTTACATAGTTGGACAGTTTTCAAACCGAAAAGTTCTCTTAGCCAGTACACAGAAACGTCCACTGCGGGGTATTGTGACCACTTTATTCAATTAAAATAGAGATGTGCACCTATATGCTAGAAAGGGGCAAATTGTTAGCCTTTATTTTCCAATAACAAAAACAGTTGTACGATAGTGTGCATGTTGCACCCGGAGTTTTTTACTATACGGACCTTGTAGAAACTCGATCAAATTCCCGTGCGTTCAAGCGTTTTTGCCATACCTATTATTGGAATCAAATGTAACAGGTCATTCATTTAGGACCCATTAATATCAGTGTTAATTTTAAACCGTGGTGCTAGGCAACTGGGCCTAACAAAGTTGTAAACGTCCCTTTGTGCCTATTGGCCTAGCTCTGTTCTGTTTCCTGCTTGAGATGGAGGGAAGTGGAAATTACGTATTTTTCCAACTTCTCCGCTGTTCTTTTCTGATTTCTTGGATCCCGCAACAGTTGGATCGTTTCTCCGGTCTACTCGTCGGTCACTGTTGATTCTGGTTTTCAGGAGTTGCAGTGGTTTGGGAATAGTGTGGCGGGCTTACCCTAAAAAAACATAAACAGTACATGGGGCCCGAGTGCGCGTTTCATGCTCTAGGAGATATCTTGAAGACTGATCATCGAATAAGCTAAGCCATTCAACGTACCAATACTGCCAATAAGGTGGTTTTTGTCCAGCACAGCCCGCGTACTAAGAAGGTGCGACATGGACAGAGATAACTAGGTAATTGATCTGTCATTACATGCGTTTACACAAAAAATTGATCATGCAAAAATCGAAAAGAAAACAGGTATATGAAGTATGTACCTACATTTTATACCTGCGGTTTTCAGTATTTCACTATAAGCGGATGCAGATGAATTCGCGGATTTAAAACTATATGCCGTTTAGTCGTGAATAAGAAACCGAGCGAAAAAGAAAATAAAAAAGTATAAACGTCTTAATTTTTTCTTTGTGTTTAGGCATTAATTTAGCACGTCACCAGGTCTTAATGAAAACGAATGAAATAATTTCAGACGTTAAGAATTTCTATCTAAAAAGGACAGAAATCCAACGGAGAACCAAAGTTACCGACATAGCTCAAAGAATTAGCAAGCTGAAGTGGCAGTGGGCTGGCCATATCTCGCGAAGAACCGACAACTGCTGGGGTTAACGTGTTCTTGAGTGGAGACCGCGACTCGGCAAACGTAGTGTAGGACGCCCTCTGACCAGGTGGGATGACGATCTGCGAAAGACTGCAGGCAGATGCTGGATGCGGCAAGCTGAAGACAGGGCGCTATGGCACTCATTAGGAGAGGGCTATGTCCAGCAGTGGACTAGTATAGCCTGATGATGATGATGATGATGATCTAAAAAGGTAGGAAAAGAAACTTGAGACGAATATTAGGAAGCTAAAAAGACATAATCAACTATTTTTATTTTCTTTATCAACACTACAGCATTCCTCCGAATTATATTAGATACTCTATAGGGAGGACTTGTTGTAAGACGGCGTTGGCTGTCAACAAGATGATCCCTTAGAGCCAGTGGTGGTCAGCTTGGCCATTAATCCATCCTTCAACCCGAAGCCTTTCGCGATGGAACTGACCTATTGGTACTGTGACCTCCTTAGATTTATGAGTTTATGGTAAATAACAGAACAGGTAACCATTAGTTCGATTCATGATTTTTGTAAAACGGGGTGAATAGAAACGTAGGGGTGAGTAGAAACAAAACTTTGAAGAGCACTTTCGCGTTAGTTTAACATTGTTTGTTACTACAAAGACTCTTTATTTTTTTAATGAATTGAAATGATACATTTCAACCCCTTGTCAGTAATTAATAATGTTGAATCAACGATTAAATCTCATTTAAAGTTTTGTTTCGATTCACCCTGGCTTTTCGATTTATCCCGTTTTACTGTAAGACACTCATAGCGTGACAGGCGTTTGATATATAAACTATAATATTTGAAAGAGGAAACATTTGACTGTTTGTATGTTTCTACGTTTGTTGTAGTGGATACACTCAAAAACTACAAGGCCGATTTAAAGAAATCTTTCACAAACCCACATTATCAGGCAGTAACATGGTCTGTTTTATTATCAAAACTACTTTTTGAAGGGGGTGGGGTGAGGGTGGGGGGATGTTAAAAATAGAAGGAAAAAGTACGTAATCTACACTCACGAAGCTAAAGGTGAAGTGCTAGTGGATTATATAACTTGACGACACGGTTGGCGCAGTGGTTGAGCCATCGGCTGCTGCGCCGCGTGTTGTGGGTTCGATCCCCGCACGGAACAAATATTTGTATGACCTGCAGGTAGTTGTTCCGGGTCTGGCTGTTTATGTATGTGAGTTTAAATGTTTGTAAACGCACCCACGATACAGGAGAAATTCCTACTGTGGGGCAACGTCTTTTGTTAAAAAAAAAAATAATATATATTAGGTCTTTACCTATGAAATTGCCGTTCTGCAGTACTGGCCATTTCAAATCAAAATATTTTTTGTTTGGCTAAGAATTCTAATTTCAAATTAATTTTATTTTAAAAACATGGATTCTTTTTTCCAAAAGTAGTCATTTGTTTATTGATTAGTGTTACATTTTCATCGCATTTAAATCTTTTTCGTCATCATGGATACGTTAAAAATTCGAGTAATTATGGAATATGAGTACCGTCGTGGCAGCAACGCGGCACAAGCGGCACGCAACATCAACGACGTTTACGGAGCTAACACTACAAACCAACGCACTACCTGTTATTGGTTTGCTCGCTTCCGTTCTGGAAATTTCGACCTGAAAAATGAACCTCGCGGTCGTCCGAAGACTTTGGTCGACAATGACGAATTAAAGGCGATTGTGGAAGCTGATGATACACAATCTACGGCTGAATTAGCAGCAGCTTTCGACGTTAGCGTCAAAACAATATTGGTCCATTTGCGTCAAATTGGCAAGGTAAAAAAGCTTGACAAATGGGTGCCCCACGAACTCAATGATCGCCAGCGCGAAGTACGCGTCGAGACGTGCCTTGCACTGCTCAACAGACACACAAATGAAGGAATTTTGAACCGCATTGTTACCTGCGATGAAAAATGGATTCTGTTTGATAACCGCAAGCGCTCAGCAAGTTGGTTGGATCCTGGTTCAGCACCTAAACAATGCCCTAAACGAAAACTTACCCCAAGAAAAGTGATGGTCACTGTTTGGTGGTCTAGCGCCGGTGTGATTCAACACAGCTTCTTACCAAACGGGGTGAGCATTACTGCAGATGTGTACTGTGAAGAATTGAACACAATGATGGAGAAGCTGGCACATCTCCAACCAGCATTGGTCAATCGCTCGTCTCCGCTGCTCCTGCACGACAACGCGCGACCTCATACTGCACAGCAGACGGTCTCCAAGTTGCAAGAACTGGGGTTGGAAGCTCTCCGTCATCCGCCCTACTCACCAGACCTTGCGCCTACAGACTACTACTTTTTCCAGAATTTGGATAACTTCTTGGCGGGAAAAAAATTCAATACCCTAGAGGCAGTACAAAATGCCTTTGAAGAATTTGTTGCCTCCCGTCCAGCTGATTTCTTTAAGAAGGGCATCAATAAACTGCCACTGCGTTGGCAAAGATGCATTGATTGCATGGGTGATTACTTCGATTAATACAAATAAAAAATACATGAAAAAAATTCATTTAAATTTTTTCATACAAAACGGCAATTTCATATATAACTACCAATATTATTATTTTAATTCGTAAAGCGATTTCTTCGGATGGCCTTTTAAGAATATTGCGCGCACGGAGAAGTATGAGATTTTCCATAGTTAAAGTTTATATATAGAAGGAGCGCAGAAAGCTAAAACGTTCGATTTTCAAACGCTAGGCGACCACTAGTTTGAATAAAACCTATTAATGATACGCCTTTTTATTAATATAACCGGTACCTCTGGAACAAGTCTAGTACCAATACTTAGTTCAATACTTGTGACAGACCACATTATATGGTTTGCTCTTTATCCCACGCTAGATGAAGACTGGAAATCCAACTTGCTTTACTACTTAATTGTATTTCCCTTAAGTTGTGATACTCCTGAGGGAAATAAATATTGTGGTTAGAGTATGTGATACTATGACTTTAAATTCTACCTACACATTAAGTTCAATTTGCAATGAAACTTTACCAATTTCCATGGTACTTACTAGTCTATAATATGTATAATGTAATAGTAATAACTGAATTACAATACTTATTTAGGCAACGAAAATAAATTACAGCTGTAGATTTTGAACACCGATTTTGCGATTTCCGAGGTTGCGGGTTCGATTTCCGCCCTGGGATAAATGTTTGTACGATCTACAAAGATTTGTTCCGGGTGTTCTGGGTATTTGCTATATATGATAACAAATATCTGTCAATGTAATGTATTGTATTAAGTATATCAGTCATCTAGTACCTACCCATAACATAAGCTCTGCTTAGCTTGGGGCTAGATGATGCTGTGTGGATTGTCCAGTATTATTTATTTATTTTATTTATTATTAAAAAATCAAGATCACTACGGGTCTTTCATTGGGACTGGCAAGGCATTCTACGGATGAGCAGCCTGGACAGTAGAGAACTTATCTAAGAAATTTTGTGGAATGCATTGGCATTTAAATCCTCAAATTATCAGACGACTCTAGTAGATAATATCGTTGGGGAGTCGCAAAAGTCGCGTTTCTTGCCCTAAAAAGGGGTTGAAGGGGTATAGAGCAATGGAAATGATATGGCCATTGGTAATCATTTGGGCTTTACACGAAATTCTGAAACATGTTCAATCGAATATGAACCTCATAATAACGCGGTTAGCGCTGCCACGGTGGTGCTTCGCTTCTGCAATGGTTGCGCAAAACTAGACCCGGAACAACTACCTGTAGGCCATACAAATATTTGCTCCGTGCGGGAATCGAACCCGCGACACTCCGCGCAGCAGTTGATCGCTCAGCCATTGCGCCAACCGTGTCAATTATTAAGTTTTGTGAGAGTGACAATCACTAAACATTCATTGTTTCTTATAGAGAAGAGCTAGCAAGAAACTCGAGTTATAAAATTTTATTCAATCAGTAAGAGAGAATAGAGTACCTAGGCCAATTCCCAAGTTTTTAACTTGACATGTGTGTCTGACGTACGCTTATAAATAAGTGACGGAGCATGATACGAAGTTGGTGTAGGTTTTGTGTTTCCAGTGGGAGTTATTGGTAATTCCACCTACGATATATGTCATGAAGGCCCAGTGGTTTAGGCCTCGCCTCTTGTGCACGACGTTGTGGGTGCAAACCTGGGCAAGTACCAATGTGAGTTTTTCAATTCATATTTACTTTCTAAGTTTATCTTGGACATCACTGACATCGGTGAAGGAAAACATCGTGAGGAAACCTGGACTTATATAATTAATATAAGTCTGAAATCGCCAACCCGTCTTGAGCAAGCGTGGCGATTAATGCTCATGACTTCTCTGTATGAGAAGAGGCCTTTGCCCTGCAGTGGGACAGTAATAGGCTGGTACTTAACTTACTTTACCACCTACGATATACGATACACGTGTAATCGCTCCACGATGAAAATGAAACCTTTCGGGAAAGTTACTTATATTCCGTTTATCAACTTTTTTTTCCCGTTTCGATTTTATTTTTAAGTAACACTTCGCCCGCGTGATCTCGTTCTTTTTCCTTCGAAATCTAACATCCCCTCCACATCCCCCCATGTTACTCGCTGATAATGTACTCGTAGCTTTCTATAGGTTGAGATTTTTTTTTAACGGTTTAGGTTTTTTTGAGTTTATCCATTACTAACAAACATACAAACATTAAAGTATTTCATCTTTCGTCATCATCATCTACCTAGCTTTTTCCCAACTATGTTGGGGTCGGCTTGCAGTCTAGCCGGATGCAGCTGAATATCAGTGTTTTACATGGAGCGACGGCCTATCTGACCTCCGCAACCCAGTTACTGGGCAACACGATACTCCTTTATTTATATATAAAATATTAGTTCAGAATTAGGCGATAGTTATCAGTAGTATAATTTACGAAATGACGGCTCTACATGAGGCTCTTGTACCCGCTCGAACCATTGACGCCGCGCGTTCGTGCTGGACACATTGAAATTATGTATTATTTTGTGAAACATAATAATACATTAATAAGCTTTATTTTATATGACGACGATACTTTATTTGACGACCGATGTGGCGCGGCGGGCGAAGGTCCGCCTGCGACGCAAGAGGTTGCGGGTTCGATTCCCGCCTTGGGACAAATGTTTGTACGATCTACAAATATTTGTTCCGGGTGTTCTGGGTATTTGCTATATATAATAAAAATATCTATCTATGTAATGTATTGTATTAAGTATATCAGTCATCTAGTACCCATAACACAAGCTCTGCTTAGCTTGGGGCTAGATGATGCTGTGTGGATTGTCCAGCAATATTTATTTATTATTATTATTTATATATGGTGCTGTAGTAAGAATAAAGCTATAATAACACATTTACAAATAAATATTGGTAGCTACACTACACTAAATAGTTGAGGTACTGTCCTCTTAAAAATGCCATTAATAGCCTGTAATGCAGTTGGTAAGTTGGTGGTATAATGTTGGTACAACGATCTGAACGATCTGACGATCTTAAGAGTGGTTAGGCTGAATAAGGTGACTTATAACTCAGTGGTATTCTTTTAGGAGGTGTTTTTGTTCACGAGTACTTTACTAATGAACGTAAACAACTTTTACAGTGGCGTCAAGTCTAAAATCAGTAAACGGCAAAAATAAAAGATGGACACTAAAATTTTCGTTGCGGTATCCAAGTCAGTCGAGTTTCTCCGGGACTCGCCGGGCTTCATTTACTCGACGCTTTTTTGTTTGTCACCATTGTTGATGCTAGTTTTCAGTTGCAGTGGTTCGAAAATGGCGTGGAGGGCTCGTCCTATAAAAAAATTACATGGGACTTAAACTTTCTAAAGTCTTAGTGTTATTGAGGTTTACCAAGTGGAATTTCTCAAAGGCATCCCGGAGTCTGGATTTGTGCCCAGTTATCGGTATTGGCTCGCCCACTATTACATAGGACTTAAACATAACTGGCCAAATGTGGGTGTACTGTAGGAACACCTCCGCTGTGATCGCCATTATGTTTATAGAAAAAAGAGGGTCCCCCTGTCTCTTCACTCTTGCTATACTCCCCTGCTTAGCCCTTTTAGTCACCTTTCAAGACGCCCACGATAGTTGAAGAAGTAAACGTATTTCACAAAAGACAATTCAAAGTGTGAACCGTATAATTTATGACTATAATTAAATCTAGGAACATCAACGCACAGCCATTTTGTCTCTAAAGATTATTTCGGTTAACAATAGTTCACGGCGTATTATTCCTGAAATAATAATGAAATACAGCGCCCTATTAATAGTGTAGGTTGTGTGGGAGGAAGTTATGATACGCGCTAACACGTAGCTTCATGGCTGCCTGTGACTGGTTGACAATCTTACAGGTAGATCATCATACAACTTCAGGTCCAGTTGCAATCCAGTGTCAGACACAAAATGTCTGGCAGTTTTACTGAGCTGGACCCATTTGGCGCTGCCGTTGAGAACATAATTAATATGTATATTAAGTTTTATTACTATTGTCATTTTCTATGTTTAGTATTGTCATTATGTGCGTGATCCTGTTTATAAATATTGTTCTTTCTTACTTTCCTTTCTATAAACTGCCTAGGCTTTTTCCAACTATGTTGGAGTTGGCTTCCAATCTAGCAGGAACTAATGTTTATTTCACCTCTACGACCCCATTACTCGAAACTCATTCGTAAAACTGGCTGTCCGGCAGGACTCCTCCGTACTTTCCAATGTACGGAGGAGTCCTGCTATATAATGGATGATCGTCGGACCGTCCTTTGCAAGCGTATTTTAAACTTCGATCAAAATTCGATCTGCAGCCGTTTGGCACTTAGTGAATAAAAATCTGTTTTGCATTTTTTTTTTGGTATTGTGTCGTTATGTGCCTGACACTGCACTGAATAAGTGTTTTTTCTTTCTTTTCTTTGCTTTCTTTCGTTTCTTTTCTTTCTTTCTAACATAATTTTGGCTGGCCAGGAACCTGTATTTTCTCACAGGTGTTATTTGGTGCTCAATTCATACTTGAAACAAAAACCTAAGTTTTCAAGAAAATATAAATAAAAGATTTTAATTTCTTATTATGCCAGCACCATTCACGTGCCCATATACGAACTAGTAAGGAAACCAATTTAAAAATATTTTAATTACACGTTTTCCTATTCAGGAGTTTTCAAGTAAAAGCGTTCTTAAATAAATAAAACGAGGAAAACATTTTCCGTTTTGCATTTTGTTTTATTTGGCCTGTTTCGGTCGTAGGAATGTTTAAATTAAGGAAAAAACAAATCCCACCCAATCATCCACGAAATATCTTCCTTTGACGGATGTAACGACCTCTGTTGCATATTTGAAACAAAAGAAAGAAATAGAAAGTAAACTAGCTAAAGCGAAAACGCCAATACGGAAAAATGTTCTGACGTAGAATCTACGGCCTACGCCGTAGACTGTGGTCTACGAAGCTACTAAGAGCTATTTTATGATTATGAGCTTATGACTCAACCTCCCTACTATTATCAGAAGAGGATGATTAGCCATAAGCTAACTAATTTGTAAAACAAAGGTATAAAGCATCTAACAACGTCAGCCTACGCCGTAGACTGGCCTACGCCCATACGAAAAACTGAGCTTTGAGCAGCTTGTTTCAATCTTACTTTTACTTTATCAAACATGAGTACCGTACAATCAACATCATCAAAATGAAGTCAACCATGACAAGGATTTGGCAGAAGTATACCTAAGTACACCCACAATTCACCAGTTATGTTTAAGTCCCATGAACCTACTTAAAAAAGCGCGAGCCCATTGCTAACCGGTCAAAAAATCATGCAGGCTGCTACTGAGCAATTCCAGATAGGAAAAACCAAACAACACATTGCTCGACCCTAGAATCGAACACAGGATCTCTCGCTCAGTAGAGCGTGAGACCACTAGACCGAAGAGACTATCAGCTATGGAATAACTTTTGTCAATAGGCCGTATACCGCGGTATGCGAGTTTAAAAAAAAAAGAAAGAAATAAAAACAGTTATTTGGGACATACACAGGAAATACAAATGAAAAAAAAAAATAACACTAAACAAGGACAAATAATGGAAACTGGACCTGTGTAAGGCCAAGAAGGCCCCTATCTCGGGATCGTGTATCGGCAATTTTTTTAAACAAATAAATACCATAGCGCTGATTAGGGCTCGTTGTGATGCCATGGCCACAACTACGGACGTACACCACAGGGTAATAAAAAAAATGGTTTGTAAATGATTCCTTATATTAGGTCTTTACCTATGAAATTGCCGTTCTGCAGTACTGGCCATTTCAAATCAAAATATTTTTTGTTTGGCTAAGAATTCTAATTTCAAATTAATTTTATTTTAAAAACATGGATTTTTTTTTCCAAAAGTAGTCATTTGTTTATTGATTAGTGTTACATTTTCATCGCATTTAAATCTTTTTCGTCATCATGGATACGTTAAAAATTCGAGTAATTATGGAATATGAGTACCGTCGTGGCAGCAACGCGGCACAAGCGGCACGCAACATCAACGACGTTTACGGAGCTAACACTACAAACCAACGCACTACCTGTTATTGGTTTGCTCGCTTCCGTTCTGGAAATTTCGACCTGAAAAATGAACCTCGCGGTCGTCCGAAGACTTTGGTCGACAATGACGAATTAAAGGCGATTGTGGAAGCTGATGATACACAATCTACGGCTGAATTAGCAGCAGCTTTCGACGTTAGCGTCAAAACAATATTGGTCCATTTGCGTCAAATTGGCAAGGTAAAAAAGCTTGACAAATGGGTGCCCCACGAACTCAATGATCGCCAGCGCGAAGTACGCGTCGAGACGTGCCTTGCACTGGTCAACAGTCACACAAATGAAGGAATTTTGAACCGCATTGTTACCTGCGATGAAAAATGGATTCTGTTTGATAACCGCAAGCGCTCAGCAAGTTGGTTGGATCCTGGTTCAGCACCTAAACAATGCCCTAAACGAAAACTTACCCCAAGAAAAGTGATGGTCACTGTTTGGTGGTCTAGCGCCGGTGTGATTCAACACAGCTTCTTACCAAACGGGGTGAGCATTACTGCAGATGTGTACTGTGAAGAATTGAACACAATGATGGAGAAGCTGGCACATCTCCAACCAGCATTGGTCAATCGCTCGTCTCCGCTGCTCCTGCACGACAACGCGCGACCTCATACTGCACAGCAGACGGTCTCCAAGTTGCAAGAACTGGGGTTGGAAGCTCTCCGTCATCCGCCCTACTCACCAGACCTTGCGCCTACAGACTACTACTTTTTCCAGAATTTGGATAACTTCTTGGCGGGAAAAAAATTCAATACCCGAGAGGCAGTACAAAATGCCTTTGAAGAATTTGTTGCCTCCCGTCCAGCTGATTTCTTTAAGAAGGGCATCAATAAACTGCCACTGCGTTGGCAAAGATGCATTGATTGCATGGGTGATTACTTCGATTAATACAAAAAAAAAATACATGAAAAAAATTCATTTAAATTTTTTCATACAAAACGGCAATTTCATAGGTAAAGACCTATTATTAAAATGAATCCTTGTTTCCCTTATTCGCGCCATAACTTGAGAACGACTTTTCTGTTTTCATTCATATTCATCGTTCAAGTTTTCTAATACTTTGTAGAAGGTTCATACAGAAAGAAAAATTAAGGCAATTGCGCACAAAATTGGAAAAATTCAGAAAAGTAACGAGTTTGTTTTCCGACATCCACGTGAACGAAGTCGCAGGCACAGCTAGTACCTACCTAATACAATAATTACGAAGAAAAAGAAAACATACAACACAACACAATACAATATAATAACAACATATAATATTAAAGCTACTACGAAATACAGGAAATACTTTCAACCGTTGCTACAATGACCCTACCTTTCTCACGAAATTTGGTGTCTTATAGCGACTCAGTCAAAAGGTGAGATCACATTAGTCGATTCCGGCCTACGCCGTAGCAGTGTTCTACGACAAAACAGTTCAGAGTAATTATTATACCTCAATGATTAACCCCCCTTTTACTATCTCAAGGATTTATAGTAAAGGAGCCCCCATCGGCCATGTGGTTACATCATAAAACAAAGGGGGTATTGTGTAAGATAATATTATCGGCCTACGCCGTAGACTGCGGCCTACGACAAATAGCTGTGAGCGGTAAATTGTATAGTTATCGGCTGTTTAGTGATTTCGCGATGTTCCGGGTAAGGATTATGCGTCAAATCAACACGTGGATGGGATCGTTAGTATCGGGTCCGCGATCGTTGGAGTTATATAAAACATAACATCACGCCTGTAATTTCTGAAGGGTTCGGCAGAGGCGTACCTATAGTTCACCCACATTCCATCAGTTATGTTTAAGTCCCATTTAATTGGGGGCGAGCCTAGTGTCATCAACCGAAAAACCCAATGAACACTTTGTCCCTCCCGGGAATCGAACCCAGGACCTCATGCTCAGCAGTACCGCTTCCGACTACTCAACCACCAGCTTGGAAATATCGAACTAATCTATTTATTTTATGACGTGTCAAAGTATTTCATTGAAAAATATTTACATAAATAAATAAAATTATTCACTTGTTGAATAATTTATTTTCTATCTTTTTTCATGTAGTATACATATTTATATAATTTTTAATTAAATATGTATTACTTGTATTTTGATCTTAACATCCTTTGTACCATTTTTATTTTAAATCTCCACCTCTCTTAGGAGACTGCTAGAGACATGCCTACGCTCGAACTTAGAATCGAACCCAGCACCTCAAGCTCAGCTGTAGTTCTTGTGACTACTGGACCAACGCAGCAGTTTAACTAGGTACTTTCGACTGTGTCTCCATTTAACATTTATTAACAAGAAATGTGCTGAAATTAAAATCTCAAATTCACGAGGGTGGACATCACAACAACGGCTTTTAACTTTTAGTCCTGTCATGACGCCTACATGTTTAAAAAGTTCATTAAGTCTATAATTAAAACCTGCTTGAATGATAAAATATAGGATGAGTCTCCCGTTTTTGCTTACGTTAGCATACTGTATTGATTTCTATCGCAGGCGTCAAACCGTTATAATATAAGATAAACCGTGTTTAGGTACTTTTATCCTGGGCCAACCACGGGAAAATATGAAAAAAAAAGTTAAAAAAGTAGTTTTCATTATTGAGCATTGAAAAAACGGTATTTATTTTTAGATTTTTTTTTTAAATAAAATATCCATTGTATTGTATTGTTTGTCAATATCCGCAACTCCACGACTCCTTATTCCTTATTTTGCGTGACGTAAAACACCTATGATATAATTTCTGTTGTAGACGTTATAGTAACCACGAAGGGTAAACCGACTATGTTCAAAGAATATAAAAGAATAGAATATTCTTTATGTTACACCATAAGAAGTAACAAGTTATTATTACTTTAAGAGCAACACAGGGTGTTACAATGGACGGCCTTATCGGTAAGATTTTATTGTTATTATGTTATCTTATAGTTGACGGAATCTAAGAAAGAAAGAAAGAAAAGAAAAGTTCAGCTCAGGCACACAAACACACAATACTAAACCATAGAAAACATAAAAAAAGAACAAAAAAGAAAAATAAAATGAAACAGAAGTAATAAAACAGCAATAAAAAATCAAAATATTATTAAGCATGTACCTTACGGCTGTTCTAAAAGGGTCCAATTAAGTAAAAATCTGCTGTCTGTATCCTTTGAAGAAAAGACCTAGTGTATTTTTATTCCTTGATTTCTATTTTTAAACTATAAAACAAGCGTACGGTCTATACATCACTGAATATAATATATAACTTATTGATACATTACAAAACGCCTTCATGGTATCAGTGAAAATAAATTATCACGTTCTCACACCCACACCGACTAACTAAGGGGGAAGTCAGACAGAAGCGGCGTAAGTCACGGACGGTCACAGACAAGGTACACACGTGACACGGACGCGTCTTTTTAAATTATAATATGGAAGAGACGAAACGTAGGCACAGTTACGGTACTTAACGCGACATGTGGTACAGACACTGGCACGAATCTTGAGCGCTGACCTTTAGTTAGTTGCGCAGTTTAGTCCATTTTAGTATAAAGGGTCTATGCACGAACTTATCCTCATTACTGCGTCCAGCGCTTGAGTTCCGTGCCGGTGGTTATATGTCCCATGAAACCCAAGCCTTATACGAACGACCACGACATCTGTACCCTGTTCTCGTTCCATCTGCATCTCATCGCCACTATATGTTTTGAAAACGATGAAATGTTGCGTCTGCGCCCCGTTCATTCTATATATTATGCTTTGAGAGACTTCTTTACATTTTATACTAGCTGACCCAGCAAACGTTGTTTTGCCATATAAAATGTTAGGGGTGGACCACCCTTATCATTTAGGGGTATGAAAAATAGATGTTGGCCGATTCTCAGACCTGCCCGATATGCACACAAAATTTCATAAGAATCGGTCAAGCCGTTTCGGAGGAGTATGGGAACGAACATTGTGACACGAGAATTTAATATATAAGATTAGGTCTCATTTAGAAGACTCCGGTGTCCGAGCTCCATTCTCAACTTACTTTCTTTCTGTCTGGCCTGCGCTTAAGGCCAGTCACGAATAAATATGTTTTCACCGGCTTTTACTTTTTTTACTTACTTCAGTGCATCTATTTACGTTAGGATTTATGACGTACGATTAGTATCGGTTTCACAGACAAAGCCATTTTATTTTTGTACCTGTAGGCATATTTGAGAGATGTTTGAAAGAGTTACCGTGACCCTGGAACGTTAAGGGCAAGGACGGAATACGGATAGGTTTTAGTCAGTGAAAGTCTGACACGCCCTCCCGCTGCACCCAAAACGGGAGAAGTCATTGGCTGCTTTCCCATTCTTAAGAAAATAGGCCTTCATACTTGTAAAAACAAATGTTTTAGATTAACCACCCTTATCAGTTAGGGGTATGAAAAATAAATGTTGGCCGATTCTCAGACCTACCCGATATGCACACAAAATTTCATACAAATCGGTCGGGCCGTTTCGGAGGAGTTCGGTAACTAACATTGTGACACGAGAATTTTATTATATTAGAAGATATTAGATAAATTTATGGAAACACTCATATTCTTTGACAGCGTATCCGTCACCTGCTTGTAACAGGTGGTCTTCAAGGACGATCACCTTGCCTTCCTTTTTAGTATTTTGGGACTAGCTGGGTTTTGTGTTCCAACAAAGAAATTATCATAACATAGTATTACAACTTCAAACGTGGACAATCCAAGCGAGACAAGGATAGAGGATAAGCGCATCCGAAATGTGGTGCTGGAGGCGGATGCTCCGAATACCATGGACCCAAACACAAATGTGTCTGTCCTTTCCCAACTCGATACTAAGACCCGATTTTTTACAGTTTGTCGACAGCGTATTTTGACCTATTTTATAATGCGAAGGGGAGAGTCGTCTTGAAAGGCTGGTCATTGTTGGCAATACCGAAGGACGATTCCCTTGATTTGCCTACAGTTATAAAAAAGGGGGGCGGGGGTGTACCTTAGTCACACCTCTGCCTAACGCTACGGGGAGTACAGGCGCGATGTTATGGTGTTATAAAAACGCAAAATACCAGATTAGAAACATGTTCTATTTGGCCAGTATCTCTAGAAAGGATAGTTTAAAACCCACAGTTGAATCCACAAGAGTTCCAGTAAAAATTCGGGCATATTTGCCTAAAACTGTTTCGGCGAAAACACATAGCCAAACAAAACTAGTGGCATTTGACTAATTCGGAAACAATACTGAATCACTTGGCTATCGTACGCCAGTTCCCCGAACCACTGACTATCCCACAACCACATAGATCGGTATCAGTTAAATTGTAATTTTCTAATTGTCTAACGATCACCGGAATAACTGTTTTGGTTCCACGAATCTGGAAAGTTACGTTAGGTATTGTCTAAGGCTTGAGCCTGTCTCCGGTGACAAGCAGAAGCGACAGACGACAGCGACAAGCGATATTCGGCATTACTGTTCCTATAATTTTATATTTCCTATATTTTTTTAATTTTATAGAGATATATCTATATTATAGAGATATATATAAACATAGACAGGGCTGGGCAAAATTGATACATGATTTAATTGAAATATAAATTACAAAATACTATCTCGCAAATATTTGTATCGTATTATATATGAAATACGAAATACAAAATACTATTAACTATAAAAAGTAATCCAGCCCAGCATGGGCTAAAAAGTAGAGTAAAAAGATTAATCACTAAAACCAGAGTTTCCTTTCATTATTTTTTAAATGTAATATCAGACAAGAAGCCTCTTGTTGGAGAATAAATAAAGCCTGCAAAATTATAATTAATATTTATTTATTTAATACTTTAAGCACACAAATGTACAGAGGCGGACTTAATGCCATAGGCATTTTCTACCACTCAACCTTTGGGTGATGCAGAGACAAACAGTGGCAGGTGCAATTTCTTAAAAGAAAAGTGAAAAGAAATATATATAATAAGATCGCTAAATGAAGGTTAAATGTATTTACGTTAAAATGTATTTTGAAGCCGTAAGTATTTGAAATACTAACTATAAAATACCTCGGCGTCAGGTATTTGAAATACGAATTATGCAAATAAAGAACTATATTCTATTCTAACACGATATCGTCACTAGTATATACCAACCTGAGGGTCTTTACATAACATCACTCCGTCGTTGCTAAAAAAGCCGCTAAGCTGAAGTTAGACTGGACTGGCTACGTCTGTCGCATGCCCAATGAGTTGTGGGCCAAAATAACCACTTTCTTCTGACACAGCCAGAAGGCGTCGCGGCAAATCTCATAGAAGGTGGCGGCACAAGCTGGACAAAACCAACGACGACCAGTGGCCCACATTAGCCTTGGATGGAAACAACTGGAAGTCAGAGAGAGTCCTTTGCACAGTAGTGCGATGACGCAGGCTATGAGTATAGTGTTTTAACTGTCGAACCTGCGTGAATTAAGTAAGTGCCTGTAGGTTAGTCTGTTAAAACACAATGCCTTGCCTGTATTCCCCGAAGGAGTAGGCAGAGGCGTATATAGCACACCCACACATTATCTTATGTGTATTGTTTTATGTAATAGTGGAGGCGAGCCTGTTTGGCAATGCGGGAACAGGAACAAATCTAAATTCTAGGATACTCCTATCATTTCACCATCATGGCTCCAGAAAGAGATGAAATTAAGAATATTTATTTATTTAATACTGTAGGCACTCAAAAGTAACCAAACATACAGACCAAGCACACTGTAAAGATAAAAGTCCATATTTTTATGTTAGTAGGTGAATACTTATAACTACGAGTGTGTTAGTAAAATTTAAAACGATCTTTTTTTTTTTGAACTACGCCCCACACTAGGAATTTCTTCTGTATCGTAGGTGCGTTTACAAACATACAAACTCACATACACAAACAGCCAGACCCGGAACAACTAACTGCAGGCCATACAAAGATTGGTTCTTCTTCATTCTTTTTCTAAAATACAAGTAGCCTAAGTTACTCCTTATAATATTCAGAACTGTGGAAGTCAGTGAAAGTCCCGTGAAAATCGGTGCAGTGGTTTCGCAGATTAGCCGAAGCACACAGTTGAATAAAAAGCTGCTATTTTGACATTACAAACAGATATTCTTCAAAAAGGTCAGGTCAACCGGCCGGCGCGGCGGCGTGCGAATTTGACCCGATATATGAACGTGATCGAAGCGAAAGGAGTATGTAAGGATCGTAGCTGGTGGCGTTTTGTGGGTTTCTGCCTACCCCCATGGGAAAAAGTATTGAGTTTTTGTATGTAGGTATGTACTAACAGACACTTCAATATTATTTTTTTGTATAGATAACTCAGTAATGATTTTTATATGTAGTTTGGTACCTATTATAATATGCGTGATATTAAGTCATATTACCGTTAGTTCGTATAATCGCCAGGACTAAGAATTTAGACCGTTCAAGATTCCAAATAATCCTGGATCTAAACAAGGCTTGGTTATTAATCCTATTTAGAAATTGTAATGCGAAGCTGTCTTAGCTAAAAGCGAGGTCTTAATACGATCAAAGATGGTTTAGTCTTGCAAAGAGGAACTAGCATTCGCAAATGGCCCGGTATATAGGGGATAACGGGGTTAACTACAAGCATTTCACATAATCCGGATACACTAAAGTATCTATATCATTCTTCATCATCCTCCTGCCCTTATCCCAATTTATTTGGGGTCAGCGCAGCATGTCATTTTCTTCCATACATCTCTATTTGCCGTCATCTCAAAAGTCATCTCCTTTCTAGCCATATGGCTACTAAAGATGATATCATCTTTCACACAATCCATCCATCTTTACTTTGGTCTTGTAACCCATTAAACATCACATTTTACCACTTTTTACCACATTTTACCACCACCATTGAACGGGTTTTTATTGCTCTTGAATAAAACATAGTCTCATATTATCTCTCTTTCTATTATATAAAATTCTCGTGTCGCTATGTTTGTCACCAAACTCCTCTGAAACGGCTGGACCAATTTGTACGAAATTTTGTGTAGGTCTGAGAATCTGCCAACAAAGGGTGGTCCTCCCCAAACATTAAGTTTTATTTTTGGCTTAAAATGTGTGGCATTAAATAATATATACAACTCTAAATTTTTACCCTTCTATCACCAACCCCTATATGGCAAAACAGCGTTTGCCCGGTCAATCTAACTTGAATATAGCTAACCAATCATATTATAATAATGAAGACCAGCCATAGTGCCTCTATTAATTGACCCTAATCTAAATGATGGTTGAAACAGTATGTAGGGATAATTAAAACACTGAACAGGGAATATGTTTAGTGTTTTAATTATCCTGAATTAATGAAGGGTGTGGTGATGAAACCATTTTTCCCGTCTGCTACATTGATGGAACGAACGTACCAGGGTGTTTCGGACCAAGTTTAAACAACTTGTTTAAATAATTTAGTGGTAGTTTTGTTGGTAGCATTTATTTATTTACTTTTATTTATTTAGCATTGAGATGGTTGTTGGGTATTGATCGTCCCTAGACCATTTACTTTTGCCTTATACCGGGTAGTATGAAAAGTATGTACATCGTTCTAACTTATACATATATTTGACGACCGATGTGGCGCGGCGGGCGATAGTCCACCTGCGACGCAGGAGGTTGCGGGTTCGATTCCCGCCCTGGGACAAATGTTTATACGATCTACAAAGATTTGTTCCAGGTATACATAGCAAATACCCATAAGGGTATTTATATATATATCTTTGGGTATTTGCTGTGTATAGTAAAAAATATCTATCTATGTAATTAATGTATTGTATTAAGTACATCTAGTACCCATAACATAAGCTCTGCTTATGTTGGGACTAGATGATGCTGTGTGAATTGTCCAACATTATTTATTTATTTATTTTATCTAACACCCTGTAAATTGAAGTCAGTTTTTAAATTATTAATCTTAAAAATAATGATTTTCTTGCTAACGTTTGACAGACGAATGCCTCTCCCGAGACTATTTTGTTAATCAAGTCTGTACGCTATTGGGTCTAAGTGCTTACGCATGAAACCAATCGAGTATTTTTAGATCAACTTAGCTTTTTGTGTGAAAGTTTACCTTATTCTCGTACACAGGTGCCTACGTAACTGATAACCCAACACCGATTACAACGCGTTCTCCCGAAAGTTCGCTTGTAGGTAATATTAGACCTTATTCTATTTTCATCTCAGAGTTTATTACTAAAAGAAGTTTTTCGTGTGGGCTGATAGAGAATAGTCATTACCTATTGATCTTTTTGGATCTATAGAAAGGTGAAGATAGTTCACGGGGCGACACTAGTGTAATAAAAGGAATATGTCGTATGAACAGAAGCCAGCATATTAAACTACCCCAAACTGCCAAATTTATTTGATTGTTTTTCAACTTTACTACATAAGAATAAGGGTTCATGTTCAATTGGAATTATTTGTTACATTGTATGTGAATTTTAAATCTTAAAAAAATAAAAATCAAAACATGCAGCACATAAAATATGAATAAGTGATAGAGCATTAATTAACATTACAATAAATAAGATAAAGAATGTGATGAATAATGAATGTGATGACTGAATGATGTGCAGGCGTCTGTACCCATCTATCTACCTACATCCTTAGAAGATTTTGGCAGATATTGTTTAAAAGGGATGTGTCCTAGGTAAAAGTATATTAAGACTATTTAGTCCGTCAGTAAGATTACCAAAAAATATTGGACACCTATTTTTTGCTTACTCAAATCAATAAAAAGTGACAATGATGTAGCACATCAAAGTTCAGGAGAAGGGGCTTGTGACGTCACTGTTACGTTAAAAGTGTAGCACGGCATGACGTCACGCGCAATTTCAACGCACTAAATCGTCGTCATTTTTGGTTTACGTGACAAAAGAAAAAATACGTGTTCAGTATTTTTGAGTAATCCAACTTTCGGACCAATCACAATTTTTAAGAATACCTACTACCCTATTATAATACCAGCCTGTTCCACTCTCATACAGGCTGGTTTTTTCTAGGCGGGTTGGTGATTTCAGACTGAAATTGGTTAAAAGTCTAGTTTTCGTCACGATGATTTCCTTCACTGATGTCGGTCATTTCTTACAGGTAAACCAAGAAATTGAATTTAAAGTACTTGCCCGGATTTGAACCCACGACTTTGTGCATGAGAGGCGAGGTGTTAACCACTCGGTATTACGACAGGTAAAAACAAAACAATCAATATTTCTTTTATTATTATTTTTAAGTATAGGTAGCTTGATGGTACTGGTAGCTGGTACAATTTTAGCATCTCTAATATTACTTATTTTTATCACCAGTTTTCGTCGAACTGGAACCGCGCAGGTACAGGTAGTGGTGTAGGTACAGACGCCAGCACATCAAGCTACACCAAACTGTCAAAATTTCCCAATTGAACATGAACCTTATTTTTTTGCAATAAAGTTAGAAATCTATCAAAAAAAAAATGACACATTGGGGTAGCTTGATGTGCTAGCCCCTGTACCCACACCAACCAAGTGAATAATAAAATTTTATTTGTACTTATTGTAAAGTCTAGAATACTTTGCGACGTCTTGTTTATTAATAAGCAATACGCAGGGACTTATGTTTATTATATCACGCATTTGCTATAAAATTTTATGCCATTTGTATTGTCGCCTTTATGTTTCAAAGCATACTAGGAACCCGGCTGTGCCCGCGAAAAAAGTTGCTTTAGGTGCTTACAATATTTCCCCGGATATAAGACAAGAAAGAATCGTATTGACTTTAATAAATAAATAATTCTGGAAAATCCACACAGTATCATCTAGCCCCAAGCTAAGCAGAGCTTGTGTTATGGGTACTAGATGACTGATATACTTAATACAATACATTACATAGATAGATGTTTTTTATTATACATAACATAGCAAATATCCAGAATACCCGGAGCAAATTTTTCGATCGTGTAGATCGTACGAACATTCAAGGTGGGAATGGAACCCGCTACCTCCTGCGTCGCAGGCGGACCTTCGCACGCCGCGCCACATCGGTCGTCAAAATCACTTTAGATCGGAATGAAAATTAGTTCACTCCAGGTGTGTACTGCACTGCAGCCGATCTGATCGAGATGTGGCTGCATACGAAACAAACAGACAAAACACAATTTAACTTTGAATAAAAAAAAATGTTTTGGAAAGTCATAGTACCTACATAAAAATTGGGATATACGACACGATAAATTTTATGTAGGTAACTGTAGGTAAATACGTAAATTACTTATGTATTATGTACCAGAAAGCGTCTATCTTAGGAGCTCGTGGCTTAATAAAAAACAGCTACACGGGTTGAGAGGCTGTGGAGGTCAGATAGGTAGTCGCACCATGTAAAATACTGGTATTTAGCTGCATCCGGTTAGACTGGAGGCTGACGCCAACATAGTTGGGAAAAGGCTAGACAGATGATGAAAGCGTCTATCGTTGTGCGAAAGTCATGCATAAAGAAATAAGTAGGTAAAAATTTGTATGTCACTTTTTTACCTTGTGGTGCAGCTATCACAGGGCATGAAGCTATCTTCTCACATGTATGAACTCCTAGTTAGTCGACCAACTGCTGAGCATGAGGTCCCGTGTTGGATTCCCAGGTCAGCCAGTGTTTTTGGGTTTTTCCATTTGAAATTTCTCAGCAGCAGTCCGGAGTCTAGATTAGTGCCCGTCAGGCTCGCCCCCTATTACATGGGACTTACATAGCTGGCGAAATGAAGTGTAGATACCTATAGTAGTTACACCTACACTTCGCCCGCTTACCTTTGGGAAATACACATGTAATGTAGGGTTAAAGGGTAGTATTCTATTTTTATTTGCACATGAGGTGATAATATTTGATTGTATATTTTTCAATTTGACGTGACGATTTTGTTGGGATCACGACCCCTAACCACCTCCCCTCGGATCACCACTGACGTAATATTATGTTGTGCATGGAAATGTATAGGTAGGTATTTCTGATTTTTGTAAAATCATATTGGTGATGTTCTTCAAAAAGGTCAGGTGCGTAGTACTCGCAACCGGCGCCCGGCTTGCGTGTATGAACATAGACGAAGCAAAAGGAGTATGTAAGTAAGTGTGGTTCCTGCCTATCCCCACGGGAAAAAGTCGCGCTATGATCTCCGGTCGCCATAGGGTGACAGACTTGGTGACTCTACCTTCTGAACAAACACAGGCCAGAGACGCAGTGTGCCGAGCATGTAAAGCCACTTCAAAATTCAAAGTGTATTCCAATGTTGCGTAGATTTCGAGATAAACTTCTGTTACAGATGGACAACAAAGTAATCTAAAGGTTTGTTTCCGCAGGTCCACAACACAACAAGCTCAAACTAAACGCATTACGTGAACCGCCATCACGAACTGAAGAACGATTAAAACTTTTTCACCAGTTACGCAGGAATCGGTAGCTAATCTACGAACCATGTAGAAACCAGAAACAAAGTAAAGAATTCATTGGCCTACATTATTTTAAGGCGTTTGCAACTAAGGAAATAATAATATTGATGGTTTTGCCGCCATTATTAGAAATATATGTGCATCCGTGATGACTCGTGTTCGCGGCAGTACCTACCAACAGTATTCTGACTATTCGCAGATCGGTGGGATTCCCCGATGCTGCGAAAACAGGTGTGCCCCTCCACGCTGAATTTGAATTGTGTATTTTTATCTCTGTCTGTAACCAACACTGGAAGTTAAGAAAAATTGTTACTAACCCTAAGGTCTCCGGTTTGAAATAAAAACTTTCTATTCTATTCTATAACTGAAAACTGTACAGACGCCAGCACATCAAGGTATCCCAAACTGTCAAATTTTCTTAAACGAACATGGACCTTATTATTTTGTAATAAAATTGTAAAACTATTAAAGAAATTTGACAGATCGGGGTAGCTTGATGTGCTGACTTTTGTACCTACCTACTCAAAGAATAATCAAATGTTTGTTTCAGTCACATTAGATGTTCTGGTGTTTCCCTAAAAGCTGTTTAGGGACCCAAAATAAATGTATTAGCGCAGACTCTGTTCTTCGGCTCAAAATTTAACTAAAACGCGGGTATTGACACCTCGAGAAATGGACGAAGCTGACGGTGACAGATAAGAACTAAGTTAACAATGATGTCAAATTAGAATTTACTTTGAACTTCGCCATGTTCTTGGACGATGCAATTGAAGAGTTAGCATATTTGTATACATACTTGAGTTCAACTTTTAAAGACTAACTGTCAGTTCTTAGTACATTTAAAGTCCATCCCTTTCACGTTGTTCATGAGAGTAAGAGATAGAAATAGCCTAAATAAAGGAAATCGGCAGAATTGTATTTATTATAAAATAAAAAACCTCAGGATGTAGTTTTAACATATTTTTTAATACTATGAATTCTATACAACGTAGGTATATTTTTTAAACACGGGTATATCCACAAAATACATTGTACAAAATATCACAATTGTTTTCTTACAGCAACAATACTATGACATCTCGGCGACAAAACGGGATCAAATAACTTAACAAGATAAACATTTTCAAGCCCATTTTCAAATAAAAACATTAATCTATCCAACAATATCAAACTTTCAACCACTTGAGCCAAACATAACCTTAGCAAATAGAATAACACGAGTTTTTTCCACTGGCAATCCATATTTTTATGTATATCTGTAAAGTAACTGCCCGGTAAACTATCATAAAGTTCTAATTTTAAAATGTCGTCCGCCATTTTGAAATATTGCTGGAATGTTTGACATTTCGGGGTTATCCTTTTCAGTTTGCCTGCGGAGATTTTGTGGTTGGGTAGTTGCTCTTGGATTATAGCCTGTGGAACGTTCAAGAAATTTTAAAATGGGTAGGTGAATAATTATATTGTTAAAAACACATTTTATTGGCTTGTAAACAATTTCTTAATAAAAATCAACAAATACATTCAAATAACTCGTAAAGCATTTTCGGTGGGTGACAGTACTAAGGCAATAAGTACATCATTACCTTATGATGAACCTATTGATAACGTGACGTCATCCAGCTGTCAAACACAGAAACGTTCTTGGTTCACTCCCAAGTGACGTCATTGGCGATGCGAAAGACGCTCTATTATTGGCCGAATCATTTGACCATTGATAAACTGGTTTATTATAGAAAATCAGGATGTTAATTCGTGACTTTTAATTAAGAAATCATTTAACAATTATGTAATCTTGTAGGATTATATGATATGGTAGTTATGCTATTCCTGACAAATGAAAATTTCAACTCAACACCGCTATATCAAATGTCCAATCTATTGTTTTTGATAATAAAATGCATAAAAAATATATCTTTAAAATTAGTAAGTATTCAATGTACACAAAATGTGCATGCCTATTAGGTTAAACATAGCGATCCTGACATTGTCAGGATCGCTATGTTTTTGTTATATTGTACCTAAATTTTACAAATAAAAAAATTGAATTTGAGCATTAAGTAGATGTTACCTGCAATAAGGCTCTGTACAGCAAACTGGTAGAAGGCAACTGGCGTTGACTGAGCACTCTGTCTATAGACTGCGCTGCTAACATCCTTGCGTTTCTGCCCAAGTTATAACCTAAAAAATACCGTTATAGATTAGGTGAGTACGGGTCAACCACCATACAAAAAGTTTTACTTAGGTCATCATAACATCACGCTTGTATTCCCCGAGGGGATAGGCAGAGGTGCACCTATGGTAACACCCACATTTCGCCAGTTATGTTTTGAGTCCAATGTATATGTGTCCATGTCCGGCCTATTGCCATCAACCGGGCACAAATCCAGACTCCGGGCTGTTAATGAGAAAATTCCTATTGGAATATCTGAACAACTTTGCGCAACCTGGGAATTGAACCAAGGATCTCACGCTTAGCCGTCGCCCTTGCGACTATTTTATATTACTGAAATAATTGTAGAACTTGCAAGCTGTTACGCGCGACTTCGTCCGTGTGGAAAATGGGTTTTAATTTCCGCACGCGCAACCTCATAGCGAGTGAGACGGACTTATACTGTTGTTCTCTGAGTGAATTCAATTATCCCCCCCCCCACCAATCCAACACACATGAGCCCTTCATAATATGGTAGTTAGAGAGAGAAGATTCTGCCAATATTTCTCTGATTCCTTCCTTACTGATGGTGAGCGCTTTTATCTTCGGCCTATGTATATGGTGAGTGCCACTACTAACTAAATTATTTTGGAAATTTCACTATCCTATTGTTAAGTGGTACATAAAAAGCACGATTCGAACGAAATTTCAATGATATAATGCCAATAGTCTCGGAGTAAAATGCCAATGTGACATGTAGACAGATTAACGGCCAGGCGAACAGACGGTACCGGTTCCGTTTTTACTTTTTGGCTATGGAACCCTAAAAAGAACGCACCTCTTAAGCACTCCGACATAGGGAACCCCTGGCTGCTCTCCCCGTTTCCATAGTCCCGTTGAAACACATCGAACATGTTGACATCGACGCTTTCGCTCAGCAGATGGTAGCAGCAAGGCACGTTGAACACCGCGGCGGTGCTCGCCTGGGAGGTGAAGATACGGAGCGAGTCCGGGCCCAGGTTGCCGCATGTGTGCAGACCTGCAACGAGCAACCAATGTGTAAACGTTTTGAACGCCATTGTTACAAATACTTAACAAGCGAACGCATGCCCTGTACGCCAACATCACAAATATGTTCACTGTCTCCTAAGATACAGGACTACTTATAGGGGACAGGGTTACATAATCTGTGTAGATTTATGTAGATATACCATGTTATTTTGTACATCTGTTTTTGTGTATCATGAATCTTGTGTGTATCGTAATAAAGATTATATATGTGATGAATCATTTAGTGAGAAATTATTTTATTATTTATTTCTTTTGTTAGGGCTTATTTATATATCTTAAAAATTGAAGCTCCCGTACGTTTGCCCGTACCATTGCATGAAACAAATTAAAATAGACTACGGATATTGAGAAATTCATGATAACAAAGCAGAAATTAAACGTTTTTATTTAAAAGGTTTGATGTGTAAGGCGCGTGCGTTTATGTTCTGGCTTTCCTAAAGATTGGATAATCAATTTGAGAAACCACATAAGAAGGTCTACAAAAAAAAAGATAAAGGCTCGTCTAGTATGCTCCCGTCTGACATTTGTAGGTCTTTGACAGTCATTACGGACGGCGTGAAGAGACGAGTCGGCGTCGAGATGCGGGCGGCGTTGCGACTAATGAGAGAGTGAGCGAAGGCATTGCCTTTTTTTTCTCTCTGTCTCTTTATTTAGACAAATCACCCGCGCCTCGACGCAAACGAGACTCAGCCGGGTCCTTAAGACGATGATGGGTACTGCGTTCTATATAAGTTTGTGCAATTGATAGCCGGGGCAATCTTCCCCGCTTTATTTTGTTCTGAAATACCTGTTAGTAGCAGCTTCACGTCTTGCTCAGCGAACTCGGGGAACTGTTTCCTCACGACACTGGTCAAGTCGGTATGTTCCGTGATGAATGCGGCCGCAAACCTGTGCAGGTTCTTGTTGAAGCTCTCACTCATTCGCTCTTCGTTCCCTTCGTTTATACGCTTGGCTATTGCGTGCCACTGTTTCTGTACGAGAAGAATAATAAAATTAATAACACACAAAATTGGCCGTCACGGGACGCCCGGCAGATGTAAAACATCGAAATTGATGGTTTTTAAAAGAATCGAATTCAGTCGGTCGGTCGGTGGAGAGGGGGCATATAGTAAGCAGCTCAAACAGAGAAGCAACAGAGTGTATAGATAGCGTATAGAGTGTATAGACAGCGTATAGAGTGTATAGCACACACACAAGGCAGACGACAGTGGTTGCCACCACTCTCGACTCCCTATAGGCGCCTTCAAGCCGTTATGCCCGCTCTCACACGCCCTCTCTTATTTTTTAGTATGAAAGTCAGCACCAGTAGCACATAGAACTGACCATAATCTAAATGTGATGTATTGCGCAGACTTTCACATAGCTAATGACGTCACAAACCACAAACACGCACATACCTGTATAGTCCTGACCCTGCCGGGCCCGGCGGCCACGGCGGCCGCGTCGCAGTCCAGGCTGAGGCTGCGCACGCCGTAGGCCAGGCCCAGCGCCGCCGCCAGCGCGCCGCGCCCGCCGCCCGCCTCCACGCAGCACGCCGCGCCGCACGCCGCCTGCAGCGACGCCACCAGGCGGGACATCGTCTGCACCTGGACGGGAACATGCTTTGCTTGCTTTGCTTGGTAGTAGATATGCAGACCTACCTTACTGCCTCCCTCAGAGGTGGTAAGGTGGCGAGGTTTTGAGGGTGAGCGCACCAGTCGTGTAGATCCTCAAGGCAAGTCCGTTGGTTCACCTTCTCGTGGTTGCCGCCCTGTTATTGGCCTAATTCCTTAAGAAGTAGACGCAACAAAAACCAACGGGCGTCCTTTCCACTCCCAACCGTGACCCTGGTGATTAAGAGGTTGCGGGCTCGTCGTCACTACAAGCAGCTGATGTCGAGTAGGAGTAGTAATCACCTGCGCTAGGACCTGCGCAGTTGAGCGCCGTAAGCAGGGATGAAGGAGTCCTGGGGGGTTGAGCCGATCGGCGCTGGTGGTTATGCGTCCGTGAGGCAACACGCCCTCTTTGGTCTGGATTTCAGGCGAAACGGTGGCCCTACTCATTAGCCAGGGGTAGGGAAATGGTCACAGTGTCCCGTCAGAGGGCCACAGGCGAGGTGCGTGAGGTCCGCTGGCGCCATCCTCGGGTGGCAGAAGCGGTGGGTGAAGGTCATGCTGACGGTGTAAGTGAGGGTTGATCAGCTCGTCGGGGGTAGGCCTTTCGAATCCCGATGCCGGCCCGATCGAGCACCCGATGTCGCACTGTAAACCAGCCTTGCGTTCCTATATCTCTCTGGTAGTCCTAACGATCAAGCTTCTTAACAGTGAGACGTTCCCAGTTGCGGGCTCCATGGTGGGTGGGAGCCAGAGAGACGAATAATACTGCTTTTTATACATGGACAATCCAAGGCCATTTCAAAAAACCGGAGTGAAGTCAGCGAAAGCCGACTCAGCTCCTAAGCGGGATGCTAACAACACCCCGCTCGCCCCTGGAGGTCCTGCGGGTAATACTGCAGGCACCAGCGCGGGTGCCGGTCCGATTGTGGCGAAAGCTGCAGTTCGGACCAAAACAAAGTCCCAGCTTAAGCAAAGGACGTCAGCGCTGCCTGGGACCAGTACTGACCCTTTTAGAGCACAGGCGAGGACGGCGACGACTCATTCCACAGCCGGACCTAGCCTTAGCTCACAAATACCACCTCCTGCGGCTCTTCAAGCTGCAAATCAGCAGGTTGTTACCGAGCAATCGAGGACGCCTGGCACTGACGACGCGTTCTCACGCGGTTGGCAAGTGCAAAAACGCAAGGCCAAGGGTAAACACACTCAACAAGCCCATTGCCCTTTTACTGTCCACCCGGGCCGTCCTGCTCCTGCAGATCTGGCCAATAGGGGGGACGGGCGCAACGGTAAGGCACTCCGTCAGGCGTGCCGCCGTGCAAAACGGAAGGAGGGTAAAGCTGCTCGTCGTAAACAGGCTACCGCTGCCGGGTCAAGCCACAAAACTAGCAGCAAGGTCGACTTCTCCGCGGGGAAACGGTCGCAGGCCGAGGCCGGTGAAAGCCGACCAGAGCCTGCTGGACCGTCAACCAGCGTCGAGAGGAGGCCAGCTACAAACACCAGACCAAGGAAACAATCCGATTGGAAGGATCAGGCTACGGCCAAGCGGGCTCTCAACGAGACCTTGTCGCCTCGTGGGGAGCAGAAGCGGCCGCGGCTTGACCATTCCAAACGGATTGAAGACAGGAAAAGCTACGCCCAAGCTGCCAGCGCCACCCTGAACGTCGCAATCACCAGCGAGAGCACAGGGGCCATCAGCAAGGACGTATCGGATCAGGTACTCGCTGCTATACAGAAGCAGATAATCTTAGAGGCCTGCTCCCCCAAGCAAGACACTCCCGGGCCGACGTTCAACGCCAAGCCGCTGTTCTCCGAGGGGGTCCTTAAACTGTGGTGCGGTAACGACCACACCTTAGCATGGCTAAGGAATACGTGGCTGAGTCTAAGCTGGTCGTCAAGAATCAGTCGGAAATCATGAAGCGAGCACGATGTGGAGTCGTGATCCCAGACGAGCAGGGGGTCTACGGAGAGGCGACCAATATAGGGCGCGCTCTCAGCTACCAGAACCCCTGGATCGACGTGAAGAGGTGGGTACTCCTCTTCGCTGACAAGCAGGAAGCAGCACGGTTCGTTGCGGTGGGCATCCCTGAGGACCAAATTCCAACCCTGATGAAGGCCGGACGCCGACTCTCAATTGGATTGGGGTCGGTTTACGTAAGATTTCAGGGTCCGAACGGCAGATTCGCCGATGTCCCTCAGGGGTGGAACGCCGCAGCGACGGCCATGACGGTGGAGGCCAAGCCCCCCGTTCCAGGTGACGCAGTAGACAAGACTACAGACACGACCAACCCGAGAACTGCGGCGGCCGAGCCGGCCTTAGCTGGGCCGGCCGCCTCCGGGGCCACCGTGGGGGCCGTCCCCTCGACGGGTGGGGAGCTGGAAGACATGATACTGTCTCCGGCCTCCGATCCGGGAGGGGACGGGTTTGACGAGGGCTTCGACCTGTTTGCCGGGTTGAGACTGGAGGGAGACGAGGAGGGTGCGACCAGCAATGGCGTCCCTTTCGTTGACCTGTAAGGTCGTGCAGGCAAACCTCCACCACAGCCAGACAGCGACGGCTCAGTTGCGCAAGTGGCTGGAGGTACAAGATGCGGCCGTTGCCCTGATCCAGGAGCCGTGGATTAGGGCTGGCCATATACAAGGACTCTCCAATCTCGGTGGTAAGATTTTAGTCACTACAGACCACGATCATCCTAGATCGTGTATCTATGTAATAGGTAACCTTAAAACACAGATCTTAGCAGATTTCTGTTGCAGAGATGTCTCTGCAGTTAGACTGTCTATACAGCGGGATGGTGTGGAGATGCCAGTAGTCTTTGCCTCGGCTTATATGCCTGAGGCAGAGACACCGCCACCCCATGACCTCGCCCGCCTCGTAAGTTACTGCGAGAGGAGCGGGATGGAGGTTGTTATTGGGGCTGACGCAAATGCCCATCACCCACTGTGGGGCATGGACACGCAAAATGATAGGGGTAAGACATTGGTTGAATTTTTATTTACAACAAACCTATCCCTATTAAACACAGGCTCCGAACCAACATTCGTAACCAGAAGAAGCCGCACGATCATTGACCTCACCATGGCCTCTGAGGGTGCAGCGGAAATCACCTCGGGCTGGCAGGTCTCCAAGGAGACCTCGTGCTCGGATCACAGGTGGATCCGCTTTGACATCCAGGTCTGTGCGACACCTATACCGCCACGACGCAACCCAAGGAATACTAACAGGGTTGCCTACACACGCACGCTTGCTATCAAGCTGGCGACACTAAGCAGTCCACCAAGGTACGTGGACACAACGCAGATAGATGCACAGGTCGAGCACATCACTGCATCAATGATAGACAGCTACCATACTGCCTGCCCAGTAACCACACTGCCCGTAACACCAGGTAAACAACCCTGGTGGGGCGCCGAACTGGAACGCAAGCGCGGTAAGGTAAGGAAGGCTCTGAACAGAGCCATGAACACATGGGCTGACGAGGACTGGGACGCATACTACGCGGCCAAGTCTAGCTACAAAAAATGCATCAGATTCAGAAGCACCGCAGGATGGCGTAAGTTCTGTGGCAATATTGAATCCTGCCAACAAGCAAACAGGGTAAGGAAAATACTGGCGCAACAGCACACACCTGGGCCAGCCACTCTCCGTAAACCTGACAATACCTTAACCACATCACCAGAGGAAACGAGACGCGTCCTAATAGAAACTCACTTCCCAGGAAGCGTCCTCACTCAGGAAATTGATTGGTCTGATACAATGCAAACACCGTCAGGAAATGACTGGCTATACGCAAACAAGATGATCACATTGGAGAAAATCCAATGGGCCATCGAAAACTTCCAACCCTTTAAGGCAGCCGGCCCCGATGGTGTTTTCCCCGCCCTACTGCAGTGGGGTGGTACCTCGGTTGCCGTAAGATTAGTGCCTCTGTTGCGGGCATGCCTGGCCTACAGACACATCCCGAAAGGTTGGAGGGAGGTGAAGGTTATATTCATTCCTAAGCCAGGCAAGAGTGACTACACAAACGCTAAATCCTACCGACCTATCAGCCTGACATCGTTTCTCCAAAAAACCTTGGAGAGACTATGCGATAGGGAGCTAAGAGACGGCGCTCTTAAAAACATACCACTACACCAACATGCATACTGCTCAGGTAAGTCGACGGAGTCAGCTCTTCACCTGGTGATTAGCCGGATTGAAGAAGCAATTCACCAAAAGGCTACCTGCCTAGGCACATTTATAGACATCGAAGGCGCCTTCGATAAAACAAACTTCTCCAGTATTAGTCCCGCCCTCTCCAAACATGGCGTGGATCAGGTATTAACAGATTGGATTACTAACATGTTAAGCAAACGAGTGGTTCGTCTGGAAGAGGACCAGAACATGGCCTTGATAGCCAGGGGTTGCCCCCAAGGAGGCGTTTTATCTCCCCTCCTCTGGAACCTGGTAATAAATGACCTCATCAAAATTCTAAATGACAACCACTACGACACGATAGGTTATGCGGACGACCTCGCAATCCTTGTGTCAGGGAAGGTGACAGGGACGATCTGCAACCTCACTCAACAGGCACTACGCATCGTTGAACGATGGTGTAGGGAATTTGACCTTTCGGTGAACCCCACTAAAACCGAAGTAGTCATGTTCACCAAGAAAAGAACACTAGGCCACTTTAGCCTACCAAAACTATTCAACACAGAACTCCAACTAGCGAACGAGGTCAAGTATCTTGGGGTCATCCTTGATAGTAAGCTAAACTGGAGTAATCATCTAGACAACAAACTAAACAGGGCCTGTATCACCTTTTGGCAGTGCAGGAAAATGATAGGCAAGAAGTGGGGCCTATCACCCAAAATCATACTTTGGCTATACAACACTGTTATCCGACCAATGATCGCATACAGTGCCGTGGTCTGGTGGCCCCGCACCAAACTAACTACAGCCTCAAGCAAACTTCAACGCACGCAGAGGCTAGCTTGCATGGCAATCACGGGCTGTATGAGGACTACTACCGCAGCTCTTGAAGCAATGCTGGAAATCCCGCCCCTCCACCTGTTTATACAACAGGAAGCGACGATGGCGGCGGTACGCCTAAAAACACTAAATCTCTGGAGTAAAAGAGAAACACAACACTCCGCGTTACTTGAGGGACTCTACAAGGAGTTCCCCTTGACTAAAGCCATAAATGACCGGATTCCCAAGCAATTTATCTTCGATAAAAGATACAAAATCCAACTCCATGAGGATCACCGGTACGAGGGGCAACGTCCAGCAGAGTTGCGTATTTTCACAGACGGATCCAAGACAGGTACCGGCTCTGGCGCTGGCATCTTTTCGGAGGACCTCAATATACATATAGCCACACCTCTAGGGGCCCACAATACGGTGTTCCAAGCAGAGTGTATGGGTATATCCCTAGCAGCCTCAGCTATCGCAGCCAGACAGGTTCAGGACCACACTGTCCGTATTCTATCAGACAGCATGTCGGTCCTGCAAGCACTAAAATGCTACACAACCAACTCTGGGCTTATATACGAATGTCATCACCGCTTAAATCAGGTGGGTATTCTAAACAACATAACCATTCAATGGATCAAAGGACACAGCGGTTCTCGTGGCAATGACGCTGCAGACGAACTCGCAAGAAGGGGATCTAGCATGGCAGTAATGGGACCGGAACCCATTGTACCACTCCCCTTTGGGTATATACGCACTCTGGTAAGGAAACGCACTAGGGTTCAACACAACAAAATTTGGTCAGACCAAACAGACTGCAGGCTGTCCAGGGAGGTACTCCCTGCAATTGACGGCCGCTTTACAAAACAGGACCTACAACTGACTAAGCAGCAGCTGCGCACAGTCACAGCCGCTGTCACAGGTCATGGGTCATTTAACAAGCACCTATTTACTATAGGAGTTACAGATAGCCCACTGTGCAGAGCTTGCATGGAGGTGGACGAGACGGCGGACCACGTGCTTCTCCACTGTCCAGAGGTTACTGCATACAGGGCTAAATACTTCGGTAACCCGGTTACTCTCCGAGAGATCGCCAGTAACGTCAGGGCGCTGCTGGCCTTTCTCGGGGAACTGGGGTGGATCGAATAAGGTATTGTCCCACCCTTTACGCAAAATACGCGCTACGTCGTGGAGTTGCGGAAATCGGCCCGTATAACAATACAATACAATACCTGGACGGGAATACAGCTCAACTTATCCGCGCGATTGAACATATATACAAGAACCCGACAGCAACCGTCCGGCAGTAGCCCACCACAGACCCCCTCTTTTTTTATTGGACTCTGCAGAACAGTTTCTGGATAGGTCAGTTGCTCGGGTAGATCAATGGTTAAGCTACGCTTGGCGGAATCGGACCGTGGATGGCTGACCGTCCATTATGGTGCCTGGGCCTGGATAGCACGTTAGGCCATTGGTCCTGGTTGTCATTTGTATACGTTAACTAAACTAACCAAAGGCATCTTCTTACCCAGAACATGGGTTGTGGAGGTCAGATACTGGTTTTAGCTGCATCTGATTAGACTGGAAGCCAGCAAAGGCTAGACTGATGTTTTTAGTAATACATAAAAATATTATTTATTTATGTCTTATATCACCACGAAGGCCAATCGCATAGACACTGAGAATGTTTAAAATCAATACATAATACTGTCAGCCAGACCTACAAGATGTTCTTCTATGCAAGGCCCTACCTCATAACTCTTCTTGCTAGTCATAAACTGTTTGACGCGTATCTCAGGTCTAATGTCACCGCCCCAGGTTCTGATGCGCTCCTGAAGTTGTTCAGCAGATAGGCAGTACTCATTGTTGACAGCCACGCAGTGGGAGCGGGCTGTGTGGATCCAGTTAGAGAGGGTTGAGTTATCTGGAAAATTACAATGGATCTAGGTTAAATTCAGAGTGTTTTGATACTGTTATTCATGAAGGCAAGTTACCATTGCGTGTATGTAGGATCTTAGATACACAAGACACACACACACATTGTTTCTGTATGCCTAAAGGCAGCTCGGCCAATAATGAGCGCTACCCAGCTTACGCTCGCACGAGCGAACATTCATAACGTAGCCCCGCTAAACTTCGTGAATAGCGTAGTGTCCTTAAAAATTCTAATGGGTCCGAAAGTTGGATTACTCAAAAATACTGGACACGTATTTTTTCTTTTGTCACGTAAACCAAAAATGACGACGATATAGTGTGTTGAAATTGCGAGTGACGTCATGCCGTGCTACACTTTAAACGTAACAGTGACGTCACAAGCCCTTCTCCTGAACTTTTATGTGCACTTTTTATTGATTTGAGTAAGCAAAAAATACGTGTCCAATATTTTCTGATAATCTTACTGACGGACTAAATAGACTTACTATATTTTTACCTAGGACACATCCCTATTACAAGAGCTAACAAAGACTTGCTAATTGGAAGTGTAGTGTGATAGCCTTAGGGACATACTCATACATAAATATTACATTTATATTTATGTAATTCAATTAAACTTGATGAGGGTGATATTCCCAAGCCAATTAAGTCTATTATTAATTTGTTATGTTTAGATCATATGAACATGTAAGTTAATGTTTGAGGTACTCTTTGGAGGAAAGCACCAGACATATTTTAGTGGACCTGCCCTACAATGGAAGTAAGTATGTATGTGTCAATCATTGTGTAGCTCAAGTCAGAACTTAAGCAGCTAAACAATCCACATGTCACACAACATCATGACATAGAGGATGCTAAGGATGATAACTAAACACAAATACATCCAGCATGCCCTCCATAGACCTCATATAGTGATAGCATACTCATTGTTAGGCCTTTGCCCTGCAGTGGGACAGTAACAGGCTGGTACTATTATTATTATTTTTAATATCACGGTTGTGGTCATTAAGTGGTCAAGGTCCATTCACTTAATGATCATAACAGCAAGTATAGTGAGGTCCAAGTTTAGCTTAACCATTTGGTGTTAGAATAGAATGATGTTGAATAGAAAAACCCAGAGCCCGGATCTGTGCCCAGTAGATGACAATGCGCTTGTCCCTTATTACATGGGACTTAAAAACATAACTGGCAAAATGTGGGTGTACTAGTAGTAGATCTCTGTGCCTAGCCTCTCGGGAATTACTGGCATGATGCTAAGGATGATAACTAAACACAAATACATCCAGCATGCCCTCCATAGACCTCATATAGTGATAGCATACTCATTGTTAGGCCTTTGCCCTGCAGTGGGACAGTAACAGGCTGGTACTATTATTATTATTTTTAATATCACGGTTGTGGTCATTAAGTGGTCAAGGTCCATTCACTTAATGATCATAACAGCAAGTATAGTGAGGTCCAAGTTTAGCTTAACCATTTGGTGTTAGAATAGAATGATGTTGAATAGAAAAACCCAGAGCCTGGATCTGTGCCCAGTAGATGACAATGCGCTTGTCCCTTATTACATGGGACTTAAAAACATAAGTGGCAAAATGTGGGTGTACTAGTAGTAGATCTCTGTGCCTAGCCTCTCGGGAATTACTGGCATGATGCTAAGGATGATAACTAAACACAAATACATCCAGCATGCCCTCCATAGACCTCATATAGTGATAGCATACTCATTGTTAGGCCTTTGCCCTGCAGTGGGACAGTAACAGGCTGGTACTATTATTATTATTTTTAATATCACGGTTGTGGTCATTAAGTGGTCAAGGTCCATTCACTTAATGATCATAACAGCAAGTATAGTGAGGTCCAAGTTTAGCTTAACCATTTGGTGTTAGAATAGAATGATGTTGAATAGAAAAACCCAGAGCCTGGATCTGTGCCCAGTAGATGACAATGCGCTTGTCCCTTATTACATGGGACTTAAAAACATAAGTGGCAAAATGTGGGTGTACTAGTAGTAGATCTCTGTGCCTAGCCTCTCGGGAATTACTGGCATGATGCTAAGGATGATAACTAAACACAAATACATCCAGCATGCCCTCCATAGACCTCATATAGTGATAGCATACTCATTGTTAGGCCTTTGCCCTGCAGTGGGACAGTAACAGGCTGGTACTATTATTATTATTTTTAATATCACGGTTGTGGTCATTAAGTGGTCAAGGTCCATTCACTTAATGATCATAACAGCAAGTATAGTGAGGTCCAAGTTTAGCTTAACCATTTGGTGTTAGAATAGAATGATGTTGAATAGAAAAACCCAGAGCCCGGATCTGTGCCCAGTAGATGACAATGCGCTTGTCCCTTATTACATGGGACTTAAAAACATAAGTGGCAAAATGTGGGTGTACTAGTAGTAGATCTCTGTGCCTAGCCTCTCGGGAATTACTGGCATGATGCTAAGGATGATAACTAAACACAAATACATCCAGCATGCCCTCCATAGACCTCATATAGTGATAGCATACTCATTGTTAGGCCTTTGCCCTGCAGTGGGACAGTAACAGGCTGGTACTATTATTATTATTTTTAACATCACGGTTGGTGCAGTGCCTGAGCAATTGACTGCTGTGCTGCGTGTGGTGGTTTGTGTCCGTCATAGAACAAATATTTGTATGACTCACAGGAGTTCCGGGTCTGGTTGTTTGTGTAAAATTGTGTATTTGAGTTTGGATTTTTGTAAACGCACACACAGTACAGGAGAAAATCTTAGTGTGGGGAAACGTTTTATAAAAATATAGTTAATGTTACCTTTTGTTTCTTTTCCCCCTGCCTTACTCCAGAACAGTTCTAGGGCCTCATTCAGCTCTAAACCATCAAGTGTTTCCCTTAGTGAGCGAGGCAGTAGTCTCTCCCAGTGATTTTGAGTGACAAACTCCACCATATGGCAGTTAGTTATAGGTAGTAGGGGCTTCAAGTATTTGGTGATTGAAACTATGTGGTCATGAATTTTACTAATTGTGGATTTCATTGGTGATTCTGGAATAGAAAAAAAAATTGCTTTAGTGTTGTACATAATAGATATAGTACATAAAATCCTTCAACTCCATTGATATTGCATCAATCCTCTGAGTAAATTTGCTAGGTAACATACATATAAACAGTACATGGATTCATGCCAGTTGCAAGTACTACGGATCTAACCTTTCTGAAGAATATCACCATGAGGTCAGTGTGTTCTTCTAGGGTGTCCACTTCCGTTTTTTCTAGTTATGGCACTTTCCATGAAATAAACCTAAAATGGTAAAACATGTTACCACTAAGATCTGATGTCAGTGACAGCATTCCAATGACACTACCTCCATGTTTTTTGTTTTGGGGCAAGCCTGCCACACTATTCCCAAACAACTGCAACTCCTGAAAATCAGAATCAACAGTGGCAACCACCAGAAAAGCGTCGAGACAATGAAGCCCGACAGGTCCCATAGAAACGATTCAACAGTCTTGGATCCCGCAACTAAATTAATCAGGAACAGCGGAGGAGTTAGAAAAATACATAATTTCCACTACCTCCATGCTTATTGATTTACAAAAATAAAGCATGGAGATTTTTAACAACTTCAATAACAGAATGTTATAACTTCACTTACCGTCAGAAGGAAACTCCTGCATCGTAAGGATTAGAAGAAGGTATCTTCAACAGTGCACAAGCTTTCTTATACTGTGCCCTTATAGTCTCTGCCATGCCCAGTATATCGTGATCCTCAGAGTTGGTTCTTGGGAAAGCATCAATGAGTTCTTTTAATCTGGTCAGCTGCGATATTATCTTGTCAGAGTACTTTGTGTCAGATTTCTCATTGAATTGGATATGGTGTGTGACAATACCTAGATAGTATCCTGGAAAATAGGTTTGTAATTTACTTTACTTAATACTACCATTTTATATGCCAAGTTTTTAGCAAATAAATGATATTCTATTCTATATTCTACTATCTACTTTCACATTTGTGGTTATATAAATTACGTTTGCAACTGCTTTAGAGTGATCATAATATATATTTTACCCAACTCCCGGCCTAGTTCTGCTCCTCTATGGTATCCCAAATGATAACCCTCTGGGTTTCCTGCTTCGGTTCCAGCTCTAAAGCCTTGATCATAACTTTCCTTATGTTCTCTCTCCTCACTGAGCACAATATAGTCTAAAAGATCGTTGAAATCCTTATCTTCAGCCATTAGCCAGCTGTCGTTTAACTCGTTATTACCATAATAGAATGCGATATTCCTCGCAATCTCAAGCAACAAACAAAACTATCAAGAATTCAAGATTAACTATTTTTAGGTTATGTTGTTGATCTTCAGTGCTGTGTTGGATTTTCATAATTTCATTCATAGAGTTGGGTTAGTTTGACAATTCTTAAAAATTAAATAATTAAACGCAATTTACTGTGTTTAGCATAATTTCTACAATATATGGAATACCATATTTTGTAGTTTTTTCAGCATTATTTACTGGACAAATTGTTATTTAATGTTTCAAACACACTCGTACTATAATCACACAGTACACACTTCTGAACCTATGATCCGTAACTATAAACGAAACGTTGACATTCCTTCTGGGTCTGGCTATCTGTGACTGACAGTGACAGTGAGTGACATTAACTTTTCCTCGCGGAAAAGTTATCAACTTTGACATTTATTTATTCGGTCCATTGGGATTGGTTCAATTTGGTTCCTAAATTACAAATCTAAAATCTAAAAAAACATTAACTAACCAATATGTCTAAAATTATAACGGCAGATGAAGTTAAAAAACACAATACCAGAACAAGCGTGTGGATGGTGATTCGTAACGACGTTTACGATGTAACACGATTTCTTCAAGAGGTGAGAGAAACCTACCTTGATAATCCATTGGACCTAGGCTAACAATAAAAAATTAGCGTGTCTACATTGTGAATTAAGTATCTGAGACAGAAATCTAATGTGTACTAATCTGTTTATAATGACGTCGGTGAATTTCATGTAAACATCACCTGTTGATTGATTACATTTATTTGTAGAAGGAGGACCTGAATTTATCAGTCACCTTTAAGTATGATTAACGCCGGGGTATTGTGACGTGTTATGCAGTTAATAATTATAAATAAATAAAAATAAAAAAAAAATTGCATAAAAGGTGTTGCAGTAAATACAATAAAACGGTTGCACTTTATAAATGAACATTGGTATACAACATAAATGGTTGGGGTAGTGTCCTCTTAGATAGGCTACATAATAGCCTGTATTAAAGAGAAACAGTGCCATATCCCTCAAGAATGGAGAAATCAATTGCTTAATGTCTAGTTAATAGTTAGTTACTTACTGCTTAGTTACTTTTATTCTACAGTGACAATACTGACCTATTATGAATTAGATAAATATAAGTAAAATAGTTATAAAAGTAGGTGTATGTTCAATTTAACCTATGACCTGCCTGACTATTGTAGGTACTCTATTATGAGTCCCAAGTATTTACATTTGGGTCTAACCATAGAGACACCACTACAGTCAAAGGTGTTATAATTATATTGAGTGACTTGTTGAATAGATCAAAAGGACCAACAGCTACAAAAAGGAAATTAATGCTGATGTAATCCTAGATTAATATTTTTTAAATGGTTTCGTTATTCATAAAAGCAGGGTATTGAAATTATTGAGATAAAAAATGGCACATCTTTCAATCAAAAGGCATATTTATATTGATGCTTATATCAAGAGGCATATTTATACCAATATTGAAATCAAGAGGCATGTTTATTCCAATATTGAAATGAAGAGGCATATTTATACCAATATTGAAATCAAGAGGCATATTTATACTAATATTGAAATTAAGAGGCATATTTATACCAATATTGAAATCAAGCGGCATATTTATTTTAGGCCTATTGACCCTTTAAACCCATTTAAAAACCCAAATTAAGATCCTTATTTAGTATAAAATACACAAAGTAATAAGCATTTTTTTTTGTAGTTAGTCATGTGACTACATATCAACAAAATGAAGTGATAGAATGATCCACTCAATAAATCTCTTAGATAAAAAATATCTTGAGAAAATCAAATAAAATCACACTTGACTATGTAAATTCTCAAGTGTAAAGTTATAAACAATGATTCTGTGTTTGCAATCTATGACACACTATTTATCACCTAGTTCAATATTTAACTGTTTAACCCTTTTTTCTTTCGGTTTTTACATTCCATCCAAAAATAACAGATTTCAGGCAAGATGATCAATTTACTGACGATTTATAGTATCATCATCCTCATCATCTTGCCCTTATCCCAATTTATTTGGGGTCGGCACAGCATGTCTTCTTCTTCCATACCTTTCTATTTGCCGTCATCTCAGAAGTCACCTCCTTCTTAGCCATATCATCTTTCGCACAATCCATCCATCGTTTCCTAGGTCTCCCTCTACTCTTGTAACCCGCTACATTTTGACGATTTATAATAAGCTGACATAAAATCAGGCAGTAGAAGTGTTAAAGGTAATTTTACCCTGATAGTGGTCAAGGTCCATTCACTTAATGATCATAACAGCAAGTATAGTGAGGTCCAAGTTTAGCTTAACCATTTGGTGTTAGAATAGAATGATGTTGAATAGAAAAACCCAGAGCCTGGATCTGTGCCCAGTAGATGACAATGCGCTTGTCCCTTATTACATGGGACTTAAAAACATAAGTGGCAAAATGTGGGTGTACTAGTAGTAGATCTCTATGCCTAGCCTCTCGGGAATTACTGGCATGATGTTTAAATATGTAGAAAGAATAGTGTGATTGCATCATGTTCTCATATAAATACTTATCCTCTTTTATCAGTTATACAATATGATGATACTGAAATATTTATTAACACATTTTTATCAGTATTTTACATCCCTGATAGCTACGATTTATTACGTACTTAACACCTTGACTGTCACGCCATTGACACAGTAGAGAAACTATTTTTAAAACAACTTAAATCGTAGTCTCGCACTTGACGTGTTAACTATTTTCAACATCAAGTATACTGATGCAATGGTTTCTTAAATTTATTTAAGTATTAGCTGTTTATTTATTGCTAGCACTTCGCCCGCGAGTTCGTCTGCGCGGATTTCGTAATTTTCCCTTCGAAGTTTAACATCTCTTCAATCCCTGTTAAAGAGTAATTTTGAAAATAATAATAGCCTATAGCACTCAGGAACAATGTAGCTAGGCCATACAAATATTTGTTCCGTGCGGGAATCGAACCCATGACACGCAGCACAACAGCCAATCGCTCAGCCACTGCACCTACCGTGCAACCAAGCACCAGGCGATGCTGAAGTCTCGGATCGCGCTTGCCTAGATAAGACCGATTCACTCTTGCCTTGAAGAGAAGGTACATGGGGAACCTACAGCAAATTCCAGAAAATATATACGTCACTAACGTTGAAACTACAATACGTCTTATTATGATGTTCAAGTGACCTTCAACCTTGGAATGATAAAGCAATTATGGGGGTCACTGTACTATTGCGAAATATTCGGAATTATTATATTATCTGTAATATTCCTTACGAAGTATGTGTGGTGTAACTATGAATGATATATTGAGGAATGATGTTAGCAAACTACGTTGTGGTTTAAAAGAAGATATACGAAGTGACCAAACACGTGGTTTGAGAAGAAAGACGAGCACCTGATCACATATAAAAGTGGCCACCACGCGACACAAATCGACTACTTCCTGGTAAAAAGGAGTAGTCTGATTTGTGTCAAAAACTGTAAAGTGCTGCCAGGCGAAGCATTAGTCTCACAACACAGGTTGGTAGTTATGCAGGTTAAAGTAAGTGTGTCCGCCAGAAATAACAAAGAACGGCCCCCACCAAAAACTAGATGGTGTATGTTAGAAAATGAGGAGTGTTCAGGTTTATTTAAAAATCAAGTTGTGGATAAAATGATTGATATGAAGGATATGGAGGGAAAATCTGTGAATGATTGTTGGAATGAGATGGCAGATTGTATAAGAAGAGTAGCAAAAGACGTATTCGGAGAATCAAAAGGGAAAGGTGTAATAGATAAGGATACATGGTGGTGGAATGAAGAAGTGCAAAAGTTACTTAAACAGAAAAAAGTTGCGTTTAAAGAATGGCAGGGTGTAGAAAACGGGAACGATAGTTTGAAAGAAGAAAAGAATATAATATACAAAGAATGGAAGAGGAAAGCAAAACAGGCGGTAGCAGTCGCTAGGGCTAAGGCACAGGAGAAGTTGTATAACTCACTGGATAGCCCTAGGGGCCAGAAGGAACTCTATCGGATTACGAAAGCAAGGGAAAAAAGGACAAAAGATATAACGCATATTAAATGTATTAAAGATGATGCTGGTAAGGTTCTGTGTGAAGATGATGAAATAAAACTGCGATGGAAGGTCTACTTTGATAGGTTAATGAACGAGGAGAATGAATGGAATGGTATGCTTCAAGAGACACAGGTAAATATGGGTTTGGTGAGAGAAATTAGCATGGATGAAGTTAGGAATGCAGTTAGAAGTATGAAAAATGGAAAAGCTATGGGCCCAGATGATATACCAGCAGAAGTATGGAAGGTATTAAAAGAAGATGGATGTATGTGGCTGACTTTATTCTTCAATAAGTTGTTGCATGAGGAAGTGATCCCACAAGAGTGGTGCAATAGTTCACTAGTGCCCATCTTCAAAAATAAAGGGGATGTCCAGGACTGCAACAACTATCGAGGGATAAAGCTCCTGTCACATAGTATGAAAGTATGGGAGAAGGTGATAGAGAAAAGATTGCGAGAGGAGAGTGAAATTACCCCAAGTCAATTTGGGTTTATGCCAGGTCGAGGAACAATGGACGCCACCTTTGCACTCCGCCAGCTGTGTGAGAAATACAGACGTGCACATAAGAACTTGCACATGGTGTTCATTGATCTGGAGAAAGCGTATGATAGGGTGCCCCGGGAGGTGTTGTGGTGGGCCGTGAAAGAGAAAGGTGTGCCTGGGAAGTATATGGAGTTGATTCGTGCAATGTACAGCCGGTCTAGGACGTATGTCCGATCGGCTGCTGGCAACACCGACAAGTTCAGTGTGGCTGTAGGACTACACCAAGGGTCGGCATTAAGCCCTTACCTCTTCTTGTTGATAATGGACGCTCTGACGTCGGACATACAGGAAGAGGCACCCTGGTGCATGTTATTTGCCGACGACATTGTTCTTGTCGGTGAAGATGGACCTGAGATCCAGAGCAGACTGGAGAAATGGCAACAGAGGCTGGAGAGTGTGGGCTTGAAAATCAGCAGAACCAAAACTGAATATATGTTCTGCGATTTCGGCGGTCTCTCCAGTCCTGAAGCAATGTCGCTTAACAGCGTGCTTCTCCCGGTCTGTTCCGACTTTCGGTATCTCGGTTCACTCGTGCAAAGTGACGGAGAAATAGATCGGGCTGTCAAGCACCGAATTAACATAGGGTGGATGAAATGGCGGCAGGTAACGGGAACAACCTGTGACCCCCATATTCCCCTTAAACTTAAGGGGAAGATTTACAAAACAATGGTTAGACCTGCTGTCTTGTATGGAGCAGAATGTTGGGCCGCAAAAGGCATGAATGAAAGGCAGTTACATGCAGCTGAGATGAGAATGCTGAGGGGGATGTGTGGTGTTACGCGAATGGATAGAATAAGAAATGAGTATGTAAGAGGAAGTCTTAAAGTTGCGCCTGTGACCGAGAAGTTGTGTGGAAATCGGTTGTCATGGTATGGGCATGTGATGCGAAGGAATGAGGACCATGTTGTGAGGAAAGTTTTGAGTATGAATGTGCAGGGTTACATGAGTAGAGGAAGACCAAAGAAAAGATGGATGGATTGTGTGAAAGAGGATATGGCAAGAAAAGAGGTGACCCATGAGATGACGGCAAATAGAGATGTATGGAAGAAGAAAACATGCTGCGCCGACCCCAAATAAATTGGGATAAGGGCAGGAGGATGATGATACGAAGTGACCAAAATTCAATATGCTGGACAATCCACACAGCATCATCTAGCCCCAAGCTAAGCAGAGCTTGTGTTATGGGTGCTAGATGACTGATATACTTAATACAATACATTACATAGATAGATATTTTTTATCATACATAGCAAATACACAGAACACCTGGAACAAATATTTGTAGATCGTACAAACATTTGTCCCAAGGCGAGAATCGAACCCGCAACCTCCTGCGTCGCAGGCGGACCTTCGCCTGCCGCGTCACATTGGTCGTCAAATGATGAATTCGTCAGATGATGAATGAAATCAGATGGTTTGGTCCTGTTGAGAGGATGAATGAAAGATGACTAACAAAAGGTATTAGATGAGATAATGAGATAAGGCGGATGTAAGCGGAAACGCCGGGAGGGGACGCCCTAGAAAGACACACTAACTTTATTGGTGATGTTCTTCAAAAAAGTCAGGTGCGTAGTACACGCAACCGGCGTGCATGTATGATCAGATTAATGTAAACGAAGCAAAAGGAGCATGTAAGGATCGTAGCAGGTGGTTCTGTAGTTTCTGCCTACCCCCATGGGAAAAAGGCGTGAGTTTATGTATGCTATAAATGTTAAGAATATTGTGAACAATCCGTGAGCACATTTTTCTATTTGCCATTGTTAAGATTTATATGGAGACAAAGTACAGAAAGCCTAAACAGTCCAATTTCGAGAACTACCACTAGTATACCGAAACAAAAGCATTACCACTTATAAATGTACAAATAAAAATCGGTTAGCTTCTAATTTAATAATGACTTTGCGTCGGGTTCCAATCCAACCGGTTGCAGCTGAATATCAGTATTTCATATGGAGCGGCTACTTATCTGACCTCCACAACCCAGTGACTGGGCAACACGATACCCCTTGGTAAGACTGGTTGTCAGACTTTCGGGCTTCCGACTACGCATAACGACTGTCAAAGATATACAAATGACAACCGGGACCAACGGCTTAACGTGCTTACTGAGGGCACGGAGGAGTCTCGATATATTACGAATGGTCACCCATCCACAGACTGGCCTCGGCAAGCGTAGATTAACCTCCGATCAACCCGTGCGTCTGTATGTATTGAGCCACGAGCTACAGAACTGCATACATTTTGTTTATGACGCTACCACTGGTGTCCTAGTGAGATATAGGCCTTAAACATTTACAAAGTTTGGAAATTATACTAAGGAATATATACGTGGCAGATCAGATACTAAGCAGCCCCTTCACCAGTGTATACTCAGTAAAATTCCAGTTTAATTAAGTTTAATTTCTCTTTAGCATCCCGGTGGCGAAGAACCATTACTGGAAGCTGGGGGACAGGATGCCACAATAGCATTTGATGACGTTGGTCACAGTGCAGACGCAAGGTAGTTATTTTTCATAATTTTCAAAAAAATTGAGACCCGTTGTCGTACGCCAAAAATCCAGGATAAAAATTAGCGTATCCGTCAAATTTCATAACGATAGGTTTAGGCATGAAAAGCCAATAGGCAGACAGACACAGTTACTTTTGTATTTGTAATATTAGTATGCATTAATTTCTTGTAGAAGAATAGGCTTGTAGTTAGTTTTTATAACTCGATAGGTATATTTTGTCCTTTAAAACTGGATATATTCTTTGAAGCCTGGAATGCTTTTTATACCCGTTAGGTACGGGTACTTAACAGGTTTTGAGAGATAAACCTGGTTTTTTTAACCTGATACTTGTTTTTTAAACTTATGCTTCTAAAAAGCCTGTTGTTCACTAAACCTGGGTTTCATTGTATGGTTAGGTTTTTTCAGTAGGTACCTAGTATTCTGTACTTACCGAAATCCTAAAATATGGACAGTAAATAATAAAAATAACCCTTTGCGTTTCAGAGCTATGTTGGACAAATATAAAATTGGATCCCTAGCTCCAGGACATGGCTGGTAAGATTTTTTTTTAAGAAATAATTATTATTACCGTCCCATAAAGGATCTATTATAGATAGAGAGCCAACAAGCAAACGGTTTGCATGAAAGCAATACAACCGAAACATTATCGATGGCACGGTTAGCGCAGTGGCTGAGTGATTGACTGCTGCGCCGCGTGTCGTGGGTTCGATTCCCGCACGGAAAAAATATTTGTATGGCCTTCAGGTAGTTGTTTCGGGTCTAGCTGTTTCTGTATGTGAGTTTGAATGTTTGTAAGCGCACCCACGATATAGGAGAAATTCCTAGTGTAAGGCAACGTAACAAGTTAAAAAATATGTGTAAAATCGGTAGGTACAGACGCCAGCACATCAAGCTACTCCAAACTGTCAAACTTTCCCAATTGAACATGAACCTTATTTCTTCTGTGATATAGGTGAATAACTATCAAAGATATTTGACATATAGGGGTAGCTTGAAGTGCTGGCCTCTGTACCTAGACTTAGCCAAATAAAATATTTTAAGAAAATTTTCGCGTCATCTCCGACTTGCCCACATCGTTAAATTATTTTAAACGTAAAGCTTGTTAGAAACATGATATTTGTTATTGTATATGTACGTATGGCTGTAACTCAAGGCTGATCTGCACACGTTACGAAAAACGTTACCCCGCACTAGGAATTCCTCCTGTATCGTGGGTGCTATAAACATTTAAAGTCACGTACACAAACAGCCAGACCAATAACAACTACTTGTAGGCCATACAAATATGTTTTCCGTTCGGGAAACGAACCCACTTATGTTTGTGTTATGATTGTTGGGGTTACTACGTCAAAATATGCCATTTTGCGTATTTACATAACATCAGTTATATTTCCTGAAGAGTTTGGCAGAGGTGTGCTTTGATAAACCCACATTCATGTCCCATGTAACAGGAGGCGAGCCTATTGCCACCAACTGGGCACAAATCCAGATGCAGAACTTTATTAAAATTGCAAAAGTACAAGGACATAATAAACATCACGCCTGTTTATCCCCGAAGGGTTGGGCAGAGGTGAACCTACAGTAACACCCACATTTCGCCAGTTATGTTTAAGTCCCATGTAATAGGGGGCGAGCCTACTGCCATCAACCGGGCACAAATCCAGACTCCAGGCCGCTAATGAGAAAATTCCTACTGGAAAAATTCAATAACACTGCCCGACCGGGGAATCGAACACTCCTGTGTTCGATTCCCCGGTCGGGCTCAGGTCACGCTCAGTAGTCGCGCTTGGGATCACTAGACCAACGAGGCAGTCATAATATAACAACAAGAACAAAATATATAAACTTATTGTAAATTGTTTTCAGTTGTAAAATGAAACCCAAAGTATGGAGACCAAGGTGACAGTTTATTTGTATTTTTTTCCATGTCACAACGTTGTTAACAAAACAATCTATTTTCAAGTTAGTTAACATCATATCTGTTATGCTTTAAGGTGTATGTATTTGTATGTAACTAAATATCATTGCCACAGTGGCTAGGTCGTATGTTATAACGCTGGTAACATTATCCAATGTTGTATTACTGAGTCGTTAGTGTATATCAGTAGTTAGTGGCAGTTGGCGACCTACCCACTGCCGCATTACTCGAAGAATGGATGCCCGATGGGGCGGTAAGGTTTTGGAGCGGCGACCACCAGCACGCGTAGCATGACCAATTCTAATATCTATTCTCATGAAAAAAGGACGGTGGAAATCTTTCAACAATCTGTCATGTTGTTTACTCTTCCGTTCATAAAACCCGTTTCTATAGTGGTCATGCTACGCGTGCAGAAGGCGTGGTGTTGGAAGGCCTCCCTCAAGGTGGACCGATGATCGATGGTGAGAGGGCTGCGAGACTAAAGCACAGTATTAGTCGATGGTGCGAGATTTGGGGGTGGCCTATGTCCAGTAATGGACGACTTTCCGCTGAGATGATGTTGATGAGTAGTGTATTATGTAACCTGTGAAATGTAATTATAAACACGGATGTATTTAGGCGGTTGGCACACAGCACCGCGTCACGCAGCGTAGCGCGGGAGTGCGTGTTCTTACGTTGTTTGCAAGTATCTGTATGTCCAGAAAACACGCGTAGTGCACCACACATAAAACGCATTCACGCTCAGTGTTCGTCGTTCCTCACCACGCACCCCGCTGGGTGATGCGGTGCAGTGTGCCAATCGCCATAGTATTAGATAAAAATATAGATTTTTCAATGTAAAAAGTAAGAACGAAACCATGGTAATATAATGTTATATCATCCTTATAAGTATTATTTGTATCATTTTATTAAGTCTTAGACTACTAGTACTGTATAATTAGTTAATTTGGACCTACTATAAACTAGGTGGTTATTCTAAATGTAGTTTTTCTCGCGTCCTGTTTGCGTATAGTTAAAACAATATTTGGGGCATTACTTGGTTTAAAATATCAATATTGTGTCAGACCCGGTAGTTCGCCAAATGATGCAGGATTAGACCTTTTTTTTAAATATGTTCCTCTGTAGTAAGCGTAAGCGTAGATCATCTTCACTGCTTCACCAGACTTATGTAGACTATAGTATGTACACTCGATTGTTGATCTTTCAACCAAAAGTAGTATATTTTAATGTTTTTTTTGCAATCTACAGTTCAAAATATCACCGCGACTGCGCCGGTTGTGATGCAAGCAGGTTATTAATTTCCTTGTTTTTAGTTGTTGATATTAGACCTCCCTTTATTCAATCTGATTTCAACATCACGCGTTACAGGCTAAGTTGTACTAAAATTTCAGCTAAATTTCCTTCACCTATTTTGTGTATGTTAAATTAAAACTTATGTACAGACGCCAACACATCAAGCTACCCCAAAGTGTCAGATTTTCCCAATTGAACATGAACTTCATTTCTATTAGGACAAAGTAGACAAAACAATCAAAGAAATCGTACACATTGGGGTAACTTGATGTGCTGGCCTCTGTACCTACCTATAGCCTATTTTTGGCTTGCGGGACGGAGTTGTTTGTTCTTTAGTCGAAACAAATAATGATCCTGGGGTATCCTGCCTGGCTAAGCGATATATATATATATTATGATTGGCCTGACTTATATAAGAAGATAGTCTTTCAATGTCAATTTTTTTCGTATTCGAGTTACGTATAGCAGTTTCTCTTTACCGTGCTTTCATAATTATGATTTCTCGAATAGCTGTCCAACTTTTGACATCCCGCCATCTTTAGTAGACGATGAGAAGCCGTGGATAACATATGATGGAACGTCAGCCAGGTTAGATTGAGTATTAAATTACTATTTAGAATGAACTAAATGAACAAAGCACATCATCTTTTCCTTGTGTTTAAGAGTCTGCTAAGAAGGTTATTACAAAAATGCCGTCTAATGTTGCCATCAAGAATGCTGGTTATGTTGCGGTGTCGGAAAACATTGCTTAGAGTTCTGCTTGTTTAAATCCAAATGCTTTATTCCACTCTTTTGGTGCAATTAAGTGTTTCGAATAAATCATCAGTTTGATTAGTTTTTACTTACCTTTTTATTCACAGTTTGGATACGTTTTTAAAGAGTTTAGTATTTATTTGCTGTAGACAGTTTATGTATACGAGAGTATAGCGCGCTTATTCATGTAACCTTTTGACCGCCAGAGCATAAACGCACGCGCGTGCCCTCCACGCCAAGCCTTTTATCAATATCCAAGGTGTATCTTAATTTCTTTCAAGCAATTAAATACACACGGGAGTTTCAACGTCTAAGATATCTTATACCTTTAAACGAGTAATTCTTCTATATATTATTATGTACATACATATATATAATCTGAATCTTGGAAACGGCTCCAACGATTTTTACGAAATGAGTGTGCAGGGGGTTTCGGGGGCGATAAATCGATCTTTCTAGGTAACATTTCTAGAAAACATTGTTTTATCCGAGCAAGCCTTGGTCATCCAGGTACTATAAATAAACACACACATAAATAATTATTTACTTCATTGTTTATTTCGTGTTATATTGCTTTAGTGCACCGCATTTTTTGTCACGTATTTGAGATGTTGGCGTACCCGTACAGGGCATGCGTTCGCTTGTCATGCCTTGTGACAGGGGCGGTCAAAAGGTTAATAAAATAAATTGCTGTGTAGACTTGTAGTATGACATTTTTCTGTATTAATTATTAATTCTGTAACAGCCAAAGGCCGTCATACAAATCTACTTATAAAGCTCCCGAAACGCCTAGAGTAGAAAGAAGAGTCAAAGCTATAGTTGTGCCGCACGATCCTAGGTATTATTTTATTAACTGATTTATTTGTATGAACGTTAACGAAGCAAAAGGAGTATGTAAGGATAGTACCACGTTTTTGTCTACCACCAATAAAAAAAAGGCGTGAGTTTATGTATGCATGTATCTCATTTAAAAGAAGAGTTAAGGTTCAAGGGTTCCGTATGCTAAGGGTGCCAAAGGAAACCTAGTCCGTCCGTCTGTCTGTCAACGGGCTGTATTTCATAAACCTTAAGAGGTTGACATATTTTCTTAGTAATTGTATTTCCATTGCCTCTATAACAACAATAAAAAAAACAATAGAAAAAAAATTTGGGAGCCTCATACAAGAAACGTTTTTTTCTTAATGTTATACGATGGTACGGAACCCTTTGTGTGCTAATATGATTAGTACGGCCACTATTTTTGCTAACTACACATTCTTAAAATATTACGAGACCTGACGACCATTTCATGATAGCAATACGGCCGAAGCTTTATAAATCCGATACATACGATGAGCAGCTCATTTTTCGTTGTCATTTCTGAGTTCCACGGTAAAATTTGTTAATAATGATAAGTTAAATACCTTTTATGTTATTTTAATTCCACCTTGTATACTTCCTTAGCCGTATTGCTATGATACATAATATACAACATGTAACGTAATTAATAAAACGTTATTTTGAACCCCTGGATATTCTAGCAAAGATTCGCATTATATTACTTTACACCTTTTCTTCAAATAATCTTCCTTCCTTTCTTTTTCAAGACCTCGAGGTCCACCATGTCAACCTCCAAGGTTCTCAATATATTACATTATAATTATTTAAGTAGACACAGTTTAGTTTTGGTGCACATGTAAACTAGATATTTAGGGTAGTTCGTTATGTATATATCTTCACGCTCGCAATTTCCTTACGTAAGCAGAACTCTAAGCGACACAATTGTTTATTTGGTACATAGGTACCAACAGCGCTGGATTTGTTACTTTCTAAAATTTGATTCTACGAAGTCAATTGAAAAAAATAATCTAAAAGCTGTCTTTTGCTAGACACCAACTATTATTTTTTAACTCTAAATATAATGTTTAACCTGGCACGGAAACTCATAATAACTATAAAGAAATATTTATCTCAAAATATAACAACTAGTTAGCCACTGCTTCTCGTTGCGATCTTTCGCTCTACATAAACTGAACTGGTATACTCACCACTTAATGTCATCATCATCGTCATCCTCCTGCCCTTATCCCAATTTATTTGGGGTCGGCGCAGCATATTTTCTTCTTCCATACATCTCTACTTGCCGTCATCTCAATAGTCACCTCTTTTAAAATAAATAAAATCTGTATAAAGACCGATTAGTATACCAGGTTAGTTCCAAGTAACAATACTAGGTACAAATACCTGGTACGTATACCTGGTACCTTTTAATTCTGTTTCTCCTCGAGTTTTGCTGATCCTGTATGAGTGCGAGCTTGAAGATTTATATAATGTTGATTTTGTTTATGCTTGAAGGCGACGTAGGGCACAGCCTCGCCCCCCTCCGCCTGAAGGAAGCTCGTAATTTAATATAATTATTATATTTTTCGTAGAGGAGTTAGATATAATAATAACAATATTGTTTTATGTTTTTTTCTTCAGTACGTGACTGTAAGCAGTAATATAAGAAACGTGTTTTATTGTTTTACGTAGAATATATTTAGATTCTAGTAAGTGCTGTACCAAATAACAACAGTAAGTGTAAATAACGAGAGTATTCAGGTTAAATATTGTAATGCACATGTTATACTGTGATTTAGTAATTAGTATATAAATGTATGTGTTGGTATAACGAGACGTCGTATTAGACATAGTACAAGTAAGATGAAAATCAATTTTATTTCCTATTTGATGATCAGCACATCAAGGTACCCCAAACTGTAAAGTTTTCCTAATTGAACATGGACCTTATTTCTATTGCCATAAAGTTGAAAAACTATCAAAAAAAATTGACACATTGGGGTAGCTTGATGTGCTGGCCTCTGTACAAATAATATTTGGTGTCATTTTTAAATAAGTACTGTCTTTGTCCAATACTTTTAACTAGCTACTGCCCGCGAATCCGTCCTCATGGATGTCCTTAAAGATATACTCTATGGCACTTAGCAATAGTGTTAACTTTATGTCAGTGAAATAATTTTGGAAAACGTATCAGCTACTCATGCGAACAATTTAACGCTCTCTAATACTAGTTTAAGAATAAAATATTACAAATATTATTAATTAATCTAAGTAATTTAACCCACTTTCAAGTTAAATTGTGCCTGAAATATGTTAAAAATTGTTTTTTCTTTTCTAGTAAACTGAAATGGGCGCTGCTGGCTTTGGGGATTGCCATAATCGTCGGTGTCGCGTATAAGAAATACTCATCAGGATAGACTACGAAGTAAACAAGCTGTGTGGGTCCAACTAAACTGGTGAATTCGGTGAAGGCCTAGTGTAAGCCTAACTTAATTATATGTACCGGGAAAATGTATTACTTCTCATGAGCACTGGAATATTCGTTCTAGTATGTTTTTGTGTTGTCAGTCTCCATACTATTAAGAAATTGTTTTGAAATGCAATGTTAGTTTAAAGTAAAACATGTTTTTGTTACCTACTCAAAATTCCAATTGTTACTGTTATTTATTTATTTAATGTTAATAATGCGGGTTTCAGTGGTCAAATTAGCTGTCCAATATATTATGAATAATTGTGTATTTATATTCGTCGGTGTATAACAGACTTTAAAAAAAAATATAAATAATAAGAGCTTATTCTTTATTTCCTTGATATTTTAATAAGCTTTATTAAATTCATATTTATGGTAACATACCTATTCCACATACAAATGCACATTTCCAGTTAATCAAATAACCACTTTATGTTAGTGTAAATTAATTGGAATTCACGATGTGTACTATTGAAAAAGTCGTGAAAATTGTTGTAGGCCAACCTTTACCCATGTGTTTCTTGTTTACATTTTTGGTAGCTAAAATGCAAACTTGAAATAATAATCTGTCTGCTGATGCTTCGTTTAATTTTTAAATTAGTGAATTTGTACGTTAGTGAATTTTTATCTAAATATTAGTCGACATGATGTAAAAATTTAGCCAATACGTTTTGTTACTGGTAAAAAATAAGACATCTTGATACACAGTGAAAGCATTTTTAATCAAAATCAATTATTTTTACTACTTTACATTCTGTTACAAGTAATGAAATATATACAGTTCTGTTAACGAAGGCGGGCTGTTTTTCGTTGTGTGTGTGTGTCTGTGCGTGTCTACGTGTGTAAGATCGGTAGGGCTTGGTATTGGCCGAGGCATTCACGCACACATAAACAATGTGTACGTGCACCCAGCATCCACACACACACTCAAGAGCAACCCGCCTTCGTGAGAAAACGGAACTATACTTACTGACGCGTTTATTTTGTGATACAAATTATGTACAAATCTTTTTTTATGCAACTGTTGCAATTTTCTTATTATGACATGATGCAATAAAGTAGTAAATAGTGACTAAAAGTATTTTTATTTATTTCATTGTAATTCTATTGGTAACTATTATATTAGGTAGGAACCGTTAATACAACGGTTAAAAGCGTAAGTCTCACTAATGCACATATTATAACTATCACAGTTTCATTTTTATTAAGTTTAAAACATGCAGTTTGAAAATACCAAAGTAAAAATACCTGTTCTTTACTTAAAAATACTTACTATTTGTTATAATAAAGTAAAAAAAAAACAACCGACAAAAAGCGTGATGGACCATATACGTGCAGTGTAGAGTTCCTTCGGTACATAGATCTTCCACATTTTGCGAATAGTCTCAAGAGTAAAATGGCTGTGTGACATATTTCGGGCTGATATTTTAACGTGTTGAAATAATGTTAACCCTTAAAGAATAACGAAATACAGCGTCACTATCTATACCTCTTAACATCCTCGACCGACGTACCCTTTTTGAACGACATATTAGCCGGCTTAAACCTGATACACATGCCTTTAACTTGCACAATAATAAACAAATAGTTTGCATGTCCTTGTGGTACAACTTCTGATTGGTGATTGTCACTATAGCACGCAAACTTGCATGCTTGTGTGCAAGTGACAGGCATGTGTATTCCGTGCTTTATATCACGTAACACAGTCACAAACATACAAAGCTCATAAAAGTGATGATAGCGAGATGCCAGATGTTGCCGTAGACCGCTGTACTGCTGGAGTGGGCGCCTATCTTCGCTGCGTAGGAGATAGCGTGGAAGACGTAGTGCTGCTCGTGGATGTTGTGGAACAGGTGCGAATAAGGACCTGGAATGAAAGGTCGAATGAAGAAAGATGTATGTGGTTCAAATCCCGTTGATGTTATTTCCACAGGAATATCAAGTTTATGATAAAGAAATTACGTAGATTTCAGAATGACGGGCTATCGGCAAAGTCATAGTATAGTGTTTGAAGTTTTAGCGCAACTAAACTCACTTTTGTGAGTTTTAAAGTTTTTTTTTCAAGTTTGGTAACTTGATGTCAAATAAGTCCTTACAATATAGGCACATGCCTACGATGTGATAAAGGATATAAAACAAAAAAAAAACTTATTAGGTAAGATTTGGAAAACGAACAAAGAAAAAAAATATTTATTTGGCTCTTTTATTATACTCTTAGGTACCTATTGCTCCCAAAAATGTAGCAATCAACCACGCAATTCTTTTACGAAATCGGTTCAGAACTATTGGAACTCATTTTGTTTGCGTAAGAAAATCAGTTCAAATAGAACAGATTAGTATTGGCGAGACTTGCCCAGCTGTTGGTACAAAATAGTTTAAAGAAATCAAAACTGCTCAGTTTACATACACATTACCTACACACATGCCAATATGTAAAATTCCTGTGATAGTTTTCATCTTTATTACAAAAGAGGTTAGGTCCATGATCAATTAGGAAAATTGGACAGTTTGGGACAGCTTGATGTGCTGCCGTCTGTACATATCTAAAAGTGTCATTGGCCTTAATCAGTTCGGATGGATCAGCTGTACAAAAATGTGGTATGTAAGTGGTACCTACAGTTTCATTGAATCAATTTAGACAACGAGTCTACACCCATTGCGGTGTCATTGACCTGACTGGGCGGATAATTCCCGACGTCAGGTTGAAGATACTAGATTCAGCAATCTGATATTTTATGTGTTTGGTCTAGCTAGGGCAAGGATGGGTAATTTTTTTTTATCAGGGGCCAGTAAAATGTAGAAAAATAATTCGAGGGCCTAGTTAAAATAATGTAAGTATTTTGTTTTATATTGTTCAGAAAATAAACTTTAAAGGATAAAATGTCGCGCACAAGCGCAATTTTTGGTACATTTAAAGACAATTCAAATAAGGTTAGATATTGCTTAGTGCTTTTTTGTTTGACATCCATTGATATTAAGATTGTACCAGGTGTAAAGAAATTTTACCGTCAAAATTAGATTGGGGATGGTGGGCCCAACTAATCTTTTTACCGCCTAAGCAAAAACGCACGCGCGTGCCCTCCACGCCAAACCTTTTTAATAAAAGTATTTTTTTTGTTATCATTAATTTATAAATATCCATAGTGTTTTAATTTGTTTCGTGCAGTGAAATGCGTACGGGAGCGTCAATTCAAGTAATTATTAAGAAATTGTTTATTTTGTATTATAGTGCACCGCATTTTTTGTCACATATTTGTGACGTTGGCGTACAGGGAATACTTATGGAACTTTATTTACTGTCAAAATAAAGTTGGCGGCCGAATTTCAACCCTTCGTGGACCGGAGTTTGCCCGTAGGCCCGTAACAAACCCTCAAAATACTTACCTCTAGCATAAATCGCTACATCGCCACCTCCGTGGTAGTTCTCAACGAGTTGTATGCCTGCAACCTGGGTATAGTTGAACTTCTCCGTATCTTCCTGGCTGGGGTCCCTTCGCTCTACTGTGCTGCCATTCTCATTAGTTCTGACGTAGTATTGGAAGGAGCCCGGGCCTCCCGTACCGTACGATAGAGTCGTATAATTGACACCGTCGAAACTTGAGGGTTGTGCTATGCCTGAAAATATAAAAAAAAACGAATGAGGTTTTTGCAGTCCCTTAAAAATTTGATACCGTTTGAGAAATAAAAAACCTAGCCATGTCCCTGTTAGACCATGCACAGCGATAGGTTCCGTAGTCGTTGAAATATAATTTAGTTTTTCATAGAAACCTATTATTTCTTAAAGAAACTGAAAAAAAAAGTAAGTATGAGGTAAGTTGTAACCGAAAATATTATTTATCATCTCACCAAATTACTTACCTACATATAAAAGTCACTTAGTTTTTTTTTTAATTATATGATTCAACCATTCTAAATAATATGCCATCCGGACCAACCGATGAACGGGACAAAATTAAAAGGGTTCTAGTTTTGCCATTTCGCTACGGAACCATAAAAATAAGAACAGTGATCAAATTGTCGCATGGCCGGCTTTTGCTGCAGGTGAATAAAATTTGTCCTCTACGTAAACACTTCTTAGTAACTTTAATTTAAATGAGTTTTTAAATAAGAGATTCTGATCAATACGTTAATTATGTAGAGATTTGTGGTATTTTTATATCGTGACATTTTAAAATAGTTTAACTGAGTCACATTATATGCTGATATCATGAATTTTATTCTTTTACGTAAAGGTAATTTGTATGAATATATAATGTATGTAATTGGAATGAATATTTGAATAGAAATAATATACCTATTATTTTGAGAAAACTTAATATTTGCGTTCCATTGTTAAAGACAAACATGGTCTGTTTTTATTTTTAACATATGCTGCATGTTGACATTCTGTTTTGTATGTATTGTACTCATATCTGAGCAAATATATGATTGTCATATCTTACGTACCTACATAGTTTGACGGTGTTTGGATTACCCTTACTTACTCCTTAATAACGTACCTACCATGATGTTAAGTAGCCGTCGTTGAAATTAATTTGGTTCTAGGTAAAACCAGAAATAGGGGTCTGTACTCCCCTAGGTTCCCTAGGTCCTAGGTCAGAACATGCCAAAACCCCACCTGCATCATTTAACGCAGGTGGGATTCTGGGGTCACGGGTGCTCAGAGTGTGGACTCTGATCGCCCACCGAATGAGCTTAGGGAAGACGGCGGCATAGTGATCACGTGTCGCCGTGGATGGGATGTGCCCTAACAGGCGTTGCACAGAGGGGGTCCTGGATTGGTCTCTTAAGAGGTAACGGGGCCCCTTCCATGTGCTGATGGTGATCACCGGAAGGTTTCCCCCCGTTAACAAAAAATAAAGTAGTCCTAGGTCAGAAATAGGGGTCCGTATTTCCCTGTTTATTTTGTGATGGTACCTACACGCCCGGTGAAGTAATGCAACCATATCGGTCCATATAGTACCTACCATAATATAGTCTCTGAGTTTGTTTCGCTGTTTCTTCTCAGAGTAATCGTGTATGGAAACAGCGACCTTATCTAAATCTTATTTATTTATTCCGTTTTACGACGCGTAAAAGTTTTTTTTTTAACCAATTCATATAAATCAATGTATTTTAATATCGGTTTCTGAGGCTTAGCAGCGTTGCTGTGTTCAATACAAAACAAACCAAATCCGACTGAAAGTTCCAGAGATAAGCGCGTTCAAACAAACAAAATGTTCTGCTTTCTTGGATTACTATAGATTCATCAAATAAATAAGGAGAGAAACCAACCAAAAATACTACTCCCTCTGTCCGGGTACCCATTGATAGATAGCGAGTGTGTGTGGTCACTGGTGACGATAAGCAGGGTGTCCTTTTCATCAGTCATATTGGCTGCAAGCTGGACTGCAGCCTCCATAGCCGCGGCTTCACTGACGGCTGTTTTGGCCCAGCCTCGATGATGGGCCATGTCTATGTTCCCGCCTTCTACCTTAAATTATCAAAAGAAATTGACATTGTTGTAATTATCGGCACGGATCTTGAACGCTGACATTGTGTAGACCTTCCATTACTGTGTCCAGCGCTCAAGATCCATACCGGTAATAATATCAAAGGGAACTTTCATTCAAGGAACGACCTATGTGGTGCGGCGGGCGAACGTCCGCCTGCGACGCAAGAGGTTGCGGGTTCGATTCCTGCTTTGGGACAAATGTTTGTACGATCTACAAAGATTTGTTCCAGGTGTTCTGGGTATTTGCTATGTATAATAAAAAATATCTATTTATGTAATGTAATTTATTAAGTATAGGTATCAGTCATCTAGTGACTATAACTCTAGCATTATTTATTTATTTATTATTCGTTATAAACCAAATGGTTATAAGGCGTGTGATGTGGTACACGAAAAGTTTATAAGGAAGTAGTCTAGATATGTGTAGTCCCATTAAAAACTTACCACCCTACGTAGCGTTAACGCGTTAATGTTATTTTAAACCTCTACTGACATCGTTATATTTATATAAATACATAGATATGACCACAGAAATACATTTAAAATGCAAGCTTTCTCCTATCGATTTTAAGTGTGTTTTGGAGAAAGTTACTATGTAAATTACGTGTTTTGAAGACTACGTTCCTGGTCTCTGAAGCTAGAGTGGTTCCGATAGCGAAAAAGCAATCTACCTACCATTAGAAAGTATCCATTCTTATTTTTCTGTAGAACCTTGATGGCAGCTTTTACCATGTCGGATATTGAGGGCATACCCTCTGGTCCTTTGTCTCTCAAATGTTCATAATTCAAATGCTCGTTCGAGAAGATACCTGGAAGAAATAAGAGGTAAGCAATAATTTTCAATGTGTTTTAGAACGATCGTTCTAAGAATAAAAACACGCATTATGCTAGCAGACTTAGCTACTAAACTAGCCTTGCTTTATCAACATAAATGCGAAAAGACTGACTCTTCGATCAGTCGACCACTCGACCTGCAGTTTCATTCTGTAAAACTCTCTATGGATCTGTAGGTACGTGAAGTGAAGGCGAAATGAGCATTCATCCCATATTAGGGATTGACAATTCATTTCATGCTCACTTCCCCCAGCTCTCTTCGCGGGGAGATTTATACAGAAAATACCAGCTAGTGTGCGGGCGTTGGTTTTAGTGTAGTCTATATTAGAATATGGATAAATATCTATTATGGGTTAATTCAGTATCGTAGGTGCTGATCGTGCAGTCCTGGATAAATGCCCAGGATTTTATTCTTCCATTCAAGGAGAACTGCCTACTGCCCAGTAAGCAGTTCAGTGTTAAGGTCTCATATTGTGACAAGTCAAAAACGTCTGTTGATTAAACCTTTTCTATTGAAGTTTAAGTTTGATATCAAATAATTACCAAACAAATAATCAGTATCATCCACGTTCAGGTCTTCCAGCTCCTTGTTGTTCATGACCACGCTGTGCTTCAGGCCTCGAGACCTCTTGTCGGCCTTGTAGGTCTCTATCAGGTTCCGACCGTCCTCACGGTAGCAGGTCCACGGCATATTGCTGATAGGATCTGAAGGTGTGCCTGTTGAGTTGGAAACCAGGACCTGTCTGCCTCCTCCCATTACCACCTGGAATATCATTTTTACTATTCATTTCGACATCGTTCACATTACATCAAATACATTTTATTTACTGTGAGAAACCTTCAAATGGCGCCTGGACATACAAATAATGACTTTAAGAGGTACATAGGGTGTTAATATGGGCAGGGTTATCACTGAAAGAGATATAGTATATAAGTAGGTTACTTACATGTAGGTCCCTCCCAGGCCAATCTTCGACCAGCTGCCTGGCGATGTCCTTGCAAGCAGTTCCTGCTGGCATGGTGCGCTCACACTCCCATTTGCGACTCGCACTGTGAGCATATAGGGGACCGGGGGTCGCATGCGTGACTCGCATTGTAGTTACTAATCCTGAAGAAGAAGTGTGACCATTTGAGGAAATAAAGAAACGAAGGGTTAGGCAAAGGTACGCGACGTATCGGTCTTGGCATGAATTTGGATAAAACCAAAGTCATGATCAATGGCCACATTGATAAAATACCGCTCGTCGTACATGGCCACCTTCTCGAAATCGTTTCCGAATACACTTACCTCGGGCAGATTCTGCAGTTAGGTAAAAACAATTTCGAGAAGGAGGCCAAGAGGAGGATCCAGCTGGGCTGGGCAGCGTTTGGGAAACTGCGCCGAGTCTTCTCGTCATCCATACCGCAACGCTTAAAAACGAAAGTTTTTAATCAGTGCGTCCTACCCGTCATGACCCACGGAGCCGAGACATGGACACTCACGGTAAGGTTGGTCCACCAATTCAAAGTCGCTCAGCGAGCTATGGAGAGAGCTATGCTCGGAGTTTCTCTGAAGGATAGGATTCGAAACGAATACATCTGACAGAGAACCAAAGTCACCGACATAGCTCAAAGAATTAGCAAGTTGAAGTGGCAGTGGGCTGGCCATATCTCGCGAAGAACCGACAACCGCTGGGGTAAACGTGTTCTTGAGTGGAGACCGCGACTCGGCAAACATAGTGTAGGACGCCCTCTGACTAGGTGGGATGACGATCTGCGAAAGACTGCAGGCAGATGCTGGACGCGGCAAGCTGAAGACAGGGCGCTATGACGCTCATTAGGAGAGGGCTATGTCCAGCAGTGGACTAGTATAGCCTGATGATGAGGCAAAGGTACCGATCATACACCCACAATTCACCAGTAATGTTTTAGACCCATGTGAGAGCCTAGTGCCATCAAATGGGCATTCATCCAGGCTCCAAGCTGCTGTTTATAAATGTCAGATAGATATACGCATACCCAATAACACTGCACGACCCTGGATTCGAAACCAGGTCCTCATACTCAGGAGTACTGCATGCGACCTTGAGACCAAAGACGAAGTTCGAATAGTCGAATTAAAGCCAAAGTTTTATCATGGAAATCTATAATCAATGTTTTATATTCTTGAAAATGTAAGTAGCAACTACAAGCGTCAAAGGCTTCACTAGTTCTAAAACATAATCTTTTTAAATACTCTGCTCTTGTGGCTTTCTAGTGTCCTTCGTCCTATCATTTAAAGTGGGAATATTTTTAATTCTAAAACTTTGATTCCTTCACCTGCACCCTTCCCAGCCTTCAGAGCAAGTGCAGCCAGCGAGTCCAGCCTGGCTTCAGGTTTGAGACTTGCATCACAATCCTCGTATTTCACAGTAGAGTCCACTCCTAACGTGTCGTGATTTGTTTTCACACCGGCAAACATTGCAGTGGCAGTGGAAGCCGAGTCTGGCACCATTTTATTTGCTGAGTATGTCTGAAAAATTAGAAAATGATTAGTTCATATTGGACACATCTTTTTAGTAGGTGAGAGTAGTGAACTCATTTTGTCGTAGCACTCAACGCGCTACTGACTGTGCCCAAAGAACTAAATAAGGTAAGAACTACACTCGTAGCACTAAACGAGCTATGGAGTGAGCTCTTAGCTCGAAACGGATTAGCACTTTCTAGCAGTAAACCCGTTTCAGAATACTCTCGTAGCACTTAAAATTACAAATCACACATTACAATTACACAAATCATGAAAAAGAAATGGAAATAAATAAATAATCCGTAGAGGTACAGTTACTAGAGGAGGTAGCGGGTACTGAAAATGATAGGGCTAATAATACGTGACGCACGTGATATTAACATTAAAAAAAAAAACTTCACGTAGTAAATGTTGATATGGTCCCCCCCGAAGAGAAAAAAAAAAGATGGTCCCCAAGTCCCAAAAGTTTTAAGATTTGAGTGTGAAAAGATACCTTCAAAAGTCCAACATGTGGAAACTTCTCGTACACTAGTCTGTGACTCTCCCCGCCCTTGTATATCCTCGTCGAGGTCACGGTGTTCGGTCCCATGCCATCTCCCACGAACAAGATGATATTCTTCGCTGTGTTGAGGTTCCATTTGATCTGTAGAGTTTCTTCCAACTCATTTTTTGCAAGATTCAACCAGTACTGCCGATCTGATAACGAGACCAGGGATGAGTTTGTAGCTACACCTACATATACCGTCACATACGACGTACACTGACGAATCCTCGGTCACGATGTGCAAGTTATCTCAGAATTACAACATAAATCATTACAGAAACAGTTATCAGAACACATGCAAGAACCCGACAACAACCGTCGGGCAGTGGCCCACAAGAAACAACACCATTTTCTATGAAGGATGAGCAACTTTACACTCTGCTCCTCATACCCCTAAACTGCATAATGGAGGATAGCTTGAAACCTCTAGTAGAAGAAGTGTGGATAGACCGACGACATTAGAATGGCGAAACGGATCCGTTACTTAGTGAGGTCACGTTGGAGAGTTTGATGAGCCACTTCTTCATCCCAGCCAAACGCTTACCCTTTACTACTTTCTAGAGTGGATGAGGTAAAGGCTAGACTTTTTGGGGGACGGTCTTAAGTCATTTTTGGTGTGCGTGTCGATTGAGGAGCCATGTCTTCGTTTACTACAAATTCCAGGATTGGGCCTTTAAAATTGGGTAATTTACTACTAAATATTAGAAGTATTCGGGTTTAAATATCTGACACGGCTCCTCAATCCACACGCAAACAATTTTTGTCGTTCAAAAGTGCTGATTGAATATATTACTTTTGACTCGCGTTATGTTTAGCTGTAAGAAGATGGCGATAGACTCACTTATGATTTAAGTGGACCTTATTGTTATTTATGTACCCATTCTCTGTACCGATAAAAAGTGTGATAATAAGATCCATGTTTAAGAACATTAGCTGTATCGTAAGTATGAATGATGCACGTCATTATGATAAATAGATTAGGCTGTGAACTATATATTGTGTTGAATCTCATATCTTATGTGCTCTCCATCTCCCTCCTACAAACTATGCTGCGCCCGATGCGCCTACGAAATATCGTAGGTAGGTATCAAATGGACCCTCCATTTGATACCTACCTACGATATTTATATGTAACACCAATGTCACACATAGTATGTAGTATGCAGTAAAATATTAAGTATTCAATAGGTATAGAGAACACTACCTATTTAGCTATTGTATATTTTGGGTATAACAAGTACAGTCACGTGCATAAATTATAACCCAAATTTCTTCTCGAATCGTCATCTTCTGCCCAGTCTTTTCCCAACTATGTCGGGGTCGGCTTCCAGTCTAACCGGATGCAGCTGAATACCAGTATTATACAAGGAACGACTGCCTATCTGACCTCCACAACCGAGTTACTGGGCAAAACGATACCCCTTGGTAAGATTGGTTGTTAGATTTTCAGGCTCCTGACTACCTGTAAATACTTCAATGATCTACTAATGACAACTGGTATCAACGGCTTAAACTGCTTTCCGAGGCACGGAGGAGTCCCTTTCTTAATTTTCTCCTTAACTATTGATATATATGTTGTACTTTATTGTATATCACTGGTGTTCTCTCCACGTCTAAGCGCGTTTATTTTATTTTTGACGACCTATGTGGCGCAACGGGCGAAAGTCCACCTGCGACGCAGGAGGTTGCGGGTTCGATTCCCGCCTTGGGACAATTATTGTTTGTACGATTTACAAATGTTTGTTCCGGGTGTTCTGGGTATGTGTTATGTATAATAAAAAATATCTATCTATGTAATGTATTGTATTAAATATGCTCTGCTTAGCTTGGGGCTGGATGATGCTGTGTAGATGGTCCAGCATTATTTATTTATTTTATTGCGTACGGTTTGGAAAGTCCCTTATTTAAGCCACCCCTGAGTCCTCAAGAAAGGAAAGAAACGACTTCATGTTGCCATTCATGTTCTGCTATTATGTACATAGTATTTTCGAAACTATGCTATCATGAAGCAGGTCTTTTGATGCAGTTGTTGTTGCATAAAAGTAAGGTGTTACTCGTGACTGTATCTCAACAGAAGACGAAATTAAAGAAAATGCAGTTGGTAACCGTTTGCCAGAGAAATTGTTATTTTAAATATTGTTAGGTACCTACTTAACTTCGTGCATGTGGCTCAGTTTCATAGAATTGTTTTCATAACTAAAATTATCTGTATAACAATGAACTTACTTCGTACCATAGCAGATTCTTCAGTATCCATGATAAATTATGTTTTTCTGTAAATGGGTTTTTACAAACACTTTTATGTGCTAACAAGTAACATGTTTTTTTTTAATCAAGTCGCTTTTTAGCTATCTAAAAAAATCATAAAACGTATCATAACCGATATAGAGATGTACCGCACATTTCACCGGTTATGTGTAAGTCTCATGAAATAGAGGTCGAGCCTATTGCTACTAACTAGGCACAAATCCAAACACTGGGCTGCTAGCAAGAAATTCCTGATGGAAGCACTTTGCCTGCCCTGGAATCAAACCCAGAGACTCATGCTTACCAGTAGCGCGTGCGACCACTTGACCAACAAGGCAGTCTAAAAAATAATACCTAAATAAAATACGCACGGAATTCTCGAAACAAACTGATTAATCGTAAATCTATTAATTTGTTGTTAATTTTGTGTTTAGTCGCTAAACTGAAATGATAAACGGAAATAATATTTATGTCTGTAAATAGGTTAAAACTAAAACAGGATTAGGTCGAGTAGGTCGCTATTTCCCTGCCTGACTACTCTGAGAAGACACAACGAAACAAACTCAGAGGTCCACAGTCTCTTTAAAAGTCCAAGCACCACACAGGTGTGTGGTCCTGTGCAAGCATTTGTCAGCAATGGGGATGTGTCCTAGGTAAAAATATATTAAGTCTATTTGGTCCGTCAGTAACATTACCAAAAAATATTGGACACGTATTTATTGCTTACTGGAATCAATAAAAATTGGCAATTTTATAGCACATCAAATTTCAGGAAAAGGGGGTTTGTTACGTCACTGTTACGTTAAAACTGTAGCACGGCGTGACGTCACGCGTAATTTGAACTCACTATATCTTCGTCATTTTTGGTTTACGTGACAAAAGAAAAAATACGTGTCCAGTATTTTTGAGTAATCCAACTTTCGGACCAATCAGAATTTTTAAGGACACTACCCTACTGCGGAGCTTAATAGAAATACCTCTTAGGCTTCTCTTCGCGGCCTGGATTTCTAACACCTAATTAAACAATAGCGTATCTAATTATCCCAAAGTAAATAGTTAATATTTGTTGAGAATATGCTCGGGCCATATCCCATTCAATAAATTTAAATATTTAATGGGTATAAGTTCCTCATCAAACTGCGAAGTTTGTGGGGTGATTGAGGATATTTATCACGCGCTGATGGAATATGACCGGAACATACACGATAGACTATATTCGCCTGGCGAGAAATTTAAAGTGGGGGCATGTAACATCATTCAAGCATACCCTTTATCGGAGGAGGCTAAGATGTTGTGTAGAACGTTGTTCGTTATATACTCGTATCAAAACGAATAGACTTCATCAATCATTCATTTAGATTTCATGTATTTCAAGTATAATAATAAGTAATACCCATTGTTTAGTTTAGTTTTAATATGATAATTGTAGCTGTTATGGGGGTGACATTATCACCGAGTGATAAAACCCTTTAAAAAAATAAAGAAAAAAAAAATGTGTGATATTATAGGACTGTTTTGTAAACTTGTTTCAAAAGTATGTTACTTATAATATTTTAGCTCTGTTTACAAGGCGTTTACGGTACCAACGTGTGTTATTACATAGCAATAATAATACTAGCCTGTTGTTCGTGGTTAAATTAAAACAGTCACACGGATTGATCGTAGGTTAAGCTACGCTTGCCGAGGTCAGTCTGAGGATGAGCGACCGTTGTAGCATATATAGACTCCTCCGTGCCTCGGACAGCACGTTAAGCCGTTGGTCCCGGCTGTCATCTGTACAGTAGATCTTTGACAGTCGTTACGGGTAGTCAGAAGCCCGAAAGTCTGACAACCAGTTTTACCAAGGGCTATCGTGTTGACCAGTAACTGGATTGTTGAGGTCAGATAGGCTGTAGCGTCATGTAAAATACTGGTATTCAGCTGCATCTGGTTAGACTGGAAGCCGACTCCAACATAGTTGGAAAAAGGCCATTCAGATGATGAATACCGGCCTCTTACTGCCCCACAGCATGGCAAACGCCTCATACAGAGAAGGTGAGCATTGATCACCACGCTTGCTGAAGGTGATTTGCGATTTCAGACTTATAATAACTACATCTGCCTCTTTGGTCTAGTGGTTCAGGCCCAGGTCAGTTAAACTGTTATTAAAATTTCCAATCGAAATTTTTTCATAAGCAGCTCGGAGTCTGGAGTTGTGGCCGGTTGATGGCAATAGGCTCGCCCCCTATCACATGGGACTTGAACATAACTGGCGAAATGTAGGTGTTACTATAAGTGCACTTCTGCCTTACCTTTCGGGGATTACAGGCGTAATGTTATGATCTGTTAAAAACAATAGTAACGAAACGTTATTTTTGCCTCCTGTAATATCATGGTTTTGTATTTATTAGGTATTGATATTTCACCGTCGATATGTAGGTACAAAAAACACCTTGTGTTGTTTTGTGTTGCGTCTAGACTCAACAAAACACAAGGTCTTTTATTTAAAGTACGGTGCACGAGTTATGTTTTCCTTGTTCTCAAATTATATTTACCTGAAAATAAAACCTATTTTACCTACGTATTAATTAATGTATTTCAATACTTTAAGCTAGATACAGAGGCGGTCTTAATGCCATAGGTATTTTCTTTTTTTGTCTGTTTTATAGTAGAATAGAATACTTTTTATTGTACTTACACCATAAAAACTTTCAAATAATATCTTAAAGAGTATATACAGTCGCTATAGGCGGCCTTATCGCTAATAGCAGTGTAGTATATCTATTTTTACAGAGCAGCGTCCTAAACCGATTTTCCATCTGATCTAACACGCATTTGTCACATACAATGGTTGATATTTGTTTATTTGTTCGTCGCATGCGTCCATTTTTTTTAAACATATTTTTACTTTTCTCTGATCACACACATATGCTTCACGTTTACTGACATCACACAATACCTTTGTATTATTTACATTATCCATTATTTATTTCACATTCTCCCATCATACTATACAGCTGATTTACGTCCGTGACAATGTCACTAGCTGTCTGGCATTCTTGCTGAACCCTTTAGGTGTAGTCGTAAGGCACAAAAGAATTTTTAATTATGTTTTCACATGTTTTTTCTTTCTTTTGTTTTATGTTTTCCATGTCTGGCATTAACTGTGTCGTTGTGTGTTAGTGTTGAATAACTGTATTTTCTTTCCTTCGTTTTCGTACCTATTGGTAGAGTTATCATGACATGAGTGGTAGCATTTGTACTACGATAATAGCCCTTAGAGCCTATGCATACGGCATATTTTTAACACTTACACACTTTTTTCAAAGTGCGTTAACGTGCCTTTGCACACGTAAACGTGCATTGGATATTGGATAGATACGCGTTATAGACGAGCTTTGAACGCGTTTCTCGCGCGCATTTGACGACCGATGTGGCGCGGTGGGCGAAGGTCCGCCTGCAACGCAGGAGGTTGCGTGTTCGATTCCCGCCCTGGAACAAATGTTTGTACGATCTACAAATATTTGTTTCGGGTGTTCTGGGTATTTACTATGTATAATAAAAAAACATCTATCTATGTAATGTATTGTATTAAGTATATCAGTCATCTAGTACCCATAACACAAGCTATGCTTAGCTTGGGGCTAGATGATGCTGTGTGGATTGTCCAGCATTATTTATTTATTTATATTTTAATTGCCTGTACCTAGATTTCTGTATTTAGATGCATATTGATTCTAGTTGCATAGGTACTTTTTTATAATGATTTTTAGATCTCTCAATCTATAACTCTACATTTGCGTTAAGCCCACTTATCCTACAGATTAGATAAGATAAACGAGTAAGTACATACGTGAGATACTAAAATATTTTAATTTCAATTTTTACATTTCCGGTAATTATTATCAAAATTATCTTGAATGAATCACACTCATATAAAGACGTAGACCCAGTAATGGCAGTTGTAACACGATTGGTGCAGTGGCTGAGCGAACGGCTGCTGTCGTGGGTTCGATTCCCGCACGGAACATAAATATTTTTATGGCCTACAGGTGGTTGTTCCGGGTCTAGCTGTTTGTGTATGTGAGTTTAAATGTTTGTAAAACGCACCTACGTACGATACAGGATCATCATCTTAGTGTGACACGGGGAAAACGTTTAAAACAACTGATTTCTAACTAGTTTTTTTTTTTTTTTTACTTTTTTACTTATCCATTATGTATATGCATAAGAACAATAAAAAAACGTCTTTTATTACAATATTATTTTAGACATGAAATCAAAAAGGCAACTTCGATGTGTTCAAATCCAGGCTGATTTGAACACATAACCTCGTGTATGAGAGCAGAGACCTTAACCACTAGGCCAACACGATATTTGCATTTGAAATAAGGTAATCCATTTTTTAACCCCTAGATTTATAATCTATTAAATTAAAGGATTTTACCCGTACGTATATGCAAACCACATCGAACCGTATCAACCATAAAAATGAAGAAATTATATTTATTACTGTAATTACACGTTATATATCATCATCTGCCTGGCCTTTTCCCAACTATGTAGGGGTCGGCTTCCAGTCTCACCGGATGCAGCTGAATACCAGTATTTTACATGGAGCGACTGCCTATCTGACCTCCACAACCCAGTTACTGGGCAACACGATACTTCTTGGTAAGATTGGTTACAAGACATTTAGGGCTTTGACTACCCGTAACGACTGTCAAAGATCTAGAAATGACAGCCGGGACCTGGATAAATAATTTAGAATAAGATTAGGTTGGTGTCTCCCTACCTGAATACTCTGGAAACAAATTCAGAGGTCACAGTCTCTTTTAAAGTTACATTATCTTGGCTAGGGCTTGTAAGGACCATGAATTAATTATCAATTAACCATTGAACGCTGTCGACTGTATGTTTTGCTTTTGTTTTGTTTTATATTATGTTTCTATGTTAATTATTGTAATTGGTGTTTGTACCGTTTTGATTTACTAAAAATAAATAAATGAAGATTAGTATATGAGATCGTCCGCTTTTTTTTTAATTTAAATTAATAAAAAATCTTGCGTTCAACTTTGTAATGGTAGGGTGCGGATATAAATCAAAGCTTCTTTATTTCTCGTTTTTTTTAAAAACCAACGTTTTTAAAAAAAGCGAGAAATAAAGAGGGAGATTCCTAGGGTGGGGCGACCCCCACCCTAGGAATTTGCGTGCGGGAATCGAACCCACGACACGCTGTGCAGCTGCCAATCGCTCAGCCACTGCGCCTACCGTGCCGTCTTTGTGGAAATAACCACACAGATATGAGTGGACCTCAGATAGTGAAAGTCAGTAATAAACGAAAAAACAAAAAACAACACGTGTGTCGTATAACTCTACAAATAAATAACGGCATAACTAGAACCCAAGGACATAGCCACAGTAGCGGACTAACAGGGGGGCGGAAGGGGCGGCCCGCCCCGGGCCTCCGGTCATGGAGGGCCCCCAAATGCCTCCGCATTCCCCTGATCAAATCCTAAACAAGACTTTAAAAATGTGCTAAGTACCTACCTAATCTACATAATTTCATCAAGATCAAAACACTACAGCCATCTAGACTTTTTACGCGGTACTAATATTCTTTTAACATTGCTGAACCCGTCCAATACGCTGGGTGAATTCCCGTCTTTGTAGCGGGTACTTTGAAATTAATTTCACTTGCCAGATATTAACATAAACACTTCATAAAAATGTGAACTGAATAAAAAGCTTGTAAAACTACATTGTTTTAAAAGCTGGGGGGCCTAATTCTGCTTTGCCGCCCGGGCCTCTGACGGGCTTAGTCCGCCACTGCATAGCCAATATCCTTAATAAATTCTTCGCTTCTATTGGGGAAGCTAGAGCAAGCCCAACTGACAGCCAACAAAAAGGAACCCCTATTGTTATCTCTTTTCACAGAAAACATTATCTTCTTAAGCAGTCTATCCCTATGAAGAAAACGCATTAGTAAAACCCTTACAAAATCAATCTAGTCATGGTATAGATGAGCTTCCACCATCCTTACTGAAAAAATGTGTAGATGAACTTACGCTACCATTAAACAAACTCCTAAACAAATCGTTTGAAAAAGGCGCATTTTCTGATCATTTAAAAAAGGCCCTTATCAAACCAATTTACAAGAAAAATACAAAAACTCTTACCAACACATTCACACATATTTGAAAAAGACATGTGCAAATCACGCGATTTTGTGAAAAACATAATATATTGAATGATTGTCAAAACGGTTTCAGTATAAACCGATCTACTATCTTACCAGTCTATAATCGTCATCATCCAAATATTATTATCGATAAAAAATACCCCATAGCTTTACTACTTGAAATGACCGACTAAGCACAATTAAATAAGCTAAGTATTTAGCACAGGAATCCGCGGCCAATGCCATGAATGGTTCGCATTTTACTTAAAAAACTGAGAACAACTGGTAGAAATAGAATTTTACAAACATCAGTGTTTACGTAGTATGTGATTTTAAATGTTTGTAAACGCACCCACGATACAGGAGGAATTCCTAGAGTGTGGCAACGTTTTTTAGGAATATAAATAAGAATCCTCATCGTCCTTAAATATTTAAAATAATAATAATATAATACTTAACAAAGTAAATACTCTTGTCATTGCGTATATTATATTTTGACAGACTACGTACCTACTTAACTAAAATCAAATTATTGATAAGGCATATTTGCCAGGCCACACAGCCGCTTTGCAATCACCAAATCAGGGTTCGTTAAAAAGATTTTGAATTAGCTCAATATTAAAAATTCACCATCATCATCAGCTTAGCTTTTTCCCCACAGGTTGGGGCCAGCTTCTAGTCTTAGTAGATGCAGTTGAATGCTAGTATTTTACATAGAGCTACTGCCTATCAAACCTCAAATATATACCCCACACACTAGTTAACACAATAAAAAATAAAAAAAAATAAAAAAAATAGCTTAACGGACTCCTCTGTATCGGTACATAATAGGTTTACTCATCCACAGACCGACCTAGGCAAGCGTTGCTTACCCGTAACATCTACTAGTGCAGTCGTTACCAATAAGCCGTGAGCCCCACAAAACGTTTAAGTGGTTAATTAAATATTATAAAATCTTATCTAAGACAATACTCATTACACACAACAACAATACAACGATTCATAGAACTTAACCTTGGACACTTAATTCCCTAAATTAACCTAACCAAAAAGAGAAATAAGCTGAAGAAAACTAACATTGCTTTCAATGAAACTAAATTAATTACATCACAAATAATTAAGTTATACAATACCAGGTATAGTATTGATTACAATAAAATATTGAATAGAAATAAGGAAATACGTACCGGTCCGTAGCGTAGACCGCGCGAATGCTATAGCAGCGCAGAACGCGAGCACGCTGCCCAGGCGCATGATTGACACTAGTGACGTCTACGTCACTTCGACGCATGCGTTCTCTCTCTAACGGTTGTTAGAGGTAGCGTCTGGTAGCGTAGAAGAATACAGAGTGCCTAGTGTGTATTTTTATACTTATTTGAGAGCGTTAGCGCTCACTTACGTCAAAATGTATGTAATCATTATGTTCCCCACTATTATCACCAGATGGCGCTTACTCGGTTTTTGTACAAATTAAAGTTTGTGAATAATCGCACTAAGGCCCCAGATTAACGAACAAGAACGACATGCTAAGTGGGTATTAGGATTATAAGACCACAGCCGCTTTTTGAAATAATGTAACCGAAGGCATCAAAAATTGGGATCCTGCCGTTTTTCCGAAAAGATTTTGCCAAATTTTCATTACAGATTTTGCCAAATGACATCAAATTTAACAAAAAAAGTACTAAGTAGTTGGTGAACAAGTTATTCTTCAAACGTTCACTTGCCAAACATAGGTTTTCGTAACAATTATTTGTAAAGAGATTTTTTGGTAGGTAAGTAATAATTTGGCAAATGAAATTATGCGAAAATTTGTTTGGAAAGTGATAATTTTGGTAATTTATTTTCGGTAAAACAAGGGAGACCCTCAAAAATGGATATATAGAAGTCATAATACGAGGTGTGCTTCGAAAACTTTTGAAGATACATGAAAAAACATAGTAAATGCGTGTAGTAGCAAAGAGTAAAAGCACAACTCACGCTTCGCGTTGAGACGTGCAATAGTCAGTTAAAACACGAGAAGAATCGAAAGATGATGACATTTACTAGATACTAATCCTTATCAAATAAAAATATGTAGCTAAAAATCTGGTTGACTAATCTTTGTATTTATGTATATAGGTTTTATATTATAACTGTATATCTGGATTGATCATGTAGGTACATGTAAATTACTTTTTAAATTATTTCAATGTGACTTTTCATTTCTAAGTCACGACGGGTTTAAAAAGTCTAAAAGGAAGGATAATCCCGCGGTACGAGCGAACAGCGCCTTGACTATTATTTCATCATCATCGTCATCTGCCGTTTAGGTCGGCTTCCTGTCTAACCGGATGCCGTGGAGTACCAGTATTTTACATGGAGCGACTGCCTATCTGACCTCCACAACCCAGTTACTGGAGAATACGAAACTCCTTGGTAAGACTGGCAAGTGTTAATGCCCAAATAAAAGCGTCATGTTAGATTTTCAACGCTCAGCGCCGAAAGATGAAAATCCAGAAGTGCAATAATATTAACGTATTCATTTAGATGTCGTCTAGTGTTAGTGAAAACAATAATAATAAACAATAAACAATATTTATTTGTTCGAGACTTAAACCTATTTACAAATTTAAACTTTACACACAAGACATGTGCAACTGGGCTTAAACTGGGAGATCTCTTCTCTCTCGACTTCCGTCACCATCGTAATCGAGCTGCCATTACAAGTGTGGTGTGGTACAAATGTAAGTATTACAATATTATTAATTATGTACTAACGTTCGTGTGTGAACTGTGAACATATATGTGTGTGTGTTTGTGTGTGTGCATGTGTGTGTGTGTTTGAAAACGGTCTAACGCTAACTTAGGTATGGTCTCTTGAAGCAGTGGGCCCTGTCTGTTATGTCCTAACTATGTCCAGCAGTGGACTGCGATGCACCGAGATGATTTTCTGTTGGTTTGAAGAAACAGATAAACGGGGCGGAAGGGATATCGAGGCACAAACTGTTTCCAAAATATGACCGACCGTTAAATTTTTCGTTGGCATTTTCCTCCTTTTTACGGTATTTTTGATGTATCTTTTTATTTAATTCAAAGGTTTACATTTTTTTTGACTCTCATTCAAAATCTCATTTGGTTAGTTTTAGGTAGAAATCATGATTTTTGCAGTTTAAATTAAATTTAAAGAAGTCTTTTTTAACTTTATTTTCATTTAACATTTTCGCACTTTTTTTGGCATTCTCAATATTTTTATTGAGGATACCAAAAAAGTGCGAAAATGTTCGCGGTTTTTTAGTGCTGCAAAGTTAGCACAGGTCTTTCGAAGCTGCAAACTTGGATATACGCTATGGTAGTGGTCCTAACAACATAGAAAAAAAATCTTTAGTAAAAGATATGACGTGCCTATGGTGTTGATCTACTGCTCCATTATCAGAGTATAATGGAGCGTGTTACGGAAACAATCTAAAATTAAAGATCGGTCCGAAGTACCGGTCGGTGTTTTGTTTATAAAAATAGAGTCAGAAGCTTACGACTGGCTACTTAAAATTTTATAGGTCAGTAGGTTACTGCAAATAACTATTGAACTTAGTACTAATTTGTATTCAGAATACCATTATTATTTCCATCAGTGATTTAAAGAAACGATAAACAAAATGCATTCGTCTAAAGTGCGAGTGTGTGAGTGTGAGTGCGTTTGACGACCGATGTGGTGCGTCGGGCGAAGGTCCGCCTGTGACGCAGAAGGTTGCGGGTTCGATTCCCGCCTTGGGACAAATGTTTGCACGATCTATATTTTTTTATTGGTATTTGCTATGTTTAATAAAAAATATATATCTATGTAATGTAATGTATTAAGTATATCAGTAATCTAGTATCCATAACACAAGCTCTGCTTAGCTTTCTTAGATGATGCTAAGTGGATTGCCCAGCATATTTTTTTTAACTTTTAGTCCAGTTGAAAACCAGCGTCAGGCACTAGTTGTCTGGCATTTTTGCTGAACTGGACCCTTTTAGCGCAGCCGTAAGGCACATACTTAATAATATATGTATACTTACTCGTATATATTGTTAATGTATTTCTTGTTACTCGTTTTTTTGTTTCCTATGTTTAGTATTGTGTCGTTGTGTGCCTGAGCCTGTGCTGAATAAATGTTTTTTATTTCTTTCTTTCTTTTTTTTTTCTTCTTTCTTTCTAGTTGACAGAACCAATGTCATATAAAACGCACTAAATGCTTCCGTTGGTGTACGAGTAAATGAAGAAACCAGAAGGAAGTACCTTAGTGAAGTCAATTAATAATAATATAGTCAGGTACTTATGACATGGTCAAATTTTCAATTAATTATAACAATCATAATCTGAAAACCTTATGTTATTTACTAAGTCTTTCACTGAGCTGCCATCCCAGGCCATTGCTAGGGATTGACAGTACACTTCACGCTCACTTTGAGGGATTGCTGGGGAGTTTGTTCCGCCACTTCTTCTTCTCAGCAAAAACACTAGTAAGTGGTGAAGGATGGGCGTTTTGGGGGACTTTCTTTTGTAAACGTTGCTAATTCTCAGCCTAATTTGAATAAATAAATTTTGATTTATTGGAAGATAGTTATTATAGGTTTATATAGATAGTTTATTGATAGGTAGGTTTGGATTAGGCCTTTGGTGTGGGATGCAACATGTGTCGACACCCTTGCGCCATCCCATCTTCCTAGTACGGTGGACTGTGCAGGTGCGGCTTCTGCTGGTGCAGAAAACCTCAAACGGCGAAAATACAACAACGTAATTGGAAGTTATATGTTTAAGCCGTTTGGGGTTGAAACACTAGGGCCATGTGGTCCATTTGCTCATTTAGTTTTCCGAGAAATCGCGAAGCGTTTGGTCGACTCTTCACGTTGACCAGAGGGCTGGCCTTTTTTTTGGCCTAAGAATCGGTATTGCCATTCAACGTGGCAATGCTGCCAGCCTTCTGGGCACTTTTCCCGTTGACAGTGATGCGAACGAATTCTTTGATGCCCTGTGATTATTTATTTTATTTTTTTTCTTCATGTATTAATAGTTGTATCTTTTTAAAGAAATATAAATTTATGTTGCTTTTTATTTTAAATTCATTTCACCTAACTTTATACGGAGACGTTTTTACAGGATAGACCTGCTGCTAACATGTCATTGTATAGCGGCAGATTAAAGCAAAAGTTGTGGAACAAGCTTCAATGGCGTCATTGAAGAAAACAAAATTTTATTATTCATTTTTTTTTTGTCTTTTGTATTTCAATAATAAAAGTAAAGCCAGATTATAATAGGATAATATTATTTACTTGTGTCCCTAATTGTATTGTTTTTAATGAATTTGGTCTGCCAGTTTTATACCTAATTAGTATGTTTTATTAATTACTAGCCCACGGCTTCGCCCGCATGGTTTGTTGATAAAAAAACTAGCCTATGTACTTTCCCGAGGTGCAATCTATCTCTCTGCCAAATTTTATCGAAATCCGTTCAGTGGTTTAGGCGTGCAAGACGGACAAACAGACACACACACTTTCCCATTTATAATATTAATTAATATATATTTTTTTTGCCATCACACGTGGCAATGCTACCAGTATTCTGGGCAGGATTCCAGGTGACAGCGATGCCGGGGAGTACTTTGACGCTTGAGCGTTCTTGGTCGGGTTTGTATTTAGCATTCCTCCCTTTATTTTATTTTTTTTTGTTTTTGAATTATTATATAGTAAAAGTTTTGGTATAAATAGTAGATACCTAAGTTGTATATTGTATTTGTTGGAGTAAAGCAAAAACAAAACTATACTACTTCAACACTAGAATCTTTCTCTTTCTAACTTAATAAATATTGTTTAATGGCTTCGGGCCCTCTCTAACCACTTGACAGAAATCCCTAGCTTCTTACAGTCACTTTATTCCTTAAGCTATCCGTGACATCACACATCTAACGTAATATTAGTTGAAGAAACGTTCTAATACATTACAAAAGAATAAGAAACGCGTAATTACTGAAATCCTTAAAACCCTCTTTAACTGTTTCAGTATTATTATAATGAGACTTAGTAATTTTATAAAGAATAGAATAGCCATATTTGCTTCGAAAGCAGCTACGAATTTTTTTTTTGTTAAATTATATGATAAGATCCATGTACATTCTACCTTAATAAAAATAAACAAACATGCCAAAATACAGGCCATCTTGTATATAATCAAACAGGTAGTTTTCACATTCCCCACTGTCTATGGCCCGGGCAGCCACAAGTTATTTTACGAAAACTACAATATCATCTTCTACGCCGGAGATGAGAGCTATTACCAAAGAAACATCTCATTACAGCTATTACCGTTGACGAGATAACGTTACATACTAAACGCTTGAATTACCTATAAATATATAGTATGTATACAAGTATATATATAATATAATGGCGGGAGGATATCGGAACACGGGGGCGCCCGAATGATATCGATCGGGGCTTCGTATCTTACTGCGCAGGGTCCGTACAGCCTCCCAGTTAAGGCCAAGACTGCTGAAACATTCGAGGTATTAAATTTGTAGTCTGAAGATTGGGAACTTGTTGAGCTCTTAGGTGAGAAATGATGATATCATCTAATACCGTATTATAAAATACAGAGCATATGAAATGATGTTGTAAAATGCACGATTGGCTATACTGAAATATAGGATATACCCAAATCGCTATTGTATATTTTTTCTAGAGTTGCCTCGTTTTTCCCAGGATTCCATCATCACAACTAGATTTATATAAAAATGGGATCAATTTGGAAATCAAAAATATATATTTTTACGAATCAATTTTTAAATGACGGAGTTCTGATTTAACAAACAAAAAAAAACTACCGGATTAAAAACTTCCTCTCTTTTTTGAAGTCGGCCAAAATAGCGAATTCTGTGACTATCATTCAATTTGATCTTGGCAATCCAGTTTCTGGTTTTCGGAGTATTGAGGAAAATTAATTCACTAAAGATTTATAATATTAAATGATTTTTATTTTTTATTTAAAAGCCTTAAGAAGCTCTATTGCAGCTTCAATAAGTCTTCAAGCTGATGGAATTTTATAAGTTAAAGTAATATGTAAACTGTGTTACTATAACTTATAAAATTACTATCTGTGTCCCATGGTTTTACCTGTTTCTAAAGGTATGTCTGTAGCGTGAAATAAAATAACCTTCCTACCTGAAGAATAGCGTTATCAAAAGCAAAAAAAACTTTAAAATTGGACTAATAATTCCATAATTGCGTGCTCTTCAACTATTCATTATTATAATTATGAATGTAAAGTTATTTAACTTCGGGTCTCTTGTGAAGAGATCTCTCTCTCACTCTAACATATTAATTTTCTACGAACGTTTAACATCGTTTTCCCTAGAGCTATTCCCCTTAATTGGCAAGCTGACTTTAATCAGGGCTGGCGTTGCAAACTGAGTTGTCGCTCGGATAGTGAATCTATTAAAATGCTATACCTCTGTGCATACATATTGTGAGACGGGGAACAGCTCCAGGTTTTGTGTTCCCAGTGATTAATCGGATAATGGTATGTATTATAAATTGTTTATCGTCGAGGAGATTATCATTGTGACGCTGCTTTCTTTGTATTGTTAATATAATCAATGAATGATCGATTGGTGTAGGTATAATTTTTGGCGAGACTTGGTTATTTCGAGCGATTTATAGCAGAATTTGGCTGTGACTTTCCATATAACTTTCCCAGCTTTCAAGGTCCTTTGTAAAGATGAGACAAAGGTCGCTTGTTGTTGACTGCTTTAGTGATAAGATGTTTAGGTTTTATATTTGATTTTTGGAGTGGTTATGCTACACATTTCTTCTGTTAAGACACAGGATGAATTTTTCGTCATTGTAATCAGTGTGAGAGATTTATTTGTCAACCAATTATCAGTCGAACTGAATGTAGTTCAATATCTTTAGTTTTCTTAGTACATGACACCTTTCTTTCTCGTTCGTTATTACTACAACCAAGTCTTCTTCAACTGACATGATATAAATGTTTATTGATGAGAGCCTTTTGTTTATTAAAATATCTTCAAGGCTTTGACGATGTCAGCTGATACTTGGAACAGACGACTGGAGGGACAATACAAGTTTCACACCACGGTTAAAACACGGAATAGTGGTCATAGTTAGAAGAGCTCGTGGGTGAATAAAAACAGCCGCCCGGGTCGATCGAAGGTTAAGTTATGGTCGCCGAGGTCAGTCTCTATATGGTTGACCATTCATAACGTATCGAGACTCCTCCGTGCCTCGGAGATCACACTAAGCCGTTGGTCCCAGCTGTCATTTGTAGATCTCTGACTGTCGTTACGGTTAGTCAGAAGCCCGTAGTCTGCCCACCAGTCTTTCCAAGGGGTATCGTGTTGCCTAGTACCCGTTGTCCGTGTCGTCTTTGTGGAGGTCAGATAGGCAGATAGGGTGAGAATGAGTGAGTGTGTTGTGTTAGGCAGTAGCTCCATGTAAAATACTAGTATTCAGCTGTATCCGGTTAGACTGGAAGCAGGCCCCAATATAGTTGGGAAAAGGCTAGGCAGATGATGAGTTTATAGTTACCAGCTGGCTTACAGATGGCTCTTTATGGCATCCATCTTAATATGGGATGAAATAATTAATTCGTATGGTGTACCTATTTTGTGCTTGCTGAAAACCTCCGAAATATCTAAAAATTCAAAGTCGATTCTAAAGAATATTCCATAATTACCGTTTCTTTTGATTTGCATTTAAACAGTTACGCTAATCGTCTGTAAACTAATCAGATTTGCATGAATACGAAATTAAAAATACATCAATGAATTTTTACTACTTTCAAGCTTAACTGGGAATAAAAGAAAAATAACAAAGGTACCTCTATCTATCTTTACTTACTCATGTTACTTTTAATCTAATCATTTTCATGCCTTTTCAGTTAAAAATCAACTAGTAGAAAACATTAACATTTTATTTTTCTAGTGAAAATGACTTTATACACGTTTAAATAAAGAATGAAAATTAAAGTCGCTTGACTTTATTCTTTATTTAAACGTATATTCATTTTATTCTTCAATACAATAAATGATGCCTGTATCTGATAACGGATACTTGAACACACCGTGATATTATAATAATCAAAATTCTATAGTTTTATGGTTAGCTTTGATGGCCTCGTTGGTCTGTGGTCTGCTGCTGAGCATCCGGTATTCAATTTTCGGGTCAGGCAGTGTTGTAAGGATTTTCTATCAGGAATTTTTTAGTAGTAACCTGGAATCTGGATGGCTCAGCCCCTGTTACCTACATATACATGAGACATAAACATAACTGGTGAAATGTGGGATTACTATAAGTACACCTCTGCCAAACTACTGGGGATTACAGGCGTGATGTCTATAGTTTATAATTTTTCCGTGAATACCCGTAAAATCGTGTACATGACCCTGATTAGTCGTTGTGCGTGGAAAGGGCGGGAAGTAAAACAAGTGCGTCTTTTAACCAATCAGCGTCCTCTTAACGTTCAATTACTTGGTTTATTCTTAGGCACGACAAGACTTGATCTATTCTATTTCGATGAGTATGAAATGAAACATACTGATCACAATTTACGTAGAGTTTATAATCCCACGAGATTTGTTATAAAGTTACGGTGTTTACAATTATCCGGTGTTAAATCAATTGCACGCCATTTACAAAAAGGGGTGGATCCTCATCATCATATTTTTGTACGCTAACCATCCTACTGAACATCTCATTGACGCAAAAATGAACAGCCAGGATCCTAGATCGCTAATTGCTGTTCGCGTTACTCATACTCTTTAGTCGAAACCACAGAACTACGAGCATTGCTTGAGGACACGCTTTGGACACATTTAAGAATGGGTCAAAGAGGAGTGGGTGGGATTTGTGCAACAGCCTCCCCCCTTCGGACGGCCACTGTACGTAGCGTCACTTAAACAAGTGGCTTTAATCATGCAATATGGCACCAAGCGTCAGAATTACTGGGGATTTAGTTTCGCCACTTCAAAAACAGTAAAAACACTAGGAACTAGTGAAGGGTGGGTGTTATGGGAGACTTATTAGATGTCATTTCTGAAGTTCAAAAGGTACTGATACTCAGGCTAATTTAAAAATTCAATCAATGCCTTGGTGAACGCTGCTAAAGTCGGCATTGTCAAAATTTTCCACACAAACCAAGCTTGTCAGTGAGTGCCATTGAATCACTTATATTATAAAAGTCTGGCGGCATGTGTGTGTGTTTGTTTCTCATTTACGCTGAAAACACTGATTGGATTTTGAATTTTGTTATGGAGGTAGCTCATACCCTGTATTAAGACGTAGACTACTTACTGTTTATCTCGTAAAAGTGAATGATTCTCGAGCCTTGGCAACGACGTCTCATGTTGACTTTTTAAACGCGGGAAACACCAAGGGGCGCAGCCAGTTTCTCATAAAAACGTATATAAATGTATTAGTAACTGTCGTTTACCTTCGGCTTGGCCCGCGTTTATATCGGAAATATTCCCCCGGGCCAGCCATTAAGGCGTGACAGCAACAAACTCATATAGTCATTACCATCTCGGCGATTCTAAACTCTGTAGAGCTTATCACCTAGTACACACTGTAGCACTTAGTACACACGTAGCTGTGTGGCTTCGACCTTAGTAAGTCACTTAGTTGCTTTAACCACGGACAGATGTGATGCAGACACACATTAGGTGTTCAGAAGTGAGGGACAGGTGCAGATGAGCTTTTCATTTTTGATCTACCTTTAAAGTATGCCTGCGATGTTTTCCAGGCAAGGATGGAGCTCCCAGTGCTAGACAAGTTCTGCTTCATCTTCGATCTGAGGACGGGATGTATCGTCATGGGATTTATCAATTCCGTAAGTAGTCATTAACTCCCCGTTATCACTATTTTGTGTAAAGAATTCTGTTAAGAGCCGATACAATGTAAAAGCAATACGTGTGAGAAGGGAAAGATACTTTTTAAGGGAAATTAAAAAAACTTGAAACTACTGTTTTCATTTAATAATATCTTTCTAATATATAAAATTCTGCGTCATGGTGTTTGTAATTAAACTCCCCCGAAATGGCTCGATCTATTTTCGTGGAATTTTGTGCATATCGGTTGGGTCTGCGAATCGGACAAGATCTTTTTTTCATCCCCCTAAATGTTAAGGGTGGTCGACCCCAAACATTTATTATTATGTGACACAACAGAGGGGGTTACACAAATGTATAAATCTATAAAATTTTGTCATTTACGGATGGTCTCTTTGCGACGATGTCTTAACACGTTGACGGACAGTACTCTCTCACATGTTAGGTTGCTGAGACAGTACTTTCACATAGGTTATGTATTTTTGTAGATATATGACAGTACGTTCTGAGGCGTAAACGTCTTATGGCGTACTGTGTTTAAACTAGTCAAAAGATCGACGTCGAAGGGCGTACTGTCGTATTACTTCTGACTGGCTTGACGCCTACAGGCAGTACTGTCCGTCAACGTGTTAAGAAGCTTTCTTCTCTTTCCTCCAGATTATGACATTCATCCTATCAATGTTGCTTATAAACGTGGCGGTCTACATCAAGGATGCTATCGACGTGCAGGTGAAGCGCGAGGACATCGACTCCGGCATGTCTTCAGTGGTGTACACCATCGTGGTCCTACTGGTGGTCCTATTGTTCATCAAGTTTCTACTCGACCTGGTCTTTGTATACTCTGTGTATAAGGTAAGGATCCGCCATTTTGTTTATGACATCGTGACTTGTTCTCAGGTACCAGCATTAAAATTTGTTTCATTTATTTGTGGTCTCTGTATTTACTTACTATTTAGGAACGCCTGAACTAAAAGAGAAGAACGGTGAAGTTGCGTTTCATTGCTGTGATATTCGACATAGGCTCTGACCAACCACAAAAAAGAGTATATATATTTATTTACTTATAACGTTCACCCACAGCACATACATACACATACAAATAGTAAATCATAAGGTAATATTAAAATATATAAGTATGCCAATTACAGGTTAACACAGCATTGACCAAAAAGACGCCCGATTACAGCTTAGTAGCTAACTTAGGTCTTGGTGTACACTCCGTAAATAGAAAAGAAAAAAAAAAGTTATTAATAAAGAGTTAAAAATACTAACGTCACATTATTAATTTACAGGAAAAATTGAGCCTCATGAAGAAGTATTGCATCTTCTGGATAATATTCCTGGTGCTGTTCATCATTGGCTTCCTCAAGAGTCTGTTCCACATGGACGCTGGATATGTCATCGCTCAGATAATGTTCCTGGGTAAGTCAAATAGAATAGTTCAAAACTCAACACGGCACGGTCGACGGCATGGTTGGCGCAAAGGCTGAGCGATCCACTGCTGCTCTTCGTTTCATGGGTTCGATTCCCGCACGGAACCAATATTTGTAGGGCCTACAGGTAGTTGTTCCGGGTCAGGCTGTTCGTGTATGCGATTTTATATGTTTGGAAACGCACCCACGACACAGGAGAAATTCCTAATGTGGGGCAACGTTAAAGATAAATAAAATAAAAATAGCAGACAGCTACAACAGTTCAGAACTTCTGCACACAGAATGCCATCTGTAATACGATGCTGTCGATAGAGAACTGCAATGAAATGCAACCTATACGATCTAGTCTATGTAGCGACATCTATCTCACCACAAACGAACTAAATTTTGACGTTTCCCACATCGCGATATTAAAGTTATCCACGCGACTGAACATACCTACAGGAACCCGACGACAACCGTCGGGCAGTAGCCCACCAGACACAACAACTGTCAGGTCAAGGAATCCTTCCTTTTCAATGGTGGATGAGGAACTTTACACCCTTTTCTTCATACACCCAAACTGGTGACCTCGAGAGCCATATGCGATGAACTGGGGTCGCACTGTCAAATCCATTGCTGGTTCGTTGCGAAAAAGGGAAGGTGCTGTTTGTCCTGTAGCTCCATCTCTTGATCACATAAGAGGTGGTGGTGGGCCACCTGAGTTTACCTTACTGTTGAGACCGGACCGCATTCACCATGATGTTGGATAGGAACGCTTTATGTACCAAATTATTTAAATCCACAATCCCAGGGCCCTCAGACGTTACTCATGTTCTGAGTAACGTCTAAGTATCTAATAATTGCAAACGCATTGATATGGTTCTCTGAATAGCATTCCATTTGCGATTTATTTTTAGGATTTTTGTATAATTTTTACTTGTAGAACACCTTGTACCAAATGTATGGAGACTATTATTATTAGGCTATTATTGCTCCTTTGACCTACCTATGTAGGTATCTAATCTAATATGGTCGCTGCGCCTAGGATTCGAAATGTCAAAGGCAGATACCGCCTTTTCATATAGTATTTCTGACTGTCACATTCATAAAAATAAAATCAGAATCGGAGGTTGAAATTAAATTATATCTACTAAAGTAGGTACCTAAGTATTTCATGCACGGCAATACTCAAATGAATCTTTATTAATTTTCAGCTGTAAATATGTACTACATCGTGGTCATTAGGAGCTACTTGATATCTATCCACGAAGACGGTGTGATGTAAACAGTCCCTTCTATTATTACCTACTCATAGTAATTTATTATCTTCTTTACCAAGCAACGAGAACGGGAGTTGTGACTCGAAAAACCAACTTTATTCAAGATATATATTATTTTTGTGTTTATATATTAGTTTTGTTACTGTTTTACAAAATATATAAAGAAATGTCTTAACATTTCGTAGACCTATAAATAGTGTCCTAGACAAAATTTGATAACAGTTTGATCACTGCCTGTGTATGTACTCGTAAATGCAGTGTTTAGCAAAATGTACCGATAGATGGCGTTACTTACTAAAGCGTAGGAAACCATTTTGAAAACTTACTATCGAATAGATTGTTGATATGTATCGATAGATAGAATTATGCATATCGAAAATATTTTATTGAGTCCATGAATTTTTTGTGTTATTAAAATTCTGTCACATAAAACTAAAGTAAATTACCTTTTATCAAGAGTGATTTGGAGAAAGAAAAAATAATGAATAAAGAGTGGATATAAAGAATTGTAAAATATCGTGAAAAGGTTTTGAGTAATGAAGAAGTAGAATAAAAGGACCAAATTATAAAGATCTGTTTTAAAATAACTATAGTCATCTGTATCATTTCAGTTCCTGCACAGTTAATTCCTGGAATATTAGGTGGCGCTGACGGTACGAAGTAAATCCAATACGTTAAATATAATCAGATGAGCCCTCGAAATTAAATCATTGCGTTTTTTACTATTGGGCTGTAGCCAATACACAGAATCTGCAACTACAGTTACCGCGCGTATTGCTTACAATGTCATCAAAATTGTACCTATTGATGATTTAAACAATAGGTACAATTTTCTACGTTACGATTGGTCTCACCCTTATTGTTTATTTCTTGATTTCAAGCAATATTTATTCAAAACTAAGTAAGTAAGTAGTTATTTTTAATTTTCGTTAATTTAGTTGTAATAATTGGTACTGTGGTGCAAATTACAAGAAAAACTAAGAAAATATTCATTTCAAGGGCTAATCTGGCGTTTTCACCTTTTGTGATACTGAAAAATCAAGGAAAAAGAGACATCTCAAGATGCCATGCCACCTATCATCAGCGCCATCTAGTAGAAATATTTTTAGATTTTTTGGTTCAAAATAATAATATATATTATCTAATAATAGACAATGTATGTTTTGTTATCTATGTGTAACCTGCTGTTAAGTCGCTGTTGATTTATGCTGCGTATATTGAATATGATTAATAATAGTTATTAGTTGCTATTTTATATAATAATGTTATTGTATTGCATAGTTATCTGACACATAAAAATGTAGGTTACTTATCCAAAATTATGAATTGTTATTTAATATTTATGCTTTTAAAAGGTGCATCTCCTGGTACAATATTTGAGAAAAACTAGACATGAAACGTTGATGAGTAGATTATATATAAACAATCTTGAATGGTATGGGTAATTACTGTAGTCCATGCATTATCTACTGGCTACCACCGTATCCTAATCAAAGCGAACAGTGGTCGTATGCGCGATAGTCGCGTTCACAATTGCCACTTATTTGTTCGGAAAACGGAAAGACACTCAGCACGAATAGCATGACCAATTTTTTATCTATTCTACCAAGAATAGACAACGTTCTTTCTTTCTAATTGACATCTCTTCTACCCGAGCACGGGGTGCCCGGTAGACTGTAGCAAATAGATAACTTTCTTCTCTTCAGTTTTAACATCGCCATGCTAAGGACGGTAGAAATCTTTCAACAATCTGTTGTGTTAACCAGGTTCTTGCTTAACCCGGTTGTAAACGTCCATATTGGCTCTGTTCTGTCACCTGCTTGATATGGAGGGACATGGAAATTATGCATTGTAGTACTCGTCCGCTGTTTTTTTCTGATTAATTTCGTTGAGGGATCCAAGACAGTTGAAGACTCTTCGGGCTTCATTGTCTCGACGCTTTTCTATTGGTCGCCACTGTTAATTCTGGTTTTCAGGAGTTGCAGTGGTTTGGTAATAGGTAGTGTGGCGACATGGCTCAGTAAAAAAATAAAATAATCTGTCATGTTGTCTGTTCTTCCGTCGACAAAACCCTTTTCTATGGTGGTCAACCTACGCTTGCTGGTCTGGCTTTGGCGAACGGAATGGTCGCATGTTCGCGCGACTATCGCTTTGGTTAGGACACGGTCTACTGCGGCTACTATTTAACGAACGTACTAACGAATATTATCTAGTAATATTTGTTTCAGTTTTTCAAATATTTGACCTACTTGATATTAAAAATAAACAGTCATTGTTTATTCTGGTTGTGAAAAGCTTCCGCTGATCCCATACTCACACTTATTCAGCTCTATTCATCATAGAAAACTACGATTTTGTATGGAGACGTGTACGCATATCCTTCAAAACTGGTGTTTTCAAAGGACAAAAGAAAAATGAGCTGAGTAAGTGTAATTAGATCCTAATCGATATATATTTCAGATAAAATTTATGTAAAAAGACGCATACCAAAGCCGAGAAACACCTTGTTCTCTATCTGCCATTATAATTTTGTTTTTGGTCTGGAGCATACCTGGTGAGCTATTGATGATTTTCAGACGTTTGACCTCCGTACCATAAGACGTTTTGTGTTTTCGTTAAATCGTTGTACCCTAAACAGCAAAAATAGTAGTTTCTCAGCAATTAGTTTTAGAACAATGTTACTAAATGTACAAAATGCGTAAATATCGGCTTTGTGATTGGTCTTTTTACAGCCTGTATTTGTATGAATTTGCACTTGTAAAAATGTAAGGTAAAATGTTATTTTTTATCATTTGATATGAAGATTTGTCTTCCATTTTGTAGATTTAAGTGATCATCATATGTTGTGAAATTGGAAATACATTTATTTATCTATATCACTGTCAACGGGAAAAGTGCCCAGAAGGCTGGCAGCATTGCCATGTTGAAAGGCAATGCTGATTCATTGAAAAAAAGGCCAGCCCTCTGGTCACGTGAAGAGTCGACCAAACTAAATGGGCACACGGACCCCATGGCCCTAGTGTTTCAACCCCAAACGGCTCAAATATATATCTCCCAATTAGGTATTTTCGCCGTTTGAGGTTTTCTGGACTTTACCCATTGACAGTGATGCGGATGACTTTATCAATGCCCTGTGATTCTTTCTTTTTTTTTGCTCTAATAGTTTTATTATTGATGAAGAAATATTAGTATCGTCAATGGGGCGAAGACCGTCAGTCGGTTAAGATCGTACAGTAAGAATAAACGACGAATACTTATTAGCTACAAAGAAAGCATGGCCTAAGATACAAAAATGTAATGTTTCTTCGTACTTCTTTCTTAACGATCATAGCCTATGACACACAGACACAGACGATCTTAGGCTACTGACGGTCTTAGCCTACTAACGGTCTTCGCCCCATCGACCTAATACAAAAAAGAACTATATCAGTTGTAGTTGAGACGAGACGAAGAGGTAATATGGAAGGAATTATTTTAGAAAAAAACAGCTCATTTGCTTTTTCGTGATACTATTTATGAATCCTTAAGCTGCGTCTACACTAGGTCGATCAAAACACGAGTCAAGCACGAATCCTGGTCATGCGAATTCATAATCCGATTCTGTTTCGCTCGTGCTTGTGTACACATGGCTTTAATTTGTCAGAAACATTTACAAATGCATATTATTCAGGCCTTTTCCGTAACCGATGTTTTTTTGACAACTGACAAAAGGTATGTTGTTTTTGCAAGAGATTTCCTTCAGACAATACAAAGTTTATGATACATAACTATTGACGTCAATGACGCAAATATCAATTCTTGGAAATAAGTATGCAAATATAAATGCTATAGTTATGTTTTTCGTTTGTAATTTTTCATAAAAAATACTTATTTTTCATAAATTAAAAGTCCGTTTTATAGACATATTAAAAAAAATCTAATAATGTTTCACTTTTTGACTAGTGTATTTTAATACTTCCGAGATTGTTATTTGTACTCGCATAAATATTACATTAACATATCTATTTTTAATTTGGACGTGTAATTTTACGGTCAAAAGGGTTTTTTTTGACAAAACGGAGCTTAACATATTTATATTGCACGAAGATTTATATATATCAAAGTCTATTATTATAAGAATATTTTTTGTATGATGATGTGGTGTATTTTTTGTATAAGTATTCTCATTAAAGTTTAAAACATCACTCAATTATCACCTACCTGTATCTTATAGAATGATAACTTATTTTTAGTTTTTTCTTCCTGTCCAATTCTCCATATACCGGTATATTATGTATAGTATTGGTTGATTTGGCATTGCAAGGATTAAGTTACATTACGGGACTTTTGAATTGACCCATCCTGCATTTTTTTAAATAAAGTTCTATAACATTTTATATGATGACACTTAGATCTCAATTAGGTTGTAACTAGTTTTGTCTGTTAAAATTTCATACAAACTTTTCATTTTTTTCATCACTAAGGACTTAGCGGAAGCGCTATTTCACAGTAGCAGTCCGGAGTATGAATTTTTACCCGGTAGATAGCAATAGGCTCGCTACCTATTACTTAAACATAACTTATAAAAGTGGGTGTACTATAGGTACATCTGCCTAACCCTTTATGGAATACAGGCGTGATGTTATGTTATGTGATGTATAAGTTACTTAAGGATGGCTCGATTTAGAAGTTCGGGAGAGCACTAATCCAAAATTCTAAGTTTATTTTCTATTTATTTTTTTATGATAGGTGTTCTATGTCAAACAATAATTGTTTAAATGTCTTAATGGATCCCCTTACATGTAATAATAGGTTAGTGGGCGATTTAGGATATGTACTTATCTACCTATGTATTAAATAGCTGTGATCGTTCTAGTGTCCATTTATTCCGTAATAATGATGGGAACAGATGAATTGGTTGTAAACTTGTACTCTACAATACTGTATCTATATATGTATATAACTATGTATTGCAGACAAATTTTATCTAACATATTTTGTCGCAGATGACAATGATGATTTTATTGCCATCTTATTTTTAGTAGAAGGGGTGTAGAGAGAAGCAAACAGATCAAAAATGACAGTACATTGTTTAACTGGCTGTACACAAAATATAAGCTTTTGAAGTGAAACTTCTTTATCGACGTATGGGAGATATCTCATAGCAATGTTAAAAAAAATCGCCACACTTTCCGAAGCCATCTTGAAAAAAATCGTCACATTTTCTGTCACTTTGGACCGTCACGGGCGCCATGCGTGTTTACTTAAATTGAGGAGTGACTTCTAAAGAAATATTTTAATGATAACGAGTGATATATAAATGGACTTATTGAAATTCATTTAAATAAATAGTGAAAGCGACAGATTATAGCCAGCATGATTGTTTGACGTAAGCGGAACGTTAATTCGAACATTTTTTTAAATTGAAAAAAGAACTTCAACATGAAGAATATTTATTTATCTTATCTATGGGTGACATGATTTGAGCGTACTTCATACAGTCAAACAAAAATGGAATAGAACATTTGTGTTTTCGATTCAAAAACTGTTCGAATTTACGTTCCGTTTTTGTCAATCATTCGTGCCTCCGATTTCATGAATACAGTTTCTCAGACGACGCTTATAAATGTTCTGTATAAATTAGATTAAATGGATGTGTATTTAATGTTTGTAGGTACCAAATAAAACAAAATAACGACAATAATACGTCCTTCGCTTTAATTAGCTGATAGAGTAATTGTATCCATTGTGTGTGTACCTGTCCACTGTGGGGAAGCAGATAGACAATTTTACATTATATTTAAAGAAACAATCCTTTGTTAACTTATGTTAGTTTTCTCTTATTTATGCAGGGTATAAGAAACATCGATGCGCATGCTGATACTATAACTTCAGTACTATACAAAAAGTGTGGGATTTTTCCTTATTTTTACGGTTTTTATAATTTGGATTTTACTTAAAATATTAAAGAAAAATATGAGAATATCCTCAATGTCTAACCCAATGAGACTTTTAATTAAAAAGTAAATAATTCATTATTTTTATTAAAACATCTCAATTGTTTAACAGTTTAATTGTTTAATGAAATCATATTTTTAACAGTTTCAAGTAAAAATAACGTAAGCAAAAAAACGTTATACCTACTTTAGAAAAGGTGCAGAATGATGTACAGAGGCCAGCACATCAAGCTACCCCAATCTGTCAGATTTCTTTGATAGATTTTCAACTTTATTACAAAAGTATAAGATTAAATTGGGAAAATTTGACAGTTTGGGATAGCTTGATGTGCTGGCGTCTGTACCTACTGAACTCTTGGCATTAGATTGTTCGTCGATGACTCTTCCACCCTGTATATGGGATTAACTTGATTAACTATCCCGATGATTTAGTAGTTGCGAACGCTACTGCTGAGAACTAGTTCCTTAGTTCAGATCCCGGGTCGGTAAAAGTGTTACTGGGTTTTTTTCATCTGGAATTTCTCAGTGGCAACCCAGTCTCTGGATATATCTCAGGTTGATGGCAATAGGCTCGCTCCATATTACATGGGATTTCCAGTCAACTGGTGAAATGTGGGTGTACTATTCCATTCCTATTATTTAAATAATTTTTGTGTACCTGATTGAAAATACACATTATTTTTAACATTCCTTTTAGTATTCTCTTGTAGTATTTCTCAAGAGAATTATATTTCATGGTAAAATCGTTATATAAGTTATAAATTTCTATTTGCTTCCCTTATATCTTAAAAATATGAGAATCCCCTGAGCATTTACCATTATTTTTTACTAAATCATCAGAGTATTTTATTGCAGAATTGAGGAGTATTTATAAAAAAGGGTTTTCTTATATTTTATACTAAAAATCTTTATGAATATTTACCTACATTATAACTCTTGTACTTCCCTTTTACAGTGTAAGTACTTCCAATATTTGTTAGACATTATTGTAATTAATGTATATTAATGTATTTTTATGTAGTCTGGGTCTATTCAAGAATTAAAAAAACTGCGGGAATGTATCCTTGTTCTGTGTGTTGGTCGATTAACTATAAGGAAGTATGTTATTGTAAATCCATTAGAATATAATCAATCTCACAGCTTAATTATTGTTAAAAGTCAATACTCGGTTTCTGGAAAGAAATGTTCGACATGTTGGAAATTAAAAGGAGATGCTTGGCTGTTGAAAATTCATTCAACCTATTTTAGAAGTTAAATCTCCTTTCATTATTTGTCAATTTAATCTTGGTTTCAGAAATCAGGCTTAATTTACAATAAAAAGTAGGTAAAAAATCCAGGTTCCCTCATAATGAATATAAAAAACTAAGCGACTGATGATTAGATACTGTATTAATAACTTGAGCGGTATGAATTTGTAAAAAAAAAGTCTTAATGCAACAGGCCCATATTTAACCTCGTTTTGGCGAGGGGTCAATATTCTCGTAAGAGGAAAACACCTTCTTATTAGTAATCTCACCCTTGTCTGTTGTTTAGGTAAATGTTACTTGGCACTGACTTACCTATTATTTGGAATTAGAAGACACTATTGACTGTGCTATTTTTAAAAAGGAGGTGGTTCTCAATTTGTATGTATATATATTTGGTTTTCTATAGAATAGGAGTATGTACGTGCATACTTTCTTTGTTTATGTAACGGTTTTTTTCATGGTAGAATAGAATAGAATATATTTATTGTAAAACATGAGTATACATCACACAATATGTGCAAGGTCTTAAAAATAATATGGTGGTGAATTAGCTCTCCAAATCTCACAAGGAAAGTCGATAGGGATCTAATTGAATAAAAACTTCGCCACTGCAACCTCGTCCTTGAGAGCCAGGGCCAAGCTGTGTTTCTATGGTGTACAATAACGAGTATTATATTCTATTCGATTCTATTCAAGGCCCTCACTGGCTACATGTCGTGATCAACATAGTTTAATTAAGTTATTCGACCAAAATAACAGCGGATAGTTCGCCATGTTTAAATTTGAATAGGCCCACAACTAAAATGTTTGCACAACTATTGATCAATTATAAACGCTTTAAATGTTGTAACAATTATTTACAAAATATGTGGATTGAATTTAATTTTATAGATATTTTGATGTTTGTGAATGTTGTACAACGCTTTGTTAAATGCATTGGGTATTTAAAAATAAAATGAAAGTTATAGCAAACTGGTTCTTATTTATTATTTGTGTAGATACATTTTACATTGACAATCATCACCACGTAGCGAAAGCACGTCAAGCCCTTGTTCCCGGCTGTCATTTGCAGATCTTTGACAGTCGTAATGGGTAGTAAGAAGCCCGAAATTATCAGAAGAACTGTCTATTCTCGGAGGCATCGTGTTACCCAGTAACTGGCTAGTGGAGATCAGATACGCAGTCGCTCCATGTGTATTCTGACTGGAAACCGACCCCAAGAAAGGTGGAACAGTACTAGATATATAATAAATATCCTTCTACATAATATAAATATAACATAAAAGGCACGGTTTTTGCACATTAATCATCATTTAAAACTATTATTATGTAATAATATGGGTTTTATACAGGTTATTCTTAGTACGCAGCTGCAAATGTTAGGTACATATATAGGTAACATTTAATTAAAACAAATGAATGATGTAACCGCTGTTGCAAAATACTACTAAGTATGCAAATAAACTTATAAAGTACAACATTGTTTGTTTTTTATAAACTAGAAAACTACTAAAGTAAGACTTAATAAGCTGCTTTAAGTTGTCAGAACTAAAGTTGCATACATCACTAAAATGCACTATGGTGGTGTATAAATAAAATAACCAGCAAGGAACATCGACGGCACAGTGGCCGAGCGATCGGCTGCTGCGCTGCGTGTCGAAGGTTCGATTCCCGCACGGAAGAAATATTTGTTTGTCCTACAGGTAGTTGTTCCGGGTCTGGCTGTTCGTGTATGTGACTTTAAAAGTTTGTAAACGCACCCACGATACAGGAGTAATTTCTAGTGCGGGGCAACGTTTTTTTTTTTAAAGAGTATAATAAAGAGAAAAAAAAGAAGAGAATCTGTTTTATTTATATTCGTCCCCTACCAATACAAAGTTGAACACAAGATTTTTTATTAATTTATTCAAATAATTTATTTTCAAATCTGGGTATAAAAATGGAAATATAAAAAATAATCAAACCCATCCAACTGCTTACCGAGAGACTACGCAGATGATGGCCAAAGCTCGTGGATAGTAAGCCATTGGCTGTCACGAATTAAGACATGCGTATTTAGAATATTGGCAGATAATTAAAACGGTACAATACCAATGAAACTAATAAATATAGAAACATTTATTGGTGCAAATAAATAAGTGAATAAAACGCAGAAACTGCAGAACGCCAGATGCTACGATACTTACAAACCCCTTTTTCGCTTCGTCTACGTTCAGACATCTGGTGGATGCAACTGTTAAGAAGAAGTTACACCAGTAACTCTAACACGAATATCTTAAGATATTTTTAACAACCGAAAACGTCAACAATTTGTAATAAGATTAAAAGAGTGCCTCTACAAGACGTAAGTAAATGAAAAGAATTTGGTTTGACTAATAAGTTATTAATAAAAATAGGATACGACAAGATACATCACCAAGAAGGCCATACGCCATATAAGGACAAAATGTCTATGGCATTAAGTCCGCCTCTGTACATTTGTGTGCTTAAAGTATTAAATAAATACGCTGAACTTATTGGTGATGTTCTTCAAAAAGGTCAGGTGCTTAGTACTCGCAACCGGCGTGCGTGTATGACCAGATGGATGAACGTAAACGAAGCAAAAAGAGTAAGGATCGTAGCAGGTGGCGTTCTATAGTTTCTGCCTACCCCCCATGTGAAAAAGGCGTGAGTTTATGAATGTATGGATGTATGTAATAACTTATAGGTAATTTGATGTTTTCAGCTGGTAAACTTTTCGCAAGAAATTCGTGTTAGGGCCGAGTGCTTCAACGTGGTTGTGAACAAAATATTGCAAAGAAAACTATTGTAATAGAGTAAGTAGATAAGGATTTTATTGGCCATACCTTGTCGATACAAAATTACCGTTTAGCAGGGGCAATTAAAAAAATAAATAATTTAAAGGGTTTTCCAAGTCTTGAAGGGTATGCTATGTTGTTATACAGGGTACAGAGCCAGCAGCAGCGGCCGCCAAGGCACTCCATGCTGTCATTTGTTTTTTCAACTCTTCGATTTCCAAAAATAAATTCTTACTTAATATAGGAAAGGAACATAACAACCAATATAAAAAGTCCAATCTCACAGTCGGAGTCTTAATTGGGCTCTCCTATAAAGTCGTGTACACACTTAATACTGGCAAGATTCAAGCTGGCTGGTTCAGATAGGTATAGCAGTCTCTAAGTACGACATCTTCATGAACCGGTAGAGGCTGTTGATCATCGTCAGGTAGTACAGGGAGTACACTGAAAAGAGAAAAAAAAAACAGTACAAGAAGAGTTCAGCCCCCACCCTGAATAGGGATGTGTCCTAGGTAAAAATATAATAAGTCTATTTGGTCCGTCAGTTAGACTACCAAAAAATATTGGACACGGATTTTATGCTTACTCAAATCAATAAAAAGTGACAAATATATAGCACATCAGAGTTTAGTAGAAGGGGCTTGTGACGTCACTTCTACGTAAAAGTGTAACAAGGCGTGACGTCGTCATTTTCGGCTTACGTGACAAAAGAAAATATACATGTCTAGTATTTTTGAGTAATCCAACTATCCGTTTGTTGTATTACCAAACGAGAGATTTTAAGTATACTACCCTATTGGGGATGTTGCATCCCTGATTACATGTCTAGTATTTTTGAGTAATCCAACTATCCGTTTGTTGTATTACCAAACGAGAGATTTTAAGTATACTACCCTATTGGGGATGTTGCATCCCTGATTACATGTCTAGTATTTTTGAGTAATCCAACTATCCGTTTGTTGTATTACCAAACGAGAGATTTTAAGTATACTACCCTATTGGGGATGTTGCATCCCTGATTACATGTCTAGTATTTTTGAGTAATCCAACTATCCGTTTGTTGTATTACCAAACGAGAGATTTTAAGTATACTACCCTATTGGGGATGTTGCATCCCTGATTGGGGACCGTTGATAACGAGCCTAAGCTCAGTTGCCTTCGATATTACGTTATTTTCTGGTATAACATAACATCACGCCTATATTCCTCGAAGGGTTAGGCTGAAGTACATAGTACAGCCACCTTTCGCCAGTTATGTTTCATTCCTTTTGCCATCAAACGTGCACAAATCTATACTCCAGGCAGCTATTAGAAAAATCCAGATGTACTTATATGTAGGTATTTTACATTTTACTAAAAACAACACTGGGTTAAATATAAGTGATGATTTTTTCATAGCCCTTTACAGTTTAAAGTAAAAATACATTTGAGAAAACGTAAATTGTGAGTTGAGAAACTGACTGCACAACGCAGTCTGGTACTGTGGCTGAGTGATTGGCTGCTGCGCTGCGTGTTGAGTTTGGTTCCCGCACGGAATAAATATTTATATGGCTAACATGTAGTTGTTCCGGTTCTGGCTGTTTGTGTATGTGACTTTGAATTTTTGTAAACGTATCCACAATACAGGGGAAATTCCTAGTGTGGGGCAACGTTTTAAAAAAAAAACTATTTTTTTGTTCACTATCAGAAAGCTACATTATTCCTGAGTGCTATAGGCTATAAATTATATTTACGTAATGCATATTAGCCAAGCTATCGCATTGTTAGTCTAGCAAGTCGGAAATAAATATCTCTAAAACAGAATTATTTGCATGCGCTGCCTTCATAGTTGTTTTAAATAGGAAACAATGTATCGCAATTTGGTCCGTCTTAAATAGTTCTACAAAAAAGTTCCGGATACCATATAAGTAGCTATCTTTTATATTTTTTATACTTTATAGTAGTAGTAATTGCGTATTTAGACATCCATCAATTGACACATCATCAAAAGCTCTACAATTTCAGACAAATGCTTGCACTGACTGAACAGGTCCACTTATATCTCTGTGGTTCTTTCCTTGAAATACCATCTCGGACACTAATCTCCTTAGTCTTTACATGGTCTAACCAAGATAATGTCTGGACTTTAAAAGGGACTGTGATCTCTGAGTTTCTTTCCGTATTTCTTCTCAGAGTAGCGAAACACCAACCGAGTTTAAAAATACATTACTTGTTGACGTGTAAAAGTGTTTATAGAAACCTATATAAAGAGGTCAGCTGGAACATCAAGCTACCCCAATCTGTCAAATTTATTTGATAGTTTTTTAACTTTATCACAAGAGAATATTGTATAAATATATTGTAATAAATTAGGAAAAAATTTGACACTTTAGGGTAGCTTGATGTGCTAACTGCTCATAAATATAACTTATCATTTAAGAAGAAAAGCTTCCGGAATATTCTTTGATACTTACAAGCACCACCAATCAGCAGGAACACAATGAGGGCTATATGGCCAGGCACCTTCAGAAACTCATCCATCCTGAACAGACACGTCACTATGGCAACCAAGAATATGCAGAAAATGAACACTGAGTTGAATACCAGTGACCACTGCAGCTTTGATGGTCGTTTCTGGAAAAAAAATAAAAAATAAATATTTTATGTGCAGCCAATGAGGTTTATCTATACTAATACTAGCTGCAGCTCAAAAATTAAATTACACTGCCATCTGTTAGAAATGTATGGAACTTATTACAGGAAAACATTTAATTTAGTAACAAGTAATTTAGTCAATAATCGAAATAAAAACTATCCTATCTTTTAAGTTTGACCAAAACACACACTGTGTGCAACATGTTATTAAAATCGGTTCAGTAGTTTAGGAGTCCATAGCGGACAAACAACGTGACACGTAATTTATATATATTACTAGCGGACCGAACAGACGTCGTCCTGCCCGTACAGCGCCACCTACCGGGTCCAATTGTAAATCTAAACCATTCTCGAATCTCCACGAACACACACAAAAAATTTCATCAAAATTGGTCCAGTCGTTTAGGAGGAGTTCAGTCACATACACACGCACACAAGAAATATAATAGGTCTTTACCTATGAAATTGCCGTTTTGTATGAAAAAATTTAAATGATTTTTTTTCATGTATTTTTTATTTGTATTAATCGAAGTAATCACCCATGCAATCAATGCATCTTTGCCAACGCAGTGGCAGTTTATTGATGCCCTTCTTAAAGAAATCAGCTGGACGGGAGGCAACAAATTCTTCAAAGGCATTTTGTACTGCCTCTCGGGTATTGAATTTTTTTCCCGCCAAGAAGTTATCCAAATTCTGGAAAAAGTAGTAGTCTGTAGGCGCAAGGTCTGGTGAGTAGGGCGGATGACGGAGAGCTTCCAACCCCAGTTCTTGCAACTTGGAGACCGTCTGCTGTGCAGTATGAGGTCGCGCGTTGTCGTGCAGGAGCAGCGGACACGAGCGATTGACCAATGCTGGTTGGAGATGTGCCAGCTTCTCCATCATTGTGTTCAATTCTTCACAGTACACATCTGCAGTAATACTCACCCCGTTTGGTAAGAAGCTGTGTTGAATCACACCGGCGCTAGACCACCAAACAGTGACCATCACTTTTCTTGGGGTAAGTTTTCGTTTAGGGCATTGTTTAGGTGCTGAACCAGGATCCAACCAACTTGCTGAGCGCTTGCGGTTATCAAACAGAATCCATTTTTCATCGCAGGTAACAATGCGGTTCAAAATTCCTTCATTTGTGTGTCTGTTGAGCAGTGCAAGGCACGTCTCGACGCGTACTTCGCGCTGGCGATCATTGAGTTCGTGGGGCACCCATTTGTCAAGCTTTTTTACCTTGCCAATTTGACGCAAATGGACCAATATTGTTTTGACGCTAACGTCGAAAGCTGCTGCTAATTCAGCCGTAGATTGTGTATCATCAGCTTCCACAATCGCCTTTAATTCGTCATTGTCGACCAAAGTCTTCGGACGACCGCGAGGTTCATTTTTCAGGTCGAAATTTCCAGAACGGAAGCGAGCAAACCAATAACAGGTAGTGCGTTGGTTTGTAGTGTTAGCTCCGTAAACGTCGTTGATGTTGCGTGCCGCTTGTGCCGCGTTGCTGCCACGACGGTACTCATATTCCATAATTACTCGAATTTTTAACGTATCCATGATGACGAAAAAGATTTAAATGCGATGAAAATGTAACACTAATCAATAAACAAATAACTACTTTTGGAAAAAAAATCCATGTTTTTAAAATAAAATTAATTTGAAATTAGAATTCTTAGCCAAACAAAAAATATTTTGATTTGAAATGGCCAGTACTGCAGAACGGCAATTTCATAGGTAAAGACCTAATATATATTAAGACTAGCTGACCCAGATAACGTTGTTTTGCCATATAAGATGTAAGGGTGGGCCACCCTCATCACTTAGGGGTATGAAAAATAGATGTTGGCCGATTCTCAGACCTACCCAATATGCTCACTAAATTTCATGAGAATCGGTCAAGCCGTTTCGGCGGAGTATGGGAACAAAAATTGTGACACGAGAATTTTATATATGTACTAGCTGACCCAGCAAACGTTGTTTTGCCATATAAGATGTAAGGGTGGGCCACCCTCATCACTTAGGGGTATGAAAAATAGATGTTGGCCGATTCTCAGACCTACCCAATATGCACACAAAATTTCATAAAAATCAGTCAAGCCGTTTCGGAGGAGTATGGTAACTAACATTGTGACACGGGAATTTTATATATGTACTAGCTGTGCCCGCGAACTTTGTACCGCCTAAAGTTTTTTTTTTTTTGGTATGAAAAATAGATGTTGGCCGATTCTCAGACCTACTCAATATGCTCACAAAATTTCATGAGAATCGGTCAAGCCGTTTCGGAGGAGTATGGGAACAAACATTGTGACACGAGAATTTTATGTAAAAGACTAGCTGACCCAGCAAACGTTGTTTTGCCATATAAAATTTTGGGGGTGCACCGCCCTTAAAATTTAGGGGGATGTAAAATAGATGTTGGCCGATTCTCAGACCTACCCGATTTTCACACAAAATTTCATACAAATCGGTCCAGCCGTTTCGGAGGAGTATGAGAACGAACATTGTGACACGAGAATTTTATATATAAGATATGTATAAGAAGATTATAAAGAGGTAAAATTTGTATGTATGTTTGTATGTAGGGGGTAGGTAATCTCCGGAACTAATGATACAATCCCAATTTTTGTTTCACTGTTATAAAGCTTCATTAATCCTGAGTGCTATAGGCTACAAATTACGTAATGCAAATAAGCCAAGCTATCGCAATTTTACTCTAGTAAGTCAGAAATAAATATCTCTAAAAACAGAATTATTTGCTTGCGCTGCCTTTATAGTTGTTTAATATGGAAAACAATGTATCGCAATCTGGTCCGTCTTAAATAGTTCTACAAAAAAGTCCACGATAGTTTAAAATTAACACTGATATTGTTGAACTTGAACTGTTATAGCTATGGGTCCTAAATGATGAGCTATTACATTTGATTCCAATAGTAGGTATGGCAAAAACGCCTGAACCCACGGAAATTTGATCGAGTTTCTACAGGGTCCGTATAGTAACCAACTCCGGATGCAACGTGCACACTATCTAACATTATATTGCGATAATTCTGCCAAAGAGTACACTCCCATAAGACACATTCAGTCTGATGTAGAACATTGTAGGGCAATGTGTTGCCCAATTTCTTACAGGCCATGGAAACTTTAAAAGTTTTTTTTTTTCAAGCGTGTTCCTTTGTGTTCTACATCAGACTGTGAATGTGTCTTATTTTTTTTTATTTTTTTTGACAATCCACACAGCATCATCTAGCCCCAAGCTAAGCAGTGCTTGTGTTATGGGTACTAGATGACTGATATACTTAATACAATACCTTACATAGATAGATATTTTTTATTATACATATAGCAAATACCCAGAACACCCGGATCAAATATTTGTAGATCGTACAAACATTTGTCCCAAGGCGGGAATCGGACCCGCAACCTCCTGCGTCGCAGGCGGACCTTCGACCGCTGCGCCACATAGGTCGTCAAATTTATTTTTGTGATCTACCTCCAGCCAAGTTTTGTCCAGCTGCTCAAGAACGGATGGAAAGAACTGGAATAGGTCGGCCCTTGATAGCCCATCACATGCTGACAGCCGGGGCCAACGGCTCAACGTGCTTTCAGAGGCACGGAGAAGTTTCGATATGTAAGGAACGGTCAATGAAAGTCCGTCCCATCACATGCTGTTTGAAATATCCGGGATGTGGCTATTTTGTATTCTTAGCTGACACCTGAATCTTCCATCTCTCTCTCTCTTTCTGAAGTTTCAACTTATTGTCCTCAACATACATTGCAATGAGGTATCTGATAGCTGACAGCCAGGAAAACATGAGCATGCTCATGTATACCCCGTTGTCTCCTCCTTCGTTCCCCGTGACGTAATATATTTCTTCTGCCTAGCCTTTTCCCATTTATGCTGGGGTCGGCTTCCAGTCTAAACGGATGCAGCTGAATACCAATTTACATGAAGCGACTGCCTATCTGACATCCAAAACCCAGTGACTGGACAACACGATTCCCCTTGGTAAGACTGGATCACAGACTTTCGGGCTTCTAACTACCAAATGGACCAACGGCTCACAATGCTGCCGAGGCACGGAGGAGTCTCGATACGTTACGAATGGCCACCCAACCGCAGAACCTTGGCGAGCGTAGCTTAACCTTTGATCAAACCGTGCGGCTGTTTTTATTTAGCCACGAGCTCCTCCTCTGTGACGTAATAATAAAGAGAAATGGCCTCACCAGTATAATGCCGAACAGTGCTATGAGGTTGCTGATCGCCGACAACGTGGAGAACATGACCATGCTCATGGATATCAGGTTGTCTTCTGGCTCTCTGGTCCTGTGAAACGGTAGCTTCCATGCTCCGGCTGCTATGTTTGCAGCACAGGCCAGCTGGAACGATAACATAAGAAAGGCGTTACAACGCATCACACGGTCATCATCGATGTTATATATCACCTCTATGCAACTTTTTCCGCGATCAATTTACCAAAACATGGGTTTTTATTTATTGCCCTGTTTTTTTTTTTTTTTTTAATGAACATTAGCTACCTAATTAATTAGCCAGTGAAAGTCCCATCACAATCGATTCAGCGATTTCGGAGATTAACCCTAACAAAGAAACAGACAGACAGACAAATATTGACAAAAAAATTTGCTAAAACTACCGTTATAACATTACAAATAGATACGATTTTATTTTTATTTTTAATTACAATCGTGTTGCTATGTTGACCACTGACGTATTTCTGCTGGTGAACAATGTTTAATTATAATGATAACTACTATTATTCAACATTACTTAATAATACACTTTTGTATCCGACTGACCCAGATGTAGGGTTATGTTTTTCGAGCGCATAACATACATAAATATTAGTCAGAGGCTATGCATAATTTTGTTATTCTGTGTATGTAGCCACTGATTGTCAGTTGGTTACATCTATGCGAATACAAATAATTTAAGTTTCTGTTTGCTATGTCAAAATAACAGTTTTTTTACTAAATACATACAAAATATACATACACACACATAGTATGTAGTATTTATGTTTATTTCGTTAATATCTGGCAAGTGCAGTTAATTTCAAAGTACCCGCTACAAAGACGGGAATTCTCCCAGCGTATTGGACGGGTTCAGCAAAGTTAAAAGAATATTAGTACCGCGTTAAAAGTCTAGATAGCTGTAGTGTTTTGATCTTGATGAAATTATGTAGGTTAGGTACTTAGCACATTTTTATAGTCTTGTTTAGGATTTGATCAGGGGAATGCGGAGGCATTTGTGCCCCCCCAAGACCGGAGGCCCGGGGCGGGCCGCCCCTTCCGCCCCCCTGTTAGTCCGCCACTGGGTACAAGTATTTCAATTTTCAATCTCATGTACAATTTGATCAGTCTACGCAATTTTGATATATTATATTATATTATACGCGCCACAATGACGACCGTTGTGGCGCGGCGGGCGAAGGTCCGCCTGCGACGCAAGAGGTTGCGGGTTCGATTCCCGCCTTGGGACAAATGTTTGTACGATCTACAAATATTTGTTCCGGGTGTTCTGGGTATTTCCTATGTATAATAAAAATATCTATCTATGTAATGTATTGTATTAAGTATATCAGTCATCTAGTACCCATTTTAATGCCAAAATGAATATGTGTAACATTACGCCTGTAATCCCCGAAGGGTGAGGCAAAGGACCAATATTTCGCCAGTACTGTTTAAGACCTATGTATTAGGGGGCGAGGCTACTGCCAACAACTGGTCACAAATCCAGACTCCGAGCTGCTACTGAGAAATTCTAGATGAAAAATCCCAATAACAAAATAAGCGAATTTGTATACATTTAGGTAGAGAGATTCGAATCTGATATATTCTTTAGAATATAATATAATGCTGACCCAATATCACTTTGCCCAACCCGAGAATCGAACCGAGGAACTCACGCTCAGTAGTAACAATTGCGAGCACTAAAGCAACGAGACAATTGTGAAGTTGAATGCCCGTAAAATGGTATAACTAGTTGACCCATTTAGTAAATTTACTGAAATAACTCGTCAAAATGAGTCGTTTATTAATTCCCACAATGATGACCAGCGGTATGTGGGGTATATAAATGGTTAGGGCATCCCATATTCCTAAAAGGTATGTAACATACACACATCAACACAGTCTATGGATATTTTGTATAAAAATCCAAAAATACTGGCCAGTTTTAAATACTTTTGAAGAAAGCTTATTTTGTAAAAAAATTTGAACGATTCTAAAATTGAATTGAAAAAATAAATTAAAAACAAAAGATTTATGCGGCATAATGGTAGCGAAGTCCGAAGGTTTCATTTACGTACGGTAGTTTTTGGCTATTTATTGTGTCAAAAATTTAGTCTTAGAACAAGTTATCGGTTAATTTCGAATTAATGTTATTGTGTGCATCATGCAGCAGCGCCATTTAACCAGAGAGGAAATGTTAAGGGCAGTAGGTATGCTCCAAGCTGGAGCTACTCAACAGAGTATTGCTGAGGAGCTTGGAACAAGGCAATACGTGATATCAAGGTTATGGTCAAGTTATCGTGCTACCGGTGAAGTGGCTGAAAGACCCCCAGGCGGGAAGCGCATGACCACTCAACGACAAGACCGATTTTTGCAAGACAACCAAATGTTACGGCCATGCAGTTGGTTTAGAAGCTCCAGTCAGAGCACCAGTTGCTTGTGAGTGACCAAGCTGTGAGGAGAAGGCTGCATGAAGCTAACCTTCATGTTCACAGACCGCTTCGTACTCCAGCACTACGCCTAGGAAATCGTGGACGACGACTAGAGTGGGCTCGTGAATATTTGCTCTGGGAAGATAACCAGTGGTCTGTAGTGCTGTTTACCGATGAGTCCCGGTTTGGTTTCCATCTCGATACACGTAGAGTACGTGTTTGGCGAGTTCCTGGTCGTGAGAGCCGTCTGCAACATGCTCAGGAAGGCAATTCATACCATGGCTGGACAATTATGTTTTTGGCGGAAGAAAAGATCTCGTTTGGATCAGAAACACCATGACTGCTGAAAAATACCGTAACAAGGTGCTAGTACCAATAATCTACCACCTTCGACAACAAATGGGCCAATAATTCACGCTCATGCACGATAACGCCCGTCCGCACACACCGGCTGGTGACGAGCTGGTTGCACGAGCACGAAGAGGGTTTTTTTTACAGGCTTTTTTCAGTAGCAACCTGGGACTGTATTAGTGACCAGTTGATAGATTAAGGCTCACTATTGGGTGTACTGTAACTACATCTCTTGACGACCGATGTGGCGCGGCGGGCGTAGGTCCGCCTGCGACGCATGAGGTTGCGGGTTCGATTCCCGCCTTGGGACAAATGTTTGTACGATCTACAAATATTTGTTCCGGGTGTTCTGGGTATTAACTATGTATAATAAAAATATCTATCTATGTAATGTATTGTATTAAGTATATTAGTCATCTAGTACCCATAACACAAGCTCTGCTTAGCTTGGGGCTTGATGCTGTGTGGATTGTCCAGCATTATTTATTTATTATCTCTGGCTAACCGTCCGGGTAATACAGGTGTGATGTTAAGTTATAAGATAAGAGTGGAATTTTAGTTTTCCTGTATAAGTATGTGCGATGAATACCCACTTAACACATCTACACTAAACGATTGACTGTAGGTACTTTAGAATAATGGCTCATAAACGCATTCAGAGGGCGTAATTAGCTCCTGTACTACATTATAAGAGTAAGCCTTTGCACAGCACATCAAGCTATCCAAAACTGAAAAATTATCCCAATTGAACATGAACCTTATTCTTTAATAGTAAAGTTAAAAATTAACAAAGAAATTTGTCATTTGATTGGGGTTGGTTGATGTGCTGGCCTCTGTACAACAATATATGAACGTGATGAGCATTATGTGGCAAGAAGTCATTGTTCAAAGTACCCACAACCAATGAATCATGCATGATAGAGTGCAAAACAACGCGGCTCTATACACACATATACATGTATATATTAAAAATAAATTATTCTATACCTATAGCGTTGCTAATTTGTGGTCTTGCAATCAGCAATGTAATAAACATTAGGATTCCAATTGCTTGTTTTATTATATCGATATGGGTACGTATTTAGGTAGTATTATTAAAATAGCCGGCTACTATAAACTTACACAACGAGAGTGCACGAGTAACATTAATAATATCTTCCATTCTACACCTTGAGTATCCCACAACAACAAATGCAGCAATGGAAATTCCTTATCCATTACTGCATTTGTTTGAAAAATTCGTCTTCTCGAAAATGACTCATTTAACAAGAACATACCAATGGGTTGATCGAAGGTTAAGCTACGCTTGCCGAAGTCAGTCTATGGATGGGTGACCATTCATGACATACCGAGACTCGTCCGTGAATCGGAAAGCACGTAAAATCGTTGGTTCCGGCTTTCATTTGTAGTATTGTAGTAGTGTATTCTAAGGGGTGTAGTGGCCTTGTAACTCGGTTGTGGAGGTCAGATCAGCAGCCGCAATATAGTTGGGAAAAGGCTAGGCAGATGATGAACTTACAGAACGACATCAAATACTGTTTTTATACAAACCATAAATTAAATTAAAACTTTACTTTAAAAAATGACATGAAAAAAAAAACAAATCATAGGCCATCGAAAAATTGATCCACCTAGCTGTCAACGGGAAAAGTGCCCAAATGGCTGGCAGTATTGCCACGTTGAAAGGTCTTACAACTGGTAAATTTTTTGACTTTCAATAAAAATACGTGTATTTTAATTAGGCTGAGAGTACTAAAGTGCTATTTGAATGGTTAAAATGACATAAGACAGTCCTCCAAAACGCCCACCCTTCACTACTTCCTGTATATTGTGCTGGGAAAAAGAAATGGCGCAACCCACTCACCATCATTACGCATCGCTCTTTTGCCCTATAGGTATGGGAAAATGCTAGTACACTGATACACCACGCAGTGACTCTGCAAACTGTAAACCTAAATATAATATAAATTATTAATATTGTCCTGTTACTGTCCGTGTCGCTGCATTGCAAAGTCCTCTTATCATACAGAGAAGGTATGAGCATTAATCATCACGCTTGCTCGAAGCGGATTTGTGATTTCAGACTTATATAAAATAACTAGCTGACCCGGCGAACTTCGTACCGTCTCAAAAGTTAAGTTACACTGCCGTCTGTTAGAAATGTATGGAACTTACTATAGGAAAACATGTAATTTGCAATAAAAAAATATTAAAGTCAATAATCGAAATAAAAACTATCCTATCTTTTAAATTTGGCCGAAACACACACAGAAAGCTAAATTTTATTAAAATCGGTTCAGTAGTTTAGGAGTCCGTAGCGGACAAACAACGTGACACGTAATTTTATATATCGATGCCTTACGGGCGAAAAAGGATAACCGCCTCTTTTCAAATTTTACAGGGGAGTGATTTAAAGTTCAAAATAAACGAAAAAAAATCATAAAAAATTAAGTATAGCTCCCGAAAGCCTGGAAATGAGTTTTTATAATATTTAGCATACTATCTATAAGATGGCGTTTTTATTTTTACGTAATTCAGCCTGCAAGAAGCAGTTACTGTCGGTTATCCCCAAATGGTCTTTATTTTAAAATCACCCAAAATGTCGTAAATTGAATTATCAAATTATCTGATGCGAGTAAAAATGACCTAAATTCAACCCATGTTTTATTTAAATTAAGGAAAAAAAGGTCAAGTCTTGGTTATTAGAGAAAAAAATGTGATAATAATAATCTAACCAACAATGTAACAATAGTTGACTGGAAGGAAAATTGTATCAAGCACATTTTTTGAAAAGATGTCAATTATTTAGTGGATGTTTTTTGATTATTTTACTTTAAAAAACTGTTATCTCTGCATTTAACATTTCAAGTTCACCCAAGAGGTATAGGTATACAATAAAAAAACCATTTAATTAGGTAATCAGCTCAGTCTTTAATTGACATAAAAATGGCACCTCGCACTTATCAAATTAAAAACATACTAAATAACAATTGTTTGTAATAAACCCTCGTATCAAAAAATCACCGTGATCAAATAGACTTAGAACTATTGCAATTAAAGCAACAGCTACTTGTATCACATTGAGATCAATGTTTAAAATCAAATTTATCAAAATAATGAAAACAAATTCTTAAAATTAGTGGCCCTTTCAACATCATAATCACTTGTCTCAATATATTTTTTACATAGAACAATTCAAATAGTTGCAATATAGGTTCCTAATCTAAAAACTATAAAAAAGTTCAACTTTAATAAAGTAACAAATATTCTTATGATAGACAATGTACTGTAAGTATCACAATTTGCTTGCATCAGTCTTTGACTTACAAATACACATAAAAATTGTAAACAAACAGAGCTTCTTATTCTACGCTGTCATCCTCGATATCAGACTCAGGGAGTGTATCCTTAACATTACTGGAACTAATCAGGCTGTTGTATTCACTATGGAGAAAATTAGGAATTACCTTATCTCTACACAATTTAAGTAAGTCATCATGTTTGGCTTTAGATAAAGGAATTAAAGATTTATAGCATGCTGGTGGACTAATTTTGGTTTTTGGTTGCACTTCAATACTATAAGATTCAGCATCGTCACTCATCGAGTTTTTAACAAAAATCAAATTATCCTTCTTATTCCGAAAAGTTACAATACGCATCTTACTTATTTTACCTGTTAAATTTCCTTTAAAGTATTTATCGCTGACTATATCCCATTTATTAAAGTCTGAAAACTGCAAACGCTCGACATTGTACGGTTCTGGATCTTGTCTTGCAGTTGTGAATACTGTATACCATTGTGAAGGTGCATAAATGATTGTATTTTTTAGATTTTTTTCTATCACGGCATGAACGGAATCAACCGGCATGTAAGTATGGCCAGTTAGTAGAAAGTTAAGCTGTATAGTCTGGATATAAACACATGTTTGCAGTGTTGTATGCAGCATTGCCATAATAATTCTGTTTCGGTTCTGACCCGGACAGCAATCGGCATACAGCAACAAATTTTTAATTGTGCCACGTTCATCAACAGACTGAATGTACTTATTGAGTATTGTTGCTATTTCGTTGGCTCCTCTTTTTCCATTACATTCATCCCAATAATAACAAAAGACGTTGCGAGTCCCATTTTCATACACGCAAAAATTATACACAGCTAATTTACGAGAATAAAATAAGAGCATACTATCTCCATATGGGGTATTTAATACCTTTTGAAGGTCGAAACTAGTACATAAAGTAGAAGGATCACTTTTATGTATATTCTGATGAGCTTTAAATCTGTTGTAACTTTCTGTTTTTTGCAATTCATGTTGCTTCTTTTCTTCTTCTAATTCAGGATTATCTTTATTTCTTTCAAATTTCAGGCATTTCAAACATTTGTCTTTTTTAGGGACATGGAAACCAATATTGAATTTTTCATTGAATATGGAGCGAAACACTCTTTCGCTTACTATGTCAATTCCTCTCTCTGTATAACTGTTTTTGTAAATTTTATATAGATTTGCCAAATTTTTTATTTTAGTTGGAAGGTAAACACGGCTAGTGTCCTTGCGACAATAATGGGATGGCACAGCAGGTAAGCCTTTTATAAAGTTAGTAACAGACAGAATGGTTGAATCCTTAGTTTTGTTAGGCGGGTCACACTTACCACGCTTATCTTCTTTAGCTAGTCCGAGTGTAGAATTTTGAACGGTGTATTGGATGAATTTATGGCCAACATCCAAAGTAGCTGCTAAAAATTGCAGACAAACTGCTCGCTGTCCTTCACCTTCAGTTATTGTATATTTGTAAGTAAAGCTTCGTTTATCAGAATTTTGAACTCTCTTTCGTTTCACAACTGTTTTCTGGGTCATAGATACAAGCCAATCTTTACGGCGTTGCACGGATAAATTCCAAAAATAGGTGTGTATACTTTTTCGTTTCTCATCTGACACAGAACTACAATCATTACCGCACTTTTTACCTATGCATGGGTTTGGTTGGATTTCTTTAGAAGATACCTCAGATCCATCATGCTTCACATATGCTTGTCCAGATTGCTTTAGTTTTTGTCTCTCTTTCTTAATATTCCTGCGCTGCTGCTTTGTTGCATTCTCTCCTACTATATTAGGCCCTGGTGCATCTGTTGACGATACCGTATTCCCAGCATCTTTTTCATTTTTTTTCTTTCTTTTTCCTTTACTTGTTTTGTGCGAATTATTAGAATCGGATAAGTCTGATGAATCTGAAGTAGGCTTGTATGTATCAGAATCAGTTTCACCTCCAAAAATAGTTGTAAAATCTTCTTCATCAGATAAATAATAATCAAAATATTGCTTGTTTAGTTTGGCTTTACGTTTCTTTTTAGGATTCGATATGCCACTGTTATTTACTTTTGGGTCCGGCCCAGAACTCGTTGATGGTAAATCATTGGCCGTCACAGAAATTATAGGGATTGGTGATATTGATCTTTCAATTTCAGCAATACACGGTTCTGGCAACAACTGAGCGACTGTTTGATCTTTCAAGGCTTCAGACTCCATAAGCAACTGATGAACAGGCTCAACGTTTTTAACCGGAACATAATCGAGTGGTCTTACATTGGCCTACAAATAAAATAATTTCTTTAATAAACATAGATAAACAAATAGTAGGTACGCTTATTGGTGGTTACTGTTACCAATAAAATCATACGTTGCTGATCCTTATTTAGAAGCAGTAAGAGGGACCAACATTAGACCCGACGGTATCTAACTAAACTGTCCTACTTAATGTGTAGGTACATTCTTTCGGAACTGAGTAATCTCCTATACCTACGGTACGTAGTAAGTAGGTACATAATAATCTTGTACAAAACATAATGTCACGCCTTAATCACTGAAAAGTTAGACAAAGGTGTGCAGTTCACTAACGTTTCACCAATTACGTCCCAAGTAGATATTAGGAAGCGAGCCTATTGCCACCTACCAGGCACAGTTCCAGGCTCTGCTGCTACTAAGAAATTACTAGTGGAAAAACATAATAACACTTTGCCCGACCCGGGATTGAACCCTGGACCTCACGTGCAGAAGTCACGCTTGTGAACACTAGACCAACAACATCAAATAGTAAGTAAATAATAAATAATAATAAATAAATAATAACGCTCGCGTATAAACACTATCACAATAAAATAATACCTAACATGGCACGCGGCTCAGCCCGCGCTATTCTAGGTACCTACCTAATCACACAAAATTATGGTACGTAACTATTTTGCGGTGCAACACTTTTAAAATTGGATCAGTAGATTCAAATATTGCACTATGCAAAATGGAACTAGTTTGTAATGTTAGTGCCTATACCTATAGAATAGATAAGTTACCTACCTACTACTACTTTTATACCTAAACATACATAATTACGATAATTTTAAGAAGTATCTAACCTGAGCAGGTTCTGGTATATCAAAATTTATCACTCTTGGTGTCGGAAATGTTATGTCAGAACTGTGCAGTGCTTTGTCAATTATATTCATCGCCCGTTTTCTTGCAGTCATGTTGTTAATCTGAAATATAAGTTACAATTAATCAATATCTTTGAAATTTTAGTTATGTAATCTATTTGTAAACAAGAAATAAATAAATGTATGTCCTTTTTCAGCATGAAATTTAACTTACCTTATAATTAGTAATACTAAATTTATCGCGCCGAAACGGCTCGCGTGCGCACGTGGTGCTTGCCCCGTGGTCACCTGGAGACTAAAATTTGTTGCGCTGTCGCTTGTGCTCGTAGTTTTCAGAAAACGATACCGACAACCGCCAATTTAAATTATTTTTAATTCGATAAGCGCCATAACGCGTAGAGTATGAATTGGCATAAGGATAAGATTTTGGTCTAGCTTTTTATCTAACCGCCAAAATTGTATAAATATCGGGAGGGAAAAAAAGGATAAGCTAACTTTTATTACATATTTGTGTGCGGGTAAATATGTCGTAACCTCCATTTTTTCATTTATTTTTAACGAGGAAAAAAAGACTACAGACCAAACAGAGTCTGCAAAATGCAGCCAAAACGGAATAAACGACTAATTATGTTTTAAACACGAACAGGCATAACAAACTAAATACATGTTTCTGAATTTTTACTTCCAGCCAAAATAGTTTAACGTACAATCATTAAAATATTACAAAAAGTCCAAAAGGTGTAACTTCTTTATTCTTAAATAATTCGTAGATCAAACACCAAAAAACTAATTTTACAAAAATTGAAGTCGTTTACAACTAAATAAATTGACAGAAGTCTATATTTTTCCTACCGCGTAACCGACAAAAAGTTTCACGTAGGCAAACGTTACCTAGACCAATCGACGCAGAAAAAAAAGGCGATTCTAAGTATGTATATAACTGAATTTCTCAAAAAATGTCGCTTATCCCTTTTCGGCCGTTAGACATCGATATATTAAGATACTAAGTCCTGGTCTTTATAATCCGTACTAATATTATGAATGGGAAAGTATGTGTGTCTGTTTTTCCGTCTTTCACGCCTAAACCACTGAACGCATTTCGATAAAATTTGGCACAGAGATAGATTGCACCCCGGGAAAGGACATAGGCTACCTTTTTTTTATCAACAAACCGGAAGCTAGTCTGATATATCTATAAATTAAAATTAATCCCAGTTTCTCTTAGATACGCCATAACATGAGAAAAGCTTCACCTATTTTATTCTTTTTTTTAAGTTTTCTTACACAAGTACAAGGTTTTTAAGAAAAGTAAAATTAAGACGACTGCGCAGAAAACCGGAAAATTTCAAAAAATTAAGTGCGTTTGAGAGTTCATGCAATCTTTGAACGTTATTTTTTTTTATTTTCTTTTTTAAACTTTCCCCCACCCTAGAAATTTCTCCTGTGCCGTGGGTGCATTTACAAACATTTAAAGTCACATACACGAAAAGCCAGATCCGGAACAACTGCCTATAGACCATACAAATATTTGTTCCGTGCGGGAACCGAACCCACACCACACGGCGCAGCAGTTGTTCACTCTGCCGCTGCGCCAACCGTGTCGTCAATTACATAAGACAATCACCTGAAACGCCCGTCCTTCACCACTTCCTAGTACTTTTGCAGGGAAGACGAAGTGGCGCAACAAACTCCTCACATGTCAAGTCTGCAGTTTTCTCAACATCACCTTTTTTTTTTATTCGAGGTGGAAAGTCCTCATGGATGTCCTCCGCCCTGGGTGGGCGAAGGGGTCTGTCAAACTCTTACTGACTAAAAACCACCCCGGTGTTCCATCTCACATCTACGCCGGGGGTCGCGGGAACGTACGATTTCTCAACATCACCTACTCCAACAAGTACTGAACCCGCAACGCAGAATGCGCTTCACATTGGGACAGAGAACGCTACTTTATTTTATACTGTGTAGTAATGTCTTAAAATACGTAACTTATACGTATAGTAACGGGGCGCAGCTAGTCTAAGGTAAACTTAGCAAGTACGTATGAATTGATAAAGTCACATCGGTCCTTGCCTGGATTTGAACCCACAACCTCTTGTATGAGAGGCGACACCTTATCCACAGTGCCACCACGACATCCAGTATGGAGTACAGAGATAATATGAACTGTGAAAGGACTACCTACTTATAACAGCATCAGCGAAATACATCGTGAGTTTAATTCTCACACGATATAAGTGTATCTGTTGAACAGCACTTTCAGAGAAGCGAAGAGCGCAGAGAAGATCAATCCGTACGAGGTTAGACATAAATAGCTGCCTATCATAAGTTCGTTTTCATTAACAATGCTCCAGACCTAAATTAATGCCTAAATATAAAGCGCGCTGTCGGATTTTCAACGCACGGCTCGACGCCGACGGTTGAAAATATACGTTTTAAGTATTATTGAAATCTACTTTAATACTATTGTGTAATAGTAAATGTGAACGTTTCTAGTGTAAATGAATGATGGTTTGAAAGTAATTGTTTTATTTACTTACTACGATTTGTATTGTGGGTTTTCCGAAAATAAATAATTCTGTAATGTCACCATTACCCTTTGACACTAACCTGTATATCGATCACAACAATGTACCTACCTACCACAGTACCTACGTACAAACTCCCTTAGTATGACGAATACAATGACGTCAGAACTTGGGCGCAAAGGAGGCGTAAACAAAATATTATTGTATTTGGGAGCGCCTCATAAACGCGTAAAACTGAGTTGGGTAATGAAATTTGGTCATAATTGTAATTTGGTCATCAGTAAAACGTAATAATGTAAATTGGTCATTGTTTTTTTAAATGTTCAAATTCTTCAAAATATAAACTCAACAAGAAAAGGTAACCCTACAAAATATTTGAAAATAATAATAATTTGCTTTGTCGTTCGCTATCGTGTCTCGCTAACCTTTTAGTAAAATGCAGTTCTCTTTTTTTGGGTAATCGCACGAAAATATCATCATAAATAAATACGTAGCAGTAAGTACTTCAGAAATTTGATGGAATAAACGTATGAAAAAGAAAAACTATTATTGTACCTTGTACCTTATTATTTTAGATTTTTGATTATGATATGATATTCAAGTGTAGCTTATTATTCTATCCGACGTTCGGTTGACCGTACTTTCTTCCTTTTTATTCGCATAATATAATTAGGATTATTAGTATTTATTAATAATTGGTCAAGTCTGATGAAAGTCCTAACTGCATTATTGGAACAAATAAATGAGTAAATAATTAATGTATGTTCGTCATGATTCGGTTCTCCTAATATTCTTACGATTGTTTTTAAAAAGAGTGCATAATATGGGTCTATTTTGCCAAAACTCACCATATACCAAATAGTAATGTGATGTCATATTAATTTGTAAGAAATAAATCAGTGCTTAGATATTTAACATATCTTTTGTAGGCTTTAAAAAAAGAAGACATTTATAAGTGTCTGTGTGCCTGTGGCCAATTTACATTAGTAATGTAAATCTATGGCCAAATTACAAAGTGACCAAACAATAATGACCTGGGAAACTGACGCTGAATATAAATCACCTGCTTAATGTTAGTTGTTTTATTGATTTGCTGTAACTGGACTGTTCACACCTCTTTGTGACCTTCAGGGTTGATAGACGGCCTTTTTGCTAGGTATAGTTATTAAAGAATTTAAAAAAAATATCGATAAACCGAGGTTTTGTCTAATTAAGTTGTCACAAGTCGTATTTCATTTTATATTTTCTTTCCGTAGGGTCGTTGGAAAATCTAGGCGTCAGATTATAGGCCAAATACTAATATGACAACTACTAAACTCGTGTGTAATAACCATTTGGACAGTTAGATGTGTAGGTACATCGCAAGATCATTGAAAGAATCTGTAGGATGTTTGCAAAAGACCGGAATTTTGTTATTTTAACATCACAGACAGACACTTCCAACGTTTTGTTTATTTGTATGTTAATATAATAACGATTATCAGCTGTAGCTGTAAGTTTTCTGAAGAATTAAAATGTGTACTCACAGTGGACATGATGCACAGTATGAAGCAGCCCGTGCGTAGTGACACACAGAAGCAGCAACTCCTCATCAGCGGCAGGGGCATGTCGGAGCTGAAATCAAGATTATTTTTAAGTTAAAAATCTTTACAATTAACAAAAAAATATATTTCATAAACTTATTGTTTCATAAGTTTATTTTAAGGCTAAGCTATTGTAGTACAATAAGGGTATTTGTACAGACGTACATAAAGCTATCGAAAACTGTGAAATGTTCCCATTTGAACACAACCTTATGCTTTTGGAAGTTGAGAACTATCAAATAAATTTGACAGATTGAGAAAGCTTGATGTGCTGGCTTATGAAATTGGTCTGGTAAGGTGCGGACTATACGCGCGTTTTACATTTCGACTGTTTACAGGGTAGTTAGGATATTTGTAAAATATTTTACAGCTTAGTACTTTGAATGTAACTAGGACACGTAGAATTTACCACCACTTAAGAATTACTTAAAATGCCGACTGAAATCTACTCCATTCGGGAATCCAATTTCACGGCATTCGCGTTTGTCTACTCCACCCTTCGCCTCCACCGCTTTCATAATAAAACCTACTTCGACGAAATAATATTATATCCAATCGTTTAAGGGTTCCGTGACCAAAGGGTGCCAACAGGACTCTATTACTAAGCCTCTGCTGTCCGTCTTTACATTTGTATGTCAGCGGGCTGTGTCTCATGAACCGTAATGGGTAGATAGCTGAAATTTTCACAGAGGGCATTTATAGAAATACATTTATATTGCCGCTATACACATACATACAAATAACCACTACCATTGGAATCAAATGTAACTTGGCTGGAGGTAGTATCACTGTGTTGCCCAATTTCTCACTTACCATGGCAACTTTAAAAGAAAATTATTCACCTTTGTGCCAATGTTCTACATCAGACTGTGAATACGAACAATCTGCTCATCATGTCGTATGGGAGTGTACTTTTTGGCAGAATTATCGCAATATAATGTTAGATAGTTAGCACGGAACTTGTAGAAACTCGATCAAATTTACGTGCGTTCAATCGTTTTTGCCATACCTACTGTTTGAATCAAATGTAACAGCTCGTCATTTAGGACCCATTAATATCAGTCTCAATTTTAAACCATGGTACTAGGCAACTGAGTCCAACCCAGTTGTAAACGTCCCTTTGTGCCTATTCTCTGTTCTGTCTCCTGCTTGATATGGAGGGAAGTGGAAAATATGTATTTTTCTAACTCCTCCGCTGTTCTTTTCTGATTGATTTCGTTGCGGGATCCAAGAATCGTTTCTCGGGGACTTGTCGGGCTTCAATGTCCCGATGCTTTTTTGGTGGTCGCCACTGTTGTCACAAGTCCGACTCACACTTGGTCGTTTTTTGTCTGTGTTCCACTTACGTATCTATAAGACTATGTGGGTTAGTTTCGACCTGACCCATAAGGGATGATGTCAGAGCCAAATTCTCCCCTCTGATCGGTAACCATGGCGCCAGACTTAATAGTACCATTAAGTGATATTACTTAGCTTTGTGAGTTATGGGTTATTGGGTCAGTTTTATGTACTGCTGAATATTACGTTTGGTATTTTTAAACTTTATGTCATAAATAAATCAATAAATAATGCTGGACAATCCACACAGCATCATCTAGCCCCAAGCTAGGCAGAGCTTGTGTTATGGGTACTAGATGACTGATATACTTAATACACTATATTACATAGATAGATATTTTTTTATTATACATAGCAAATACTCAGAACACCCGGAACAAATCTTTGTAGATCGATGGAAGAGTGTGAAAGATGAGGTGACTGTTGACATAAACACAAATAGAGATGTTTTGAAGAAAAAGACATGAGGTGACGCCCCTTAATTTGCTGGGAGAAGAGTAGGTAACACCCAGAATACCCTAAACAAATCCTTTTAGATCGTTCAATCATTTGTCCCAAGGCGGGAATCGAACCCGCAACCTCCTGCGCAGCAGGCGGACATTCGGCCGCCGCGTCACATCGGTCGTCAAATATGAATCATTGATATTTCATGTAAATATATGGGATAAAAAATAGGTTACAAAAGGCAACAAAAAGTTCGAAAATGTCAAAATAAATAGGTTAAAAAATATTTAAAAAATAAGTTCTTAATGACACTTCACACAAATCACTGAAAAAATGGAAGGATTTTCTTGATAGTCATGGACTGATAAATAATTAATTACTAACTCTTTTTTAAGAAGTTAAATGTTACATGATGTATGCAGACTCATCCGCGACTTAATCCACATCCGCGATAACTGACATTCACGCAGACGAACTCGCGGATTAAAAACTATCCTATGTCTAGACATCGACATGCATATGTCAAAATCAAAATATAAATTAATTTATTCAAATTAGGCTGAGAATCAGCACTTTTTGAAGGGTCAAAACGTTTACAAAAGACAGTCCCCCAAAACGCCCACCCTTCACCACTTCCTAGTGTTTTTGCTGGGAAGAAGAAGTGTTGGAATAAACTCCCCAGCAACACGTCTGTCTGATAGGTTTGAAGAACTTGAAGCTATACCACATACGTATGTTAAAAGAAAAAAAAAAATTGTATGTGTATAGATAGATATTTTTTATTATACATAGCAAATACCCAGAACACCCGGATAAAACCTTTGTAGATCGTACAAACATTTGTCCCAAGGCGGGAATCGAACCCGCAACCTCCTGCGTCGCAGGCGGACCTTCGCCCGCTGCGCCACATAGGTCGTCAAAATTAGTAAGTTCTCAGTTATATGTTTGTAAACTTAATACTCAATCCAATAACAATAATTATAAAGAATCTCGTGAAGGCTGATAAAGAGAAACAGATGAAGTATCTGGCCCGCGAGGTTGTCGACTTGTCGGATGTGAATACAGCAGTCATTGTGCCGATAGTTTTTACGGCCAATGGTATAATAGCCCAGCGCCCCGACTAACACCTAAAGAGGCTCTCGTTAGGCAGTTGGGTCAAGGGCTTGATCCAGAAAGCGGTACTCCTGGACACGCTTATGCGTATCGTTAGGAAGTTCCTTTCTTAAGAGTCCTGATCACCGGTAGCTTGGACCCAGTTCCCAATGCCGGTGGGATACTACTTTTTATTTTTTTATTGCAATATTTAAAAAAATAATTTCTTTGTATGAAAAGAAATAAAGGAGATTATAATATGTTTATTCAACAAAATTACAGATAGTTAAAGTGCTCAGCATTATGGTAACAATGGGTAGAGATCAATGTTGAATGATTTGCTGCAAAATCTGTACAAACATTCAGAACCCTGCCTAAACTTGGCCAAAATCTCATGTCATCTTTCATGAACAACAGTACGATTTCACTATGATGGTCATCATCATACTCTTGCCCTTATCCCAATTTATTTTCCGTCACTCTGAGTTTGATTGGTCTCAAAACCAGTATAAGCTGGCCTCACATTCTATTGATACTTCTTACTACGCTAGCCCAGGTCATGGCCAAAGTACTATCATTGGACGTGTGTCCTACTGTACATAACGAAATCAGTTATTGGACTATCCTCGTCATGAATCACAAACGTACCTTTGTTACCAAGAAGTGCAGCGGGGTTTTTTTTTATGAATTTCTTTGCAGTTATATTGCCACCATATTTAGGAGTGATTACGACTGTCATCATGAACGCTTTTTTAGGATAGCATGACATAACATCACGCTATATTCCCTGCAGGGTAAGGTAGATTTGTAGGTATCTATAGTACACTAATATTTCGCCAAAATGACCGACAAACAATACATTTTCTATTGCGTCTCATTGTTTTGCAGTGAAGATGTTAAGTACCATATAATGTGATGTAAAAACCGAGCACAAATCCAGTCTCCGGGATGCTACCAAAAAATCTCTTATCGAAAACCCGAATACCATTTTTCCTGACCCGGAAATCGAACCGAAGAACTGCTCAGTAGTAGTGCTTGCTACCGCTAGACCAATGGACAGTCAACATTTTGAATTTTAATATTTACATTTCTAGGATTCGTCAGAGCAGAAGGCCTAGGATTATTGTCAGATAGGTAGTGGGCTCCCACTGAAAATTTTTAACCAATTGGCTGGAGTACTTAGAACGAAAATTGGAAATGTATGGGTGCGATCTTTGCCCAATAGTAAGACAGCATAAATGTTTGAATGGCCTACAGGTACAGGTACTTCCAGGTCTACGCATCCAGACCATGGGAAATTCCTAGTGTGGGAAAACGGTTAAAAAGTAAACAACCGACTTAAAAAAACAGTTATTACTACTATTTAGCACCTATTGGTGTAAAATAAGTTTAATTTCGAATCTTAATGGCTTCGGCTATTTTGTTTGATTAATTTTTTGTCATCGACTTCCAAAACTATAGTGATTTTACACCTATTAATGTTTTTTTTAAGTCAGTTGAATTTTTGTTATTTTCACGCTTTTTAGTGGGTCGGGTTATAATTTGTATTATTAAAGATGTTATTTTTTTATCTTTGTAGGTACCTAGCCTACCTACGTAGGTATTTAGATTTATTTTTTATTTTTGCCGAGTTGATTATTTTCAAAGGTCATGATAGTATCTACTGTTTACTCATCATCATCATCATCATCATCAGGCTATATTAGTCCACTGCTGGACATAGCCCTCTCCTAATGAGCGCCATAGCGCCCTGTCTTCAGCTTGCCTGCAGTCTTTCGCAGATCGTCATCCCACCTGGTCAGAGGGCGTCCTACACTACGTTTGCCGAGTCGCGGTCTCCACTCAAGAACACGTTTACCCCTGCGTGTACTGTTTGATGTGATATGATATGAATATGGTTTATTTATTTATTTATTTTATTTTCATATATTATGCATCGATATAGAATTATACAATTCAAATGGATAACAAAAACATTATCCTCAGTCAGATTTTATTTTTAGAGTGCATTTTCATGGGTGGCTTTAATATTCAATGTACTCGTAAACACTCTCTGTGGTTTATTATAAATTCAAAGTACCTAACTATGATTGACTGTTAAGTATGCGTGCAGCAGGCTCCCTAGAAGGACTGCCCTTATTGGTGATGTTCTTCAAAAAGGTTAGGTGCGTAGTATTCGCAACTGGCGTCCGTGATTGACAAGATGTATGAACGTGGACGAAGTAAAAGGAGTATGTAAGGATTTTAGCAGGTGGCGTTCTGTAGTTTCTGCCTACCCCCACGGGAAAAGGCGTGAGTAAGGCTAATATGAGTCTTTGGCTTGAAATACTGTTCTTTTTTAAATTAGTATAACTGATAGAACCTCGTGTCTAAATGGAAACAGCAGCACGGGATGATCGAAGGTTAAGCTAAGCTTGCCGAGGTCAGTCTGTGGATGGGTGACCACTCGTACCATATCCAGACTCCTCCGTGCCTCGGAATAATCTATCGTTAACGTTAATCTATCGGTCCCGGTTGTTATTTGTAGATCTTTGACAGTCGTTACGGGTAGTAGAAGCCCAAAAGTCTGACAAGCAGTCTTACCAAGGGGTATCGTGTTGCCCAGTAACTGAGTTGTGGGGGTCAGATAGACAATCGCTACATGTAAAATACTAGTATTCAGCTGCTTCCGGTTAGTCTGGAAGCCGACCCCAACATAGTTGGGAAAGGGCTAGGCAGATGATGGTTATAAATACTACAATCCCTGAAACAGAGGCAAACAAGGCCAGCGACCATTTTATTAGTACATTTCGTGCTAGAACAGTCAAATCTATTTACGTCGACTCGAGACAGTTTAACACGAGCCGCCAAAACTATGAGTAACGAAATATTCGTATTACAGACTATTTCATGTCAAAATATTATAGCAGATATATCAAAGAGTCTTGAACTCTATCATCTTGTCTGTAAAGTAAATTATTGCATGGAGGATGTTCCCTAAGATTTTTTTTATCGGACGATTCTTTTCTGTTAATGGTATATTTGAGGTCATTCGAGTCTTGCTATTATATGGCTATATAATCCAACTTAAACCTTTCAATCGAATCACAAGTTGATGACGCCGTTTTTTTTACAATTTATTAGATAGGTACTAGCACTTCGTACTTTCTTGTTCGAACTTTAACATACCCTCCACCTTCTTTAAAGCTAAGTTTTTAAAATAATAATAGCCTATAGCACTCGGGAATAATGTAGCTTTGTTATAGTAAAAATAAAATGGATCATTAGTTCCGGAGATTACCCCGTACTTACAAACTTACAACCAAATGTTACCTTTTTATAATATAAAATTATAGATAACCGTTTTTATGGACTGCCTCGTTGGCCTAGTGGTCCGAAGCGCGACTGCTGAACGTGAGGTCCTGGGTTCGATTCCCAGTTCAGGCAAAGTGTTATTGATTTTTTTCCAATAGGAATTTTCCAAGTAGCTGCCCGTAGCCTGGATTTGTGCCCAGTTGATGGCAAAAAGATGCAAGTACAAATATTGAAAACTGGACTTTATGGTTCTGATAGTTTCTTTTATTTATTTATTATAACTTTATGTACAAGTAAAAAAACCGTACAAAAGCAAACTTAATGCCTTAGACATTTTCTACCTTACAGATTTTTATCTAGGTATGGTTTTATATATATATAGATATGTATATAAAATTATATACTTATTAAATTATATACATAATTGGATGGCACAGTTGGCGCAGTGGCTGAGCGATCGACTGCTGCGCCGCGTGTCGTGGGTTCGATCCCCGCACGAAACAAATATTTTTATGGCGGACAGGTAGTCTTTTCAGGTCTGGCTGTTTGTGTAAGTATGTGAGTTTTAATGTTTGTTAACGCACCCACGACACAGGAGAATTTCCTAGCGAGGGGCAACGTTTTTATAAAGAAAGAAAGTAAAAGAATAATAGTTCGTATACAGTCGTAATTTTTATAAAGCGCTAAGAAGTATTTTACTATCCAAAGGTTTTAGATACAAACTAAACTGACACAAGATTTATTTGACAATATGCCTTCAATTCTTATGAAGTAATCTACCGAACAAACATTCATTAATCAAGTCCACGCATCATTACCCCCTTTTGTAATCTGTCAGCGTTCAATGATAACCATATAATTTTTATTTGCCGCCCCCTATCTTCAATAGCGTAACATCACGTTCGTATTACCCGATAGGATAGACAGAGGGTTTCATATTTTTAGATAGTTGACGACCGATGTGGCGCGGTGGGCGAAGGTCCGCCTGCGACGCAAGAGGTTGCGGGTTCGATTCCCGCCTTGGGACAAATGTTTGTACGATCTACAAATATTTGTTCCGGGTGTTCTGGGTATTTACTATGTATAATAAAAATATCTATCTATGTAATGTATTGTATTAAGTATATCAGTCATCTAGTACCCATAACACAAGCTCTGCTTAGCTTGGGGCTAGATGATGCTGTGTGGATTGTCCAGCAATATTTATTTATTTATTTACTTTCCTCACAACATGGTCCTCATTCCTTCGCATCACATGCCCATACCATGACAACCGATTTCCACGCAACTTCTGGGTCACAGGCACCACTTTCAGACTTCCTCTTATATACTCATTTCTTATTCTATCCATTCGCGTAACACCACACATCCTCCTTAGCATTCTCATCTCAGCTGCATGTAACTGCCTTTCATTTATCCCTTTTGCGGCCCAATATTCTGATCCATACAAGACGCCAGGACTCACCATTCTTTTGTAATGTCATCTTTACTCAAAACTTTCCTCACAATATGGTCCCCACAGTATGTGCCTTACAATATTCCATTGTGTACTATTGGGGAAAGTAATAGTTTTCTAGATACATGCCATGTTCGTAACAACTAACTTACTTTTATTATGACTTACGAGTCTCCATTCCCGACAGGAGATAAGATAGAGTAAGCCAGTTTAAGAGGGCGTATTAAGACGGAAAAAAATCTCATGCCTCTAAATTGTGAGATAAAAAAATCGACAGAAGATGATATCTTAGTTCTAGTAAAACTCTTAAAATTACCTGTAATAGCCCCCGTCATGTATTAACACAGTTTATTATCACATTTCTGTCCTATAAGTCATTAGTGTATGAGGTGTGGTCTAGATTCAGTAACGATTTTCAATCAAGGAAATGTTATTTTTTAATATATATTTTTTTTGCGAGAACTCTTTAAAATATTATTTAGTTACTTATACAATTGAAGGCACGGTTGTTGCAGTGGATGAGCGATTGGCTTTTGCGCTAAGTGTCGCGGTTTCGACTCCCGCACGGAATAAATATATTTGTACGGATTACAGATAGTTGTTCCGGGTCTGGCTGTTTGCGTATAAGGGTTTAAATGTTTGTGAACGCACTCACGATACAGCAGAAATTCCTAGTGTAGGGCAACGTTGAAAAATAAAAGAGAGAAAAAAAAGAATAAATAAATAAATAATGCTGGACAATCCACACAGCATCATCTAGCCCCAAGCTAAGCAGAGCTTGTGCTATGGGTACTAGATGACTGATATACTTAATACAATACATTATGTAGATAGATATTTTTATTATACATAGTAAATACCCAGAACACCCGGAACAAATATTTGTAGATCGTACAAACATTTGTCCCAGGGCGGGAATCGAACCCTCAACCTCCTGCATCGCAGGCGGACCTTAGCCCGCCGCGCCACATCGGTCGTCAGAATTTTAATAGTATACATTTGTCTTGCCATTTTATGTACAATATCGGTTAAAACTCACCCGAAAGCAATAGCTAGTTACTTTCCGGGTTCGCTTTTACGATTGACTATCTAACAGATTATGCTCAAAGCGAACTATCTCACGAAAAAAGCTTTTAGTTGATTCCCAGTAGGGTGCGTGAAAGATCCTGTCGTAAGCCTAACTCACCGGAACGCGTAATTTCTGAGCATTTTATGACGGCACGGTTGGCGCAGTGGCTGAGCGATCGACTGCTGCGCCGCGTGTTGCGGGTTCGATTCCCGCACGGAACATTTAAAATATTTGTATGGCCTACTAGTAGTTGTTCCGGGTCTGGCTGATCGTGCATGTGACTTTAAATGTTTGTAAACGCACCCACGACACAGGAGAAATTCCTAGTGTGGGCCAACGCTTTAAAAAAAAAAAAAAATACCTATATACTCTAATTTTCTACGTTTCCCCAAAGAGTTGGGCAGATATGTACCTACAGTACATACATTTCGCCAGTTATGTTTATTAGTTATATGTAATAGGGGGTAAGCTTATTGCCATCAACGTGGCACGTACTCAAAATCCGGGCTGGCTAATAGGTGCGGATAGTGATTATAGAGAAATTGAATCTAAGTGTCTTAAAACTCTTCGAGCATAAATAAAGTCGGGATCATTGCCGAGGCGTAGTAGTGCGTCAGGGATGTTTGCAGATAATAATATTGATGGTTTTGCAGCCATTATTAGAAATAGATGTGCATCCCTGATGACTGGTGTTCGCAGCAGCACCAACAGTATTCTCAGCGTATTCGCAGATCGGTGGGACTCCCCGATGTTGCGGAGGTGGATGCGGCTCCATGCTGAATTTTAATTGTATATTTTTATGTCTGTAACCTACTAACAGTAGAACTTAAGTAAAATTGTTACGTTTACGTTTAAGTTTTTATTTCAGACCGGAGTCCATAGGGTTACCTATGGACTCCGGTCTGAAATAAAAACTTTCTATTCTATTCTATTGTAACCTCGACCTTGTAGTATAAAGTTCATAGTTTTCCATATTATATAAATATAAAATAATCCCTATTTCCCTTGGTCACGGCATCATACGTGAACGGCTGGACCAATTTCGCAAAATCTCCTTTCACAAACTTAACTTCGCGCGTTTTATGAATGTGAATTTAAATCGCGGGTAACACCGCAGGGCGCAACTAGTAAATAATTAAATCACTTTGTGGCACTCATATTACAATCTAAATGATGGTCGATAGCCCTGCATTTATATACTGTACCGATATATTCACGCCTGACTGCATTCGTATTGTATATCGTCTAGGTAGGTAGGTGCATAGATGGTATTAAATACCACACATGTGGTAAGTACCACAAGGTACTGACATTTGTTTGCTATCAACAAAACACTTACCGATTCATTTAAAAAGATGTCTGAAAATCACGTCCAACGAAAATAACTCAAGAATCGTGTCACCACCACACAAGAATCGAGGAAACTATAAATATTTCGTGAAAACGGTATATCACTGCCACAGAACACACATTTTCACGTATTTCAGTCATACACTGGGAAACACAACTGCGGCTTTTTTTAAAAGATTATGAATATATACAAATTGTTGTTATACTCCAAAGTTTACTCAAGTGTACGCAGTTCCATTCGGTCACATTTGTTCGTTCACTGATCTATTTACATACACTTTAATTATAACGAATTGATGCATTTGTGAAGTCTATTTTTATTCAAAGACGCTTCCAACTGCCCATTGAATGTGCCATTAGTTTAATCGTTGTTTAAAACGCGCTTTATTACAATGATTCATCTTTTAAAGTGGCGGCCTTGTGTCTTTTGCCTTAAAAATATTTATTTTGTACACTTTAAAATAATTCTCCAAACACATCTGCGCATTCAGTTACACGTTCAATTGAGTTTTTAGAACATTTTTTTTTAAACAGACGCCATTACAGTTATACAAAGAATAAAATTCAAAGTTTGCCCGAAAATGGAATGTCGTATTCTTTTTTTAATTATATGGCACGATAAACACACCGCGCGACGTCTAGTGAGCAACTAGCGATGTGGCGCTTCCTACATCCGTTCGGTAATGGACGGCCCTGGCCTTGCGGCGGCCAGACAATGCTGCAGCGCTTGATTTTATTAACTAATTGTACACCTGATTGCGTTCGATTCATCAATTGGTAAGCAGGTTCCGTTGAATACAGGTATTGGCCACATGGATTCCCATTACGACGAGGTATTGTCTGCTGCTATCGCTAAATTCTTAAGATATACATAAATTCTATTCTGTGCCGCGGATTTCATTTTTGCGAGGAACCCTAATTGTTTTGCTAAAATTAAAGTAGCCTAAGTTACTCCTTATTACACTACCTATCTGTCAATGAGAGTCCCGTCAAAACCGGTTCATCGGTTTCGGAGATTAGCCCAAACAAACAGACGGTCAAAAAGTTTTTTGGTAAGACTACCGTGTATAATTTCATGTGCATTTAGTAACAAACTGTTATTTTAACATTACAAACACTTGAAACTTTTTTATTTGTATAAGTAGATTATCTAAAGTATGTAAATGTAAATTACAAAGGCAAGATGATCTGACCGTGTGAAAATATTGAGTTTTTCCTTTTTATACACCTAACTATAATAGACATGTTTGTAAATAAGGGTTGTTGGAACTGGGCCAGGTATGTAGTGCGATAGACGAAAAATTCGCGCCCCTTATGACGTCATCGCTGAATGTGGACATACAATTAGTAAACATTGTCGAAATTTTCATGGTGTTTTTATTCTACCTTAAATTATACCTTATTAATATGAAGTGAGAGTTCACATTAATCCCTATTACACTGGAGTTGAACATGAGAGGCGAAATGTAAGGTGAGTACTTATACTTTAAAATAAAAATAATAATAATGAATAATTGTAGACAATCCACACACCATCATCTAGCCCCAAGCTAAGCAGAGCTTGTGTTATGGGTAATAGATGACTAATATACTTAATACAATACATTACATAGATAGATATTTTTCATTATACATAGTAAATACCCAGAACACCCGGAAAAAATCTTTGTAGATCGTACAAACATTTGTCCCAAGGCGGGAATCGAGCCTGCAACCTCCTGCGTCGCAGGCGGACCTTCGCCCGCTGAGCCACATAGGTCGTCAAACCACATAGGTCGGTACACCTCCGTCTAACGCTTCGGAAATACAGCCGTGATGTTATATGTCTACATAAATATGTTTTATTTATAAGTGTATAATTTTATTCATCGCTAGTTTTTTCTGTATTATATCATAGTACTCTAAAACTAATCGGTAGGTAATCTGCACTACTAAATAAAATTGAAATGTCTGTTTCACAATGTCCAAATAACAGCTTTTTACTAAATGCATATGAAAGTTTATACGGTAGACATAACAAAAAAACAATAAAAAACAAATTGTCTGTCTGTTTGTTTTAGGTAATCTCCGAAACGACTGGACTGATTTCGACGGAGATTTTACTAGCATACATATAGCTAATGCTATAAGGAGTAATTTAAGCTAATTTATTTTAGAACAACACATAGGGCTCCGAGAGAAAATATTGAAACCCATGTTTTGTTAAATGCGGCTCGGACAAAGACGCGGGCACAGCTATACGCAGTATTAAATAAATTGTATGTTTAACTCGATGGAAAAATAAAATAATAGCTTTTTGTTTATAAAAATTAGCATTCGGAACTCAGTCTTTTCATATCAATATATCAACAAATATGGAGGGTTACAAGAGTACGGGAAGACCAAAAAAACGATGGATGTATTGTGTGAAAGATGACATGGCTAGCATAGAGGTCACTATTGAAATGATGGCAAATAGAGATGGATAAAGAATTTAAGAAGACATGCTACGTCGATCGCAAAAAAATAGAATAAAGACAAGAGGATAATGATAATAAAAAATGAATAACTTCAATTAAAATAAAGTGGGTCAAAATAGCGTCCAAAGGAGTCGGTTACAAACAAACATACAAGTGAAACTAATATTAAGCGAGTAAAAAATGGATGAGACAGCTTAAATTTGTGATTACCACCCAATAGGCATTTTATTGATTGATTTATTTAATACTTTAAGCACACAAATGTACAGAGGCGGACTTAATGCCATAGGCATTTTCTACCAGTCAACATTTAGGTGATGCAGAGACAAACAGTGGTAGGAGCAATTTCTTAAAAAAAATGGAACAGAAAAAAATAAGTCTATAAACGTCCTACATAAAATATTTATACAAATAAACATAAATGTACACATTTTGAGATAGTTAGAGCGTTGAGTCCAGTTGCATAAGTGCTTTAAATTGACCCATTAGTTGGACACCCATGTTTCACCACCGATATATAATAAAAATAATAAATAATGCTGGACTATTCACACAGCATCATCTAGCCCCAAGCTAAGCAAAGCTTGTGCTATGGGTACTAGATGACTGATATTCTTAATACCATACATTACATTGATAGATATTTTTTATTATACATAGCAAATACCCCGAACACCCGGAACAGTTTTTTGTAGATCGTACAAACATTTGTCCCAGGGCGGGAATCGAACCCGCAACCTCCTGCGTCGCAGGCGGACCTTCACCCGCCGCGCCGTATCGGTCGTCATATATCAGTTCCATGTGTCTAAAATAAGGCTGGCCTTTAATGTAACCCAAGTTCAGACTCCGTAAACCTCCAAAAACACTACACCAGATCATGAGATTGCAACAAAGATCTCATGCTTAAGGGTTAAGGTTTCGACCACTATGCTATTGAGGCAGACCACATTATGGATTCCTGATGTGTGGGAATCAAACTACTCATCATCATCATGGCTTGTCCACTAGACGTGTCGTCTCTTACCACACTCCTTGTAAACAGTTTCCTGGCTTTTCTCGTTCACTTGCTAACAACCATCCTGCGAAGAGGGTCGCTCCACCTAAGCAGGGTATCCTGCCTTATATTTGCCAAAATCTCTATCTCTTCTCAAATCCACGGCTATACTAACGGTTTTACCACCATATTATGACCAACCCAGTGCCACTTCTGGGCTGTGTGCTACATCACAGGCGTATGCTAGGCACACTGCGCGCTAGGTTGACTACCAAACCTCTTTACTAAACCTTTCATAAGGAACCGAATAGGTTTTATTATAACTTATAATGTGTCCTAGTTCTAAAGATATTTTGTTCCCATTCCACGTCAATGTTCGGAGAATGTTCCTTGTCGTGCATACTAATGAAGTACATCCGTTTATTTTCTTATCCCGAAGCAAACGAAATAAGAATACTAAGTGATCTGATGTGCGGGTTGAAGATCCTCCTGGAAAAGTTTTGTAATCCATAAAGTATGAAGGCTGTCGTCATCATCCCTATAAACTTATAAACTGTATTTAATTGGGTACTGTACAGGTCGAATGCTTTATTGGAACTTATTGCATACTGGCTGGTAGAACTTTAGTTCTCGTTATTTACGTTAGGTACTCATTAATATTTCTTCGTTTAAAACCTTTTGGAAAGATGTTAAATAATCATAATTGAATAAGAGTTTAATAATTTTATGTTGAGATTTTTGTAGTTTTTTAAGGTGAGTTATGACAGCACTTCCCCATACTTTGATTAAATAATCGAGATGTGGTTTTAACCATTGAGTTACAAATAATATACCTCACTTGTTGTGGGAGACATCGGATAATTTATCTAAGTGCACCAGTCAGTGATGATGTTAGTTTTTTATCAAGAGTAAAATCTAAATATTTCTCAGTGTTTGTTTTTGAAAACGGTTACCATTTTATGCATTACCATACCATAATGTACCGTATTTTATTCACCATGTTTTTTTATTTTATTTTTAGCACTAAATGTCATGTAATTGGTTATACTAGCATTTATGGTAAACAGATTGCGTTACAACCAGATAGCTCATCTATTAAGATCACTTTGTGCTTCTTGGACAGTTCCTTCTATATTACTGCCAAAGTATAAAAGACTGGTATCGTCGGCATACAGTAAAATAGCTCCCTTATGTCCGATATCATTAATATTGTTGATGTTCATAAGGAATAGTAGTGGCCCTAGTATAGAACCTCGTGGTACTCCACAAGTAACGGTTTTCCGGTTTTCACTTTGATTTCCACCAATACCGACTACTTGGTATCTATTTGTAAAGTAAGAATTTCATATTTTTTCTGGTAAGTAATGGTATTTTGTGTTACTGTCAGTTTATTGATTCGAACTCGGTAATTTTTGGAACGACTTTCAGGTATTTCATTCTTAAATTTACGTAAGTTGCTGGAGTTCATTCCGAAGGTTTTCTAAGCAGCATTGTTGTTGTGGTGTTTGGTCGGGATATATTTTGATAGGTTTGTCATTCATTTTAATTTCTTGAGCAATATATATTTAGGTATGTCTTCCGATGCATAGTATATCATAATAGGACGACTTTTACCAATATTACAATTACCAATGCGATGAAGTTGATCTGGTTGAGGAAAATCTAAGGTAAAATTACTTATTGCTTTAATAACTTCTTCCTTACCATGCTCATATTTTGAAGCCGCGTTGACAGAATGAAGTTCAGGTATGCTTACAGTGACTTAGTTCTTTTGACAGCGTTTTTGTATTTCCGACAATATATCCTCGCAATAAGTCAGATTTTAAGTAATGTTAGCAATTAATTGTCTTTGAGGTCATTTTCAGCTGATCAACGTAAGTCTGAAGTGTATTCATTTTCTGAGCAATTATGACAACAATACTGATGAAAATGTCATGATGGCCCAGTGGTTTAGGCCTCGCCTCTTGTGCACGAGGTTGTGGGTTCAAACCTGGGCAAGTACCAATGTGATTTTTTCAATTCATATGTACTTTCTAAGTTTATCTTGGACATCACTGACATCGGTGAAGGAAAACATCTGGAGGAAACCTGGACTTATATAATTAATATAAGTCTGAAATCGCCAACCCGTCTTGAGCAAGCGTGGTGATTAATGCTCGTGCCTTCTCTGTATGAGAAGAGGCCTTTGCCCTGCAGTGGGACAATAATAGGCTGGTACTGGTACTGGTACTCAGTATTGTTGGTAATTTTAAGGTTTGCTATTACGGTTTTTAGGATTTCTTGCACCGGCACTAATTTATAAGTGGCCGACTTGATGTCTTTTAGCTGTTCATTTATGGATGCAACCTCATCTCTTATTTTTACATTAATTTGTTTTTGTTTAATTATTGTGACATTTGGCAGTAATGATGAAATATGGTCTTGGAACTTTTGGAGTTGCCCTGTTGAATTAGTTACGGCTAGTAATGTTTTTTTAACTCATCAACACCAGCTTTTACAGGTTGGGAACTTCCCTTAGCTTTATTTCTGCTACCGCCATTAGTCGGACACCGCATTAAACTCATTTTTATAAATTAATTGATTACAATGTAGTTTTTTAAATCAGCGCGTGTAATCAGACCATTGGTGTATTGTAATATGTGTTACAGTTTTATTTCGTCTCAATTTGTGTTTATCTCACTGTTTTTAGTTTTGCTTCATTGTTTATAACACTTCAGTCACTTGAAACTAAAGATTTATGTCCACTTTTAACAGTGTATTTCTCATTAAATCCAATTATTTTATAGCAGCAAACAGGTATGCATCTTAAGTGAAGCGTCGCCTTTTTATAATCAAAGGTATCAAAAGGCGACTACTTACGGATTAATATGTACCACCTATAAATGTTGAGTTATGACTCACTATCATATTCATTTTAGGCACTCCCGTTTATTTATGGCCACTAACCACACCAATAACAATTTTAATTTCTATTTACATGTATGTAGGTATATTTAAATGGATAAACTTTTCCCACTTGGTCGGAATTTGGGAATACTAAAACTATTAGTGTTATATTGAGCGGCGGCACGGTAGCACATATTAATATCAACATCATGGCTAACGCAACCGGGAACGCGTCCGGAATCAATGATACTAGCTTGAAGACAGACGATGGTTGTCCAAGCCCGCTAGAGAACTATATTTGGGGTACCGGGATCATCTTATCATGGCTATGCCTGATACTACAAGTAGTGCTATTCGTAATCAGACCGAGGATAAGGAAAATGGATCAGAAAATACTCACACACTTAACAGTAGCGCGGCTGATGAACACTATCCTAGAATTCATGTTGGCAAACTTACTGTATAACAATAATACAGTAGATATAACGTTTGCACTGTACATACAAACGGACGCCGTGCTAGTGTGCTGGATGTTTGTGTACACGAAGAATTTATACGAAAAAGTTGTGCTAGTGTTTGTGTTGCAAAAGTGGAATTTCATTATTTTGTCTCTGATAATTTGGACAATAATAACGGTACCGATTGGAGTGTTGTGCCCAGTCTTCCTTTCTGTTGTGCCTGAACATTTCTCTACGTACTACAAAGTTTACACATGGGTGAAGTTCATCGTTTTGACAATGAACGTTTTGTTTTTCTGTAGCATTTTCTATGTCATCATAAACAGACAAAGGAACTCTAATAGAAATTTTGCCAATATCATAAAAACGTGTGTCATCTCATTTATATTGGTCTGTATAACGAGTTTACAAGTTTTTGTTAATGATATCTTATCATACCTAGAAACAAGTCAAGCAGTGTCAGATACCTTCTGTATAATTAATTCGTACGAAGTATTAGCGGTCACAATTATATTTCTCATTCTTGCCAAGAACACTGTTGACTGAGTGTTTGCGGATCAATGCTTGAATTAAATACAAATAATACTTATTACTACTTAATATTTATTTCCGAGTATATATTAAGCTCTTAAAATAAAAGTTTCACATACACTACCGTTAATATTTAAAAAAAAGTAGAGTTAATCTTGTTTTTTTTTATATTGTTTGGATTATTGTTTCAAGGTAGGTTTTTGGAACTGGTATGGTAGATTGCATGTTTAGGTTGTAAAGGGTAATCGTAGTCCACTAACGACAACGAAATTCCAAAAAATATCTGGATCTCTATATATAAATGTGCATAATTCACCAAAATGTTGAGAAATGAAGATGTTAAAAGGTTTTCAGTACTTTCAATTACAACTTGTATATGACCACATATGTAGCTATTATGCATTTATAATTGTCTCGGGTTTGACATGAATGAAACTCCTGGATGGTTTTAAAGTTGTATTTCAACACAAAATAGGTTTTTTTTACAATAAGTTAGTGGAGCGATCAACGTTATGTGAGAAATTATATAATCATAAAAGAAATGTAGATAAAAACTAAGAAAAAAAGTAAACTCCTAACTATCTACTGCGTCTCATAATAATCTAAACGTAGCTTGTTGCTATGAACGTAGCACTAGGCGCCAACAATTATTGTGTTTTATATTATAATAATCAAACAATTCATCGTGTAAATTATGAAAAAGTATGTACATTTTCATTAATTATTAATATTAAAAATAAAAATGAATATTAAATCAAAAACATTATGTTAATGTAAATACATTGCGATTTAATGTTAAACTTGTATTTATAACACTGTTGTTTAGTAGGGTAAAGAAATTCTTACTATTTTATTTTAATAATTAAAGAAATCCTTAACACCAAAAACCAGGACTTTATTTAGCTTTTATAATATTTGTGTAAAAATCATTATTTATAAGTGCCGTTATTTCCAGCAGGTACTAATGACCAGAATTAATATTTGGACTTCAATTTTAGAGTTCGTCCAATACAAACATGCATACCTAAAATCACGCCGTTTTCCCGTAGACAGAAGCTACAGAACCAGTTGCCCCCGCGAGGATTGCCACCGGAGGCAAATGGGAATACAAATTCCCAGTCGCCATCGGCGGTGACTGGGATATATTAGGTCTTTACCTATGAAATTGCCGTTCTGCAGTACTGGCCATTTCAAATCAAAATATTTTTTGTTTGGCTAAGAATTCTAATTTCAAATTAATTTTATTTTAAAAACATGGATTTTTTTTTCCAAAAGTAGTCATTTGTTTATTGATTAGTGTTACATTTTCATCGCATTTAAATCTTTTTCGTCATCATGGATACGTTAAAAATTCGGAATTATGGAATATGAGTACCGTCGTGGCAGCAACGCGGCACAAGCGGCACGCAACATCAACGACGTTTACGGAGCTAACACTACAAACCAACGCACTAGCTGTTATTGGTTTGCTCGCTTCCGTTCTGGAAATTTCGACCTGAAAAATGAACCTCGCGGTCGTCCGAAGACTTTGGTCGACAATGACGAATTAAAGGCGATTGTGGAAGCTGATGATACACAATCTACGGCTGAATTAGCAGCAGCTTTCGACGTTAGCGTCAAAACAATATTGGTCCATTTGCGTCAAATTGGCAAGGTAAAAAAGCTTGACAAATGGGTGCCCCACGAACTCAATGATCGCCAGCGCGAAGTACGCGTCGAGACGTGCCTTGCACTGCTCAACAGACACACAAATGAAGGAATTTTGAACCGCATTGTTACCTGCGATGAAAAATGGATTCTGTTTGATAACCGCAAGCGCTCAGCAAGTTGGTTGGATCCTGGTTCAGCACCTAAACAATGCTCTAAACGAAAACTTACCCCAAGAAAAGTGATGGTCACTGTTTGGTGGTCTAGCGCCGGTGTGATTCAACACAGCTTCTTACCAAACGGGGTGAGCATTACTGCAGATGTGTACTGTGAAGAATTGAACACAATGATGGAGAAGCTGGCACATCTCCAACCAGCATTGGTCAATCGCTCGTCTCCGCTGCTCCTGCACGACAACGCGCGACCTCATACTGCACAGCAGACGGTCTCCAAGTTGCAAGAACTGGGGTTGGAAGCTCTCCGTCATCCGCCCTACTCACCAGACCTTGCGCCTACAGACTACTACTTTTTCCAGAATTTGGATAACTTCTTGGCGGGAAAAAAATTCAATACCCGAGAGGCAGTACAAAATGCCTTTGAAGAATTTGTTGCCTCCCGTCCAGCTGATTTCTTTAAGAAGGGCATCAATAAACTGCCACTGCGTTGGCAAAGATGCATTGATTGCATGGGTGATTACTTCGATTAATACAAATAAAAAATACATGAAAAAAATTCATTTAAATTTTTTCATACAAAACGGCAATTTCATAGGTAAAGACCTATTATTATATTATATATATTATTGAATATATTATATTATATTATATTATATTATATTATATTATATTATATTATATTATATTATATTATATTATATTATATTATATTATATTATATTATATTATATTATATTATATTATATTATATTATATTATATTATATTATATTATATTATATTATATTATATTATATTATATTATATTATATTATATTATATTATATTATATTATATTATATTATATTATATTATATTATATTATATTATATATATATATATTTATATATATTTATATATATAATATATTGATTTACAAAACAATGGTTAGACCTGCTGTCTTGTATGGATCAGAATGTTGGGCCGCAAAAGGCATGAATGAAAGGCAGTTACATGCAGCTGAGATGAGAATGCTGAGGGGGATGTGTGGTGTTACGCGAATGGATAGAATAAGAAATGAGTATGTAAGAGGAAGTCTGAAAGTGGCGCCTGTGACCGAGAAGTTGTGTGGAAATCGGTTGTCATGGTATGGGCATGTGATGCGAAGGAATGAGGACCATGTTGTGAGGAAAGTTTTGAGTATGAATGTGCAGGGTTACATGAGTAGAGGAAGACCAAAGAAAAGATGGATGGATTGTGTGAAAGAGGATATGGCAAGAAAAGAGGTGACCCATGAGATGACGGCAAATAGAGATGTTTGGAAGAAGAAAACATGCTGCGCCGACCCCAAATAAATTGGGATAAGGGCAGGAGGATGATGATGAATCATCTGCCTAGCCTATTCCCAAGAAGCCCGAAAGTCTGATAACTAGTCTTGCCAAGGGGTATCATACTGCAAAGTTTCTGGGTTGTGGAGGTCGGATAGGTAGTCGCTCCATGTTAAATCCTCATTTTACATACTGGTGTATGATTACATTCGGTAAGATTGGAAGCGGACCCCAACATATTTGGGAAAAGGCTTAAGAGATGATGATATGGTAATTAAAGAAAGGCGTTCCCGTTAACCTACAATAGAATACCATCCATACATGCTTAAAAAATACCATTGTAAAATAGATTTTTTGTTATTAAAAGGATACGCGCACTAGTCTTCCTAATACGGTGATGTCGCATTTATTCATGATTGAAGTGATGCGGCGATCTAATCGACGCGTGCGCTACTAATTTGATTTTGAACCGGACGTTACAATTTTATTATCATTAAAATATTTTGAATTCAGTTTTTTAATATTTACTACTTCTTATTTTAATATGATTATTTTTTTTGTATTTTATTTTTAAACTTTTCATGAATAGATTGACGAGTTTTATTAAGATGGCTCAGTAGCCATCACGATACGGTTCTGGACATTCGTATTAATAAGGTAAATAATAGCATCGTCATCCTCCGGCCCTAATCCTAAGGCCTAAGGTATTTGGGGTCGGCGTAGCATGTCTTCTTCGTCCATACGTCTCTATTTGCCGTCATCTCAATAGTTACCTCCTTTCTAGCCATAACTAAGAAGTTAAGAGGAAGACCAAATAAACGATGGATGTGAAAGATCACATCCATCGTTTATTTGGTCTTCCTCTACTCTTATAACCCTCCAAATTCATACACAAAACTTTCCTTCATAACATGAGCCTCATTCCTTCGCATCACATGCCCATTCCATGAGAACCGATTTCCTCAAAAACTTTTGGTTGCTGGAACCCACATTCAGACTTCCTCCTACATATCTACCTAATAAATTTTATTCTGACCATAATAGTCAACGCATACCCCTTTACAATATGATACTCAATACTCAAATATTTATTGCATTTCACAATGTAAATGATTAGGTGGTAAGTGAAAATATTTGACACAATCGTGGACCCTGTTGGGCACAGCAAATACAAAATACAGGACTTATTCGACTTATAAATTATCTTAAAAACAACTCAATTTAATAGATTATATTGTGACACTTTTCATAACTAACACTTTTAATCACAAACATTCATGTGATATACGAGTAGTCTATTGTTTTAATTTATTATTTTGTTTTCCTGCTGATAAGTACATAATTATATTGGTATTTGACTACTATTGTAAGCACATTTTATGTGGGTAATTAGTGTGCAGTTGTGTCATGCAGTAACTAGATTCCTATCATCATCATCATCATCTGCCTAGCCTTTTCCCAACTATGTTACAGTCGGCTTTCAGTCTTACCTAAGTCAGCTGAATACCAGTATTTTACATGGAGAGTATGCCTGTATCGTGTTAAATGGTTGTGGGGACCAGCCCACAATCCAGCAACAGCTAACAAGATACCCCGTGGTAAGACTGGTTGTCAGCCTTCCGAGACTCTGATGACCCGTGCCGACTGCTCGTAAAGATGCAGGAATGACTTCTTCTAGGTATGCATTCCGAGAAAAAAAGGGGGGGGGGGGGGTTCTCGATATGTAGTGGTTGTGTCATCCATGCACTGACCGATCTCGGCGAGTGTTGCTAAGCCATCCAGATAATATAGTCGTTGGGATTTCCACAAGTGACCCACGTGTATATGATTCACTGAAATGTGAGGTACCTACTGCTCAGACAGTGTCAGTGGGTAAAACCCAAGAATATAATCCTGCAGTTATAGGTCCGGTTGTATGCGCCTGTGGTTAAACTTACACACGAAAGGGATACACACATGAATGAGGTAGTAACAGGAAAAGAATCGCCATGAAACCCAATCTAAATCTGGATGTTTATATGACATAATATGAAACTACTACTTGCCCTTTATACCCGACTGCGGATGCGTAGGTAATGTGTTTAATACCGAATGTGTGTACGGTTTTGCCAAAATATAGGTACGACGTTTGATTTGTCTTGATAACGACCTGGACGGGAGGCAACAAATTCTTCAAAGGCATTTTGTACTGCCTCTCGGGTATTGAATTTTTTTCCCGCCAAGAAGTTATCCAAATTCTGGAAAAAGTAGTAGTCTGTAGGCGCAAGGTCTGGTGAGTAGGGCGGATGACGGAGAGCTTCCAACCCCAGTTCTTGCAGCTTGGAGACCGTCTGCTGTGCAGTATGAGGTCGCGCGTTGTCGTGCAGGAGCAGCGGAGACGAGCGATTGACCAATGCTGGTTGGAGATGTGCCAGCTTCTCCATCATTGTGTTCAATTCTTCACAGTACACATCTGCAGTAATGCTCACCCCGTTTGGTAAGAAGCTGTGTTGAATTACACCGGCGCTAGACCACCAAACAGTGACCATCACTTTTCTTGGGGTAAGTTTTCGTTTAGGGCATTGTTTAGGTGCTGAACCAGGATCCAACCAACTTGCTGAGCGCTTGCGGTTATCAAACAGAATCAATTTTTCATCGCAGGTAACATTGCGGTTCAAAATTCCTTCATTTGTGTGTCTGTTGAGCAGTGCAAGGCACGTCTCGACGCGTACTTCGCGCTGGCGATCATTGAGTTCGTGGGGCACCCATTTGTCAAGCTTTTTTACCTTGCCAATTTGACGCAAATGGACCAATATTGTTTTGACGCTAACGTCGAAAGCTGCTGCTAATTCAGCCGTAGATTGTGTATCATCAGCTTCCACAATCGCCTTTAATTCGTCATTGTCGACCAAAGTCTTCGGACGACCGCGAGGTTCATTTTTCAGGTCGAAATTTCCAGAACGGAAGCGAGCAAACCAATAACAGCTAGTGCGTTGGTTTGTAGTGTTAGCTCCGTAAACGTCGTTGATGTTGCGTGCCGCTTGTGCCGCGTTGCTGCCACGACGGTACTCATATTCCATAATTACTCGAATTTTTAACGTATCCATGATGACGAAAAAGATTTAAATGCGATGAAAATGTAACACTAATCAATAAACAAATGACTACTTTTGGAAAAAAAAAATCCATGTTTTTAAAATAAAATTAATTTGAAATTAGAATTCTTAGCCAAACAAAAAATATTTTGATTTGAAATGGCCAGTACTGCAGAACGGCAATTTCATAGGTAAAGACCTAATATATATTGATAGTGCTACTGGTAACTTGCGTCATCCCGCAGCTGGGCAAAGGCCTCTCCCCATGATTTCCAGTTGTGTCGATCCAGGGCTTATGTGGGCCACTGGTCGTTGGTTTTGTCCAGCTCATCTTACCATCTAACCTAATTAAAGGGCCTCAATAGAAACTATTGAGGCCCTCACCTCAATAGTTTCTAACTATTTAGACAGAGGGAGAAAATGCCTGACCGTATTTTTAGACCTCAAAAAAGCTTTTGACACCTTTTCCGTTCCCACCTTGGTGAACAAACTGGAAAAAGTTAGAATAAGGGAACGCCTCTCAATTTTCTTACAGACTATCTCACAGACCGGAAACAGAGGGTAAGGATTGGAGGATATATTAGTGATGATGCTGATGTGTTATACGGTAGCCTACATTAACGATCTCTGTAACCTAAAAGTTAAAAATGCAAATATATTTTCCTACGCCGATGACACTGCCGTTGTCTTTCACGGGCACAGTTAGTCGGATGTCAAAAGTAAGACAGAAAAAGGTATGTTCCAAATTGCGGCTTGGCTCGACAACAACCTTCTCACGTTAAATACCGCGAAAACCAACTACATATGTTTCTCCATCTATAAAAATTCACAACCCGATGAGTTGTTCACCATTAGAGTACACTCATGTGATAAAGTTACAACTACTAATTGTGCTGGTCCCTCTATTAGTAAAGTTCTAGAAACAAAATATCTAGGGGTAATTATTGACCATAGATTATCGTGGTACTCTCATGTTGAACATGTCACTGGGAGGATGAGGAAGTTGGGATGGATTTTTAAAACATTGAGACATATAGTGCCTACAAATGTTAAGACGAAATCAGGCTCTCACAGAAACGTGTTAAATGAAATAATAGGTCTTTACCTATGAAATTGCCGTTTTGTATGAAAAAATTTAAATGAATTTTTTTCATGTATTTTTTATTTGTATTAATCGAAGTAATCACCCATGCAATCAATGCATCTTTGCCAACGCAGTGGCAGTTTATTGATGCCCTTCTTAAAGAAATCAGCTGGACGGGAGGCAACAAATTCTTCAAAGGCATTTTGTACTGCCTCTCGGGTATTGAATTTTTTTCCCGCCAAGACGTTATCCAAATTCTGGAAAAAGTAGTAGTCTGTAGGCGCAAGGTCTGGTGAGTAGGGCGGATGACGGAGAGCTTCCAACCCCAGTTCTTGCAACTTGGAGACCGTCTGCTGTGCAGTATGAGGTCGCGCGTTGTCGTGCAGGAGCAGCGGAGACGAGCGATTGACCAATGCTGGTTGGAGATGTGCCAGCTTCTCCATCATTGTGTTCAATTCTTCACAGTACACATCTGCAGTAATGCTCACCTCGTTTGGTAAGAAGCTGTGTTGAATCACACCGGCGCTAGACCACCAAACAGTGACCATCACTTTTCTTGGGGTAAGTTTTCGTTTAGGGCATTGTTTAGGTGCTGAACCAGGATCCAACCAACTTGCTGAGCGCTTGCGGTTATCAAACAGAATCCATTTTTCATCGCAGGTAACAATGCGGTTCAAAATTCCTTCATTTGTGTGTCTGTTGAGCAGTGCAAGGCACGTCTCGACGCGTACTTCGCGCTGGCGATCATTGAGTTCGTGGGGCACCCATTTGTCAAGCTTTTTTACCTTGCCAATTTGACGCAAATGGACCAATATTGTTTTGACGCTAACGTCGAAAGCTGCTGCTAATTCAGCCGTAGATTGTGTATCATCAGCTTCCACAATCGCCTTTAATTCGTCATTGTCGACCAAAGTCTTCGGACGACCGCGAGGTTCATTTTTCAGGTCGAAATTTCCAGAACGGAAGCGAGCAAACCAATAACAGGTAGTGCGTTGGTTTGTAGTGTTAGCTCCGTAAACGTCGTTGATGTTGCGTGCCGCTTGTGCCGCGTTGCAGCCACGACGGTACTCATATTCCATAACTACTCGAATTTTTAACGTATCCATGATGACGAAAAAGATTTAAATGCGATGAAAATGTAACACTAATCAATAAACAAATGACTACATTTGGAAAAAAAAAACCATGTTTTTAAAATAAAATTAATTTGAAATTAGAATTCTTAGCCAAACAAAAAATATTTTGATTTGAAATGGCCAGTACTGCAGAACGGCAATTTCATAGGTAAAGACCTAATATATATTTGTATAGCACAATCTGTAATATCCTACTGCATTACAATATGGGGCGGTGCGGCAAAATCTAGTTTTATACATGTTGAACGAGGACAACGTGCCGTAATAAAAATCATGTATTTCAAAAGGATGTGTTGCCCTACCGAAAATCTGTATCATGACTCATCTTTGTTAGAAAGCTATATATTATAAATGCCGTTCTAAAAAAACATAAAGAATTACCATATGATCCAAGCACAACAACAAGAAGAAGAAAAGAGCTCATAGCACAGATTCCACAAACTAAAACTAAATTTGCCGCCATTCAGTACAGTACACTAGCTTGTCAACTTTATAATAGAATTAATAAGAAGATATATATATACACAACAAACAATTACACGAGTGTAAAACAGTTCTAACCAGTTGGATAAAGTCACTAAATTATGTAGACACTGAGGCATTACGCTTTCACACACATGCATACACCCTCACACTAACAAACATACACACGCATACACACACACATGTACTCACCCTCAATTTAACACACAATCAAACTCTCACAAATACTCAAGCATGCTGTTAAATCTAAGTTATTTCTTCTTAATCTAATTTATTGTATATTGATGTAGAAGAGCGGAGTGTCCTAATACAGGCATTACTTGCTTAAAAGGAGGTCCAATCACCAACTTATGTAAAACTTTTTTGATACAGAAATAAAGATTTTGTATCTCTAAGATTTTGCGTCTTCTGGCTGTGGTTATTTTGACCCATTGCTCGTTGGGCATGCAGCAGACGTGGGCAGTCCTATCCCACTTCAGCTTAACGGCTTTTTGAGCAACGTCAGTCATCATCCTCTTGCCCTTATCCCAATTTCATTTGGGGTCGGTGCAGCATGTCTTCTTCTTCCATACATCTCTATTTCCCGCCATCTCAGAAGTCACCTCCTTCTTAGCCATATCAACTTTCACACAATCCATCCATCGTTTCCTGGGTCTCCCTCTACTCTTGTAACCCTGTACATTCATACTCCAAACTTAACGTCACTAATTTAATAATAATTGTATTTTTTTTCCTAGCCTACTATGTCTTACTGCTGGGTAAAGGCCTTTCCCATAGCCTTCTAGTCCTCTCTCTATGTGCGAATTTCTCCGGCCAATTATATATCATATAAAAATGTTAATAGCCTATTATTTTCCTCAAGAAATGTGCTATCAAATGCAAGAAGAATAATTAAAATTGGACTGGGTGTCCAGATCTGAGTCTATGAGCAGTAACAATCGGATTTCTATTAATACCACTATTCATGAGCCAGAGCACGAGATATTCGTAGGAGATATCCTGGACGTCAGGAGTCGCGGCCACCATACGCGCAGGGCTTGCCGGCGACGAGCACTCGCCGTTCGATCAGAAACCAGGCCCAAGTCGATGGCACGTCGTATTCCATGCTCGTCACAAGGAGATGTGTGCTGACACATCGGTGTGGCTTGTGCTCGTGCACAAGAGGCGAGGCCTAAACCACTGGGCCCGAAAGTTGTCACGTAAACCAAAAATGACGACGATATAGTGCATTGAAATTGCGCGTGACGTCACGCCGTGATACACTTTTAACGTAACAGTGACGTCACAAGCCCCTTCTGGACTTTAATGTGCTATATCATTGTCACTTTTTATTGATTTGAGTAAGCAAAAAATAAGTGTCCAATATTTTTTGGTAATCTTGCTGACAGACTAAATAGACTGTTTATATTTTTAGGACACATCCCTATTGGCCATGTTGAATATGTTCGCCACCTAAAAGTAGCTGCGATTATTAAGTTTTTATAATTCCTTGCACTTTGAAGCTCATCTCATATTATTATTGCTAAATTTTCAAATTGCTGCCAAGTCATTATTTTTTGTAGCAAATAATTAGTTGCCCTGTAAGTTGTTTGTCGCCTGGAAAATAATGAACTATATTTAAATATTCAGTTGCGGTGCAGGTCAGGGTCTACGTTGCAATCAAACAATCAGTTACAAAATACATCATTTTTATCTTTTCTTTAATAACTTCTCCATCTCCACTAACATAGGTACTTACGAAAGGGCCCAATAACGACTAAAATTTGAATTTAATTTAGAATAGTAGTAAACCAGGCTTACTAAATTAAGTTTCATAGAAATACCAGTATTATTTTTCTTGTGCGATCTTTACAATATGAGATCAAAAAATCATATTCTTACTTAACCCTAGATCATTTCAAACTAGTTTTACAGAAACAGTACCCGACAAATCATGCGTCGAACGGACTGCGTTTGAAAAAACGTTATTATTATCAAAATTGTTTCATAAAAATAGAAACTTGTTACTTGGTACTATTGTACCAAGTAAAAAAACTTAACTAGTGTCTACTTACCTAAACTATTGTTTAGGTAAGTAGACACTAGTTAAGTTTTTTTTTTGAAAAATATTGGTACATATATGTCAACATTATGAGAGCCACAGCTTGCATTTTTATATTTAACGCAACGATATTTAGTCATTCGGCGAGATTTTGACGGACTAAAATAGCATTATTATTTGCGTACGTTTATTTACATTTCATGGAGCTTCTTCATTGGACGATTCAACTAGAATATCCTGGACCGTGGTTCATCAATTTAAAGTACATATCTTTGCAAAAATGGTACGTATAGCTGTAACATCATCGAGTGGTCGACGCCATGCCTGTAAGTAGTCTCCTAATAGTGTGCACGCAATCGGGTCACGCGCTGCACTGTTTTTGGATATTATTAAAGTAAATAAATAAAGGAACGCAAGGGGCGCGGGGTAGTTTGCAATCAACACAGTCATTCGAGCTTAAGTGCGTAGTCGTGTTGACGAATGATTAGTTATCTAGGGACATCTCCCTAGATAACTAATCATTCGTCCCGCGCGCACCAGACAGCGGACCCGCACCAGGTAGGTGTGGGACTCCCCCTGCCTAGTACCCTGGTACCGGGTGATTTGTGTTGGTGCGCACAATGTTCCTAGCAAGAATGATAAATATAATGGTAGCCGCTATAGCTTGAAAAGAATTAACAACACAAAAAGTATTCGTCACTAAACTCACATCAAGATATGATAAAATGTCATTAGAAAAAACTTGTAAGCTTGATAAACAAACCAATATGAACGCAATGATACAAATTTTCAATATTTCGGCAAATTTTCTGGTGGAAGTTTTGTTTTTGGTGACAATAACGTGGAAAATTTTACAAAAAAACAAAATGTTCACCGTCAGTACACTAAATTTTATCCAAGTGTAAGTTTTATAGAATTCAGTGTGATACGAGTAATGTAGAGAGACTGGCCACAACGCGCCTAAAGGTACCGTAACTATCCAAATCACTAGAGACATAATAAGAAAATTCCACTTTTTCAACATAAACCCAACCACTACTGTGTCGTACAAGTTCTTGGTGAACACAGCCATCCAGCACACCAGTACGATGTCCGTCTGCAGGTACATCGCGAACGTCGCGGGCCCCGTGTACTCGTTCAACAACTGACGAGTTATCATACAGTACTCTATTGTAGTGTTCATCAGTCTCGCTAAAGTCAGCTGCGTGAGGATTTTCTGTTGTATTTTCCTTATTTTAGGTTTGATTTTGAAGAGCACCAGTTGCAGGACTAAACATAGCGATGATAGAATAATCCCAGTCATCCAGGTGTATCTCACCACTTCGCTTGGAAGATCCTCTTGAGAACTACCAACTTCGGTACTATTCTCTAGGGTCTCGTTAGACATTATGCCGGTATGTCCTGCGATGTTAGCGGTCACTATGATACTGTGCTTCTTTTTTCCTTTATAAAATAATATTAAATATTTTTTATTATTTTGATTAACAAAGCAGTAATTTATTACGTAAACAGACTCTACCTGGCGTCTTTTTCCTTGAATGTTAATCACACTTAAAATGTACGTACACAGGTAAGTGGGTACGTTAAAACAATACCTAAGTATGCCAATTGTGATGTGGAGGGAAGATAGGCAGTCGCTCCATATAAAATACTGGGATCTGGTCAGACTAGAAGCCGGACCCAACATAGTTGGGAAAAAGCTCTGTAGATGGTGATAACCTAATGAACTACAGGTAACAAGACATCCGACTTGTGTAATGTGACCACAACGTTTTGCCTAACTCTGCCGAACATGCCTACGGGGCCGTCTCCACGAGCGAGAGAATAGCGGTGATATTAAATCGTCGTGACACGTATTTCTATTCATTCCCCAGAAGACGGGGCCCTTTTTTTGGCTCCAATTTAGGTAGTATGTTATACAATAGACATAAAGTTCATTATACTATGTACAATTTCAATGAAAAAATTCGCTTCCATTCCATTCCGCGACGGTGTAAACTGAGTCTAAGAACGCGGCGATGCGTATTTCCCTTTCCGTGTTCAACTGGCGACACCGGTCTCGCGAAATCCACACGCTTTTGTTTTACTACGGAATCCTAAGATCCCGTGTTTAATTCGCGTCAACTGAGCACGCTTTTGCGATCAAGCAACGTTAACAAAAGTTTTACAAAACAGTGTGTAATTGAATTGAACACGGTTTTTTAACCTGTCTATTCGAAACAAATTCGTACTGATTTAGGGCGTTCGTAAATGTTCGGGATAAATCGTGCGGGCCGAAGCAGGCGAGAGCGCCCGAAGTTGGATTCGCGCGCTTCTCATTGCAATTTTTTATTTGTTTGTTACTGTGCGTTCAAGGTTATGTTTCGAGACGGCATCAAAAACAATTACCCAGCAGTGGTAGAATTCAATCCGGCCGTCCTGTTAAAAAGAAACGTGCACACAATATCGCTGTGAACATAGACCAAAACGAACGTTCCACAAAATAGTTGTCTTGTCGGTGTTTTTTTTGTTATTTTTGTGCTGATAATAAATGTTTCATTAATTGTATTGTATGTAATATTTCATTGAAATCATATTGAGTTAATAATACAACCTACTGTCTACTATAGAATAATACCGTCGCTGATTCAACACGCTTTTGAAGACTCAAACAGTCTAAGAGTCAAGTCAAAAAAAAAATCAGTTCAACTGCACACGATTTTGTTAAACCTTACCCAGCGCCACTTGATCACAAAGGCGTGCTCAGTTGACGCGAATTGAACACGGGATCGTAGGATTCCGTAGTAAAACAAAAGCGTTTGGATTTCGCGAGACCGGTGTCGCCAGTTGAACACGGAAAGGGAAATACGCGACCGGATTTCGCGAGACCGGTATCGCTTGTTGAACACGGAAAGGGAAATACGCCGAAACGTCATCGTATCGCCGCGGTCTCGCAGCGGAACCGCGGCGAACGCGCTGTCAAACTTAGGCGTCCCGCCCGCGTCATTTCTGCGTTACCTGTCTGCCAAGCTAGGACGTTGTTACTATTGCACATCGCCTCGTCGAGGATACGTAGCGATTCCGTTACGAGTCTACCCGACGATCGTCGCAAGTCTCTCGCTAGTGGAGACGGCTCCTAAGTACGAGTATTTGCAGTATTTACTATTTGTAAATTTGTTGCATTATGAAGGCGGGCAAACCTCAATATAACCATGAGCCGATCTGCCATCTATCGGCTTCATAGCTTCATGCTCATTCTGTTACAGCGGGTACATACACTTGGAAAAGGTTAAAAGAGGTTCAAAGAGGTTCCATGTAAATTTTCATTTATTTTCGTATTCAAACTTGGACTTCGAATTTATGGTGAAAATATGACTGTGGTATAATTCTATAGTAACATCCTGCATGTGTACATGAGTAGGTACATGAGATGAAGTGAGTCAAAACATGAGTTTTGGACAAATTAATTACCTTTATCTTTATCCTTAGTGACAAGCACACGAACGTGTAAGTTGAGTTATAGTAATAATATACATTTATTTCAGGAATAATAAAGGATCCAATTTGTTAGTATACAAACTTAGAACTAGTGATAAAATTTTAATCTAGTCGCCCCCTGCCTTATCTTTAAGTTAGGCTACTTTTATTTATTATTTCATGGCAGAATTAAAAGGTGACCAAACCTCGGCGTATGGTTATGAAGAGTAAATACATTTTTAAATCAGTGAGTTTATAATGTCAATTAGAGGTTAAAGTACAGTAAGTAAGTCAATCGTATTATTTTAGAAAACGGTTTTTGTTGAGAAGCATACTCAATAATTTGTTTGATTACAAATCAGATTTAATCGATTTATAAAAAGGTAGAGGCATATATAGGATTTATCGATCTATATTATCTCTAATATATAAAATTCTCGTGTCACGGTATTTGTAATTAAACTCCTTCGAAATGGATCGACCGATTTTCGTGACATTTTGAGTGCATATCGGTTTAATCTAGTGACGAATAAACTGTACATTTTCGATCAAATATGTTTTCGAATACAAATTTACAGGAAAATCCTCTTCCACACAGTATTATTTAACATCCGTAGTTGATACATGATGTTGTTTAGCTGTGGTTTCTAATCCGGTCAAGTACAAAATCAAATCAAATCGTTTTGATTTGTCAATAACAACAATTTTAAATACAATAAAAAGTTAACTTATATAATATACTAGCTGACCCAGCAAACGTTGTTTTGCCATATAAAATGTTTGGGGGTGGACCACCCTTAACATTTAGGGGGATGACAAATAGATGTTGTCCGATTTGCAGACCTAACCAATATGCGCTCAAAATTTCACGAAAATCGGTCGGTCCATTTCGGAGCAGTTTAATTACAAACACCGTGACACGAGAATTTTATATATTAGAAGATAAAAAGAAACATATGATCAATTGATCTCATGTATCTACACACTGTGTCAAAAATGGCAATCGTTTAGGGAATTTACGCGTTGTAAGAACAATTGACGGCACGATCGACGCAGTGGCTGAGCGATTGACTGCCGACCCGCGTGTCGTGGGTTAGATTCCCGCACGGAACAAATATTCGTATGGCCTACAGGTAGCCAGGTCCAGGGCCCGGCTGTTTGTGTATCTGAGTTTGAATGTTTGTAAACGCACCCAAGACACAGGAGAAATTCCTAGTGTAGAGCAAAGATTAAAAAAAAAGGTACGGAATAAACTAGCCAATAGGAAAGGTTTGTGTAAAACACGTTTCTGGTTTCTACGTATTAGGTACATTAAGGCTGATGTACACGCGATCGATTGATGATGCTCACTACGCTTATTACGCACGACAAGATTAGTTCGGTGTTTCCCAGCTGACTACTTGAGTACTAGTGCTTGAGTGACTGTGTATATTAAGTAAATGGGTCATTCTAAGTTAATAGGTGCTTTCGACGGCCAGGACAAAAAAAAACGTTACTTATAAAGAATTTCTAGTTCAAAACCAATCAAGCTATATCACTGGTAGTAAGATGATTATACTATTCTCATGATATAGTATTAAGGGGTTACAGATCAACGCCAGATCTGTGTTACAATAAAAAAAGGTACCATAAATACGAAAATACTTTTTTACTTATACAATATACAACATTACTTATCTAAATAAAATCTAAAGAATCTTATTCAACTAATAACTAACATAACATTTTATTTTATATATCGTCTATTTTATACAATAACTAGTTCTAGGCTCTGATATTGGTTCACCTCTGACTTATATTTTATGTTAGATCACTCAAAACGATATTTAAAACAGTATCTGATCTATGAGGTCTAAGAAACATTGTCAGCAGTGACCCACAAGTTCTTTATAAACAGTTCTTAGCAAGAATGAGAAATATAATGGTAGCCGCTATCGCTTGAAACGAATTAATGAGACAAAATGTATTAGTCACTGCACTCACTTCAAGGTACGATAAGATGTCATTAAGAAAAACTTGTAAACTGGTCAAACAGACCAGTATGAACGAGATGATGCAAGTTTTTAAGATTTCGGCAAAGTTCCTACTGGAGTTCCTGCTTCTGGTTATGATGACGTAGAAGATTCTACCGAAAAACAAAACGTTCACAGTCAAAATGATAAACTTTATCCACGTGTAAGCTTTATAGTATTCAGGGAAATGTTGCAACATAAGAAAGACCGGGCACAACACTCCTAGAGGTATCGTAAGAATCCATATAAGTAGACTGAGAATAATGAAGTTCCACTTTTGCAACGCAAACACAAGCACTACTTTGTCGTACAAACTCTTTGTGTACACAAACATCCAGCATACTAACACGAGATCCGTCTGCAGGTACAGCGCGAACGTCACGTCTCTCGTGTACGAGTTAAACAATTGATAATTCATCATGAACTCCAGTATCGAGTTCAGTAATCTCGCAACAGTCAGCTGCGTGAGGATCTTCTGGTCCAGTTTCCTTATCTTCGGTCTGATTTTGAAGAGCACTAGTTGGAGAATCAGACATAGCGTCGATAGAACAATCCCAGTTATCCAGATATATTTTATCACATCACTTGACTCCTCATTTTCGTCTGGGTCATTAACATGGGTGGTATTTTCTCTGGTTACGTTAGCCATGGAGTTGTTAGCCATCGTGTAGTCCTTTTGCGCGAGCGGTCGCTATGATACTGCGTATGCGGGGATTTCACTTAAGCTCAATGCGAATAACTTGTAACGTGAATATGTTATACGTACTTCCCCTTTTTACTAGTTATAGGTATTTACTAAGTGCATTATAAGTAAAGAAGTTTACTGTTTGTCGTGTACCGTGTACGTCAGAGAATCCACTGTGACGCAGAAGTTGTACACATTGAATGATGATCAACTTGATTTAAAATCATTATGCAAAGTAAAGCAACAACCTTATTACGAGTAACTAGAACTATTTATACTTATGAAAAAAAAACTAATAAAATATCTTAACCACAACTAAACCGGACTTAAATATAACTGGCAGAATGCGGTTGTACTATAAGAACACCTCTGCTTAACCCCTCCGAGAATACTGGCGTGATTATACGTTTATATACCAATAATATTACTGCGGGATCTAAGGTTATCAAATCAATAATTATAATGATGCTTACAAACAACTAGATAAAATAATTACGATAAAACAATTATGTGGATTACGCTTTTAACTAACACGTATGACTTTTGACATTTGATACACATGACATAACATCACGCCTGTAAATATCAATGATATTTACTAGACTTAATACCAACTAGTAAATATGATTTATCCATCGTAAGGATCGAAAGATCCTATGAGGTATACCTGTTCGCTACGTGAACAAACCAAAGCAAACTTTCCCGTTGACAGTGAAGCAGAGGATTATTGTTCGATACCCTGTGATTATTTATTTTATTTTATTTTTTCATGTTTCACACCTTAACTGCCAAACAACGAGACACAATAGAAAATGTTTGTTTGTCGGTCATTTGGCGTTCAACGTGTTAGTAGTTTTATAATATATTACAAAAAACGCTCCCTAATAAATAAAGATTTAAAAACAGGACCGAAAGAACCTGGATTCAAAGTTCTAATTTTAATTAAGTAAGAGAATTAAAATCATCAAAATTTTTGTTCTGTTCTTTTTAAGTTTATCTTGGGCTGACATAGGTGAAGGGAAACATCGTGAGGAAACCTGGACTTATTATGAATATAAGTCTGTAATAGACAACCCGTCTTGAGCAAGCGTGGTGATTAATGCTCGTGCCTTCTCTGTATGAGAAGAGGCCTTTGCCCTGCAGTGGGACAGTAACAGGCTGGCATTATTATGATTAAGTAAGATTTTTGTTAATTCTTTGACGATCTCTCAAAATGAGTCACTTAGTAATTAAAGATCATACTTTTTCCATGAGTTTATTTTATTCAATTTATCTTAATTTTTGTAACTCTTGGCTAAAGTTATTATAATAAATACTACTAGGAATGAGGACCATGTTGTGAGGAAAGTTTTGAATATGAATGCGGAGGGTTACAAGAGAAGAGGGAGATCAAAGAAAAGATGATTAGATTGTGAGAAAGATGATATGGCTAGAAAGGAGGTGACTTGAGATGACGGCAAATAGAGATGTATGGAAGAAGAAATGCTGAGCCGAATCCAAATAAATTGAGACAGGGCAGGAGGATGATGACGATGATGAAGTACCTACCTACTGAACCAGAAAAGCTTCTATTGTAAAAATAATCGGAGTCGTGGTTAAAACATTTATAAGTTATACACACTTCACAGAGTGAATTAAATTAATGAATCCCAGGGCGTTAGGCATAGGTGTTCCTATTGTATAGTGACCCTTTATGTTATTAATTCCACATGTTGTATATAACGCCTGTTTTGACGGATGTAAGAGTTATCTTATCGGTTGGGTTTCTCAACATACTCATGCAACGTTTAAAGTGATACGCCCATGTTTTGGGTTACATATTCATCATGCGTTTTGACGCATGATGAATACGTAACACCCCAATTTAAAAACCCTTTTTAAAATATGGTGACATAAATATTTTATAATTTTAATGAATGGTTTTCCTTAAACGAATAAACGGTACCAAGAGACTTGGAAGTATTATTTTGATGATTTTAAAGAAAAATCGAAAGGCGACTGATTAAAAACTTCTCTCACATACACACCCTCAACAAATGAAAGATTTGCTGAAATAGTTATAATAGACGAACACTTGTTTTAGCTCTTTGTTCTAATTAACGTAAAGTTCAGTTTAAGGGTTCCGTACCCAAAGGGTAAAACGGGACCCTATTAATAATTCCGTATGTGTTTCTGTCCGTCTGTCACCAGGCTGTGTCTCATGAACCGTGATAGTTGGACAGTTGAAATTGTCACAGATGATATATTTCTGTTGCCGCTATAACAACATGTGCTACAAACCAGAATAAAATAAATATAGGGCCTCGAATACAACAGACATGATTTTTTTACCGTTTTTAAATAATAATAATTAATAATGACGACTGATGTTGCGCGGCGGGCGAAGGTCCGCTTGCGACGCAAGAGGTTGCGGGTTCGATTCCCGCCTTGGGACAAATGTTTGTACGATCTACAAATATTTGTTCCGGGTGTTCTGGGTATTTCCTATGTATGATAATAATATCTATCTATGTAACGTATTGTATTAAGTATATCAGTCATCTAGTACCCATAACACAAGCTCTGCTTTGCTAGGGCCTAGATGATGCTGTTTGGATTGTCCAGCAATATTTATTTTTGTTTATTTAATAATAATAAGCTGAGCCTAATAATAATAATGTTTATTTCCAGTAAAAATGATTACATATGTTACAAGTACAGTAGTATGGTACAGCATAAAGTGCAATGGGTATTATCTCCTGGCTCCCAAACTAGGTTAATAGCCTGTGACCTGGGGACCAGAGATTCCATAAATTCCAGGTAATGGTATGGAACCCTTCGAGCGTGAGTCCGAACTTGGCCAGTCTTTTCATTTCAGGCACTGGATTAACATTATTCTATCGGCCTCTCAACCGTGGATCTGCGCTTGTGTGGTTATACCTTTTGCTAACCTTTTCAGGAATACCGGCGTGACGGTGCGTTTTGAATCAACTACATCAGTTGAAATAATTGTAAAAAGTAAGTTGGACATCATCATAATATAACACGAGTATTCCCCAAAGGGTTAGTCCAATTTACTTACTTTCTTATTTATCTTATCTTATATATAGCATTCTCGTGTCACAATGTTAGTTACCAAACTCCTCCGAAACGACTGGACCGATTTGTATGAAATCTTGTGTGAATATCGGGTAGGTCTGAGAATCGGCCAACACCTATTTTTCATCCTCCTAAATTTTAAGGGTAGTGCTCCCCAAACATTTTATATGGCAAAACAACGTTTTGCTGGGTCAGTTAGTATATGTATATAAAATGCTCGTGTCACGGTGTTTGTTCTAAACTCCTCCGAAACGGCTAGACCGATTTTCGTGAAATTATGGGTGCATATCCGTTAGGTCTGCGAATCGGACAACATCTATTTTTCATTCCCCTAAATGTTAAGGGTGGTCCACCCCTAATTTTTTTTCTTAATATATCTCTTTCTTTTTTAATATATAATAACCCGTCCCTCCTTTTAAATAAATACAATTACGTTATAATAATTACTACGTGATTCACGCTTATTTTAGAACCTTACGCAATCAAGATACTAATTATATATTTTTAAATTCTATTTTCTTATTGTATGTAGGTAATCCACTTTTACCAATTCATTATTTTGTCATTGGAGAGCGGGATCTCCTAGCACAGACCAGGTATATATTTTTTTAAAGGAGGTCCCTATGCAAGATTTACTGTAAAGCTATACAAGATTCGGCGATTCTGAAACATATCTCCGACATTCGTTTCGCCGTTAATCGGTTCACCGACAGAACGATTCACACTTCATTTTTTCTCCGACAAAACTTTTCACTGACGAACGTTTTGCCGACACAATGATTCACTTTTCATTATTTCACCGTTAGAACGTTTCCACGGCGAGCGATTCGCCGACACAGCAGTTCATCTGCACCTGGGGCATAAAACATAGGTATTCGACATGTAGACCTGTTTCCGTTTGTTGTTTACACCTGAATCGTCAAATAACGTCTTTATTGAAAAAATAAACAAAAATGGTGGACAAACCCACGGGAGCAGCTAGTATGCAATAAGTACCTACCAAACAAGGTAAAATCAATCCTGACAACTTGTTCAACTAAACTAGTTGTGTTGGTTGCAGCGGATGTGGTGGGGGGCAGATTATCCTGCATCGTAATTGCATGTATTCTGCTTCACTATAAAATAATTATCATTGTTATACTATAACTGTGCACGTAATGAGAAACTATTAATAATTCTCGTACGTAATCGAGTTCAAGATAGCGGCTTTGATTCATTATGCTATGTTTCAGTCCCATGTTATAGGGAGCGTACCTATTGCCTTCAACAGGGTACAAATTCTGGACTGCTACTAATTAATTCCAGGTGGGAAGACCCAATAATATATTTGCCGTGTCAGGTATCAAACCCAGGACCACTAGAGCCTCGTTGATGTATGCTCTTAGCCATGATTAATGATATTTGTTTATGTAAATAGGTTTTTACGACCACTTTTATACGTCCACAAGTAACATGTTTTTATAAAACTAGGTTGGTGTTTCGCTAAATTCCTACTCTGAGAAGAAACACCGATTAGGTAACAGGTAGTAATATATTGCATCGCAATATATACAATATTGTTACATATACTCGTACATATCGAACGAGAAACGGATAAGTAAAAATTAGCACATTTGAACGTTATTTACTTTAATGATAGTTTTTACGCTATTAAATATTATACCAAATGATTGGCACCCTGAAACGGGTCCTATAGCAGGTCTTGTGTAGCTAGACTTGAGTCTAGCCAATACCTACCTGTACGCAGACAAAGTCGCAGGCACAGGTAGTAATATATTGCAATTAATTGCATTTCTTATGACGTGCACTGGTAGTGTAATACTTTTATAAATCAGTCCATGCATCACTATGATGAGGGTGAGGTTTGCACACACTCGATTCACTAAACTATGTGGGATGGCAGTACCGTAAAACGGGGTGAATAGAAACAAAACTTTGAAGGAGATTTTTGCCTCAGTTTGTCTGCGAAAGCACTCTTATTATTATTTTAATTGAAATGAATCATCTCGACACCTTGTCAGAAATAAATAATATTGTATCAATGTGTTCTCATTTGACGACCGATGTGGCGCGGCGGGCGAAGGTCCGCCTGCGCCGCAAGAGGTATCGGGTTCGATTCCCGCCATGGGACAAATGTTTGTACGATCTACAAATATTTGTTCCGGGTGTTCTGGGTTTTTCCTATGTATAATAAAAAATATATATCTATGTAATGTATAGTATTAAGTATATCAGTCATCTAGTACCCATAACACAAGCTCTGCTTAGCTTGGGGCTAGATGATGCTGTGTGGATTGTCCAGCAATATTTATTTATTTATTTAATGTTTTGTTCGAATTCACCCCGGCGTTTGATTCACCCCGTTTTACCGGTAGTAGTATCATCAGACGAAATAACGTCATGAGAGTCTGCGGAAAAAAGTAGTATAATTATACCAGTAATCTACGGGATGTTTGATGAGGACACAGCTATAAAAAGGATGCATGTATATAGGTAGTCATGTTATTTACGTCATTTGAAGCCTCTGGCTTAAGTTAGACCACAGTTTTTAATGATGATGACGTAGGTAGACCCTTACTAATGAGTTAAAGAAGGAAAAAGCAATCTCAGTGCGAGTATTTTATGGTTTCATAAATTACAAAGTTATAGATAGATAACCTTACTTAAAACTAGTTGTGCCATGCTGTTTCACCTGCTCTTAATAGTCGTAGCGTGACGCCTACAATCTTCATAGTACACATATTTATTTTAAGAAAAAAAGGATGCGCGAATTCGCGCGCTCTCCACAGATTTCGCACGCAACGCTGATTGGTGCCTACTACGCGAATCAATGCGTCGCCACTTGTCCAAAGATCAAATTAAGTTCCAAAGTTTTCATATTTATAATAGTCCATTACACAATTGGAAGTTCTTTAATTTGGTTAGGAATCTTGTTGTAGATCTGGATACACATAGGATAACAGCTTCGCCTATATAGTTCCGTTTTTATTCTAAACAAAAGAAGTAGTAGTAGCAAAAGATACTCTACACAAATATTAGGTCTTTACCTATGAAATTGCCGTTCTGCAGTACTGGCCATTTCAAATCAAAATATTTTTTGTTTGGCTAAGAATTCTAATTTCAAATTAATTTTATTTTAAAAACATGGATTCTTTTTTCCAAAAGTAGTCATTTGTTTATTGATTAGTGTTACATTTTCATCGCATTTAAATCTTTTTCGTCATCATGGATACGTTAAAAATTCGAGTAATTATGGAATATGAGTACCGTCGTGGCAGCAACGCGGCACAAGCGGCACGCAACATCAACGACGTTTACGGAGCTAACACTACAAACCAACGCACTACCTGTTATTGGTTTGCTCGCTTCCGTTCTGGAAATTTCGACCTGAAAAATGAACCTCGCGGTCGTCCGAAGACTTGATCGACAATGACGAATTAAAGGCGATTGTGGAAGCTGATGATACACAATCTACGGCTGAATTAGCAGCAGCTTTCGACATTAGCGTCAAAACAATATTGGTCCATTTGCGTCAAATTGGCAAGGTAAAAAAGCTTGTCAAATGGGTGCCCCACGAACTCAATGATCGCCAGCGCGAAGTACGCGTCGAGACGTGCCTTGCACTGCTCAACAGACACACAAATGAAGGAATTTTGAACCGCATTGTTACCTGCGATGAAAAATGGATTCTGTTTGATAACCGCAAGCGCTCAGCAAGTTGGTTGGATCCTGGTTCAGCACCTAAACAATGCCCTAAACGAAAACTTACCCCAAGAAAAGTGATGGTCACTGTTTGGTGGTCTAGCGCCGGTGTGATTCAACACAGCTTCTTACCAAACGGGGTGAGCATTACTGCAGATGTATACTGTGAAGAATTGAACACAATGATGCAGAAGCTGGCACATCTCCAACCAGCATTGGTCAATCGCTCGTCTCCGCTGCTCCTGCACGACAACGCGCGACCTCATACTGCACAGCAGACGGTCTCCAAGTTGCAAGAACTGGGGTTGGAAGCTCTCCGTCATCCGCCCTACTCCCCAGACCTTGCGCCTACAGACTACTACTTTTTCCAGAATTTGGATAACTTCTTGGCGGGAAAAAAATTCAATACCCGAGAGGCAGTACAAAATGCCTTTGAAGAATTTGTTGCCTCCCGTCCAGCTGATTTCTTTAAGAAGGGCATCAATAAACTGCCACTGCGTTGGCAAAGATGCATTGATTGCATGGGTGATTACTTCGATTAATACAAATAAAAAATACATGAAAAAAATTCATTTAAATTTTTTCATACAAAACGGCAATTTCATAGGTAAATCCCTATTACAATTTTTCAAGCAAAAACTAGCGAATCACTACCGCATACTCTTCTTTTCTTCCAAAAATTGTGAATGCTAAAATTTCGCTTTCTTTTTCTCCTTTCTTCGTTTTCTTTTGATATCATAGCAAGATCAATGTCAACTACTTATTTAATTTTTGTACAAGTTTTAATTATGAGAATCAACTGGCAATATAATATATCCATCACCACATATGTAAAAGCGTGCGAATACGCGCGAATTCTTTCAAATACGTGCACATTCCTGGAACTTCGCTTAACTTGTGAAGAATTTGACGTTTTGATGCGCTTCAACTTTGCTCTAGTATGAATTGACCTTACGCGGTGTTTTCTGGAGCAGTAATTATCTGGGACAAATAACAGATTGCATTATGCAGATCACGAACATCAATAGTCCCCCTGACAATTTTAAATATTACAGCCATCTGATCGCGCGATTGTCTTACTTCTAAATAATTGAAACTTATGTAACCCAACTGTAATTTAGTAGGATGCAAGACAGAATAAAACTCGTACAAGTGCTTGTAAAAGGTATCTGAGGAATGTATTTTGATCTTTTTCTAAAGCTAACGCATACTGCTTCTCAAAATATTCCATATGCACGCACTAGACTCAAGTTTGCAACGGACCAATGCCCCAAAAACAAGCTTGATAACTTGAGGGTAGTGGATGTCACGACAGTTCATTAATACTAAAACAACGTTGTGGTTTGAAAGAAGATAATATAAATAAATAAATAAATAATGCTGGACAATCCACACATCATTATCTAGCTCCAAGCTAAGAAGACAAACATTTGTCCCAAGGCGGGAATCGAACCCGCAACCTCCTGCGTCGCAGGCGGACCTTCGCCCACCGCGCCACATAGGTCGTCAAAGACAATGTGGTGACTAAATTTGAAAAGACTGGGTACGTTTGGAGGATGAGAGGATAAATGAAATGCTACTAACAAAAGGTACAAGGCAAATGTAAGTGGAAACTCTGGGAAGGGTCGCCCTTGACACACATACGCTGACCATAATGGTGATGTTCTTCAGAAAAATCAGGTGCGTAATACTCACAACTGGCGTGCGTGTATGGCTTTTCCTATGGACATGACCTGAATAAGTGTAGTAAGATCCAAATGCCCCAACTAGCAAATATACTTACAACTCCCTTAGTAACTAGTGACTGACTGATGCTTCGTTTTCGTATTAGGCCATTTATGGCCGATAAATCCTCGTTCGGCCATACTTTCGTTTTGGGCTTTAAACCTGCTGAAGCTTTGCCGAAAATAAAAAATCTCGCGTCATTCTGCCTAGTTCATTAAGCTCGGTTTTAGAAATAGAAACATACTTAAATACAATACACGTACAAATTCTATATTATATAATAATCGTGTTTCATTTATTTTCAAACATTACATCTTTTATAGCACAAAAATCCAAGGGTTGTTTTGTATATCAATGTTTTAAAGCTCTTTAGTGCTCTCAAAGTGTAAAATGAATTAACAATATTTCAGTTAACAGCGGACGTATTTACATTTTCATTTTCGGCCTAAAATAAGACGAAATCTAAAGTTTGGTTTTCGTTATAATTTTCGGCCAAAGAAGCATTTTCTGTCTGACACTACTTTACATCGTGCACTAGGTTAGCGAGATAAGCAGAATAAAAAGATATTGATTTGGTCTATAAAGGGATAAGAATCATAATTTATAATATTGACATACACGATTGTCTACGTAGATCATTGATATACTGGGTTTTTTAGTATATCAATGACGTAGATATAAAAAAGAAAAATATTAGAATCATTTAACTAATTAAACAAAAACTCATCGAGTCTCGCGTCCGCTTTTAACACGTTGGCTGCAAGGGTGAACGGACCATCTGAAATTCAAAAAGTTTCACGGCATTAATCTTGAGCTCTGATAAAGAAGAAAAAAGAAAGAACAAAACCATTTTTTCAGCACACAGGCACAGAACGACACAATACTAAACATAGAAAACAAACAAAAAAATTGTATGAAACAGAATAAATAACAAGAAAAACATTAAAATATATATATATATATATATTATTAAGTATGTGCCTTACGGCTGCGCTAAAAAGGTCCAGTTCAGCAAAAATGTCAGACAACTAGTGCCTGACGCTGGTTTTCAACTGGACTTGAGGTTGTGAGATGTCACGGACGTTAAACAGTTCTATAGTATGATGTGAGTATGTGAAGTAAATAATGATGTAATTAATTTACATAGGTACAGCATGATGTCAGTAAAAACGTGAAGTGTGTGTGTGAGATGATCAGAGAAAAAAATAATAAATATTATGGAAACGAACAGATTAATGATTGTCAGATCAAATAGAAAACCTACTTCCGACGCTGCGCTGCCAGGCATATATAGGTACATATAAATGTGGCTATGTATCGCATATACTTACTTTACATAATACAAGTTAATTAATCCGTGCATTTTACCGGCCTTTTAATACGCTGCAAGCAGCCGAGCACGACGGACCACACAACAGATATTTTTTACTTTTTATAACCGAATGAAACAAAATAAACAGGTTGCATTTAGATACGACAGTAACATGTCAAAACTTATAATATATATATGTATAAACATATAATATACTTCATTACATTAAGCGATTTTGGACCTTACTCCTGAGACAATATGACGCGCACACGAACCTCCACCACTCCGCAAATAGCTCAAATTAAATGGATCTATACGTCAGCAATATACTTACTGTAAATATTATTATTTATAGACGGCACGGCTAATAATAAAAGAATTACTTGTTGTTTTTTTGTTGGTGTGTTTTCTTAATTTATTACTATTTGATGTGACGGCACGGTTGGCGCAGTGACTGAGCAATTGGCTGCTGCGCTGCGTGGCGCGGGTTAGATTCCCGCACGGAACAAATAATTGTATGGACTATAGATAGTTATTCCGGGTCTAGCTGTTTCTGTGCATTAGTTTAAATGTATATACCTAATCACACTCACAATACAGGAGAAATTCATAGTGTCAGGAAAGAAACAAGAAATTTGACAGATTGTGTGGTATCTTTATGTGCTGGCCTCTGTACCGTAAAACGGGGTGAATCGAAAAGCCAGGGTGAATAGAAACAAAACTTTAAATGAGATTTAATCGTTGATTCATCATTATTAATTACTTACAAGGTGTTGAAATTAACCATTTCAATTCCTTAAAAAAAATAAGAGTCCTTATAGTAATAAACAATGTCTTACCAACGCGAAAATGCCCTTCAAAGTTTTGTTTCTATTCACCCTGGCTTTTCGATTCACCCCGTTTTACTGTACATGACCCTAAAAACTAAAACTGGTTTAATGATTGACGCGACAACTTACCGACTTCAAACCATTTATTCTTGGGATAACCAGTATTTTCCCTCGACGACGCAATAGCTTCTCGCAGAGCGAAAGCTACACTTATTGACAAACACGTAGGAGGCTCGGCCACGGCTGAAATGTGACATTGAAACACCAATTTCATTAAAATGATAAAATCATTGGTTTTGTTAACCTACATGGCAAGGAATGACCCCTAAAAAATGTTTTTGTACGTCAGGTAGAAAAAAAAAAAATGGGTACGTATTTCTTTTTTCTTTTTATACGCAATTAAAAGATGACGACGAAATATTGAGTAAAATATGGCATGACCACACGCTAATGCAGATTTTGACGTAGCTAGCCCCCGTTTATTAATGATGATAAAGCAAACAAAAATACACATAACTTTTTTAATTATCTGACCGATGACAAGCTTTTTTTTTCTTTTTTTAAAAAAACGTTAGGAACACATTAGGAATTTTTCTACATTCCCTAATATGATAATGATAACGAAATGGTGGCTAATAAAGCAAGCAGAGCTATCATGTTGTGGTCAGCGGTACTTCTAAATTGTGGTTTTAATTTTGAATGTTACCTACTAAGTTTACTCATCAATCAGTCATACTTTTTTAATGTTTGTTGACTTACCCCTAGCACCTAAAGTACCAATAGGATTATAAGAGTTCCTTCTGAGTTGTATTCTGAAGTCTATGGGAATATCCTTGGTGAGAGGCACTTTGTAGTACCAAGTTCGGTCAGTCAGCAGCTCGCCAGTCTTCTCGTCAAAGATCAGCTCCTCGTGGGTCCAGTAACCCACACCCATCATGAAAGCGCCTTCGATCTAGAATGTAAAGATTGCGAATCCGTAAATATAGCATACTATATTATGACAATCAGCTGTTGTCGTGAGCTGTTGGGTTGGTACTATATTAGAAACTCTAAAAACTAAAAGAGGTGAGAATCTATAGCTTGCAAAATAATATTTACTAAAGCGATCCTCCGATCTTCTAAAAGACGTAAAGAAAGAAAACGAAAGTAAGACAAACTACAGAGAACTTGCATATTACATAAGACAAAAAAAGTTAATTCCAATAATAGTGTGAATGTGTGGGGATGTGTGGGTGTAAGTCGTGGGGTGTAGGTGCAAGGACAGTAAACAAGCTATTTGATTATTATTCATCTACTCTAACAAATTAAATAGTGTGCGCAATACCATTTTTCACAAGGAATTGACTGCCTGCTCAGCAATCTCAAAATATTTTTTTTAAGTAGTACTTGCAAGTTTTATCTAGTAGCTTGTTCCAGTCAGGAACATAAACTCCTCACACTTACGCAAATACATAAGCGATTTTCTAGTGAAATAATGATTACAGCTTTAACATTTACCTGACCAATATCCAGTTCAGGATTCATACTCGTACCAACATCTTCAACTATATCAACTCTTAGTATTTCATGTTCTCCTGTCAGAATATCAAGCTCTACTTCAGACAAGCATACTCCACCAGACCTGTAGGGTACCTGGTCGTTAGCTGTTACACGGTAACTAGTCTGCAGATTGATCCCCCTATTGAAAGCTGTTTCAATCAAAATCTCCCACGTAGGATCACTTAGCGTATCTCTAACAACACTCAACCGGTCTAAAAGAATTTGGCAGCACTTTATAGCGCCAAAACATACTGACTGTGTGGTCCTGCTTCCTCCAGTGGTGAAATTATTAGGATTTGTGGCAGCCGTAGGAGCCTTGCACTTAACTTTCTCGATAGGAATTTTTAGTGTATACGCCACTGTTTGTATGACCTTGGTATTGATACCTTGCCCAATTTCTATGCCTCCATGATGGATTACAACTGTAGCATCTCCATGATATACTGAAAGGAGAACATGAAAATCGAGTATAGTAGTTACGGGCCAGTTCATGAAAGCTAGTCTGAGACCCTTCTTCTTCCATCTGTTCAGTTTGTTATAGTTCTTTATTTCATCTTTACGCTTGTTGTACTCAGCGTCTTTGAACAGCGTTTGTATCATCTCTTGAACTTCAACGTACGTCGGCTCAATGTTGTTGATCCTCACTTGAGCGGGATCCAGTTCTAGTTCATACGATATCCTTTCCATTATCTGTTCCGTCATTGATATTGCCTCTAATGATCCTGGAAATTAAGATTTTATTGAGTCTGTTAACATTGCTAACGTTTCTGTATTTTTAAAAGGAAATGGAAAGAATCATAGGGCATCAAAAAATTCTTGCCCTACTTTATGGAAAACTGGCTGTATTGCCACGTTGAACGGCAATGCCGACCATCATGAATATTGTATTCATACGGTTTTGCTCTTCAATCTTAACTCCACTTGTTTAATTTAAGCTTGCAAAAATGCAATTCAAAATGGCGCTACACGCAAACATAGTAAAAGTGGTCATACCTGGTGATCTAGCGAACGTATTGGAAGGTGTGTCCGTAGTGACGTTGAATATCTTGTACTGCCAGCGTCTGTTGTCGTAGCAGTTCCTAATACCGGACAACGTAAGAGGTGTCACAGCATCACTAACCACGTAACCGTTGTCCTCGTACAAATGGTACTCCAGATATTGTATCTGTCCAGAATTACTGACTCCAACCTGCACAAGAACGTAAATACTGTCTGTAGACATCACAGTTCATTTCAAAAGAGGTTGAAGCCTAATAACGTAAGTAGCTAGTTTCCATCCATACTTCCTAGTATATAATATATTTTAATCTTCTTAATATATATTAATTACGTGTCACGTTGTTTACTGTGTGTGTTTTGGTCAAACTTAAAAGAGAGGATAGTTTTTATTTCGATTATAGACCTCAATATATTTTTATTGCAAATTAAATGTATTCCTGTAATAATTCCCAGCAAAAACACTAGGAAGTGGTGAAGGGTGGGCGTTTTGGGGGACTGTCTTATGTAATCGTTTTGACGTTCAAAAAGATGGCAGTATAACTTAACTTTTGAGGCGGTATGAATGTCGCCGGGTTAGCTAGTAATATTATAAATGTGAATGTATGTCTGTTTGTTACGCTTTTACGTGAAACTACTTAACCGATGATCATGAATATTTGTACACATATTCTTGGAGGTATTAGAAGTAACATAGTAGTAGTAGTAGTACCAGCCTATTACTGTCCCACTGCAGGGCAAAGGACTCTTCTCATACAGAGAAGGCACGAGCATTAATCACCACGCTTGCTCAAGACGGGTTGGCGATTTCAGACTTATATTAATTATATAAGTCCAGGTTTCCTCACGGTCCCCATCAGACATAACAAAGAACGACCCCCACCAAAAACCAAATGGCGTATGATAGAAAATGAGGAGTGCGGCAGATTGTTCAAGAACCAAGTCGTGGACAAAATGATTGAAATGAAAGATATGGAAGGGAAGTCTGTGAACGAATGCTGGAATGAGATGGCAGATTGTATAAGAAGAGTAGCAAAAGATATATTTGGAGAATCGAAAGGGAAAGGAATGATAGATAAGGATACATGGTAGTGGAATGAGGAAGTGCAAAAGTTACTTAAAGAAAAAAAAGTTGCGTTTAAAGAATGGCAGGGTGTGGAAAATGGGAACGATGGTTTGAAAGAAGAAAATAATACAATTTACAAGCAATGGAAGAGAAAAGCAAAAAAGGCGGTAGCAGTTGCTAGGGCTAAGGCACAGAAGAAGTTGTATGACTCACTGGATAGCCCTAGAGGCCAGAAGGAGCTCTATCGGATTACGACAGCAAGGGAAAAAAGGACAAGAGATATTACTCATATCAAATGTATGAAAGATGATGTAGGTAAGGTTTTGTGCAATGATGATGAAATAAAAGAGCGATGGAAGGTTTACTTTGATAAGCTTATGAATGAGGAGAATGAATGGAATGGTATGGTACGTGAGGCACCAGTAAATGAGGGTTTGGTAAGACAAGTTAGCATGGATGAAGTGAGGCAAGCAGTAAGAAATATGAAAAATGGAAAGGCCATGGGCCCAGATGATATACCAGTAGAAGTATGGAAGGAACTAAAAGAAGATGGATTTACGTGGCTGACTTTATTCTTCAATAAGTTGTTGCATGAGGAAGTGATCCCACAAGAGTGGTGCAATAGTTCACTAGTGCCCATCTTCAAAAATAAAGGGGATGTACAGGACTGCAACAACTATCGAGGGATAAAGCTCCTGTCGCATAGTATGAAAGTATGGGAGAATGTGATAGAGAAAAGATTACGAGAAGAGAGTGAGATTTCCCAAAATCAGTTCGGGTTTATGCCAGGTCGAGGAACAATGGACGCCACCTTTGCACTCCGCCAGTTGTGCGAGAAGTATAGATGTGCACATAAAAACTTGCATATGGTGTTCATTGACCTAGAAAAAGCGTATGATAGGGTGCCTCGGGAAGTGTTGTGGTGGGCCTTGGAGGAGAAAGGTGTGCCTGGGAAGTATGTTGAGTTGATTCGTGCGATGTACAGCCGATCTAGTACCTATGTCCGGTCGTCTGCTGGAAACACTGACAAGTTCAGTGTGGCTGTAGGATTGCACCAAGGGTCGGCCTTAAGCCCTTACCTCATCCTGTTAATAATGGACGCACTGACGTCGGAAATACAGGAAGAGGCACCCTGGTGCATGCTATTTGCCGATCCAGGGTAGATTGGAGAAATGGCAACAGAAGCTGGAGAGTGTAGGCTTGAAAATCAGCAGAACCAAGACAGAATATATGTTCTGCGATTTCGGCGGTCTCTCCAGCTCTGAAGCCATTGCGCTTGATGGCGTGCTCCTTCCGATCTGCTCCGACTTTCGGTATCTCGGTTCACTAGTGCAAAGTGACGGAGGAATAGATCGGACTGTCAAGCACAGAATAAACACAGGGTGGATGAAGTGGCGGCAGGTAACGGGAACAACCTGCGATTCCCACGTTCCCCTTAAACTTAAAGGGAAGATCTATAAGTCAATGATTAGACCTGCTGTCTTGTATGGATCAGAGTGTTGGGCCACCAAAGGAATGAATGAAAGGCAGTTGCATGCAGCTGAGATGAGAATGCTAAGGGGGATGTGTGGTGTTACGCGAATGGATAGAATAAGAAATGAGTATATAAGAGGAAGTCTGAAAGTGGCGCCTGTGACAGAGAAGTTGTGTGGAAATCGGCTATCATGGTATGGACACGTGATGCGAAGGAATGAGGATCATGTTGTGAGGAAAGTGTTGAGTATGAATGTAGAGGGTTACAAGAGTAGAGGGAGACCCAGGAAACGATGGATGGATTGTGTGAAAGTTGATATGGCTAAGAAGAAGGTGACTTCTGAGATGACGGGAAATAGAGATGTATGGAAAAAGAAGACATGCTGCGCCGACCCCAAATGAAATTGGGATAAGGGCAAGAGGATGATGATGAAGTCCAGGTTTCCTCACGATGTTTTCCTTCACCGATGTCAGTGATGTCCAAGATAAACTTAGAAAGTACATATGAATTGAAAAACTCACATTGGTACTTGCCCAGGTTTGAACCCACAACCTCGTGCACAAGAGGCGAGGCCTAAACCACTGGGCCATCATGAAGTAACATAGGATACTGTTTATTGAAAAAATCTTGGCAAAACAACGTTTGCCGAGTCAGCTAGAAAAAAAACAATGTGACAGTAACTCCGTCCGTATGTTACCGTTTCACGCTTAATCAGCTAAACAAATTCCAATGAAATTTGATATGGAGATAGTTTGAGACCCTGGGAAGGACATAGGATAGTTTTTAACCAGCAATTTCGTCTGCATTCGCGATAACCGACATTCTCGCGGCCGAAGTCGCGGGCGCTAGTAATGCTATAAACGGTATAAAATATCATGTCCTTAACGTAACATCATCACGCCGTATTTCCCGAAGGGTTTGGCAGAAATATAGGTTTGGTGACGACCGATGTGGCGCGGTGGGCGAAGGTCCGCCTGTTGTTTCGGGTGTTCTGGGTATTGACTATGTATAATAAAAAATATCTATCTATGTAATGTATTGTATTAAGTATATCAGTCATCTAGTACCCATAACACAAGCTCTGCTTAGCTTGGGGCTAGATGATGCTGTGTGGATTGTCCAGCATTATTAAAAAAAAAAAAAACTACTAGTACAGCCAGTTATGTTTAAGTCCCATTTAATAGGGGCTGAGCTTATTGCCACCCAGACTGCGGACAGCTACTGAGAAATTCAAGATGGAAAGAAACCTAATAACACTTGGTCCGACCTGGGAATTCAACTCAAGACCTCATACTCAGCAGTAGCGAATATGACCACTAGACCAACCTGCCTAATAATCTTCTTATATATAAAAAATATCGTGTCACAATGTTAGTTACCATACTCCTCCGAAACGGCTTAACCGTTTTGTATGAAATTTTGTGTGCATATCGGGTAGGTCTGAGAATCGGCGAACATCTTTTTTTCATCCCCCTAAATGTAAAGGGTGACCACCCCTAAATATTGTTTTTATTTTTTTTGGCTTAAAATAGCAAAACAACGTTTGCCGGGTCAGCTATCAATATAATATCAATAATATCAATTAATGTGTCTGGTTCACGGATGACTTTATATCGATAATCACCTCGTATGAAACCATACGTACGTAAACGAAACATTGGATTCATTACTAACCGTGTTGACCTAATGTGTTGGATGACTGTTGAATGTTATAAAGAAAATAATCTTAAATAAACTAAATCTAAATATTTCACCTTCTAGAAAATACCCTCGTAAAATTTAGCTTTAATAATTACAAATTCTAATGAGTTACCAAATTTATACTATAAGGCATAGACACAAACATAAATTAGAAGTCACACATTCAAAAAGTAAGAGCTAAAATCCCACAAAACTTTCGTACGTCCTCCGGGAGATTAGAAATACTCCATCATCTGCCTACCGTTTTCCCAACTAGGGTTGGCTTCCAGTCTAACTGGATGAAGATGAATACCAATTTTACATGAAGTGACTGCCTATCTGATCTCCACAACCCAGTAACTCGGCAACACGATACCTCTCGGTAAAAGTGGTTGTCTTTCGGGTTTCTGACTACCCGTAACGACTGTCAAATCCGGCCTTTAAAAATGACAGCCACAGGCAGACAGTTAACGTGCTGTCCGAGGCACGGAGGAGTCTCGATATGTTACTAACGGGGTGACCGTCCACAGACTGACCTTGACAAGCATAGCTTAACTTTCGATCATTCCGTTCGGCTGTTTTTATTTAGCCACGAGCTCCTCTAATTTTGATTATGACATAATTATTAATGTGGTCTGCCTGTTTTCTTTTTGCTGTACAGAGGCCAGCACATCAAGCTACCCCAATGTGTCAGATTTCTTTGTTAGATTTTCAACTTTATAACGAAAGAATAAGGTTCATGTTCAATTGGGAAAATCTGACAGTTTGGGGTAGCTTGATGTGCTGGCCTCTGTACCTTAACAGGGTATACAATGAGAACTTTACACATCTTATAAACACTATGGAATGCAATAAATGAATATAGATATAACGCGGCGGTCTCATCCACAAATAGACTTATGTAGCTGCGTGATTTGTGTGCCTAGCATTATAAACTTGGAATAATGAAACAATGCTTGCAATTTACTGCGATGGATGCGACTTTTCCTTATTGCACCGGTTTTTGATATTCTAAAGCTATCAATAAATACATAGATGCGGACAGCTCCATGAACTGCGTGATGTTTAAAACATTTTTATGCAGAACTACCTCTTACCCACGACTCCATCTACGCAGAATTTAAGAAAATTTATAGGTTTTTATTTTTAAGTGTGGTGCCCTGATTCTTTTTCTAAAATTAAAAAGTAGCCTTAGTTACTCCTTAACACATTAGCTACCTGCCAGTGAAATGGCCGTCAAAATGAGTGCAGTCGTTTCGGAGATTACCTCAAACCAACAGCCACACAGACAGTCAAACCAATTTATATCAGTTCTTTTGTAAAACCACCGTATAAACGTTCATATGCATTTTGCAAAAAGCTATTTTTTGGACATAAAAAAGAGAAACTTCAATTTTATTTGATTGTATCTATACATAAATAGACGATAAGAGTAAACCGCTGGTACCGCAGCAGGCTAGTATTAGTATTACTTTTTAAATTTATATTAAGTTTATTCTCTGTTTTTAATACATATTCTACTTTATAAAGATGTCTATTTGTAATAAATTGTTTTATTTGTTATTATTAATATTTTATTCCTTAGTAAATGCTAAAAGGGTGTCCACTATCTAAATTACCCATAATTTTCAACTGTACACCTTTTACGAAACATTTGTACGCCTTGCAACAGGCCATTGTTATATTGTGTTTAAATATTGAACACCTTGTAAATGTACATTATACCAGTGTGTCAAGCAAATATATTTGATTTTCAAAATTACTTTTTTACTTTTGAAATACTATATGCGTTATTAGACGTAAAGGAGGCATATTACGTCAGCACTACGGTTGAATATCACATACAGATATCCCATATTATTATACAGAGATAGAAGAAGAGAGATAGAAGATATTCTTATATATATGTATTATATATAGAGATATCTCTATTATTTAAGTAACTACTACGTTTCAACGTCTCTACGTTGAATCGAAACGCCTAAGTATAAAGCATAGCACTTGCGTTGGATCGCTGCTTGACTAATATTGCCCTTGACACAAATTCAATGCATAACACTGCTTGAAAAGTGTTCTATTTTGATTTTTTTTAGTTATCCTTATAATTGTTTTTTTTTTATATAGGTATCCTGTTTCCTATGACAGGCAGCAAATACAGAAACGATCCTTACACACTCCCTTCGTTTAAGTTTATAATCTGGTTATACGCGGACGCCTGATGCCAGTACTACGCAATAGTCTATACTAAAAACATCACCAGTAAGCCAGCGTTTGTTCCAGTATATTTTTAAGTCAATAATTCAATACTAGCAAAGCGGTAATCCTGTATAATTATTCACTACATTTTATTGAGTTGCGTTTTTAGACTCATCCAGTTCTTTATTTTTAGACCCTACATGACCATAGAAACACACTTACTTACTTGTTAAAATCTAGTAAGCCGCTTAGACTACAGGACGTGAAAAAGTAAGTAGTACATACATACATACACACAATCGGAAATCATAACCCTCCTTCCCTCTTTTTTTCTTCTGGGACAATCTGGTAAAAATAAAACTCACTTCAAAGTCTCGTGTGGAGGGCAGGCGTTTCCCAACCACTCTTAAGTTAGCCTGGATACTCATCACAAACCGGCAGGGTCGGTCCATGAGGTAGGTGACCAGGGCACATGCGGCTCCGATGTGGTTCGTACGGTTTATCTTTGCACCGTATGCTCCACCACATCGGGGTACTGACAGGTTTATTCTGGGGAACATATTGAGTAATAAAACGCAAGCACCCTTCAGCTGGTACACCTGGAGGGTGGAGGAGGATACCGTTCTTACCTGTTTTGCGGTATATTCAGAACTTCTGAAAGGGCAATATGGAAAGAATCCAGCCACTGGGTGCTGGCTACCACGTCAATACCGTCTTCGCTGGGCCTGCAGACAGTGGTTTGAGTCTCCATATGATAAAGATATTGCGCGTAGATGTCATCAGTACCCTTGAGTACTCTTTGCACGTTCAAACCTCGATCCCTCGCCGGAAATACTAAGAACAAGGTGATACGTTCCGGAGATCTCTCTCTGGCATCTTTTATTGTTAAGATTGGCTTGGTCTTATCAACTTTATAGTTAATTTTGACTAACAAAGCTGCTCGATTTGCTAGTTTCTCGCTTTCAGCAACTATCACTCCTAAAGGTTGGTCGTAGTACTTTATATACTTTTCAACGAACACCTCTTCTGGTACCAACTGAGAAGGTACTTTTTGAGACAGAAACGAATTTTTCCCAGGTATGTCTTTTGCAGAGAAGAATGCTAAAACGCCGGGTATTTTCTGCAAAACAGTAAGAATAAGTCACAAAGGTAATGTTAAATGTGAAAGGTCTTCCACCTAAACCGTGTTTAAAATTATATTTTTTACAACTTACTAAAGCCGGTCTAGCATCGATACTCTCCACCTCTCCAGTGCATATATCTGACGTCACAAACGCACAGTAAACTTCCTTAGGTTCAGTGGGTAAGTCGTTGCTATACTTTGCCTCCCCTGCACATTGTATCAACGCATCAAGCTTCGGCATTGGTTCTGTAACTGGCCATATTATGGGGTTCGTGTCATAGACTTCGGAGCCTTTCGATAATGGCCGTGTCTTCCTGAAGTCCCTTGCTCCAGAACGGTACCAAGGTTTAAGGCGCTGTTTGGGAATTAGCACTAATAAACCCTGAAATATAAGTAGCTTATAAGTTCGCGGAACCTGCGTTTTAAATATTTTGCTAGAACGCGTGGTGAAATATTATTTACCTTATAGAACAAGCCAAGAGCACATTTCTTCCTATACGCAGGTTTCATCTCACCAGCAATTTCTTCAACTATCAATTCACCTTCCAATATCTTCAGTGCTTGTTGCAGAACTTCATTTGTGAATATCTTCTTCATGTGAAGAAACTTTTCCGTTTCGTTGGCATGGACGAATTTTGCAGAAAGTCCACCGATTACAATTCTAGCTGATAATACCACATCTTCTTTGTGCTCATCGAATTCATACAGAAACGCTGCGTTTACTTGAGCGTGCGCATTTTGAGCGCGAGGCATGATCTGAAATATTTAAAAAGACGGTTATACGTTACGGACTAAAATCAATATTATTTACAAAATTGTGAAAACAGTCAAGTTAAGAGAACACATGACAGACGAGTATATCACTCTAGTGATATACTCGTATTAATAAGAAGAGGTTATCAGCCATAGATTAATGATGATGATGATGCGAACTGTAAATGTCTTGAAATATCCAACCACGATGACATACATACCTTGAAAGACACAAACTGGTAACGATGTGAATATGGTGGAATCTTTACATGAGTTATTACTCTTCCTGTCATATCCAGTGCAAGGAATTCCTCTGGAGTCACCTCCACTGATGATCCTCTATTAGCTAAAACAATTTATTTGAATAAAATAAATAAGTTTGAGAAAAAGGATGCAGTACCTATTGAAATCAGTAAAAGTCATCTAGCTAGACATTTAATATTTACTGACCAATTACTAAAGTAGCTCCAACAGTTTCAAACAACAAGAAAATATCAGACGAAAATGTTGGCAATCGATGTTTTGACATTAGGTTTCCAGCAACAGTACCAATCTGGAAATGAAAATGAAGAAATAATCAATCAGAAGTATGTGAAATGGTTATTACAAAACATCAAGAATATAATAACATGGTAACTCACATTTCTAACAGGTATATGAGCGACCAAGTCTAAATGTTCATATAGTTTGTGCAAGTATTGGAACTCCTCGTGTGCTTGAGATACGTTTTTGAATAACTCCATAAGGTCAGTCAGAGTTATACCAGCACCGACTACTAAGTTTTGGTCTAAATAATATCCTTTGAGGTCTTTTATTGGTTTGATATCTATAAGAACTCTTGGGAATACTAGGATAGGAACAGCACCTGAAAAAGTATGTGCAGAATTTAGTATTCTTTGATTTTTGCATGCACACACGAACTGTGACGATCTGCGAAAGACTGCAGGCAGATTCTGGATGCGCAAGCTGAATACAGGGCGCTATGGCGCTCATTAGGAGAGGGCTATGTCCAGCAGTGGACTAGTATAGCCTGATGATGATGATGATAACACGAACTGTACGATGCGGCAAAGCTTGGGGGAGGTCTTAGTCCAACCGTGGACATCTTCGGCTATAATGATGATGATAAAAATAATAATGATGCGCTTAATTAGAATAGAATATAATAGAATATCATTTATTTGCACAAAACATGGTATACAGTACGGTAAGGTAAATACAGTTGTAGAACAAATATGTTTTACTTCATAAATATAAGCGTGTACATTTTACATGCATAACAATCCAATACATCTACTATCATCATCGGATTTTATGCTCTAGGAACTCCCTGATAGTGTAGAAGCTATTCGCAGACAGCCGTTTGCGTAATTTTATTTTGAAAAATCTTGTATTTAATGTTTTTAATTCATCTGGTATCCTATTATATACTCGGACACACATGGACATGCAGCTTTTATTATATTTTGCAAGCCTAGGCAGAACATCTAACGCGAGCCTGTAGGGGTCGCGACGGCTTTGAGAACTAACATCGTTTGCTTTAGCGAACAGCTCCATGTGCCTCCGCACAAACATACTAATTTCTAATGTATAAAGGGACGACAACAGTAAGAAATCAAGTTTTTAAATATCGGCCTACTAGATTTCATCAAAATTAACTAGATGTCCATCAATTGATATATTTCAATACACTCACCTCTTCCTGTATTACCGTTTACCAACATATAAGATTTATATCCTTCAGAATCTAAAACATTAAATATATCAGCGATTTCATTGACTCTGTACCATACATGGCCATCTTTAAGATCAATCTTCTTTATCCGTGGAGGTTCAACATCACTATGCTTGACCAAACACCAGTTTTTATCACATTTGTGACAATCTTCTTTGTCGTTACAGATTTTGAGATCTTCTATGTCTCCTATCTTTGGTGGAGGCTTTGGTGCGTCTTTGGCGAAACTCTTGAATGCGTCCAGGATTGGTCTGCTGCCTGTACATCGGCAGGTGTTGCTGCCAAAGGAGTTTTCTATCTCGTACTGACTTAAATCGTAATGGTTTGCTTCTAGAAGACTGGAAAAAATATATCCAATTGGTGTCATCGCAAAGACAAGTAAAACGTAACGAACACCATTCTTGTTAAAAGAAAGGTCAGATTTTGAGGACCAATTTAGATATTTTTAAATGGCTTAACGGTGCTGAGAGTTTTATGTTCTTTCCATGATTGTGATTATTTTTTCCTGTAACGGACCAACTGGATCTGGATAAATATTGAATAGAATAGAATAGAATATAACAATATTTGCAAACATGGGTACGCAATTAGTTGTTACAGTACATAAGTATAATAATAATATAATAATGCTGGACAATCCACACAGCATCATCTAGCCCCAAGCTAAGCAGAGCTTGTGTTATGGGTACTAGATGACTTTACATAGATATACATATTTTATTATACATAGCAAATACCCAGATCACCCGGAACAAATCCTTGTAGATCGTACAAACATTTGTCCCAAGGCGGGAATCGAACCCCTACTACGTCGCAGGCGGACCCTCGCCCGCCACGCCACATCGGTCGTCTTAAATCATTCAGCCATATTTTACCATTCGACATGCAAATAATAATATAAACAGATGAATACACATTGCTATTAAATTATCAATTAAGTCATCATCAAATTTGAATATCACAATTATCATTATACGAGTATATATTAATTATAAATAAATTATCATCATCGATAAAACAAATCAATTGAATTTGAAGGTACAAGTTCGAACTGTTTGACCGCAAAAATCGGTTTACACTGGTGTAAACTGGTGTAAAAGAAATATTTTGCGTGCGTTACCTAGCATACTGCGGCAGTAGCAATTATTTTTGTAAAATTTTACTTAATTTGATGTACCTACAGAACAAGGTTCTCAGCTATAATTATTATCGTTAATAAATTACGATTTTGATTTTATCAAAGTATGGATCTTTGGTGATTATCAAGATAAGTATTAGGTTGAAAATTAGGTTTGATTAACGACATCCAATCAACAGACGATAGTTAAATAGACGACCTACAGGATAATTAAAATTTTAATATCTTTTTGGGTTTTCGAAAATATGAATGAAAGATAAAAGATCTTGTTTGCTAAATGTGTTTATTTAAGCTGGGAGAAAAAATCTTTTACGACGCAGGAGGTTGCGGATTTGATTCCCGCCTTGGGACAAATGTTTGTACGATCTACAAAGATTTGTTCCGGTGTTCTGGGTATTTGCTATGTATAATAAAAAATATCTATGTATGTAATGTATTGTATTAAGTATATCAGTCATCTTGTACCCATAAGATGATGCTGTGTGGATTGTCCAGCAATATTTATTCTATTTATTTATTTATATTGAGCTACAACTAACCTGTACATGCTCATCACAAAGCCAGGGCTGCAGTACCCACACTGAGTACCATTATACTCAGCCAGGGTCTTCTGCACGGGGTGGTATCCACGCGATCGATCGCCGATCCCTTCTATCGTGGTGACCTCCCAGTCTTGGCATGACGTTACTGATACTAGGCACTGTGAACAGTATTTAAAAGATATTTGTCATATCATCTTTAACACCTTATCTGCCAAACAACTTTCTTTTGTTTTTAGTTTTGATTTTTTGTGTTTTTATTTCCTATGCGTGATAAATAAATGTTTTTCTTTCTTTCTTTCATTTATAGCTACGGTCAATCAGTTTTTAATAGCAAATCGAATAGTTCTGGAGAAATAATAGCTTTGGGTGTGTCTCGGATAAGTTTAATTAGTCTGTAACTGATCTAATATTTTTTTTTGTAATTTAAGGATATAAAGTATATTCTCGAGCAATTGATATGTTATTTTTTTGTTGAGAATAAAGTAACTGTAAACCAGAAAATGGTAAATACTAATTTTAATTTGCTTTTTTATGGAGAAGGTCCAATGTCCAAAGAAAATAACAAAAAAAATATTAGGGGCAGTTATGCGTACGTAGGGCCTGGCGCCGACTGGCGGAACGTCATTGGATTTTTGTAATACAAATGATTTCGAATCTTATGTAATACTGTTAACGTTCATATTACATTGACACGTCACAGCCTGCTTTGGCATCCTTTGGCGCGGTTTGGCACGTTGTGGCATACCGAAATCTGAACGCTAAGCATCATAAAATAAGATCTCAAATCATTTGCGTTTACTAAAATCCCTTGTCGGGCCGTGCCGCCAGTGGGAGACGTATTCGAATACATCACGATTATAGCACTTATTTTGAAAGTAGGTTAGCGCATATTGTGTTCAAATGGCTTAACGCAACGTTCGATTGTACCGCTTTAGGTACAAAGGCCAGCACATCAAGCTACTCTAATGTGTCAAATTTCTTTGATAGTTTTTCAACTTTATCACAAAAGAAATAAGGTTCATATTCAATCGAAAAAATCTGACTATTTGGGGTAGTTTGATGTGCTGGCGTCTATACCTATCATTACTTACATCCTCACATACCAGTTTCCACACTTGAATAATTTGAGCAATTATTTATAATAATGCACCTAATCCCTAGGTGAATTTAATGATGCCTATTATTTCCATTGGTGCTGGGTGGTACTTGTCTGGGTAGCTACCCTATCTATCTATCTGTCCTGGTATCTATATTATATTTCTATCTGTACTATATAATAATATTATAAATGGGAAAGTATGTGTGTCTGTTTGTCCGTCTTTCACGCCTAAACCACTGAACGCATTTCGATAAAATTTGGCAGAGAGATAGATTGCACCCCGGGAAAGGACATACGCTCCTATTTTACCAAAAAAAAACACGCGGGCAAAGCCGCGGTCGGAAGCTAGTGATAAATAAAACTTAATGGCTAAAAGTGTTGTTTGCGCGCCGCGGGTAACACCGCAAGACGCAGCTAGTAATATTATAAAGCGGAAAGATTTATATTTTTGTATGTTTGTTACGAATAAACTCAAAAATTTATGGTCTGATTTAAAAAATTCTTTCACCATTAGGATGCTACATTATCCTTGAGTAAAGAACTCTATATTTTATTTACAGGACTAATTGAGAAAAATCACGCCTGAAGTGCCACCACCACCCACATTTCGCCAGTTATGTTTAAATCATATATAATAAGGGTTGAAACTATTTCCATCAACCAGGCACAGATCCAGACTCCGGGCTCAATAACACTCAATAACACTTATCCCGACCCGGGAATCGATGTGATGTGATGATGTCGGCTGTCATACCCAAATGAGTGTATAGGTGTAATACCCTATGTATCAGGATAACATCACTTGTACTTGTTGCCAGAAACACTATTAGTGTGTATACTCACAGAATTGACAGAGAAGGTCCTGGGATGAGGGTCATTGACGGTGACTGCCACCACGCAGGCCCCACAACCACCCTCCTTGCACATATACTTCGTACCGCGAAGGTTCAGGTGGATCCGTATATAATCGTTCAGGGATGTATCAGAGTCCACTTCCGAACCCACTGTTTATAAAATTAAATAAATTAAATGATTTTTAATATCGTTATTATAGAATGCAAAACCAAAAGCTGCCATTTGTAGATCTTTAAGGGATATTATAAATTGCATATCAAATAAATAATCGCCTATCAATACATACTCATCATTTATAATCTTTTTACATCAAATAACTTACTTCACTACAAAAAAACTAAATGTTTTACAAAACTCAAACTGCAGATAATTCGAAATTATACATCAATATGACATTAATTTTTTTTCCTCATAATGCAATACAGTTAAATTTATTTTTGTGCAAAAATACTACATACATAGCATAAATACTGACTGCACAGCAAATTTTCCATATGTCATAGCAAAATAACTATCCCAGTCGCATATTAACCAGTAAGTACAACAAAACCTGTTCATCATATATTTTGTCTTAATTTTCAAGAAGCCATGCTCGGCAAATTTAATGATTATTATAACAAAAAAATCCTTTTTAGTTTTATTTTGAGTTGAATATTTTGCTGTGCAACCAGTAATTTTGATGGGAATTCGCAATCCTATTGCATAGAAAAAGGATTTTTTTTATTAGTATTTAAATACTACCCAAAAAGGGATAAGTTAGGTTAGGTTAGGTTCACCCCGTTTCAAAAAAAAAATGGTTAGGTTAGGTTACAATAAATTACACTTTTGTAGTATCTAATTTTATATTTTTTTTGCTGATCTCATTATGTGGTAATTAATAAATAATAAGACGACTGTGACTAATAAAATGCTGTTTTATTTAGAAAAACTGCTGTAAATAATATAAAAATAGAACGTATATTTAAAATAAAAAGAGTTAACATGTATAATGTGCATTAAGATTATTAGCTGTGCATTGATGAAAAAACTTTTACTTTAGGAAAAATCGCTGTACGCTGCGGAAATAAATTGTAGTGTGTTTAGTGATATTTTGAGTTGAATATTTTGCTGTGCAATCAGTAATTTTGATGGGAATTCGGAATCTTATTTCATAGAAAAAGGATATTTTTTGATTTGCGTTTAAATACTACCCGATCTTTGACAGTTGTTACGGGTAGTCAGAAGCCCGAAAGTCTGACAACCAGTCTTACAAATGGGTATCATGTTGCCCAGTAACTGGGTTGTGGAGGTCAGATAGGCAGTCGCTCCATGTAAAATACTTGTATTCAGCTGCATCCGGTTAGACTGGAAGCCGATCCCAACATAGTTGGGAAAAGGCTGAGCAGATGATGATGAGAATGCAAAACCAAATATTGTTCTTTGTTGTATCTTAGTTCAATATTATTAATCCATCTATTCTACATAAATTGTGCAACAAATTTGTTGCAGCAGCGGTGAGGTTTGGTGGCAACCAAGGTGTTTTATTTAAAAAAAAACATTGCCCCACTCTAGGATTTTTTCCTGTACCGTGGGTGCATTAACAAACATTCAAACTCAGATACACAAACAGCCAGACCCGCAACAATTACCTGTAGTTCATACAAATATTTGTTCTGTACGGGAATCGAACCCCCGACAAGCAGCGTAGCAGTCAATCGTTTAGCCACTGCACCAACCGTGCTGTGCTGGTACATTGTGGTCCTTCGAGACGATGTGCGTTTATGGAGCAGGAGTTCGCAAAAATATTTGTTTGCATTTTTTTTAATAATCTGCATAAACTTCATGGAATATTAATCTCCACTTACCGGAACACTTATCCTTATTCACATAAAACGTAATCCTATCCATGATGAATGAGAACTGAAAACAATTTGCCCGTGCGAATACACTTAACTGATTTCACACTAATCTGTATCGGTTGGTGGGTATGTGTATAGCTCATGCGATAATCAAGAATGCAACATTATACAACGTGTAACAGAGTAAACGCAATACCTCTGAGGGGGCCATTGTACTCATCGCTATAAATAAATATCATGTAGCCCCAAACTAAGCAGAGCTTGTGTTATGGGTGGGGATGACTGATATACTTAATACGTTACTTAGATAGATATATTTTTATTATTCATAGTAGATACCCAGAACACCCGGAACAAATATTTGTAGATAGTACAAACATTTGTCCCAAGGCGGGAATCAAACCCGCTACCTCCTGTGTCGCAGGCGGACCATCGCCCGCCGCGCCATATCGGTCGTCATGAAACAACAAACGTCGTTAACAAGGTCGTTATGAGCAACTTTTACTATGGGACCAACACTGAAATCGTTAAAAAGAAAATCGTCCAAACATTTATGTGCGCATAACTCGGCAAAATGTACTGAATAGCAGCTGATTCTTTTTTTCGCTATTTCGTATTTGACCACATACTCGTAGTAAAAAATATTCAAAAGGGGACTAAGGGGTATTGCGTTTATCCTGTTACATGTTGTAAACTAATAATAATAATAAATATTGCTGGACAATCCACACAGCATCATCTAGCCCCAAGCTAAGCAGAGCTTGTGTTATGGGTACTAGATGACTGATATACTTAATACAATACATTACATAGATAGATATTTTTATTATACACAGGAAATACCCAGAACACCCGGAACAAATATTAGTAGATCGTACAAACATTTGTCCGAAGGCGGGAATCGAACCCGCAACCTCTTGCGTCGCAGGCGGACCATCGCCCACCGCGCCACATCGGTCGTCAAAACTGGGTTATAATGTCAGACTTTACCCCGTTACTACCCCTTCGATCCTGGAGGGGTCGAAATAATTGATGAAAAGAAGGAAAAAAAAATCATAGCGCTGGGAGTCGAACTTGTAAGATAAATTATATTTGTCATCCGATTACTTATAGAAAAATGTTATTTTCCGATAGTGAATAAATAGGGCCTAATCTAATGCCATACTTATTTGGTGGATCCCGCCATACCAATCAGGACAAGTTTTTATTTTTTAGTAGCTACTTTTCATAAGGCGTTCGATACAGGTTCATTTTTTTTAAGTCATTGTCTTCTCGTAGCCATTCAAGTAAATCATCATGCCTTCCGAGGGGTCCAAATAGCCGCCACACGGCCGAAAAAAAGCAAATTTATGTAATAATGCATCTAATTTGTTAGACTATGGCAGTCGAATTTTGGAAAGATCATAATACAGTGAGCCTGCAAATGTAAAAATGTGAGTGTTAATGTATACTCTGTGAAAATTTCAACAGTCTACCTATAACGGTTCATGAGATACAGCCCGCTGACATACGTACAGTAGGGATGTGTCCTAGGTAAAAATATATTAAGTCTATTTAGTCCTTCAGTAAGATTACCAAACAATATTGGACACGTATATTTTGCTTACTCAAATCAATAAAAAGTGACAATGATACAGCACATCAAAGTTCAGGAGAAGGGGCTTGTGACGTCACTGTTACGTTAAAAGCGTAGCATGGCGTGAAGTAACGCGCTATTTCAACGCACTGTATCGTCGTCATTTTTGGTTTACGTGCCAAAAGAAAAAATACGTGTCCAGTATTTAGAGTAATCCAACTTTGGGATTTTTTTAAGGAGACTACCCTGTTGAGGCTTAGTAATAGGATCTCGTTGGCATTAGGAACGAAAAGATGAGCGATGTAGAATGACAAAAATAACAATTTTAAAAAAAGAACACCGCAGCTGGTTTTAGAGAATGCGTTGTAATTGTTATGTACCGATCTGTAGTTATTATTCATAAATGAAAATCACCTAGTAGTTAAACGATCTCCTAGTACTTAACGCCTCACCCACAGTGGAACGGTATAATTCATGTATATTTTTTAAGAAATTATGCACATTTACTGATGTGTTCAGCAGCTGAGAGCTAGTAAAGAAAGAAAGAAAGAAAAAACATTTATTTTGCACAGTATCAGGCACACAATAACAATACAAAATAATATCTGAAACAAAGAAAATAATATTAATAATGATGACAAACGTAAGAAAAATTTATATAATATAAATAAATAAATAAATATTGCTGGACCATCCACACAGCATCATCTAGCCCTAAGCTAAGCAGAGCTTGTGTTATGGGTACTAGATGGCTGATATACTTAATACAATACATTACATAGATAGATATATTTTTTATTACACAAAGTTCTTTTTTTTATAATAACTATATATATTATGTATTATGTATACCACAGCACTACTACTACTACTATACTACGACTTTCTATAGTAATATTAAGATATCTACTCCTGTAACTCTCAACATTCAAAAGTTATTAAAATGCTAGATTATTATAAAACACATTTTTCAGGATCTAATTTCGTTTATTACATGTACTTGTGGATAATTTTATTGCTGTGCCCTTACAGGGTCCGTTACGTAGCTCCACGTGCTTTCTTAACATCTCCTAAACGCTATCAGATGCAATAAATGAATATGAAATACCCATTTATACATACAGTACCTATCTCTTAGATGACCACTGAGGATTGCGGCTGCTGACTGTAACGGACGATTTAAATAACGTATCTCTATCTCAATCCGTGATCTTGAACTGCTTCTTATGATTCGCCCTCCCAAGGTTACAGATTTCAAATTCGGCCATTGATTGGTTACAAACAAAGATCGTTCTCTAGATTCAAATTGAGATACGTTATTGAAATCGGCCGTAAATAAGAATATCGTGGCTATTCTATCTATAGGTTTTAGTAATGTAACATAAGGATGTGGAAATTGTACGAAAATCTAGTGCAAACGCCAGTCAAGCTATCTCAATCCGTCAAATTTCTTTGATAAAGAAATAAAATAAAGAAAAGAAATAATAAATAAATAAATAAATAATGCTGGACAATCCACACAGCATCATCTAGCCCCAAGCTAAGCAGAGCTTGTGTTATGGGTACTAGATGACTGATATACTTAATACAATACATTACATAGATAGATATTTTTTATTATACATAGCAAATACCCAGAACACCCGGAACAAATATTTGTAGATCGTACAAACATTTGTCCCGAGGCGGGAATTGAACCCGCAACCTCTTGCGTTGCAGGCGGACCTTCGCCCGCTGCGCCACACAGGTCGTCAAAAGAAAAACATTTATTTGCGACACGCACAGGAAATATAAACATCAAAAAACTAAAACTAAAGAAAAAAAGACCTTCGGATGTAGCTAATAATTTCCATACTTTATTACAAAAGAATAAGGTACCAACATGTTCAATTGGGAAAATTTGACAGTTTGATTTTGATTTTATTACAACAGAAGAGGGTTCCTACATCATCATCATCGTCATCAGGCTATACTAGTCCACTGCTGGACATAGCCCTCTCCTAATGAGCGACATAGCGCCCTGTCTTCAGCTTGCCGCATCTAGCATCTGCCTGCTCCTATATGTTCAATTGGAAAAAAAATGACAGTTTAAGATAGCTTGATGTGCTGGCGTCTAAACATAAAACTCATAAAAAAATGATGATAATCCTTAACCGTTTCGGACGTCTGTGAGTGCGTGCTCTAGATCACCGATACTAAGGAGCGGATGCATACAGGAAATTGTTGTTATCTTCGTAAATTACTTACATCCGAGGACGTTAGGAAGCACACGTCCAACTAGTTACTTGGGATGGGTAACCAATTACATAAGTAGCCTACCAGGGTTGTAGGATGTTCGAAAGAGTTACCGTGACCCTGGAATATAAAGGGCAAGGACAGAGAAAGGTTTTAAAAAAAAGTTTGGTCATTTGCTTAGGAAAAAGCCAACAAAAATGTTAACGCTGGGAGAACCAAAATCATGTTTTGAACACAAAGAATCAGGTCGTGTGTCCCGGGGACACACGACCTGTCGCATTTTGTTTCATTAATTAAAAAAAAAACTTATACTGCTGCTACGCTAGTAAGACTTCCAAAAAAAAATGTATTTGAAAGAAATGAAACAGTATAGTTATTTATTTTTTTCTTACATAATAAATTAATTTGTTTCGTGTACATTTAAATTCTTAGCATGTAAGAATTAATTTTGCTGTGCCCTGACAGGGTCTACAATGGCTCTTAGCTCTAAGCCTTTTTTGTTAAGACCATGCTTTACCTTGTGGAATGCAAATAAATGAATATGAATATGAACCGTGTTAATTAAAAATTCAAAGCGTAAGGGAAATCGACGCAAAACCTTTAAGGGTTTTAGTTTTAATTTTATTTACTCGTTCATTTCTCAAAAACTCTTAGCTGTGTCCTGCGGTTCCACCCGCTCCTACTTAAGGCTCGTAGCGTGGGTGAGCCTATAACCTTCTTCAAAAATTGGGCTATCAAATAACGCAAAGGGAATTTTTCAAATGAGACGTGCAGATCCAGGCGTTCGCGAAGTAGCTTTTGGGTTTATCTATAGCAAGCAAACATATAAACAATCAGATCTTTCCTCTTTTTATTATATTTTTAGTCAAATTTAGTTAATTCCTTTTAATGAATCTCAGTTTTAGGCTTCTGCCCAAACGGAACCACACTTTAGCTTTTTTTTCTATTTTAGGGTTCCATCCCCAAAAGGGTAAAACGAAACCCTAAATTATTGCTAAGACTCCGCTGTCCGTCCGTCTGTCTGTCCGTTTGTCACCAGGCTGTATCTCATGAACCGTAAAGACAGTTGAAATTTTCACAGATCATGTATTTCCGTTACCGCTATAACAGCAAATACTAAAAATTTAATTAAAATAAACATTTAAGGGGGCTACCACACAACAAACGTGAGTTTGTGGTTTTATAGATAATGTTACGGAACGCTTTGTAGCGACATCTATCTCGCCACATACGAACTAAACCAACGCGTCCTACATCGCGATATTAAAGTTATCCACGCGACTGAGTAGTACATAAACGAGTAGTAGTATATAAACGAGCCCGACAGCAACCGTCGGGCAGTTGCCCACCAGACACAACACTCGTCTGGTCGGAGGATCCTCAATTTTCAACGGCGGATGAGGAACTTTACACCCTGTTCCTCATACCCCCAAATTGGTGACCCCGAACATGAACGTCAGCGTAGCTTTCGAGCAGAGCTACCTCAGCGTGACGTCATCATCAGTTCCTCAAGCTTTCAAGCAGAGAGTCATACAACCATTCAGCAACCACGACGTCTACGGGTATCCTGACCACTAGCATGCAGCGAACGCGCATGCCTGGTCATCACCCACAACCTTCTCAGCAACCTTGGCTCCGCACGCTGCACTTCGGCCGGTCAGCAAGCAGAGACGCATTTCCTCTACTGGTCGACACTAGCAGCCAGCCAATACGCAGCACTGCACCACGACTCACTAGAGCCTATACGCAGTATGCCACTCTGGTAAGGAAACGCACTAGGGCTCAACACAACAAAATTTGGTCAGACCAAACAGACTGCAGGGTGTCCAGGGAGGTACTCCCTGCAATTGACGGCCGCTTTACAAAACAGGCCCTCCAACTGACTAAGCAGCAGCTGCGCACAGTCACAGCCGCTGTCACAGGTCATGGGTCATTTAACAAGCACCTATTTACTATAGGAGTTACAGATAGCCCGCTGTGCAGAACATGCATGGAGGTGGACGAGACGGCGGACCACGTGCTTCTCCACTGTCCAGAGGTTACTGCATACAGGGCTAAATACTTCGGTAACCCGGTTACTCTCCGAGAGATCGCCAGTAACGTCAGGGCGCTGGTGGCCTTTCTCGGGGAACTGGGGTGGATCGAATAAGGTGTTGTCCCACCCTTTACGCAAAATACGCGCTACGTCGTGGAGTTGCGGAAATCGGCCCGTCTAACAATAGGTACAATACAAAATACGCAGTATCACCGCAGACAGTTCCGACTCACCGTGAACTTTGCGGCATCCGGTTCCGCCTCACTGGAACACTCCACTGGCCCGGCAAGCATCACAAAAAAATGACTCATCAAGCTACCGACCTCCGGTGTCGGAGGGGAGTGATGTAGCGACATCTATCTCGCCATACGCGAACTAAACCGACGTGTCCTACATCGTGATATTAAAGTTATCCACGCGAATGAGTTTATATATACGAGCCCGACAACCACCGTCGGGCAGTTGCCCACCAGACACAACACTCGTCTGGTCGGCCTTTTCAACGGCGGATGAGGAACTTTACACCCTGTTCCTCATACCCCCAAACCTTCGTGCGCAAGTCCGACCCGCACTTGGCCGGTTATTTTTAAACGTTGCCACACACTTGGGTCTCCTGTATCGTGGGTACGTTTACAAACATTGTAACGCACATACACAACCAGCCAGACCCGGAACAACTACCTGTAGGCCGTACGTGTGGGCGTATGTGCGGGGATCGAACCCACGACACGCGGCGGTCATTTGGAAACACTCTTTTGTAGCATGATTCTTTAGAAGCATTATTAAAAGTATAAAATCAATCAATTATTAGGTTTGGTTTTATATTTATAATTTAAACCATGTACGATTTTTTTATTGCAGGAATTGTTAACTTAAAAGTACATTGCCCTGTAGCTGAAAACTTAAAATAAGAAAATTAATAAATTAAACGTTGTTATGTGAAAAAAATGTTGTTACATCAACACTTTTGTCATGAACATTGTTATTGTTATAAACAATGTTCATGACAAAAGTGTTGATGTAACAACATTTTTGTCATGCACAATATTGAATATTATTAAAATATAAGCTTACACGACAATACGATTGATTCATGTAGGTACATAAATGCAAGTCAAATGAATGATTCGAACCAAAAATACCTCACCACGTCGACAACATTTGCAATAAGTATTCTTACTAATCGAAATTTTAATAACCATCTTTATATTTAAAACTGATGTGAGAAATTAAAATTTGGTTTGATACATACGAGTACATATATGCGAGGCAGTTTCAAGTATATTGCATTATATTGAAAATGATTGATATTCTCAGCACCTTAAATGCCCGTCAAACAATACATTTTCTATTGTGTCTAGTTATTTGGCAGTAAAGGTGTTAAGGCAGTCAATTTATTCCAATGACACTTATAACTGCCTATTTCATGTTGATTAGATATTTAAAAGTGTTTCTTTTTATTCCTTTTATGCCTGATTAGGCTGTATCGTTGGAGTCATCTGCAAATAGTAGCTCCTGACCACCATGAAGAAGTAGGTGTTCCACACTGGAAATAATAATCAAACTACAGTCTCGATCTTGCAAATGAAACACCGGAGTGGTTTTTAGTCAGTAAGAGTCTTGGTTGTGGTAGTGATTTTGGCAAAATTGTGGTGTCTCTTCCACAAAAGCCCTCATTGAAGAGTTGAAGTTGAGCATAAGGGTGATAAGAATACCCTTTTATTTTCACATTCTACCCATTGTGTATCAACAATAAAAAGATACTCACACATAGAGTGGACATCTTTTACGATCGAGTCGGTATTGTAGCGAGATCCAGTAAAACTAGCGCAGAACATTATGATATACAGGACAATGAAGAACAGTGAGTAGATCAGATAGGCCCCCACGTATTCACGTTTGTTCTGAAACAGAAATGTGTGGTAACAGAAGATAAATTTTGTCAACTAGGCACTTTTTGCCAACTAGGTACGTCTAGCGCTTGCGATCGTTGGACAAATACGCAGCGCTACAGCCGCGATTAACAACACCTATCCTTAATATGTATGCACTTTTGCACATCAACAGAACAATTTGCACAGAAACAGATAAAGAAATGAAAACAATGCTCAACAAACTCGAACATTGTAAGTAAGTAAGTGTAAACTCAGAATTATAATTACCCGATGTACTCCAATTAGTAAGGCTGTAGTGAATCCCACGAACACGGCGACGACTACGAGCATGATCGGTTGGACCACGAAGGCTACTGAGTCTGAAAAGGCACCTCCTAAGAAGTCCGCTGCATTTTCCAATCTTGCTGTGGCACAACCGAGTAACAGAATCATGATAAGGGAACAGACCTGGAAAAAAGTTTCTCGAAGGTAAATTATTTGGTATCTATATGCTAGAGAATGCAATTATTAGCCATGGTACGCACAACACGATAGACGAAAGCCTGATAAGCAGTCTTACCAAGGGGTATCGTGTTGTTCAGTAACTGGGTTGTGGAGATCAAATAAGCAGTTGGTCCATGTGAAATATTGATATTCAGTTGCATCTGGTCGGATAAGCCGACCCTAACATAGTTGGGAAAAGGCTAAGCAGACAATTGAGCAATTGAGAATAATAACAATGATAAGTATGAATCGAGGATGCTTACCAGGTTTATATACCCGATAATCAGGCATCCTCTCCTCAGCTCTATGCAGTAGCAGCATTTCTTGAACTCGAGAACCATTACGAATCTGTAACAAGGAATATAACATTACTTTGTCTAATCGTGACAGAAAAATGCTAAATCTGGTATTAATGATTAATCACAACCGGCCATGATTCTGCCAATGTCGGAGTCACGACAGAAAATGAAGTTGGTTTGACAGAATACAATTCATTGTTTTTTTTACGGCGCAGGCGGTAAGTACTTATTTTTAAATTATGCCCAAAAAGTTTGTCGACTTTGTGAATCTTACCAGTTCATTCTTCTACTAAAAATGATGTGTAAATTAAATAAAAATATCATGTAAACTCACAAAAAAACGGCAGCAGACAAGGAATTATAGATTACTAGCTGACCCAGTAAACGTTGTTTTGCCATATAGAAGTTGGTGATAGGAGGGTGAAAATATGAAGTTGTATGTATTTTTGTATGCTGTATCATAAAAAGAAAAAGAAAAACAAATGTCTAAAAAATAAAATAAACAAATTAGGGGTGGACAACCCTTAACATTTATGGGGATGAAAAATAGATGTTGTCCGATTCGCAGACCTAACCGATATGCACACAAAAGTTCACGAAAATCGGTTTTTTATAAGTAAGATGTTAAGTCTTACAAATCGTCTTAAATGCTAGCACGGGTCAACCATGTAACTAAATCTAGACACGCGACATGCCTTTCTTGTCCCTGAGTTCACAATGTGGCAAAGTTAATTTAAAAATTGGATGACTAGCGACTAAATAAAATAATGAGAATAAAAGAGCATTAATTTAGCTAAACTACTTTTATGTCAAGAAATGAAATGTCGCGCCAAGAAACTGTTTTACGCAGCATTGAAGACAAAACGGTTTCATAGCCAAAATTGTGATAAAATGTGTTACTCAAGCCATGTTACAGTAAGCCGTGCTTGTTCCAAAGAGTCATATTTGCAATAGAATGATCCAATCCCTGTTCTTCTATGATCTTTATAGGCTAAAACACCGAAACCACGATACACGTGTTCCACAATTGCTACAAACGATGGTTAAGATCCTCGACGCTTTCTTCTCCGAGCGGGATCGGCCCTCTCACGATCCAGCTCGGCAGCCTCCTTCTGGACCATCACGGTCTCACATAAGGAGGCAACTTCCCATGGTTAAGGACCCTACTGGAGAGTTTAATCAAGATGGACTGATAGTTTTTCGGTATTGAAATTTGGATGAGAATAAGATTTGTCATTTGAAAATGAGATGCACACAGAGTAGGTACAGACGCCAGCACATGAAGTTATCCTAAACTGTCGAATTTTCCCGGTTGAACATGAACCCCATTTTATTAGAATAAAGTTGAAAAAGTATCAAAGAAACATGGCAGGTTGGCGATTCCTGATGTGCTGGCCTCTGTACTTTTTGAAATTTGATTGCAACGTTGGAGTCCCATATGCATAAATTACTCTGAGTAATGGGTGCAGAGAAAATGTCTTCCGGAAAGATAAAGTGTGCACAGTGTAACATCGTTATTACCGAGTTATAATGTTTTGTGCAGAATAAAATTGACATAAATACATGAAGAAAGTTTAAGATAGTTGTGTAAGTTCATATAAGACCGCGGAAATTACCGAGAAAAAGATAAAGATCGGAAGCAATTTCAAAATTTATCAACATTTCCTTCGCTATGTTGATAAATTTTGAAATTGCTTCCGATCTTTCGCTGGAGTATCCGCACAATATCGCGACGCAAGAACCATGAACAGAAAGACATGGAGGATGTTATTTGCGTGATGGAGATCACAGCACAGATCCACATTCTGAGAAAACACCAATTATTGATTTAAAGAAATCAGAGAAATTGACTCCAGTAACTTTTAATAACATCGACGTCACAACCTAATTAAAGGACATAGTCATATTGAAGTCGGAGATTAAAACTAACAGGATTCTTGTGCTACGGTTTTTAAACTAAGTAGTGTAACAGAGGAGATAAACGACACGAAATTTGCATCGCTAGTACATGATAGAACACACTGGCAATCGCAATCATTAAAAAAACGAGATGCTCACTTACTTGATGGCGTTCGCGACAGTGGTCCAATGGGCTTGTTAAATCTCTCAACGCGCAAAAGCAGGAATACTTCACCTGTGAAAAATAATATTCCTACTGACCAAGTGAATTGGCGATCCCCGTTATCTACGCAGATAATGAGTGCAGCTGACGATCTTGCTAAAACGTCAGTACGCAGTGCAACTGTACATACAACCGCTTTCTCCGCAGTGACAGTGGCTGCCTGTGTGCACCAGCCCCAGGTAAGTGGTGGGAGCGAAGCAGTCAGCTGTTCGCCGAGGCCTACGTCGTTGAACCAGTTAGCTATATACGTAAGTAGCGCTCTCCTCAAGCCGACGACAGCCCTACTGGTAGAGCAATTAGACTCATTAATGAGTTCCTTCGGTACAGTCCAGATGCACATATATTTTTGACACCCAAAATGCAATTAAAAAGAAATATTATACAATAGGAAGTGGTGAAGGTTGGGCGTTTTGGGACCTGGCTTTTGTTAACGTTTTGATGTTCAAAAAGTGCTGATTCTCAGCCTAATTTTCGCGTTAGTTAACATTGTTTGTTACTACAAGGACTCTTATTTTTTTAAAGGAATTGAAATGATTAATTTCAACACCTTCTCAGTAATTCATAATGTTGAATCAACGATTAAATCTCATTTAAAGTTTTGATTCGATCGAAGCACCCCGGCTTTTCGATTTACCCCGTTTTACTGTATACATTTTCTATCTCTGATACACGCGTGTTTCGATACTCCAGCTTCCATCCAAAAAAGTTCAGACTCCTTTGGACACTGATATTGTATAGTAAACCTGTATAAAGTATAACGTACATCAGTGCCTCAATTTAAGCTCCTAAAATTTATATTTATTAAAACTCTCTGTCACTTAAATTTATCATTTTATTTTTAGATCACAAGTTTGTTAAATAAAACCCTGTATTCCCCTTAAACTTAAGGGGAATATTTACAAAACAACTAGCTGTCCCAGCGAACTTCGTCCCGCCTCAAAAGTTGAGTTACACTGCCATCTGTTAGAAATATATGGAACTTATTAGAGGAAAACGTTTAATTTGCAATTAAAAAAATATTAATGTCAAAAATCGAAATAAAAACTATCCTATCTCTCAAGTTGGATCGAACTGCACATGGTGTGCGAACTTTATTATAATCGGTTAAGTGGTTTAGGAGTCCATTGAGGACAAACATTGTGACACGAGATTTATATATATTAAGATGTTAAGACCTACTGTCTTGTATGGATCAGAATGTTGGGCCGCTGCTACATGCAGCTGAGATGAGAATGCTGAGGGGGATGTGTGGTGTTACGCGAATGGATAGAATAAGAAATGAGTATGTAAGAGGAAGTCCGAAAGTGGCGCCTGTGACCGAGAAGTTGTGTGGAAATCGGTTGTCATGGTATGGGCATGTGATGCGATGGAATGACGACCATGTTGTGAGGAAAGTTTTGAGTATGAATGTGCAGGGTTACAAAAGTAGTGGGAGACCAAAGAAAAGATGGATGGATTGTGTGAAAGATGACATATGGCTAGCAAAGAGGTGACTCTTGATATGACGGCTAATATAGATGTACGGAAGAAGAAAACATGCTGCGCCGACCCCAAATAAATTGGGATAAGGGCAGGAGGATGTGAAGTTTGTTAAATAAAAGATATTTTCTATATTCAACAAAACTATATTTGCATTTCATATAGCTGCATGAATTATTAACTTACAAAACATTTGTGAAAGTATACAGTTATGTATCTGAAATCATATTAAAAAGGACATACATCGTACTAAGTAGGTTCAAGAAACTTAAACAACTAAACGTAATAACAATGTTCTTACATCAACACTTGTCATGCACAATATTATTAAGATATAAGCTTACACGACAACACGATTGATTCATGTACATTAATGAAAGTCAAATTATTGATTCGAAGCAATTAATACTCACCACGACGACAACTTAGACGACAATTTAGAAATACATATAATTCTTATTAATCAAAACTGTAAGTAGCAGCACACATCATTTAAATGTACTGTTTTAAATGTACAGAGGCCAGCACATCAAGCTATCCCAATGTGTCAAAATTATTTGATAGTTTCTCAACTTTATCTCAATAGAAATAAGGTTCGTGTTCAATTATAAAAATCTGACAGTTTGGAGTAACTTAATGTGCTGGCGTCTGTACATATTCGCGAGGAAGTTCTGTTGGTGATAATTGCCTATATAGCGTAGCAAAATCTGAAAAAAATGTTATAATAAGCTTTATATTAACATGCAATGTTCCTTTGTAAACTGTCGCCAAAAGTGCCTAGTCATTTTAAATTTATATGTCATCAAAAATTATTGATGTAGCAGTGAAAACTACTTATTTTCGATTTAAAAGATGTGGCTGATAATAATTATTAGCCATAATTATAATTACATGTTTTACCAATTTTTTCTTAAAAATGTTTCAGAAACAAACAGCCTCATTATAACTCAATATTCACCAATCAGATTCTTATAAAAATAACAATACTAATTCTAATAGATACTAATTTCAGTGCTAATTCTAACGCGAACTGAAATACCAATTCTAACGCGTAAACTTGCAAATATTGCAAAAATCTCGGCCATCCTATGGAACAATGCCATGTTTATGATAATGAAGTGTTTTACAAATTTCTTTCATTTTATTATTTCTGATGTCATAATTAAGCTGTGTTGTACACTGCTGTCTTGTTGGTGGACTTATTCTTCATCATCCATCGTTAAATAGTAACTTCTGATCACCACTAAATAGTAAGCGTTCATAGCTGGAAAAATAATGAATTATACTTTATTATGTTTTGAACGGTACTTTTTATACTATTAAAAACTACTGAAGACAAAACGGTTTGAGATTAGACTGGTCGTAAAAAGATTACAAAAATAATGTTAACATTTTTAACAACGATGTTCCTTAACACGTTGAACGCCAAATGACCGACAAACAATACATTTTCTATTGTGTCTTGTTGATTGGCAGTGTTACCGTGGCTAGCATTACAAGTTGGAATCGTCACGTAAGGATGGGTAACTGTCCCAGGTTAAGAAACACTTTCCAATTGCAAATGGATAGGTGACCGATGTTGGTTAAGATACCTACACTTGCGAAGAAATGGATGGGTGAACGTTGTAGGTTAAGCAACATTTGGATAGGTTTGGAAAAAAAGAAAAGGACTTGACTGGTCGAAATCGTCACATCGAAAAAGCGACTTAAGTACCTACATTCTAAGCAAATAAATGAATATTATCATCGATTGTATTCTCTAAATATCCAAACCTAGCCAAGTGTTCCTTGATACCTGGGACAGTTACCCATCTTAAGTTGCTTTAGCTATACTGGCCTCCTTCTTCGTAGTGTCCATTGAATGCTCACTTCCTGCTAAATAAATAATCAATGCATTTTACTTCCATTCACTTCAATTTGCCATTATGTTGTGTTCTGACCATTGTAAGTTCATTCACAAAATCCATCCATCTTTTCTTCCACCTATCTTTGCTTATAGCAAGAGTACTCAGTACTCGTATCTATATTGAAAATATCTTAACCTTACTCTAGTCACATTCGCCTCATTGTGTTTTAACAATAATAAAATACTTAGTACTTGTACCCATTTGAGAGATATCTGAGATGACCGACGTGGCGTTGAATTTGATGAAAAAACCAGTAACGAACTTTGCCATGACAATCAAAAGCATGATCAGCGTGATGACCGCAAAAGGTATTAAATAGGAGGGTTTTCCCTAAAACAGAAATAATAAGATGTAGTTACAGAAGATAAACCTTGTCAACAAGGCACCCTTTGCGTCTAGCGCTAGCGTTCGTTGGACGAATGCGCTGCGCTCAAGTCGCGGTGAATGTTCGTCTTCACTATCACTACCCAACATCTAGCCCTAATATGTTTACACTGTTGCACAATACAAAAACAGTGCCCATAATTACATAGCTCTGGACCCCCCATCGTACCCTGTAGTGACATCTATCTCGCCACATAGGTACGAACTAAATCTGACGATTATGCATGAACCCGAGATCAACCGTTGGGCAGTAGCCCATCAGACGCAACACTCGTCAGGTCGAAGGGTCCTTCTCAATGGTGGATGAGGAACTCTACACCCTGTTCGTCAAACCCAAACTGGATGCATGCAAACAAACCCCGAGCATGAACGTCAGCGTAGCCTTCGTGCAGAGCTACGTCAACTTGATGTCATCATCAAGTGATCAGGAGTGTGAGTGAAGTCCTCAAGCTTTGGAGTAGCGAGTCATACAGCCAGCCAGTATCCACAGCTACTACGGATTTCCTGACCACCAGTATGCAGCGGTCACGCATATCTGGTCATCATCGCCTTCTCAGCGACCTTGGCACAGCACACTGCACTTCGGCCGGTCAGCATTCACAGACGCACTTCTCTCCTGGTCGACGCAGCAGCAGCCAGCCACTACGCAGTTATGCACCACTCACTCTCACTGGAGCATACGGCGCAGAACCTCGACTCACTGGGGTATTACCGCAGAGAGTTTCGTGTCAGCGTGAACTATACGGCATCTGGTTTCAACTCATTGGAACATTCTACTTGCCCGGCAAGCATCACAAGATGTATCTTGTACTTGTACTCATCCTGCTTTCGACCTCCGGTCGCAGAGGGGACTGATGTAGTGACATCTATCTCACCACATACGAACTAAATCTGACGATTGAACATATATAATATTTCGCATCCTGGGCGGCCAAGGTGCAAATCATCGGGTCTTCTTAACGAGCTAACAAAGTTTTGAAAAGACGTGGACACTGTGTGGGCACTCGAAGAAAAGGTAATTTAATTTACACTGAATCTATTCAAAGTTACGGTTTACGAGAAACAAACACGTGTTGAACTAACACTCGGTTTCTCTGCCAGTTTTGCTGCATTTCCTTTACCGACGATCGTGTCCAAGTGATGGGGCGCGCTTGCGATTTTGATCAAGGGATGTTTCTCTTGCAAATTAAATTAATAGATGGCGCTGTATGCTGTACAGTAGCGACATCAATCCGCGACACACATATACATACATGTACCCGACAACAACAGTCGGGCAGTAGCCCACCAGACACAACAACCGTCTGGTCGGAGGATCCTCTCTTTCCAATGGTGGATGCATAACTTTCCGCCCCGTTCCGCATACCCCCAGCATTAAAATGTTTCTACGTTTTTCTGACGGTCTTTATTTTATTAAGAGCTGTAGAAGTTTTAATAGAATGTGAGTCCAGTTTATAGTCCATTATATATATGGAGTAGAAAACAATAAGAAAAAGTTTAAGGGCAACAGGACCAGCACGCAAAATATGTAAATTATGACGGATATTTAATTAGGTAAGTAACTTTAAACTCATAACTTGTATAATTACCCGATACACCCCTACCACTACCAATGCAGAGAATACTATCGACACAAATACAACGACCATCAACATCGCTACGACATCCATGGGTGTTGGCCCTCCTGAGATTTCTTCAATTGGGCCCTTTATAGCTTCCACGCCAGCTACAGCTAAGATGGTCACAACAGCTATCATAACGCCGAGAATCTGGTAAATTGTAAATTAAGGTAAATTATTTGTTAGATGTTAGATAAGTTTGAGTATAGCGACAAATAGATAAGTTAATTAGACAAGTTTGGGGTATAGCAAGAAATATTCTGGTGGAAGTGAACTGTGGCGCAAAGGAAATATGGGGGTTCTACCAAGAACGAATGATTTTAGGGTAGATGATGAAGTTAAAGGGGTTGCATGGAAGTAGAATGATGGCTGGCCTAATGTGCTATCCTGTAAAGTAGTATCCTGTAAATGCTAGCCTGTAAAGACAAAATAGGATGAATCATGCAACAAATGTGAATTTCATATAATAGCTATTTCTTCTTCGTATTCTTTTAATGTACATATTTTTTACATATATTATTTTAACAAAAATAAAATAAAAAATAACAATTTTTGATAAAATATGTATTAAATTAGTGCTCCGCCCGCAGCGAGGTGGTAAAACCGAGGCTTACGGTGGTTAGGGATCCAGAGAGAGGAACCTCCTAACAATGTGTGCCGTGTCCATGACGACCGCCTTCTACAATATATATTATTATAATATATGTATAATATATATTATATTTAATATATATTATATTTAATATATATTATTATGATGTCATTAGAAATTGTGAAGAAAAGGTACAGGATTTTACAGAAACATACAAAATACAGAGTGAAAGAGATAGTTAAAAAGAAGATGGAGAAAATTAAAACAGAATGTTAAGATGTTCTCGAAGCAAGTAAGATTGCCTCGCGGAGTGACCAGAACATCGAGATGGATGCTTACTAAGCGAAGAATGTGAGGTTTTGGTATTTTTTTAAGTTGGGACAAGCCCGCCACACTATTCCCAAACCACTGCCACTCCTGAAACCAGAATCAACAGTGGCGATCACCAGAAGCGTCGAGATAATGAAGTCCAACGAGTCCCGAAGAAACGATTCGAGTGTCTTGGATCCCGCAACGAAATTTATTAGAAAAGAACAGCGGAGGAGTTAGAAAAATACATAATTTCCACTTCGCTCCATATCAAGGAGGAGACATAACAGGGCTAGGCCAATAGTCACAAAGGGACGTTTACAACTGGGTTAGGCCCAGTTGCCTAGCACCACGGTTATAATTAATTCTGATATTAATGGGTTCTAAATGATGAGCATTACATTTGATACCAATAGTAGGTATGGCAAAAACGGTTTGGGTATGCTGGAAGGGATACTTTGAAAGATTATTTAGTTGTCAGGATAATGGGCTAGGAGTGGGTTACTGGCCAGAAAGCTAGACCCAAACCCAGACCCAGATGTAGATGTTGAGAATGAAATAGAAATTCTGGGATTGTGAAAGCGATAAAAGAGATGAAAATTGGTAAATCTGCAGGGAATCATAGATTGTCTGTTGAAACGTTGACTTGAGAAGGCTTATGACAATGTATGGAGAGAAGAACTGTGAATCGATACTATCCATGTATGGTGTGGACTGGTGCTTGGTACGGGCACTGTAATCTCCATACAGGGATTACAGTGCTTGTGTAAGGATAAATGGGGCATACACGGACAGGCTGAGCATCACTAGAAGTGTTAAACATGGCTGTGTAGCATCACCATGGCTGTTTATTTTATACATGGATAGTTATGAGCAACCAGTTTATGTCCAAAAAGGCTCGTCTAGCTGTTCACAATGGTGCGCTGGCGCCTACACTGATGTATGGAAGTGAATGTTGGGTGTGACAAAAGAGACACGAATGCAGAATATATGCGTTCCTTATGAAGTATGTGTGGTGTCAAATTGAATGATAGATTGAGGAAAGATATTATAAAACAGCGTTGTGGTTTGAATGAAGATGTTGTGTTAAAAATTGAAAAGAGTATGGCTCAGATGGTACGGATTCGATGAAAGGATAAATGGAAGACGACTATTAGAAGATATTTATAAGGCAAACGTGAGCGGAAACCCGGGAGGGCACGCCCCAGAAACATCCACTGACCTTATTGGTGATGTTCTTCATAAAAGTCTGGTGCGTAATACTCGCAACCGGCGTGCGTGTATGACCAGATGTAATGAATGTAAACGAAGCAAAAGGAGTATGTAAGGATCTTAGCAGGTGGCGCTCTGTAGTTTCTGCCTACCCCCATAGGCAAACGGCGTGATTTATGTATGTATGTATGTTATACAATGCAATTGTTCGCAATATGGTACGCACCAGACGATAGTCAGAAGCCTGAAAGTCTCACAACCAGTCTTAGCAAGAGGTATCGTGTTGTCCAATTACGATGTGAAATACAAGTGTTCAGTTGCATCCGATTGGATCAAAAGCTGAAGCCAGTATAGTTAGGTTGGCTAGGCTATAATGCTGATGATGATTATGTCATGATCTTTGAAATTATAAAGATAAGATAACATATTTCATTTTGTAAATATGGGTACAAGACGTGGTGATATGAAAGTATCATTAGCAACAGCAATATTTAGCCAGAAGGCATGCAAAAGTACAAAAAAAATACAATAAGTATGCTAAATACAGACGCCAGCACATAATTCTACCCCAAGCTATGATTTTTTTTCAATTGGATATATGTATCTTATGATATTGCAATAAAGTTTTTTTTTTTTTTTTTTTTTTTTTTTTTTTTTTTTTTTTTTTTAAAAAACGTTGCCCCACACTAGGAATTTCTCCTGTATCGTGGGTGCGTTTACAAACATTTAAACTCACATACACAAACAGCCAGACCCGGAACAACTACCTGTAGGTCATACAAATATTTGTTCCGTGCGGGGATCGAACCCACAACACGCGGCGCAGCAGCCGATGGCTCAACCACTGCGCCAACCGTGTCGTCAAAGTTGAAAGACTATCAAATAAATTTTCCAGATTGGGGTAGCTTGATGTGCAAGCGTCTGTACATAATAATAAAGATAAAACCAAGTCAATATAAAGATTGACTAACTAACTTATAATCAATATAAAAATAACTGATAAGTATATCAAGGATGCTTACCAGGTTTATATACCCGACAATCAGGCATCCTGTCTTCAGCTCTATGCAGTAGCAACACTTTTCGATCTCAAGAACCATTACGAATCTATAAATAACAAGGAATGTATTAAAACATGTTTGTTAATCGGGTCGGAAAAATACTAATTCCGTTATCCATTATTTTTCTGGTCTTGGAAAGAACTCAACATACTTTTCGAAACGTCAAATTGTAATGAAGTTGGTTTGACAGAATAAACGTCTTTATTTGTAGGTGCATGCGGTACTTGTATTTTTTTTAATTACAAGTATGTCAAGATAATAAATCTTAGGCTTGCACTTCACATTGAAAGAAAGAAAAAACATTTATTCAGCACAGGCTTAGGCACACAACGATACAATACTAAACATAGAAAACAAAAAACGAGTAACAAGAAATACATTAAAAATACGAGTAAGTATACATATATTATTAAGTATGTGCTTTACGGCTGCGCTAAAAAGGTCCAGCGCAGCAAAAATGCCAGACAACTAGTGCCTGACGCTGGTTTTCAACTGGACCTGAGATTGTGAGATGTCACGGACGTAAAACAGTTCTACAGTATGATGTGAGTATGTGAAGTAAAATAATGATGACATTGCCATTCAGTGTTCACGATTTTATATTCTATATTCGTGATTAAGTCCGATTAACAGGAATACACCGTCTTCTCATAGTTCATGAACAGCGAAAATGCCCAACATTTACGAATATTTTTGCTATAGTATCGAACGCAAAGATGGACGTGTTGAATGCAGCAACAGCGTATTATTTCCATTGTGCTAATCACCAGTACATGTTATGAGTACATAAGAAAAAGTCGTTAAAAGACCGTGGAGAAGTAGACGCTGGTGGATGTTAAAAATTCACAAAAACCGCACACAATTCAAAATCAAAATCAAAATTCATTTATTCAAATTAGGCTGAGAATCAGCACCTTTTGAACGTCAAAACGTTTACAAAAGACAGTCCCCCAAAACGCCTACCCTTCACCATATCCTCGTGTTTTTGCGGGAAGAAGAAGTGGCGGAACAAACTCCCCAGCAAATTGAGCGAGCAACGGCAAACGAACATATTCGGCATATACGCAATCGTTTGGTATGTTGCAAAAACCAATAAGCAGGCGGATCCGGGTGTTCGTGTATTCGCGTATTCGTCTTGTTCCTGAGAATAGTCAAATATAGACGAATAAGCAAAGAAGAATAAATAATACGACGATGTGAAGTGTCACATCGTCGTATTATTTCGGCAAATAAGACATATACGCGAACACGAATAGCAATGTGAAGTGCCTGATTTAGCTGTCTTATCAGGCGGAAACAAGGTGCGCACTTTTATCGGTAGGGCTATGCCAGTTTTGATGAGTACATCAAAACTCAAAAAAAAAAAAAGTTTAAATTGAGCCCATTTGTGTACGCCTAAAGAGTACTTTAGGCGTACACAAATGGGCTCAATTTAAACTTGACGCTCTGGATAGGAGCATCCATACATTGGTGACTGCATTTCCAATGCATATCCCATGTAGATCGCTTATGAGCAGTTCTCGGTGAGCTAACATACCTAAAGTTTGAAAAAGAACAGAGTTAAAGTGGAGACGCCTTACGACAAAACATTTTTTCGGGACTACTGTCACAGGATTCGGAACATTACTCGAGTAAAACTAACATTAATACAGTGAAACAACTATCGAATATATTTCTAGATTTTGTTAGAAAACAACGGCACATACGAATTAAATTAAATTTCAAAAAATAAAGGTAGGTAATCTCCTTATCTTCGTTTGAGCAATATTAGTAAGCGTGAAAGCAAATTAAATTTACATATGTACTACTTTTGTAATAACAACTAAAAAGGCAAAGGTAAAAATAAAAACTGTTTTAAAGATTTTCATATCGTTTATTCATTTTGTACAATTATTAAGAGCTAAACGAAAACAGAAATCAACCATAATAATGAAGAAAGTCACCAAACTTAAGACTCAGTCAGAATATTATTTCCGTTGACGTTGAAAGTCGTGAAAAAAAACTTTGAAGTCGTCCCCTGATCTCTGAACTTCAAAGTTTTCATAATGAACGGATTTTCTTTGTCATCGTAATATTTCGTGTTTCGGAGAATTAAACATAAATTATGAGGAGTTTTTCTACATTATCTATCTTTAAAGACGACGATCGACGACCGATGTGGCGCGGCGGGCGATGGTCCGCCTGCGACGCAAGAGGTTGCGGGTTCGATTCCCGCCTTGCGACAAATGTTTGTACGATCTACAAATATTTGTTCCGGGTGTTCTGGGTATTTGCTATGTATAATAAAAATATCTATCTATGTAATGTATTGTATTAAGTATATCAGTCATCTAGTACCCATAACACAAGCTCTGCTTAGCTTGGGGCTAGATGATGCTGTGTGGATTGTCCAGCAATATTTATTTATATTTATTTATTTTATTTATTTAAAGATAATGTAGAAAAGCTCCTGAAGGGTGGGCGTTTTGGGGGACTGTGTTATGTAAACGTTTTTGACGTTCAAAAAGTGCTGATTCTCAGCCTAATTTGAATAAATGAATTTTGATTTGATTTGATTTGATTTTGATTTGATTTGATTTAAACAATTATTATTTATGATTGTACTTTAAATCCATTGATAGGTAGACAAGGCCCTTTCAATATCAACTGAAGTTATATGTTAATTTTTACAGTGCGACAATGATTCATTTTCATTGTCAAATCCTTTTTCTATATTGTCACAAATGTCTCTTAATGCATCTAGATAGTAATATCTGTTTAAAACATTAAACGTTTATTAAATGGGTAATATAAGGCTGGCACTTCACATCGCTTTGTGTTGGCGTATTTGTCTTATTCTCCGAAATACGAAGAAGGTGAATACGCGAATAGTAGCCCATTGTCCATCCGTCTGTCTGTCTATCAGCGGGCTGTATCTCATGAACCGTAATAGGTGGATGGGCGACACGAACACCCGTATCCGCCTGCCTGTCGATTTTTTGCAACATATCAAAGGATTACGAATATGCTCGTTCGCCATCGCTCGCTCAGTTGTGTGCGGTTTTTGTGAATTGTTAACATCCAACGGAGTCTTTTTCTCCATGATATTTTAGCGACTTTGTTTTTATGTAGGTACCCATAACATGTACTGGTGATTAGCACAATGTAAATAATAAGCTACTGCTGCAGCCAACACGTCCACCTTTGCATTCGATACTTGCATAAACATTCGTAAATGTTGGGCATATTCGCTGTTCATGAACTATGAGAAGACGGTGTATTCCTGTTAATCGTACTTCGACAGACATAACATGAGGCGGATTCAGTTGTTTACCTGATTGTACAAACATTCTATTTTAGAAAGCCCGATCGAAGCTACAACATTACTCGTATATGGCTGCTGCGCCCACGGAGTTGGCTCCCAACGAGAGAATTATTCAACAGTCAACAGTAGATACAGCCACGAAATATCGTATAATAGGGATGTGTCCTAGGTAAAGATATATTAAGTCTATTTAGACGGTCAGTAAGATTACCAAAAAATATTGGACACGTATTTTTTGCTTACTTAATTCAATAAAAAGTGACAATGATATAGCACATCAAAGTTCAGAAGAAGGGGCTTGTGACGTCACGCCGTGCTACACTTTTAACGAAAAGTGTAGCACAGCGTGACGTCACGCGCAATTTCAACGTACTATACCGTCGTCATTTTTGGTTTACGTGACAAAAGAAAAAATACGTGTCCAGTATTTTTGAGTAATCTAACTTTCGGACCAATCACATTTTTTAAGGACACTACCCTATTATGCAGATTCTCATAAGCCTGGCATAACTTTGATAGTGCACCTTGGTGAGCTTCATACCACGACATGTTATTTGATGAGGTAAGCGTCATTATTGTTGACTTGCAACCAATCCTCGGCAGGATTGGCAGATATTTCGTTGCTATTCGTGGGAAGAGAATGGAGAAATAACATCAACACAAAGGAAGAGAAATTTTACGACGAAAAACGATAATGCAAAACGCCAACGACCAAAACTAAGCAAAAGGCTGCATCAGGTGAAAAGAGACCATCATTCAACGATAATAACGGCTTGATAATAATATAGGTAAGCAGGCAACGTTTAAAACGTTTAAAGACTAAAAAGTAAAAAAAAAACAAAGCAAGAAACTTTTTTAAAAACCAGCTTTCATTCAATAAACTCGTGAAATAAAAAAATAAAAAATAAGTGACAGAGAGTGTAAGTAAATTTAAATTTCAATGGATTGAGGCACTGATGTTATAAAAGTAAACTTGCATAACAAATTTAATATCTTGCATAATTGTAAAAGAAGTATATTTTAAAATCTACATTTATTAAAACTCACTGCCACTAAACCTTATTATTTTATTTTAAGGTCACAAGTTTTTTTAAATGAAAGGTTGTTTCTATAATGCTTTTTTACTTTTATTTCTTTTTCACGTATTTTAGTGTGCCTTCTGCAAACTCACGTTCGTGATACAGTAGCTATTAAAAGTATAAAATGGATCACTTATAATAGGGCCCAACCCTATTATAATTTATTAATTTATATTTTATTTTAAACCTGAATCTTCATAAATCCAAGGCCAGTGATAATTTAACTAAACTATATTTGCATTTGATGTAGGTACCTGCATAAATTATTAACTTACAAAACATTCATAAAAGTATATTGGTTTATAACTGAAAACATATAAAAAAGAACAAACATCGTACTAGGTAGATTCAAGAAACTTAAACAACTAAACGTAATAACAATGTTTCAACAACATCAACACTTTTACCATGCACAACATTATCAAGATTATAAGCTTACACGACAACACGATTGATTCATGTACATTTATGCAAATCAAATGATTGATTCGAAGCAATTGAAACTCACCACGACAACTTTAGAAACACATAAGAATAATTCTTATTATACAAATTTTAAGTACCAACCTACATCATCTGTTTTGTATGTAGTTGGCGATAATAATTGCCCAAACCAACAAAATGTTTTCACAAGGTTTATACAAACTTGCATTGTTCGTGCGTAAGCTGTCACCAAAATAGCCAAGTCATTTTATATAAATATATTTTATCTAAATATATTAAAATTAATTTGGCAGTGAATTTATTTCAATGTAAGTACATTATAAGTGAAACTGCTTATTTTATATTTAATAGATATTAGGTCTTTACCTATGAAATTGCCGTTCTGCAGTACTGGCCATTTCAAATCAAAATATTTTTTGTTTGGCTAAGAATTCTAATTTCAAATTAATTTTATTTTAAAAACATGGATTTTTTTTTCCAAAAGTAGTCATTTGTTTATTGATTAGTGTTACATTTTCATCGCATTTAAATCTTTTTCGTCATCATGGATACGTAAAAAATTCGAGTAATTATGGAATATGAGTACCGTCGTGGCAGCAACGCGGCACAAGCGGCACGCAACATCAACGACGTTTACGGAGCTAACACTACAAACCAACGCACTACCTGTTATTGGTTTGCTCGCTTCCGTTCTGGAAATTTCGACCTGAAAAATGAACCTCGCGGTCGTCCGAAGACTTTGGTCGACAATGACGAATTAAAGGCGATTGTGGAAGCTGATGATACACAATCTACGGCTGAATTAGCAGCAGCTTTCGACGTTAGCGTCAAAACAATATTGGTCCATTTGCGTCAAATTGGCAAGGTAAAAAAGCTTGACAAATGGGTGCCCCACGAACTCAATGATCGCCAGCGCGAAGTACGCGTCGAGACGTGCCTTGCACTGCTCAACAGACACACAAATGAAGGAATTTTGAACCGCATTGTTACCTGCGATGAAAAATGGATTCTGTTTGATAACCGCAAGCGCTCAGCAAGTTGGTTGGATCCTGGTTCAGCACCTAAACAATGCCCTAAACGAAAACTTACCCCAAGAAAAGTGATGGTCACTGTTTGGTGGTCTAGCGCCGGTGTGATTCAACACAGCTTCTTACCAAACGGGGTGAGCATTACTGCAGATGTGTACTGTGAGGAATTGAACACAATGATGGAGAAGCTGGCACATCTCCAACCAGCATTGGTCAATCGCTCGTCTCCGCTGCTCCTGCACGACAACGCGCGACCTCATACTGCACAGCAGACGGTCTCCAAGTTGCAAGAACTGGGGTTGGAAGCTCTCCGTCATCCGCCCTACTCACCAGACCTTGCGCCTACAGACTACTACTTTTTCCAGAATTTGGATAACTTCTTGGCGGGAAAAAAATTCAATACCCGAGAGGCAGTACAAAATGCCTTTGAAGAATTTGTTGCCTCCCGTCCAGCTGATTTCTTTAAGAAGGGCATCAATAAACTGCCACTGCGTTGGCAAAGATGCATTGATTGCATGGGTGATTACTTCGATTAATACAAATAAAAAATACATGAAAAAAATTCATTTAAATTTTTTCATACAAAACGGCAATTTCATAGGTAAAGACCTATTATATAAAAGCGTTTCATGTGGCTAATAATTATCAGACATAATTATAACTACAACTAAATGTTTTACCAATTTTTCATCACAATGCTTTAGGTACAAACAGCCTAATTATAATTCCCAAAATCAATATCTTCAAGGTCTTCATTTCCCAATCAGATTCACATAAAAATAACAATTCTAATTCTAAAACCAATTTCAATGCTCGTAAATATTGCGAAAATCTCGGCCACCCTATGAAATAATGCCGTTAAAGGCAATTCAACACGCAACGCCGTGAAAATACGGACTCTACGAGGCGCTATTATACTCGTAACTCACCATCATTTGTGCATACATGTGAATGTGAGGCCAGAGGAGCTCGTGGCTAAATACACCACCGCTCGGGTTAATCCAAGGTTAAGACGCTTGCCGAGGTCAGTCTGTGGATGGGCGACCGTTCGTAAAATATCGAGTGGTTTAGGCTTCGCCTCTTGTGCACGAGGTTGTGGGTTCAAACCTGGGCAACAATGTGATTTTTTCAATTCATATGTACTTTCTAAGTTTATCTTGGACATTAATGACATCGGTGAAGGGAAACATCGTGAGGAAACCTGGACTTATATAATTAATATAAGTCTGAAATCGCCAACCCGTCTTGAGCAAGCGTGGTGATTAATGCTCATGCCTTCTCTATATGAGAAGAGGCCTTTGCCCTGCAGTGGGACAGTAATAGGCTGGTACCGTGCCTCGGCAAGCACGTTAAACCGTTGGTCCCAGCTGTCATTTGTAGATCTTCGACAGTCGTTGCGGTTATTCAGAAGCCCAAATGTCTGATAACCAGTCTTACCAATGATATTGTGTTGCCCAGTAACTAGGGTTGTGGTGGTCAGATAGGCAGTCACTCCATGTTAAACTCTGGTATTCAGCTGCGTCCGATTAGACTGGAAGCTGACCCCACCATAGTTGGGAAAAGACTAGGCAGATGTTAATGGAGTGTTTTACAAATTTCTTTCATTTTATTATTTCAGCTGGCACATTTAAGCTGTGTTGTACCCTGCTGTCTTGTTGGTGGACTTATTCGTCATCATCCATCGTTAAATAGTAACTTCTGATCACCACTAAATAGTAAGCGTTCATAGCTGGAAAAATAATGAATTATACTTTATTATGTTTTGAACGGTACTTTTTATACTATTAAAAACTACTGAAGACAAAACGGTTTAAGATAAAGCTGCTTCAGAAAGATTATATATTGTTCACATTTTTAACAACGATGTTCCTTTACGTGGCTGGAGGTACTGGTAGGAAGTCGTCACAAAAATTATTATGCCCAATCCTTGCGACTTTCTCTGTCTGTCGTTTTCTATTTTTGTTTGTTTGGTGACTACCTGTATTGAAGATATCTTAACCTTATTCTACTCATATTTCTCATTGTATTTTAAAAATAATAAAACATAGTACCTACTCGTACCTATAACTAACATGTCTGAGATGACCGACAAGGCGTTCAAGTGGAAGATAAAACTAATAGAGAACTGTGTGAAAAGCATTAAAGTGATGATCACTGTGAAGATCGCGAAGGGTAACAATAAGATGCGTTTCTTCTGAAATAGTAATATTAAAATTTGGTTACAGAAGATAAACCTTGTCAACTAAGCACTCTTTGCGTCTAGCGTTCGTTGGAGGAATGTGCTGCGCTCAAGTCGCGGTGAATGCCCAGTAGGGCGAGGTGCTGGGTAGTGATAGTGAAGTCAGTACCCAGCACCTCACGATAATATGTAGTGACATCTATCTAGCCAGATACGAACTAAATCTGACGATTGAACATAGGTAAATTCATGATCTCGACAAAAATCGTCGAGCAGTAGCCCACCAGACACAACACCCGTCTAGTCGGAGGATCCTCCCTCAACAATGGTGGATGAGGAACTTTATACCCTGTTTTTCATGCACCCTAACTGGTGACCCCGAGCTTGAACGTCAGTGTAGCCTTCGTGCAGAGCTACGTCAGCTTGACGTCACCATCACTTAGCTTTGGAGCAGCGAGTCATACAGCCAGCATCCACGGGTACTACTGATTTCCTGATCACCAGTAAGCAGGGGATGCGCATATCAGGTCATCACTCACAGCCATCTCAGCGACCTTGGTACAGCACACTGCACTTCGGCCGGTCAGCAATCACAGACGCATTTCTCTCCTGATCGAGCCAGTCACTATGCAGATTTGCACCACTTCGTCTCACTGGAACATACGCAGGATCACCCCAACTCACGGGGGTATGACTGCAGACAGTTCTGTGTCATAATTAACTGTGCGGCATCCGGTTTTGTCTGACTGCAACATTCCACTGCACACTGGCCCGGCAAACATCAAAAGATGTATGGACGACTCATCCTGTTTTCGACCCCCGGTCTCGGAAGTGACTGACGTAGTGACATCTATCTTACCACATAGGAACTAAATCTGACGATTGATCATATTATATAATATGTCGCATCCTGGGCGGCCGAGGTGCAAATCATCGGGTCTTCTTAACGAGCTGGCATTGTTTTGAACTGACGTGGACACTGTGTGGGCACTCGAACGAAAGGTAATTTAATTTACACTGAATTTATTCAAAGTTACGGTTTACTTGAATCAAACACGTGCGTTGGAACTGAGCGTCTGCCAAGACTGTTTGAGATAGACTGAGCTTATATAATCAGTCTCTCCGCCAGTTTTGCAGCATCCCCTCTACCGACGATCGTGTCCAAGCGATGGGGCGCGCTTGCGTTTTCGATCATGTGACGTTTATCTTGCAAATTGAATAAATAGATGGCACTGTATGTTGTACGGTAGCGCCATCGATTCACGACATACACATACATGAACTCGACAACCACCATTGGGCTGTAGTCCACCAGACACAATACCCCCAGCATTGAAATGTGTCTATGTATTTTTCTGAAGTTCTTATTTATTCAGAACTATACAAATTTTCATTTAATGCGAGTTCATTATACTGGTTTTGTTGCCACTTAACGGTCCACCGGACAGCTTCGAACAAAAATATAGAAATTTTCTCAAGATCAATTTTTCAGTAACCTAAATTAGTGTACCAAATAAGACAAGAAAAACAATAAAAATGAGTTTAAGGGGAACAGGACCAGGACGCATAATAATTATGAAAATTGTGCCGAATATTTTAATGAAGTAAGTAAGTTTAAACTCAAATGTATATTAACCAGAAACACCCCTAACAGTAGGGTTATAGGGAATATTATGTATGCCACGTTAATGGTGATCATGAACGCGTAGTTTGAGATGGTAAGTGGCCCTCCTGTGAGTTGTTCCAATGGCTCCTTTACATTTGCCACGCCTGCTGCAGCTAAGCTTATCACCAGAATCATCAGAACGCCGACGATCTGGAAAAGTCGAGTATAGGAAAAAATACATAAGTTAGGAGTATAGCGAAAAATAGTAAGGTGCAAGTGTCCACAAAAGTATGTTGCCTGGCATAAAGAAAAAGTGGTGGTAAAACAAAATTAAATGATTTTAGGGTGGATGATGAAGTTAAAGAGGTTGTTAGGATATTTCCTAACAACCTCTTTCCTTCCTTCCTATTAGAAGAGGCCTGGCTTAATGTACTAGCCTGTATACCCCAAAATAGGATGAATCAGGCAAAGGAGATGGATGCTTATTAAGCGAAGAATATGCGGTTTTGGTACGCTGGTAGGGATACTTTGAAAGATTATTTAGCTGGCAGGATAGTGTGCAAGCATTAGGCAAGGCTAGACCCAAACCCTAACCCAAACCCACATGTTGATGTTGAGAATTAAATAGAAATGCCTGGGATGGTGAAAGCGATAAAAGAGATGAAATTTGGTAAGCGTGCATGTATGACCACATGTACGAATGTAAACGAAGCAAAAGGAGTATGTTAGGATCCAAGCAGGTGGCTCTTTAGTTTTGTAGTTTCTGCCTATCTTAATGGGAAATCAGCGTGATTTTATGTATATATGCAATTGTTGGCAATATGGTACGTACCACACGATAGTCAGAAGCCTGAAAGTCTGACAACCAGTCTTACCATGAGGTGTCGTGTGATCCAATCACTAGGTTGTGGAGATCAGATAAGTAATAGCTCCATGCGAAATACTGGTTTTCAGTTGCATCCGATTAGACCATAAGCTCAATCAATCAATCAAATCAATCAAATCAAAATTCATTTATTCAAATTAGGCTGAGAATCAGCACTTTTTGAACGTCAAAAAGTGCTGATTCCAGCATAGTAGGAAAAAGGCAAGGCAGATGATAATGAAGTGTTTCACCAATTTCTTTCATCATATATTATTTTAGGCGGAAAAGTTAAGCTGCGTTGTCCACTGCTGGCTTGTTGGCGGAGTCATTCATTATCATCCATCTTTAAGTATGGATCAAGGATGCTTACTAAATATGCGAACCCTATGGCCAGGCATCCTCTCCTCAGCTCTATGCAGAAGCAACATTGATTAACCGTGAAAATCATAATGAATCTATAACAAGGAATGTATTATAAGATATTCGTTTAATCGGGACGGAAAAATACAAATTCTGTTTATCATTATTGTTCTGGTCTAGAAAATAACACAACATAATTTTCGGAATGACAGCTTATAATGAAGTTGGTTTGACAGAATAATGAACGTCTTTATTGCGAAGGCGTAATCGGTACTTGTATTTTTATTCAATTATGCCGGAAAAGTTTGTTAAGATAATAAATCTTACGCTGGCACTTCAAATCGCGATTCAGTTGTCGCATTTTTATATTCTAAATTCGTGATTAAGTACGATTAACAAGAATACACCGTCTTCTCATAGTTCATGAACAGCGAAAATGCCCAACATTTACGACTATTTTTGCTATAGTATCGAACGCTTAAATGAACGTGTTGATTACAGCAGCGGCTTATTATTTGTATTGTGTAATTTTAAAATTAATTTTCAATGTCTCGTCAGAAAATAATATTATTTTTCCACTACTTTTGCTACAAATAACACACATTAATGTATCACCCATGACTTGTTTAAAAAATCACATAATCAAATTGTAAACATATAATGTACGTATGTACAATAACAAAAATAATGTAACAATACATGAGCAGTGAAGGATCTCGATAGACCTAACTTGCCATCTCACTCGCACCCACTCATATAAATATGTACTGCCTCACGCTGGCTCCTAGAGCTACCCTACATGCTTGTCTGGCAAGGGGTTGGAACTATCAAAAATGTCTGGCTAGTGAGGAAACATCATCTAATTGTTACCCAAGTATTATATATAAAAATCAGCTTTTATACTATTACGTAAGTAGAATTATAATTTCATGAACATGAATGCAAAGGGTTGCCACGATGTTAAGTGTCTGGCAATGAATGACGTGGTTATAATAATATCCTGAAGGTAATACCAAAAACTCACACTTTATTATTTAACGAAATTGAACAATATTTTACACACTTTTAGTATCGTTTAACTGCCAAAGCCACGGTGACCCAAACTTCATAATGGCCCATCGTTCTTACCTGTGTTGGGCATGCGCTGGCAAACTTTCAGCTTTGATTAAATAACGGAGGTATGGCGTTCACGGGCTCTTAGACTATACGAGTAACATGTACTGGTAACTAGCAATGGAAATAATAAGCCGCTGCTGCAGTCAACACGTCGCATCTTTACGTTCGATACTATAGCAAAAACATTTGTAAATGTTGATCAGAGCATATTCGCTGTTCATAAACGATGAGTAGGCGGTGTATTCCTGTTAATCGGACTTCAACAAGAATATACATATAATAGCGTACAAAGCCGAAAAAAACACGAACATGTTAAGTGCAAGCATTAATATAACATCCGAGGTTTTCATTTTTTTATTTAAAAAAACCCGAACGAAGTTCAAACATGATACGGCTGCTGCGCCCCCGGAGTTGGCTCCCAACGAGAGAGTTGTTCAACGGTCAACAGACACGAAATATTTTATAATCATTCAGTTTCTTATAAGCCTGACATAACTAGGGAGGAGAGGAGGAGGACAAATTAAACACTACATTGATCGGTGTACCAGGGCCGCGGCAGTCTGTATACGTTGCGGAACAGTTGCCTCCTAGCTCCAAAAAATTATTCTACCTAGCAAGAGAATTCGCGAAGAAAAATACCTTTAGGTTTTGTTGGATTAGCAACGGGAACATTTTTCTTCGCAAGCAAATTGGCGATAAACAGATGTTGATTAAATCAGAAAAATGTATAGAAGAGCTTGCCAGTGGGAATAATATGTGACTAGCTAAACCGAACCCTTGCTTCAATCGTTATTTAGTAGCCTTTTGTTATTTTTATTACTTCTTGATAACTTCGTCTAAATATTTAAGTTGTTTCGCTACTACGTTTATTCATTTACACACATGTTTTACACAAAATACTACTTCTACCCACACACTAACACTGAATACAACATCTACAAACATAATTATCCATACCACTACTATTTTTTATCTACAGAAAAGCGATGTAAATCATCAAAACAAAATACCCAAACTATCATATCTAACGTATCTTCCTTTGGTGTTAGTTACAAACTCTAATGGCTAATATAAACGATATAAATTACGAACTTGACAACCTCAACCTCGAAAACTCTTTCTCTTGTAATCCACACGAGTGTGTAAAATACATAAATACAAATGACAGTAGTATTACATTGTTTCATATTAATATACGCAGCATTAATAAAAATTTCGATAGTCTTCAGGCATTGATACAGTCAACTAATATTGATTTTGATATTGTCATTTTGACTGAGTGTTGGCTGAGTAAAGTGAATAACCTTCCACTATTAAACGGATACCAGCCACACGCTACAGTGAACATAACAAATCAAAACGATGGTGTGATTGTTTATACTAAAATAGGATTAAACGTTACGGTGTGGGAACCAAAAATAAATAATGCAAATGGTCTCATATGCCAAATTGATAATAAGCTAACGGTAGTAGCGATATATCGCTCACCATCGTATAGCTCTAGAGATCACTTCGAAAGCTTTCTGGCCAGTCTTAATAATATTTATGATGAACTGTCAACTTCACCCAATATCACAACTATAGGCGATTTGAATATAGACATAAAGGAAGGTAGTAGGAATGACCGTGCAATGGATTACCTTTTACTAAATGCGTCTCGTGGACTGCTACCGACCCACCTGTTACCTACTAGAATAGAAAATTGTCTTGATCACATATTATTGAAAACAAAGTTACTGAACACCACCTTGGTACTAGAATCATTCATAACCGACCACAAGCCAATTGTTCTCACTATTTTAAATACAAACCCAATACGAAATAAAAGCTTTACTATCTCTCAAACTAACTTAGAAGCCATTAAGGTAGAGTTAGAAGCTACAGATTTTAGTTATATTTACAAAATTGAAGATCCCAATATCGCTATGAGTAAGCTAATTACATTAATTTCTTCAATTGTAAACATACATACTAAACAAACAAAAGTACCAAGAATGCAAAGAACCATAAAACCATGGATTACACCAGGGCTACTAAAATGTATCAAGCACCGAGACAAACTGCATATAAAATCAAAGAAATCACCAGATAATCTAATACTGAAGGTAACCTACACGCGATATCGGAATTTCTGCAATTCTCTACTGCGAAAATTAAAGAGAAATTACGAGAAGAGTGAGCTTGAAAAGTCAAAAAATAATCCTAAAGCTCTATGGAAAACCATCAACGATATTACTAACACTGCTAAAATACGCACAAGTCCTGCTGAACTACTAAAAATCTGTGACAATCATCGATCTTCGCTGAATTATGTCTGCTCTTTCTTTAGTAACGTAGGTAAGAACATGGCAGCAAAAATACTAAACGGCCCGAACATTACAACTTTAAACCGTGAATCACCTTGTGTTGGTGTAAACAACACATTTACGTCCCCTTCCAACTCGCTTGTTATACAAAAAGTTGACGAAAGTGAAGTGGAATCTATTATACTGCAGTTACGTAACGACTGTGCCGTGGGCTGGGATGGAATATCATCCGCACTAATAAAAAAATGTCGCCATATATTGGTACCGCCGATAACATATATTTACAATCTGTGTATACAGACAGGAAGACTCCTGTCTGTATACACAGATTGTAAATATATGTTATCGGCGAACTATGGCCCTCTTCAAAGCATCTGGAAAGACTTCCAGATGCTTTGAAGAGGGCCATAGTTCACCCAATTTATAAGGGAGGCAACAGAGGCTGTGTTGATAATTATAGACCTATATCTGTCTTGTCGTCGCTATCTAAAATACTGGAAAAGATCCTAAACAAAAACCTTAGAAGCTTTCTTCACAAGTACAGAATTATCGCAGACAACCAGTACGGTTTCCGATCTGGAGTTTCCACTGAGGATGCTGTATTGGATCTAACGCAAGCAATTGCCATGAAGTTGGACAGCAAAGCAAGGTGCCTTGGTATATTTCTGGACTTATCCAAGGCTTTCGACACAGTTTCTGTTCCCTTACTAATATCTAAGTTAGAATCTTTGGGTGTACGTGGCATAGCTCTGGAGATCTTCAGAGATTACCTGAGAAATCGTAGGCAGCGAGTTAGGATTGAATCGAGTTACAGTGACGAAGAATTTGTGTCATATGGCGTTCCACAGGGAAGCATATTAGGCCCTACACTTTTTCAAATTTATATAGATGACCTTTGTAGAATGTCGCTACCTGCTTGTAAAATCTACGCATATGCTGATGACACCGCGATTCTTGTTCACGGCCCTACATGGGAGGATGTTAAAATAAAGGCAGACCTGGTTGGATCTGAACTTGCTGACACTAAATCTTAAGAAAACATTCTGTATACCGTTTGCAATCCGAAGTAACTCCAAACCCGCCACAGATTATAATATAACGGCTCACTCGTGTCAGAATCTGCGGACGTCATGCATATGCCCTAAAATTGTTAAAACCAATAGTGTCAAATACCTGGGTGTTCATATGGACGATAGCTTGAGATGCGACAAGCAAATCGATACTCTAACCACTCGAACACTTCGTCTTATTCACATATTTAAATCTCTCCGGGAACCTGCCACTATCGATATTCTCAAAATGGTGTACTACAGCTTATACCAATCGATTATTGGATATTGTATAACTGCATGGGGTGGAGCAGCCAAAACATACTTGCTGAGAGCAGAAAGGGCTCAAAGGGCGGTGCTTAAAGTGATGACAAGGATGCACTACAGACACCCTACGACACAGTTATACGCTGACTGTAAAGTTCTAACGGTTCGGCAGCTCTATGTTCTCAAATCTATTCTTAGGGCACATGGCGGCTTGCCTCCGGCTGATCCAAGCAAAAGAACATATGTGCCTTCAGGCGTTCAACACAAAACCTCATTTGCAAGACACCAGTATTATGTTCTAAGCACTCACATTTACAAAAAAATACAGAAAGAACTGGACATAATAAATCTTAATAAGTTTATAGTTAAATCTAAAACTACGGCTTGGCTTTTACAGCAGGATTATAGTAAAACAGAATCACTACTGACTTACGTCGCTTGACATAATTATTGCTAGATACAAAAATTTACAACACATATATGGACATTTACACAATAAATTCACACGATCACACACCCTCTCGCTCGCACACACATACACCCTCACACACACGCACACACACACACGCGCACACACACACACACACACGCGCGCACACACACACACACACTCTGACACACGCCACTGAATTGTTAAGCATAAAATAAGTAAACATTTATTTTTATACTATTATAATAATATTTTTATTTATTTTTTCTCTCACAACTGCATGTATACTCGTACTTGTATCCATAACACACACTCACGCATCACATGATGTTCAATTCACTATATGTAATGGTAGATTGACACCCCTTCACTCCTTAAGGTACAACAAAATTTTACTTACGCTTTGCCGAACACTGTCTCTCAAGATACAGGTCTCCTAGTTTGAGAGGCAGGGTTAATTTTTTTTGTCTAATACATTTAATACTTTTGTAACCCTATACTTGTGCATAAACAGCCATTCATTATTATTGTATGTGTCTACCACTGTGTTGAATCTGTATTACTTTAGCTAAATAAAGAATTATTATTATTATTATTAACTTGGATAGCGCACCTTGGTGAACTTCACACCATGACTTGTATTATTAGAAGAGGTGAGCGTCATTATTGTTGCCTTGTAACTGGTATAATAGAAGAAAAACTCAAAATTAAACCCAGAACTGTGTTTCGTTACGCAAAAGTAATCTTCAAACTGAAATAAGTGGCGCACACATCTGTAGGCACACCTGCCTATGCCTACTGGTTCTGCCACGAGAGCTACTGCGACACTCTAGTAAATAAAGACTAATATGAATACCATAGAAATGTTTATTTTATTCCCGAAATCTCATGCTCGAACAGAAGCATACGGATCGGCCAGCGTGCAGTAACTGGAGATCGCGGCGCACATATTCTTTCTACACGATAAACCGCTGACGCATAAAATTCATACTTACATTGTCCCTACACATCCAAACACCAAAGCCGTGTCATAATAGGCTTACATGATGTCGTCATCGAACAATTTCAGGGAACCTTGGCGAACCATCATCATCCTCTTGCCCTTATCCCAATTTCATTTGGGGTCGGCGCAGCATGTCTTCTTCTTCCATACATCTCTATTTCCCGTCATCTCAGATGTCACCTCCTTCTTAGCCATATCAACTTTCACACAATCCATCCATCGTTTCCTGGGTCTCCCTCTACTCTTGTAACCCTCTACATTCATACTCAAAACTTTCCTCACAACATGATCCTCATTCCTTCGCATCACGTGTCCATACCATGATAGCCGATTTCCACACAACTTCTCTGTCACAGGCGCCACTTTCAGACTTCCTCTTATATACTCATTTCTTATTCTGTCCATTCGCGTAACACCACACATCCCCCTTAGCATTCTCATCTGAACCTTGGCGAACCCTGTAGTATATTAGATCTTACCTTTCTACGAGTAAACGCAGCTCTGGGAGGATTGCGTACGCGGGAAGAAAATGGAAAAATAAAACATCAACACAAAGGAAGAGAAGGTTTAAGAAAACGATAATGCGAAACGCCAACGACTTATCAAAGGCTGAATCAGGTGAATAGAGTGGTCTATATTCACCGGATGCAGCTGTGGCTTAGTCGAGTGAGTGAGTGATGGTTCATTCAACGATAATTACGGCTTGATATAGCTAAGCAGGCAACGATTAAAAGCCATAGTACCTATCATAAAAACTTTTAAAGACTAAAAACTAAAAAAAAAAACAAAGTAAAAAACATTAAAAAAACAGCTTTCATTCAATAAACACGTGAAATAGTATAAAAATAAATTAGTGACAGTGAGTGTAAGTAAATTTAAATTTTAACAGACTGAGGCACTACTGTTATAATTGTACTCGTAAACTTGCATAACTAATTAGGTACTTCTTTTAAAATTTACATTTATTAAAACTCACTGACACTAAAATTTATTATTTTATTTTAAGCTCACAAGTTTTTTAAAATAAAAGGTTGTTTCTATAATGCTTTTTTTACTTTTATTTATTTTTCACGTATTTTAGTGTGTCTTCTGCAAGCTCAGGTTTTTAATACAGTAGCTATTAAAATTATAAAATGTATCACTTATAATAGGGCCCAACCCTATTATAATTTATTCATTTATATTTTAAACCTGAATCGCCATAAATCCAAAGCCAGTGATAATTTAACTTAACTATATTTGCATTTGCTGTAGGTACCTGCATAAATTATTAACTTACAAAACATTCGTAAAAGTATATTGGTTTATAACTGAAAACATATAAAAAAGAACAAACATCGTATTAGGTAGATTCAAGAAACTTAAACAACTAAACGTAATAACAATGTTTCAACAACATCAACACTTTTATCATGCACAACATTATCAAGATTATAAGCTTACACGACAACACGATTGATTCATGTACATTTATGCAAGTCAAATGATTGATTTGAAGCAATTAAAACTCACCACGACAACTTTAGAAACACATAAGAATAATTATTATTATACAAAATTTAATTACCAACCTACATCATCCGTTTTAAATGTACATATTTGAGTTGGCGATGATTGCCCATTGAGCGTAGGAAAATCTGAGAAAAAGATGTTTTCACAAGGTTTATATTAACTTGCATTATTCGTGTGTAAGCTGTCACCAAAATAGCCAAGTAATTTTATATAAATATATTTTATCAAAAATTATTGAAATTAATGAGGCAGTGAATTTATTCCAATATATGTACATTACAAGTGAAACTGCTTATTTTATATTTAATAGATATATGAAAGCATTCCATGTGGCTGATAATTAAGTGTTTTACAAATATCTTTCATTTTATTATTTAAAGTGGCTAAATTAAGCTGCGTTGTAGACTGCTGGCTTGTTGGCGAAGTAATTATTTTGTCTTTAAGTAGTAACTTCTGATCACCAGTAAGAAGTACGAGTTCAAAACTGAAAAAATATATAAATATTATTTTGTTATATTTTGAAACGTTATTTTTACACTGTTAAATTAGTATAGAACAGTGTAAAAAGCAGTCAAGGGATTAAGCTGTTCCAAAAAGATTACACAAACTAATGTAACATTGTTAACAACGACGTTCCTTAACTTGGCTTGCGGTACTGCTTGGAATCGTCACGTAAGGAAAAAGTGTTATGCCAACTCCTTGCGACTTTGTCTGTCTGTCTCTTTCTATTTTAGTTTGTCTGGTGACAAGTTTACCTTAAGCAACGCATGCCAAGGTTAAAAACATTTGCCAACATCTGGAAATGGGTTGGTGACCGATGTTGCATTTGGCAACATTTCCCTAAGTTTGGAAAGAGATAATTTGTCGTTGCAGGTTAAGCAATAGTTGGCCAAGTTTGGAAAAAGATGGGTGACCATCGCTGGTAACTCCTTAAACTATTACCCGTTATTTACAGAAATAATTATCTTTTTCTTTTTACAAATTAATTTAACGAAACAATGGAGTTTTTTTTGCACGGTACCCTATTTATATTTTTAAATAAAATAATTTTAATGACTTCTTATACCAGCTTCCTGCTATTGAAAGCCCCGACAACTCATCGGTCGAGCCGTTTAGGAGATTACCTCAAGCAAACAGACACACAGACAAAAAAATTCAAAAAAATAAATAAAATAACTGCCGTTTAAACTTTCATATTCACTAAGTAAAAAGCACACACTTACAGACTAATGTTCCATATTTAGTGGAATAAGCAGTATTTCAGCCTTTTACTCGGAATTGTTACCATTTAGGGCTCACTCCCTGCCAATTTTTTTAATTTTTTTAAAACGTTGGTTAAAAACATTAAAAAAAAAAAAACCCCACACTAGGAATTTCTCCTGTATCGTGGGTGCGTTTACAAACATTTAAACTCACATACACAAACAGCCAGACCCGGAACAACTACCTGTAGGTCATACAAATATTTGTTCCGTGCGGGGATCGTACCCACAACACGCGGCGCAGCAGCCGATGGCTCAACCACTTCGCCAACCGTGTTGTCAAGTCAGTTAGATCATTTATAAATAATCAATGCAGTTTTCTTCAATCTGCCGCCATGTTGTGTTCTTACCCTTTTAGGTCCATAATCCTCATTCACAAAATCCATCCATCTTTTCTTCGATACCTATCTTTGTTTATTTTATTTTATTTTATTTTAATAATTTTAGGAAAACTTACAGCTAGTCATATACAATAGTTCGGGTTTAGATACCATTAAAAAGGCCAATTACAAGTTTTCACAGGTTTTGTTTTTTATGACAAGAACACTTATTGAAGATATCTTAACCTTATTCTACTCACATTCGGCTCATTGTGTTTTAACAATAATTAAACACTTAGTACTCGTACCTATATTTAAGATATCTGAGATGACCGACGTAGCGGTGTAGTGGAAGGCAAAACTAGCAAAGAACTTTATGATAAGCAGCAAAGTGATGATCAGCGTGATGATCGCGAAGGGTAACAATAAGATGTGATAGTCCTGAAACAGAAATATTAACATGTGGTTAGATTAACCTTGTCAACTAGAACTAGGCACCCTTTGTGTCTAGCGCTAGCGTTTGTTGGTCGAATGCGCTGCGTTAAAGCTACGATGAATGCTCGTCTTCACTATCACTACCCTAGTCCTAATACCTTTACAAAAACACAGCCCATTAATTGAGAAACTTGTGACCCCCATTCCCCTTAAGTTCAAGGGGAAAATTTACAAAACCATGGTAAGACCTGCTGTCTTGTATGGATCAGAATGTTGGGCAGCAAAAGGGATGAATGAAAGGCAGTTACATGCAGCTGAGATGAGAATGCTGAAGGGGATGTGTGGTGTTACGCGAATGGATAGAATAAGAAATGACTATGTAAGAGGAATTCTGGAAGTGGAGCCTGTGACCGAGAAATTTGTTTGGAAATCGGTTGTCTTGGTATGGGCATGTGATGCGAAGGAATGAGGACCATGTTGTGAGGAAAGTTTTGAGTATGAATGTGCAGGGTTACAAGAGTAAAGGGAGAGCAAAGAAAAGATGGATGGCTTATGAAAAAGATTATATGGCTAGAAAAGAGATGACTCTTGAGATGACGACAAATGGAGATGTATGGAAGAAGAAAACATGCTGTGCCAACCCCAAATAAATTGGGGTCAGGACAGGATGATTATGATGATGATGATGATGATGCTGTGCCCGTGACTTTGTTCTCGTGGACTTAGATCTATCTCAGCCTATTATAAAACATAACGTGCTCGTATTATGTCTGGTCGCTACTATGACTCAACGATTGTTCGTTTACGCTAGACTTAACCCCATCTGGTCGGAGGATCCTCTCTTTTCAATATTTGGATGAGGAATTTTATATCCTGTTCCGCATACCCCCCAGGACCCCCGCAATTTAATAGTTTGTATGTATTTTTCTGAGGCTTTTTTTTTCAGAACTGTAAGAGTTCTAATAGAATGTGAGTCCAGTTTATACTGGTTTTGTTGCCACTTAAGCACGGTCCACCGTAAGGTTTGATGGCATTACATCGTAAACATTTCACAAACAATTTCTATATTTTTGGACAAAGAGTCCAAAAATATAGATTTTTTTTCAAGATCAATTTTTCAGTAAGGTTAATTACTCTTGGTAGACTACTATAAGACATGGAAAACAATAAGAAAAAGTGTAAGGGGAACCGGAAACGGACGCATATATGTAGAATATGCCGAACATTTTAACTAAGTAAGTAAGTTAAGCTGCCAAGTACAATTACCAGATACACCCCTATCAGCATGAGTATAGATAATGCTATCATTGCCACACTGCCCACGATCATGACCACTACGATTTGAGTGGTAAGTGACTCTCTTAAGGCATCTTCCACTGGCTCCTTTAGACCTTCCACGCCTGTTGCGGCTAAGATGATCACCAAAATCATCATAATGCTACCAACCTGGAAAATTGTAGGTTTTAGACAAGTTTGAGTATCGCGAAAACAAGATTAGTTAATTAGATAAGTTTGGAGTATAGCAAGAAATAGTAAGGTGCAAGTGGCCACAAAGGTATGTGGCCTGGCGCAAAGGAAATGTGGTGGTAGAACGAATGTCTCTTGGGTAGATGATGAAATTAAAAAGGTTGTGAGGAATTTAAAAGAGGCCTGGCTTAAAGTGAGCTAGCACTTTAAGCCAGGCGTCTTTTAAATTACTTAAAGCTAGCTTGTTAGGCCCAAAATTGGAAGAATCAGGAAACGAATGTGAATGTATGAGGTGATTTAGAAGCGTGAAGAAAAGGTACACCGAAATGAAAACGAGAGAGAATGAAAGAGATGACTGTCAAAAATCTGTCTAAAAATGAAAATGTAAAACAGGAAGTTTTCTGATAGCTTCCGGGCCAATGTTAAGATGTTCTGGAAACAAGTAAGATTAGCTCGCCGTGTGACCAGGTTTTGTTATGCTAGAAGGGATATTTTGAAAGATTACTTAGTTTTCGGAAAAGTGTGCCGGGAGTGGGTAAATGGCGAGGAGGCTGTTGTGTAGACCCAAACCCAGATGTAGATGTTGATAATGAAATAGAAATGGCTGGGATTGTAAAAGCGATAAAAGAGATGAAAGTTGGTAAAGCCGCAAAGTATCATAGATCATTCTGTTAAAACGTTGAATTGGAGAGGGCTTGTGAGTGTGTGTGGAGGGAAGAACTGTGACTCGACATGGTGTGGACTGGCGCTTGGTACGGGCACTAAAGTCTCTATACAGGGATTCGGTGCTTACGTTAGGATAAATGCGGCATAATATGCGGACTAGTTTAACATCTCTTGGAGTGTAAGATACGGCCGTATAGCGTCACCATGGGCTGTTCAATTTATACATGGTTAGTTGACTGACAGAATTAAAAGATCATTTCACACACTTCTTCAGAGTGTGATCGTTCAAGAGTGATTCACACTTCCTTTTTTCTTTTTTTTAAAGAAAAGTAAGAAAGAAGTGTGGATTGAGAATAAATGAGGTGCCTGTCAAATGTGTCCCTGCAGATGATCAAGTTCTTCTTGCATCGTCGGCAAAAATGTTGCAAGACATAGTGACAATGAAGAATGGAGCATATAAAACGAAAAGGCTGAATATAAATATGAATAAGTCAATTTCAAAAGAGAAGATAATATGTCAGTGTGTGATGTGAAAATATATACTAATATTATAAAGAGGTAAAATTTGTTTGTAAGTTTGTAGGGGGTAATCTGTGGAAAGAATGATCTAATTCTAAAAATCACTGTTAGAAAGCTACAATATTCCTGAGTGCACTAGGTTATTATTATTTTCAAAACTACTACTTTAAATGGGTAGGAGGGGATGTTAAAGTTCGAAGGGAACAGTACGGAATCCACGTAGACAAAGTCGCGGGCGAAGTGCTGGTAAATGATAAGGTTGCGGAATAAGTGAATTAATGTTTATAATTGGGGAGTCTGTTTACAAGAGATGGAAAGATTGATGCCATTTAAAGGGGATGCTAGAATGCTGTAACCACCTCAAATTCCTCGCCAGGCGAATATTGCCTTTCGTGTATGTTCCGGTCACATTCCATCAGCACGTGATAAATATCCTCAATCAGCCCACAAACTTTGCAGTTTGGTGAGGAACTTATACCCATTAGACATTTAAATTTATTGGATGGGATGTAGCCCAAACGCAATCTCAACAAAGCTACTGCACAGTACCTATATATCTCCTTTGCTAATATGATGATGAAGATGATGATGATATTGTAATGCCCATTGAATTTAGTATCCTTGATAAGTATGAATCAAGGATGCTTACCAGGTTTAAATACCCGATAATCAGGCATCCCGTCCTCAGATCTACGTAGTAACAAAACGTTTCGACAGTGAGATTCATTATGAATCTATAACAAGGAATGTATTATAACATGTTTGTACGTTGTAATCGGGACGGCAAAATACAAATTCCGTTACTCATTATTGTTCTGGTCTTGAAAGGAACTCAACATACTTTTTGAAGAGACATAATGAAGTTGGTTTGACAGAATAAATGTCATTAATTTTTTTAAGGCCCAAGCGGTTGGTATTCTTTTCAATTATTCCAGAAAAGTTTGTCAAGATAATGAATCGTAGATATCAACTTTTTACCTGATAATAACGTATGAATAAATTATAAAAAAAACGTAATGAATAAGTCACATTCGTTCATAAAATGTTACGATCCTTGTTCCAATTCGATCTTTAATGATATAAATACCGAAGATGAACTCACGATTTCTTTTCCATCAGTCAAGTAGGTACCGCAAGGCTCACTTAGAGCTCTGCCACACAGTACGACTTTCAATGATAGGGCTTCGATGATTTAAGAATATTTAATAAAATAAATATTACTGGACAATCCACACAGCATCATCTAGCTCCAAGCTAAGCAGAGCTTGTGTTATGGATACTAGATGACTGATATACTTAATACAATACATTACATATATAGATTTTTTTATTTTATTATACATAGCAAATACTCAGAACACTCGGAACAAATATTTGTAGATCGTAAAAACATTCGTCCCAAGGCGGGAATCGAACCCGGCGGCTGACCTTCGCCCGCCGCGCCACATCATTCGGTCGTCAGCGTCAGTTGTAACAGCTGTGCTCGCAACTTCTTCTTCGGGGAAAATCACAAAATTTCAACTATGTTCTTACAACCTTAACGCGTCAGCTATATGCCATAACATTTAGGGCTCCGTGCCCACGAATTTTGTCCTCGTGAAATTTAACAAAACATGGGTTTGCATTTCTCTGATGGAATCATAATTCTTTTTCTCAAAATAGCCTAAGTTACTCCTTATCACTTCAGCAATGTGCAGCATCCGCCAGTGAAAGTACCGTCACTATCGGTCCAGCCGTTTTGGAGATGACCTCAAACAAACAGACAGACAAACAACAACAAAAATCTATAAACTTCAAATGCATATATTAAAAATCTGTTATTTTGACATTACAAACATACACTTTAATAGAGATATTGTGTCCTAGGAAAAAATATATTAAGCCTATTTAGTCCGTCAGTAAGATTACCAAAAAATATTGGACACGTAGTTTTTGCTTACTCAAATCAATACAAAGTGACCATGATATAGCACATCGAAGTTCAGTAGAAGGGGCTTGTGACGTCACTGTTACGTTAAAACTGTAGCACGTGACGTGACGTCACGCGCTATTTCAACGCACTATATTGTCGTCATTTTTGGTTTACGAGACAAAAGAAAAAATACGTGTCCAGTATTTTTGAGTAATCCAACTTTCGGAACAATCAGAATGTTGCCCTACGCCTACCCTATTTAATTTATTCGTGTAGATAATATAGATATGCACTTATGTACATAAGAGAGGCTTATGGCTAAGTTACAACGACTGGTTGGTCACAACGCCATGCATAGCGCCATTCTCATCATTTCCCCCATTTTCTCTCCTTTCGTCATCATCATTCATGTTATAGTAATGTAATTTATAAACTATGTTATGCCATAATGCAAAAAAAAACACCTTTTCTAAAGCGTTAGATTCGGGAAAACACCAACGGAATCCTAAAGATGATTTAGGAGAGGCTGGATGATGACGTTATGGTATTTGACTTTTTTTTTCTGGAATTAATATGGGATTTTGGATATTCTGAATGATGCAACACTGATATTATTGCACGGTTGACATTGCGTGACTGCAACAATAAACAATCTAAACGCACGTGCAAACGGCACGTGCGTTTAGATTGTTTATTGTATTTTTTTTTTTTAATTTACTCTGATTAAAAAAACAACCATGATGATAATTTGTTTAGATTGTTTTGTAGTCATTAATTATATTTGAAACTCCCATTAGTACTACTGGTAAGACTACGTCTTGATAAATCTACTGGGAACAGCCCGTAATTCCTTATAAAAATATTCTGTGATAGAATCTCCAGCGTTTGATAGTCTACTAGAACTTCGCCCGCGACTTCTACCGCATGGATTATGTACTTTTCTCTTGGTTCTTCCATTTTAAACTACTATTAAGGCAGCGCATGCAAATAATTCTGTTTCTACAGGTATTTATTTCCTACTTGATAGACTAAAATTGCGATGGCTTGGCTAATATGCATCATGTAAATATAACTTACAGCATATAGCTCTATAGGCTAATGTAGCTTCCTAACAGTGAAACATTTTAAATTGGATCATTAGATGAATGGAAGGTGATTTTATTGGCATGTCAGAAGTACTGTGAGAGGGATTGATGTAAGTAGGTGCCTATATGTTGTTTATAACTTTACTTTTATTTTTTGTGTTTAGTTATAGTCACCGGCACGTAAGTTGGCAAGGTTTTGGCGTAGTGGGGGTAAGTTCGCGCATCGTGCACTTAGTGGAACAAAAAAGTGGTGACTTTTATTGATCGTCATTATTTTATGGTTATTGCCATCATTTGTATTTAATAATATCTGATTAGAAGAAAGTTGAAGAAGGGAGTGGAATTCGTAAAGTTTATTGGGAGTTATAAATAATATGCATACGAGGAAAGTATGCGAAAAAAGGCATACCTTTTTTCGCCTTAATTTTTTAATTTAAAACAACAACAATAATATCAACTCGTAACAAAAACTTAAAATTTAAAAACAATAACAATAACTCTTTAACATAAACACAACAAAAACAAAGGGTACAACTTTCGTGCACGCAAGTGTAATCGGGAGTTCGGGAGGCAACAGTCGACTGTTACACCAATCGCGCGCTCGGATTGACGATACCTCATACCACGCGTCCCGCTTGACTACCAAAAAGACCTAAAAAACGACTTGTGCGCATCTTACGACTCTTGCCAAGTTACGTGCCGGGGACTATACTGTAATTGGTTCTTCAACCGTTGTAATTAATTAAATAAATAAATTAATTAGTTCCTGAGATTACCCCTTACATACAAACATACAAATTTTACCTTTTATAATATTAGTATAAAATAGATGATAGTACGTACGTGATATTGGCAAAACTGTGGTGTCTCTTCCACAAAAGCCATTAATGAAGAGTGGAAGTTGAAGTTAGTTTACAGATGCAAAGTTTGGATTTGGACGACCGATGTGGCGCGGTGGGCGAAGGTCCGCCTGCGACGTAAGAGGTTGCGGGTTCGATTCCCGCCTTGGGACTAATGTTTGTACGATCTACAAACATTTGTTCCGGGTGTTCTGGGTATTTCCTATGTATATTAAAAAAAATATCTATCTATGTAATGTATTGTATTAAGTATATCAGTCATCTAGCACCCATAACACAAGCTCTGCTTAGCTTGGGTCTAGATGATGCTGTGTGGATTGTCCAGCATTATGTATTTATTTATTCGATACATTTTTATTAGTAAAATAAAATAAAAGAGTCTTAAATATACACAGTTAGGCAACCTTAATATTCTTGTTGGAAGATTACCGTTCGAGATACATCTGCGAACAATATCATAGATAGTCTTCAGGATGCAGTTGGAGCTGACCCGCACTCTGCGGAACAACGAGGCAGATTTGTGTCTAATGATCACATTGCAGCCATAACAAATAACTAAGGCTGGACAAGCCTCACAGCATCATCTAGCCCCAAGCTAAGCAGAGCTTGTGTTATGGGTACTAGATGACTGACATACTTAATACAATACATTACACAGATAGATAATTTTTTATTATACATAGCAAATAATCAGAACACCCGGAATGTTGAACACCTTTTTTTTTCAAAGCTTATTGCCTGCTAGAAGCCCGCCACTGTATTCCTAGAACACTGCAACTCCTGAGAACCAGAATCAATAGTGGCGACCACCTGAAAAGCGTCGAGACATTGAAGCCCGACGAGTCCCGGAGAAACGATTCAACTGTTTGGATCCCGTAATTAATCAGAAAAAAACAGCGGAGGAGTTAGACAATTTTGTTATTGTCTGCTATTCAGTTATCCAGGTACGATTATTATAACGGATTTAGGATATTGATGTACATGTTGATGGCTGCAATGTGATCATTAGACACAAATCTGCCTCGTTGTTCCGCAGAGTGCGGGTCAGCTCCAACTGCATCCTGAAGACTATCTATGATATTGTTCGCAGATGTATCTCGAACGGTAATCTTCCAACAAGAATATTAAGGTTGCCTAACTGTGTATATTTAAGACTCTTTTATTTTATTTTACTAATAAAAATGTATCGAATAAATAAATACATAATGCTGGACAATCCACACAGCATCATCTAGCCCCAAGCTAAGCAGAGCTTGTGTTATGGGTACTAGATGACTGATATACTTAATACAATACATTACCTACATAGATAGATATTTTTTTATTAAACATAGGAAATACCCAAAACACCCGAAATGTTGAACACCTTTTTTTTTCATTGATACTTAGCTAAGAACTTTACCGAGTAAATGATAGTCTTGTCAATCTCATATTGTTAATTTGATTACTATGCATGCGTTTTAGAGTGTAATTATGTTGAGCATTTATTATTTTTGATACTTACCGTACAATATGTTATTTTTTGGGGAATAAATGTGCAATTACAGTGAAAGGTCTCATATTTCCATTTATTATACATTTATTTATATCTTAACTGTACATAAAATACTGGTATGGCTTTTCTTTAGATGTTCTGAAGCTCTGAGCGTTCCGAACATCTAAAGTTAAGATAGATCAAATGGTGAAAAATAAATATTATTTCTAGCATACAACAATGTCCGTTTTCTTCACAAATTCGTACCTAAGACATACTGGTATGTTAAAAAATGTATACATACCATATGTACAGCTAGTTCAAGTCACTGATTAATCTGAAATATATACGTAGAGTGCCATATGCTGCAAATTAGTCTGCAAATTAGCGAATGAAACGAAAGAATTTTGCAGTATTCCCTCCAAAACATTTCCATGTAAGAAGTTGCCGAGACGTGACCATGCGGTTCGCACATTCAAAACTTATCAGAGCTTATGTGGAGCCAAGTTTCTAACTTTACGCGCCCTAACTCTACTAGGAAAAAGAGAAAAAGACAGAGAAAGAGTCTCGTCTTGGCAACATTTTATATGAAAATGTATTTCATGAAATTCTAGTTGATGAAACTTAACATGTTTAGTAACTAATTGATTAGGCGTAGGATTACAATTACAATTAATATACCCGTTGTAACGTAAGTTCCGGCTCGAATTGTTCAAAGAGGAATTTACACGTATATAATCAACCTTGCTTATGAAACTATTTGGTTGGATAAAGATAAATATCATGATACGAATATAATAGCATCACATAGCATCACCCCTATATTCCCCTGTATTCATAATAAGTGTTTTACCAATATTTTAGATATTGTTATTGTAAATGTCTAAATATCGCTGTCTTGTGAACCGCTGCGTCTTAGACCATCTTAGCGTTTTGGACTGGCCTGTCGTGGGCGGTCTTCCAATATAGAGGCATTCATCGTCAAGTAGTAGGTTCTGACCACCACGATAAAGTAGGAGAACAGGACTGGAAATATTAAAAAAAATAAAAATTACTATTATGTTGTAAACTGTGTTTTTTACACTGTAAAAGACTACTGATATTAAAACGGCTCGAGGTCAAGCTGCTCCAACAAAGTGTACACAAGTAATGGTTTCATTTTTAACAATTTTTTACACACACTAAAATAGCAGAATGGTGGATAACGGCTTTGTATTTTTTAAACGTAATTTATTTTTTACATTAGGAATTTCTCCTGTATCGTGGGAGCGTTTACAAACATTTAAAGACACATACACAAACAACCAGACCCGGCACAAAGCCATACAAATATTTGTTTCGTGCGGGAATCGAACCCATGACACGTAGCGCAGCAGCCGAACACCAACCGTGCCGTCGATCGTGCATTCTTTGCCGCGATTGATATAGGTGACAGTCACCTTTTCAAAGGCTATAACAAGTATAACTGCGCATTGCGTACCTATTGAATAGAAATATAAAAGAGCATGATTTTAGTCCCTTTAATGTGGCGGAAAATTAGTTTTATATCGATATCATCATTATTCATGGCTTAATTAGGCTGAATCGTTGAATTATTGTCTAAATAGTAGCTCAAGACCATTAGAAAGAAGTAGATATTCCACACTGATATTTAACAAATATAATTTAAAAAAAAATAAGCTGGCAACTCAACTAAAGTGTCAAAAGAAACAACAAAGATTAATTATTCCGGGTGATCTGGGTATTTTCATTATTATTAATAATAAATAAATAATGCTGGACCACCACGCAGCATAGATATTTTTTATTATACATAGCAAATACTCAGAACACCCGGAACAAATCTTTGTAGATCGTACAAACATTTGTCCTAGGGCGGGAATAGAACCTGCAACCTCCTGAGTCGCAGGCGGACCTTCGCCCGCCGCACTACATAGGTTGACAATCAGATAGTTACCTATATAATACAAATCTGAGCTGATGTTAACCCAGTCGACATGGATCATAAAAGTAGCAGCTACGTTCACTATATGCAGCGCAACATATATCACATAGCCTATTATGAAGATTAGCACAAGTACGGGTTTGTTCTGAAACAGAAATATTAACGTGTGGTATTCGGGGTCGCTATTAATAACGATTATGGATTATATTTACTATTTATTTATTAGGAAACATGAAAATGGCACCCATAATGAATCGGTTCAGTCGAACGGTCGGTCACTCGGTCGGACGATCGGTCAGTCGGTCGGTCGATGGGTCGGTCAGTTGGTCGGTCATTCAGGTTGGTCCATCGGTCGGTCGGTCGGTTGGTCGGCCGGTCGGTTGGTCGGCCGGTCGGTTGGTCGGCCGGTCGGTTGATCGGCCGGTCGGCTGGTCGGCCGGTCGGTTGGTCGGCCGGTCGGTTGGTCGGCCGGTCGGCTGGTCGGCCGGTCGGTTGGTCGGCCTGTCGGTTGTTCGGCCGGTCGGTTGGTCGGTTGGTCGGCCGGTCGGTTGGTCGGCCGGTCGGTTGGTCGGCCGGTCGTTGAATCGTCGTTTACCGGTTTGTTGAATCGTAACTTTTTATGTATAATAGACGAATTTAACTTTCATTCAGTTTGCACGACGTGCTACAAACTGCCATGGAAATCTGAGCACGCAACGCCATGCGTAATCCGACCATGTTTCGATGCCTTTAAATTTAACAAAAATAGATATAGACTCCAACAGTGTTGTTCCCGTACGCGTTAAAACGGCAATTTTAACCCTTTTCTCTTACGAAACGACAGACCTTAAAAAATACGGCAATTATGGAACTTGACACCGTACCAACAACTGCAATTTTTAAAATAATTATATTGTAAAAAAACGATACTTGATTTTATTAACGCTAAGTTTCGTTTGTTTCACATCACTATTTAAGAATTGCAATAAACTGACAACACTCGTAATGTCAGTTTAGTCTACGAGATTAAAAAACAGACTATAGACGTTATACGTGTAGATTAGCGTCTGACTGCTCATCTCTGATACTGTCTGATGTCTGATCTCTGTCTGACACAATGCAAGGTAAAACCACGTGCTCATTAGCCACGCCCCTCAGTGAGTTCGAGCCCGCAACTTGTTTATCCTTAAAAGTGCTAATTTTTGTTGGAAGCAAGTGCGGCCCACCCCTGCCATCAAAACGGTTGTTTACGGATATGTAAAAAATTCACGGCGGTACGTTTACTAACATTTAAACTGACATACAAAAACAAACAAGCCCGGACCAACTACCTGTAGGCCATACAAAAATTTGTTCCGTGCGGGAATCGAACCCGCGATACGTAACACGTATGTATACATTACGTATATATTGTTACGTAACGCGAAGACAATCATACATAACTGACTAACCTAATTCAATATTTTTGGCGGGTTTGTGGGGACGCTGGATAGGGCTGCAGTAGCCATGTTTTCTATTGGTGTGTGCGTGTGCTGCGATGGGTAACTGTTTGGGCGCAGGTGAGCGTATATTCTTGGGATGCTTTTCACCTAAACGTGGGCGCGCGAGTATCATATGACCCATGAGGTTATGACTTATGCCCCTTCAGGTTTGACTCAGCATTGAAAAATGAAATCGATCAGTAAATTGATGAAAAATTAAGGTACTGTTTTAAACCTGCAGGTGATTAAATCGCCATCCTTTATAATATAACGAAGTTAAATGATAAAACATCACAGCAAAGTAGGCTTTACATTTTAACTAGTTAAAAAAGTAATAGTCAACCAACTAACTTATAGAAGTGAAATGTATTTTTTTTTCTATTTTTAATCGTTATAAAATAACGTACATTGAGTTGTTTTTGGCTCACTGGTACAGATATGCGTTTCTAAAGTTTCAACTTTAGAAACTTCGTTTTTCATACCAATTTACCTACTGCGTGCATTAATAATCATCCCGGATATGGAACCCTTCTCTGTGATCGAACACGCACTACACTGGTATTTTGGCCTAAGCACCGAGGGCAAACCTAAATCTGATGCAAGAGCTAAGTTAATAAATATACTGCTAATCATATTAGCATTCAAAAAGGATTTTTGTCAATATCGTGGTTTGATAAGTTGAAATTGTTTTTTTTTTTATTTGTTCAATTAGTCGCTGTTAGTGTTTTTGGATAATTCTCACTAGTTCCACCAGCAATTAGTTCCATGGCACTACTGAGATCTTTTTTCTGAGAAGTTCCATTGATTTTGATAATGGAATAAATGAAACTAAACTGTTCAACTCGTTCAACTAAACGAGTTCGATTAACTCGACTCACAAGTTCTACCACAGTTGTTCCATGGAACTAATAGAGATTATTTTTTCCTCAGTTCAAGTTCCACGGTTCTTCTTACAACAAGTGAAACTAAAGCTAACACCGTTCTCATTACTTTCACTTTCTAAAAAACATCATTTTAATTTTCTTCTTTTTTTTATAAAAAAACGTTGCCCCACACTAGGAATTTCTCCTGTGTCGTGGGTGCGTTTACGTGTACAAACATTTAAAGTCACATACAAGAACAGCCAGACCCGGAACAACTACCTGTAGGCCATACGAATATTTGTTCCGTGCGGGAATCGAACCCACGACACGCGGCGCAGCAGTCGATCGCTCAGCTACTGCGCCAACCGTGCCGTCACATCAAATAGTAATAAATTAAGAAAACACACCAACAAAAAAACAACAAGTAATTCTTTTATTATTTTTTTTTATTTCATTCTGACACCGGACCACAAACGATGTGGAATGATGGCATCGTAATATTAATAAAAATGTACCCAAGAATGAAAGCAACTTATTAATAGAATCAAATATGTTTTTTAACGATAGCAATTATTTAACTACCTTTGCTGGTGGAACTGTGAGAATGATCCGTGTTTTTCAATACTAGACTATCGATTAATGTTGGCCACCGTACAGGCACGACATATTTGTAATTGGATTGCGGTCTGGAATCAATTTCACTTAGGTACAGAGGCCAGCACTCGAGCTACCTCAAATCTTTGATGGTTTTTCAACTTTATCACAAATGAGTAAGGTTTATGTTCAATTGCAGGCTCAATAATTGCGATGAATCAATAGATATTTTTTCCACAACACTTCAAAAATTCAAGCGCCTAGTCCATCATATCTAACCACCTCGATGCATCTCGCACTGATATTGTAATTTTATTTTTGTTTCCATTTTGTTTTTTTTTTGCATGCTGTGTCTATCGCATCATATTACAAACACATATTACAGTATTCTTATATCATATTGCTTGTATTTCCTTTACTTATCTCTATACATATTACATATTTTTAAATAATTCAGTATTAAAAAATAAAAAACATTTAAACATATAAAAAATAGTACCCCACCGGCATTGGGAACAGGGTCCAAGCTACCGGTGGTCAGGGCTCTTGAGAGAGGAACCTCCTAACTATGCGCGCCGTGTCCAAGAGTACTGCTTTCTGGATCAAACCCTTGATCCAACTGCCCAACGAGAGCCTCTTTAGGTGTTGATCGAGGCTCTTGGCTATTATGCCATTGGCCGTCACGACTATCGGCACAATGACTGCTGTATTCACATCCCACATGTCGACAACCTCGCGGGCCAGATCAAGATACTTCATCTGTTTTTCTTTCTCAGCCTTCACGAGGTTCTCGTCATGTGAAACCGTAATATCAACAATCATTGTGCGAAGTTCTGATCGATCTATCACCACTATGTCAGGCTTATTGGCAACAATAGTACTGTCAGTGATGATAGATCGATCCCAATATAATGTGATACTGCCATTTTCAAGAACTGGGTCGGGCTCATACTTACTATAAGTATGAGCCCGACCCAGTACTTCTAATTCCTTACTTCTAATTCTAATTCCACAAGGTTATACTTCAGAGCAAATTGCTGTTGGATTATTATGGCAACAAGGTTGTGTCTATGCAAATAGTCTCCGTTAGCTAGACGAGAACAACCAGAAATAATGTGGCGGATCGATTCCCCGGGTCGCATGCCCGATAGATGTCAACCGTTCCGTCCTTCTCAATGTATTTCCGGTAGTTATTCGTCATGATAACTTCAACCATAATCGCACAGACAAAACCTTCGGTTTCTCCGAAGAGGTCACCGAAGTGCAGCCAGGATATGGACGCTATAAAGTCTACATCAGGTCCATGTAGGACCCTGTAAAAGCGCCCATGAAGCTCTTTACTCTTCCATATTTCGATGCGGTCAGTAGTATCTGATACTATAGGTTTGCGCCAGTTCTCGTTAGCTAAGGAGAGTGGAGTGAAGGTCTTATCCACTGCAACTACATCTCGATGAATCCCCACGTCGGCTTTCAGGAAGTATTCCCTGAGACTGCAAATCTCGTGGTTGTGCAGTCTTAGCGTTCCAGAAGTCTCGCACTTCCACGGGATGTACTTGTGCAGTCTCATCACCGATGACCGTGGGTGATGCATGCTCCTATCCAGGGCATCAAGTTCCGTCTGAGTCCATTTGAGTATGTCGAAAGAGTACATCAATACTGGCATGACCCAACCGTTAAAGGCGCGCACCTTGTTACCGCCTGATAAAAGACTATTTAATACTTTATTCAGGCGGCCGAAGAAGCGCTCCTTCAAAGAATGTTTCATGTCTGTAGCATTGATGCCCAACGCTTCCGACATACCCAAATACTTGTAGTTTTCTGTTGAGGAGAGGGATCTAAGGTATATGGAATCCGAGAGTTGTGTTCCCACGGATTCCACAATCTCCCCCCGCTTTACATGCATGACTGCACATTTGTGTGCAAAAGGTGTAAGGCCTATGTATACAGCTAGCAATGTATTTTTATAGAGCTGTCACCAGCTGTCAATATAATTCACATTTATAATTTACTAGTTTCCGCCTGCGGCTTTGCCCGCGTGGTTTGTTGATAAAAAAAGTAGCCTATGACATTTCTTTCCTTTTTGCCTATTTCCTTAGGTGTAATCTATCTCTTTGCCAAATTTTATCGAAATCCGTTCAGTGGTTTAGGCGTGAAAGGCGGACAAACAGTCACTTTCCCATTTATAATATTAAATTATATACGAGTGTTATACGTAAAAATATAAATTATGGATAATTTAGTGAGACTTGTTTTGTAATTTTACTTTGAATATGTACTAATTGGTGATAATATATGTCCCCATGTTCCCAAGATTACTCGTGTTACTTTGTCTCATGCAAGTTAAAATGGCAAACGAGTTTCCGCACCAATTCTATTGTAAAATCACCTGTCATAGGTACGCTTATAACTGATATGAGATAAATCGTGCAATAGAAATATGAGAGTGTTTACTCTTTATATTAGTGGCGTACCCGCCCACGCAAAATTTCTCTCAACTTTTACTGTTCTGTGAGTATAAATTAAGGCGTGTTCATACGTCTTCAAGCATAAACATCAGTACAGTCTGTCTTCATGCAGAGCTACGTCATCATTACTTCCTAAGATACACTCATAAATATAATTACCTTTTCTACTCCATAATATAGGCCTACAGCGATTGCTATAAACACCAAGCAGACAGTGATCAAGAACGCCGAGAGTACCGGAGTAAGTGGTATTGGCAATCCACTAGGTATTCCTGCGATACCAGCGAGGATCGGGCTGTATATAGCAATCGATAACAAGTTGATAATCTGGAATATTGATTCAGAAAGGTAAATTATTTGGTAGATATTAGACAATGCAATTGTTGGCTATATAAATAATAATAAATAAATAATAAATAAATAATGCTGGACAATCCACACAGCATCATCTAGCCCCAAGCTAAGCAGAGCTTGTGTTATGGGTACTAGATGACTGATATACTTAAATACAATACATTACATAGATAGATATTTTTTATTATACATAGCAAATACCCAGAACACCCAGAACAAATCTTTGTAGATCGTACAAACATTTGTCCCAGGGCGGGAATCGAACCCGCAACCTCCTGCGTCGCAGGCGGACCATCGCCCGCCGCGCCACATCGGTCGTCACTATACACGTCGTATGGTATAAACTAGACGGTACTCAGAAACCTGAAAGTCTGACAACCAAGGGCTATCCAGTATTGCCCAGTTACTGGTTTCTAGAGATCAGATAAGCAGTAGCTTCTAAGGAATACTGGTACTCTGTATACTGATAATGAAGATGATTTTTTAGTTATAGAAGGTCGATGGGGCGAAGACCGTTAGTAGGCTAAGACCGTCAGTAGCCTAAGATCGTCTGTGTCTGTGTGTCATAGGCTATGATCGTTAAGAAAGAAATGCGAAGAAACATTACATTTTTGTATCTTAGGCCATGCTTTCTTTGTAGCTAATAAGTATTCGTCGTTTATTCTTACTGTACGATCTTAACCGACTGACGGTCTTCGCCCCATTGACGATACCTATTGAAAATAATAAATACCTATTGATAAGTAATGAATCAAGGATGCTTACCACGCCGATGTAGGCGATGATAATGCATCCCTTTTTCAGTTCTACGCAAAAGCAACACGTGGTCGACAGAGGAACTGCAGGCATTATGAATCTGTAATAAGGAATGTGTACATGAGTATGTTTAATTGGGATAGGAAATAAAAAGTCGGTTATTCATTATTGTTCGGTCTTGAAAATAATTAAACATACCATGGATCACTATATTATATTTAGAAATATACTTTTCGTAACGACAGAAAGTGAAATTCGTTTGACAGGTATCACATCGTTATTTTTTAACGCGCAGGCGATTCTTGCTTTTTTATGTATTCCAAGAAGTTTGTCAAGATTTTTAAGTGAAACCTATTATATAATAATAATACTTTTCACGTATTTTTTTTTTAAATCGTGCTTTAGTCTCTCGTTAAGCTAGAAAATGGCCGGACCAATTTCGTTCTTTTTTTTAGTGTGATTGAATGGGTCCCTGGATATATTCATAATTGGACCCGGTAGGTGGCGCTGTTTGGTTGGGACAATGTCCTTTGGTTCCATTAGACACTGGTTTATAGACTTTGGCCCAGCCTAGTACTTTTATATTACACATTTTCATCACATTTTTATATTACACATACCACAATGGTATGGAATTTGCGTCACTGTGCGATCAATTGAAGAACGAGTTCCCGTGTAACGAGTCCACACATGTTGATGGCTCCCAGGATAAGTCCTGTACTGTGCAGCAAGCAAAAATTTAATAAATATAGATGACAATGTGCTTTATTTTCTAGTAGAAAACATAATGTCCTACCAAATGATGACCAAGCCCCGCCCAGAATGCTTTTTATCTTCTATGGTGGTTGTGGCTGATGTAAAGATTCATGGATGTGCAGCCACTGCAGGCTGACAGGTGATTGGCATGAAACTAGGTGCCACCTTTTTACTTATAATATCATTGTGTAACTACATGTAATAACGACTCCTTGTAGTCCTGAATCCTGATATATAATAAATAAAATATGTTGTATGTTTATTTCCTCATCTAGGTTACGTAAAGATAAAAATACTTGGTACAAGTCATGGTGGTACATAATATAAATACAGAAACAGCCATATTTTGCCACAAGGCGTGAAAAAGTATAGTTTACAATTAAAATAAATATTTCCTATTACATTAAATAATATAATTCTTGTTCAACTATTCAATCAATAAATAAAATAATTCTAGTTCATCAGTTAATAATACAATTAATGGCACAATTTCTAATAGTTATTTCAGTACAATATATAAAATAGTCAAACAATTTCTTTCTCCAATAAATCAAATGTCGGAGTTATACTATTTTACATTTTACACTTACATTATACAATTTTTTCTTCTAGGAACTCGTTAATATAATAGAAAGCATTATTAACTAAATAATATCTATGTTATATCTATGATTGTGTATACATCAATTTCGTATTCCGTAATAAACGTTGCATTATCACACAATGCATTTCATTTCAACAGTGGCGACGAGGATAAGAAAAAATAATTCCATTCACACAGACACGGGGCCTAAAAAGGTCACTTTGTCAGAATCGTATTATGATAGGATGGAACTCTTTTTATTCTACAAAAGAAATGTATCCGAATCCTTGCCAATATAATGCCTTGATAACTCAGGAAAAGTTATCTGTTTCGGCTGCAAGCCTTTTTTCTGCAACGTTTTAGAAGTAAGAAAATTTGTAAAAAAATACCATATACTATTCCCACTCACTAAGGACCTTCGCCCACTTCATCGCAGTGTCAATTTCAAAATTAACTATGTTCTATTCAGGGCCTTAAGCTATGTGAGTGAAAATATATAATAAGCTTCCAGAATTGATTAAGGATATAGAGTGCGAAAATAAATTTAAAATTAGTCTCCAAAAGTACCATACATTAAGATCGTATTGCACTATAAAGGAATTCTTTGAAGATGAGTAATTTTGACATTAAAATTCACACTGTACACAATACACTTAGCACAAACAATTTTGACTTATTACCTACCTATGTTATTTTATTTTATGATTATTATTGTTATTTGTTTTAATGTATTTTTTATCTTATTAATTTGTGAATGGAAATGATGACCAATCAATTGTTCTTGCCCTATCCTATATTATATCGTGACATTTACTCATACTTATTTCATTACAAATGATGGACACCTGTTAACCATGATAAAATAAATAGTTTAGGTTTGTTTGTTATTGTGACACTAACACTTAAAAATGTTTATATTGCTCTGCCCTAGCAGGGTTCATGCATGAAACCTATATGTATTGTGTAAAATCTTGTAAACTACATGAATGATGATTATGATTATGATAATAATATGAATTATGTTGCAGATCGTAAAATGGTCGAAAATTGCCTTGCCGACTCGTAGTTACAAGAAAAATAATCATGTTTTGACAAACATGATTATTTTTCTTGTAACTACGAGTCTATGACATGGCTACTGGTGTATGACAAATATGATTATTTTTCTTGTTTGTCACATCACTGATTTCCCCACACCACATATTCGTAACTACGTTTTTAACGCAATGTTTCAGGAAAATGTTGCAATAATATCATCATCATCATCATCAGGCTATATTAGTCCACTGCTAGGTATAGCCCTCTCCTAATGAGCGCCATAGCGCCCTGTCTTCAGCTTGCCGCATCCAGCATCTGCCTGCAGTCTTTCGCAGATCGTCATCCCAACTAGTCAGTCCGTCCTACACTACGTTTGCAATGATATGACACGATATAAAAGTTTTGATTGGCAGAAAATGATAAAATTATCTTTATCAGTTTGATCGACCCTTCTTTGTTTTAGATATTTATTTATTTTTAATTAAATACTGTTTATAATTTTAGTATGGTAACGTAGTTTTAATTTATATTTGAATTAAATTGAGAGTGTCAACTTTCGCAAACGCTGATGGTTCCGTACCTTTGACCAACTGAATTCCAGTCAGAGATATGTATATTGTTCATCATTTAGCCATTTTCGGGCCATGTATGCTATGAACTACTTCGTCTTTTCCCCGGTAAATTAATTAGATTTTGTTTTATGTACCCCCATCAGGTTTTATCAAGATATAATGGAGTTAGCGACAATGCGGTACATAGTCCCACAGTTCGTTTTAGTAGTTTACTTTTCAAACGAATTGATTTCGCTCTTTGCCATAAGCTCTGACAATAATTATAGGAAACCTTTTTTTAAAGATATATATAATAATGTGTCAAAATAAAATCTTAAGCCTTTTGCTACGGCTATCTCGAAACCTGCGGGGAATACAGTGGGACACTTTCAGTAGTAGTTTTCAGGATGTCAAACAATGTAGCATATGTCGTCTCTTTTTATCGCTCATAAGCACATAAGCGGTGTCCCTGAAGTTGTTTGAGACGCGCTCCCCAAGCTGCCGAGGATAGAAAGTAATTGTGGAAATGGACGGAGAGAACTCTTAAAAGTCGCATCTGTAAAATATTCTTCCACTTTTTAATAATTGCTTTGCTTCGTCAGAATAAAATATGAATAGTGTGGTATAGTCATATTGATAGTCAGCAATGGGAGAAATTCCTCAAATGTAGCGGGTACTTGTATTTCTTCAACACGTTTTAAAACGATATTTGCTGACTTTTAGTTTCCGTTTTCGTTCATTGTTAAGGCTGCACTTTACGCTATCAAATTGTGGTACTTTCAACTGTTTGAACTGTTAGACGGCACGGTTGGCGCAGTGGCTGAGCGATTGACTGCTGCGCCGCGTGTCGTGGGTTCGAATCCGGACGGAACAAATATTTGTGTGGCCTACAGGTAGTTGTTCCGGGTCTGGCTGTTTGTGTATGTGAGTTTGAATGTTTGTAAACGCACCCACGATACAGGAGAAATTCCTAGTGTGGGACAACGTTTTTTAAAGAAACAAAAAAAAACAAAAAACTCTTTTTCTTCTAAATTTCTTATATTATCCTTGTAGATTTTTGTCATTGGCCAAGAAGAAGTACTTACCTACTTCATGTACGAGTATTTTGTGTACTCCCTGCAATTGACGACCGCTTCACAAAACAGGCTCTCCTACTGACTAAGCAGCAGCTGCGCACATTCACAGCCGCCGGAAGCACCTCTTTGCCACAGGAGTTACAGACAGTCCACTATGACTGCATACAGGGCAAAATACTTCTGTAACCCAGTTATTGTCCGAGAGAACCAGAGATCGCTGCTGGCATTTCTCGAGGAGCTGGGATGGATCGAATAAGGTATTGTCCCACTCGTTACGCAAAATACACGCAGAGTCGTGGAGTTGCGGATATCGCCCCTCAAACAATACGATACAATTATTTATCTATGTCAAATTTACCAATGTTCAATATCAATCAAATATCAAAATTACAAAAAAAAGTCTAGGTGAAATCAACATTTTGTTTATGAATCTATCATTAACGTCACGATTGCACAAAAAACCGGCCAAGTGCGAGTCGGACTCACCAATAAAGGACCAGGTTCCGTACAATTTATTTTTATTACTTTGTTTTTCAGTGTTTGTGTAAATGAAAAAAATATATTTGCGGTTTTGAAAATAAGCTATATATCAAAAACTGCTGTCTAAAATTCGTTCAAACCAATCTTTGTTGAAAGTGTTCATTGAAACCCCACGTTTAGGTTTGGTGATTTTTTTTTAGTTTCATTTCCATGTATCAATCTTTTATTTTTGTATAAAGATCGTAAAGTGGTTCACAGAATGCAGCTACCAAGTTTCAATCGTGTGCTCCTGATAGTTTGGTAACATAGTGGCTGTGACACACGGACAGACAGACAAACAGACATTACGAATCTGTAAGGGTTCCGTTTTTTGCCATTCGGCTACGGAACCCTAAAAACGAACAATAAATGGAACACACGTTCTTTGTATCCGATCTGCATTAGCTGGACAAGTTCCCCAACAAATATTATATAGTATTTTTACCTACCTGCTTTTTTTTGTTCTAGTGTTAGAATTCTGTGTATTATAAAAATAGTTTCGTACCACACTCTTCTTTATAAATTAATATCTGAGTATTCTGTTTTATTTATACTACCCGTGAAAAGTTTAAGAACGCACTTAAACAACATTATTATCTATCAATTGTTATAAAATCATCATCCTCTTGCCCTTATCCCAATTTTTCATTTGGGGTCGGCGCAGCATGTCTTCTTCTTCCATACATCTCTATTTCCCGTCATCTCAGAAGTCACCTCCTTCTTAGCCATATCAACTTTCACACAATCCATCCATCGTTTCCTGGGTCTCCCTCTACTCTTGTAACCCTCTACATTCATACTCAAAACTTTCCTCACAACATGATCCTCATTCCTTCGCATCACATGCCCATACCATGACAGCCGATTTCCACACAACTTCTCTGTCACAGGCGCCACTTTCAGACTTCCTCTTATATACTCATTTCTTATTCTATCCATTCGCGTAACACCACACATCCCCCTTAGCATTCTCATCTCAGCTGCATGCAACTGCCTTTCATTCAGTCCTTTTGTGGCCCAACATTCTGATCCATACAAGACGGCAGGTCTTATCATTGACTTATAGATCTTCCCTTTAAGTTTAAGGGGAACGTGGGAATCGCAAGTTGTTCCCGTTACCTGCCGCCATTTCATCCACCTTGTGTTTATTCTGTGCTTGACAGTCCGATCTATTCCTCCGTCACTTTGCACTAGTGAACCGAGATACCGAAAGTCGGAGCAGATCGGAAGGGGCACGCAATCAAGCGCAATGGCTTCAGGGCTGGAGAGACCGCCGAAATCGCAGAACATATATTCTGTCTTGGTTCTGCTGATTTTCAAGCCTACACTCTCCAGCTTCTGTTGCCATTTCTCCAATCTACCCTGGATCTCAGGTCCATCTTCACTGACAAGGACAATGTCGTCGGCAAATAGCATGCACCAGGGTGCCTCTTCCTGTATTTCCGACGTCAGTGCGTCCATTATTAACAGGAAGAGGTAAGGGCTTAAGGCCGACCCTTGGTGCAATCCTACAGCCACACTGAACTTGTCAGTGTTACCTGCAGACGACCGGACATAGGTACTAGATCGGCTGTACATCGCACGAATCAACTCAACATACTTCCCAGGCACACCTTTCTCCTTCAAGGCCCACCACAACACTTCCCGAGGCACCCTATCATACGCTTTTTCTAGGTCAATGAACACCATGTGCAAGTTTTTATGTGCACATCTATACTTCTCGCACAACTGGCGGAGTGCAAAGGTGGCGTCCATTGTTCCTCTACCTGGCATAAACCCGAACTGATTTTGGGAAATCTCACTCTCTTCTCGTAATCTTTTCTCTATCACCTTCTCCCATACTTTCATACTATGCGACAGGAGCTTTATCCCTCGATAGTTGTTGCAGTCCTGTACATCCCCTTTATTTTTGAAGATGGGCACTAGTGAACTATTGCACCACTCTTGTGGGATCACTTCCTCATGCAACAACTTATTGAAGAATAAAGTCAGCCACGTACATCCATCTTCTTTTAGTTCCTTCCATACTTCTACTGGTATATCATCTGGGCCCATGGCCTTTCCATTTTTCATACTTCTTACTGCTTGCCTTACTTCATCCATGCTAACTTGTCTTACCAAACCCTCATTTACTGGTGCCTCATGTACCATACCATTCCATTCATTCTCTTCATTCATAAGCTTATCAAAATAAACCTTCCATCGCTCTTTTATTTCATCATCATTGCACAGAACCTTACCTACATCATCTTTCATACATTTTATATGCGTAATATCTCTTGTCCTTTTTTCCCTTGCTTTCGTAATCCGATAGAGCTCCTTCTGGCCTCTAGGGCTATCTAGTGAGTCATACAACTTCTCCTGTGCCTTAGCCCTAGCAACTGCTACCGCCTTTTTTGCTTTTCTCTTCCATTCTTTGTATATTGTATTCTTTTCTTCTTTCAAACCATCGTTCCCATTTTCCACACCCTGCCATTCTTTAAACGCAACTTTTTTCTCTTTAAGTAACTTTTGCACTTCCTCATTCCACCACCATGTATCCTTATCTATTATACCTTTCCCTTTCGATTCTCCAAATATATCTTTTGCTACTCTTCTTATACAATCTGCCATCTCATTCCAGCATTCGTTCACAGACTTCCCTTCCATATCTTTCATTTCAATCATTTTGTCCACGACTTGGTTTTTGAACAATCTGCCGCACTCCTCATTTTCTATCATACGCCATTTGGTTTTTGGTGGGGGTCGTTCTTTGTTACGTCTGATGGGGACACGTACTTTAGCCTCCACTATCACCAACCTGTGTTGCGAGACTAATGCTTCGCCTGGCAGCACTTTACAGTTTTTGACACAAATCAAACTATTCCTCTTTATGAGGAAGTAGTCGATTTGTGTCGCGTGGTGGCCACTTTTATAAGTAATAAGATGATCGTCTTTCTTTTTAAACAGCAGCTTGCAGTACTGTTTGCTTGCAGTACAATTGTTATAAAATCCCATAACATAAATAAAAGAAATGCACATCTGCATATTCTGTTGTTAATATCGAATATTTAAAGACACAAAACAACAATACATACATGGACAATAAACATACATATATTCTTTTCAAACAGCGACAAACAAAGCGCTAGAGCCAGGTGGTAGAGTCGTAATGAGAGTTGTATGATGTGCTCTTTACTAATTATTTTGCTTTTGTTTCGCATTGGCCTACAATTAGGATTATTTAGCTTCTAAAAACACGTGTTTCCGAATTATTACCTAAGTTTACTTGTGTTTGTTCACAAACAAGCTTAATTTGTCTAAACTTGTGGTTTCTACAGTGAAGGCGTCTTAAAATTGGAAAAGCATTCGAAATTAGCACTGGAGTGCGTTCTGCCATCGTTGCTTTACAAATCCGAACGTGAGATCGCTTCAAAACTGAAGTTATCGAAACTTGTGTTCATGTCCATTAACTCGATACAGTATAAGTTTAGTTTCCTGATGAAAAAGGTTACTTCACCCAACTGTGAGAAATGTAGGAGTAGTAGAAGATGTGCAACGTGTTTTGATGTAGTGTGTCCGGAATGGAGCGCTAAGATTTACCTTACTCAGACCAACATATAATTACGATGTTGGAGAGTGTAACGCCATCCTGGCTTGTCCTTTATCGGATCTAGCCAGAATCCTGAACAAACTGGCAATTTTTTGTTTTAAAATAGAAAACATTTCAACTGTAGTTATTAAGATATTATGGTGATGTTACAGGGCGATGTTTATTACCCTGTATATTACTATGGCAGTGCGCTCACAAGGAGAGTTTTTGCCACTTTCCCGGTGGCCGCGTACGAAATAGACGTGTATTGCGTGCGGCTTTGATATTTCCATTGTTACGATGGCAGCTTCTCCACAAGATGAAGACAATGATAATGCATAACACTGCCAAAAGTTTAAGACCACCTTAATTAAAGTAGGAAAATAAAATAAAACTCCAATAAAATGTTTAATTAACCTGTTTAATCATATAATAAAACACTTATTTACAAACAATATACTTAAAAAGCGTAAAGAAGAATTAACAGTACATATGCTAAAAATGGCTATCGTTAACTAAAATGATTTTCTTAAAAAAAATCCTCCTTTACATTCTATGACTTTTTTCACAAGTCTCGGGCAATCAATCTTTTGATGGTGTGTCTTGTGATATACTTTTCGAAACGACAACTTATAATGAAGTTGGTTCTACAGAATAAACGTCTTTATTTTTTAAGGCGCAATCGGTACTTGTATTTGTTTTTAATATGCCGTAAAATCTTAGATTTCAATAAAATGGTTGCGAGGTTCACAAACCTCATACGAGTACCTTTGTGCCCTTCAGCCACAATCTCAACACCGGAACCTTTAGGTAAACATTGGCAAAAGTTTTCAAATTTAAAAAATTAAACACGTATTTTAAAGGGTATTCCCCGGGGCGTGAGAGGGCCGGTTGTACTATCAATATCACCTTCTTGCGAGCCAGGAGAACTCTTACAGCGACTGGGCGCAAGCACTCACCCTCCCTTACAGGATTTTACATGTCCAAAAAAAAAAAACAAATCTCATAAAAGACAAATGTAACGATTCGAGTCTTATTTTAAAATTACCCGCTTTTAGTAACCTCTCACACAAAAGTTTATGTTCACATGTAGAATTCAAACTAAGCGAAGGTCATAGATTTATAAGAACATCTATAAATCTATGGCGAAGGTGTTATAAACAGAGCAGCCAGAATTTTATTCAGCAGCGATGCGGTGGCACCTTACTCTCCAGAAACACAGCCCTGATGAGTAAGCATACTGTGCCTGCGTATGGTCTTACCTTTCCTGAGCCCCACAACCCCCCCGATATAGATTCACATTTTTTAAATATTACAGTAGGTACCCCAGTTGAATGCAGCCGTGAGCTCATTTCGAAGTGGGTCTGCCGGCGGCCTCGACGGCCTGACTCCACAACATTTAAAAGACCTCTTGAGCCTGCGGCTCTTTGTAACCTCATGCTCGCCGGCAGTGTGAACGTTGCCGTCATCGATATTTTGTTTGGGGCGAACCTTTGCGCCTTGCGCAAGAGAGATGGCAGCATCCGTAGCATTACCGTTGGGAGCACCTACAGGCGTACGGCAGACAAAGTTTGTTGTGAGTTATTAAGCGACAAACTTAAAACCAAATTCCTTGGTTTTGGTTCGAAAACTTGGGTTTGGTTGCAAAAAAATGTGAGATCATTCTTAAGGTTGACATTAAAAACGCCTTTAACTCTGTTAACAGTTATTTGATGGCTGAAGTCAAAAAGGAATTACTCGAAATTTATGGATTTATATGGCAATGTTACAGGCACCCTTCAAAATTGCTGTATAAGGACAACGTTTTGGAATCAAAACAAGGTGATCCTTTCGAGTCTAAGTGCAAAATTTAACGAGTGGATACGACGTGTATACGACGGAACGCTAGGAGGTTTTGGAGGTATGAGAAACAGGGTCTAAAGTTTCTCATCCACCATAGAAAAGGGAGGATCCTCGAGCTCTTAGGTTCCCCAATTTTAGAAGACAGCTCCACCTTTCATTGAGGTGGAGTTAAAAATTTCAACGATATTTTGGAGAGTATTTCCAAAATTAATTTACAATCCGCTTTTGCTTTTATTAGATATTGTTGTTTTTGTCTCAATTTTATGTATGTTCTACGCTTTTCCCCTTTACGGAAGCATCCACATCTCTTGGAAAAAATTGACGAAATGGCGACGAATTGTTCAACAATAATTCTAAAACCAGGCGCGCGCACCCCGCAACCCGCACGCACCCCGGTAAGTAACGTATGCATTGCAACAGGCGGCGCAGGCGAGCGGCGCGCGGCGTTGGCGGCGCGGAACATAGACACCTTAGAGTTGTCTTATATTTTTTTTTATGAATTTACCTATGACTTTTTTTAATTGATTGTCTTTTCGGAAATAAACTAACACGTGCTAGTGTTATTCAAATAACGAAATTAAGATTTTCGTGATTTGAAACACACTAGCACATCTCTTTTTAAAGTAAAATATTTTTTTAAATCATATTTTTTTATAATATTTTATACGATCAAAATATCTTTATTTACTTTTACATAAGTATTCTAAGGCTGGAACCTTTTCCTTGTAAGTATTAAATTATTGTGAGTGTGTGTGTGTTTATTTATTTTAACAAGGAACATAATTTATTCTACATTGATATTATCTTCTCTTATATATAAAAATGAATCACAAAATGTGTTGGTAAGCGCAAAACTCGAGAATAACTGAACCGATTTCGCTAATTCTTTTTTTGTTGTGTTTGTTATTGTCAGGAGAAGGTTCTTATGAAGAAAAAACATTAGGGTATAGTAGGGGAGAGTTGGGTAGAGTAGGGTAGGATAGAGTATAGTAGTCAGTTCACGGGAGCGAAGCTGCGGGCAAAAGCTAGTTTACAATCAAACACATATTACACTTCGTGTGTATTATTATTATTATACAATATTTATTTTTGACGCACAGATATAGTACTTGGCCGAAACGTCTAAAAATTATAGCTGCACACCCTGATAATGCCGCATAATTAGTCCGGTAAGATCGCTGACACCAACAGCCATCTACAATGACATCTATTAGCGGTATGCCGTCTTTATTGACTCTCCCTTCCTTTACTGCAGCTTCTTTTTCTCTATCGCCAGCCTTTTTCATCTCATCCCATGCAGTCTCTTCCCAGTCATCACAGATATCGTTATGCAATTTATTGTAAGTAAAATCGGACATGTTGGGTAAACCTACTCCAGACAAAAATTGATTGAGTTGTACTTGACCACAACCAGCAGCCATAACTCCAGCGACGGCGTCTTTGTTTACATCAGCCAATGACAATTTTATTTTATTTCTGTAACCACACAATGAACAAACATATGTAAATTCTGATTGCAAGCCTACGTGATGTTAAGACTCAAATTTTAATGTGGCTAATCCACAATTAAACAAAGACTTGTGCTCAGAGAACTTTATAAGTTCTGTTACAAAGTGGTTCACATCTATTATTCTATGGCCTATATCTTGTACCTCCGGCTCCATCTGAAACAAATGTAAAAATTAAGTATCAATATCGTACATGGAATGTGATAGCATGGCGCAGGAAAATGTTTTTCTTGCCCATTGTGTATTTATTTATTTATTTACATCAATCACTTCACAGATATTGATTATGTATAAATTTTTTTTTTTGGGTCTCATATCTAGGCAACCATTGAAAACTGCTTCCAACTCCAATCAGACAAAATATTGTGTTTTATAACCCGAGTACTTACTTGTGCCTCAGTAGGGCGTTCAATTGTCATTTCTGTAGAAACTTTATCACTCGAACACTGTCTGCTAATCTGAAAATATAAATAAATTAGAGCCTAGTACCAAATTCAGAGATAACATATTTCGACTAATACGTCAGTTATGTATAAAGAACAAAATTATCTAATATACACACTGTAGCTGCAGGAATGCCCTCGTTTTGTGATATATTAGTTTCATTAGTATCAGCATTTCTAAAATAAAAGAAGTCCTTTAATTTTAACTTCATCGTTGAATTAGGTATATTGATTGTAATATTGAATAATACATAGCAACAAAAACTTACGCGGGCAACACATTTTGCAACTCTGCATAATTCGGTAAAGCGTCGTTTTCATTTCTAGAAAATACCAGAAAAAGTGTTTTAGTAATAATAATAATAATGCCTATAGCTTTTATAAAACGTTAGGAGGTTTAGGAATTTTTCATACGTACCCTAAAAAGGAAGCTGTCATTTCTTTATTTTTGTTGCAAGTTGACGACTCCATAGTTTCATGAACATCATTGAAGTTACAGTCAAAGTGACTTTTTGAACGTCATCTTTTTTAGTAAACTACCACCGCTTCACATTTCAGTATGAAAACTTACTTTCTTTTCGTCATATTAGCACATTTTTCTAAAAGACATGCTCTTCTTTTCCTTTTGGAACATCTTTCTTTCTTATTTCTCATTTTTATTTAATAAAACCGCTAAATTTGATCACGCAATCGCCGATGCAGTCCGGAAGCCGACTAGCACAGACCCGTCGCTGACAATGGTCAAGAGGGGACTGAGCGTCTCCGCGGGGCGAGGATTGCATATGCGCGTTAGCTTATAACAAAACGACGTAAACGACAAAATGCTTTTTGTTATTTTATTTAGTCGGAAATGATAACTTGAGAAATTCCTTCTACAATTTTAAGGAGTATTTATAGACTTGTCTACAGAGCAAGTTGAGAGGCTAAAATCGGTCACGTTTACCCATAAAATGTGAATCTCTATTTAAAAAGAGGTATGTTTGATATTTTTTTCTCTGTTACAAAAGTTACTTAATCATGTAATGAAAACTAACAAAATAAGGTTTTCATCATGAACTGTTCAGGTCACCAACTCATATTTTTATTCGTTTCGTAATTACTGACAAAAATAGAGATCACTGATGCCAAAATTTCCAATGCGTCCTCTTAATTAACATCCATTTTGAATGTGGCCTTGGACGACCGAGCGTGGATGCAAGCCATCCATTTTGGTGGTCTCGGCGTCCGTAAAATTACCAGTATTAGAATACTTCTTCTTCATACTGTTCTTCTCCTCTGTCCACAGCACCAGTTAATGCTAGCTGTGGGTGTGTGGTAGTCAGGCCTTTGGCTTCAGGCTCTACCGTCAACCAACATTGGTAACAAGCTGGGTGACACTACCTTCTGGCTCGCTACATGTCTGCGTCTAGGCGCTCCATGCGGAGCTCCACATCGCTATCAATGCGGTGAAGCAGTCGATTGCCTCGGACACCATGGCCTATCCTGCTGAAAGAGCGCAGGTCGTATAGCCCGGTACGCCAGTATTAATGGCATGATCCATCGTGCTCTTGCTATTTGCCATACGCAGTAACTTGGCACGCGACGATGGGAAGAGACCAGATGGAGTGACCATAATACCTTGGAAGATGGGTAGGCCTTTGGTGTGTGATGCAACATATGTCGTTACCCTTGCGCCATCCCATCTTCCTTTTACGGAGGACTGTGCGGCTGCTGCAGGAGCAGAAAACCTCAAACGGCGAAAATGTAACAACCTAGTTGGGTGTAATATGTTTGAGCCGGTTGGGGTTGTTTTTCGAGTCATCGCGAACTGTTTAGTCGACTCTTCTCGTGACCAGAGGGCTGACATTTTTTTGGCCAAAGAATCAGTATTGCCATTCAACGCTACCAGCCTTCTGGGCACTTTTCCCGTTGACAGTGTTGCGGATGAATTTTTCGATGCCCTGTGACTTTTTGTTTTTCAAGTATTAATAGTTCTACCATTGTTAAAGAAATAAATGCTACAAAGAAAGAAAATAAGTTTTTTTTTGTTTATCTACGTTTGAAACATTGTATGTAGTATTTTTTCACAATAAAATGTCGGTTTCATTTAGAGTTGGTTTTTTAAACAAAAAAGAAAGGAAGAAAGTCACATTTGGTCGGAAAATGACGCGATCCCTGTTGATGATGATGAATGAAAAGAAAACAAAAATTAACCCAAACAACACGTGTGTGTGCGTGCATACGTGTGTGCGTGCATGCGTTTACGTGCGTGCTTGCGTGTATGTGTGCTTGCGTGTATGTGTGCGTGCGTGCCTTTCCCATTCCATTAATTCTCCCTGTTCAATAGCTTATCAAAAGAAAACCTTCCATCGCTCTTTTATTTCATCACCATTGCCAGAACCTGCATCATCTTTCATAAATTTGATAAGAGAAATATCTCTTGTAAATATAATTTATAGCACTCAGGAATAACGTAGCTTTCTAACAGTGAAAATATTTTTTGTTTTTTTTTTTTTTTTAAAAACGTTGCCCCACACTAGGAATTTCTCCTGTATCGTGGATGCGTTTACAAACATTTAAACTCACATACACAAACAGCCAGACCCGGAACAACTACCTGTAGGCCATACAAATATTTGTTCCGTGCGGGGATCGAACCCGCGACACGCAGTGCAGCAGCCAATCGCTCAGCCTCTGCGCCAACCGTGTCGTCTAAAGAATTGGATCATTAGTTCCAGAGATTACCCCCTACATACAAATTTCCAAACTAACATAAAATTTTACCCCTTTATAATATTAGTATTAATAATATTCTAAAAAAAATAAGATTCTTTATAGGATACTAACAAAAAAAATAACCGGCTCTTTATTTTTCTAGCTTTTTAGTGGGTCGCTTTGTAATATTTATCTAAGATAAAATAATACATCCAAAATTTCGTTTACTTGGAGGACAGATTTTTCAACTGTTTTGATTAAAAAACACCCCTGAACCGCTTTCGATACATGGGATATACAGGGTGGCGTTTTAGTCACCTGCAGTCACTCAAATGGGAATGAGTAATGACAGCATAAAAAGTATAAAAAGGTTTTTAAATTTTTTACATGTCACAGACACATGATCGATTGATCATGTGTCTAGAAATATTCACGACTCCAACATACACATGGCATTAGTTGTGTCTACTTTATCTGACCACAAGCAAATATACATAGGAATAAAGAAGCATAAACAACCATTTATACATAAATAATATATATAATCAAGCAATCAACTATAAAGAACTTATTAACAATATACGAAAGGAAAATCTACCACAACAAGACAATAGCTACAACACTTAAAAAATTCATCAAACAGCAAATTAAAGATGCTGAAATTTCAAAAAATAAAATCCTCAATCTACCCCAGAAGGACTGGATTAATAAAACTATAATTAACAACATAACCGAAAGAAATCAACTATGGCACGATTATCTAATAGATCCCAGGAATTAAAAATTAAAATCAAAGTTAACAACTACAAAAGAAAAAGTGAAAAAGACAATAGGCATAGAAAAGAAGAAATATTTTTAAGATGCTTTTGATAAATGCAAAAAAACCCCAAGAAGATGTGGAAGTTAATAAACACTCTTGCTAAAAATAAAACTACATGTGACTGTGCTCCCCCAAAGTTAATTGTAAGTAATACTATCATATCAAATGGTGCAGAAATTTGTAACAGTTTTAATCATTACTTTGCTACAATCGGTTCTATATTAGCCCATAAAATACAATCAAACCAACCTAACACCACACACACAACTACAATACACAAAACTAAGGATACTCAAATTCCTAATCTATCGGAACTTCGCCCTTGTTACAATGACAAAAAAAAAATTGATAACCTAGATAATAATACCAGTTGTGGCATAGACGGTATAACCACAAAGGCTCTGAAGTGTATTGGAACCCAAATAGCTAATAATCTTGCAAACTGTATAAATGATTCCCTTAAGGAACGTGTTTTCCCAGAGCCTTAAGATAGCCAAGGTGACCCCAATTTACAAAGCTGGGACTAAAACTGATCCCGGCAACTACCGGCCTTTTTCAGTATTGCCTGTAATTTCAAAAATATTTGATTAGGTATTGTTAGCACGTCTATCTGATAACTTATACGAAATAGACTTTCTATATGAACATCAGTACGGATTCAGACCACATTCTAATACACTCGCAGCAACAATAGATTTAGTAACTAAAATTAAAATTAAAAGTGATAAAAAGCAACTAGTTCTAGGTATTTTTATTGATCTTAAGAAAGCTTTTGATCCTATAAGTCATTCTACACTATTAGAAAAGCTAACTAGAATTAGGAATCACTAACAATGCCTACAAAATATTTGAATCTTATCCTACAAACAGACATCAGATAGTAAAAATTAACAACTTTGAAAGTACAGCTACTGAAGAAGTATGCGGAGTTCTGCAGGGATCGGTTTTAGGACCACTGCTTTTCTTAATTTATATAAATAATATAAGTAATGTTGGGTTAGCGGGTCATATATCACTGTACGCAGATGACACGGGTCTTTTTTATTTTGGTCACTCCATACTTAGTGTTATTAATGAAGCACAGCAGGACCTGCATGTCTTAAATACGTAGCTTAAGCAAAACTTTCTGACTATTAATGTTAACAAAACCGCATACATAATATTTTCCCCTATGAACAAAAATATTCCTGCTTTCCCTCCTCTTACGGTAGATGGTCAACAGTTGTTAAGATCAAACCATGAGGAATACTTAGGCCTGATCTTGGATAGTAGATTGTCATTCAGACTACACATTGATTACGTAAGAGGCAAATTAATTCCGTTGACTGGAGCTCTATGAAATACCGCTAAATATGTGTCATTTCAATTACGCTACACAATTTATAATACTCTCATCAAACCGCACCTTGACTATCTAATACAAGTATGGGGACAGGCCGCTATTATACATCTTAATGACCTGCAAGTATCCCAAAACAAAGCAATCAAAACTTTTTTTAATTACAATTACCTAACACCTACAGAGGAACTTTACACTAAAACTAAACTATTGAACCTAAAAACATTATATACATACCACACATGCATACTAATAAAGAAAATTCTAACCAACAAAATACACTCACAAATCACTTTCAAACGCAAAACTTACCACTACTAAGCTAGGATAGGGATAGTATAGAACTGCCTTCAGTTAAAACTTTGTACGGAAGGAGAACCATACAGTTTGAGGGAGCTCAGCTTTATAATAAATTACCAAAAGAAATAAGAGACTCCTCATCAACGAACATTTTTAAGAATAGATTAAAGTTGTATTTGGCGCACCAAAGATTATAAATCACTGTATGTATCTACGATAGATCGAACGACAACAATGTTTATAATAATAGTATTTATTTATTGTTAAGTTTCTCATATCTAAGTGAACTATGTATGTTCTTTTTGAGAAATAAACTTCTTTGAACCGAAATCGGATTATAAATCTCAGCGTAATCGGTGTAAATACATAAGATACAAATACCAGTTGAGAACCTCCTACTTTTTGAAATCGGTTTAAAATACTCGTGATTTTGGTGGGTTTATACTTAAACCTCACTACGTATCACCAAAGGTTTATTAATCACATCACGTGATTAATAGACGTCCAATTAGATATTGTTGTTAAAAAAAATTTAGCTTCTTCGTGGACTGCCAGCTGCTGACTGGGGGCCAGGGCCACCTCTAGTCATCTCCAAGTAGTAGCTTCTGTGCACCACTGCACAGTAGAAGAGAATACCTGAAAATAAGAAGAAATTATAATATTCAATGTTTGGAACTGTTTATTCGTGTACTGTTTTATATTAATGTTAAATACGACACTGAGGATAAAACGACTTGAAATTGAGCTGCTCCAATTAAGTTTATAATTATTTATTTAAATATTCAGAAAAATAACACTTAGAAAAAAATAAGCTGCAAAATCATTACACATTCAAAATCTGCGGCCGAACTAGGGAAGATACCTGTATCATGAAGAGCAGCGCCGAGCCCCTTTAGATTCGTAATTTTAATCGTGTACTAAATGAAACAAAAACATACAAAATAAACGTGACACGTACATTATGCAGACTTATACAGGGGTTTCCAATAAGAGGTGTTATTTTGATATTCAAAGAATTCTAGCCATATAAACATCCCACATTCCAAAAAAATCCCTAATTGGACCAGCATCCCAGACTGGTACACACTATTGATTAAAATTTCAGACATAACGGCGCCAAATAGGCCACAGACCAATATTGTGTCACATGTAGATTAGACATAATTATCACAAAAAATATCTGGGATTTTGGGATACGTGCCTGGTTTTCCAATAAGAGGTGTTATTTTGATATTCAAAGAAAAACGCCATTTTTTAATATAAATGATCGGGTGTTTATTTCATTATAAAGAGAAAGGTATGCCGTTAATAGTGGAAAATAACCTCAGGCAAATAACCACCACGACCACACTTACAGGACCATATCCATTTTATGAAATCTTTCATTACCAAATCCCAAAGTGGCTGTCCTATATCCTCGATAGCTTCACGAATTCCATCTTTGAGTTCTTGAATCGACGCTGGACTGTTGGCGTAGACCTTCTCTTTCACATGGCTGAAAATGCGGCTGGATGATGGGCTGATTCTCCTTGATTGCACGACGTTGGAGGAGATGGCAAAACTGTGGAGGGACAATAACCGTCTCCAATCCGAACTAGACGATCTTAACCGGGAGTTTTGTCGCCCAGAAGAACGAATGGCAGCGACGGTCAACTGCTGCAACTGTCAACTCCAATTCGTACCACCCTGCCTTGATTGGGTGTGCGACGTGAACGATTCTGCTGCTATCATCGGATCTACAACCACTCATTCCCCACCCGTCTCGTTCAGAGAAAGAGGAGTCCGGGATATGTTGCGGTTGCGCCGGTGGACGTCATTCTCTTCGGAGTATATTTCTCCCCAAATAGGAGCCTGGCCGAATATGAGGACTTCCTGGATCAATTAGAAAGCTCGGTTCGGCGCATGACGGAGGGCCATATAATGGTCATGGGGAACTTCAATGCAAAATTTATTGCATGGGGTTCCCCAAGAACGGATACCAGATGAGAAGCAGTCGAGGAGTGGGCGCTGGCTGGCGGGCGGGGTACACACCTCCGATGATGACTCCACCAGCTGATGTTCAGGAGGTTGAAGAGGAGACTCCTCTTTTTTTTGTATGAAAAAAAAAACATAACTTCGTGAAAATTTCGAAATTTGCCTATTTTAGCATACAATCTGGTTGCCATATGCTGTGATATTGGAAATATTCATTTTTTAATTCTCCGTTCCACACCACCCAAGAGGTAGAGAACTAGGCGCGTTTTTTTTTAACAGTGGTGTCCCCAGTAGGCCTAATCCACTACATAAAACCTTGTGTGTGCTTAGACACAGGCGCCATTAATTGATTATTCTAAAAAGTCAGATTCAGGTTCATTGTACAGTGATGGTTCTGAACTTTAATGTAATATGTTATCGTGATCATTATCGTTAGGATCCATAATAATTAACAAAGCTTTTGCTTTTTCTGAGAGGTCTTTGTGTTTTCGCAACAGTTTGTGGCGTATTTTTTAATAAGTGGGTCAGAACCGATTAATAAATTATTTTTCAATATATCTTCAGAAAGGCTACCTTTCTACAATTTTTTCTCGAATGATGTGAAACATATCTCATGAAATTCTTATTCGTGCTTAAGCAGTTTCTTCAGATAATTTTCCAATTGGCACTATACTTACCCAAATTTTCAATTATATCTGCTCCGTGAGCAAGAACTTTATGTACACTTACATCATCAGGCTATATTAGTCCACTGCTGGATATAGCCCTCCCCTAATGAGCGCCATAGCGCCCTGTCTTCAGCTTGCCGCATCCAGCATCTACCTGCAGTCTTTCGCAGATCGTCATCCCACCTAGTCAGAGGGCGTCCTACACTACGTTTGCCGAGTCGCGGTCTCCACTCAAGAACACGTTTACCCCAGCAGTTGTCGGTTCTTCGCGAGATATGGCCAGCCCACTGCCACTTCAACTTGCTAATTCTTTGAGCTATGTCGGTAACTTTTGGTTCTCTGTCGGATGTATTCGTTAAGAATCCTATCCTTCAGAGAAACTCCGAGCACAGCTCTCTCCATAGCTCGCTGAGCACTCGCTCGTATGTACACTTACAAGCATGCAATACCAATTATACAAATAAACATACAATTTCATGGTAGCGTCGGTTGAGTCTTTGAACTGAATTACATCTATTGATTGACCAGAAGAAATTGCCTCTAGTATGGTTTTAAAACGTTTTATCAAATTATCATCGACTGCTGTGATCGAAGTCGCAATTTCGGAGCCTTCAAAAAATCATCTAGCATATCTTCCTTTATGAATATCTTCCTTTCTGCTATGTCTTCAAATGTAATCTATATGATATATGAAGAATGTATTTCATGAAACGTATCCAAATGTGTAACGACGATAGACCATATTTATATAGGTCAACATCAACTTTCTTTGTATAGTATCAAGGGCAAGTCGCAGTCGCATCGCTTTTGGCTTTACATATGTCACATCTTTGAGATGATGTATCTCAAAGAATAGCTGTTACTTTACCATCTATCATCGTTAATATTAAGTCGTGTGAGATTTTCTTTTTTCCAATCTCTATCTTTACTAAATTATCTCTCTCTGCCTCGATTGCATTTTTCTTCACAAATTGAAAGAAGACTAGACGACACCAATGAGCAGAGTTAGGGGAGTCATTTCCCCAAACAAGTTGACCACCAGAAACCAATCTGATAGTATCAAACTACCCATGAAAACACTAGAATCATCTAGGTATCTAAATGCAATTTTTGCTTATAGTTGGCTTGATCCGAAGCACCGTCAAAACCCCATTTACTTATCAGTGTCATTTCTTTATACGTACAGTAATGTCCAAAAGAGCTTGCAATTCTATTATATTATATTCCAAAGACGAAATTATAAAACCAGTTGGTGTACCTGTGTGTTGTGTAACCTATGTGTTGCTGGTGATACATATGCATCACAGACGTGGACACTCACAATGGGCCTTATAAGAAGACTCAAAGTCACGTTGGTCAGGTTTATTCCGGTCGAATTAGACCAAAAATTTGGAGTGAAGATACAAAAAATCGCATCCAGCTCTCATAAATGAAATTTAAAAAATCCTCAACGATCCGATACCTGGAAAAAGAAATACGCATGGTCAAATGTTACCAAAACGGGTTTTTCACGATTTTCAGCAAAACGGTAAATTAAATCATAAAATTAGATCGGACAAAAATTGTAGATGAAATAATTATCTATAAGAATGTCTAAATACTTCTTACCTAAGAGCCACGGTTTGAGATATAACGATTCAAAAAGTTGGAAGTTGTAATAGTCATAACACGCACACGTTTCCACGTCACCTTTGAGGTAGTGTACTTAGCGCGATTTTTTCTGCTTCATCCTGGGTGTTATTGTCTCAATAGTGATACATCGCATGTCTCCTCGTTGGTATCGAACGAATCCTCAACTGTTGGTGATTCAACATTGGAGCACGACCAGCCTTGACAATTTGTACATGCTAGAGAGCAAAACAGTCCAACTTTTTTGAAACCTTATTTAGCATTTTCTCTTTACACAGTTGCAAAAAATTGTGTTTATCAGTTTTTTCAGCGCAGGTGGGAGTAAAGTCTGAACTGGTTCTAATGTATTATCGAAAAAAATCCAATCTCAGTCTTTTGGTTTTAGGTACCTACTAACCAAGCCACACTTGAACTTTGTTATATACCCGTAAAAGATGTTTATGAGCAGCCGTTGAGATTGGAATAATACAACCTATTTGCACTTTTCTTTTTCGAAACATACACACACATAAACAACACAGTATTTTTAGCGAAACATGCATATCGCAACTTATTTAAGCACGTAATTTTTTTGGAGCTCCATACATAGAGAGAAGAAAGCGAATTCCGTTGGTGATGACTTCTTGTCGACACCAACGGCGTCACTCTTTTTAAAAACTCCAGCACATTGAACTAAATCCTGTTGATGAAACATTTTTAAAACTGTTGTTTTACCCCTCCTGAAAAATGTACTGCTATTGTAAGATAAATCAGGATCCAGCCAAAGTCACTCAGACAATTGAATAGGAGACTGCTGTTGCTCAAGGTTACACTGGATTTCTTTTTATCTGACATTCTCATATTTATCTTATACCTTTAAACGATCGATTCTTGTATATACATATGTGTGTATATATATAATCTGAATCTTGGAGACGGCTCCTACGATTTTCATGAAATTTAGCATGCAGGGGGCGATTAATCGACCTAGATAGGTTGCATTTTCAGAAAACGTCGTCTTATCCCAGCGAAGCTCGGTCATCAAAGGTATTATTACTATTTTATGTGTGGGAAACACTGACAGAATCTTTGAACTCTTTGAATCATTATATCTCAGAAATGGTGGGTTGTAGGAAAAAGTATTTGAATACTTTTTATAGTTTATGTGATCTACAATTTTTGTCTGAACTAATTTTATGATTAAACTTACCGCCTTGATGAAAATCGCGAACAAACCCGTCTTTGTGACCCTTGACCCGGAGTATTTTTTTCTAGGTATCTGATCGACGAGGAATTTTTAGATTTCATGATGGTGTTCTGAACAATCCTACCAACTTTGAGCTGGGTGCAAATTTTTGTACCCTCGGATGTCTAAGTTGACCGGACTAGTTTCTCTATTGGATTAAATCAGAATTGAAGAAAACCAATGGAAGCAACATAACCCGAAGAATCGCCTTTTGAGTCTTGAGCAGCAGTGCAGCGCAGGACAGATCGTTGAGGAAATTTCGAGGGAGGTTTATATCCAGCTGTAAATGTATTTTGACTGATTGATGATGAAAAACTCGCCCCTGCTAAATAAATATCACAATCATACAAATACCATTTTTCTTCCAAACATTTTAACACAAGCCACACTATTCCCAAACCACTGCAACTTCTGAAAACCAGAATTAACAGTGACGACCACCAAAAACGCGTCGAGACAATAAAGCCCAACAAGTCCTGGAGAAATGAACAGGACTGTCTTGGATCCCGCAACGAAATTAATCAGTAAAGAACATTGGATGAGTTAGAAAAATACATAATTTCCACTTCCCTCCATAATTTATCAAGCAGGAGACAGAACAAAGCTAGGCCAACTGTGCTGACATCACCAACTTTATGATCAATACCAAATTCCACCTGTATGCTGATGGACTGCAGCTGTATCTCTCCTTCCACTCTCAGCATACGACACTGTAAAAAGATTGAATAAGGACTTAGGGAGAATATCAGCATGGTCTAAGAGGAACTCCTTTGTTTTGAGTCTGGTAAATCAAATAAAAACTAGAGCAGCTACCTACCTTCTGTTGGCCTCATCGTAAAAAATTGCTGCAGCCCGTGGAAGCTCCAAATTTGCTGCTATTCGCTTCTGGCAAGACTTGCCACCTCCTTTTCATGCTATAAAATCAGTTGGTCAGTCAGTGTCAGTCTTAAATACAAACAACACTAAGTACGTATCCAAAAGGAAAACAGTGTACAAACTTACTCTGGGTCTGCACGCAGTTCGTATGGGTGAATGGATCTATTTCTAAAGTTCTCAGCAACAAGTATGCAGCAAAACTTTTTCTTTTCTACCAACAGTACACTATCATTCACTTCAGTCGTACGTAGCAACAATTCAGTAATACTCGCACCACTTTTGTTAATTTCTCAAAGAGGGAAGTTACTATTTTACTGCAATATTATAAGTTGTAACACATGTGTAAATAATGTAGACTAGACAAGCTAGACACAAAATATGATGTTGGACAGTGGGTGTCGGTCGTGGTTAATAAATTAGCTGTATAAATATATTTTCTTTGTCTCGTATATACAGGGTGTTTGGTCCATGCACCAAACACCCTGTACTATTTTAATATTATCTAATTAACCATTTTTTTTTAATTATCATTTACTGTGGCAGTTTTTTTCTGTTACATTATTATGTAACAGAAAAAAACTGCCACAAACAAGGCAAAAAAGGCAAAGTAACAAGGCTTAAAATATTAAGCCATATTAGGCTTAATATTCTAAGCCTTGTTGAACATAATCACACATAATCTTATCCAATACTATGGTATTGGATAAGATTATGTGCACTATAAGGCTATTTCAGAGTTAACTCACTGATGTTTATAGGCTTAAAACCTACACGCTGACCTCCTCCATTGCAGACTTCCTCACGGTAAAGAAGGTTTTAAGTGGTTTTAAGTTTGTTGGGGTTTTTGTCTTCAGAATTAAATTCCTTGAATTGTAACCTAGTTTAGTTTTAGTTTTTTACTAGTAGGTATGTCCTGTGCGTGTCTCAAATAAATGTTTTTCTTTCTTTGTTGTCAGAAGTCCGAGAGTCTGACAACCAGTCTTACCATTGGCTATTTTGTTGCCCAGTAACTGGGTTGCGGAGGTCGGACAGGCAGTCGTTCCATGGGTGCGTTTACAAACATTTCAAGTCACATAGACGAACAACTAGACCCGGAACAACTACCTATGGGCGCTACACTTATGACCAACTACAAACATATTTTACCTTGACATATGAATAAAAAAAAGATACTTACATATAATTGTGAGATTTATAATGATCGTATCAGCTTTGATACCGCTTATATGAGCCACAATGTTTCCGATAAAACACAAAATACCAATTACAGTGAAGATAGTGAAGGCCAGCACAAAAGCAGGCACGTCCTGAAACAGAAATATTAATAAATAAATAAATAAATAATGCTGGACAATCCACACAGCATCATCTAGCCCCAAGTTAAGCAGAGTTTGTGTTACGGGTGCTAGATGACTGATATACTTAATACAATACATTACATAGATAGTTTTTTTTTTTTAATATACATAGAAAATACCCAGAACACCCGGAACAAATCTTTGTAGATCGTACAAACATTTGTCCCAAGGTGGGAATCGAACCCGCAAGCTCCTGCGTCGCAAGCGGACCTTCGCCCGCCGCGCCACATAGGTCGTAATATTAACTTGTGGAAATAAAGTATAAACCTTGCCAACTAAATACTCTTTGCTTGTAGCGCAATGCAAAAACGCTTTGTGCGTTGTGCGCTTTTAGAAACTTGCCCATAACTTTGTCCACGTGGACTAAGATCTATCCCAGCTATTATAAATACAATGGTGATCCTATTGTGTCTGGTCGTTACTATGCTTAAACAATACAACTATTTATTAAATAAAAAAAAATAAGAAAATATCACAAGGCATCAACAAATTCATTCGCATCATTTTCTACGGGAAAAGTGCCTGAAAGACAGCATTGCCACGTTGAATAGCAATGCTGATTCTTTGGCCAAAACAAGGCCAGGCCTCTGGTCATGTGAAGGGTCAACTAAGCGCTTCGCTATGTCTTGAACTCAATAGGCGCACGAACCCCATGGCCCTAGTGTTTCAACCCAAAACGACTCAAATATACATAGTTATAACTCCCAATTAAGTTGGTATATTTTCGCCGTTTGAGGTTCGTTACAGATTATTCTGTCAATCCAGTCCGAGTCCGTATATTATATACTAGCATTTCGCCCGCGATTTCGTCCGCGTGGAAGGCGTACTTTTCCCTTCTAACTTTAACAATCACCTCCAATCATTAAAGCGTAGTTTAAAAAATAAAATATAACTTATGTTACTCGCTGATAATGTAGCTTAGAAAATGTAGGTTGTAGGTTTTTAAAGTAGTTTTTGAGTTTATCCATACCAAAAAATATCTTTCATCTTCATTATATTGCAACCGGAAGAATTTAATAAAACGATAACCAACAATTTTAACTTTTTACCAATAAATATACAATAGATAGACTAAAGAACATTTGATATTTTGTTTTGTTGTATTTTAAATTACCGTATGACCAATTGACATACTGTTCAATTCAATTCATTAATTCATTTTGTGAACATAGGTGATTACAGGTGTTTTTCAATAGATTAGTGTACAAACCATGTCCCGCCGATAGGCATACAAAATCAGTTTTAGAATGTTAATAATATGAAATGTCCGAGTATATGCAAGACAAATGATCAAAATTGTGTCAATAAAGTAGGGAAAATGTCATGAAAGCATCAAAAAATATAAAAATGTTAATAATAATGTCCAAAGTACGAGTATATGCAAGTCAAATGATCAAAATTGTGTCAATAAAGTAGGGAAAATGTCATGAAAGCATCAAAAAATATAAAAATGTTAATAATAATGTCCAAAGTACGAGTATATGCAAGTCAAATGATCAAAATTGTGTCAATAAAGTAATGAAAATGTCATGAAAGTATAAACAAATTATAAATTATAAATATTCATCAGAATTTGTCATCCAAATACTCTTTGACTGAATAATATACCTTGTCATTTAGTAACAGCGCTTATTTTTGAATTCATTATTATTCTTACTATTTCTAAGATCACAAGGTAATTTGTTGTACAGTTTAGGTGCCATTGCATCGACACTTTTATAAGCAAAAGCATTGTTAGTAAGTATTGTTTTTAACTTATCTGAGCGACGTTAACTTTCTACATGACTAAACAAGTGCATATTGATTTTTACAAACATCAGAACCTCATAGATATACAGCGACAGTACTGTCGGAATATTTAAATCCCTAAAGTGCGGCTTACATGTATCTGTTGTTTTTAATTTACAGATGGCTCGGACTGTTAAGGGCAAATCTTGTGTTCATTATGTCCTTGTAATAATAATAAAATAATGATTTATTTTGATAAGGATTGATACTTCGTTGTTTAAATATTCACCCAAAAGTAAGTATGTCGAAAAAATACTTTTTTAAAACGTAAAAAGCTATGTAAAAGATAAAACATCAAAGATAGCTATACGGTATGGCCGGACTTTTTTGTAGAACTATTTTCCAGCTATTTTTATTGGCCAGGTTGCCATACATTGTTTACCATTTGAAACCACTATTAAGGCAGCGCATGCAAAGGATTCGTTTTGTCCCCTCTCATTTTCATCTTTCTTCACAAGCGATATATCTAGGAGTAAAAAGCCAGGCCCAGTTGGGTCTATTCGCTGACGACACGGCCATTTACTATTACCGGCACCAGCCTGGTCTCTATCTCTCGCACTCTCCAAACCTGGAGAAACTTCTTGGGCGCCTGGTTCCGGAAATGGAGATTTGAGGTTAACCCCGATAAGAGTCAAGCGGTCCTCTTCAGGAGGCTTCGCCGTTCTGTTCCCTTTCTAAGTCCGCTCACTATGTACAGTAAGCCGATCCCTTGGGAAAAGCGAGCCAAGTACTTAGGTATGATACTTGATCACAACCTCTCCTTTGCTGAGCACATTACGGCGGCGAGTTCGCGCGCCTCTTTTGCGCTTGGCAGACTCCATTGCATGGTAACCGAGAAAAGCACATTGTCACTCAGGTGCAAGTTCTCTATCGCTCGGTGATCTGTCCCATCATGACGTAAGCTTGCGCGGTGTTCGCACACGCCAAGCCGCATCATATTTATAAATCATAGACCGTCCTAAACCGTTTCCTCCGCAAAGTTACTGGAGCCCCCTTCTATGTTCGAAACGAGACTCTAGATCGTAGATCTCAAAGTTCTCACGATAAAACAGTTCATGAAGCGCCTCACCCAGCGCTTCATGGACAGTTCTATCAAACATCCCAACACCTTAGTGGCATCGACCGCCCGATACACGCCCTCGCGAATCGGTAAACTTCGTAGACTTCAACATACACTCACAGAGCCTGATGACCCAATCACTCTCCTCCAGAAAAGCAATAGGGCCACCAGCACTGTTCGCAAACACAGACCGCCGTCATTCCGTCCTCGCCGCCGAGGCCCGTCGCGACGACCCCGTCAATGCCTTCTCCCCGACCCTTTGCTCGAGCCAGACCGTGTAGCTGAGCCAGTAAATGATTAAATTAGTCAATAAATAATAATAATCATAATCGTCCCTTGATGTCCTCTCTCACCGACGTCCTAAGCCGAGGCTAATACCCCGCAGGGGGTGCCCTTAGCAATTGGTCGCTTAGCTTTTAAGTTTTTACGCCCTGCCTGGAGGCCTTAATTTTTAATTAAGTCCCCATAAGAAAGTTCGGTTAACCAGTAGATATCCCTGAAGGATAAACTGCCAGATGACCATTCAAAAAAAAAATAAAAAAAATAAGCTAGTCAGTCGAAGGGGCGCTTTCTTCGCCTCGTCCTCTCCGCGTAGGAGTCCGTCAAGGCTCCGTGTTATCCCCTTTAATCTTTACACTGCACACCAGCGACCTCCCATCGTCCATATAGCCCTATTCGCTGACGATACGGCCATTTACCACTCCGGCCACAGTCGTCCAGCAATCGCCAAGACCCTCAAATGTTCCACAGACGCCTTAGGCGATTGGTTACAAAATTTATTTGACTTACATGCACCTCTTAAAAAAGTTTTAATCAAAGAAAAGCCTTGCCCCTGGATAACTTACACTGTCAAGGTAATGATTAAGTCACGTGACAAGTGCCATATAAAGTTCAAAGCCTCTAAATCCATGCATCATATAAATGCATACAAAAATCTAAAGTACTTTGTTAGGTCTGCTATGGAAAGTGAGAATTGTGCATATTTTAAAACTTATATTAGTGAAAACATTAAACAGCCTAAGAAGCTATGGAATCACATCAAATCTTCTGTTGCTGTATCAAAAAACCTGAGCTCAGTTTGCCCCATTTTTGTAGTGACCCGGAAATCATTAATAAACATTTTTTGGATGTACCTGGTAGTGGTAGCGTCACTACAGCGGAATTATCATATTTTGAGCACCACAGATTAAGTAATACGCATTTCCAGCTTGAACGCGTCCAGGAAGACATGGTGCTGAGAATCTTACATGGTCTTAAGTCCAATGCTCACGGTTGCGACCATATCTCACTTGAGATGCTGAAGATGCCTCTTCTCCGTACTCTTGCCACTATTACTGCCATCAACCAATCCACTACCACCTCCGCTTCTCCAGATCTGTGGAACTTGGCAATTGTTAGACCCATTCCTAAAATATCCAATCCCACCAGCGTGAAAGATCTTCGCCCTATCAACTTGTTGCCATGTATCTCCAAGATCCTTGAGAAGGTTGTCTCTGACCAGTTTCGTGCATACCTTGAGCAGCACAGTATCTTGCCACTTGCTAAGTCAGGACTTCGTAAGGGGTACAGTACAGCCACTGCACTTGTAGATGTGGTTGGAAAACATCCTAGAAGCACGAGACCATCCTAGAAGCATGGGCACCTTGCTGGTCCTGTTACATTTTTCGCGTGCTTTTGAGTCTATCAATACCTCGCTCCTCCTCTCCAAGTTGTCTCCAAGATGTCGGCCGGAAACAATTAAATGGTTTCCTACCTAAGTAACTGTTCTTAAGTTGTCAAGGTGACTAGCGACAGTGATGCTGTAGTTTCACCCTCAAGCTCTAGACACGTTATCAGGGATGTACCACAGGGATCAATCCTGGGCCCTCTGCTTTTCATTTTGTATAGTGCTGACATCACCAACTGTCTGATCAACACCAAATGACACGTGTATGTGGATGATCTGCAGATGTATCTCTCCTTCCGCCTTCAGCACACTGTCGACTCTGTAAGAAAAATTAGTGAGGATTTACAGAATTCCAAAATGGTCTTAAAGAATCTCCTTCGTCCTTAAACCAGTAAAGTCAAAGTATATGTTGATGGGGTCAAGAGAGTTTCTTTTTAAAATGCTGAATCACAGTGTGCAGGGTGCAGCAAGCCCGTAATCGACTCACATCATGGAGCATTCGCAGCTGTTTTTACCGTCTCTTACTTCTGTACAGTATACGTCCCTACATAAGTGTGGACATGCAAGTCATGCTGTGTGAGTCACTTCTTTTATCCAGGCTGAACTACCGTGGCACTGTGTATGGGGCGTGTATTCTAGCAAGAAGCGAAAAGCTAATCCAGCGAGTACAGAATGCATGTGCAAGATTTTGTTTTAATGTCCTGACTCGATCTCACATAACCTTTTCTCAATAAAGGTAATTTGATGAGTATGTTAGAACGCAGAAGGCTACATCTGGGTACCATACTCTTCAGCAAAAACTAGTTTATATGTATAAGAAACTGACTTGGCCGCGGGATATAAATAGGGTCAAAACTAGAGCACCTGCCTACCTGTTGTTGGCCTCATCGCATAGAACTGCTGCATTCCGTGGATGTTTCAAGTTTGCTGCTTCTCGCTGCTAGAACGACCTGCCACCTTCTTTTCGTGCTATTAAAACAGTCGATACTTTTAGTCGGAAATATAAATAGTACTTACTACGTACCCAAAAGGAAACCAGTCAGTAGACTTACCCTGGGTATGCACGCGGTTCGTATGAGTGACTTGAGCTTTTTCTAATAACTTTCTTCCTTTTCTTTCAAACCACTACACTTAGGCCTCTGCCTCGAATTTTGCGGGCAGCGGGGCGGCGGCGGCGGCGGCGCGGCAGCGGGGCGGGCAACGCATACCTGTTCTCCAAACCAGCGGGCAGATCGCGCGGCACTATAGCGGTGTAGTGTTGTGTTCGTGGTTGTGTTGTCGAGATATTTGTTTTTATTCGCAAACGAAATGCCTGAAAAACGGCGACATCTTTTTGATTCAAATTTATTCTTAACGCTCGATTTATTGTGGGTCTTTTGCCCACACTAAATAGAGCGTAGAAGTGGATCCCTACTATAGGGCAAGGAAAATAAATGGCGAGTTTTATCGACAATAACGAATACAACACTATACTACAATGCAGACGCGGAACGCGGGCGGTCACCGCTTGACTGGAGTGCACTCGTTGCCCGCCCCCGCGCCGCTGCCACGCCGCTGTTTTCGAGAACCGGTCCATTTGAGTTTACTCATAAGATCCTGCCGCCCCGCTGCCCGCAAAATTCGAGGCAGAGGCCTTACACTCACTACACACTACAAAATCGACGCAGTGATCTCTTTATTTTTATTTTATTTATTTCATTTTTACGTTTGGAAGTAAATAGTTAATTATTGTATGTTAGTATTTTTTTTCACTGTTTAACAGCCGAACAACAACAGACACTTTAACAGATTCTCCGATTGCGCCCACATCCCTTCATTTGTCACAGACCACAAAAAGCACAATAGTCTGTGGAATCAACCACTGCTGATGGATTGCAGGTCGCGGTCGACCATAGATACACAATACACTGTATTTAAATGTAAGCGGTCGATCAGCGTTTTAGTTTTTGAGTATACTTTTATTTTTTCTTTGTATTCTTGTATCATATTAGTTATTTTTAATTTATTATCTCCTTTTTAATGGACATGGCTAAGGTACTATTAGAGTGCATTTTTAGTGTGATTTTGGTAGGTTTAGTCTATTTTTATGCCTTAAAATAATTTTCGTGTGTATGTTTTCTCTTTTTGTAAAGAATGCTGGGTATTTACGCACGAACTTACGAACTTCAAGTATATAGAGAGTACCGGTCATGGGTCATTTAAAAAGCACCTCTTTGCCACAGGAGTTACAGACAGTCCACTATGCAGACCCTGCATGGAGGAAACCGAGACGGCATCTCTCGTGCTCCTTTATTTCCCAGAGGTGACTGCATACAGGGCAAAATAGTTCGGTAACCCAGATACTGTCCGAGAGATCCAGAGATCGCTGCTGGCATTTCTCGAGGAGCTGGGATGGATCGAATAAGGTATTGTCCCACTCGTTACGCAAAATACGCGCAGAGTCGTGGAGTTGCGGATATCGGCCCGTCAAACAATACAATACAATAATCTATGTCAAATTTACCAATATTCATTATCAATCAAATGCCAAAATTACTAAAAAGAAATCTCTGTGAAGGCTCTATCTCTATAAGGCTAGGCGCGCACTGGTGATTTTTGGCACCATGAACTGTCACTGGGCAACGAAACGCGCTCAGTCCGGAAATGGATTTCGTACAGACTGCTGTAATAACTGCTCTTGAAATACAAAGAAGAAAACTAAAACGAAAAAACCACTAAACAATCTTTCAGTGTTAATGCGATACATCCACATCTCATTAACACTGAAAGATTGTTTAAAGGAACATTTTAGGTTCTAAACTACATAAGTATCCTACAAAGTTCATTAATTCTTTTATGATTTTGAAAATGGAGAATTCTTCACAGACCAATCGATGTCAACATGCAATTTTGTGACAAGAGGATCCAGCTGGGCTGGGCAGCGTTTGGGAAACTACGACGAGTCTTCTCGTCATCCATACCGCAATGCTTGAAAACGAAAGTTTTCAATCAGTGCGTCCTACCCTTCATGACCTACGGAGCCGAGACATGGACACTCACGGGTTAGTCCACCAGTTTAAAGTCGCTCAGTGAGCTATGGAGAGAGCTATGCTCGGAGTTTATCTGAAGGATAAAATTCGTAACGAATACATCCGACAGAGAACCAAAGTTATCGACATAGCTCAAAGAATTAGCAAGTTGAAGTGGCTGGCCATATCTCGCGAAGAACCGACCACCGCTGGGGTAATCGTGTTCTTGAGTGGAGACCGCGACTCGGCAAACGTAGTGTAGGACGCTCTCTGACCAGGTGGGATGACGATCTGCGAAAGACTTCAGGCAGATGCTGGATGCGGCAAGCTGAAGACAGGGCGCTATGGCGCTCATTAGGAGAGGGCTATGTCCAGCACTGGACTAATAAAGTCTGATGATGATGATAAAACATAACTATATATGTATGTGTTCGGGATGGAATTCAATTCAATTCACAGACACTGCGAAGAGGGTATGAATGTCCGCTTAGCAATGTACGTACAAATCAAACGTATTGGAACATGACCTGTGTAAACATAAGAAATTATTTGTATATATTATTACTTCATTTCACCACAAGGATCTGTACCATGGCAATGACAGAAAATAAAACTGATTGAAGATGTACTTTTAACTAACCAAATATTGTTGGCAACACAACATTTACTTTGATGTATCTATTACTTACGTCACTACTGTACAAAAAACCGGCCAAGTGCGAGTCGGACTCACTTAAATATTTAAATACAATAAATGGAACACACGTTCTTTGTATCCGATCTGCATTAGCTGGACAAGTTCCCCAACAAATACTAATATAATTTTATTTACCTGCTTTTTTTTGTTCTAGTGTTCTGGTCGGAAATAGGTGTATTATAATTTCGTACCACAATCATCTTTATAAATTAATATCCAATTAATATTTTTTTTATATAATACTAGTGCCTTCTTTACCTCATCTATTAGTAATCCATTATCAATGACATCATCTTGTGGAGAAGCTGCCATCGTAACAATGGAAATATCAAAGCCGCACGCAATACACGTGTATTTCGTGCGTGTCCACCGGCCGAGAGGCAAAATCTCTCCTTGTGAGCGCACTGCCATAATAATATCACGGTAATATTATCATACAGTATTACAACTTCATACAAACGGACGAAACGCGAGCAATACCTACGCGCCTCGATCCTGGGTTGCGCTCGGGGTGAAGACAGTCACGGCTGTACCGCAGTGTCGAACGGACGGTGTGTCGTTTTTTTAACAATAACCGCGTAATAGTACAGTGGTAATATACAGTGGGGTGACAGTCAAGTGAGCTAGTGTTGCCGGCCACAAGGAACTATTTGTAATCATATTGTCACCGCGTCACCGTAATCAGTGCACTCCCATATCTTCATAGCACTCGGCTGGGATAATTAGCAGGGGGAATAAATATTAAATATCAATAAAGAGTCAAAACAACAAAGATACTGATTGATTATTGCTGATAGTGCTATGACATTGCTTATGTGAAAATTAATTATTGATTCTGCTACGAATTCACTGACATTATAGCTTTGTCTGCGAAAGACTGCAGGCAGATGCTGGATGCGGCAAGCTGAAGACAGAGCGCTATGGCGCTCATTAGGAGAGGGCTATGTCCAGCAGTAGGTAGACTAGTATAGCCTGATGATGATGATGATGATAGCTTTGTCGATTGGAAACAACTTTAGTTGCTTTTCAATTTCACATAATTAAGCTGTCTCCAACATTTCACTAAACAATTTTGGATATAAATGCAGCCCCACTCCTATGCAGGCAGAGCTGACTTTGATCTCACCTGTTTCTAGAGAAATTATCTGCCATTCGCGAAAACACGTTTTTATTATGAACATTACTGTTTTCAGAATATAAAGGGAAGCCAATGTTAATATTCTATAGCTTATGAAATAGGGTTTACAACTATCGGTCGTTTTTAAACTTTAGGTCTCTGAGGTATCTCTTTTGTGCTTTAATTGCAACTTCGTTATGCGTTGAGTTTCTCCGAAAGATAATCTCATGTTGACTCATACATTAGGTACTTTAAAAACAGATTTAAAAAACTCTTTCACTTATAGAAAGCAACACTATCAGCGAGTAACATAGGGTATATTTTATTTCCAAAACAACGCTTTAAAGGGGTTGGAGGTGATATTAAAGTTCGAAGGAAACTATCTCAAGATTTAAAAACTAATCTTGAGATAATTTCCTTCGAAATTTTATAGCTACTTCAAACAAGCCTACCAAATAAGACAAGAAAAACAACAAGAACAAGTTTAAGGCGGACAGGACCAGGACGCATAATATGTAAAATATGCCATAAATTAATTACGTAAGTAAGTATTCATAAATATAATTACCTTATACACCCCATACAGGAGTACTCCAGTGAGTGCCAAGTACACTAAGCTGATAACGAATAACGCCACTGACAGTATGAGGAGTTCAACATGATCAAAAAGATCTGTCTCAACTAACTGTGGCATCATTATGATGGTTACTATTGTAATGCCTGTCAAGGCACATAGGATACCGTTTATTGCCTGTAAAAATTAACAAGCAATCAAGAGTAGTATTCAGACTCTGGGCAACACGATTCCCTTTGGTAAGTCAAGGGGTATCGTGTTGCCCAGTGACCGGACTGTGCAAATCAGATACTGGTATTCAGTTGTATCTGATTAGACCGGAAACTGACACCAGCATAGTAGGGTTGGCTAGGCTATAATGATGATGAAAGTGAAGATTATTTTGTAACGCCCTTTGAAAATAGTAACTATAATAAGTATGAATCAAGGATGCTTACCAGGCTGATATACCCGATAATCAGGTTTCCTGTCCTCAGGTTTGCGGCAAAGCAACAGTTATTGACCTCGAGAACCATTATGAATCTATAAACAAGGAATGCATTATAACATGTTTGCTTACTCGGGACGGAAAAATACAAATTCCGTTAATCATTATTGTTCTGCTCTTGAAAAGAACTCAACATACTTTTCGAAACGACAGGTTATAATGAAGTTGGTTTGACAGGATAAACGTCTTATTTTTTAAGGCGCAATCGGTACTTGTATTTTTTTTCAATGTGCCGGAAAAGTTTGTCAAGATAATGAATCTTAGAAATGAATAAAATGGTTTCGAGGTTTACAAACCTCATAGTGTTCCTTCGTGCCCTCCAGCCACAACCTCAACACCGGAACCATTAGGTACCTAAACTTTGTCAAAACATTTCAAATTTTAAAAAATCGACATATCGATATTTTACAGAGGATTCCCCGGGGCGCGAGACGGTCTGTTGCACTAAGTTTAGCACGATGTTTCCGTCTTGTGACCCAGGAGAACTCTTACTTCTCTCTCTTTATTACTCTATATTTATGTCTTTATTGATACCAAGCAGCTAAAATTGGTGACCCTTTAACTATTACATACAGTGTGCCCCCAAGGCTCATTTGGCTCCCCTTTTATTCCTACTTTACATAAAGTGTCCACAAAATTGGTCTAAAAGCTGACCTAACATTATACGCAGATGACACGTGTTTGTTTTACTTCGGCCACTCAATCGATACTATTGTTACGCAAGCACAGAACGTTTTGGACTTACTCAACCAGTGGTTTCAACATAATCTTCTCACCACTAATACAGCTAAAAAAATAAAATTGGCAATCAAACCATAAATAAAATAGATCAAGAAAAATACTTAGGACTCATTTTGGATAGCAAATTGACATGGCTCCCACATTTTCAAAAATAAATAAATCAAAAATACAATCACTCAACGATACCTCGTAGGGTACCCTACGAGGTATCGTTCGTTGCTTACCACGCCAAGTTCGCTATTTAATCTACTTCTCACTTGTTAAGCCGCATATTGACTACCTAGTGGAAATATGGGGTAGGTACCGTTGCTAAATCACATACGAACTTACTACAGACTGCTCAAAATAAACTACTGTAAACGTTATTTAACTATGACTGTCTAACTCCAACAGAAACACTTTACAAAAAAAACAGCTATGAATATAACACAAACATACATATAGGATTGTAGGGCAAAATAAACTATGAGTACTTTCTAAATAAAACTTTATTTCTCATTATTTTTCACGCACTACTACGTGATATTCAAATCGCCATCTAGGTTTTTTCCTCCCCAGACATACCTCTCTTTCATCCGCTGCGTTCAATTTTAACAATTTTTGCTGCGTTCATGCTCTAGTATAATACAGCTTTTTATAACACATGCATTCTAATTCGAAAAATATTAAATAAAATTATAATCGTCACAAAAAATAAAAAAAATAAACGTAAATTTGAGACGTGAACAAGACTTTTTACAACTACACCCAACCCGCACAAACTACGGAAGAATAACTATCGTGAACCAAGGATCTAAATATTTCATAAGTTACAGAGATACCTCAAAGAACCTAAATCCAAAACCACTTTTAAAAACCTACTTAAACCAATTTGTAGTAAAAAAATCAAATTCCCTACAATAATGTCGAGCCACATCCCGTTACCGTTTAACTGTTTTACACGGATACTTATTTCCATGTATCGAACGAACAATTTGTCCACAATGTTTTTGTAATCTACCTGCAAAACATTCAGATCGATGCCTAATTTTGTAATACCAACTTTATTGATCTTTTTAAGTGTTACGTAGTTTTAATAATCTCATGTAAGTGAATAGTGTAATTCTTATGAGAATAGTTTGTCTTAAACCTCAAATTGTAAAAAAATAAAACAATCGTTATCATTTGTGAAAATATTCATCCAGGCGACAGACGTAGAATGAAGACTTTTTTGACTTTGGAACGTAAATCCAAACTGCTCGATGTCACATTTTCAAATGTTGTATATGTTTGTGAACATTTTTCTCAGAACATCTAACAATTCCTATCTTTTTTTAGCAAATGTGTTAGAAAATGTTTGTTAACAATAGTGTGGGAGCATTTGTCTAAACTTGTCCACCTATGTTGGTACCGGCTTAGAACAGGATGCAACTGAATACTATTATTCCACACGGAGCGACTACCTGTTGGACCCCCACAAGTGCTCACAACCTAGTAACTGGGGGGAATATGTTGTAACGATACCTCTCGGTAAGACTGGTTGTCAGGCTTTCGGGTTTCCGTAATAATTGTCAAAGACCTACAAAAAACAGCCGGGACCAACGTTTTGACGTACTTTTTTGAGGCACGTAGGGGAAATCTGGATACGTGAAAGATAGTCACATAGGACACCCATTAACGGACCGTCCTCGGCAAGCGGAGTTTACCCTTAGGTCGACCCGTGTCGTGGGGCTGTTATTATTTAACTAATTATCTACCTATCCATAAAGGGAACATAATTTCATTAAAACCAGCCTAATTATTTGAAGTATTTAATTATGATTTATGAATCACTTAATTAACATATGTTTTACACATCCAAGTATAAATTTTATATTAAGTATACAATGACTTTCGTAAACGCATTAAATACAATTCCAAAAACTTGTTCTTACTGAGACGAAAAAACGTGCTCATTTCTGAAGTTAGACACATCATATTTTAAATAGTCAAGTGGTATCATACCGAGGCACTAGGGAATAATTTATATGTGAACAAGTGTATCATAACTAGGCACGCTTCAGAAAAAGTACGTCATTTTCGAACTGAGTATTTAAAGGCAATTGTCTGAGCCCCGTAGTATAAAAGCACATTTTAGGTATATTTTGAATTCAAAGAGATTCTATAAACAGCCTGCATAATTTTCCCCATTTTTTCTTATTTATTCATAATCTTATACTATTACCTAGCGAGGTAAATGCAACGATAGTAAGACTCCCAAAAAGTATAATAACATTTTTTTTAATGGCACTTTGAAGAAATGAAAATAAAATATTATAGTTAGCATATTTTTGTGGTTTAATAGACATCCTACTATGTTAAATAAAAATAAAGTAACTATTACAATATAATTAAATGTTCTTGTACTGTTTTGTTTAATGAAGACTATTAAAAATGCTTGGTATAAAAAATATATTTCGCAATAACATTTCCGTGAATTTATTTAAATGTGCCTGGTAAATGCAACAAACCAAAGAGTTCTTATTGAAAAATAACAAATTTCATTAATATCGGTGGTGGAAGATTTGTCATTATATAAACTATTGTTATAAAAAATATAATTCTTTGTTGCTAGGTTTGTAACACCAGTCTGATATCATTACTATATTTTTAAAAGTGTCAGTGTGTCTTTCGCAAACTGACTTTTGTAATACAGTAGGAATTAAAAGTACAAAATGTGTACTTAAGTTAGGATTTACATTTTAAAACTGAATATTCATAAATCCAAAGCCATTAATGATAATTTAACTAAACTATATTTGCATATCTGTACCTGCACGAATTATTAACTTACAAAACATTCGTAAAAGTATATTGGTATTTAATTGAAAACTTAAAAAAGGACAAACATCGTACTAGGTAGGTATAAGAAACTTAAACAACTAAACGTAATAACAATGTTCTTACATCAACACTTGTCATGCACAATATTATTAAGATATAAGCTTACACGACAACACGATTGATTCATGTACATGAATGCAAGTCAAATTATTGATTCGAAGCAATTAAAACTCACCACGACGACAACATTTAGAAATAAGTATTCTTATTAATTAAGATTTTAATTATCAGCATACATCATCTGTTTTTAATATCATTTATACATATTTGCGATGCAGTTTTGTTGTTATCTTCAGTTTTTTTTTTATATATATTATAAAAAAATAATTGACATCTAATAATGTAATTATTACATTTACATTTGATGTAATATAATTATTGTCTATTGATAATTATGAGGCAATGAATTTATTTCAAAGGTCATTAATAAGTGAAACTGTCTATTTCATGTTAAATTTATGTATAAAAGCGCATTTGTTAGTAAATTGCTATCGATGTAGCTGATAATTAAATGTTTTACCAATATCTTAGATATTGTTATCATAAATGGCTTAATTAAGCGGTGTTGTAGACTGCTGGCTTGTTGGCGGGGTCATCCATCTTCAGGTAGTAGCTTCTGATCACCAGTAAGAAGTAGATGCTCAGAACTAGAAATAATAAAGAAATATGTTATAACATTGTTTAAACTGTGCTTTTTAATGTTAGAGACTCTCGAGGACAAAACGGCTTAAGCTGCCAATTAATTTTAGGACGAGTATATGTTGATAATTTGGAACTACACACTGACATCTAATGAATATGATGTGCCCAATGACATGCAAATTTATGACATAAAGGAGTCTTGCGATCATTTTTTTTGTTTTTCTTATTTAGTTTAATTTGTTTGTCTGGCAGTTTCAACACTTTATGCAGCCCACGCAAGTGTTCTTTTTTAATATTATTCGTTGAGTCATTTAACTCCATAAGATCTTCTCTTTCACAAAACACACACACATTTATTGCATACTAAAAGAGCATGAGTGCATCTTTCATTTCATTCTTTTTATGTTTTTATTTAATTACTAGCGGACCGATCAGACTTCGTCCTGCCCGTACAGCGCCACCTGCCGGGTCCAATTGTGAATCTAAACCATTCTCGAATCTCCACGAACACACACAAAAAATTTCATCAAAATTGGTCCAGTCGTTTAGGAGGAGTTCAGTCACATACACACGCACACAAGAAATATATATATTAAGATTACACAGCTACATGTTAAAAAATGTACCACAAACGGACGAAGACACTGGCTGCTGTAACACAGGTTGCTACCTAGCTCAGGAGCCAGGGCTTCAAATAAGCATATAATACCAGTATTTTGTGTCAATAAACAAATGTTATAATTATTTTATTAATGATAAGATACTCACGTATAGAGAGGAGATCCCTGACGACCATGCCGGCGTGGACCTGTGCTCCAGCAAAACTAGCGAAGAACATGATGATATACAGCACAATGAAGATCAGCGTGTAGATCAGGTAGGCCTTCACGTGTCTGCGTTTGTTCTGAAACAGAAACATAGATAAAAGTTAAAAACGTACGGGTTGATCGAAGGTTATGCTATGCTTGTCGGGGTCAGTCTGTGGATGAGTGACCGTTCGTAAGTTATCGAGGCTCCTACGCGCCTCGGAAAGCACGCTAAGCCGTTCGTCCCGGCTGTCATTTGTAGATCTTTGAAGGTCATTACGGGTAGTCAGAAGCCCGAAAGTCTGACAACCAGTTTTACCAGGGGGTATCGTGTCGCCCAGTAACTGAGCTGTGGAGGTCAAATAAGCAGTCGTTCCATGTAAAATGGTATTCAGCTGCATCCGGTAAGACTGGAAGCCGACCCCAACAAAGATAGTTGGAAAAGGTTAGGCAGATAATTATGAGATAAACGTTGCCAACTAGGCACCTTTTACAACTAACGGCTGCGTTAGCTAGACGTACACGCGGCGTTTATCCCACGACTTAAGGCCGTTTTTATTCCTAAATGACATATCGCAGGTCGTGAGGAGGTTGTCAGCTGGTTAACAGAGTGCTGGTAACGCATTTTATTTTAAGGAATCCAAAGGATAGTCATCCTTTGTATGCCTTAAAATAAAATGTGGCACCCAAATAGGGCACAATTATATAGTTAGAAGTACAATGATTCTGAAGTTATTAATTGACTGAAACCCACGACTATCAAAATCCAGGATATTGTCCAAATAGTTTGAATGAAGAAAAATTCTGTCCGGAAACCAGCACCTGGGCGTAACTTTACCCGAGCATTTACGTAAAACAGTACCCATGCGTCACTGTCAAACAGTACCCAGGCGTATATGGCGAATTTTACCCGGGCGTATATGGTGAATATTACCCGGGCGTATATGGTGAATATTACCCGGGCGAATATGGTGAATATTACCCGGGCGTATATGTCGAATATTACGCGAGCGTATATGTGTGAAACCGGGCGTATACGTCAAACAGTACGCAAGCCTATCTGCTTAACAGTACCCGGGCGTATCTCTCTAACAGTACCCGGGAGTACCTGTCATACACGTCATATGACGTGTGTCATATGACGGCACGGTTGGCGCAGTGGCTGAGCGATCGACTGCCGCGCCGCGTGTCGTGGGTTCGATTCCCACACGGAACAAATATTTGTATGGCCTACAGGTAGTTGTTCCGGGTCTGGCTGTTTGTGTATGTGACTTTAAATGTTTGTAAACGCACCCACGACACAGGAGAAATTCCTAGTGTGGGGCAACATTCTTATTAAAAAAAAAAAAAAATACAATACACGGGCGTATGCGTCAAACAGCACGCAAGCGTATCTGTTTAACAGCACCCGGTCGTATCTGTATAATACTAAGATTTGAAAAGGTACTATCGACCGGTGAAGTAATGAAGACGTTGTTCATCAAAGCCCAACAGTTTAAAATAAGTAACTAAGTAGGTATAAACAAAATAAGAATAAAAATTACCTGATGCAGCCCAACTAGCAGGACTATAGTGAATGCCAGGAAGAGGATGAGGAAGACGAGCATGATCGCAATTACTGCAAATAAGACGGCTCCCATTGACTGCGTATTCTCATCCTTACCCTGCGAGGTGACTACGCCAGCCGCGGCTAATCCAAGGATCGACATCAGAATCATGATAATATTGCCAATCTGAAAAATTGATAAAAAATGTGAATAATATTGTTGATGTAGTATAATGGAAAAGTTCTATGCCCGCAGCAATATGCTCAACTATACGATTGTAAAACGCCCTGAAGCGCTTGCCACGGCACGCTGGCGCGTAGCTTTAGCAGGCAAAGCGTGGATATTACGCCTCGTGGGAAGCCAGCATTATGTACAACAGAAAACAGCTGGTACTGCCTCAATGGTCTAGTGGTCGGAAGCGCTACTGCTGCGTACGAGGTCCTAAGTTCGATTCCCGAATTTGTTGTGTGAATGCGAGTGTGGCTTCAGAGATGACGGCAAATAGAAATGTATGCTGCGCCGAAACCAAATAAATAGGTATAAGGGCAAGAACATGATGATGGTGATATGCGAAATATTATCTTGTACTAACGAGCGCACATTGGTTACCAATCCGGCCGTCAGTCCTTAAGACAAAAAGTGGTGGCGTGGTTTTACACACACACACAGGTTGTTCCAAAAATACCTTTTAGTAATAGTTAATTTTAAATGTACGCTGATTGACTGGCCGAATACACATTGAAAACGAAGATGGGTATGACTTAAATATGTATGGTAGAATCAAGGATGCTCACCAAGTTCAGATACCCGATGATCAGGCATCCCGTCCTCAGCTCTATGCAGAAGCAACACTTGTTGAACTCGAGAGCCATTATGAATCTGTAACAAGGAAATAGATAACATTAGTTTGTTTAATAAGGACAGATAAATTGTAACCCTTTGCTCATATTGTGTTAGTGTTAAAAATAATCATGTACCAACAACAAAATCAATGACAGATAAATAGTTGGTCTGACAGAGTAAACGTCAAGTTTTTTTTTGTAATGGTGCGCGGCCCAGGTCAGGCGCGTTCTCAGCCTAAGACTGGCGGGGACTTTGGGGGGTAAACAATACCTATAATAAAATGAATAAATTAATGGCAACACAATATAATAAAATAAATAAATTTAAAAAATGATAAATGAATACTAGAAATCACAGAACAATTGGAAGTATTTTTGTTGTCTATCTTGAAGTTTCTCAAAAGTTTATTTTAAGGTTTGTCAATTGACGTGCACGATTTGGGGGGTGGGGGGGGGGATGTCCACTGGGATCCCCGCACCATCCCCCCTCTCGGTCCGCACTATAGTAATCTATGATATACCGTAGAGGTGTGTCAAGGTCGCAAATCAATATTCTTCTCGTTAAAATTATGTACAAATGTAAAAATAATAATATAATGTAATGATAATAAAATAATATATTCTTCACTAAATAATGTTAGTTTTAATAAAATCATATTCTTATAGGTATTATTATAGATAGTTTTACTGTGTGGTAGATAATTTAAAAACAAGATGGTGCCTTTCTGATTGATCATGTTGTTAAGCGCAAAACTCGAAAACGGCTGGACTAATTCGGCTAACTCTTTTTTTGTTGTGTTTGTTATTGTAATGAATAAGTAAATAATGCTGGACAGTTAAAAATGGAGAAGGTTTTAATGAATAAACAAACTAAGAAATTTTCCCGGAACATTCGAAAATGTAAGAAAACTTAGCGACTATTTTAACTTCGCGCGTTTGACACCGCAGGGCGCAGCTAGTTTATAATAATATAAGACAAGAAGCAGCCTAATATTGATAGTAATGTGTTGTATTGCTACATGACTGCATTTTAGTGTTTAAATATACGTATAAATAGTGGTTGTGTGTAATTTACAGATGCCAGCATCACCACATCAGGCTACCCCAAGCGGTTAAATTGCCCCAATTGAATATGAACCTTATTCTTTTGAAATAAAGTTAATAAACTATCAAAGAAGTTTGACATATTGGTGTAGCTTGATGTGTGCTGATAGCCTCTGTACCTATTAGAGTTACTGGCGAAATATGAGTGTTAGTTACTATAGGTGCACCTCAGCTCCACCCTTCGGGTTATGCAGGCATGTTGTTATGTTATGTATGTGTAAATAGTAAACAGAATACGTTGCTTTGTATTAATCGGGAAATCATGGAGCTTATCAAACGCTGTCATGGAAATAACGTCGCTATTACGAAACTTGTCTTATGTTATTTTGAATGCTGTTATAGCTGAGAATAAGATTCACATCTGTTCATAAAGCATCATTCGTGTGTTTCTATCGCATCAGTAGAGTCCCGTGGCCCTATTAAGAACACTCCCATAGGAAGCCCCCATTCTTGAGAAGTGAGGCTGCAGTTATTTATAGAAATTATGACTATCAGGAATGTGCGCCACATCTCTACTCGCCATCTGGGAGCGCAGTACACTATAGTGTTACGTGCTAAGTCGTTACACGAAATATTTTTATGATGCTTTGTGGCTGAATGAAGGGGATTTTACACTATTGTAATAATACAAAATGACAATGTACAGACGCAAACACATCAAGCTATCCCAAACTGTATCCTATACTTCTGTAATAAAGTTGAAAACATATCCAATAAATTTTCTCTGTACTCAATACAAACATTGTGAACTATTGTTAGCTTATAAATTCAACGGTACAGCAGAATAGAACTTAAAACATACAGTTATGTGAATCATATCAGGTTTGTATTTTAAAGGATTCGATTCTAATTAAGTAGGTATCGTTTTACGTTTTTATTCTTTAGATGTTGAGAACAAACTAGGTATACTTAATAGCGCTAATGAACTTATGTAATACGGGTGTTTAAAATCAAATCGTCGTGGCAACTGACCCCATTACACGTTATCGATGCCTCTCAAGAATAATACATTAAAAAAGAACTACGCGCCAATATCAACAGTTTAGTAACCTACTCCTCCGATCCCAGATGATGATCTCATCTGACATTGAACAGAGCAAACTAAAATGTATATCTAGGTACTTAAAAATATTTAAGATAATAAAAGGAACGTGCCCGCGTCACAAATTAAAATTTCATCTATCTTAACTCTTACAATTGGCTCCTTTAATTAATCCTGGGAACGTACCATATCTGGTACATATTAATTAAAAACATGGCATTCATAAGGAATAAAGTTCCGTGTTCATTGGGAATTTTGAGCTTTTTAATTTAAGCGGGAAAGAATTCCAGCATGTGGCTGGCTGGACACATTACGCAATGTCGCTCATGTTGCCAGATAATGATTCGTATTCTTGGTAAACAAAATTTGTGCAACATGTTGCCAGCATTATTCCATGTTGTGTCAAATGCAAATAAGTTCGTGCAACTTTTTCTAAACCTCCTTCATATAGGTTACTTTTCTTCTTTACGCGCAAATCATTTATCCTTTTGACATTTGCATTGAACTTTGGATGACGGCGTATCATTTAGATAAAAATAGCGCATTTAGATTCTCTAGTTTATATGGTTGTTCGTGAAATGACGTAATAGAAATAAGATTTTGGGTGGCCTAACGCTGACGTGCGAATAACATGATCTAAAGTTGTATGCCAGTACATCGGCAGAGTTGGCGCAGTGGCTGAGCGTTCGGTTGCTGCGCTGCGGTGTCGCAGGTTCGATCCCCGCACGGCACAAATATTTGTATGGCCTACTGGTAGTTGTTCCGGGTCTGGCTTTTTGTGTATGTGAGTTTGAATGTTTGTAAATGCACCCATGATACAGGAGAAATTCCTAGTGCGGAACAACGTTTTTTTTAAAAAAAAAAACTGTCGTAGAGAAAAAAGCCGCCCAACTGTGTGTTTGGCCATGCACAGTAAATATCCTTCTAGTCGGAATGAGTATTATAAACACTGATTTTATTCACAGCAAAAACAAGTTTGTCTTTCATAGTATTTCCCGCAGAAGCTGTACAAAACAAAGTTATTGCTGCGGGTGTAATTGAAATTATCGCATATCTCACCTACCGGGTGCCCACACGCAAATTTGTACTGTTTTTTTTTATCAATACTCGGCTACATGCCACCACAAATTATACTGTCCGTAATTTCACAAAGCTATGTTTAGCGATGCATAATTCATAACAAAAGGATAAACACTTTGAATGGAATACGCACACCCAATGTACAGACGCCAGCACATCAAGCTACCCCAAACTGTCAGATTTTTCTAATTGAAAATTAACCTTATTGTTTCGTAATATAGTTGAAAACCTATCAAAAAAAATTGACACATTGTGATACCTTGATGTGTTCTGTACAGTCAACCGTACGTTTGTGGTTGTTATTACAATTACAACTTGACCTGTTCTCGCGTAATATTCTGTTTCAATAAAATGCAATTTCAGCTTACTTATGCTGTTTTTTTTTACCATTGGCGTGTGGCCTACTGTACACTTTAAAACAAGCTTTATTTATTGATATACCGGTTATAAATAATAAGTAGCAACTCAGGATTGAGTGGCTGAAAACATCTGTTGGTTAGTTTTGTGTAAAATTCAGTTTTGTTTACTTACGTACTTATAGTAGCATTTGCTAGGGCAGAAGAATGATAATACTAAGAACTTATATGAGCTTTTGCAATGTTTTAAAAGCTTATAATTACATCTCATAACATTACGTCTGTCCCCAAAGGGTTGGGCAGAGTAGCACCTATAATAACACCCACATTAAAATTTATGCAGTTATATTATTCCTTATAAGTAATAGTATATTTGTGTACTCTTATTACAAATTTCCCTAATATTCTGGGAAGCAATGCGGATGAATTTTTTGATGCCCTATGATTATTTATTTTATTTTATTTCTTCATATATTAATAATTGTATAATTTTAATAAAATAAATTTTATTCTGGGAATCATGAATAATCTTTTAAAGGTTACCAAGCAAACTGGTATCGAAGTTATACCTAACTTAACAACCATTAAATTTTAGAATTTACTTATTAAGAACGAGTCTACAGATATAATAAGCACAAAATAAATCTAAAAGCAACAAGTATGGATTGTAAAACAAATTTCTGTGCAACGGAGTAACTCTAGACCCCACACTAGGATACCCTGTGGATCTAGTATCCTAGTATTTGATGACACAATCGTATGTAATTGCACGTAGTAGTTCACAGTTAGGTCCTAATTAGGTAAGAGTGATACTTAAATCAACTTGATGTCTATTGGTTCAATAACTAATTCAGCCTAGTCTTCTATTGGTATAAAATAATAGTTTTGTATGACCAAAAGAGACCCTAACAGCTGATCTAGTCTCAACTTTTGTCCCAATACCTATGTGTTTAATTAAATATTACGGTATATCATCATCTACCTAGCCTTTTCACAACTATGTTGGGGTCGGCTTCCAGTCTAACCGGATGCAGCTGAATACCACTGTTTTATATAGAGTGACTGCAATGAAAACTGATACTGACTGACATGCAAAAAAATGTTAAGGTTATGATTACAATGATATGTGTGCATGTAATGTTCTATTGAACTACCGAAGTATATATTATTTTAAATCAAACGCTATGCTTGCATGCGGCGCACGCGTCGCTATCATCGTCACATAAACACAGTCTAAGAGCAATTAAGTAGCAATGTAATACGCATCAGATTAAGTAACTAGAAATTGTTTGTGCCAAATATGGCACTACAAATGCCAATTAAAAATAAATATGGTCGATTCATCTAACACTGGCCATAACCATATGCTGTGCAGGGTAGCTCAAGGTATCACTTTGCATTTTATTGCCCATGGAACAAAATTGAATCATCGTCCATTAATCACGTGAGTCACGAAGGGGGGGAGGGAAGAGGTTCGAAAAAAGTTGATAAAAATACTGTTTTTCGTTTTAAATACCTTGTCCTAAAAAAATACTCGTGATTTCGGATTGCGAGGGGGGATAGTCTAAACCTCACCACGTATCACGGGGGGCAGGGATGGGGGAAGGGGGGGGGGGGCAGTTCAACATAATTTGCAGCCAAAACATTGCTAAATGCATTTCAGCTGCTGCAGCCTGGCTGCTTGACTGCCCAATGCACGGAAGCACTAACACTACCACTTTTTGCGTGACATTACTCTACTATCAGATTGTATGGTACCCAATCCCCCAGAATAGCTCTCAACACCAAAGTCTTCACGGGGAGATATTTTGTAAAATAGCATTGCCTGGACTTTAAATTAATATCAATCTGCAATCGCTAACCCGTCTTGAGAAAATGTGGTGATTAAAGGCCACAGGAGTCACGACACGTCAAGGGATTTTTGTGATACAGATGATTTCGAATCTTATTTAACACTGTTAACGTTCACATTTCCTTGATACGTCACAGCCTGCTTTGGCATTCTTCTGCACGTTCTGGCATGCCGTGGCATACCGAAATGCGAGCTCTAAGCATCATAAAATAAGATCTCAAATCATTTTCGCTTACTAAAATCCCTTGACGTGCCGTGCCGCCAATGGGCGCCGGCTTTTACGTTCGTGCCTACTCTGTATGAGAAGAAAATTGACAGTTATAGACTGGTATCACTTCGACTATTATAAAACGAGAAAAACATTAACACTGATTCCAAATTGTTTAATTAAATAAGTTATACATAGGTAATTAGAACTGATTCCAGATTGTTCGGCAAGCTAATAAAACAGACTGATTTCACATTCATAAAAGTAATAACTAGTTTACTTATTAAAATACCTGACGATGAACGAGTACTAGGCACGCACAGGTTTTTAATTATAACAAAGTGGTTACTCACCACCAATTAACAAAATCTTCGGATAGCGGTTATTAAAGCGATTAATGGTTTTAAAAGGATGTCTCCTACCTCTTTCACAGATACGCATAATATATTTGCAGTGCCCGTGATTTTCCCCGTGTAGAATTTTACAAGACTTGAGTTTTCAGTTTTTTGCGCGGAACCCTAATTATTGTTCCATAATAAAAGTAGCGTTATCACATTAGCTATCTGCCAGTAAAAGTTCTGTCAAAATCGGTCAAGCAGTTTCGGAGATTACCTCAAACAAACAGACAAAAAAAAAACATGGATTTTTTTGGATTAATTGTATTTATATGTATTATTTTCTTCAAATGGATTTAGTAAAAAGTTGTTGTTTGGATATTCAAACAGAGACTTCAGTTTTATTTATTTTTATAGATGTATTGTGGCGTTACTTATATTTAATTGCGTTTGATCTATTCCAACTATGTTAGGGTCTGCATCCATTCTAAGGCTGTCTGTTCATTGAAGCGGAGCGAGGCAACGGAGAAATGTTATCCAATACGGTACTATCCTTAAAAATTCTGTTTGGTCCCAAAGTTGGATTACTCAAAAATACTAGACACGTATTTTTTCTTTTGTCACGTAAACCAAAAATGACGACGGTATAGTGTGTTGAAATTGCGCGTGACGCTACGCCGTGCTACACTTTTCGTTAAAAGTGTAGCACGGCGTGACGTCACAAGCCCCTTCTCCTGAACTTACGTGACGTTACCGTGTATCGTATGTCAGACTTCCCAAGCATGCGAGTACCCGTAACGATCGTGAAGATCTGCACGTGACAGCTGGAAGCAATGGCTTAAAGTGCCTTATCGATGCACTAAAGGATCTGTTTGAAATGGATGGACACCCATCTACGGACTAACCTCGGCAAGCATAGCTCGTGTGCAAGTTATAAGTGAAATAGGTACCTATGTGGCATCATTAGATCAAAACAAATCATTTTATCGAACGAATTCAAAAAGCAGAATTCAAGAATAACCCGTATGACGCAGATTTCAGTATTTGTGTAGGTACTTATTTTTAAACTAGGTACCAGCCGCTTGCGTTGAAAAATAAATCCAGGTTTCAGTTCAGCGCTTCGTTGCGTGTTTTGTGTACACTCAAGCACATTGGTAATCGCTGTTTTTACTACAAAAACATTTTTTTACTAGAATAGTGGCGCTGTCAAATTATTAATTGCTGCAGTCGACTGTGCCCTCATTTATCAAGTCGCTAACTTCGTCGGTGATGTCACAGGGGCGTGTGAGCGAACATGAATTCATAATGTAATCCAGCTTTTGTAAAGGCCGACTGCCGGTTTTCACTAACACTAAACGACACAAAGCAAATTAGTCTTCTTTTATTATAAAAATATTGAGCAATCACTCGGTAGTATAATCACCGGCACGTAACTTGGCAAGAGTCGTTAGATGCGCACAAGGCGTTTTTTAGGTCTCTTTGGTAGTCAAGCGGGACGCGGGGTATGAGGTACGTCAATCCGAGCGCGCGATTGGTGCAACAGTCGACAGTTGCCTCCCGAACTCCCGATTACACTTGCGTGCACGAAAATTGTACCCTTTGTTTTTGTTGTGTTTATGTTAAAGAGTTATTGTTATTGTTTTTAAATTTAGTTTTTGTTACGAGTTGATATTATTGTTGTAGTTTTAAATTAAAAAATTAAGGCAAAAAAAGGTATGCCTTTTTTCGCATACTTTTTGAGCATACTTTCCTCGTATGCATATTATTTATAACTCCCAATAAACTTTACGAATTCCACTCCCTTCTTCAACTTTCTTCTAATCAGATATTATTAAATATAAATGATGGCAATAACCATAAAATAATGACGATCAATAAAAGTCACCACTTTTTTGTTCCACTAAGTGCACGATGCGCGAACTTACCCCCACTACGGCAAAACCTTGCCAACTTACTTGCCGGTGACTATATGTGTACTTACAAAAATCTATTATTCAGCGCGACAGTTTTGTTTCACAATACTATTTATTGTTTTGTTTTTCAGTATTATTTTTAGTATACTAGATTTCGCATTAGGTTAAGTAAAAAGAGCGATAAGAAAATTAATGAATGAACTATAAGTAATATTGAATAGAACTGGAGAAGTGCGACCCTGACAGGCACACCGAGGGTCCCGTACAAACCTAACGTTTTTACGAAACCCTCGGTATGCCTGTCATTGTAATTGTGCTAGTATCAAAATATGTCGCATTCGTCGTACTTTTTTATTGCGTGCGCATAAATGGACTTAGAAGCTTGATTGTTTTATAGCCCCAAGGGAATGTAGTATTTATATCAGAGTTAAATTGTCAAATACGTAATTTGATATTAATTTCAATCTGACTCCACGCGCCCCTGAGAAAAAGGGTCTTGACAAACGGACGGACGGATACCATAAGGTTTGGTGGTATGGTGTTTTTCCTTTTGAGTAACTTTTTTTTAGGTAGGGCCACTCGCAGTTCAGCACTATAAGGATGTTTACTGCTTAACCGGTCGATCCTGTGGTGACCTTACCAGAAGGCCCCCAGCCAGGGCTTTTTGAGTAACCCTAAAACTAAAATTGGATGGGATAATTACTGTCGAGACCATAAAAAATAACTGAACTACATTCATGGAGCTTGAAATACTTTTTATTATATAGTAATAATATTATATTGACGACCGATGTGGCGCGGCGGGCGAAGGTCCGCCTGCGACGCAAGAGGTTGCGGGTTCGATTCCCGCCTTGGGACAAATGTTTGTACAATCTACAAACATTTGTTCCGGGTGTTCTGGGTATTTCCTATGTATAATAAAAAATATCTATATATGTAATGTATTGTATTAAGTATATCAGTCATCTAGTACCCATAACACAAGCTCTGCTTAGCTTGGGGCTAGATGATGCTGTGTGGATTGTCCAGCAATATTTATTTATTTATTATTTATTTATTACTGATGTACAGAGGCCAGCACATCAAGCTGCCCCAATGTGTCAAATTTCTTTGATAGTTTATCAACTTTATCGCAATAAAAATAAGTTTCATATGTAATTGGGAAAATCTGACAGCTTGGAGTAGCTTGATGCGTTGTTGTATATATTCTCTCGAGGCGAAAAAATGAAGCTTATGAAACTCAAATATTTTCCGAGAAATCGCGAAGCGTTTGGTCGACTCTTCACGGGACCAGAGGGCTGGCCTTTTTATGGCCAAAGAATCAGCATCGCCATTAAACGTGGCAATGCTGGCAGCCTTCTGAGCACTTTTCCCTTTGACAGTGATGCGGATGAATTTTTCTTGATTATTTATTTTATTTTATTTTTTCATGTATTAATATTTTCGATTGATAAGACTAGGTTTATTAATGCTTGCTAACTAATGAGTTAATGGTGATTGCTATAACAGTTCAACTCGTGACATCATCGGACAGTTCGGTAAACTGCCATTTAATTGAATTAATCATGTGGCAGTTTCGGAGCTGTTTCCCAATTAAAACTCAATTATAACAGTATGACCACCAATTGTTTGAAATATTTCTTTTTGTCGTGAAACGCAATTGAGGTTTTAGAATTTTAAAGATACTTTACTCAAATTCAAATTCTTATTTAATTATTTATTCGTGACACAGATATAATGTACTTACATGTGCATGGTGTCAAATATAAAAAAGTATTACTATGGCCTTCAATTCCCGCCTATATACAAATGTTTGTACGATCTACAAAAAAAAAAATCCGGGTGTTCTGGGTATTTGCTATGTATAATAAAAAATATCTATCTATGTAATGTATTGTATTAAGTAAATCAATCATCTAGTACCCATAACACAAGCTCTGCTTAGCTTGGGGCTAGATGATGCTGTGTGGATTGTCCAGTATTATTTATTATTATTTTATTTACATTTATTTAACACTTAAAGCACACACATGTACAGAGGAATTAATGATAAAATAATAATAAAAATAATGACTAATACTATTACTATTGCTTAATGCGGGAATAATCACTTTTGACAACATTTCCAAGTAAAATGAATCGGTCACATTCGTCGTATATGGTGTTGTTTATTTCAGTAACTACTAAGGCTATCTTGTATAAATATGAATCAGTGAGCAAGTGAAATAAATATACAATTATTTCACAAAATATTTTTTTATTTAATTAACTATGTGCAACGACTTTTACAATGGAAGCAGCAATACTATTCTGTTAAAATCTAGTGCTAGGTAGGGATTGACAGTTCTCTTCACCCTGACTTCACCTAAGTATTCGCGGGGAGACTTTTACACAATACACCGACTGGTCGAAAATATTAATCATCTGCCTAGCCTTTTCCCAACTGTGTTGGGAACCTCTTCCAGTCTAACTGGATGCAGCTGCATAACAATATTTTACATGGAGCCTATCTGACCTCCATAACCCAGTTACTGGGCAACACGAGACCCCTTGATAAGACTGGTTGTCGGACTTTCGAGCTTCTGACTACACATAAAGATTGTCAAAGATCTTTAAATGACAGCCACGACCAACGGCTTTACATGCTTTCTGAGGCACGGAGAAGTATCGATATGTTACCAACGGTCACCCATCCAAAGAGTGACCTCGGCGAGCGTAGCTTAACCTTCGATCAACCCATGCAGACAAGCAGTACTATCTCCCCGTGACAATGAAGTGAGCTATCATTGGGATGACAGCTCACTTCGCCTTCACAAATGCTAGGTAGGTATTGACAGTTCACTTCAGGCTGACTTCACCTAAGTATTCGTTGGGAGACATTTACACAATACAAGCCGAAAATATTGACCTTGAAAATTAATTGTAAGTCACCCCATAGCGTGTGAACATATCGTTACGTATGATTAATTGTAAAGAGGATGAGTGACAGATGCGACAAGGGCGTCATTTCCACTATCAATCATAACGACACTCCATGTTTGGTCATGAAAAAATGACCTTGCATTCATTTGTTTAATTGTAATGGATCATGCAAAGCATTGAACAGAAACTACATGGGTTAGTCGTGCAATTTGTTCATGAACAACGTTGTGGTTTAAAATAAGATCAATAGAATAGAATAGGTCTTCAGTTGCACTGGGAGTAGTAAACAGTAGTAAAACAAATATATAAGGCTCGTAGCACATGCCGTTCTGTAGTCTCTGCGTATCCCCATGGGAATAGAGCGTGGGTTTAGGTTTCTTTTGGAAATCGTAGATGCATTTGACAATATTTTTTTCTATTAGAAAAAGCGACAACTAACGTAAATGTGATAAACTGGTAACCTTTACTAGTTAAAAGTGGGTAGGTATGACGAATGTACGACCTTTTATGATGACATCAGTGAGGTCGGCGATTTTATAGCGGCCATTAAGGACGCCCCCGTCTCTTGTAGCTATTCACTGACATTCGTGATAATCACATTTGGTAATGGTAGTTAAACATGGAACATCGCATATCACAGTGACCTTTGTTTCTGCGTAAATGTGATCAATGTTTTATTTTAGAACACTTCGAAATCATTTGCGAATAACTTTTAGGGTTCCACAGCGAAATGGTAAAACGGGACTTTGTGGAAATAAAAATACATTTATTAAGGACACGCACAGGAAATATAAACACCAAAAATTAAAACTGAACAAACAAAAGAAAAAGAAATCTGTGCGAGGCCAAAAAGGCTCCTATCCTCCTCGGCATAAGCTGCAGTATTTAGACAAAGAATATATAGAAATAATTTATGGTGCGACTTCGTCTGTCTGACACAGCTACTTATTTCAAGAACTGGTAATGTTATCGACTTGCGGTATCGAATAGTCATTATCACTGCATGAACTTGCATAGCGATGAAAGAAAAATGTATTTTTTATTCTCTATACACACCATTTTTAAACATTCTCCTGCTACGGTATGGAACCCTCAGTGAGCGACACCTACCCGCCCTTTACCGTTTTTTTTGACGAATAATAACGGCATCACGAACATATCTACACTTTAAAAATGGATACAATTTTGTTTGTAATTTGTGTTGTTTCAAAACTTAATTAAGCAGAAGTGGCAAATTACCATATAGGTATTAACATGAACAAACTCCAGTGTTATCCTTAATCACCACACAATACAAATTAAAAATCATTTACCTATAATTATTTATAATTAATAACATTTTCCCTTCAGCAGAGAAAAACCGGAAAATCGTATAGCAGGAAAATTCTTAGCTAATATCGATTGATGTAAAAAATACTGAATACCTACCGAATGCATTATTAAAATACATCGTTATCTCTATATGACGTTATTTACGTCCGTTGCTATTATTTTTGAAATTAAATAAGTAACGAGGGGAGATGACTAATATAATATCACAAAAAATATTGTATGTATAATTAGGACGGATATAGCGTGTAGGTACCTACCGTAAACACGATAATAGCACAATATTATAAGTCAGTATACATACATTGCTGCATGTATATATAGCCCGCCACATTATACCCAAACCACTGCGACTCCTGAAAACTAGAATCAACAGTGGCGACCACCAGAAAAGCGTCGAGACAATGAAGCCCGACGAGACCCGGAGAAACGATTCAACTGTTTTAGATGCCGCAACGAAATTAATCAGAAAAGAACCGCGGAGGAGTTAGAAAAGTACAAAATTGCTGCGTCTATAAATTAAAGTTCCTATAGGTATACAGGGTGGAAGGGACGCATATACGGATACCATGAGTTCAGTACATAATTCTGGATCCCCCAGCGTTGAGATTTTTCGTCGGCTTTATATTAAGGTTTTAGGTGAGTTTTTAACTTAAAACAACTTAAAACTGCATAAGAAAATCATCATTTCTATCTCAAAAAAAGTGATTTTTTAAAGAGACTTTCCGTCTCTCATTAAAAATCTCATTGGGTTATGTACAAATCATGATTTTGTATACCTAGTTTACATGAAAAAATAATATCAGGAAAAAACGTAGAATTTACAGGAATATTTCAACGGAATGCGGGTCTCATCATATAAGTATCAAACTAATGGTATCAGTTTGTCGTGGATGAACTTTCCACCCTGTATAATCAATGCCTCGTTGGTCTGGTGGTCGGCAGTGCGTGGTCCTGGCCTCGATTCCCAGATCGGACAAAGATTTTTCGATACAACGGGGTGACGTCATGTAACTTGATTTACTTACTTTCAGGTCACTGCTGCCTGAAGGTTGTTGGCATCAAGACATTTGGCGCCGCACCCCCTACCCCCCTAGTATCACTTTTAGCCTCCCCAAATAGGGCGCGCCCCACTGTTTGCGAACCCACACAGTCTAGGCTCTAGATATATGTACATAGATAATATTTGCTAACTACAGACTAACAACTCAAAAAAAACCTTATAAATTTACGGGTTTCTATTTGACTGCAAAATGAACCTTGTTAGCAGTTGACAAGTATCAATGCATTTTAATATTAATTTGTTACCCCCGCCGCTGATTAAATAACATTCAGGCTTACGTTAGGTGTTGCCAGCTACTGTTAGTGAAAATGGGTATATGTTTGATTTTTTTTCCTTTTTTAGTATCCATAATTCCAAACTATTCCTAAGTATTCCCTTTATTTTAAAACTGATACAAGAAGAAGCTACAAGTTTTAAATGGAATGATTATATTTCGTCACGAAAGTCTGTTTCTCTGAAGCCCTGAAACCTGCAGTTCTATTCTGTACAAAATCTCCCCGAATCTCCGTGAAGTGAAGGCGTACCTAGTGAGCTGTCATTCCATAGTGCGAGAGATTGACAGTTCACCCATGCTCACTTTACTTATACATTCGCGGGATGGAATTTACAGAATACGTTCACGTCAGGGGCGTAGTAGATAGTCGCAACCAGCGTGCGTGTATGACACGAAAGGAGTATGTAAGGATCGCAGAATATGGCGGTCTGTTGTTTCTGCCTACCCCCATGGGTAAAAGTCGTGAGTTTATGTATGATTGAACACAGAAAGTTGTTCACAAGCTTCTTATTTTTGGTTTGGCCGAAGCTTCGGCTGCTTTATGGCCGAATCATGATTTTCGGCAGAAGCTGGCCGAAACGAAAACGAAGCTTTGGTCGCTCACTACAGTAAATAAGACATACGTCATTGCCATCTGACCCCAATTTCTGGAACCTAATCCACTGATAGAACAGATATTTATAAGCACTAGATACCTAAGTTGCACGAGGCGATAACACCGACCAATTGGCCCTGACCTGACCCGTTTTGTATGGACAACTATAGTCACAGATAAAATCCGGCAAGAGAAGAATTAAAGTCATGATTTAAAAATACTTTTTTTAAACAACCTTTTTTTGAATTCCGAACCATAATGGTGCATTACTGCATACTGTTAAATTATCCCAATTGAACTTTTACCTTATATTTGTAATAAATTTGAAAAACTATCCAAGAAATTTGCCAGATTGGCGTAGCTTGATGTGCAAAAAGGACAACACAACCTATATGGCACGAAATGTTTGTCCGTCTATTAAAAAAATACTCAGGTTCTGGCTTAGGTATTTTATTGACACATGACCCAAAACGGGGGGTTGAAACTTGAAAGTGGGGACTTTATCCCCCCTTAAACTCCCCCCTACCCCCCAGAAGTTTGCAAAGGGAAACCAGTGTGGAATAAATCTTGTCGATAGCTTACGTAAATACACACGTACACATTACGTAAAGTAAGAACAGAAAATATAGTACGCACTTTCTTATTAACACGGAGGTTTGCTATCATCAAGAAAACCTTTATGGACAAACTTAGTTTAGAGGCGCTTAAAGACCAAAACTTAACTTTGAAAATGGAAAGACATTATTCTCACGAATTAATGGAATCCTCAATGGTTGACTTCGAATACCGTCTGTAACCTTTTGACGCATCTGTAAAATGCAGGAAAATATTGTCCGCCTTCTCTTAAGCACCGATGCGATTCATACGACATTTTAGAGATTAATTCGCTGAACCTATTAATATGAAATTAGTATGGAGGTAGTTTGAGACCCTGGGAAGGATTCAGGATAATTTTTAATCCGCGACTTCGCCCGCTTCCGCGACTTAGTCTGCATATGCGATACTTAACCGACATTCATGCAGACAAAGTCACGGGTATAAAGAAGTCATTGATCAACATTACTTTTTTATTATTTATTCCGTATTTATTTAAATGAATGCTATTTTGGGAACCTTCGAACCGTGATGGATGTTGAATAAGTTAATGGCATATTATGAGATAAATACTAATCCATATTTAGATTAAGAAGAGAATTGACGGACAGCTGATGTGTTGGCGGTTTGGAATTAACATAAAAGTAATATGAGCTAAAGAAGAAGAGGAATAAATCCATAATATATTTAAATAGGTATAAAAAAAACTGTTGATTTTTTTTGCGCTTGCAACCTCTAGACTCGAGAGGTTGCAAGTGCTTCTGCTGACCATGAGGTCCCGAGTTCAATTCCCGGGGTTTTTCTATCGATAACAGCCTGGGGAATAGGCTTGCCCACCCTATTGGATCCTACATGGGATTCAAACATAACTGGTAAAATGTGGGTGTTCTATAATAACACCTCTGCCTAACCCTTAACACAATATAGGCGTAATGTTATGATATTTCCAAATAGGCCTTATAATGATAACCCGATAACCCCAGGAACAAAAGGTCACCTAATTAACATTTATAATCTTAACTAGCACCCACACGCGATTTCGTCTGCATATGTATGTTTATAATACGCTTGTGTATTATTCTGAAGAATAAGCTGTAATAATGTAAAGTTTTATCGAGATCTGTTCAGTAGTTCTTGCGTGAAAGAGTAGCAAACATACATACATACGTACAAACTTTCACATTGATTTTGACGACCGATATGGCGCGGCGGGCGAATGTCCGCCTGCGACGCAGGAGGTTGCGGGTTCGATTCCCGCGTTGGGACCAATGTTTGTACGATCTACAAAGGTTTGTTCCGGGTGTTCTGGGTATTTGCTATGTATAATAAAAAATATCTATCTATGTAAGGTATTGTATTAAGTATATCGGTCATCTAGTACCCATAACACAAGCTCTGCTTAGCTTGGGGCTAGAAGATGCTGTTGTGGATTGATATTTTTGTAGGATTCAAAATCTATTTTTGTGCATATCGCCTGTTCACCATTACATGAAATGTGATACAACAATTATTCACTAACACAGGACCACATGGCTCTTGTAAACCTGCGCTATTTAATCTGCCCAGTCCACACATGCACTCGCATAGTTCCATGAACTAAACACTGCAAATACATTTTCTTATCTGAAGTATTTAGAAGCAGTAACAGTAAGTAATATGATATGTATAAACCTTTTGAGAATCTTCACACGATGTCTAAAAGTGCAGGTGTATGTTATAGTGCAGGTCTAACACCTGTACTATTACACACACCTACACTTAAACACTTCCTATATTCTATTCGCGTTATAAAATATTCAAAAGCTATACAAATGCTGCATGTTCATGAGTGTCCGTGTATAATAAGATACCAGATGAATTAAAAACATTTAATGACGGCACGGTTGGAGCAGTGGCTGAGCGATCGACTGTCGCGCCGCGTGTCGTGGCTTCGATTCCCACACGGAACAAATATTTGTATGGCCTACAGGTAGTTGTTCCGGGTCTGGCTGTTTGCGTATGTGACTTTAAATGTTTGTAAACGCACCTACGACACAGGAAAAATTCCTAGTGTGGGGAAACGTTTTTTATAAAGAAACAAAAAAATAAATACAAGATTATTCAAAATACAAACGCAAATGGCTCTCTGCTAACAGCTTTTACAGTGTCAGGGAGTTCATAGAGCATAAAATCCGATGATGATAGTATTTGTGTCGGATTGTTATGCATGTAAAATTTGCACGCTTATATTTGTGAGGCAAAACATGTATGTTCTACAATTGAACCAACCTGAACACCGTGTTTTTTTACCGTGTTTTTGATTTCTATTTCTATTCCACGACACATCCTGAATTGACTTATCACGATGTGTGCAAAAATAAATTACCATATTTTTTTTTATATCTCTGTGTGTCGTTGGATTTGTCTTGGGAAATGGTATCAGAAGTCCAATAACTTAATAATTGTATCAAAAGACCAATTTTACACTTGAGCTGAATTAATGTCATGAGTCTCATTATTTTGTGTACAGAGTGTATAAAATACAATGAACTCCTGCGCAGGGCGATGTCACATTGATTACGTTTTGTATAAGTATTTATTTTTTTATCAGAATTACTTATTCTAATTACAATTATTTTTACGGCCAGAAACATATCCCCAAGCCTCATTTAATTTATTTTCGTTTCCAGTTTTCGTAATAAACAACCTATAAATAAAAATATGACGTTATTTTACACCTAAATTACTACTCGTATCTAGATATTATTGCACTGCTGGATTTTCCACTCTATCTGCTGAGCCGAAAGTTGAAAATCGAACAGCACGCTTTTATTTAGGCATTAATTAGTGTCGCCTAGCATTATTTGACACACGCAAATTAAACGAGGCTTAGTATCTACATACATGCTTTGGCCTAGATACCTATGTTCCCTATTGTTCCCGTCTCTATCTTGCACTTGTAGTAAGACAGTTGTGCGACGGTGGCAGAAATAATGCCTAACCAAAGCACGTGCAAAAGTAACGTTTATCAATCTAAGTTTATTTTTTTCAGGTTTTTTATTTCGATTAGAAAGACTAAAATTTTAGTAGATAATGGTTTGGTTGTTACAAAAGAATAATATTCAACTGGGAAATTTTGACAGTTTGAGATAGCTTGATGTGCTGGTGTCTGTACCTACTACACTCCGCATTCTTTACCACCCTGAACTTATACTTATACATTTCAAATGATTTTTCTCCCTCTTTTCCTCTAAATTAACTGTACAAGCATAGTTATTTTTTTACAAAAGTGCACAATGACGATCTTACTATAATTTCATCCCAAGATTCCCCGTAATAAAGGTGTCGCCTAGCAGGGGGGCTGACCCCCCTTATTTAAGTTAGAGCGATATAGTCTTTTGGCGCCTTCATCGCTTCATATCATCGCTTTTACACTATAAATTGCGTTGTTTAATTTTTATTTGGCCAAGCCTTCCTCCCGCGCTTCTTTGAAATGCGCCATAGCATAGCTCGAAATTTGAATTTTGGCGCCCCTTGCTCGCTCTACCCTATGGCCGCTGCTAATTTAATCACCATGTGCTTCTTGTGAAACTACGATTCACGTACAAAAATACCTACAAAAATCAATTAATCAACAAAATATCTCCATCTAGAAACAATATCAGATACTATACGAACTATTTAAAGCTTTCATTGACCATGTGACGTCACATTTTATGTTCAAAATGGCGGCGGCGCGGCTCGCCTTTCATTATTATGGACTTTTTACGAGCTCTTGGTTTAAAACAAGCCCGACCTATTTTTCTTCTATCCTAGCACTTAATGAACACGCTCAACATACCGTGTGATAGATGTTTACTATATTTATGAGGAAATGGCCTGTTTTGGTGGATTAAGTATCCCGCTAATAGGAGTTTACCGACTTTCCATAATATTGGTAACATTACTAGCGCATAATGTTGACATTTTGCACAAATCATAACGTAAGCATTACGTTGCAAGTCTGTCGCTGTCGAATTAAAAAAAATAACATAGCAACCGACACGTCTCTATTCCCTGAGAGGTAGGCAGAGGAGCACCTCATCATCATCCACCTAAGCCAACCTAGCCACGTTGGCGTCGACTTCCAGTCTAACTCCATGCTGCTTAGTTCCAGTATTTTCCATGAAGCGACTGCCTATCTGACCGTCACAACCTAGTAACTAGGCACCACGACACCCCGTGGTAAAACTGATTGTCAGAATTTCGGACTTTTGAGTAGGTACCCGTAACGACTGTCAAAGATCTACAAACGTCATACAGGACCAACAGCTTAACATGCTTTCAGAGGGACGGAGGAGACTCGATATCCACAGACTGACCTCGGCAAGGATAGCTTAACCATCGGCTGTTTTTATTCAGACAGGATCTCGTGAGAGTAACAGAGTTGCACCTATAAGTACAATTTTTTTATTTTTTGTATTGTGTCGTTTTGTACCTGAGCCTATGCCGAATAAATGTTTTTTCTTTCTTTTCTTTTATATTTCAATGTGACCGGGTCACGTCAATGTCGTTGTCTTCCATCGTTCATTAATCCTTCAAACCGGTCGGAAGGGTTAAACGCGCACGTTGTAAACACATACATATACTATACATACATCAACACAAGTATTATATCAACCACAAATTTGCCACAACAGAAACTATTGGAGAAGCAATAACAGCTGCACACGACGATCTTCAAGATTATCCTACACTTTGTGAGGTCGGTAAGTGGATGGGTGCCCATTCATTACATATCTAGTCTCGCAGATTCACTATAGTTTGTGTAAGCAGCCATCGTGTCATGCGCAAGGCATGTGCCGCAAATAGATTTGCGATCTTTACAAAATATCTATAATCATAACGAATGGGGTACTAGGTAAATTTAGTACACCTACTTACAACTGAAGACGTAACTATCTTTTTGTATTTTATTCTCTCTAGCATAACATCACGCCTAGTTTCTATGAAGGGTTAAGCAGAGCTGTACCTGTAGTACACCTATATAACCCACATTTTGCTAGTTATGTTTAAGTCGAACCTATTGCTATCAACCGTGCACAAATGGGAGGACCTATATATTGCTCTCGGACTCCGGGCTGATACTGCGATATTCCTGATGAAATAATCAAATCGAAGGGAATCGAAACCAGAACCCCACGCTTAGCAGTAGTATTTGCGACCACTAGACCTAGTCAGCCAATAATTAAATCAATCATTAACGATGGTGAATTTCCCTGTCTAGTGAATCACCTATTCCATACCATTTATGGTAATTGTTTAACAAATAAATGTGTTTTGTGGTCAGGAAACCTGCGTGTCTGGCTGCTCATTGGAGACGAGAATAGATAAAAAGGCAAAATATAGACCAATAGGCGGACAGCGTGTCTCTCAGTACCTAATACCCGCAAAGAATGACATCAGAAGCTGAAACAAACGTTCAGGGCATCCTCATATTTTGTGTTAATCGTTTTAACCGGATATTGATATCGCATTCAGGATGCTTAATTCCCGTCACTATTTCAAAGTCGATTGATAAAAAATATATTGCGTCATCTATATTTGCCTAAATATTTTAAAATGAGATTATTTACCATAGCACGCACATGAATTGAAAACGGCTGGACCGCTCTTGCATTTTTTTTAAAGGTTTGCAATAATCAGAACAGGTGATGGTTCAGGGGGTAGGGCATGGGGGTCGTGACCCCCCCGAGACTTAAGAAATGTGACTGAGGTGTCAAATATAACGTACCCCATCTAATTCGTGTCATTTCTGTTAACCCCTGGACCCATTTAGCGCAGCCTTAAAGCACATAGTTAATAATAATATTTTTTTTTACTATACTAATACTAATTTTATAAGGAATGAGCAGAATTTGGAGGGTTACAGGAGTAGAGGAAGACCAAAGAAAAGATGTATGGATTGCGTGAAAGATGATATGGTTAGAAAAGAGGTGACTATTGAGATGACGGCAAGTAGAGATGTATGGAAGAAGAAAACATGCTGCGCCAACCCCAAATAAATTGGGATAAGGGCAGGAAGATGTTGATGACTTCTGATATCATATAATTATTTTTTGTTTTCTATATTTTATTGTGTAGTTGTGTGCGTGAGCTTGTGCTGAATAAATGTTTATTCTTTCTGTATATTAACATCAGACCAATTTCGTAATAGCGTCATCGTTATTTCCATAACAGCGTTTGATAAACTCCGTGATTTCACAATTAATACAAAGCAATGTATTCTGTTTACTAATTACATATAAATTTGAACACTAAAATGCTAACAATGTAACCTATTAACTATCGCTATTCGGTCATTATTTATATAATGTTACTATAGATTGAGTATATTTACATCAGTGATGGTCTTATGAGTAAATAACGCCTGCCTGTTACAGGTTTCAGGTCTCTTCTCATACAGAGAAGGCATGAGCGATCGAGCATTCATTACCACGCTTGCTCAAGGCGGGTAAGTTGAAAGTTTGGGTAAGCAGTAGATATCCCTGAAGGATAAACTGCGAGATGCCCATTCCAAAAAAAGAAATCAAGGCGAGTTAGCGATTTCAGTCTTATCTTAATTATAAGTCACTTGTTTTCGTTCCCCGATGTCAGTGACGTCTAAGATAAAATTAAAATGTAGGTACAGAGGCCAACACATCAAGCAACCCTATTTTGGCAAATTTCTTTAATAGTTTTTCAACTTTATTACAAAAGCACAAGGTTCATTTTCAATGGGGACAATTGGCCAGTTTTGGATAGCTTGATGTGCTGGCGTCTGTACGTATGATTTTACGAAGTCACATTGGTACTTGCCCGGATTTGAACCCATAACCTCGTAACCTTCTGAGTAAAAATAAAGAAGATCACGCCTGTATGCCCCGAAGGGTTGGGCAGACAGAGGTGCACCTACAGTAACACCCACAATTCGGCAGTTATGTTTCAAGTCTCATGTAATATGGGCGAGCCTATTGCCATCAATACCTGACACAGTTCCAAACTCCAGGGTGCTGTGAGTGGTACACCCCTGCCTAACGCTTCGGAAAATATAGGCGTGATGTTACCTCTTATTAATTTTACATGTTATATTAAAAACATGCGAGAAATGTCACTAAGCAACCTTATCAAAATAATAAATTCACTCTGATTATTTTTTTTATTTGTTGTTATAAAATCTATTTTATCTCGTTAACACTTCTGGACATATATTCTGTATATTAATTCCTAGTGGTTAAGGAAGCTAACTAAACCAGAAAATATCGAATTTGTCTCGACAACCGAGGGTTTCGTGCCTACGTAAAACGTTGCCCCACACTAGGAATTTCTCCTGTGTCGTGGGTGCGTTCACAAACATTACCTTACCTTTACCTTTTAAAAAAAACGTTGCCCCACACTAGGAATTTCTCCTGTGTCGTGGGTGCGTTCACAAACATTACCTTACCTTTACCTTTTAAAAAAAACGTTGCCCCACACTAGAAATTTCTCCTGTGTCGTGGGTGCGTTCACAAATATTACCTTACCTTTACCTTTTAAAAAAAACGTTGCCCCACACTAGGAATTTCTCCTGTATCGTGGGTGCGTTTACAAACATTTAAACTCACATACACAAACAGCCAGACCCGGAACAACTACCTGTAGGTCATACAAATATTTGTTCCGTGCGGGGATCGAACCCACAACACGCGGCGCAGCAGCCGATGGCTCAACCACTGCGCCAATCGTGTCGTCAAAACACATTCAAAGTCAAATACACAAACATTATTGATGCCTTGATTTTATTTTTATAAAATGTCGTTTCTTATTTCTCGTTTACGCTTAGGGATACATTCTGTATATCAATTCCTAGAGGCTTATAAGATAATAGAACCGGGAATTAGTGAATTGGACACGACAGCCGGGGTTCCGTGCCTAGTTAGAATTTTTAACTTTATTTGTAAAGAGTTGTACTGATTACTAGAAAACTGTGCTAGTTAGAGATATCGTTTTGTATTTCTAGTAATATTAATAAACACCTCGGGTGCTAGAAGACACGACTACATATCAATCTATATATTTCCAATAAAAGCTGACCTCTCATAGTATGGAAATTCTAAACAGTGAGAGGTCAGCCTATACTGGAAATGTATAGCTCTATATGTAGCAGTGTGTACCATTGTATATTCTGTGCCTCGGGATAAAAAATATTTCTACGGACATTTTTCTTCGTAAGTTAAAAACTAGGGGCCGTTTATAATGCGTAAATAAAGCCTTTTCGTATACTACCCGATTTGACCTTGTTACCCCACTTTAACATTTCATCCCTCATTTCGGCTTCCTTTGCAGTGATAATAACATTATTATAACACTTGCTGTATAATTGGACAAACAGTGTTTGTTACTATTCCTCATTACTATAGTAATTGTCCAAGCATTCTTTAAATAAGCGCCTCTGACAGACGAATAGTCCAACAGGCAAAAGTTGTATCATACATAAATGGTTCTTTATATCCAATTTGGTACGGAACCCTAAAAATATAATATCTGTGGAGACTGCATAACACCTTTAACCTTGACTATACAAATGCCACTCGCTCTCACGCATTTTAGACGGTATTTTGGTGCTGATATTTAAACGTAACGATTATTACAGACGAAATTTGCAACAAAAAAAACTCTAGTATACTCTGAGTACTGTTTTGTTACTACCTGGGATGTTTACAAAAGGAGAAAAAAATATTTTAATCGCTAAAAAAGATCGCAATTTTTTATTTATTAATTATTATTTTTACATGGTATTTGTTTCTATAATTTAGAAGCCATTTTTTACATTAAATGTTTCGTCAATACCTATATGAATGACAAAGTATTTATTGCAATAACGGAAATAAAAAAATAAGGCTTTTATTACGATTACGACGAATACGGGCCCTGAACTATGGTGGTTTAAAACCAATTTTACACAAACGTCAAATGACTTTTACTTTTAAGAAAACAACATGGCGGTTTGACTTTTGCTACTCAAAAATTTTTATTCGCCAGATAAAAGCTGTCTGAACAATGGGTCCTAAACGAAATAAACTCGTGAATAGCCATTAACCATGATTGCTTGACAACAGAGTAACTGGTAAGCAAACAATGAATTGGGCTAGTCGTCTGGCGTCTGTGGGCTGACGTCATTTATGTATCCACTGTAGTGTACATATAGTCGACTATGTTTATGACCTACGTATACATTTAGGCTGATGGAATTTATGTACCATTAGCCTTTTTTCTACGAAGCACCCAATCCGCAAAATCGATCATAACCCGGTTAAAGGGTTGCTGACCTGTCGTTTCTTATACCTATATACCTTATAACTAAAGAAAACAGTGAGTCAACAGTACATAAAGGTTAATGAAGTGGTTCAAGTAATGGTAATGGTGTAAACTATGTTTTAATTTTGTTTTATTCTTTGTTGTATCATCATCTATAAACCCGACAATAGGGTAGTGTCCTTAAAAATTCTGATTGGTCCGAAAGTTGGATTACTCAAAAATACTGGTCTCGTATTTTTTCTTTTGTCACATAAACCAAAAATGACGACGATATAGTGCGTTGCAATTGTGCGTGACGTCACGCCGACCTAAACTTTTAACGTAACAGTGACGTCACAAGCCCTTTCCCCTGAACTTTTATGTGCTATATTATCATTGTCACTTTTTATTGATTTGAGTAAGCAAAAAATACGTGTCCAATATTTTTTGGTAATCATACTGACGGACTAAATAGACTTAATATATTTTTACCTAGGACGCATCCCGCCAAAAGGGTTTTGTCTCAAAGCAGTGCCTGGCCACGCGCGGTTTTCCACACCGGTGTATGAATGTCCACCGAACTTCACAGTTTAATAATAGGAACAACATAAACTTATTTTTGAAGTCTATAAAATCAACACTGTGCATACAAATATTCATTCCGACTACGGAACTATACTGTGCGTTCCCCAACACGCCTTTGGTCGGTTTTTTTTACCTGTCTGCATTTTTTTACTTTGACATTCAAACGCTTAGCTCACACTGTGGTCTTTTTTTGTAAGGCTGTAGCAAAAACAAAAGATATTTGATAACAAAAGACCTGTCGTAGATCAAAATGATAAATGCGTTACTGACATAGCTTCAAAACGAATCTATTTCGATGTAATAATGCTTCCGTGGTTTGTTTGTTGAGCTGTAGGCAATAGCATAGCCTTGAGCATACCTGCGGGCGAAGCGTCGCAAATAATATTTACATGTCCTAGTTCTGTCAAATGGACACCTTTGTTATTTAACGAAGCAATGGTGGAATATGTTAGGTACATAGGTTAGTGTACCCGCCTGCTAAGATTTATTTTGACATGAAATGATATTTTTCAAGCAGCCACCCGCGACTTAATTTACGTCTTCCCTACCTATGTATCTTTATAAAGTATAGTATATGTCTATATTATCGTATTATGGTCGTAGTACACATTTAAATTTCTACTAGGAATTTCTCCTGCCACGACGCAGGATAAATTCCTAGTGTGGGGCAACGTGTGTTGACAAGCATGTAGGTATGTGAGTTTTTAAAGTGACATACGCAAACAGCCAGACCCGGAGCAAGTAACTGTAGGCCATAGAAATTTGTTCCGTGCGGGAATCGTACCCATAACACGCGGTGCAGCAGCCTACACCTCAACGACTGCGCCAACCGTGTCGTCAAAACAAGGACAGATAAGAGCAAAATGATTTTTTAAAATCCTGTTTTATTATATGTATATGTATAGATAGACCTGCAGAGTTTCATCAAAATCCGTTAAGTAATTTTTGCGTGCAAGGGTAACAAACATCCTCACGAAGTTTCAAAATAATGAAATTAAAAAAAAAAGTAAGAAACAATATTTGACAGGTTAACGTTCCCATTTTGTCATGAAAGTTCAAAATCGCTTGCTGCCAGAAGAATTGTACCTACTTTTCGCATATCTCTAAGCTATCGGAACCATGTAAAATTAAATGTTATTCGAAGCTCGATAAATAATGGTCGAACAACGTGTCCCAAAATGTAATTCTCCTGGTTTTGGGGTTTCGAAACAAAATGGTAAAAAAGGAACCCGCCCTCATGGTGCGACCTCGTCTGCCTGATTAATGTATGTCTGTCTGTCACAACTGCTTATTTCAGGAACTGCTACCACTATCTACTCGAAATTTGTCAAATTTCTAAATTACATTTTTGTCCGCTTACATGGAAAGAATAAAAAATATTGTAATAGGATCCATAATGGCGAATGACAGCTGCAAGTAGGATAACTAGGTTACTACTAGACTATCTACTACTATCTCCCCCTCCTCAAATGTAGTGGCAAATATATATCTAGTAAATGGATAATTATGTAAACAATAAATAGAAAATAAAAAATCTTTTATTGCTGATTGTTTTTGTACGTTATCAGCAAAAATTGCACCAAGACACGGAACCCTAGGTGGGTGCGTCCGACTCGCTCTTTGCCGGTTTTTTCGGCTATAACCTTGTCCAAGAATAAAAGCCCCACGTGACGGCGCCGTGGCGCCGCGCCGCACACTGTGTATTTTGTTGATGTTCGTGGAAAAAATACTTTTCGAAATACATAATTTTTCTGCAACTTTTGATGCGATTTTATTTTAAGTTTGTTTTTATTTTAATTCTAGTACTTAGATAAACTTAGATATTAACTGATGAACTTAGCTAAATCATTTATTAATCGGTAAATTGTAAAGTACCAACCAACTGTTCTGTTCCTTGCTTTAAAAAATAACGTAGATTCCCGTTAATTTTCTTGCACTTGCCATGCAAAGAGCAATTTCTAAAAAAAATAAGTTCTTACTATTAAATGCACTAATATTTCAAGAACTAATTAACACCTGGTTTTTCGAATGTAATTACCGCGCGCACCACAAATTAAACTATTTAAAATTAATTTATCCAATCACGGCAGTTATCGAGCGTTTGACAATACGGATGTGTCCCAGGTAACAATATAATAAGTCTATTTGGTCCGTCAGTTAGATTACCAAAAACTATTGGACACGTATTTTTTGTTTACTCAAATCAATAAAAAGTGACAAAGATATAGCACATCAAAGTTCAGTAGAAGGGGCTTGTGACGTCACTTTTACATTACAAGTGTACCAAGGCGTGACGTCAAGCGAAATTTCATCGGTGGGATTAAAAAAAAGAAAAATACGTGTCCAGTATTTTGAGTAATCCATCTATCGGACCAAACAAGATTTTTAAGAACACGACCCAATTTGTGACATTCATATTATGATCATTTTCGGTCCAGAAACAGGGGCTAAAATGTAGGTAATGGCTATGACGATTTATCTCAAACCTGTTTGGTAATGAGACAAATACTTGTCTTCGAGTTAATTACAATGTGATGTGTTATCAACATTTTTGTTTAATTGTTCTTTGACCGCTAGATGATTAACCAATGTTACAAACACCAAAGTATATAGGTAGATATTAATATCTACGTTTTTTATTTCACTGCAAATATGTATTGACAAATTGAGTGTTGATTTACTGGATAGATGTTACCCGCGACTTCGTCCAAGTAAAACGAATTATTTTTCCAAAAAAAAAGTAGCCTAATTTACACCTATTATATTAGCTACCTGCCAGTGAAACCTTCGTCAAAATCGGTCCAGCCGTTTCGTAGATTAACCGTAACAAAAAGACAGACAATGAAAAAATGTTTTTTTGGTATAACTACCATATACACATTTATATGCGCTAAGTAAAAAGCTGTTCTTTTATTTTAAAAATATAATTATTATTATATTTTTAAAATATTAGAAACAAAAACTTCAATTTTTATTTGTTGTATAGTACTTTAATATCTACTACTATACTACACTTTGACGGCACGGTCAACGCATTGGATAAGCGATTGGTTGCTACGCTGCGTGTTGCCAGTTCGATTCCAGCACGGAACAAATATTTGTATGGCCTACAGGTAGTTGTTCCGGGTCAGGCTATCTGTGTATGTAACTTTAAATGTTTGTTATTTTACCGACGACACAGGAGAAATTCCTAGTGTGGGGCAACGTTTAAAAAATAAATGCGTAATATGTCTAAACTTATAAACTTGAAGATAATTGACGCGTATTAACAAAAACTGTGTCAATTTAAGATCATAAATAAATAATAATACTTAGTAAATATTTTTTAATTTATTTGCTTCAAATGTACAGGTGAACTTAATATAATAGTAGTTTACATTTTTTTTTTTGTATAGTTCAATGCCGTAATTTGCACACTGTGTTCTATTCAAAGACACGGAGCCGTACGAAATTATTCACAAAGTAAAGTTTACTCTTTTATTTCATACAACGTGTATAAATCGGTGATATATAAAAGTGCAATTAGGTCAACTGATGATTTCATTTTATTTCAGTGAAGTCAAATGAAGCACGAACCACATGCAGGCATCCATCAAGATCATTATTATTTTTTATTCAATTATTATTGTTCTTTATGTACTGAATTAAAAAACGATAAAAATCAAAACTGCAAGTACATTAGTATATACCTAGTTGTAAGGTGAAAAAAGGCGGGCTTAACTTGACTTATTACTACGCCGCAAACCGGTGAGCCATGGCTTTACGAGGGCATAAATAAAACGAATGAAGCAATATCCGATATAATAAACTACCTCGTCATTTTCAAGGATTATCATTTGACCCTATATTTTTAATTCCGAGATTAAAAAGATAGAACTAGTATAATGAAAATAGTTTTCTCCTTTGGTTCGTATAGAAGACAACTTACATATTATTGTTTGGCTAAATTAAGTTATTTGAGAAAAACTAATGCGGTGTGTGTAGTAGATATATTCAAAAATTCACAAAATGGCGGATAACTGCCATTTCCGTACAAAAATAAAAATGGCAGGCGTGCGTCGCGCGTCGTGCGAAAATTAGGATGCACATGATATATTGCTATCAAACCGCTTTTCTTATGTTTTTATAGAAATATATTATAGACAAATAAGAAATATTAAACTCTGGCAAAAATTAATGAAAAAAAAAATCACTGGTACTCACTTTGTTTGCTGGTTGCTGGACAAACAGACACTATTTATTTAAAAATTGCAGTGCAATAATATAGTGCGAAATATTCACAAGGTGCCGACTGCCTAAGGGACGGTCTCGAAACAAACTGGCGTCCCAACAGAAGTACAGGGCCTGGCGTGCCGCGATTCGGAATGAAAAGAAAAAACCGGCATTGTGCGTGTCGGATCACGCTCTGTGACGGGTTCCGTAGTGAATACTTCAAATTCAACTTCGTTTATAGTTTGTTACGTGCAGAAAAAGATCTTAAACTTATATATAATGGCGTACAATATTCTATATAAACATTCTTACAGTTAGTCAAAATAAAATTATACCTTAAAAAATAACATATCAAATTATATATTAAAATAGAAACTCATACATTCAATAGTTACATTATCTATTATACAAAAACTATTGACCCAAATTTAGTTTGTTTTGTTTACTCATGCAATTAATATTTCATAGTATTTATCTCACTAACTATTGACGGTAGCAAAAAGTCACTTGAAAACATCATATTTTTTTTAATTAAGGGATCTAGCGATACCTCATGACATATGCAAATGTTGCACTACTTTTTGTTCTCATGCTGTAATTACGTGTATGGGGAATATTTTTCGTAATTTCATTATGTACAGTCGCCAGCACATCAAGCTGTCCCAAACTGTCCAATCTTACCTGTTGAACATAAACCTTATTCTATTGTCGTATCGCGTGTCGTGGGTTCGTATCCCGCACGTAACAAATATTTGTATGTCCTACAGGTAGTTGTTCCGGGTATGGCTGTTTGTGTATGTGAATTTGAACGTTTCTAAACTTACCTACGATACAGGAGAAATTCCTAGTCTGGGGCAACGTTATAAAAAAAAGAAAATACTTTTGACAGATTGGGGTAGAATGGTAGATTTATGTGCTGGCGTATCCGTATATCATTGTTTAGCGGTTCATAGAATACACTTTCCTTCAACAGTTCATCGATATAGTACCAATGCCAATATTCTCCCAGTAAAATGACTGTGTAACATCTGGACGGATAGAACGGTGTGACAGACAGACTCAGGCCAAATTTATAGGTTGCGTTTTTGCCACTTATCTGCGGGACCCTAAAAATGTTCGTTTGTTGCTATTGTATATAACCTTATATAACAAAGAGGAATTTAGCCGGTGAATAACAGCGAATTAAAGTTAAAACATATCATTTAAAGTTTTGTTATAGATGGAATATTGGATGAAACATTTAATCGTGAAGATACACATTATACCATCGACGTTCATCCATTATACACTATAGATGGGCAGATAGCTTATCGCCCACCGTGATTCTGATTAATAGAAGCACAAATAATACTAATACAATGAACTATTTTATTTTTACTTGTCAACTAGATAACTAGTTTAAGAAAACAATATGTATCTAGGTAGGTACCGTCACCGAAATGAAGTCTGTGAAGAACTGTGTTAAGTTTCAGAAGAGCCTTTTTGGATTCGCACAGGTCCTTCTATGTATTTTATTTCTTATTTCATTTTTTTTTTGTTTACTTTTTAGTTTATTTATTCTTTTGTGTTTTTATTACCTGTGCGTGTCCCAAATAAATGTTTTTTTTATTTTCTTTCTTTCTTTTCTTTTTTTTAAGAGGATTGTGAATGTAAGCCGGTGAACAGAATTATTACGTGCAAATACCACTTTTACTCATAAAACGTCAGATTACGGCCCAACTCATGTTAAAAATAGTTTTCTATTGTGTTTGGGGCGTGGCAGGCAATGTGTTAGAAGACTATCACAAATTAAAATCCGAAGTTATACTTGATATCGACTTTTGTCCGACATTAACCCAACAATATTGGTAAATACCGCTCACAATAAAAAAAATACTTTTTCAACATCGCTAGGCTACCTAACTAAATCAAGATTGCCTGTATTTATTTGTTTTCATAATTAACACAGGTAAGTAGGTTTTTATGCTATATTTATTTTATTCAAAGCATCTTTACTTTTTGGTATAAAAAATAATCTGAAGTTTCGATTTAGGTACTCAATAATTTAGTTCTTTTTGCTAAATACGTATACGTAGGTACACAATTAAGTTTCAAATTATGTAAACGTTGCATTGTATTTATTGTAAGCCTATAGCACTCAGTAATAATGTAGCTTTCAAACAGTGAAAAAAATTTGGAATTGGTTCCGGAGCTTACCCCCTACATACAAACTTACATACACATTTTACCTCTTTATAATATTAGTATAGATATGTTAATACACATAATTATACAAATACATATATAATATACAAGTTTCTTGAAAGTTTTCAATACTTTTATGATCATTTTGTTTTTTTTGTCTGTGTCAACACAGCCGCGGTGGTCATCTCAAACACGCTAATAACCTCTTATCAAAATACGTAAACTAATATGTACCAACGGATATAACAATATGTGCTTACCTATAATTTCAGGGTTACTAACACAGTTTTTTTTTTTTTTTGGAATGGGCAGTAAATATCCCTGAAGGATAAACTGCGAGATGCAGTTTATCCTTCAGGGATATTTACTGCTCAACCGAACTTTCCTGTGGGGGGCTTAATTAAAATTAAGGCCTCCAGCCAGGCATACAAACTTATAAGCTAAGCGACTATCGCTAAGGGCACCCCCTGCGGGGTACGAACCTCGGCTTAGGACGTCGCTGAAGAGGACAGCAAGGGACAGGCTGGATCTGATTGTTCCATTATTTAGGGACATTTTAAACATTAATCGGCTCAGCTACTAACACTGTCCTCTATATTGTTCTTATCAAGGAAAACACACATTTTAGTGGATAAGAAAGTACTGAATCATGTTTTAAACTGCATGTTTTTTAGAAAACAAAGTTTTGCAACATTGTTTTAAACTGCATGTTTTTAGAAAACAAAGTTTTGCAACAATTTGACGACCGATGTGGCGCGGCGGGCGAAGGTCCGCCTGCGACGCAAGAGGTTGCGGGTTCGATTCCCGCCTTGGGACAAATGTTTGTACGATCTACAAATATTTGTTCCGGGTGTTCTGGGTATTTATTTTATTTTATTTTACACTTTTGGAATGCTTACAGCTATAAACTTAAAATAATTAAAACAATGATTGAATGATGGCCAATTACAAGCTTTCACAGATAAAAAAAAAAGTAGTTAATATATCAAAGACAGTAGTAACCTTAAATAATAGGTACTTAAATCAAATCTATTTGCTATATATAATAAAAATATCTATCTATGTAATGTATTGTATTAAGTATATCAGTCATCTAGTACCCATAACACAAGCTCTGCTTAGCTTGGGGCTAGATGATGCTGTGTGGATTGTCCAGCATTATTTATTTATTTTATTTATTGTTTCAGCAACAAATGTTTTTGTGTTGCGGTAAACATATTGCTGGCAACATGCTACAGAATGCCACTTACTAGGATCATAACATACTACTTTTGCTTCGTTTACGTATGATTCATTATTAATGAATAAGTAGTTTAAAAACAAAGTCGCTTTCCGTGCCTGTAAATGTGACCGTATCATTCTTCTAAGCTACACAACGGATTTTGATGCGGTTTTCACCGTCATTTGTATAATTTATTTCGGTAGGTTAGGTTAGGTTAATATTAACATACATACATAATCATACACATTAATATTTAACTTACTTATGTATTACAACAAAGGACTCTCGATGTGTTCCGTCAAGTCGAACAGACAGTGCTACATTGAGAACCATTGGCTGTCACAACTAATATTATAAAGGCGAAAGTTTGTCAGTATCTGTGTGTTTGTTACTCTTTCACGCAAAAACTACCGCACAAATTTTGATGAAACTTTACAGTAGAGTAGTATATACTTCAGAATAACTCACAGGCTATAATAAATAAAGATACTTACGCAGATTAAGTCGCGAGTGGCTGCTGTAATAAAATTTAGTGACCCGCTGTAATTTATTATCAATAAAACGCGCAATACTGTTGCCAACTGCGCTTGATGTTGCGAGCAGCTGTCTCGAACCTGTTGCGTAACATTGTTTACATTGTTGTATCCTGTTTTAGGCCAAGATTCATAGATCGAACTACGACTGTCCTTTGCTAATTAAATTAAACGTTTCATACTTACGAGTTAACTTTTAAGATTCTTATTTGTATAAATGCTTGATTACATTCTCTTTAACTGGGTGATTACTTTTTTTACATTTATCACTTTTAGAATTTTTACAGGTTGTTCTACCCATAAATATGAACAATTTTCAGTCATCATCTGCCTAGCCTTTTTCCCAAATAAGTTGGTGTTGGCTTCCAGTCTCATCGGATGCAGCTGAATACCAGTATTTTACATGGAGCGACTGCCTATCTGACCTCCACAACCCAGTTACTGGGCAACCCGATACCCCTTGGTAAGACTGGTTGTCAAATTTTCGGGCTTCTGACTACCCTTAACGAATGTCAAAGATCTAAAAATGACAGCCGGGACCAACGGCTTAGCGTGCTTTCCGAGGCACGGAGGAGTCTCGACATGTTACGAACGGTCACCCATCCACAGACTGACCTATGCAACCGTAGCTTAACCTTCGATCAACCCGTGCGGCGGTTTTTTTTTAGCCACGAGCTCCTCATGAACGATTTTCACTATGATACCAATTTGAAAATCACGAAAAAGACTGCTGTTTCATACAAAAGTTCTATATCTATTTGAATCAAATGTATGAAACCATAGCATGCAATATCTTGTGACACCATCTTAGACCGGCTGCTGTTCATCATCTCGATAATATTTGAGAGGTATAAGATGTCCTTCTAAAACTTTTTGGTAATGGGAGGAATAGTTTAAGAAATGATTGTGTAAGAGGAAGTCTTTAAGTGGATCAGGGAAACGAGAAATTGTGTAAAAGTCGGTTGTCATGGTATACATGTGATGCGGAGGAATCAGGAACATTTCAATGAGTTTTATACCCACGTTACTCAGATATGGTAAGATCCCAATCCAAGGAAAGACTCTTACCGTTTGTCGGGCACAACTCCAAACCAGGTCCGGGTATCTACTGACGTTTTCCTATAAGAAAAACCAGATATCAGTTCTCTTTATCCTACAATCCCGGGTCAACGACACAGCACAAGGATGAAGAGCAATATAATAATTAAAAAAAAACGTTACTAAATAATTATACATATATACAAACATAAACTCAATACTGGTCAGCTGCATCCGTTTAGACTAGAAATCGACCCCTACATCATTCGGAAGAGGCTAGGCAGATGTAATGAGACACATAAACGTGGGGTAGGTAGAAACAACAGAATTGCTATGATCCTAATATATTCCCTTTGCTTCATTTACGTTCATAGGTACAGACGAGCACTCATCAAGCTATCTCAAACTGTGATTTTTTTCCAATTGAACATGAACTTTATCTTTTTGTAATAAAGTTGAAAAACTACCGAAGAAATTTGAAGGATTGGGGTAGCTTGAGGATGGGCTGGCCTTTGAATATAAAATATTTATCAACTTTTTTTTGACATTTCTCGGAACCCCAGAACTTTGGATGACGTACAAGGGGTCGAAGCCAACTGGCAGAGGCTCTTTTGACGTTTTTTATTGAATGAATTACCAACCGACGATTTTTCCTGCATGCACTATGCAAGTGCACACATGGACAACCCCTAGTTAGTGCAGGATTATTGCAGTCTACGGAAACAGGCAATAGTTTATGAAGGTAACTGGTTACACTAGTACTATAGGGACTAGGGCCCCTATAAAATAAAACTAATATAAACATAAAACACTTAAAAATACATAAATAAAAAAATAGCCCACCGGTATAGGGAATAGGGTCCAAACAACCGGCGGTCAGGGCTCCAGAGAGACAAATCGCCTATCAATACGAGCCGTGTCCAGAAGTACTGCTTTCTGAATCAAGCCCTTGATCCAGCTGCCTTACGAGAGCCTCCTTAGGTGTTGATCGAAGCTTTTGGCTATTAAGCTATCGCCTGGAACGACTATCGGGACAGCGATTGCTGAGTCCTCTATTATGATAAATTATCGTTACAATCTTTAATCAGGTTTCGTTTTCAAAAGAACATCTATTATGACGACCTACATATGTGGCGCAGTGGGCGAAGGTCCGCCTGTGACGCAGGAGGTTGCGGGTTCGATTCCCGCCTTGGGACAAAGGCTTATACGATCTACAAATATTTGTTCCAAGTGTTCCGGGTATTTGCTATGTATAATAAAAAATATCGATCGATGTAATGTATTGTGGTAAGTATATCAGTCATCTAGTACCCTAGCTCTGCTTAGCTTGGGGCTAGATGATGCTGTGTGGATTGTCAAGCATTTTTTATATTATTATTATTTATATTTATTGCTTCAAGTCCTAGATTGACGTAGGTACCTGGTGGAATAAAAAAAAATCCTAGATACATATATAAAATAACTAGTCACGCAAGTTTTCATTTTCCTTATACATATAATAATTACTATGTGTTGCTGAATGATGAATCGCGTTCACTATCAAGATAACAATGTAATGATATTCTGAACTCTACCTATAGAAATTACATACGTTCTATTTGTCTATTATTGTGACTATTTATCCTTGTTTACTGTGTTAGAAACCGTCACGTAGTTTGCTCAGCTGCATTCTTGCTTTGTAAATGGTAGGATAGGTAGGCATATATACCAGTGCAGCTGTTAGCATACATGTCTTGTACGAGTACGTACGCACATTTAAAAACGCATTTTCTCGTGGAATAACGATTGCAAATTTGACCAAAGATCAATTTCATAAAAGTATGGTTTCAAACACAAAAAAACATAAAAATTATATCGATGTTTTAGGAAAATTGGTTGTGTTGTTAAATAAAAACAGCTGCACGTGATGATAGAAGGCAGAAGTCGGTCTGTGGATAGGTGACCGTTCGTAACATTTCGAGACTCCTCTGTGCCTCGGAAAGCACGTTAATCCTTTAATACTTATTTTAAGTTTATAGCTGTAAGCATTCCAAAAGTGTAAAATAAAATAAAATAAAAATAAATACCGGCTGTCATTTGTAGATCTTTGACAGTCGTTACCGTAGTCAGAAGTCCGAAAGTCTGGCAACCAGTATTACCAAGGGGTATCGTGTTTCCCAGTAACTGGGCTGTGGAGATAGTGATATAGGCAGTCGCTCATATAAAATAGTGGCATTCAGCTGCATCCGGTTAGACTGCAACCCGACTCCAACATAATTGGGAAAAGGCTAGCAGATGGTGATGACTTTAGGAAAATCGCTTTTAAATCTTGCGTAAACTTGAGGTATTTATGCTTGTCCATGGACACGATATAGGCATGTGGTGTAAAGCAATGACGATCATGTTGTGAGGAAAGTTTTGAGTATGAATGTGAAGGGTAACAAGAGTAGACACCAAAGAAACGAGAGATGGATTGTGTGGAAGATGATATTGCTAGGAAGGAGGAGACCTTTGATATGACAGCAAATAGAAAAGTAAAGGAGAAGACCTGTAATAAATTGGGATAGAGGCAGGAGGTATAATATGACTGTACATGGACATACCAACCACTTACAACGTTACGTGATTATATGGAAAACACTGTAATTTAATTATATTCGAGTGCTCCTCAAATAGACGGATTTATAATGTTGATTAGTTAAAACATACCATTTTTTAATGTGCTCTTATCACGAACTCGGCCACATCAACCGGAAGTAGGCCATTCAAATAATTACTCGTATTTGCTTTTATTTACGGGATTATTAATGTTATAATCATAATTTATAATAATTATTGCTTTTAGTCACGTTGAGAGGATGAATGATAACTAATAAAGGGTATTAATAAGGCAGATGTAAGCGGAAACGCCAGGAGGGGACGCCCTAGAAGGACATACACACCTTATTGGTGATGTTCTTCAAAAGGGTCAGGTGCGTAGTGCTCGCATCCGGCGTGCATGTATGACCAGATGTATGAACATAAACGAAGCAAACTGCGTATGTATGGATCGTAGCAGGTGGTGTTGTAGTTTCTGCTATCCCCCGTGGGCAAAAGGCGTGAGTTTATGCATGTATTTACGGAACTCACGACTACAATATGTGCGAAATGTGTGCGAATAGCCTACTACATATTTGTGAGGGTGTCGATTCGCACGCCAATAAATGAAATTAAGGGATCCGCAAGAGAACTAAAGTAACATCTATCTTTGGGGGCGGCCTATGTCCAGCAGAGGACATCTTTTTGCTGAATTAACCAGAGGAGTGTCTAGACTCTTGATCATGATAAATATAGATGGTTTTAGGCAGAATCCTCAGGGAGCAAGTCATAATCGCATTTGCCTTTTTTTTTGTCTTGATTCTAATTCCTCCCAGGCTACTCCCAAGTGACTCCATAATAATCGGTTCTCCTTCCGCATCCAGCCTTGCATTGAAAGATTTACTTGAGATATACAGACGCCAGTATTTCATCCACTGACACTAGTTTTTATGACAGCTGTTTACTACTCCAAGAAGGTTTCATGTTCTCCGACGCTTAATCTCCATCTTAACCTTGCAGATGGAAGCTTTTAGCCACGAAGTAGATCAGTTATTTATAGAATGCGCATTTTTACCCGCGCGTTCGACGTCCGCTCATAACAACTGTGTAAAATATTTCAGGAACTATAACACAGGGCATTAACATAAATTATTCTTAAAAGAAGAAAAGGAAAAAAAAACATATATTTTGGACACCGGCGCACATTTTCGAACATTTACCAATTGAACATGAATCCTATTTCTTTTGCTATAAAGTTGAAAAACTAACAAATCAATTTCACTCATTGGGGTAGCTTGATGTAGCTGGCCTCTGTAAAACTCTGCATAGCACTTCGGAAATATAGGCGTGAGGTTATGTGTTGTTATTTACCGATTTCATTATTTATTTTTAATGGTAATGTATTCCACACAAATAAGTGTTAGTTTTATGAAAACCAAAGTTTTTTAAACAGCTTTTGAGGGTTCCGCAGGCAAATGAATAAAACGAGAGAGTTATACGAGTAATTTCGGCGTGTCAGACAAATGCCAGTCGCTCCAGTCTAGCCAAGAGGTATTGTTTTACTTAGTAGCGGGATTGTGGACGACTGATCCCATTTGAGAACAGGCTAGGCATCTGCAAGTTCAACCCAAGACTTATAATACCAGCCTGTTACTGTCCCACTACAGGGCAAATGCCTCTTCTCATACAGAGAAGGTACGAGCATTAATCACCACGCTTGCGCAAGACGGGTTGGCGATTTCAGACTTATATTAATTGTAAGTCCAGGTTTCCTCACGATGTTTTCCTTCACCGATGTCAGTAATATCCAAGATAAACTTAGAAAGTACATTAAGATTCAAAAAGACACATTGGTACTTGCCCAGTTTCGAACCCATAATAACCTCGTGCTCAAGAGGCGAGGCTTAAACCACTGAGCCATCATGACCCAAGACTTATCCAAGCCCATTTTTATCTTTGCTCATCCTCACCCACAGCATCTGGTGTTTACTGTTCTATAGAGTTTATTAGAAATACCAGTTTAAAATACTTATCCCACATAATTCCCATATGGGCCCGCTAATTTAATGAATGAGCCAATTAATGTGAGAAATAATAACATAATTGTGAAAAAAAAATTGATCATCTGTATACAATCCTGTTTAAAATCAGAAGCCAGTGGAATTTCTAAACGAATTAATTAATACAAGAGATCGAAATTCGACCTTTTAAGCTTTCTGCTCTCATTCAGCACGTTTAGCACAACCACCATAGAAACGGGTTTTGACGACGGAAGAATAGACAACATGACAGATTATTGTATGATTTCTACCGTCCTAAGCCTGGCGATGTTAAAACTGAAGAGAAGAACGTTTTTTATTCTCTATAGTCCACGGGGCGTGCTCGAGTAGGAGAGATGAAGATGATCAAGTTGGAAAGAAGAACGTTGTCTATTCTTGGTAGAATAGATATTTAATTGGTCACTCCGAGCGTGCTGTATGTAAACTTGAACTATGCCAGATCCCACACTTCTCCGTGAGTGCAATATTGTTATGAAGAGGGGTAGGTATTTGTCCTTCCAAATTGTAGTGAGTACAGCAAGCAGGTTGGACTGCTTGTGTGTGCACTACTGCAAGCTGAACCTCTCGGTGCTGAGCTTCTCATAGTTATAAGTAGTCAATGCTAGTGTATAATAAGATTACTAATACAGTTATAAGGAATTTTGTTACAAACAGTCCCATAATAACTTTTTTTTTTTAATTAAGAGAGGTTCCTGTCAGCTTCATGGTATCTCTTCTTAAATGGATGCTTCAGTCTTGATGAGAATGTCAGTTTATGACGTGCTTCTCAGGTAGACTGACACCAACCTGTGGAATGTGTTAAGGAAACAGTTTCTTCTATAAGGTTAAAAAGACATACATACGCCCGAAACGCAGTTTTGTGTGTGTTTACCGCTTTCTCCACTTAAATGGACTTATAGTAATGGACTCATGAGAACTTCCATAATAATTGGATAAAGTCTAGACTTTACTAGATAGATACGTAGCAATAATATCTCATTGGCTAAAAGTAACGTGTTTATTTTAAGACTACCAACGCAACCAACAGATGAGCATCAATAAGAGCGTGGAGCAAAAACACGATAACCCAAATATAAAATTCAATTCGGAGTTTTAAACAATGTGCCTTTTATTACATTTCAAGGCTAAAGCCCGGTACATGCCCAAAATGATGCCGAACAGGTTCCAAAGCTCGGCGACCTTGGAGATTTTGAAGATGCGATGTTGCCAGACCAACGAGCAAGTTTTATGCACGAATAAAACACAGAAACAATTTGTATGCGGAGTAGATACGTATGTGTACGAATGCCAATGCTAAATATGCTCATCAGCTGCTACCTAAGATCTTATATCATAGGACACAACATTTTTGTTAAAACATAATAATACTTTTATTAAAAAATAATGAAAGGCAATGCATTGTTTAAAAAATAATATTATAATTAATTTTAAGCTATGTGTTAAAAAAAAGTTAATGGATAAATTAAAAATAAAATGTGTTTCAAAGAGGTGCAGTTCAGCAAAAGTGCTAGGCAACGAGTGCCTGACGCTGGTTTTCAACTAAACCTGAGGATGAGAGATGTCACGAACGTAAATCGCTTGTATAGTATATTAATGTTGTGTTAAATATCAAGCTATATATTCCCAGTATAAGCTGACCTGTCAATGTATAGGATTCCCATACAAAATAATGCTTTCATTTATTAATACGTACCTATATTCTGATCTGTAAACGTGATTCGAAGCTCATCGAGAGCTTCTGAGGTTTCGATCTTAAGTCCTTAACTCGCTAAGGATGGGTTGTCGAAAGGCTTCTCACAGGTCAACTTTTCAAGTGGTTTTCTACTTAACCAGGCTATTCTGTGGTGCCATAGTGAATAAAGACCTCCAGCCAGCATACAACAGACTAAACTTTTTAAACCCTACTGAAGATTATTTTTTGGAATTTAGAAGTTAAACATATAGGTATTTTTGGTCCAACAGTCTATGAATTTTTAATGAAAATAGAACTTAAATATTCGGTCTTATTTGATGGACTAATTATACTTAATCACACGGTTTGTGTGTATATAAATACATCTTTAATCAACGCGACTTTAAAGAAAACCCCCAAAATGTAAGAATAACTTTAAGTATTTAAGTGGTTAGAATAATTTAAGCTTTAGATAAAACCAGTCAATGAACAACTTTTAAATGTATAAACAGTACACCCAATATAACACGAACGGTGGCAAAATTTGGAACTACACTTTTACCGTACTAATTTTGACAGGAGGCGACATTATCCATGACAAGCAGCGCCACTATCGAAAGCCAAATTATGCTAGACACATCGTAGACAGCGTCGAAAACCGGTATGTTTACTAATTGAAACAACATCAATGACCTTAGATTAAGAATGTTTATTGTTGTGAACGAAGGAACCGTAGGATTCTAGGTAGGTAGGTTGTATACCCATATTTGTTTTGTCTATGAGAATTCGCCTACGTTTTCGCGTAGGAAATGAAGTCGGCACAAAACCGCCTGTGCTTATTTTGAAGCGTTACTAAATTTTCTTTTTTTAAACTTACCCCACGCTTGTCATTATTCCTTTGATTTCCTGGCACGAGAGTAAAGAGGCGTTTAATATAGTAATTCTGTTACGCATATCTGTTTTTTAAAGTAAAAATAAACACAGCTGCATCACACATTTATGATCGCTTATCTCGGAAAAGTGTAAAGTCAAATGATACATGATTTTTATTTCTGTAAATTGACTAAACAAAACAAAAGCCGCACGGGTCAAGCGAAGGTTAAGCTACGCTTGCCGAGGTCAGTAGGTGCATATCGAGACTCCTCCGTGTCTCGGAAAACACGTTTTGTCGTTTGTAGATCTTTGACAGTAATTACTGTTATTCAGAAGCCCGAAAGCCTGATAACCAGTCTTACCAAGGGGAGTCATGTTGCCTAGTAGCTGAGTTGTGGAGGTCAGATGGGCAGTCGCTCCATATAAAATATAAATATAAAATCGAAGTAGTAGTCAAAAAATCACTTGCGGTATTCCCCAGGGCTCAGTTCTGGGACCATTATTATTCCTGATATATGTAAATAATATAAGTAAAATAGATCTATCTGGTCACGTCACCCTATATGCGGATGATACATGTCTTTTTTACTTTGGTCGAAATCTAATGGATATAGTTAATATTGCACAGGATGATTTGCTCAAATTTGGAATTTGGTGTCAAAGTAACCTTCTCACAGTGAATGCAAGCAAAACTTCGTATATGTTATTTGCTGCCAAAAATAAAAAGATTCTGCAACAACCTTCACTTACAATAAATAATGTGGCAATTCATCGATCCCATCAGGAAAAATATCTAGGTTTACGACTTGACGATAAACTCGCATGGAAAAGCCACATTGCACACGTAAGGTCAAAATTATCGTCTCTAACTGGGACCCTTTAAAGAGCCGCGGGGTGCATTCCTCGTGCACTGCGTATGACCATTTATAACTCTCTGGTAAGCTCTCATTTAGAGTATCTTATCGAAATATGGGGTTGTGCTGCCAAGTCTAATCTAAAAGATCTTCCAATATCACAAAATAAAGTCATTAAATCATTATTTAATTACAATCGGTTTACCAACACATGTGAGTTATACTCAAAAACAAAAATATTAAATTTGCGACAGATGTACAAATACACAACTTGCATACTAGTAAGAAAAATAATATTAGGTCAAATACAATCAGAAATAAAATTTACAAAAAGAACTTTCTATCACTGCTTAAGAAACACAAACAAAATTAAATTAAGAAGTCACAGAACTAATTATGGTAAGAGAAATATTACGTACGAAGGAGCACAACTATTTAATGGCTTACCAAATGACATCAAGGAGTGTCAATCAATGAGAATGTTTAAAACACGCTTTAAGCAATACATTTATGAAAATGTATATTAGAACCGTCTTCAATTTCTTTTGCACTTTAATGAAAAGTAATATAATAACTGTAACTAGTTATAATAGTAATTTAAGCTCATTGTAAGTGAACTGTGTTCTTTATGAGTAAATAAAGATTCGTTAACCTTAAAATACTGGTATTCAGCTGCATCCAGTTAGACTGGAAGCCGACCCCAACATAGTTAGGAAAGCGCAAGGCGTGGTGTACCGTCTCTTCCGCGGACAAGTGCCACACGAACGCACTGAGGCTTAGTGATTGAGTGGAGTGCTACAAATATTAGGCTTAAGTTTTTATATACTAACATGAATTGTATTTTGTTTAATATGTATTATATATATTAACTGACCTGACAGACTTCGTCCTGTCAATGGCGCGAACTGTCAAACGCAAAAGTTAAAACAGTCGTTAAATTTACTGAATGTTTCCAATATTCTGGGCAATGTACTTATATTTTCTTTCGGTAAGAACCTTCTCCTTACACTAACCTAACAAAACCAAAAAATAACTAGCGAAATTGGTCCAGCCGTTCACTCCTGATGCCGTGACCAAGGCAAATTGGGATTTATTGTTATATATATATAATTATGTAGATAATAGTACCTATATTGATTCGTATGTTATGTATGTTTTATATGGGCCTTGGTTGCGGGATAATGAAGCAGTTACTATGTTATTAAAAGGCTAGGCCGTTTATGGTTATTACAAACGACGACCGATGTGGCGCGGCGGACGATGGTCCGCCTGCGACGCAGGAGGTTGCGGGTTCGATTCCCGCCCTGGGACAAATGTTTGTACGATCTACAAAGATTTGTTCTGGGTGTTCTGGGTATTTGCTATGTATAATAAAAAATATCTATCTATGTAATGTATTGTATTAAGTATATCAGTCATCTAGTACCCATAACACAAGCTCTGTTTAGCTTGGGGCTAGATGACGCTGTGTGGATTGTCCAGCACAATTTATTTATTATATTCCTATTAAACACACGTCAAACTGGCAATAAAAAAATATGAACGAGGTTGGTGTTTCCCTGTATGATTACTCTGAGAAGAAATACCGAAACCAACTCAGTGGTCAGAGTCTCTTCCTTTAAATGAACTTTATTTTGTGTTTGCTGTTGTTTTGCGATTGTTGTTTTTTTACCAACGACTGAGAGATCTACCCCATAATGCTTCATAACATAAGTAAATTATATTTGACTACATCGTACCTAATAGATGGCGTGTATGAGAATTTGGTATTGTATCGTGGTCAGATCATGTGAGAAGTCAAATAGTTTATTACACTAAAACCATTAGAAAACGCAATTTACAAGTAATTTACGAGTATTATACAAAATCGATTCTAGTTACCCCTTTCAAAAGTTAGTTTCGTATGGAGAGATTGAATTTTTACAATAATTTGGATCCATTAATCGGATATAATTTTCAGTGATTTATAATGACGAAAATTATGACCCTTTAAATATTAAATTTTATCCAATTTGGTCAAATTGCATTTAGGTACTTATACGAGTTGAGAAGCATCATGGGATAAACCTCTCGGTCGGTTGGTTAAAAAACGTAACAATAAAATTCATTTAATTGTTCAAATTAGTTAATCAGTCTTGGATCCCGCAACTAAATTAATTAGAAAAGAATAAGTGGAGGAGTGAGAAAACTGTACAAAAAACGTTGACTCGAGTACTTTTGGAATAACGCCCGAAGGTCGAAAGAGTGCGTTACCCTGTGCGTAGCATCGTTAAGGTCAAGGTGACCCTATACAGTTCTGATCATGGTTCAGTACATAACCGACATTATATGCACACAGTGTCGTGCCCGTGATATATGATGTCTGACTGAGTATTAATTCTTTCTGGACCAATTAAGGATCTAGCTCACATAAAAAAAAAAAAAATTAATTCAGACAACAAAGATCCATATTTTGTTAGTATTACACACAGCTTATGTTCTACTGTTAGTAACATTGATACAAAAATAATATTATTAAAACAAAGGACGACCAGGCAGAAAGTCCTACCTAATCAACCTCCGCACAAAATGCCTGATATTTGGAGTATAGCTCTCCGCCACAGCTCTCACATAACATAACTACTTACCTATTATTTTTTTAAACATTTGATATTATGTTATTAGTAAGGACCTTTTACTCTGTAAGTTAGTTTGAATTACTTTTTTTTAATATTTCTACACCGGCAACGGTAGTGTACGTGAAACTATTTTATGTTAAGACCTTAATGTACCATACACTCAGAAATAAATAAATATTATATTATATTATTATATTACCTACTTATACTCGTAATCGTAAATATGACGTCAATTCGAATGATTTAAAAGTTTTAAATACTTGATACGAATACTCGTACAATGTTAACGTATTTTTAAGACTTAATTCATATCTATGGGTGATACTAATTGTGCTTGCCTCATAAATCTAAACCTTAATGCTACAGGATATTTGTGTTTTGAATTTTAATATCCTTTGAATGGTCGATGCGTTACTAAAACGTGCGATGCGTTTCGTGCTAGGCTCACAGTACAGACGCCAGCACATCAAGCTACCCCAAACTGTCAGATTTTCCCAATTGAACATGAGCCTTACTCTTTTGTTATAAAGTTGAAAACCTATAAAAGAAATTTGACACATTGGGGTAGCTTGATGTGCTGGCCTCTGTACATCGATAGGTGATTAGAAAACGTGGCAAGTCCTGTTTATAGCATATTACGCTCAAGGAAAAGTGTGAGATTCGGCATAGTTAAAATTTATATGGAGAAAGAGTGAAAAAAGTTCCTCGCACATTCCTCCCGGATAGCGTTGCTAGGCGTCCGGATAAAGCCGGACATAGGTAGGCTTTTTGATAAGGTGTTGGCCAAAATACACGGTGTCCGGCTTTTGTAAGACTAAGCTTAGCATACTTAGACCAATGTTTCTCAACTGCCCAACACGATAAGACAGATACGCTCCCTCCCTATTTACCCTCCAAAAAAAGCTAATAAGAATAATTACCAATATAGAACCAACAGATAGTTGCAAGCCTTACTTCCAGAAACACAAGATTCTCACATTAGTTAGTATTTATATTTTAGAATTATGTAAACTAGTCCGCAAATATCCAGATTCGTATAACACACGGGGAGACACACAAACAAATTATTCGTTGCGCCATAAAAACAGACTAAATTTGCCTCCCTCCCGCCTTAAATTACACTCATCTAGTCCATATTCAATGTCAATTAAAATATACAATAAATTACCAGAAGACATAAAACAACAAAATAAAACGAGTACCTATATTTTTAACTAAACTAAAGCAATACTGAATTAAAAAAGCTATTACACATTACAAGAATATTTAACGGATAAATTCAATAAAAATACATAACTATGAAAAACAGATATTCAACAAGTAAAAACAAAAATAAAAACATTAATTATATTATAATACTAAATAATTATACTACAAAAAATTAAGCAATATTAAATATAATTAAATAGATAGTTAATGAATAAATATTCAAAATTAAATATAATTAAATAAATAATTAACGAATAAATATTCAATAATTAATATAATTTAAAAAATAATTAGTAGATGAATGGAAATATAAAATGAATGTAACTAATAACAAGGAAAATTAATAAAGCGCTCTTCCTCTCTCCAATTATTTAAAATTTGCTGTGCCCGACAGGGTCCATAATATTGTTTCTATACATTTTAATTTTTACCACCTGTAAGTGTACATTATGGATTGCAATAAACGATTTGATTTGATTTGATTTGATATTTCGTTTTTAATAAAACAAAAAACCATACGAACACTATTTATATACAATATTTTGTCGTACCTATTAATACTGAGACAAAATCCTCAATAATGTAGGGTGTCCAGCCTTTCTACTCAAATGTCCGGCCAAACTGGCTGGTCTGTCCGGCTATTAGGTTTGGCGACCTGGCAACCCTACCCCCGGATACGCAGTCATTATGAACAATATAGCAGCACAATAAAATAATAATTTCTTCCTTAGTATCAACTTGATTAGTTCCAAATACGATAACTAAAAGCTGTTTGAATAGTCTACACGCAACAAATAACGGTGGAACACCACGAGACTTAAAAGAAAAAAAAAATTGTCGAATTTTGACCACTGGCCAGTCACTAGTCAATATTATTAAACTGTTGGGTAGTCACTCAGCAGTAGTTGGGCGCTGAGCCAAGCGTTGAAAATCCGACAATACGCTTTTTAGAGTTGCGTAGCCAAATGTCAAAAACTGACCACTTATAATTGACGGCGCTGTGGCTGTGACTGCTGTGCCGCGTGTAGTAGGTTCGATTCCCGCACGGATCAAATATTTGTATGGCCTACAGTTAGTTGTTCCGGGTCTGGCTGTAAGTGTAAGTGACTTTTAATGTTTGTAAATGCACACAGGAGAAACTTCTAGTGAGGGGTAAAGGTTACAAAAAAAAAAAAGAATTCGCCTTGGCCGTCTCCTTCTGCGTCTGTCCGTCCGAATGTCATACAGCCATATTAATCGGAGACTATTCTAAATAAACGTTGGGAATAAGGTGATATCTACGTAGGATTTATAATTAGCTGGAGTAACAAGACAGAATTTAATGTCACCTAAGATACTTAAGTTTGAAAAATCCGCAGAAGAATCACCTACAATGTAGATTCTAGAAGTAAAGTACAGACGCCAGCACATCTAGCTATCCCAAACTGTCAAATTTTCCCAATTAAACATGAACCTCTTTCTTTTGTAATAAAGTTGAAAAACTGTCAAAGAAATTTGACAGATTGGTTTAGCTTGAAGTCCTGGCCTCTATACAGACACCAGCACATCAAGCTACCCCAAAGTTTGAAATTATCCCAATTGAAAATGAACCTTATTCTTATTATAATAAATTTCAAAAGAAAAACTATCAAAGAAATCTGACACATTGGGGTAGCTTGAAGTGCTGGCCTCTGTGCATTACCTTGCTTGTTATTTTTGTAATAAATCCATACATAATACGTCATGAACAATAGCTGTTCTGAAACTTCACTTGGATACCCTACAAGCGTTACAATAGATACTACGGAACCCGTCACTGTAGACAGTCTAACACGCACTTGACTGGCTTTCAGACATACGCCTTAGGTTAGTGAACAGTTGAACACAGACATTAATCATATCTTTATTTTTCCTAACCTACTTTATGACGTCATTACTTCTATAGAAGAAATATTTGTGTCAAAGTCCCCTGGTAGCTTATGAATTCCTTGAACCCAAAGTGAATCAAATCCCTTCATAATGAATGACCAGTCTTTGATGAATAATTGGACAATTATTTATTTGTACGTAATTGAAAATCATTGTAGAACTGGGAACTGTATTGTATTACACCATATTTATGCATTAATGTACAGGAGACAGAATAGGCAAAATACACTTATATTACTATCAGGGATCAGGGACGTCCCCCGTCTACTCGTACGTCGACGTCACATTTTTTTTTGTTTTTTTAAACATTGCCCCACACTAGGAATATCTCCTGTATCGTGGGTGCGTTTACAAACATTTAAACTCACATACACAAATGGCCAGACCCGGAACAACTACCTGTGGGTCACACAAATATTTGTTTCGCGTGGGGATCGAACCCACAACACGCGACGCAGCAGCCGATGGCTCTAATTATGCTGAGTGGTGTACCCTACTTGCCACAATCACGACGTGCAATTGCTGAAAATTGTTCTAGCTCGTGGCTAAATAAAAACAGCAGCACGGGTCGATCGAAGGTAAAGCTACGCTTGCCGAGGTCAGTCTGTGGAGTTAAGTAAGCTACGCTTGCCGAGGTCAGTCCGTAGATGGGTGAACATTCGTAACATATCGAGACTCCTCCGTGCCTCGGAAAGAACGATAAGCCATTGGTCCAGGATCATTTGTAGATCTTTGACAATCGTTATGGGTAGCCAGAAGCCGGAAAGTCTGACAACCAGTCTTACTAAGGGATTGCCCAGTAACTGGGTTGTGGAGGTGATATAGGCAGTCGCTCCTTGAAAAATACTGGTATTCAGCTGCATCCTGTTAGACTGGAAGCCGACCCCAAAATAGTTGTTGAAAAGGCTAGGCTAGGTGACAAATTACTAACTTTCATTACAATCGCCTTTTTTTTTAATTTAATTTTGTCTTTTTGTCTACCTCCTCTGTGGCAAATAAACACTTTTCCTTTCAATATTTTCTTTCCTGATAGTTACTTATAAGTTCCACAAATCTCATCATTGTAATAATTACCTGTACCTGTTTCGGTATAGTGGTTTTTATTGTAGGTAGGTTTCAATTTGGAAGGAGCAACTAGAATTTAATATTTTATTTTAATTTTAGAGTTTACGTTAAAGTGCCTTTTTAATGTTTAACATCACTTGGAAACCACAAATTAAGTAAGTTCAGAGGCCAGAACATCAAGCTACATCAATCTGTGAAATTTATTTCCTTTTACAAAAGAATAAGGTTCATATTCAATTGGGACAAAATTGACAGTTTGGGATAGCTTGATGTGCAGGCTGGCGTCTGTACTTATGTAATATTTATTTCATTGCACATAAATAGTATCAATACACCAAGGAGTTCAACCTATAAATTATGTAATACTGGACAAAGCTGTTCACCTCATACTCTCTGAGTTGCCTTTTAAGGCTAGTTTGACATGAATCGATCCCAGCTTGCGTTGCCGAGACAACACGTAGGTTCGTCGTATATCTTCGGGCACAGTGCGCGAATATTACTAAAATTATAGGACAAATATTGTATTCCATTAGTAAGTACAGAGGCCAGCACATCAAGCTACCCCAATGTGTCAAATTTCTTTGATCGTTTTTCAACTTAATTGCAAACAAATAAAGTTCATGTTAAATTGTGAAAATTTGACAGTTTGGGGTAGCTTGATGTGCTGGCGTCTGTACCTACTTAAAACCATCATTTGCCTAGCCTTTTCCCAACTGTGTTGCGGTCAGCTTCCTGAATAAATAGAATAGAATATGAGAATCCTTCGTTACGTACGGGATTCAAAATGGCGTCCTTGACATAAGACACTGCTTTATCCCGTTGGAGCAAAATCTCCTATATATTGTGACCACATCTTTGTTATTTAATCATTCTTAATCCAAATTGACTGTTTTTTAACAGTATTTTATCGTACCATATAGTTGATAGTGCTCATCTTAATTGGACACTGATAAAAATGATAGTTAGGTACTAACAAACTCGTTAAAGAGTTAACCAACTTGTTTTGAGATAATAAATTGGCGTTTCCTCTCAATTGGTACTAACCACTATGCAAGCATCTAAAAATAGTTACATGTCAAGTTTTTTTTTAAACATCTGTGGCAGAAGGAATACAACAGATAACATTTTTTTATACGTTTCCCCATCCTAGATAATTCTCCTGTGTCGTGGGTGCGTTTACAACCATTTAAAGTCACACATACGAACAGCCAGACCAGGAGCAACTATCTGTAGGCCATACAAATATTTGTTCCGTGCGGGAATCGACCACACGACACGCGGCGCAGCAGTCCATCGCTCAGCCACAACGCCAAGCGTGCCATCAAATCATCAGCCTATTACATATTAATAAAATACTTAGATGACGTGGCTAATGTAAATCTATGACTAATGTAATGTCGCTGATAACGGGGAAACCTCGGTAAGCCTACCTACACAAGTGCCTAGAATTCCCCTTTATCCAAAAGTCTGGTTCACAAGTACCTGTAGAATGACATCATTCTGCACCCATTACTGAAAAGCCCCACCCATTAAAAAAAAATAAGGACGTTGAAAATTCACAGAACTTCTAACTTATTAACAGACCCTTTTTTAACACAAAAATATATTCTTATGAAATAGACCCTTAAATTAGAATAAAATATTTATAAATTAAAAAATATTTTTTATAAAATATTTTTTTTTTAAATATTAAAAAATATTTAAAAAAAATTATAAATAAAAAGATTTAATCATTTTTTTCAAATTTCCCGCTTTATACAGATAAATCATAAACCGATATTTATTAAATAAATATGTAAAAGCAGTAGATGTCAATCAATGATATTTCTCTATTAAGACTGCAACTGACAGCTCGTTTGCAGTCACGTGACATTAATTGCTATTTACAACTTAATTTCATTAAATTAAAATTAAAAAATATATATTTGTTTTTTTTTTAATTACAAAGTTATCATTTAGATATTAACTTAATGATGAACTTATTTACTGTCAAAGGATAATAACAGTAAATTTAGAAAAGGAAAATAATTGTAAATCAAAGGATTATTGTCTTAATAATACGGATATAATTATTACTTATTCTTAAATTTACGGGAAGCATTAAAGAATACAATAATAATTTAGACGCCAATGAATATTTAGGTCACGGAGTGCAACGCAACATCGCACATCTGGTTAATCATTTTCAAGATGACCTGTTTAAAGCAATTGAACGCTGACAAAGAACAACAAAGAAGTGAGCACCATCTTCACCTAAATTAACATCAGACAGAGGAGAAAATGGTTAAACTGAGCACACAAAGACAATTATTGTCACACAGTGACATAATATACAAATATTATGCCACCGGATAGTTGTAAAAGTCGTAAGTTTGTAATAAATACTTACATTACAATACTTACATTACAATCTAGAAACTAAAATCTCTCGAGATTGTGGACTGTGTTTTAATTTTTTTTTTTTTAAGAATTTATTTAAATATATGGGTGATACTTATTGTGCTTACCTTGTAATATTTACTTAAGTATATATTTATAGTTTCTGCTAAGCACACAATCTTTTATTTACGATAAGACGCATCAATATTCGATATTTTATAATCTTTCCGTGACATGCCGATAATATTGTAAAATAGCAACATTCGGAAAAGAAGGAGCTGATTGGTTGAAAGTAAAAGGGATCTTTGACTGCCTGATATAAATAGTTGTTACCTAAATACACCCAATTATTCCACATCTATCAATAACAAAAACATGTTATCTTGTACCGTTGAACTGAGTGACCATACCGATTAAAATAACAAGCTTGCATTGGGTTTTTTTTTCAACATAAACAATGCATACGATAGCAGCAATCGCAACAGATATATGCATGTAAACAATATATGTATGATACATACTAAAAAAAGTAAGTTAAAGTAAAATTATTGTTCTCTTGTATTCAGTAAAGTAAGATTGTTTTATTATAAAAAATATATTTAAATTTACAGCCGTAAATAGAAATAATCTGAAACGGAGAACATTTTTGTAAATTACACATAAAGAACTAAACTTTACCTAAATATAAAAATGTCAGTTCCACAGAAAGACAGTTAAAACCCGTTAGTTTATATCATTGCCGTTCAAGGACACCCCTATCTAGAACTCAATTTCGACGAAAAAGTCGAGGACAACTTCGCAATGGTTTTTGTCCACTTAGAACAAACTGTGTCATAGCTAACAAATTGGCGAAATTAACGCCTTACGATTTGTATTCCTAATGGAAGAATAAATAAACAGCTGTGTTCCTTTCACATGTAAAATTGAATACCTGTAAAACGGGGTGAAACAAAACAAAACTTTAAATTAAATTTTAACATTTACTCAATATTATTTATTACTAAAAATATTATGTCGATATTTTTCATTTCAATGCCTCAAGATAAATTAAAGTCCTTGTAGTACAAACAATGTTTTAAACTAACACGAAAATCCCCTTCAATCTGTTTCTATTCACCCGTGCGTTTCTATTAACCCAATATCATAATCATTTTTTTTTCTTTTCAAATTCTTTATTGCCAGCTAGTGTACAGATTCTTTTGATGTTAACCAATGTTACCGTTCCCGGTACAACATTTTTTTGTTGTTTTCAGAAAAGAGACTAAGGTCGATGGGGCGAAGACCGTTAGTAGCCTAAGATCGTCTGTGTCTGTGTGTCATAGGCTATGATCGTTAAGAAAAAAGTACGAAGAAACATTACATTTTTGTATCTTAGGCCATGCTTTAATTCTAATAAGTATTCGTCGTTTATTCTTACTGTACGATCTTAACCGACTGACGGTCTTCGCCCCATTGACGATACTTATTCGTTTCTGAAAACAAAAATAAATAAATGAAATAGTTGTTAGATTTTGTGATGGTACAAGCCTGAAGTAGTGCTATAACCATATCGGTTTCAGAGACCAAAAAGCGTTGATGTATTCGCGCTTTCAAAGGCAATGGTGCCAAATTTATCGACATTTATTTCCCCCCAATAACGCAGAAGACGCACAATAATTATCTGTCATCGGACGTCTCCCCCGTATAAAGCGTGGCAAGGCTACAGACAGCCCAAAACATAACCCGAGCGTACATAAAGACCAGTCAAAAAAACTATACAAAAGCTATACTACATTATATGTATACGTATTAAGGTGTTTCGCTTCGTCGCTCGCCGAACACAAGGTCAGCCTGGCTGCCATGGCAGATGATGTCATTTTATTTAGCCAACTATTTTGGGCGCCAGCGCTGAATATTAATTACCTAACACAAAAAAAACACGCTATTATAATATATTACATTATGGCATGAAAATCATTGAGCTACGATTGTACCGTTGTGAAAAAGGGATAGTGATATTGGTCCTGTTATCCTGTATAGCTCCGTCTTTGTCTCACACGGGAATATTGGTGGCTTAATTACGTCATACACGATAATACGATGCATGAGGTTCTGTGTCTGCTTTAGTGCGACATTTTGTTTTTAATTACTTTGGATTCCGTCTGGCTAAAAACTATGTGCTAAAAAGGGCCACAGATAACCATAAATAGTAGGCATTGGTGGCCCATTTCCCCATTGATACCATCATTTAGGCGAAGATGTCGGGATGAACTAGATTCTTGTCGAAAGGACGGGCCCACATTAGCAGCGAAAAGCAGAGCGTATAAACGTTCTTCCTGAATCAATCGGCTTAGAGATAGTGCGCACGAGCAACTTTTGTCACCGCGATAAATTTGTCTCTCACTCTGACTACCATAGAATCGGGTTTTGTCGACGGAAGAGTAGACAATATGACATTTTGTTGAAAGATTTCTACCGTACTAAGCATGGCGATGTTAAAACTGAAGAGTTGAAAGTTTACTACGAATATTCTCTACAGTCTACGGGGCGCCTCGTGCTCGGGAAGAAGAGATGTCAAGTTAGAGAGTCGATTCTTGGTAGAATAGTTATAGAATTGGTCATGCTACGCGTGCTGATCTGTACAGACGGAGACTTTTTGTTCGTGAGTTTGAAGACACGCTGACGACGCAACTGTCGCCCGTCAACTGTAAGTCTTGTTTGTTTCTAAAATAAATTACTGGTTATTTTACTTTCGATTTCATTTCAATCCCCTACTTTAAGCAAAGAAATATGAATAAAGTAATGGGCCGACTACAAATAAAGTCGGCCATCCCAACTAGTCGGTATATCTGTACTCAATATAATTAATCATGAGCAACATGATTTTTATAACACTACCCAAATAACTACTTCGCATGTCCAGAGACCTGGTTAAAGAATCAATCAAAACAATCAATCAATGGATAAGTACCTAAAAGACTGGCAGCATTGCCACGTTGAATGGCAATGCTACCATCCTTTTGGGCACATTCCCCGTTAACAGCGATGCTCAATGATTGTTTTCTTTGTATTTTCAGTAAAGATTTTTAAACTAAACTTCTAATGTAACGACCCAAATTGAAATATGATCCATGCTATCCTAACTATATAATCCATACAAACATTATAAATGGGAAAGTATGTGTGTCTATATTTATCCGTCTTTCACGCCTAAACCACTAAACGGATTTCGATAAAATTTGGCACAGAGATAGATTGCACCCCGGGAAAGGACATAGGCTACTTTTGATCAGCAAACCACGCGGGCGAAGTCAGGGGCGCGGACCTTATTGTTTTCTGATTTTAGTATTTCTCAATACTATGTATAATGTTAAGATGTGGCACATTAAAAAAGCCATGTCTGGGGCTATATAGCGCGCCAGGAGGCCGCCCGCCACGCCGCCGCCTGTCTACCCCGTCCCGCCACACCCCGCGTCTCCCCGCACACTCATTCAGCGTTCTAATCAAAGTAATCGCGCAGAATTATTACACATTTGGGGAAAAATATATAGGAAAGATACCTTTGTATTAAAGTTAATACCTAGAAAATAATGGACGGCGATAACATAAAATCATTATGTATCAAACCTGTAAATAGGTACCATACAAAAAGGATTTCTGAGTTGCCTGACAGTGTGGCCCATGTTCCACTGAAGGCTGGACCCACTTCTTCTTCCCAGCAAAAACACCAGGAAGTGGTGAAGGGTGGGCGTTTTGGGGGACTGTCTTTTGTATATTTCAAAAAGTGCTGATTCTCAGCCTAATTTGAATAAATTAATTTTGATTTTGATTTTGCTTAGTTACTGTGTTTGTTTTTATGCCTGAATTCCCTGAATAGTCAGGTAGAGTTCAGGTAGAGATAGTAGGTCCACCAAAATTCCTGCAGTTATTGTTAAGTTGTATTTAATTGGTCATTGATGGCAAAGGCTCGCCCCCTATTACGATAGGGGGCGAGCCTATTACCATCAACCGAGCTCAAATCCTGACTCCGAGCTGCTGCTGGGAAATCCCAGATGAACAAAGCCAATAACACTTTGATCGACCCGGGAACCCAGAACCCCATGCTCAACAGAAGCGCGTGTAACCACACGACCAACCAGGCGTCACTTGTACTTATGACGCATATTTTGTAGAAGTTCAATAAATTATTGTGAAAATTGACAGTGCGTCATGACCTTATTACTTAAGTGTTACCTGCACTTTATACTGACGCATTGCACAAACTAAAACTATTGGAACTGATAAGAGCGTTATCTTAATTGCTCCTCCCACCGAATAACATCGTAACGTGTTATAACGATACTTTACTACTATTGTCATGTAGATACTCTTTTACACTTTGACAATACTTTTAAAGCCTAGATATTATCTTGCTCATAATCATGTGGGACCTTGCATATTAATGTCTGAGATGGTTTTTTGAAGAAAGAACCACACAGATATGAGTGAACCTAATAAGTAATCTATTCTAGTAAAATAAAGCTAAGGAGTTTATTTGCACTTTTTACCGTAGTTATTTGTTAGTTTTTATAGTTGTATGGCCTAAGGGTAGTTGTTCCGAGTCTGGCTGTTTGTGTGTGTGAGTTTGAATGTTTGTAAAAGCACCCACGATAGAGTAGAAATTCCGAGTGTGGGGCAACGCTTAAATTATTTTACTATACGCGCTCAGCTCTGAAACCCAGTCGGATTTGAAAAAATCTTTTTGTATTTGGTAGCCAAATTATTGCGGAAGTTAGAAGGTTAATTATCATCATTCTGCGGTGCTTAGGAGTGGGTAAAACCACGGCGCACAGCTAGTAATGAAATAAGATCGCAGGGCGAGACTATCGTCGCTATTCTCTTGGCCGTAGAGACAGCGCCTTATTCGGTGTCTGACCCAATTACGGGCAACTACTCATCGATATACGATGAATAGATAGGATCCCAAATGATGCTTCAGGGATCGCGTCACAATCTATTTTAGTTTATCATAATTATACAGGGTGGAAGGGAGAACGACGTAGAAACCGATATTGTGAGTTCAGTATCGACATGGTTCTAAGCACCTTAAGCCGTTGGTCCCGGCTGTCATTTGTAGATCTTTGACAGTCGTTACGGGTAGTCAGAAGCTCGAAAGTACGACAACCAGTCTTAACAAGGGGTATCGTGTTGCCCTGTAACTGGGTTGTGGAGGTCAGATAGGCAGTCGCTCCATGTAAAATATGTACTGGCATTCAGCTGCATCCGGTTAGACTGGAAGCCCACCCCAATATAGTTGGGAAGAGGCTAGGCAGATGATGACCTACATATATGATTCTGGATCAAGGTTTTATAAATGTTACTAATCAATTATTTCTATCTTACACAATTTAACTAGAAGATAAAGATAAAGATAAAGATAAAGATAAAGATAATTTATTTGTTCAAAACATGAGTATACACAACACATGGCATGCAAGATGTTACATCATATATATATAGATATAGTTCACTTCTTTCATTAAAACTCTCATTGGGTGAGATTGAAATCACCACCGACTTCTGTACACTCATGGGCGAAGGCAGATTTCTTGTACGGGGGTGCATCTTCAGCAGAGCGAAGTAACTGAAATTTGTTGAGAGACCCATTTGCATAGGTCTAACTTAGTTAATTTATGGAGAGAGACTTAATTAAGATTTAAGAATTAAAATAATGTAAGATGCAAGAACGAGCTAAGCGAGCATCTAAATTATAGCACCCTGCCTCAAATGGGATAAGTTTATCAACATTTGCAGAACAGTCAAAGAACTTTAGAATATTCCTTATTCTTAAGTTCTTTAGCTATATGTTATAATTATGTAGGTATATATACAGTATAGTACAGTAGGTATATATATAGGTATATGCAAATACTGTCGCAAACAGCTGTGAATTTATAACCATATTACATGCCTTGCTTCAGAAACCGAGCGTTTGTTTAACGAGTTTTGATGGTACAAAAAAATCTCTTTGTAAAACCCATCCGTTGATTAACCGCGGCGAATGCATCTTAATTGCACTGACGTCACCAAGCAGCCACAATAACATACCCACAGAGTCATTACTTCATTAGTGAAATACCGTACGGTAAATATTTACCGTGACTAGTATTTAAGTAAGTTTTTGCTTGTATAAACTTATCAGTGTGGTTGTTTTTTAATGTGAACAGATAACCGGTATCATGTTATCTAAATGTGCTTTTAAGGATTATTCACTCTACTCCACTAAGTTTGCAACCGATTTTAAATAAATAATAACTAAATAATGTTGGACAATCCACACAGCATCACCTAGCCCCAAGCTAAGCAGAGCTTGTGTTATGGGTACTAGATGACTGATATACTTAATACAATACATTACATAGATAGATATTTTTTATTATACATAGCAAATACCCAGAACACCCGGAACAAATATTTGTAGAACGTACAAACATTTGTCCCAAGGCGGGAATCGAACCCGCAAACTCCTGCGTCGCAGGCGGACCTTCGCCAGCCGCGCCACATCGGTCGTCAAATTTTGGACGGCTAAAGTATGTTAGATGTAGTTGGATGGTGGTTGGAAAAAAATGCGAAGACGCAGCGCTAGCAGAAATAAAACACATCGTTTTAAAGCAATTTGCAGCTCTATATAATGTAGTGAGTTATTAAAAAAGTTATTCGCGACCGGAGCAAATGTGTATTTCACGAAGTTGTTGTTATTGTTTGTTGTTGTTGTTGTTGTCCGATGAGTATAAATAAATAAATAATTATTATAATTTCACTTACATTATTTTGAGCTCAATTCTAATTTAGATAGTAATGGTGATTTTGATGATGATTGATATTTTTGTAAACCATAGTACAGAGGCCTGCACATCAATCTACCCAATTTCTTTGCTAGTTTTTCAATTTTATTACAATCAAATAAGGTTCATGTTCAATTGGGAAAATTTGACAGTTTGGGGTAGCTTGTTGTGTACGTCTGTACCGAATATTATGATATATTTTTAAATGCAGCGCTACTAGCAATAGTTAAATACATCAACTAGACCAACTAAGCGGGCACTTCGGTCCATTGATGGTCCTTTTTATATGCGTCAATATTTTGTCTTTGTTAACCTAGGTTAACTTAGGTTAACAAAGAACAGAGTAAACAGCCGCACGGGTTGATCGAAAATTAAGCTACTCTTGCCGAGGTCAGTCTGTGGATGGGTGACCGTTAGTAACATATCAAGACTCCTCCGTGCTTCGAAAAGCACTTTAAGCCGTTGATCCCGTATGTCAATTGTAGATCTTTGACAGTCTTTACGGAGTCAGAAGACCGAGACTCTGACAACCAATCTTACCAAAGGTTATCGTATTGTCCAGTTACTGGGTAGTGGACGTCAGATAAGCAGTCGCTCTATGTAACATACTAGTATTCAGCTGCATTCGGTTAGACTGGAAGCCGACCCCAATATAGTTGGGACAATGCTGGGCAGATGATCTCGGGAGGAGGCACGGCTCCCTGTCGTTTCGGGTGACGCAGGTGCTCTCGGGGCATAGTTGCTTCGGGAAGTAAACATAATACATAACATAAACAGGGAGCCAGACGCCCGGTGTCACCACTGCGTCGACTGCCGGGAGGACACGGCGTGGCATACGCTGGCAGAGTGTGCCGCTTGGGAGGAGCAGCGCCGTGCCCCCGTTGCGGAAGTAGGCAGGGACATGCTTATTGAATTGTAAGACCTAATCTTAAATGAATCGCTCTGCTAAGCTTGGAGCATGATGATGCTGCGCGGGTTTTCCAGCATTATTTATTTATTTAAATGATTATTAAATATCTATCTGTATCTAATAATGATGAAATGTAGTTTTGATGAATATTGTCTCTGTTTATGCTCCATCTCTTTCTACCAATTTGTACGCCACGATACTAATAACATATCATATAATACTTATAACTTTTTTCTTTTTAATTAATGAATGTAAATAATGCATGTTCAACTGTTACTGCTACAATTATAAGCATATATGCATGATGAAATTGCAATGCCCTAACAGGGCCACTATGTTCTAAGAACTGATATCCTCTGTTAAGAACTTTATTTATGTACACATAGTTAGCAATAAAGAATTTGAATTTGAACGATATGCGGCTGAACATGTTAGAACTTTTCGTATCCCATTAATATCTTTCATGCAATATATCATGCATACCATGTTTGAACAAATAAAATTTACTTACCTACTTACTTATTTACTTAACAGTGTGTGGGACGTGTTCACTTAAGCGAAGTTTTACGTATAAACAATATTTTTGCATTACAAGAAGAGAAGGGCATAAAAGTAAATAGATAATTACCAATAGTTTCATGTTAGGCGCAGTGGCTGAGCGATCGACTGCTGCGCCGCGTGTCGTGGGTTCGATTCCCGCTCGGAACAAACATTTGTATAGCCTACGGGTAGTTGTTCCGGGTCTGGCTGTTTGTGTATGAGAGTTTAAATGTTTGTAAACGCTCCCACGATACAGGAGAAATTCGTCTTGCGGTCACGTTTTTTTAAAAGAAAAAAAAAATGTTTTGTGCAAGCGTGGACACTTGACCATTTGCTACCAATGAATATTTGATTACTATAGAAGCAGCATGTAATCAGCCACAGCCTGCGTAGACGTAAACGTTTACGAAAACGTTTTTTGTGTCCAGTTCCGAGCCGAAAACAATCTCGCTCTGTGTGTCATCGTTGCTGTGTCAGATCGCCGCCACCGGACACGTTACGTTTACCAGAGACTGGGAGTTACTACCAGCGACTGTGTCCGAGCGCCGCTACAGGACACAGCAACTATGGTTACCAGTGATGGTGTGCCGTGTCGGTAACAAAAAGTGTCTACGTTTGCAGCCCCTTGCATTATAGACATTTCGCTACTTGGGGTCGGCGCAACACGCTTCCTTCTCCAAATCAAATCAAATCAAAATTCATTCATTCAAATTAGGCTGAGAATCAGGACTTTTTGAACGTCAAAAAAAAACGTTTACAAAAGACAGTCCCCTAAAACGCCCACCCTTCACCACTTCCAATTCTTCCAAACTTACAATTCTTCCCTGTCTATATTTCATTCCTCACACAATCCATCCAGATTCCTTGTGCCTTCCTCTCTCCATCCATTTATATGCTTCACATTTCTTCACATGCATGCAAATGTATTATTTAATAGTGTTATAAGGTATGTATTATTTAACTCCATAACGATGTTTCGTTGTTCGTACCGCTTGCGACCTCTAGACCAACGGGTCTAGAGGTCGCAAGCGGTACTGAAGAGCTTGAGGTCCTGGGTTCGATTCCCGGTCGGGCAATGATTGTTATTGTGTTCTTCATCTGAAATTAGGTTCATCCCCTATTACATGGGACTTTAAACATAACTAATGAAATGTGCAAAGGTGGATTCGGCTTCATGTCGTAATTTAATTTTGTGGTCAATACTAACTTTAGTTTTTAAGTCCATTGTTACTAACAAAATATGGACCTGGTCTGAAATAAAATGTTATATTATTATTAAATGAACACTAGACGAGCGGATCAAACCGGTTCTGTCATTAGGAGAACGATCGAGGCATGCACATCGTATTATTATGTAAGTTAAGCATTGCCATTCGCGTTACAGTCGTCAAGTATTGTTTGTCAATGTACAAGGTCGCTGGTTCCGTGTTTATTTGAATACCTCTTTGTGTTAGAGACACTATACCTAGGCGGATATTATGGTTCCTAATAGTCAGTGTCTATTTACGAATACTAAAAGTATATTCATCATCTGCCTAGCCTTTTCCCAACTACGTTGGGTCGCTGCCTAAATTCTTTATTCCCAACATAAAAAAAAAAAAAACACACTGAATATTATAGTTTTACAGCTACTTACATTACATTATTTATAATTATTCATTCATTTTACATTTTACCACCGTATTCTTATCATTTATATCCCATTAACGTAAGTAAGTGTCACAATAATTATTAACCCTAATAATTAACAAAGTATGTTATTAATAAATTTAAATAAAGAAACAAATCAATTAATTCAATAAATAAAGCTTATTGTAGTATATATGGCCTGCTGGCTAAAAGCCGTGACGACCATCTGTCGAGGCTCTCGTTACACGGTTGGATCAAAGGCCTGATACAGAAGGCAGTACTCCTCGATACGGCTCGCATTGTGAGGAGGTTCCTGTCTCTGCAACCCTAACCACCGGTAGCTTGGACCCTGCTCTCGCTATCGGTGGACCACTATTTTTCATATGTTTAGTTTTTTTTCATATGTATCTTTTTATATTCAAATATTTAAACATGTAGAAAATATGTAAATAAAATAAAAAAGGGAATAAAGTATTATTTACAAGGGTAATATCAGTGAATTGTGGGATCGGAAATGTATCAGGTGACTGGGACGCAGCCGCGACTCAAAAAATTATTATTTAGCGTATTTTAATTTAAAAAGCCCTGGCTGGCCTTCATTGTAAGGTCACCACATGATCGTTCGGTAAAGCAGTAAACAGCCGTCTAGTGCTGAACTGCGAGTGGCCCTACCCAAAAAAAAAGAAGGACCAGTTCTAAAATAAACGAACTTTACTTAATTAATCAATAAGTCCACTTCTGTTCTGTTATTTATAGTTGTGTATATTGTTTTTATATTTTTTTCCTTAAATATGATTGTGTACCTTTGCCAAAGTATTTTTTGTTTTCAATGCATCTGGTATGTTTTTATCGGTTGTAGCGAATGCCTGGGGCATGAAGTCTTCCATTGTAAATTTTGTGATGCAGAAAGTGATGATTAATAATAATATCAAAACCACATAGCAGGACGTAGCTGGTCAGCTCTTTGATAAATAATTTATTTCAAATTCTATTTAATTTCAACAGTATCCGTTGGGAAGCCCCGTATTGTAGTATGTCGATAAAAGTTACTTGACTACCGGTAGATAATATACATATGACTATGCTTAATAACCCAAATACAATAAAATAAATATAAAAGAGGATTTTTTTCAAGGATTTTGTTATATCATTCAGCCACAAGAACACACGATAGAACTTAAAACTCTAATGATTTACAAATTTAATAAGAAATATAGAAAAACACATAAATAAATACGACGACCTATGTGGAGGAGGTTGCGGGTTCGATTCCCGCCTTTTGACAAATGTTTGTACGATCTACAAAGATTTGTTCCGGGTGTTATGGGTATTTTCTATGTATCATAAAAATATATATCTATATAATGTATTGTATTCAGTATATCAGTCATCTAGTACCCATAACACAAGCTCTGCTTAGCTTGGGGCTAGATGATGCTGTGTGGATTGTCCAGTATTATTTATTTATTTAAATAAAATTTGAAGTGTTTGTTTGTAGTGTAAAGTGTATAATAACAACTACTCGTATGTACTAAATACATATATTTCTTTTTGTTGGTCTGTCTGTTTGTGTCTGCTAATCTCAGAAACGACTAGACTGATTTTGACAGGACTATCACTGGCACATAGTTGGTGTTTTAAGGAGGCAAACGAGTTAGGGTTAGGTTATTTTTTGACGGCACGGTTGGCGCAGTGGCTGAGTGAACGACTGCTGCGTCGCGTGTCGTGGGTTAGATTCCCGCACGTAACAAATATTTATATGGCCTACAGGTAGTTGTTCCGGGTCTGGCTGTTCATGTATGTTACTTTAAATGTTTGTAAACAAACAGGAGAAATTCCTAGTGTGGGGCAACGTTTTTTTAACGAAAAATAAATATGTACCTTATCCTCCTTAAGAAGCAGTCCAAAACAGCCTGCACACCCGATAAGAAAAAGCGGTGCTGGCTGCATTTACTATTGCCCCTGTCATTTAAGCACCATGGGTACCACGCGCCCCAGTCTTTTGTAAGATTGTAATGTACGAGGTGGAAAAAGTCGAGGACTCGTAGCACTACAGCTACGGCGTAGGCGGATTGGTCTACAAGATGATTATTTTCCTTTCATTGTCTATTGTCGCCAGTAATTGCCCTTGAATATGTTGTACAAGTCTAGAAACTCGGAAAGCACAGTAGATCTTTGGTAGTCGATACGGGTAGTCAGAAACTCAAAATTCTGACAACCAATATTTCCAAGGGGCATATCGTGTTGCCTAGTAACTGAGTTGTGGAGGTCAGATAGGCAGTCACTCCATATGAAAGCAGATGCAGCTGGAGAATACCAGTGGAAGTCTGGAAGCCGACCCCAATATGGTTGGAAAACGAGCAGATGAATAGGTATGGTTGAACAGAAATTTTGACTCTAGGTTTCTATCGAAAGTGTTGACAGAGCCGTCTGCCCTCCGTATGGTTCCGTCGAAGCAACTTCGTGGCCTGTAAAATTGAATGAACATTGTATTATATTACTAACGACTTGAACTCTAAATATTATTGACGACCGATGTGGCGCGGCGGGCGAAGGTCCGCCTGCGACGCAAGAGGTTGCGGGTTCGATTCCCGCCTTGGGACAAATGTTTGTACGATCTACAAATATTTGTTCCGGGTGTTCTGGGTATTTGCTATTTATAATAAAAATATCTATGTATGTAATGTATTGTATTAAGTATATCAGTCATCTAGTACCCATAACACAAGCTCTGCTTAGCTTGGGGCTAGATGATGCTGTGTGGATTGTCCAGCAATATTTATTTATTTATTATTTATTTATTATTGAACACTGCAATATTTCTTATACTAGTAACATTCTGAATAAAATACCCTTTTGAAGCACTGCAATGGCAAATCCTGAATATTATTTGGTGAATGGTAGTTCAGTATAACGGTAATACATAAAACACAAAAAGAGAACGACTATTTATATTATGAAGTATTCTTATTTCCTAGCTGCTGTTTTATTTCATTATAAATAATACCAACTGGATTTTAGGGTTCCGTATGTCATAAGGTAAAAACGGAACCCAGGATCACTTCGCTGTTCGTCTCTCTGTGTTTATCTCTGTCTGTCTGACAAGACCCTTTGACTCAGGAACGCGTCGACGACGTAAAAAGTTGAGATTAATATCATATACATGAGTCTACGGTTCCTTGGAGCTCTAAAATTCAAGCTTGTAAGTCAACGCAAAAAAAAATTGTCCATTTGTGCGACATTCATATTTTCATACTAGTAAAAAAATCAAAACCTTTAGGGTACTTACGTTGTCCTAGAATCGGCAATAAACAAGGTCTCACAGCTTAAACAAAGGAAAAAGTCCGAAAATTATTGATTTGTAGATTTATCAAATAAAAAAAATTGACCGTGACGTGTAATGATGTGGGGTAACATTTTTACCAGGTTAAGTTTGTCCTTTAATAGTAATTAACCAGTTATTTACCGATTCCCGTAATAGACGAACTACCTACATACGAGTTTTCACAGAACCCTCACTACGCAAGACAGACTCGCACTTATCCGGTTTAATTTTAATTATTCCAAGAAAAAACACGTTTAAGAATGATCCTGTAAAATATTGATATTCAAATAAATTATGCAAACTTGTATCTCTTAAAAGCAAAACGATCTAAATTGCTATATAAATGTAGATAATGTTGATTTTCAAAAATATTTATTCGTAGAACAAGCTTGCTATTTATATCGCAGAATAATAACCCTCCAACCTTGTTTGCGCAACCATGATTAGAGTCACTTAACGCAAACCGTACAGTTTGCGTAAACATGTGTCGATCAAACCATCCCACGCTATACTTGTATTGGTTACCATAGCAACAGTGTTCAATCGATAATCACACCCATGGAACATGGTACTGTCACACCCTCACTCTACTTAGTGACGATAATACGTTTGTAACGGATAAGAAGCGGAATATTTTTCAATCATATATCAATACATTGTGAATAAGACGAAAAATCTCAACAAATTAAAAACTTCTTTAAAGCCTGCTTTACCGTGGGGATGACTAGAGTGGCGTGTAGATTCTCAGCATTTCAAAATAAGTGAGTAAATTCTAGAAGAAACATATTGTATTCTAGATTAAGCGTTATTTTATGTTAAAAAAAATGTTCTAAGTAATAGTTCGACGGCACGGTTGGCGCAGTGGCTGAACGATCGACTGCTGCGATGCGTGTCGTGGGTTCGATCCGTACGGAACAAATATTTGTATGGCCTATGAGTAGTTGTTCCGGGTCTGGCTGTTCGTGTATGTGACTTTAAATGTTTGTAAATGCACCCACGACAAAAAAAAGAAAGTTAATTATATTTTACTTCGTGATAAATAATTATAATATAAAAAATAAATACACGTAGATTAGACATATCACAAAAAATATTAGACATTTTTTTGTCTAATTTTCGTGTATGTAGTCTAAACGGATGCAGCCGACTACCAGTATTGTACATGGAGGGACTGCTTCACAACCTAGTTACATTAATAAATCTACAAATGACAGCTGAATTTGACAGCAGTTAGAATTTACATTACATAAACATCAATCATTAAATTAATGATAAATGATATTTATTTTTGTAAATAGGTTTTCACAAACACTTTTACACGTCAAAAAGTAAAATATTTTTTAAACTAGGTAGGTGTTTCGCTATCTGACTACTCTGAGTTTATCTAGGTTAGATAATGTCTCACTTATTTTCGTAACGATACGAGATATTAAGTCCAAGTACAAAGACTGCAATTTATAACAGCCTGGTATGTCGAATGCCACTGACTAGGTACAGAGGCCAACACATCAAGCTACCCCAATCAGTAAAATTTATTTGATAGTTCTTCAACTTTACTACAACACAATAAGGTTCATTTTTAATTGACAAAATTTGACAGTTGTATAGACACAATACCTTGATGTGCTGGCGTCTGTATATCATAAGACCTACATATTGCCGACTTCTAATGTGTTTCTAAGTGGCTTAATGACTCAATTGTCTTTATAATTGAATTCATGATTAGGGCCTGGGAGCCATTTTATGTTATCATACTTATTCTTGTAACTCGGCGTTGGTTTTCCCAACGGAATACAAGCGTTATGAAAAATATGCATATAATTATAGAATAAATAATACTTTAACTTTGATGCACAGATAATAAATGGTTTTGAATCATTTTCCTGTCATGGCAGAATTCAGACCAACATTGCTATTCTCTAAATAAATCCCAATGTGAAAACTTGGGTGAAGTGAGAAGTGAAATGAGCTGGCAGTGTTACTCAGCGTAAGTAAGTTACAGAAGTCAATGAAATCAAAATTCATTTACTCAAATTAGGTTGAGAATCAGGACTTTTTGAACGTCAAAATTTATATTAGACAGTCCTCCAAAACAACCAATTTTACCACTTTCTAGTGTTTATGCTGGGCTAAAAACTCCCCCAGCAACACATCTGTCTGATAAGTTTAAAGAACTTGAAACATATACATTATAATAAAAAAATATTAATTCACTAAATAAAAAAATGAAATTATTTGCCACACGTTGGCTAGCAATCTGAAAGCTCTTTTTACCCAAGTTCTCACTGGGATATTGTTATAGATTCAACTGGTATATTACGTACTACAGTTTTCCCTAAAGGGGTTTAGTAGGAAGTTAATATCTCCGAGTAAACTCTACAAACTTTAACCATAAAAAAGGCTGTAGACCCTACACCCAACACAAATGAAGTCAAAATTAATTTATTCAAATTAGGCTGAGAGTCAGCACTTTTTGAACGTCAAAACGTTTACAAAAGACAGTCCCCCAAAACGGCCACCCTTCACACACCCACACCATACAACCCTATGGAGCTTATAAAGTAATAATTTGTAAGTTTTCATGGTATGCAAGAAAGAGTATTCTGTTCTATTCTATAAGATTTACATAACTGGTGCAACTCGTGGAGATCTAATTTACGTCCAACAGATTTAGCCATTGGAAAATGTATACAGAAAACTTAGTACCTAGTAACTTAGTAGTAATGCTTTTGTAAAAAAGAACTTAGTATGTACCAGGAATTACTATTGCTAATATTGTGTTAGAGAGATAGAAGATAAATATTAATGCTGTTCGTAGGTAAGCGCGACACGCGAACGGCTGGAACGGTCTATCTATTTTGTCAGTGTCCGAGCCGTTTATAAACAAAGAAAAAATGGAAAAATTGCCCGGAAAATTGGAAAATTTAGGAAAACCTGACAAAGCTTTTTTCTGTGAATTGAAATTGAACTTTGTACAGGACTACAGGAATAGGGCCAGCTAGCTTTAAACAAACACAGTCATACAAAAGCTGTTTGCACAGCATTTCTGACCATAAGCGTTGTCAAGCGTATTGCCTTAGGAGTTTGATTCCCAGCTAGGGAATACATCTCAGTCAGCCCTGCTACCAATCAAAGTCGTGCTTAATACTAATCTTTTTACCAGGGCATGAGACACTCCGCACCGACAAGAGAGATGAGGAGCATACTGTCACCCCTTTTAAGGCCAGTCACCTATTTTCTAGCCTTATAAACATCCCACATTCCAAAAAATACCCTAATTGGACCAGCATCCCAGACTGGTACACACTATTGATTAAAATTTCAGACATAACGGCGCCAAATGGGCCACAGACCAATATTGTGTCACATGTAGATTAGACATATCACAAAAAATATCTTGGATTCGATACCTGCCTATACTATAGGGTTTTCTAATAAGAGGTGTTATTTTGATATTCAAAGAGAAATGCCATTTTTTTTAAAATGTTCGGATGTTTATTTCATTATAAAGAGGTAGTAAGGTATGCCGTTAATAGTGGAAAATAACCTCAGGCAAATGATCATCACGACCACGCTTACCTTATAGAAAATTTCATTGAATGAAATGAAATTTTCCATGACCAAATCGCAAAGTGGCTGCCCTATGTCCTCGATAGCCTCACGAATTCCATCTATGAGGTCTTGAATCGACGCTGGGCTGTTGGCGTAGACCTTCGCTTTGCAATTTGGTTATGGAAAATTTTGTGACTATTTTGAACGTGGAATCTATTTCCATTCCAAATTTAAACTTGTTTTTGGTGTTTCAATGGTTTAAGGGTTTAAACCAATAAACCTACGGAGCTAAAGTGACCTAAAAAGACCTTTGAATAGTGGAAAAAAAGGAATAATAATATTTAATAGTAAAATTTTCTATAGTACCTAAGTTATTTACTTATATCGTCATCCAAGAAAAATCTTTAAAGTATTACGAATATCGCCTGGGGAAATACAATCAGTAGAGAAATATCTAACGGTACACCAAAGTCGTTAGGGCAAATAATTAGTTTGGTATTTATTACAAGAAACATAGAACCAGGATAAAAATCTATTTTATAATGACCTGTACTTATGATTAAATTAAATAAATTAATAGGTATCCAAACCTTTAGTTTATCCTTACATTGTTAGACTTTTAATGATAAAAAAATAATAAGATTAATTATGCAAATAATTAGTAATCATAGGTAGCATAGAACAATGCATTTTACATACTTAAAGAGCTTAGAGCTTAGAGCTTAGGTACCGATAGGTTTATTTTTAAATATAATTACTTAAACAATATGTATTTTCCCGCTGGATTTTTGATGATTATTCCCGTTGAGATTTTAATTTGGTGATGACACGGTACTTCCACTTACTAATTCTGAAAATGACGCACAAAATGGCCGTCACATCTCGTGGGATAAAATAAACATTTCAATTTATAAAATTATAATAGGTACAAGGTACAATATGAATACATTTTTTATTGATTATAAATGTCACTAGTTTCCCAGTTACATCTATTAAGCCTGTTTTCATAATTGGGTATGGTTTCTCTTGGTACTTAATTATAATGAATTCAGAAACTCTTACATTATCATTCTTCAAAGCAAATCACTATTGACATTATTTTGACCAGGATACGTAACATCAATCTTGTATTTCCCAAAGGGTTAGGCAGACATTTCGCCAGTTATTTTTAACTCCCATACAGTAAGAGGCCAGTCCACTGCCCACAAATTCGACCTAATGACAACCGAACCCAACCCGAAGGAATCGAACTCAAAACGTCATACAACGCTACTGCTGCTACCACAAGACCAACGTGGCAATTTGACAAAGTTCTAAGTACTTGTTCAACAGACTGTCACACGATATTGTGCTATGTATTGGATATTTGTGTGTGCCTGATACTGGATATTTGTGCCTGAGAAATACATTGGACACCGTCAGAGCCGCCTACAATCAGTTCGCCGTTCCGTCATCCAAAACTGTCGCCAGAGCTGAATCTCCTGTGTGTCGTAGTACTCTTATGACGCTCAACGCCCATCTGACTGCGAACCCTGAATCTGATGTTTTACTATATTGCGGATGAATGGTTGAAATAGATGCGTACATGTCTGGCGTTTTGTGAGAGAAAGTACGCAAGAGTGTCCACTGTTCCGTGTCAATGGTGGAAATTAAAATTAATTTATACTTAAAGTATAAGTTAATTTTAATTTCCACCATTGAATATTTTCAACAGGATGTTTTACTTTTGTTTTTCTAATTTTTGTAATTAGTGTAATACCGTTTTTGTTAACTGTTATAAATTAATTGATAAAAGCCTTGACCATCAAACCTAATAAAAAAAAACATATATCTAAGTATATACATACAACCTTCTCCTATTTCCAGCCTTAGTCAAAGCCAGTCCTCTCTGAGGGTGCTTCAATACTTGACCTACTATCCCATCTGGGTTTATTAATACTCTTTGGCAAACCGCCATAGAGTAAGGGGACCCCGTCTAGTAAGGGTAGCTAGTAGCAAGTGACACAGTAACTATCGGACATCTTAGTAAGGAAGGTACGTGCTTTAAATAATAAGTGTTTATATTTCGTGAAGTTCTGCATTCGATTGCGTTGTCTATGTTCATTTATTTTTTTAGGGTTTTAGGAATCCGTGTGTGTTATAGGAAGTGTTAATCTACGAGATAAGGTACCTTACTACTTACTCCTAGCTATTATTATCATTTAATTGGCGATCTATATGCAAAACGATCGTTGTCCTAGTATGTGTAGTTACGGATATATGTATTACATGGAAACCTTTTTAATCTTATGCAAGTATATTGCTTAACATACAACAATACTACCAATTTACGTTATTATTTTGGTTACACAAGTTTCTAAGTTGTCTTTGAAAGTAATAAAGGTTGATACGAATATTACCCAAACCAACTAATTTTATAAACAAGCAAAAAAAACATGAGTCATGTGAAAAAAATATGAATCATGTTTTTTTTTTTGCTTCAGAAAAGATCAGGGTAGCTGGATGTGCTGGACTCTATAGAAAAGTACGTTATTACAAAACTCTAAATATCTTTAAAACTAAAAACGTTCATAAGGTGCATTTTCCCATGGACTGACAAGATTTGTGTGGGTTTATGTAAGTCTGGCTATTGAAATTGTGTAGTGACTGAATTAGGCTAAATTAGGCCGGAATAATTACGGCGCTGAAGCGATTAACAAGTGAGTGAGGGAGTTGTGACTTCGAAAGCTTACCGGTCTATTCTAAAAATCACGGCGAAAAGTTCTGTGCGATGAGAGGTACGATAACCAATTCCTACATTTGAATAGGATGAGAGCTCGTGGCTAAATAAAAACAGCTGCACGGGTGGTTGATCGAAGGTAAAGCTACGCTTGCCGAGGTCAGTCTGTGGATGGTTGACCGTTGGTAACATATCGAGACTCTTCCGTGCCTCAGATGGCACGTTAAGCCGTTGGCCCCGGCTGTCATTTGTAGACTTTTAAAAGTTGGTACAGGTAGTCAGAAGCCCGAAACTCTAACAACCAGTTCTACCAAGGGGTATCGTGTTGCCCAGAAACTGGTTAGTGGAGTCGCTCCATGTAATATGCTTCCATGTAATATTCAGCTGCACCTGGTAAGACTGGAGCTGACCCCAAAATAGTTGGGAAAAGGCTTGAGGGATGAGTATAGGATAACGGCAGATCAAATCGCTTTCAATTCACATTGTTACGGGGAGATTTTTACAGAATATCAGTCTAGCTGTCGTATTATTTAGTATTATTAAATTATAAATTATATAATATAATGCTGGACAATCCACACAGCATCATCTAGCCCCAAGCTAAGCAGAGCTTGTGTTATGGGTACTAGATGACTGATATACTTAATACAATACATTACATAGATAGTTTTTAAAGAAAATACCCGGAACAAATCTTTGTAGGTCGTACAAACATTTGTCCCAAGGCGGGAATCGAACCCGCAACCTCCTGCGTCGCAGGCGGACCTTCGCCCGCTGCGCCACATAGGTCGTCAAATCACTTTCAATTCACATTGTTACACGGAGATATTTCAGAATATCAGTCTAGCTGTCGTATTAGTTAGTATTGTATCTAATAGCGATGCAAGTACCTTAACATAGTATGCGAATCGTTAAAAAGTAGTAGGAGGACTTGAGTAAGTACAGTCGGTGTTGTACAGACGCCAGCACATCAAGTTATCCCAAACTGTCAAAATTTTCCAATTGAACATGAACTGAAAGTGGAACCCTTACAAGACAGTCAATAATCATCATTTAATATCTCGAGTATTTAATTAAAGAAATGCATTTTTTTTAAATTTCTCGACGTCTGATCGACACTTCGCGTGACCAGAGGGCTGGCTCATTCTTTGCCCAAAGAATTAGTATTGCCATCCAACGTGGCAATGCTGCCAGTCTTTTGGGCACGTTTCCAGATGACAGCGATGCGGAGGAATACTTTGACGCCTGAGTGTCCTTGTCGGCTTTTTTTATTTTATTTTTTTGCACCGGATTAATACTAGCCAACCATTTTTTATAAAATGCAATCGTCTGTATTTCTCGATATTTTATGCCTTTTAGAAAAAAACTTGTTTAGAGTTTTTCCACATGCCAATTAATGCTGCATACTAGTTCACCTTGGCATATAATTCTAGCTCAGCTCGCTAGCTCACAAAAAATACAGCTGAACTATAGATAAGACTGCGTATGTGTAAATCAAATCACTGACTTCCGGACGCGTCATCGTTTAATACTGCAATAATATTTGTATGTTAATGTATTTATAAAGTTTAGATAATCCTGTTATAGACTGTCCTGTGGCTCACTGCTTTTCATGATTACCTAGAAATAGGGTATCACTATGGCAGACTGATACAATGCTAGCTTAAGCTCTACAATTTCTTTACAATGTTTAATGTTTAATTTAAATTAAATGTATTTACAGACATAAATGTCATTTTATCATTTATGAAATACTTTTTTTTTTTTTAAAACGTTGCCCCACACTAGGAATTTCTCCTGTATCATGGGTGCGTTTACAAACATTTAAACTCACATACACAAACAGCCCGACCCGGAACAACTACCTGTAGGTCATACAAATATTTGTTCCGTGCGGGGATCGAACCCACAACACGTGGCGCAGCAGCCGATGGCTCAACCACTGCGCCAACCGTGTCGTCAACATTTACATGTCATACGAACAGCTGGTATAATTATTCTGTACAAATCTCCCCGCGAAAAGATCAGTGAAATGAGCGTGAAGAATCATTCTCTAGTATTAGTATGGGATGACACTGGTTGGCAACATTTCTTCAGTGAAATATAGTATATATATTATATATAGTTCAGATGAAGCTATAAAATATATAGTACGCTAAAAAAAAATAGTATCTTATGGAAAACGCTAGAAGTAGACGAATATTAATCATATGGATATGTATTTGCTATTTGTTACTCAATAATTTTTATAAAACTGTTTAAAACTAGTCAAAAATTAATGAAAAGGCACATTCATAAAGTTTCAAAAATAAAAGATTTGTTTGTAATGACAACCCTAGGTCTCATGACAGTTGCCTTCACTTCACCTTCATTTTCACGGGGAATTTTTCACAGAGTAACATGGCTGACCAAGTCTTAGTATGAGTATGACTGCTTTCTGAATCAAGCCCTTGATCCAGCTGCCTAACGAGAACCTTAGGTATTGGTCGAGGCTCTTAACTATTTATTACTTCCTTTATTAATAAGATAGTAATTACATTTTTAAACAAGCATTTGCATATGAATGATTTAATTTTATTTTATTATAACTATAACAAAAACTGCTCGGACAATTATTAAAACGTGTCGTGCTGTTTGACTAGCCTCACTTTTGTATTTTATTTGACTTGTAACTCTGAAGTTTTAACGTAGCTTTTTATTTAGGATTCCGTGATAAACAAGGTACCCGGTTTTGCCATGTCCGTCCACAGTCATATATCATTGACCGTCGTTACAGGTAGTCAGAAGCCCGAAAGTCTGACAACCAGTCTAACCAAGGGCTATCGTGTTGCCCAGTAACTGGGTTGTGGAGGTCAGATAGGCAGTCGCTGCATGTAAAATACTGTATTCAGCTGTATCCGGTTAGACTGGAAGCTGACCCTACCATAGTTGGAAAAAGGGTAGGCAATTGTGATGTTTTCTCAAGTGCCTGTAGTCATAAGAGCTCCATCAAAATGCACCAAAGCAACTGCGGAGAAGATGAAGATATGGTTCCAAGTATCATTCCTGAAGATGCTAAATGCACATAATTACATTTTCAGGACAAAATGGGTCTCCCTCAACTGACAACATGCTGCTTTGTCTTCGACCTGAAGACTGGCTGTATTATAATGGGCAGCATCAATGCGGTAAGTTAGCTATGTCATTTTTATCAGGCGTTAATTTTCGTTCGTGTCTTTGTGATGTCTTAGGGCTGATTTCAGTAACGTATCTCAATCCCAATCTAGAGATCGATCTTTGTTTGTTACCATTCAATGGCAGAGTTTGCAATCTGTAACCTTGAGAGGCGGATCAGAAGCAGCAGTTTTAGATCGCGGATTAATACGTTATTGAAATTGGCTGTATCTCAACAACTTCGATTCATCTCAGTCTATAAATCTATCATTAATTACATTAATAATAGACTAAATGTATATGTAGATTAATAGATGAGGAGCTCATGGCTAAATAAAAATGCGGCACGTATCGATCTAAATTTAAGTTACGCTTGCCGAAGTCAGTCTCCGGATGGGTGACCATTAATTACACAGCAAAACTCCTACATGCCTCTTAAAGCACGTTAAGCCGTTGGTCCCAGCTGTATTTTTTAGATGTTTTCAATCGTTACGCGTATTCAGAAGCCCGTAAATGACAAACAGTCTTACCAAGGGGTATCGCCCAGTGAATGGGTTGTTAAGGTCGGATAGGCATCTGACCTCAACAATCCAGTTACAGAGGTAGTCCATTAGTCCCTCTATGTAAAATACTGGTATTCAGCTGAATACGGTTACGCAGCCGTATACGGACTGGAAGCAGACCTCAACGTAGTTGGGAGAAGGCTAGGCAAATGATAATTGTAGAAGTATATTAATAAAAAAAACTGGCATAGAAATAAAAATTGTGTGACAGTGTTATTTATAAAAAAAGGTTTTCTTTTTTACCAGTTCGCTATGGTACCCTAAAAAGCAAAGAAACCATAGTAAAATCATGTTTTTCTTTTTCAGGTGCTATCCTTCACGCTACTATCACTGATGATAGTGTTAGCAGCAGAAGTGGGCGCCATAGACGCGACAGAGGTGTATGCCGGTGACGTAGAAATGCAGGCAGGCATCACGGGGCTATATGCCATGTCCATCATACTGGTCTTCATGTTCCTCATCAAGTTCCTGTTTGATGTCATCTTCGTGTATGGAGTTTCTACGGTAAAATTTTAGATTATTTTAACTATCTATATATTTACTAGCTGTCCCAGCGAACTTCGTCCCGCCTCAAAAGTTGAGTTACACTGCCATCTGTTAGAAATATATTAAAATAAAAAAATATTAAGGTCAAAAATCGAAATAAAAACTATCCTATCTCTCAAGTTGGATCGAACTGCACATGGTGTGCGAATTTTATTATAATCGGTTAAGTGGTTTAGGAGTCCATTGAGGACAAACATTGTGACACGAGATTTATATATATTAAGATAAGTATAATATATACTAACAGAAGCGACATCTATCTCGCCACATACGAACTAAATCTGACGTATCGTACATCGCAATATTAAAGTTGTCCACGTGATTGAACATATACAAGAACCCGATTTACACCCTTTCCTCATATGGGCATACGAGGAACCGGGTGTAAATCGGGTTCTTTTAAACTAACTAAAAAAACAATAATAGTGTTCGAAAAATGTTTTTTACATTGTGGCAACATCTTGCATACGAACATTGCAATTGAATAAAAAGCTTGTATTTGAAATGAAAGATTTGACTGTTTGTATGTTTTTTTGCAATGGATAACTAAAAAACTGAAAAACTGATTAAACGATTTAAAATAAAGCCCATAGACAGCTACAATATCAGAGAGTAGCAGACGCTTTGTTATGTTATTGACCAAAATACGTTTTACAGTGTGTGGATGGGATTTGAATGAAATTTTTCCCCGTCACCCGGTAGATGGCACTGTTCGCGCAGATCTAGTCAGTGAATAGTCAAAAATGATTTTTTGGAACGTTTCCAGGAGCGGCCCCTGATCATCAAGGCGTACATGATCATGTGGATTGTGTTCTTCCTCCTTTCTATGTTCATCTTCTTCCTCAACTCTCCGAACATCAGTGCCGGGACAATTTGCACCGAAGTCGTTTATATTGGTGAGTGAGTCTTTGTAGAGAGAATAAAAATCCTAGTGTGGGCAACGCTTTCTAAAAAAAGAAAGATAATAATTATAAACAGTTAAGGTATAAGGGTAAGGCCTCTTTTCCATTACACGGTTGTTCAAACGTACGGTGTGTAAGCCGTACGGTTGAAAAAACGTGCTAGCTTGTACATGATACGGCAAAATCACCGCGCGAGACATTGGTAAGTACTGGGTAGTAGCGCTTTTTACTCGGGCTGTGTAGGACGTGCTGCGTCATGAATTTTCTTACGAAAAAAAAAGATTATAGTTGCTTATTACATATATAGGAAAAAGAAAATAGAAAAAAAAAGGGAAGTAAGGTTTTGGATACATCCGATTTTAGAATGGGGGCTGGAAATGAATAAATATTTCTTTCCAGGAATCATATTTAAGCCGCTTATTTTTATAATCGTCGATGGTCTTATCCCATATTACAGGCCTTTCTTGAATCAACGTAATTAATAATTCTTGATTTATGTTCATTTTATAATAAAATCACGAAACAGCGTATATAAGCGGTCACGAATCCGTGCGTACGTCCGGCACCGTCGACACACCCAGATAGACTGCCATACAACACTGGTGAAAATCACGCCGTGCGTAGACGCGGCGCGCCGAGGGGCAGTCACGGCGCACGCGGCCGCGGCGCCGTGCCTTGGCGCCACCGTGCATGTCGACAAGCTCATATAGTGATCCATACCACACTGACGACCGTGCCTACACGCGGCGAATTAACCGTAGATTTTCACGGCGAGAAACCGTGTAATGGAAAAGAGGCCTAAGGGTTCATCCTAATGATAGTTATAATATTTGCTGTTCATCCAGGTACTCTTTAGGTTATTGCTCAGAGTAAACGTTCAGGCGCTTGTAATAAGGAATATGGTAAATAAATCGTAGCAATTCTGCCACATTTGAAACTGACGTTTGTTAGCAAATAATACGATTCCATTGTACCTATATCTAAAATTCTATAAAGGGTCTGTCAATGCGGTCGTGAAATAAAACCGGAGATGAAAGTAAAATTAAAAATTATAATGTGTCTTGCGCCTGACGTGTTAGTTACACTAACATTCAGCTGAGCGATATTGCCTGGCGAAAAAAATTAGGATGTCATGTCTCTGCCTAACCCTTCGAGGAACACAGGCGTGATAGTGTTACGTATATTCTCACGTTTGATTTATTTTATATTTTCAGGTCACAACGTGTACACAATCTTGCTGTGTCATAGTTTCTACAAGCAGCTCAACAGCAGAGAAGAAGTTTAAACTATTATCTTGTAACCTGGCTTGTCTCTGACGTCATAAGACAATATATAGCAATAATTTACAAGGCGTAACTGGCGAAATGTGGATGTACTCCGCCTATCCCTTCGGAGATTAAAAGCATCATGTCATGAAAGTAAAATATCATAGCTAACTAAACCTTAAAACAAACTGAAGTATGGCGTCTATTCTTCCGCACATCTGTTGACTGATAATGGTCTCAAAAGACGGTATTACCGCAGGTCAAGGTAGAAGCCAGCCCTTGGGTCGGTGAGAGTCAAAATGGCGGGTGTTTCTTAACTATCCGCTATTAACCAAAAAAAAATACCAAAATTCAAATTTTAGGTTTAAAAAAATTGTACCTCCTTCAGATCGAAATTGCTAAGGAATAAGTTACACCCACCGTATTGCAATCAAGCCTCTTTTGTCAGTAGAATATAGTTCTTGTTGGCCGCACCCACACAGCTAGGAGCTTAGCTTGATATTTATCGTAACTTGAACTTAGGCCCGCAATACAGAAACTCACTCAAGACATTACCTAAAAGTAATTGCAACAAAAAAAGCACATTTGACGTTTATTACAAATTTGACCATTTAAGACTTGTACCGTAGCATAACCAATTATATTTCTATTCTAGCAAGACTAGAACGTTTTTTCTTTCCAACTTGACATCTCTTAGAAAGAAGAAGTATAGAAAACTTTCTTCTCTTCAGTTTTAAGTAGAAATCTTTCAACAATCTGTCATGTTCTCTATTCTTCCGTCGACAAAACCTATTTCTATAGTGGTCACGCGTGCGACAAATGTCACTTTTTTGACGTCTGTGAAGCCAATCATCGTGGGAAACCTGATCTGGTCTGACATCGCCAACCCGCCTTCAATGCTCATGCCTTCCCTGTGTGCGAAGAAGCCTTTGCCCTACTATGGTTCCATAATAGCGTGTTATTATTAAATTGAAACATACTTGATAATCCTTAACTGCCTTCGTAATAAACGTGGAGTGGGGTTATGCCAAACTTAATTCTCAAAAATGTACTGTTTTGATGGTCATACTGATTGTATCTTTACTCCACGTGAATTGATAAGGGGGTTTATGTCTAGTTTAAGAGCCAATTATCGAGCCAAAAATGTGTCAAATTATAGTATATTATTTATTTATTTATTTATTTATTTATTTAACCATATTTAAGCTATCTTTACAGGCAACCCAAGACGATAGTTAAACATACACACTCACATATAATATATATTATATGTATACATAGTCAATGGGGCGAAGACCATCAGTCGGCTAAGATCGTACAGTAAGAATAAACGACGAATACTGATTAGCTACAAAGAAAGCATGGCCTAAGATACAAAAATGTAATGTTTCTTCCTATTTCTTTCTTAACGTTCATAGCCTATCGACACAGACGATCTTAGGCTACTGACGGTCTTAGCCTACTAACGGTCTTCGCTTCTACTAACGCCCCATCGACTTATAAGCTATTGAAGATTAGTTAAAATTACTGTTTATTATTGTAAATAATATTTTATTACAATTACAAAAAGTTTTACTCATTAAATGCTAGTCTTTAATCTTTGTTAATTGTTGTTACTGTATGTCTATATTAAAAATGATATTATACTGTTATCAAGTTTATATACGGAGTGTTTTCTTACCCTACGTTAGTACTTACATAAAACAGATTTTACCATGCAATACCGGTAAGGTAATGGTCGAATTATATTATTTAAAACAAAAGTGTCAAGAGTAGCCCGACATTTTTAATTACGATATTTTTGCATTTTTCAACTCAGGATTACGATGTATAGTATTAATAACGTCCTATATTTGATCTTCAGAACCCAGTTACTGGAAACCTAACACGCTTCTCTTTGGTAAGATTGGTTGTCACTCTGAGTGAGGACAGTTTGAACTAAAACGAGTTGTATTGTTACACTTCGATCAATACATATTTGTTACAATCGCGGATAACCATTTTAATGACATACAATCTAATACTGAAATAACGTTAAATTTTTCTAGTGAACCCAGTGTGTTCAGTTAGTTTACAAAGATCGCGTGATCAGAATGCAGTGATGCCTTTTGGGTCTGTAACAACACGTCCTACGGTCTCGTGAGGATTGACGCGAGTTTTCCGACGTTACCGCTACCGGGCGTTACTCAATAGGGATGCGGACCAAAAAACTGTTTTTTTTTCTATTCTGTATATTATTAAACATTGGACACGTATTTTGTATTTTTTTACATAATCAAGGGATTTCGTGAATACAAATGTTGCGTGACGTCACACGTAAGTAGATTTATACCTTGTGACGTAGCGAGTCCCCAATCCCTATTTAACTTACTCATTTTTTATTAATATGATAAAGTATAATAAGTGTCCAATATTTTTTTTATAATCTGACTGGCGGACTAAACATAATTCCTTTTTTTACCCAGGCTTCATCCCTATTGCAAAACTCCGAATCCCGTTCTGATCGCGCGCGCATTACAACGAATGTTTCCAATACCGGATAGTAAATATTACGAATAGTAAACATTACGGATAAAAACATACGGATAGCAAAACAATACATTATAATTACGGATCGTAAACTTGACCAATCGTTAATCACTGTTAGTGAAAATTATTTATTATATGGATGTCGAAGCGTTGTAGATACCGATCATAAAATTACACGCCAGTAAGCCGCACATCAGTGGTAACACCTCGAGTTTGAGCTGGCCTAGCGTACTACAGAGTTTCAATAAATTGTGAGGCCAGATTATACTGGATTTGGTACATAGACATACAGAAATGGACTGAGTGTTCTCTACCTGTATAAGGTCAGCTCAAAGTCGAGGTGTTGTGAAATGGATGGGAATGCGTCTGTGAAATAAATACAGGCTAGAAAGTGTGAGATTTTCTCTATGTCACCTTTTTTTATACCACTGACATGCAGCTTACCTTACAAATCCCTTTTCTTAACGGGTTAGTTGACCTTACAATTAATCTTCATGCAAAGTACGTTTTCACAATACAGGCTTATAAAAAATCCTTAAATTTAATTAATATCTAAACTTAGGTTAAATACTTTGGTCAGTAACAATAGTGCAATTAAATCTTAGAGCTACGCTTAAATTCGGTTTTTGGTAAGTACCTCTGGCTCCGAAACCGTTTTCACTAACACTATGCGATACCTAAAAGAGCACCTTTGATTTTGATAATTCTTTTCAGCAACAATAGTTAATGATCCGACAGTCCAATGATATTTAGACATTAATTTAGATGTTTTCTAGTGTTGGTAAAAACAGGTAATACTGTCCAAGTTCACTGTATCCGGAGACTATCTTCTCGAGATTATTTAAAACTGGTACAGAGTCTGTATTTTCTTCTTATTAGCTATATTATTAAAGTCTATTGGCTTATGACTATCAGATTAGTCGGACAAATTCCCAATCAGCATCCGTTCGAAATACGGAGGGTAGAGGTAAGGAGAACCATCTCTGTATATGAAACAGTGTCTGTCAAAAAACGTCAAATTATGGTGGCGCATCGGTAGCGAGTGGGTTAATTTTAAAGATATCGCTAAAGGTTATTAATAATTATGTTTTACTAAGTAAATAGTTAAGGTTTTATATGCTGCAGTTTTATCAACTACACTAGTCACCAAAAGTATAAAAATTTTCATTTCTTCACATTTCACTCTGTTCATCCTCATCATCATCATCAGGCTATACTAGTCCACTGCTGGACATAGCCAGAGGGCTTTTAATATACAGAGCTTTATGACGCTCATTAGGAGAGCCTAATGAGCGTCATAAAGCTCTGTTCACAACAGCAATATTTATATAATTCTCTCTGGCTACACTAGCGCCATTTTGATAGGGTTTTTAGTTCTAATTTGACACTTTTTTTACGTGACCTTTACATAAAATATGACGGTTCCCCTCACTAATCCGAAAATATCAAGATATTGGAAAAGTTCGGCCTGCAGAGGCTGACTCACTTTATTGTTTATATATAATCTAATACCACGAAAGAATCTGTGGCCATCTGAACAACTGAACAACTGAAGCATCTGTTGCGGCCGTGAAGCGTTTGCATTGTTTCATATTTATTTGCTACTGTTTCGCATCTGTTTTTGATTAAAGCAACATGTGATTCCACCGACCTCTTTGTGAAATCCGTGAAATCGCGGAAGACGTCAAATAATAAGGGGATGGTGGGAACAAAAATATCGGAGTCTCTTCTTGTTGGATTTCTTTGTCAATTTTCTCAAATATTCGTTTTTCAAAGCCCATTTTGTGGCGAAACTCACCTGACCAGTACTTATAGATATTGATCAGAGTTTTGGCCACAAGGATGAGAATTGAAAGGTGGTGCTCATGGTGTTACGCAAATGGATGGCATAAGAAATATGTATGTAAGAAGAGGCCTGTAAGAGGCGCCGGTAACCGAGAAGTGGTGTGGAAATTGGGCAGTGATGCGGAGGAATGGCATGACTGTCATCCCTTCGCCTTTGTAACTCTCACAATATTATTATTGTGAGGGTTACAAAGGTAGAAGAAGACCTAAAAAACGATAGATTCACACTGTGTGAACGATGATAATGCTAGGAAGGAGACTAATAGAGACGCATGGAAGAAGAAGACAAATGCTGCAGAGACCCCAAATAAATTGGGATAAGAGCAGGAGGATGATGATGCTTTATGCGGAAACTAAAATGACTTATTTACAAATAATTTTCACACAAATATTTGTTGTTTTGATCTTAAATCAAACAACTTCATGTAACTTTAAATCCTGCTGGTGTCGTCATCGAAGCAGTCAGCTAAAAGGTCCTCGTCGTCTGCGTGCTGGCGGAATCTGAAGTCTTTGCCGGTCAACATAAGTTCGTAAACTGTGTGCACGACCACCAAGACGTGTATGTGGAGCACTGCAATAGAAAAAGACTGAATTTTAGTTAGTGTCTTGAATATGAAAATTAAAACGAATCATAACGTCCCCAAAGGTTTCTCGTTGGTATAGTGGTTTCAAGAACATGAGGTCCTGTGTTCCATTCATCTTCAGGAAATTCTCAGTAGGAACCCGGAGTCTTGATATGTGCCTGTTTGATGGCAATAGGCTCGCCCCCTATTACATAGAACTTAGACATAACTGTGACATGTCATGATGCCCCAGTGGTTTAGGCCTCGCCTCTTGTGCACGAGGTTGTGGGTTCAAACCTGGGCAAGGACCAATGTGAGTTATTCAATTCATATGTACTTTCTAACTTTATCTTGGACATCACTGACATCGGTGAAGGAAAACATCGTAAGGAAACCTGGACTTATATAATTTATATAAGTCTGAAATCATCAACCCGTCTTGAACAAGCGTGGTGATTAATGCTCGTGCCTTCTCTGTATGAGAAGAGGCCTTTGACCTGCAGTGGGATAGTAATAGGCTGGTACTTTACTTTTTTTTTTAGACATATCTGGCAAAATGTGGGTAAGTAAGTAAGTAAATTTTTATTTGTGTAAACATGGTGTACATGATACATTGCATGCAAGATATTAATGAATACAGATTTAGTTCCTACATGTTCAGCCGCATATCGTGACGTACAAATTGGTAGGAAGAGATGGTGCATAAACCGTGATAACATTCATCATAATTACATTTCATCATTATTCATTAAACATTAGATTTTGATATATCAATCGATAATCTATTATAGTCAATAAGCATTTTTTTTTAAACAATTCAATGTCAAAGTAATGTATAAAGCATTGTCATATTAAAAACAAGGAAAATTGTCTTCCTTCATAAATTCTGCTATACTGTAATATGCTCTTTCAGTTAGGAAGCTCTTCATTTTACTTTTAAGAGCAGTAATATTTAATGATTTTTTGATTTGGGCAATTTATTAAAGATGGTTGGAGCCATGAAAAAGATGCTCTTACGCATAAGAGTTGTTTTAGCGCCGTGAACACAGAGTTTGAAATTATCACGTCTATTTCTAGGGACCGCATCAGACAAACGCTGAAATAAATGAGGATTGAATTTAATAAACATTATTGTTTCCAGGATATATAATGAGGGCAATGTCAATATCTTACGTTCTATAAAATTAGATTTACAGCTATCCGTTGTTTGTAGTCTAAACATCGATCTAATGCACCTTTTCTGTGCCCGAAACGCTATTTCGTTGTCCGTGCTATTTCCCCAAAAGATAACTCCATATCTAATTATTGTATACCTACTATAGGTAGACCTCTGGCTGGTAACCTTTTTTTTATGGGGTTAGAAAATCTTCATGGATCACCCCATTGTTATACCTCATACCTAGCCCGGGGGTTGCGGGAACGTACGATCCTTTTGGAACCGAACTCTGCTTACCTAACCCAACCCTTCGGAGAACACAAGCGTGATGTTATGGTAATCATGTGACATTTCTGCTTTGTCTATGGAATGCAACACATCTTTGGTGCCTCTGCTGGTCTAGCATATAACAGTATACAGTAGTGACCACATGCCATCAAGTGGAACACCTGTAGTACTATTCTTTAAAAATCTCCCCAGAAAATGTCAGTGATGTGCAGGTGAAGTGAGCTGGAACAGACCGCCTGCTAAAATGTCGTTCGATAGTATAAAAATAGGCCAATAAGCTTGAAGACTAAAAACATATTGCACACTTTTTATTTATTGTTTTCTTGATCAAATGATTCGTTGACAAATGCGTTAAAATGTGGCATGACGTCACGCCCAATTAGATTTTATACCGTGTTGTGACGAAGCGAGCCCCCACTCCCCAACTTTAATGCGTTTTATTTAGGGCATTTTTTATTAATATGACCTACGTGTCTAGCACTTTTTTATTATCTGACTGAAGGACTTGATTTCTTTTTTTTCCACCCAGGCATCATATCTATTATATGTACTCACAAGATAATATGAAGAGGACAAGTGACAGAATCCAGCAGGTTTGCAGCAACACCAGGAGAGCGCTTAGTTGGCAGATGATCGTGACGATGATCCCGAACGAGAAGTAGCAGAGAACGAAGCTCGGCTTATTCTGAAAACAAAATAATTATGTCTTATAGCGCAACCCTTTTATCGGTCTACTCCCCGCATTTGTAGAGTCCATTGTGTACCTGCTCGGTTACGTTACTAGTTACGTTTGAACACAACTTTAGCACGTACCCGATTGCAGAAACAACGTTGTAAGTAATGCGTTTGTTGCATTGCGCGTCATGTAACCCGATCGCGTAATGTATCATTGCGCATGACTCGACCAAATTTAACATGGCGCATGTCACTCAAACATGACGCGCGGTAGTGCCGCTTTCGTGCGCTCTATCTCTTCTCATATAATGATGTAGTACCTGGCTGACCGAGCTTTGCTAAGATTAAACGACGTTTTCTAAAAATGAAACCCATCTAGATCGATTTATCACCCCCGATTTAGCGTCACGCTGAAATAGCTGAACGGATTTGGCTGAAATTTGTTATGAAGATTGCTCATAATCTGGATAATATTTATTTTCCGGGTTTCTTGATTTCTTCTTGGCCTTAATTTGTATTTAATTTTGATATTTTATTGAGATATATTTTTAAACTCGTCTCTTCGAGCCCTTTCTTCAGGTACCCGACATGACCAGCACTTCAAGTATGTATTTATTTTTTATTTATCCATTTATTTCAGGCATCTAGGCCCATATAAACATATACAATACTATATTACCATAACTTAAAAATACTATAAATATATATTACATAATAACTACAACTAGTGCACACGAAGTGTCGGCGGCGTGTTTCGCTGACTAGTGTCATGTAGGCGGCCACGAAACCGGCGATACACAACACCTTTCGGCCAGAAATTATATTATATTTAATTATAATATATTATATTTAATGCGGATGCTGGATGCGGCAAGCTGAAGACAGGGCGCTATGGCACTCATTAGGAGAGGGCTATGTCCAGTAGTGGACTAGTATAGCCTGATGATGATGATGATGATGATGATGATATTTAATAAATAGTTTTATTTTGCAAATTTACAGTTACTTCAATTTGTACCTATCCGTCTAGTTTGGCGAAATTAGGTATTCAGCTGCATCCGGTTAGATTGGAAGGCGACCCCAACAGAGTTGTCAAAAGGCCTAGGCAGATGATGATGTCTATTGTACCTACTCTTAAACTCCGATGCGGTTCATACGACATTTTTGAGATTGAACATTTTTATGTGTTGCAAATATTTTTGGAATCTACATTTAAAAAATGAATAATAATAAAATAGTTTTTTGGTAACACAAGTTTAGGTATAAACATAAATGCATAAGTGATTGGATGCGCTTTTTAGGCAGATAGTGCCTGTATAAGGAGCTCTTCCATAGCAAGACATCATCATCATCAGGCTATATTAGTCCACTGCTGGACATAGCCTTCCATAGCAAGACGTGTTATATTAAAAGCAAAACGAATGGTTTACCCTTCATTTTGATAACCTACTCGATTGGATTGGACCATTTTTTTTTAAAGTTCTCATTACGTGTTCCAAAATCTGCCATTTTGATTTATAATATATTTATTATATTTCTGTGACACTCGCGTTATCAAGACGAATCACATGATGTATATTTCCTCAAAATTGACTTACACGTTTCATCTCTAGCGCGCCGCGAAGGACCAAACACACATACATTACTTAGAGTGACAAACACATTACCTCCATATACGTCGCGTAGTCGGGTAAAGTTCAAAGAAAAAAATAAAATAATGAATAAATGAATTAGTACCTATTTAGTTAAATTTGATGAATTATGTCGATTGTTTTTATCCCTATTTAACATAATGTAATATACAGGATATAAAGCTGTGGTGGTCCTTTGAATCATATTTTGTGGTCGTATCACGCACATGGTTGGCATGTAGGACCAAATGCGTCAATACAATACAAACGCCAGCACATCAAGCTACCCCAATGTATCAATAAATTTTCAACTTAATCACAAAACAATAAGGTTCATGTTCAATTGGGAAAATTTTGATAGTTTGAGAGAAGTAACGAAATATCCTAACATAATGCACCAATAGGTCTCTATGTTCGATTTGTTCATAACGAGCCAGTCTCTCTAGTGTTTTTGTTTCATCACTGCATATAATGTCGCATTATGGAAATACGTCATCATCTGCCTAGCCTTTTCCCAACTATATTAGGGTCAACTTCCAGTCTGACCAGATGCAGCTGAATACCAGTATTTTACATGAAGCGACTGCCTATTTGACCTCCACAACCCAGTTACTGGGCAACACGATACCTCTTGGTAAAACTGGCTGTCAGACTTTCGGGTTTCTGACTACCCGTAACGACTGTCAAATATCTACAAACGGTAGCCGGTACCAACGGCTTAGCGTGTTTTCCGAGGCTCGGAGGAGTCTATCAAAATAAAAGAATAATTAATAGTCTGGAAATACGTAAAATTGTAATTATTAAAAACTTAATCGTTAGTCTAGTTCTTCTATGATAGGACTACTCGGACTACTCGGACCCGGGGATCCAGTAGTCCTATCAGGATTTTTTTTCTATAATTATTCAGCAGCAGCTCGGAGTCTAGCTCCTGGCAATGGGCTCGCCTCTTATTACGTGGGACTTAAACATACCTGGCGAAATAGAGGTCTATTTTAAGTACATCTCACCACCAACAGATTTTTAAGCTATTGCATAGCTTTTATCGCGGGCCTGATTGCGGCGACTGAATCAAGAAATTCTGTAGCGAAAATAAACCTAACCACTCCGACCGGCACAGCGCGGCGGTGCGGCGTTGAAAGCCGTGCCTTGTCTAACGTCGTTTCAGTTCGGCAGACTTCGGCACGGGGTTTGTGTGCGTGCGACTAGACGTATGCGTGTAGACTGTACGAAGTTCGCATAAAAAATGCTAAGCAATAGCTTTACCGCGGCAGTCCCCTAGTGTTTTTTACCTTTATAATGCCAAGCACCAGTAAGATAGAGAACAGCATCCACATCAATGAAACGATGATCGCCATAGACAGGAGGACGTGTACCGAAGACTGATTCAGGCTCAGGCCGAAGGTCTTCGCGAAGTGGACACTCTGCGCTGATAACTGCTCACTGTCTTTTGTCTCGATGATGAAGTACGCGACTGATGTCGCCAGCGCGAATAGCGACAGAATCTGAAGACAAAACATAATAACAAAATAAACATAATGATATGGTATGTTGACGACCAATGTGAACGGCGGGTGAAGGTCCGCCTGCGACGCAGGAGGTTGCGGGTTCGATTCCCGCTTATATACACATGTTTGTACTATCTACAAAAAATTGTTCCGGGTGTTTTGGGTATTTCCTATGTATAATAAAAAAATATCTATCTACGTAATGTACGCACGTATTTAGATTATCAGTCATCTAGTACCCATAACACAATTTCTGCTTAGGGGCTAGATTATGCCGTGTGGATGGTCCAGCATTATTTATATTTATTTATTTATATAATGGTCCCACTTGACGAGAACCTCGTGAAGGCTGTGAAAGAGAAACAGTTTAAGTATCTGGTTCTGTCACGCGAGGTTGTCGACATATGAGATGTGAATACAGCAGTCATTGTGCCGACAGTCGTGACGGGCAATGGCATAATAGCCAAGACCCTCGATCTACATTTAAAGAGCCTCTCGTTGGGCAGTTGGATCAAGGGCTTTATCCAAAAAGCGGTACTCCTGGACACGGCGCGAATCGTTAGGAGGTTCCTTTCTACATGACCACAGGTAGCTTATACCCTGTTCCCAATGCCAGGGGACTATCTATTATTTTTATATGTTTTATTTTGTTTTGAAATATTTTAAAAAATATATTAAAAAAAAAGATTTTTTTTTAAAAACGTTACCCCACACTAGGAATTTCTCCTGTATCGTGGGTACGTTTACAAACATTTAAACTCACATACACAAACAGCCAGACCCGGAGCAACTACCTGTAGGTCATACAAATATTTGTTCCGTGCGGGGATCGAACCCACAACACGTAGCGCAGCAGCCGATGGCTCAACCACTGCGCCAACCGTGTCGTCAAATTTATATGTATGTTAAAAAGAAATTAAAGGAAAAAACAAGATTTAACATTACTTAAATTGTATTTAGATATTTATCAATGGACCCTTGGTATTCTACCAGTGAGTGGTCCGTAAAAAAGTAAAAACAACCGATTCGCCTAAATCTTTTTATAAGTATAAATAAAATCTCGCGACACGATATCCGGCATAAACTGTGGAACTACTTATGTACTTAACCAAATTTTATGAATTTTGACTGACCTACTTTGTAATTTAGTCAAATTTAAATGAAAGGATAGTTAGTTAGTTTACTCGTACAGCAAGGCGTAGTCGGGTCAGCTAATTAATGATATTTATTTAATTAAATTGCGATTTACGATCACTTTTACACGTCAAACATCATAAGTGTTTTTTTTTAAACTATCGAGGTCGCTAAATCTCTATTTTCCTAGCATGAAAAGAAACACCGAAATCAACTCTGAGATCAGTCTCTTTTAAAGTCACAACAATTATCTTGATCAGATCATGTCAATTTTTTAAATGACTATTCCATTTTGATTCAAAATTAGTTTTCTATAAAAATACATATTTTGTTTTTTACATAAAATCTTGTTAATGCATGCTGCTTTTAAGTGTAACGGGAAATCTATGAATTGTGTGAATTGAGGTCGTAGACTGATTCGTTCACGTACTCCACGAAGGGGTGGGCAGAGGTGCACCTACAATAACACCCACATTTCGCCTGTTATGTTTAAGTCCCATGTAAAAGGGGGCGAGCCTATTGTTACCAACTGGGCACGAATCCAGACTCCGGATTAATGAGACAATTCTAATTTCTATAAACTCAATAACACTCTCATACGGTATTATCATTTAATAGCAGTGATTGTTCCTAACCTTACCTATGTCGGTAATCACCTAATCTACTTAAGACGGCAAATTATCTCTCTTGTTCACTCTTACAAACCCCCGGTTTTATCTGCCTAGCCTTTCATCTGACTAGTATTTTACTAACTGTGTTACGGTCGGCTTCCAATCTAACCGGATGCAGCAGAATATCAGTATTTTACATGGAGCGACTGCCTATCTGACCTCCACAACCCAGTTACTGCGCAACACGATACCCCTTTGTAATACTGGTTATCAGACTTTCGGACTTCTAACTACCCGTAACGACTGTCAAAGATCTACAAAAGACGAAAGGCTTAACGTGCTTTCCGAGGCACGGAGGAGTCTCGATATGTTACGAACGGTCACCCATCCAGAAACTGTCATGGGCAAACGTAGCTTAACCTTCGATGAACCCGTGCTGCTGTTTTTATTTCGCCTCGAGCTCCTCTACACTCACCCCCAGTTTGTAAGATAAAAAAAATATTTGTTGCTGCCCGTAACATACAACGAAATAAGAACTAAAAGTAAGCACCCTTGACTATCGCCTCATTCCATTCTAGTGGTCGAAAGTGCTGCTGCTGAGCGTGGGGTCCTGGGCTCGATTCCCGGGTCGGGAAAATTGATATTACAGCTATTTTATGCCACCAGAAACTGGTGAAATCTGGCTATACTAAAGATACACTTCTGCTTAATAGGGATATGTCCTAGGTAAAAATATATTAATTCTATTTAGTCCGTCAGTAAGATTACCAAAAAATATTGGACACGTATTGTTTGCTTACTTAATTCAATACAAAGTGACAATGATATAGCACATCAAAGTTCAGGAGAAGGGGCTTGTGACGTCACGCCGTGCTACACTTTTAACGAAAAGTGTAGCACGGCGTGACGTCACGCGCAATTTCAACGCACTATACCGTCGTCATTTTTGGTTTATGTGAAAAAAGAAAAAATACTTGTCCAGTATTTTTGAGTAATCCAACCTTCGGACCAATCAGATTTTTTTAAGGACACTTCCCTATTCTTCGGGCATGCAAATGGAATAGAATTCCTTGAAATGCCCAATAATAACTCTCCGTCATTATTATTAATAAGTATAATATTAATTTACTAAAGTGTAATCCTAAAAGTTATTTGATACCATAAGTCCCTACATATAAATCGAAAATTCTTTGAAATTAGGGTAACTTTGTGCCACACATTATATCATTAAGGAAATTTATTATATGGTGTCTTTTTCCTTACGAGAACCCATGAAAAGGCATAAACCCATATATGACGTGTTATTCATACTGTTTCAATTGTATGAACATGGCTTGCCGATTTTCAATAAAATCAAAATTACGAATGGCAACTCAGTACAGTCACGAGCATAAATACCTTACATTAACTCAGAACTAAAAAGCGATTTTCTGCTAAAGTATTGATATAAGTATTAAAGTGTTATGAACACAGTATTTTCGAAACCATACTACCTAATAGGGAAGCCCTATTATGAAATAGGGCTTCCCTCAAAGTTTTAATCGTTATTGCAATAGGAAATTGCTTTTGAATTTTGTGTCAGGGTAAGATATTTATGCTATTATTATATGGATCAGAATGTTGGGCCACAAAAGGAATGAATGAAAGGCAGTTGCATGCAGCTGAAATGAGAATGCTGAGGGGGATGTGTGGTGTTACGCGAATGGATAGAATAAGAAATGAGTATATAAGAGGAAGTCTGAAAGTGGCGCCTGTGACAGAGAAGTTGTGTGGAAATCGGTTGTCATGGTATGGAAACGTGATGAGAAGGAATAAGGATCATGTTGTGAGGAAAGTTTTGAGTATGGATGTAGAGGGTTACAAGAGTAGACGGAGACCTAGGAAACGATGGATGGATTGTGTGAAAAATGATATGGCTAAGAAGTAGGTGACGGTAGATGAGATGTATGGAAGAAGAAGACTGGCTGCGCCGACCTCAAATAAATTGGGATAAGGGCAAGAGGGTGATGGTAAGATATTTAAGCTCGTGACTGTACCGTATACCAGACCACCCTGGTGCACCCTGCTTATGTTACGGGTTAATCCTCCACCATGACGTGAACCATTTTCTTGTCACTAATACATGATAACATGAGAAAATGATTGGATGTCGCAGGAATCCACTGGATGCGTCTGCGCTGGTCCGGTTGATGGGGCCATTTTTGGAAGAGACATATGACTAGCATTCGGACGTAATTCGCCAGAAATTATGATGATTATCTCCTTTTAACGTCCTTAGATGTTTTATAGTGGAGTCTGTATATGATTAAGTAAATATTTTTACAGTGTGTGATAGTACTCGTATTTGGTTCTTCCTCTTCAATAATCCTTGGGAAACTATTTACAACAACTTATTACATGTTCACTGTAGGTATTTAGCTGTAGGATAAAGGCAGCACATCAAGGGATTTTTGTATTACGGATGATTTCGAACCTTATTTAACACTGTTAACGCTCACATTTCATTGATACGTCACTGCCTGCTTTGGAATCCTTCGGCACGTTCTGGCATGCCGTGGCATAACCGAAATGTGAACGCTAAGCATAATAAAATAAGATTTCAAATCATTTGCGCTTATAAAAATCTCTTGGTGTGCCGTGCCACCGGTGTCTATACCTACCTACTCTATAATATAATATATTTAATTATATTTATTACAAGTAAATAATAATGCATATAGTTTATATCATAGTGGCTTCGCCACAATACATGGAGCCTCGAAGATCCTTGGATGGGCCATAATTATCTGGGATCCTCACTATTCTCCCAGAACGTGTAGTTTCCATGATTGAATATTTGCTTTCAGGATCAGCAGATAAATTGTGAAATAATCTCCCCGTTTAGAGTCAAGTGAAGTGAGCTGTCAATCCCTAGCATCAGTAAGTATGGAGTGGCGTCTCACTTTGACTTCACGCCATCTGTGGAGATTTATCCAGAATAGCACTGCGGGAGGTGGAAGTTCTGGATTTTCTTAATTTCCTGGACGTGCAGACTACGGTTCGAGTATCTGAAGTAAATATATATTATGCGCTACAAGTCTATTACTCCTTGTTCATCATTCGTGACTACGTGTCACAAACCTATGGATATAATCCATCATTGCACATGTAAGCAGGCACGCCCTTTATACCTGGAGGCTTTTACCTATTCAGTCTTGCAGGTTTTTACTTGAGTTTAGTTGTGTCGTAAATTTTGGTTTAGGTTATTAAACAAAATGGCATATTGGAGTGTGCTGGCCAACACGTGGCAAATGAATTAATGTCCCTTCCACTCTGTATTACTATACAAAAGAAAGATTAACTGTTATTCCATACGAAATATAATAATGTATTTCGCCTCGTACAAATACAATATATGTATATGTATTTTCTACAGCTCCTTAGTTGCAAAATGAGGATATCATTTAATTAATATAAATAAAACTGTCCGTAACATTAAAAGCAAAGTATGAGTTAATTGGCAACACTGCCACCGCCATAAGTGGGAAACCCCGAATTTTGAACTTTGTAAGAATTGTAGGTGAGCAAGCAAGAGGCAAGCTAATAATAAATATGCAAGAAAGAGATGACATTGCCTTTTCAGTATGTTCAAAAAGGTCAGCCAACATAGAAAAAAGCCGACGCCATAGATACCGATAACCCACAGGTTATCAATATCTATGGCGTCGGCTTTTTTCTAAGTTTTACGTCTTTTTTATGGTAGTTTTTACTGTAAAACTGTTATCAAAAAATATGTTAAAATGACATTGTCGAAATAAAATGTTCCAAATGCGGATCTGGTGTGCAAGTGCCTACCGTGATTTCTCAGATTCGGATCTGACACACAAACTGACCGTAAAAACGCTCTTTAAATGCTTATTTTCAGGATAAGCGCAACCCTGCATGCAAATAGTGCCTACCGTCGTTTCTCTGATTCGGATCTGACACACAAACGATTTTTCAGATCGACACAGTATTAATTATCGAGTCGTGTATCCGTAGCATCACTGCGGCCCATCGAAGCTTTGTCGCTATCACCGCTATGGTAGATATTGTTTTGTTTTTTAATATTACATCTGGCTGAATATAAACAGCCGCACGGGTTGATCGAAGGTTAAGCCACGCTTGCCGAGGTCAGTCTGTGAATGGGTGAAAGTTTGTAACATATCGAGATTCCCCGTGGCTCGGAAAGCACGTTAAGCCGTTGGTCACGGTTGTTATTTGTAGATCTTTGACAGTCGTTACGGGTAACCAGAAACCCGAAAGTCTGACAACCAGTATTACCAAGGGATATCGTGTTGCCCAGTAACTGGGTTTTGTAGGTCAGATAGGCAGTCGCTCCATGTAAAACACTAGTATTCAGCTGCATCCGGTTAGACTGGAAGCCGACCCCGACATAATTGGGAAAACGCTAGGCAGATAATGCCATCTAGTGTCCGATGAAAAAGGAAGATCCAGCCGAAGATGAAAAAGAAGCTTTGGCTTTAGTATTATTTTCGGCTAAAAACGAAATCGGAATTTTATCTAGATACAAACCGACCCACTGAAAAGCGAGTTTTTTTTTTAATCAACAAAAATCGACTAAATTTGACTGATCGGAAGTCGGTAGCCTGTTGTTTCTTTTGTAAACAGTTATTTGAACACCTTTTAGTATTTTTTTTGGAGTCGGTGGTTTTTTTTTTGTGTTTTTTTTTTTATCTCTGTATTAAATATCTTTTCTTTTACCCTAGAACCGGTACCAAATGGTGGTTAACTTACGTAATTCAAAGCAACATGTGCGCTGGCTCAGCTTGTACAGCAAGGCGGGTGGTACACCACCATCTATTACACAATAAATTAGATCCAGCCTGTCCCTTTGCTGTCCTCTCCCAGCGACGTCCTAAGCCGAGGCTCGCACCCCGCAGGGGGTGCCCTTAGCGATTGGTCGCTTAGCTTTTAAGTTTTTACGCCCTGACTGGAGGCCTTAATTTCTAAATAAGTACCCTCAGGAAAGTTCGGTTAAGCAGTAGACATCACTGAAGGATAAACTGCGAGATGCACAATAAAAAAAAAATGTGTCATGTCTGATATTCTGTGAGAGATAGTATACGAGGTTTTCCACTGTCCCGCGTACGTTGAGACTAAATTGTTTGTTCTCATTTTTCTCGCTACTTGTATCTATGCTAAGTACTGTAATTGTTGTTGCACCGTTTAAAGGAAGTATAAATAAATATAGGTACAATGTTAAAAATATGTCTCTAATTTGGCCTAGGACTGCCTCGTTGGTCTAGTAGTTGTAAGCGCCACTGCTGAGCTTGAGGTCCTGGGCTCGTTTCTCTGGTTACACAAAGTGATATTGGGTTTTCATTTGGAATTTTTATGTAGCAGCCCGGAGTATGGAGTATTACATAGGACTACAAAACATAACTGGCGAAATGTGGGTGTACCAGAGGATAGGAGAGATACACCTATACCTAACTCTTTAGGGGAAACAAGCGTCATGATATGATTAAGGATAAACTCGGCACTTTCAGCACGTCGTTAATAGGATTACATATTATGTGAGTTGCATATTTTCAAAACAGATATTTTTGAAAACAGGTCCATATTAGGTTAAAGCGCTTGAAAGCGCTAGGCGACGTTCTTACTGTCTGCTAACACTAGCTTAACAGTTAATACCTGTGACCATTATGACGGTCAGTTCGTTTGACAACTTACTTGCTTTAATATTTGTTTCTGCAATGTAAATTATAAATAAATAAATAATGCTGGACAATCCACACAGCATCATCTAGCCCAAAGCTAAGCAGAGCTTATGTTAAGGGTACTAGATGAGTGATATACTTAATACAATACCTTACATAGATAGATATTTTTTATTATACATAGCAAATACCCAGAACACCTGGGACAAATCTTTGTAGATCCGACAAACATTTGTCCCAAGGCGGGAATCGAACCCGCAACCTCCTGCGTCGCAGGCGGACCTTCGCCCGCTGAGCCACATAGGTCGTCAAAATTATTCAATTATACATACATACATAAACGCCTTTTTTCCCATGGGGCTATTCTGAGACTACAGAACGCCACCCTCTATGATCCTTACATACTCCTTTTGATTCGTTTACGTTTGGACATACATGCACGCCGGTTGCGAGCACTACGCACCTGACCTTTCTCAAGAATATCACCAATAGGGTGAGTGTATGTCCTTCTAGGGCGTCCCCTCCCGGTGTTTCCACTGCCTTATAAATACCTTTTGTCAGTCGCCTTTTATTTATCCTAATATATTCATTATCTCTAATGTAAATGCTACTATTCGAATAATGATTTTATGAATAAAATGAATAAACACCATACAAAATGAAAAAAAAGAGGGTGGCGTTCTGTGGTTTCTGCCTACCCCCATGGGAAAAAGGCGTAAGTTTGTATGCATGTATGTACATAGTTTTCAGAAAGATTCCAAAAAAAAATAACATTCAGACGGAGAAACCCAGCGAAATACATAATGCATGTCGTTTTTACAAAAAAAAACATGATTTCAGCCTGCAGCATACTGTTTGTTGTAGATACTGCTTTAATGATGATGATAATCACAACATAGAAGTGCATCATCATCATCAGGGTATACTAGTCCACTGCTGGACATAGCCCTCTCCTAATGAGCGCCATAGCGCCCTGTCTTCAGCTTGCCGCATCCAGCATCTGCCTGCAGTCTTTCGCAGATCGTCATCCCACCTGGTCAGAGGGCGTCCTACACTACGTTTGCCAAGTCGCGGTCTCCACTCAAGAACACGTTATCGTTACGTTACTTCCAATACTGTACTTCTATAATGTGGTCACCATCAGTTATCACAGGCATTCATCTCTGTGTCTATTATTAAGATAATCATACTCACAGTTGAAGAGACAATCACTCGCGACAAAAGAGTAGACACAAGTTTCCACTTATAGCGTTATCATATGCCTAGCTTTTTTCCAACTATGTTGGGGTCGGCTTCCAGTCTAACCGGACGCAGCTGAATGCCAATATTTTACATGGAGCGACTGCCTATCTGACCTCCACAACCCCGGTACTGGGCAACCCGATACCCCTTGGTAAGACTGGTTGTCAGACTTTCGGGCTTCTGACTACCCGTAACGACTGTCAAAGATCTACAAATGACATCCGTGACCAACGGCTTAACGTGCTGTTGGTGTCATTTGTAGGAGTTTCCACTAATAGCAATAAATAAAATGTCACTTACAATACTAGTGCCGTCCAGTGCCGCTAGACAGTCTGTGATAAATGTATCTATTCTGGATAACACATACTGGTCAGATCACTTTCCTTTATTTATCGAGTGTAATTTAAATGTAGTCCTGTCTAAAAGAATTTTTCATAGTAGTATATGTAACAAGGTGAAGTGGGGGGAAAGAGGGGAAAGTCAGATTGAGGGATATTTTAATTACTGTAATGCCGAACTCAGACTATTAGATTTTCCAATAGAATTCCAAGATTGTGCGGACAGATTATGTAATAATGAGAATCATAAATTACTACTTAACAAATTGTATCTGGATATTGTTAATATATTGACGAGAGGTGCCGAACTAAGTTGTAACAAACCTAAACGTTAACATAAAAAGTATGTAGCGGGCTGGAATAAACATGTGAGTAGTGCTCACAGGAAGGCTCGACTTTGTTTCCAGACATGGCAGCTATGTGGTAAACCCAGGTCAGGATATAATATCTACAATGAAATGTGTGAGACCCGAAAAACGTTAAAATCAAAGTTAAAATGTTGTCAGAACAGGGAAACACAGGTAAAAATGGATAATATCGCAAAAAATCATACTGATAAGGATTTTAACAAGTTTTGGAAGTCAACAAACCGATTAAATCCAAGGTCGAGTGTTCCAGTGAGTTTGGGGGGCGCACATGAGCCTGGAGATATTGCCAGTCTCTTTCAGCGCCATTTTAAGGTTGAGTCTCCCCTCGGCCAGTCTCAGGGGCCCGGTGCTGAATGTCAACTTGGAGATATTAGGGTTAGATTCACTGCACGGGATGTGCGTGCTGTGATAAGAGACATGGTGAGAGGAAAGTCTCCAGGTCATGATGGCCTTAGTATTGAACACCTAAAGTACGCTGGTAGTCACCTGCCAAGAGTCCTCGCCATGTTATTTAATCTGTGTATTGCCCATAATTATCTACCTGATGATCTCATGTACACAGTAGTGGTTCCAATAATTAAGAACAGAACTGGCGATGCGTCAGACGTTTCCAACTATAGACCTATCTCGCTCGCTACGGTCATAGCAAAGGTACTGGACAGACTGCTTGACCAACAGCTGGAAAAACACCTTCAAGTGCGCGACGCTCAATTTGGGTTCACGCCTGGACTGTCAACTGAGAGTGCCATCCTCTGTCTCAAGCAGACTGTGCAGTATTATACCACCAGAAACACACCAGTCTATGCTTGTTTTTTAGATCTTTCGAAAGCTTTCGATCTGGTGCATTATGACAAGCTCTGGTACAAGCTGCAAACTGAGACACAGCTGCCGAGTGAGTTAGTGTCGATATTCGGTTATTGGTATAGTCACCAAAACAACAGTGTGAGATGGGCAGGAGCGCAGTCAGAAGTGTACGGGTTGGACTGCGGGGTGAGGCAAGGGGGGTTGACCTCGCCACGGCTGTTCAACCTGTATATGAACCAGCTGATTGACGGGCTTAGTAGTGCTAATGTAGGTTGCTCTGTGGATGGAGTGTCTGTAAATAACATCAGTTACGCAGACGACATGGTCCTGCTGAGTCCGTCGATTGGAGGGCTGCGGAGGCTTTTGAGCATATGCGAGTCGTATGCTGTGGCCCATGGACTCAGATACAATCCTAAAAAGAGTGAGTTCATGGTTTTTAAGGCTGGTACCAAATGCTACTCAACTGTACCTACCATTACTCTTTGTGGCACATCTTTGAAGAGGGTTAACCACTTTAAGTATCTGGGTCACTGGGTCACAGATAATCTGTGTGATAATGAGGATATTGAGCGGGAGCGCAGGGCGCTGTCTGTACGGGGTAACATGTTGGCGCGTAGGTTTGCTCGTTGCACTAGACCTGTAAAGGTGACCTTATTTAAAGCTTATTGTCAGTCATTTTATACGTGCAGCCTATGGGCCAATTTTACTCAGCGGGCATACGGCGCCTTGCGCGTCCAATACAATAATGTGTTTAGGATACTGTTAGGGATACCGCGGTTTTGCAGCGCTTCTACCATGTTCGCGCAGGCACACACAGATGACTTTTTTGCCATAATAAGGAAGCGGAGTGCCTCGCTCTTAAATCGCTTTAAGCGCAGCACTAACGGTATCCTGAAAGTATTGTCTGAGCGGTGGGACTCACCTATTCTAGAGAGGTGGATGGTGCTACATGCCAGTTCGTCACCTGTTATTAAATAATTATTATTATAGTAGCTAAGTTTTTAATTATTTTATTTAATGGGAATTGTATGTTATTATTGTAGTGTATTGTCTGTATTGATTTGTCAGAAATTGTTTTCATGTGTATTTGTGTATTCTGTGTGTCTATCTGTATTTATTTTTAATTTAATTTGTTTGTGTTTAATTTTTAATTAATTTTTATTTGATTGTTTTATTATTATTATTTTTTATTGTGGACATTATGGATTTTAATCTGAAATAAATGAATTATTATTAATACTGGATATCCCCGCAAAAACGCATCCTATATTCGCCGGCTCAACGTAGCAACATCGCTCTGCCCAGCACATGTTTATCACACAACCTTTTACTTTGCGCACGCGCAGGAATTAACGCACAACACGACTTTATCCTCTTAGCGTTCGGTATACAGTACCCAACACTATGACCATATTACATTTATTCCTTCCTCCCCACCACCTCCTGTTCGTCGCTGTGCCAAAAATAATGTATAAACACTTGAGTTTGTGAAACTGAATCTACTAAAAAAAAATGTATATTCGACTAGGTGACCTTTAAATTATACTTATAGACCAAACAACGCTGTCCTGCCCGATCACAGCGCCACCTAACGTGTCCAAATGTAAATCGACACGTAGGTATAAATTCAAACCCCTTCAGATTTACCATTATAGTTACTTAACTTGCGCGCTTATCTCAATGTACATAACATAACATCACGCCTGTATACCCGGATAGGTTGGGCAGAGGTGCACCTATGGTAACACCCACATTTCACCAGTTGTGTTTAAGTCCGATGTAATAGGGGGCGAGCCTATTGCCATCAACCGGACACAAACCCAGAGTTCGGGCTGCTAATGAAAACTACCAATTTGAAAAAGTCAAAAAAACTATTTTCAAGAGATTTAAGGTATTGGAAATATAATCATCCTACTATCCTACTTTCTACTAATATTATAAGTGCGAAATTAATATTATATAATATACTAGCTGACCCAGCAAACGTTGTTTTGCCATATAAAATGTTTGGGGTGGACCATCCTTATCATTTAGGGGTATGAAAAATAGATGTTGGCCGATTCTCAGACCTGCCCGATATGCACACACAATTTCATAAGAATCGGTCAAGCCGTTTCAGAGGAGTATGGGAACGAACATTGTGACACGAGAATTTTATATATAAGATTTTACACTAAAGGCATACAGCTCTTATGACACGATGCATGAAAATCAATGTGAGGAGCAAATACTTAAAGGGGTTACAACTTGACATATATATCTATATTCACGATGTTTTTGCCAAAATCCTGGCAGTTAATAAAAATATGTATATTACCTATATAAGTATGTATTTCTTTTTTTCGAAACGTTACCCCAAACTATTAATTTGTCCTGTATCGTGGGTGTGTTTAAAAACCTTGAAACTTACATACATGAACAGCTAGACCCGGAACAACTACATGTAGGCCATACAAATATTTATTCCGTGCGGGAATCGAGACCAATCGCAGCCTATCGCTCAGCCACTGCGCCAACCGTGTCGTCAAACATACTGAATTGAAGCGAAATATTGATCAGTAAATCAAACGAAAATGTTAATTCTCGCGCCTTCAGTCAGGCTGGTATCATAATTATTATTTACGAAAAAAATAAGGCTCTAAAAACGGAGTCACACATGATATATAATTAATACATTATGAATAACAGTTACCTTCTTTATCATTAATTTTTCATAGGTATATTTTGTCCTGTGAACACTATCAGCGTAGGTATAAATTCAAACCCCTTCAGATGTACCCTTATAATATAACTAGCTGACCCAGCAAACATTACTCTGCTATAGAAAATGTTTGGGGTGGACCACCCTTATCACTAAGGGGTATGAAAAATAGATAGTTGCCGATTCTCAGACCTACTGAATTTGCATATAAAATTTCATAATCATCAGTCAAGCCGTTACGGAGGAGTATGGTAACTAACATTGTGACACGAGAATTTTATATATAAGATTTTACACTAAAGGCATACAGTGCCCTCCGAGTCCAATATAATAACGCGTGTAGGGTGCTGATGGTGATGCCGCGTTTCTGTAGTGCTTCAGGGATGTTCACTGAAACCCGCATTGATTGTTTTTACAGTAATGCGTAAGAGATGCGCTGCCCTGGAACGCAGAGTGCGGGACAGCACCAACAGCATCCTAAAAACGATCTACAAAATTTCTGCTGGTCTTATAGCGTGATGAAATTTAGTTAATTAATTTGTATTAATATTATTTTTTGTTTTACTAACATAGGCTTCAAGTAAAATTGTTACTAATACTATGAGTTTTGTTACTTGAATAAATAATTGAAATATTAATATTAATATATATGTATGTATATATTTATAAATATATATTTCTTTTCACTTTTCTTTTAAGAAATTGCACCTGTCACTGTTTGTCTCTGCATCACCCAAAGGTTGACTGGTAGAAAATGCCTATGGCATTAAGTCCGCCTCTGTATATGTGTGTGCTTAAAGTATTAAATAAATAAATAAATATCCCCCGAAGGGTTGGGCAGAGGTGCACCTACAGTAATACCCACATTTACGGGCCGACTTCGGCCCGTAAATGGGTGACAATCCATAACATACCGAGACGCCTCTGTGTCTCGGAAAACACGTTAAGACGTTTTGGTCCCGGCTGTCATTTGTAGATCTTTGTCAGTTGTTACGGGTAGTCAGAAGCTCGAAAATGCGACTGCCGGTCTTACTAAGAGCTAGCGTTTTACCCAGTAAATGGGTTGTAGAGGTCCATTAGGCAATAGCTCCATGTAAAATACTGGTATTCAGCTGCATCCGGTTAAATTGAAAGCCAATGCAAAAACATTTAGGAAATAGCTAGGTTCTAGGTTAGGTGATCGACAGGAAAATAGTTCTACTGTACCTACATTCCTATAATTAGTAAGAATTGAAAACTTTTCAGCTATTGTGTAGTCACATTTGATGCGTATTTTTAACTATATAAAGCTCAGAATCAGCACGTTATGGAAGTCAAAACATACAAAAGGCGCCTAAACGCCCGCCCCTCTCCTGTTATTTTTACTTGAAAATTGCCAACTAACTCCCCACAAATTCTAGACGTACTAGTTGCATTTAGATTCTAATTTATATATTTATTATTTTGGATAAATATCTCCCTAGTTTACTATACCATAGAAAAATGAGATATTTTTAAAAATATCTTAATTATACCATACATCCGTACCTCCATGAGTAATTTATTGGCAACACCGCCACCGCTCAAAGTAGGAAGCCCCGAACTTTGTAAGAGTTACTTGTAAGCAAGGTAGAGTTACTGGCAAGCTAATAATAATGCAAGAAAGAGCTACCATATTACGGTTTCTATAAGTGTGAACAGTGCAGCTATATGCATCGGGTATCAATTTCAATGTTGTATTTCCTATGAGGTAAACATTGCAGGAACAACTAGTTAAACAAACAAGTGAGTAGGTAACTAGAACAGCTTAGATGAGAACATAATATCCTCGTAGCTTACATGATGTACTAATACATATTATGTGACTTAACTGTGCTCTATTCACAATTTCGTGTCCGTTTGATCTTATTTCCACTTAAACAAATATCAACTGTATTTTAGTAAGAATACAGTTGACTTTGGAAAGACTGCTGAGAAAGTCATAACAATCATGGAGTTGTAACGCAAACTGAACTTTGTGTGTAGGTTTTAAGGTTATTATTTTAGTGACTTCTATTTGTTTACATGTTTGGTAACTAATTTATGACCGCAGTATTATTATATATTTTATATACATTATCTATATTACATCTTGCTTTAAAAGTGAATGGTTTATAATAAATGCACATTACAATGCACTGTGCTATATTATAGGGCGATACTTACTACGTCTAATGTTTAGGAATTAAGCAAAACACTATTTTACAAGCTTTTGCTTATCTTAGCATTTTAGTAAGTATGTCTGGGTCAAATCTTACAACTGAATTTGAAACCAGTAATCGCCAACTGCTGATTTTGCATACGCGTTTGGTTTTGATGACAATGCATGCATACAGGACGCATTTTATTTTTCCGCGTGAGTTTTCTTTTGACGTGTGTTTGATGTGTGGAAACATCAGTTGACAGTTTTTTCCTTTGTAATGTTTTTGTTCTTCCCTTATGTTCTTATTTTAATTTATATTTAATTTAAACATATTTTTTATAATATAATATTCATGTTTCAAGCATGGCAGGCTGTGCTGGCTCGTGATCAAACGGCGTAACTTTATTGGTAACTGCTTAATAACTATTATTACAATTCAATTTTGATGATAGTGCAATAGGGTAGTTTCCTTAAAAAATCTGATTGGTCCGAAAGTTGGATTACTCAAGAATACAGGACACGTATTTATAGGACACATCTCTATTATGCCATTTGCGGTTGCATCATACAATTATACATTCACGAATCATTTAATTTAGGGACAAAATGCCCCAAATATGTATGTTCATTCAGGGTATGAGCTACATTCATAACAACATTTCATCCAAATTCGTTCAGAAGGAGTGACTAAGAAACACACACACACAAACATCACAAACATGGCGATACTGAAACTTGCGGCTTTATATTATTACTGTGAATGGCAGGTCATGGCGAACAATCTCAGCGGGGACTAGCCAACGACGCGGGAGATATAATAATGCACAAGTGTGTAAGCAAACACAGGTGCACTAACCTAACTCACTCTCATAGTCAAATGGGACGGCCTTCAGATATAATCGGAGATAGATCAGTAGCCCTTTTACTTATTTTTTTAATATTGGAAAATCATTCAATGACTTCTCTCTCTCTCTCTCTCTCTCTCTATCTCTCTCTCTATCTCTCTCTCTCCTCTCTTGGTGGAACGAGAGGGCGTGTCAGACTTTTAGTGCCTAAAATCCATCCGTGTTCTGTCATTGCCCTTTACGTTCCAGGGTCACGGTTAGTCTTACGAACATTTCGCAACCCTCGTCAATGCTACTGATCAAACGCAAGCTTCCCAGTGAGGGTTGCCAGCAGGCAGATCAGTAGCCCTGGCAAGAACTTCTTGCGAGAAGTTGACCAACCGAAAACTTTAGGGGGTAAGGGGCAATGTCTGTATTTTTAAGAACGTCCTATTCTAATCTGTCAAAAATACGTCTAATCTATCTTTTGAAATTGATTGTCGCTGAGATAAGATTGCGTCAATCAATGTTTTACGGGTATGGGCCGTCAGACGTAGGAACATTGGCTTAACGTGTTAGTTCGTAATTGGAAAACCCAATATGACTTTGCCCAACCCGGGAATTGAATCAGCAACTTATGGTGGATTTTTATGCACTCATACAAATCGTTGTCATACAAACTCGGAGTCATACAGGACCCTGCAAACTGCACACATAATAATATAACGCCTATATTCTTGGAATGGTTAGGCACTCACATTTCGTTATGTCTAAGTCCCATGTATTAGGAGCAAACCTATTGCCATCAACTGGTCACCAATCCGAACTAAGTGCTGCTACAAAGTACTTCCTGATGACCAAAACCCAATAACACTTTGCCCGACCTGGTTGGTACTGCTCAGTAGTACCACTAGCGACCAATAAACTAAAAACGAAAAAAAAAACTACCAAGGAGTTTAAATACGGCACCTGCCAACTTATATTACGTTTCAAGAACGAAATAACTGGCTGAATGTATTATTGAAGTTGTTTTTGCAAAATGCATGATTCGTGCCTACCGATGATGTAAGAGACTATATAAGAACCGTGAGCCTAGCGAGAATGCCTCACGTACGTTATGTTAATTCAAAATTTGAACAATATTTGTATCAGGGGAGTAAGTATTCCACACAAATTCTTGATTTATATTTTTTTAGACAGGCTAAGCGCGCGCAATTTAATTATTTCGATTTTTTTAATGCAAAATGAAATCAAAGTATCTGCTATCTTTTAAATTGCAACCGATTTCATTTCACGGTATCGTTGACACATTGGCGATATTAATTCACAACGATTAAAACGTACGTAACTTAGTGCGTGCTTAACCTAAGTGAGTATAGCAGGTATTGTAATGCTTTTAAATAAAAATTAAGAAACAGATGAAAATAACTCAAGAACTACTTGTCAAAACTGGACCGAAATTCTATTCTTTGCACGACATTATTTCCAATAGAAAATAAAGTTATTGAAATAGGTTCTGGTACTGATGCTGTTAGCCAGCGTCATCCCACTGCTGGGCAAAGGCCTCTTCCCATGAGTTCCAGTTGTTTCGATCCAGGGCTAATGTGGGTCACTGGTCATTGGTTTCGTCCAGCTCGTCACTCCATCTTCTACGAGGTCTGTCTGCCGCGACGCCTTCTGGCTGTGACAGAGCTCCAGATAGTGGTTATTTTGGCCCACAGGTTTAGGTTATATTTATATGTTCTTTTTTTCAATTGGGACAAGCCCGCCACACTATTCCCAAACCACTGCAACTCCAAATAACTAGAATCAACAGTGGCGACCACCAGAAAAGCGTCGAGACAATGAAGCCTGAATGAAGTCTTGGATCCCGCAATGAAATTAATCAGAAAGGAACAGAGCTAGGCTAATAGGCAAAAAGGGACGTTTACAACTGGAAAACAATTTATATAATTTTGATTTGACATTTATAATTTTTTTATAAAAAAACACATTTATATGTTCACAAAAAATATATTTTTACTTCTAATTACTGCATCAAGTGGCAATAAATTATTATAATTATGTTCCAACCCGAAGGCAAGATACCCAAAGCAGGAAAATATTCCGGTGAAGCATTCGGGAGTCTTATAACTCGTTCAAATGGCCATACTGGGAGTTCCAACGGATTTACCGACTGAAAAAGCCTATGATGGTTTATTCATTATTCATTTGTCCAATATTTCGAACCAAGTATGTTATACTTAACTCTCCATACCACATGTTATGTTCTATAATTACAATCATACCTTCTGTCACTTATATACTTTTACGGCTTAAATCATCAATGTATAGTATTTGACGGCACGGTTGGCGCAGTAGCTGAGCGATTGAATGCTGCGTCGCATGTCGTGGGTTCGATTACCGCACGGAACTAATATTTGTATGGCCTCGTGGTTCCTGGCCTGGCTGTTTTTGCGGCTGAGTTTGAATTTTTGTACCTATACGCACCATATAGACACACGACACAGGAAAAATTCCTAAAGTGGGTGTGCGGTAAAGTTTCTTTAAAAAAAAAGGAATATATCCCACCAACAGACCTAGAAAGCAAATAATATCTCAGGATATAGTCGCAACTATATCCTGAGAGCTGTGGTGGAGAGCTATACTCCAAATATCAGGCATTTTGTGCGGAGGTTGATTAGGTAGGACTTTCTGCCTGGTCGTCCTTTGTTTTAATAATATTATTTTTGTATCAATGTTACTAACACTAGAACATAAGCTGTGTGCAATACTAACAAAATATGGATCTTTGTTGTCTGAATTAAATGAATTTTAGTATTATTTATTAATATCAGAAAACTTGTCTCTGAACAACAAAATACTCAACACTTTAATATTAAATATGTATGTACTTAATAAGTTTTATAAGTCAATAAATTAGTAAATACTTAATTAGGAGTGACATTAGTTTATTTCTTTAAGTAACATTGTTAAAGAGCTTTGGATTTGTGAACAAAGAAATAAAATATAAAAAAAAACAAGTTTGGAGTACCAAAAGTATGAAACCAAAGGAAACCAAAGTCGTGTGTCAAAAATTAATTAGTACTCAACAAAATTTAAAAGTGGTTTAGATGTATAAAAGACACTCTTTTATTCATATTATTCTCTTTAGTCGCATAATAGCCATTTTATTACCACTAAGAAGTCAGCAACAAGAAAAGAAAGGCATGTCGCGCCTCTAGATTTTGTCATATGGTTGACCCGTGCTAGCATTTAAGACCCATTATAAAACATGACATAATTAATTATGTCTTGTCACAAAAGTCCAGGGTACACCCGTACTTGTCCCGCTGGTTTTTTTATTTATGCACCACCAAAGTGCATTTTTCAGTGTTTTATTTAACATTCGTTCTGTCAACTTACTGCATCGAATTAAAAGTTGGTGAAAATTCGAAAGTGTATTTCGAATTTTCATGGAACAAGAAAAAGATGCCGGCCGACCGATACGAGACTGATCTTTTAATATATTAAAATTATTATAAAGCATGAATATGCTTTATCAATAATGTACCTTATATTTTTATCTATTTTTGTTCTATTTATTAGAAATGTAGCAGACTCAACAATGTTTCATTAATTTCTAATATTTTTAAATTAAAAGTGTACATTTTTTAGTTTCTTGTAAAAAACATGTAAGATCTGTTCTATCACCTAAAGTCGCAAAAACAAATACATTAAGTTAAATAAAAAATCACTTACAAAGCTTAAAATCCCCACTGCCACACATCCTAAATTCGCCGGCACTACGTAACAACATCGCTCTGCCCAGCACATTTTTATCACACAACCTTTTAACTAAGCGCACGCGCAGGAATCACAGCACAACACGACTTTATCCTCTTAGCGTTTGTTACACAGTACCCGTACACAATGGTGGTATGGCCAACGGGATAATATAACTAATTCCTTCCTCCCCTCTGCCCCCCGTCGGTAAACCAAATAAATATTATAAACACTAGAGTTCGTGAAACTGAATCTCCATGTTGTGATGAATGTGTCAAAAAGTGAACAGGGCCGTATTTGGGGTTTGTGGTCGGATTAACATATTTGATACAGGTTAATTCTTATAAGTTGAATTGTAGGTGATTCTCTTTCAATATTTTAGGAAACTTAATAGTTTATTTTATTAATATTTATTATTAGATGTCTATATTCTATATATTGATTTTTTACCATTCGTGAATCAATGTTCCTTCCTGAATCAATTTAAAGCCATCAGTTTGTCAGTGTTGCTTGTACTAAAATTGATTGATACAATATGATTCGTATGATCAAAGTAAAAAATAACGGTTTGTCGTATCAACAATAATAAATATTTTTTTATTTGCAGACCGAGGTCCAAACTGTTAGGAAAATAAATTTTAAACTTGTACTTTTTTTATATCTCTAAATATTTTTTGAAAAGTTAGAGTTGGAAGTAATATTTAAAAGAAAAATCGACCAAGTAGGTGTCAGGCAGGCTACGCGCTGTGTAAGTTTCCGTAATGGCGAGTCGCACAAAAAAAACCCACCTTACCATATTCGTTTGTTGTTGGTTAACCATTTGACAGAATGTTTAGTATTTATAAGTATTCATACCAATTAGAGCTTTCTAGTACTAAGAGTATCTTAGCTAAACTGCAGACAAACGTCCATTCGGACATCATCCATCTGCTTTGCCTTTTCCCAACTATGTTAGGGTCAGCATCCAGTCTAACTGGATGCAGCTGAATACCAGAATTTTACATGGAACGACTGCCTATCTACCCTCCACAACCCAGTTACTGCGCAACACGATATCCCTTTGTAAGACTTTTTATCAGACTTTCGGGTTTCTAACTACCCGTAACGACTGTCAAAGATCTACAAAAGACCAAAGGCTTGACGTGCTTTCCGAGGCACGGAGGAACCTCGATATGTAATGAACGGTCACCCATCCACAGACTGATTTCGACAACCGTAGCTTAACCTTTGTCGACCCGTACGGTTGTTTTTATGTAGCCACGAGCATGTCAGCAGGCTATGGACGTTTGGATGGAGGACCATCCAAACGTCCATAGCTACACTATAAGGGTTTCTTGTTGACTACGGAACTGTAAAAAATGACTCAACTGTTGTGTTTTACTTGGCAAAAATTCCTGTTACGTTATATCATAAGAGTAGGGCTTGATAACAAGCTGTATATTTTTTTCTCTTTAAACAAGGTAAATATTATACAGTTATTGATTATTGAATTAACCAAATAAAGGTAGGTAACGCTGACGCAAATAATCACCTGCAATGACTAACGACTTAGAAGTTTTATTTAATTTAGATAATATTGATTATCAGCTCGTTCGAAAGTTAAGCTACGCTTGGCGAGGTAGACCCGTGGATGGGTGACCAGTCATCGCATTTCAAGAGCTGGTCCCAGTTTCATTCTTAAATCTTTGACAGTTGTAACGTATGGCTACTGGACCTACACACAGACTGAATTCTCCAGTTTGTGTGTAGGATTTTAGATGACACTTATGGATTGGATGATGATTGATGATGGATTTTAGATTTTAGATGGTGAAGGGTGAGCGTTTTGGGGGACTGTCTTTTGTAAACGTTTTGACGTTCAAAAAGTGCTGATTCTTAGCCTAATTTGTATAAATGAATTTTGATTTTGATTTTGCACGTACAAATTGTTTCTGTGTGCGTGAAGGTGGCTCGGCCAATACTGAGCGCGTTCGAGCGTATGCACGTAGACACTTTGTAAACGTGCGTCAGACATGCAACGTAAACCTGCTCGACTTTGTAACTGCAAGAACAATACTGCGCAGTAATTTGTAGCCTACTTCAAAGCGATAAATTACGAGTAAAATAACATATAATAAAATATTCATAAAACACGATATCAAAATACTAGCTGTGCCCCTTGGTTTCACCCCCTTCTAAGGGCCGTAGCATGATTCTAAATAGCTTATAACCTTCCTCAAGAATCAGGTTATTAAATGCAAAAAAAAACGGAATAAGATTCGGAATTCCGGAGAGTTTACTGATATTAGCGCATTCAAATAAACAAACTGTTCAGTGTTGCTGGCACGAATTTTTGACATACGAGTAAAAGTAACGTCAATTTGAAAGCATTTAAAATTATCCTGTACCATTTACGTAGAAATTTATGAGGCAAGCACAATTAGTTAACCCTACAAAAATAAATAAAGTCTTAAAAACAAAGTAATAATTATATTTAAAACTATTATCTTCACGTCTATGTCAAGCATTCGTACACGTCTCACAGTAATATTAGAAGTACATATTAGTAATAACCCGCCATGCTGCTACTAATTATTCTCAAACTACATATTTTAGCAACTATGAATCCATTGAATTTCCTTCTTTAGCCCACGAGTGCCTGATTCGAAACTCCAGAGGTTAATGTGTTCAACAGCACATACATATAGACGGCACGGATGGCGCAGTGGTTGAGCGATCAGTTCCTGCGCTGCGTGTCGTGGGTTCGGTTTCCGCACGGTATAAATATTTGTATGGCCTACAGGTAGTTGTTCCGGGTATAGGTGTTTATGTACGTGAGTTTAAATGTTTGTAAACGCACCCACGATACAGGACAACTTCCTAGGTAACGTTTTGAAAAAGAAAAACATATTTATATATTTGTTCCTTTGTGGCGCTCTAAAGGCGAAACACGTAGGCTGATTTCAACAAATTTACGTCGTTGATTAGTCTGGAAAAGGCAACTGTCACTAAGTATATTATTAGGTTTGGGAAAAAGGCGCCCTTTTCCTTAAACTATTGAGTGGACTGTCAAAATGATGGGTTTTAAAAAGTAACCATAAAAATATTTTTATGATAATAATATATATAGAGAGAGATATATAGAATGACAAATTGAAAAAAAGGAACTATAATTTAAATATTCAACTTTTTTGTGATATGGCCATGGCTCTAAGAAAGGATTTCAAAAACGTGTCTCAAAAAATGACAAAAATATAAATATAAAAACTAAGAAAAAAACCATTCAATCTGAAATAACTGCAACAGACTGCTTGGAAAGTCAAAGTTAAATTTTTACGTTGAAAAAACGCGTGTGGAAAACCAATCTTAGCCCGGACTGCACCAAAGCACGAATGAGATGGAGGGAGAGATGTGTTATAATATAAATCACCAATAGAATATCATGATTTACACTATACTAAGTGGAGACCCGCAAGTGTAAATATCGACATTCTATTAGTGGTTTCCTTTGTCTTTGTCTCGTCTCCACTTAGTATAGTGCCCAGCAGTGGATGGAGACAGCCTATATGGATGATGATCCATATATTCTGTCTCCATCCACTGCTGGGCATAAACCGATGCAGCTAGACACAGGCCTATTTGCTTGTGCTCACACAACCACCGTTGATTAAATCTCCCAAACCTCGGCTATCGTCTTTAAAACTACTCTAAAAAATATCACTTTTGTCGTCTAGGGAATCATTTATCAGCCTCTGAGAAACGCCCATCATGTTGAGATTTTGTTCTCTACAATCTCAGTCATGTGTTTATTATTTGGTATTTTCATGCAGTCGGTTATTTTGACAACCGGCGAATCCGTCCCTGTGATGTCAAGTAGTGTTTTTACAAGTCAGCCCCAGAAACTTATCGGCTGCTCGAAATAAACAAAAGTTATTTATGATAAACAAATGTGTTGGCATGACGTTAGCACGTCCTTAGCATACTTATACCTCTGTTAAGTGTGCATACTTATTTGAAGGACTATCGTCTGGCCTTTTTTGTACCTCATGACCCGTGGCCTTCCCGCCCTGCTTAAAAAAAGTACTCGTAGAGTCGGAGATAAGTAATCAATACAAGCCGCACGGGTCTATCTGCAAGGTTAAGCAACGTTTGCCGAAGGCGGATCGTGGATGGGTGTCCATTCATTACATAATAAATAAATAAATAAATATTATAAAAAAGCCTTATATTTCTTACCAAAAAATACAAAAATAAACTTATTTCTGATTATCTTCTACGAGTATTATGTTTAAATTAATCATTTCATTACATACTTAACAAGATTTATTTACGTCAAGCCGTTGGTCTCGGCTGTCTTTAAAGATATTTTGAAACAGACAGTTGTTACGACGACACGTATGGACAATTTCTTTTGAGTGCTAAGGTCCTGCCTGGGTTATGGAACCAAGGCAGGACCTTAGCACTCCTACCTAGACTAGACTTAGCACCTAGGAATGGTCCTAGGTCGAGTAAAGTGATATTGGGGTTTTCCCTAAGCTGAGCAGCTGCCCTCAGTTAATTCAATTCGAGCCCTGCAGATGGCAATAGACTCACCCCAAATAACATAGAACTTAAACATAACTGGCGATAAGTGGTACACCTCCACCACGACCGATGTGGCGCGGTGGGCGAAGGTCCGCCTGCGACGCAGCAGGTTGCGGGTTCAATTCCCGCTCTTGGAACAAATGTTTGTACAATCTACAAAGATGTATTCCGGGTGTTCTGGGTATTTGCTATGTATAAAAAAAATATATATCTATGTAATGTATTGTATTAAGTATACCAGTCATCTAGTACCCATAACACAAGCTCTGCTTAGCTTGGGGCTAGATGACGTTGTGTGGATTGTCCATCATAATTGATTTATTTATTACCTATTAGGTACACTTCTGCCTAAGCCTTTGGTAGTACGGGCGTGATGTCATGTCATGATGGCTTTGTGGATAGGTACTATTGTATGTAACACTTCCTTTATTAGGCAAAAATATGCGAAAACAAATGCCATTCCGAAGTGGCTTGGCAGAGTCGTCGAGATAGAACATGCAACCGTTTCATTCTGGTTACACATTCCAACTAGTTCTCGATTTCATTTCTTCGTCATCGACTAATCATTGTTGTCGGGTTGCTCGTAGTTTGCAATTGTTTGATGTTTTCGATTCGATACTTTACACGCTTGTTCTCTTGGATATCCATCATCGCCTAGCCTTTTTCCCAACTACGTTGGGGTCGGCTTTCTGTCTTACCGGTTGTATCTGAATACCAGTATTCTACAGGGAGCGACTGCCTATCTGACCTACCTCCAAAACCCAGTTACTGGGCAACACGATACCCCTTGGTAAGAATGGTTGTCTGAATTTCGGGCGTCGGACATCCACAGACTAACCTCGGAAAGCGTAGCTTTTATTTAGCCACGATCTCCTTAGATATCCATGGCCATAGTGTGAGATCATTTGTGGAAAGTTCATATAATATGTAGGCTTTCTTTCTAGTAAGTATAAGATTTTTTGATTTTTGTTGTTCCATTTTTTTTAAATTATGCATAGATAATCTCCTAATTTAAAAAAAGCGCCCCCCACTAGGAATGTCGTCGTGGGTGCGTTAACAAACACTGAAACTCACATACACAAAATGCCAGACCGTAACATCTTCCTGTAGACATACAAATATGTATTAAATGCGGGAATCGAACCCACGGCACGCAGTGCAGCAGCGAATCGCTCAGCCACTGCGCCAACCATGCCGTCAAATTAATTAGTTTATTGGACTTTCTTCATTTTTTCCACATCAACGCGACTGGTTGTAGATTCTTCCATAAACTGTAAACGGTAAGCGATATCAGGGATCGAGTATCACGATGGAGTTCCACAGGGCTCAATTATTCGCCCGTTTTTATTTCTCCTGCCTTACCTTACTGTGGACAATAATGAAATCGTGTTATTTACAGATGACACGTCGCTTTTATTTAAGTTTAGACGGCAAAAGGTTGACGAAACTTACTGACGATGCAAATAATGCTCCTTCGCGACGACGCCAGCACATCAAGCTACCCCAAAGTGTCAAATTTTCCCAATTGAACATGAACCTTATTTCTTTTGTCATAAAGTTGAAAAACTATCAAAGAAATTTGACACATTGGGGTAGCTTGATGTGCTGGCCTCTGTACATACTCCGAGTTTGTTTCGGTGTTTCTTCTCAGTATAGTCATGTAGGGCAACACCGATTATCTGATCTAAATATAATTTGGTTATTCATCATTTTATGACGAGTAAACGTGTTTTTTTTAAACCTACTTCCAAAAATAAATATTATTTAAGACGACAAATTGCTGCGTTAATTGGTAAGGACAAACTCTTATCAATCGTGTCAATAACTCCATAAGGAAAAACTCATGAAATTATGTGTCTCTTCGTATCGCCGCAAATACAACAGTTCGCCTTATATAAAAACAAGAATAATTAAGTTCAGTTTTTTAATATGCGAAAAAGCATGTAATAATTTGTACTAATGTAATTATATTTCAATACATAACCCAAAAACTTGACAGCGCGTCAAATTCAAATTCAAATATTTTTAGAACATAGTTAAACAAAAAGTACAGATGTTAATATTAATAAAATGAACTCTTTTGCCGTCAACCGAGCCCTATAAATACGGCCGCACTGAAAACGTTCGATAAGCCAGTTTAAAACCCCGATAAATAATAATAATATGACCCAGCCTTTTCTAGCTGTCTCCCCTGAACGACGCCATAAGTGTCTAAACACAATATGCCTAAGTTACGCGACCGAAGTTCAACACAATTACTCCTGCAATGCTATTTAATTTCTGCCGCGTAAGTTCGGCACTTTTGTTGCGTCATATCAGCCGAATACGTCGGAACGTTAAATCAGCCGCCGCACTTCGGTCGCATAACTTCGGCATAGTGTGTTTAGACACTAAACCGAGGTTCAAGCCCAAAGGGGGTGCCCAGGCAGCACTAGGGTAGCACGTGAGTTGTGGTGACCAGGTAGCCAGGGGCTTTTTTCTATGGTGCGAAAGCGTTGACCAAAGGGCGCCAAATACAATCTCGCTCTACCTTGATTAAGTGCTAGGGCCGCCCGGCCGGCTCAAAACAATGTTAAATAAATAGTTACATGCGTGTGTGGCTGAGAAGTAAGTACTATAAATTGAGTGAAGTAACATATATTGCACAAAATATGAGAAATTAAAAACAGTAAACACAGAATAGAATGGTATTTGTCTTTTTGTGTTAATCATTTATTTTAAAACATCATAAATAGTTTATTCTTAGGAGGTTTTTCAGTAGAACATATACGATTTGGGGGGGAGGAAGTTATCTCTATCTCTACCAGCAGCGGTCCGAGAATAATAACGAGTATAATCGTATACAACCTCTTTACCTGTGTAAAGAGGTAGGTACAATTTATAACAGACCTATTGCATACAGGCTGGTAAAACATAAATTGTCTCTGGTTTGTCTGAGGTTCGATTCTTAAAAAACGCAATAAAGTTAACGGAGCCCTATTATTTACGAATTTACTTAGTAGGTTTTAAACATTAGAGGATTGTATTTGACTATTTAAGGTAAGATTGCTTGGTGAAAATGCTGGTTCTGCTCCATAGAGTAATCTAGAGTCTAGCCAAAATATGTTGCTAATCTATTTTAGGAACAGAGGTTTTTCAAGACTCTAGATTGCTCAGTTATATAATCTTAATATATATATAAATTACGTGTGACGTTGTTTGTCCGCTATGGGCTCCTTAACTACTGAACCGATTTTAATAAAATGATGCACTCAGTGTGTGTTTTGCTCAAACTTAAAAGATAGGACAGTTTTTATTTCGATTATTAACCTCAATATTTTTTTTATTGCAAATAAAATGTTTTCCTATAATAAGTTCCATACATTTCTGACAGATGGCACTGTAACTTGACTTTAGAGGCGGTACGAAGTTCGCCGGGACAGCTAGTTAGTTATATAATTTATTATTATTACTTTAAAAAAAAGTAAAACTTTAAGAAAAATAAACCTTCGCGACGGTAACAATATTTGTAAATATGTGAGCACCAAACATACATCAACATAATAATAATTAATGTTCTATGTATCTGTCATTACTTAATTTTAATACTTTGTACAGAGGCCAGCACATCAAGCTACCACAATATGTCAAATTAATTTCTTTGACAGTTTTTCAACTTTATTTCCAAAAGAATAAGGTTCATCTTCAATTGGGAATATTTGACAGCTTGGCATAGCTTGATGTGCTGGAGCCTGTTCCTATTCTAATATCTTCACGTATATAAACCTGATTAATGTATGCAAAATATTGTAAACCATTTATGTAAAGCTAGCTATGCCCGCGACTGTTTCCGAGCAATTTAAAACCTTCATGGGTTTTATTATTTTCGTGTGGAAACCTAATTATTTTTCTAAGATAAAAGCCTAAGTTACTCCTTATAAAATTAGCTATCTGCCTTGTGAAAATCCCGTCATAGGTACATATTTCTATCGTAGGTATATACTTTCATATGCATTGAATTTGTTTATGTTATAACAAACATATACTTCAATTTTATTTATTTCTATAGATAGAGATGTATAGAAGAGAAGGTATGGAGTTTCTTGCCAATTCTTCTCCATACGATATTACTTTTTGAGGGGGCAACGAAACATTTTTTTAAATAATTTAAACAAATTCTTTGATTTCGATTGATTTCGTTTTTATTTTGACTTTGATTGATCTGACCAAAATAATGTCTGAAATTTAATCGAGACTGTGATAATATGAAATAAACTCAGAGGGCGTTTGTTTGTGTTGGAACTGGGAAAAACCGATATGGTCTAGTTTTAAAATAGTATTTTTTTATTGACATGTTAGAACAGTCACTATATAAAATACTGGTACGAGTATTGAGCTGCATCCGGTTAGACTGGAAGCCGACCCCAACATAATTGGGAAAAGCAAATGATTTGTAATTTATTTATTTTATTTGAATGTTAAAACCTACTTTATCTTTTTTCAAGAGTTACCTACAATACGTATAATATGGCAAAAAGATGAGATCCTCAAAGCCATATCACTGCAGCTAGAAAATATGTATATGGAGACCTCCATTGCAGGCGATTTTGGTAGGTGTACGTACACCTACCAAAATTCCGACCCTGAGCGAGCCCCTTTACTCCCCCCATAAACTTTAATAAACAAACAATGTACATGTGTGCGTTGTGCAACTTTGAATGTAGGCAGCGCAATATCTGATGGTATGTAATTTGTGATAACATCTTACGTATCAAGCCGGTACCGGTACCCTTTCGTATATATACGCAGTATGCGCCGGCGCGCGTCGCGATCAAGTTCAGTGCGACCACGTGATTTTTTTATCTGTTTTATTTAATAGAATTCGGATTGTTTATGTGATGTTTATACCGTGTTGATGTGTTAAAACATGGATAGAATTAATTTCTCGATTAACGGGGATAATTATTCTTTGAGTAAGTTTTTTTTATGTATTTGAATAATTATGGAAATATGTCGTGCTATTTGTGGTCTTCTTTTGTTTTTGTTATTATCTTAATATATATATTTCTTGTGTGCGTGTGTATGTGACTGAACTCCTCCTAAACGACTGGACCAATTTTGATGAAATTTTTTGTGTGTGTTCGTGGAGATTCGAGAATGGTTTAGATTTACAATTGGACCCGGTAGGTGGCGCTGTACGGGCAGGACGAAGTCTGATCGGTCCGCTAGTCTATTTATATATTACGAATTCTTGTGAAATTTCTTTATGCGGAAAATTGAAACTGCTTTATAACAAAATACTTACTGCAGTACAAGGGAGGAGACATTGATCAACGATTCCGGAGGTCATCAGTTCAAATACGGAAAGTATTTGAACTTTGTAGTAACCTTAACCTTGAGCTATTCAAGCCAAACAGTTTGCCAATTCTAGACCAGAGACCTGCTTTTTTCTTCCAAGAACAATTTTGAAATATTTCATTTTATTTCGCGTTGACACTCAGTGCGGCAATGCTGCCAGCCTTTAGGACACATTTTACATTGACAGCAATGCAGAAAAAAGGTTTGATGCCCAATGAGCCCTCCGTTTCTTAAGTTTACTTCTAATTTATATTATTTTGTAAAATGAACTGTTAGTATTTGCCAACAACATATGGTCACAATACTAAAATTATGGCATCAAATGATCACCATCAGCCGCCTAACCTTTTACCAACTATGTTGAAGTCGGCTTACAGTCTAACTGGATACAGCTAATTTTACATGGAGCGACTGACTATCTGACCTCCACAACCCATTTACTGGGCAACACGATACCCTTTGGTAAGACTGGTTGCCAGACTCTCGGACTTCTGACTACCAGTAACGACTGTCAGAAATCTACAAATGACAGCCGAGACTCAAAATCAAAATCAAAATCAAAATTCATTTATTCAAATTAGGCTGAGAATCAGCACTTTTTGAACGTCAAAGACGTTTACATAAGACAGTCCCCCAAAACGCCCACCCTTCACCACTTCCTAGTGTTTTTGCTGGGAAGAAGAAGTGGAGGAACAAACTCCCCAGCAACACGTCTGTCTGATAGGTTTGAAGAACCTGAAGCTATACAACACATTATGTCAAAAATAATAATTATGTCAATCATCTTTATACGTCATTCAATTAAATAATTTGCTACATGTTAGCTAGCACACACCAATATGCCAAAATAAATAAATAAAAAGTTATATATACCAAAATCGACAATTAACTCAAGCAAAGCCTGCTAAACTGAATACATAAAAAGCCTCCAAGGCAGTCCAAGGGCGTGCCCGCTGACATGTGCAATGCTGAATTATATCAATACAACTCATTCACACAATGTAATGAGAGGATCATGTCAATAACATAAAAATATGGATAGTAGAAGACTAACAGCTTAACGTGTTTTCCGAGCCACGGCGGAGTCTCGATATGTTACGAACGGTCACCCATCCACAGACTGACCTCGGCAAGCGTAGCTTAACCTTGAATCATCCCGTGCGGTTGTATTAACTTAGCCTCGAGCTCCTCTCTATAGCATCCAATGATACTCGTATACTTATAAAATGACCAGTCTATTCATGATATAGCTACCAAGCTACTTCAATAACCACCAAGCTACTGGAATTACCCACCGGTCGTTAAAGGTCCAAAGTACAACTCGTAGATGGTGTAACAAAATCATAAGATTCCAAGCGAAGCGTAGTGGATCTCCTACATCCGTTAATAAAATCCTCGACTACAATATACAGCTATCTCATACTGTCAAAACTTCCCAATCGAACATGAATCTTAATCTTTTTGTAATAAAGTTGAAAAATTATCGAATAAATTTGACAGTTTCGTAGCATGATGTCCTAGCCTCTATACTTTCAAAGCCATCAAGTTCAAGGGTACTACTAGAAAGTTTGGACTATCATTTCATATCATGACGTCACTTCATTTCATTTGTTCCCAATCGAACATGAATCTTAACCTTTTGTAATAAAGTGGTGTAATGATGTCCTGGCCTCTGTAGTATGAAAGCCATCAAATTCAAGGGTGCTTCTACGGAATTTGGACTATCCATACTGGGAAAGTGAGTGTGTGTATGTTTATCCGTCTTTCACGCCTAAGCCACTGAACGGATTTCGATAAAATTTGGCAAAGAGATAAATTGCACCCCGGGAAAGGACATAGGCTACTTTTTTTTGTCAAACAAACCACGCGAGCCAAGCCGCGGGCGGAAGCTAGTAATTTCATATCATTACGTCACTTCATTTCATTTGTATACATGTAACATTCCCATCAAGCATTCGTGCTGGACCCACGCATACCAGTTTCATATAGCTTTTGTTTTCGATCATGAACAGTGGGATGTTGACGTGGGATCCCAACTGTTTACCTGTTTACTGTTTAACTGTTGACTGTTTATTAAATATCATACTGTCACCGTGTGAACCGGGCTTTCCTGCGCCGACCCCAAATAACAACAAATCTGAATGTAAGAAAGTAGAGTTTCATTTCACTCTCGTTAATTCGAAACTCCAAGGATATTTTAAAAGTCCTTACAAATTACGTATCGAGAGTTTGAAATATCAAATGACTTGAAATTTTCGAGCAACAAAAAGAAGAAAATCCGTATTGTTGAGCAACAATCAATTGTTGTGTATTAACTGCAATTTTTTAACAAAATCCGAAGGAGAGGTTAGGTGATCGTACGTTCCCGCGAGCCCCGGCGTAGGTGTGAGATGGAACACCGGGGTGGTTTACAGTCAGTAAGAGTCTGACAGACCCCTTCACCACCCCAGGGCGGAAGACATCCATTAGGATTTTCCACCTCGGATCAAAAAAACAAAGGTTAGGTTAGTTAAAGAGATATTCTAGAAAAGCCGCGATAGTACGAGTTATAAAGAAGTTTGAATTAACGAGAGGTTAACTGTAGTAATAGAAAGTATTTAATCTTGTATAAACCATACAGATTAAAACTCTTTAGATGTTCAGCCCGCCTAAGCAGGGCTGCTAATAATAAGCTCACACTCTTCCCTTTCTACTTATTGCACCTGTCGTGAACACAAGCTCTGTAAAAATGTCTACAGTAAATAGGGATACGTCCTAGGTAAAAATATATTAAGTCTATTTAGGCCGTCAGTAAGATTGCCCAAAAATATTGGACACGTATTTTTTGCTTACTCAAATCAATAAAACGTGACAATGATATAGCACATCAAAGTTAAGGAGAAGGGGCTTGTGACGTCACTGTTACGTTAAAAGTGTAGCACGGCGTGACGTCACGCGTGATTTCAACGCACTATATCGTCGTCATTTTTGGTTTACGTGACAAAAGAAAAAACACGTATCCAGTATTTTTGAGTAAGCCAACTTTCGGACCAATCAGAATGTTTAAGGACTCTACCCTGTTGTATTCTAATTGCAATTCAGTCTAGTTTTACTCATAATCCATAAGATTACGGGCACGCTTCCATTGTCTACTAATCCATCAGTGATAGAGGCAGGAGGATGGTTATGATCCTTCTATACGAGAGAAGCACGATAAGTCAACGTTGGATTTTTTTTTAATCAAAAGCAACATTTCAAGTTTAATTTACCTACGTGGTTTGATATAAATTTGTATTCCTCGCATGCTCAATTTACCGCTCTAGCATGCATACATTTAAACACCACTAGGCATAACATAGCGTCATATTTCCTAATCCTAAGAACTCTATTTATATTTGTACCTAACCTAACGTAACATCACGCCCGTATACGCCAAAGGAAGCAGAGATGAGCTTATAACACACCCACATTTCGCCAGTTATGGTTTTAGTCCCATGTAATAGGGGGCGATCCTATTACAATAAACAGGGCATAAATCCAGACTCCGGGCTGCTACTGACCAATTCCAGATGGAAAAAATCAACAACACTGTCCGATCCGGAAATCGAATCGGGGACCACATGCTGAGCACTAGACCAACGAGGTAGTTTTTCTACCTATGTTATACAAATAATGAATGGCTTGATTCGATTGCCTGCTACGCTGCGTGTCGCGGGATCGATTCCCGCACGGAATACATCAATTTGTATGGCCTTCAGGCAGTTCCGGGTTCGGCTGTTTGTGTACGGGAGTTTAAATGTTTGTAAGCGCACCCACGACACAGGAGAAATTCTTAGTTACGGGAAACGTTTTTAAAAGATAAAAAAAGAAAGAAAAGAAATTATTTAGCTCTGAACTCCATAAATTTGTTATTAATATAGTATAAACGTGATCGTGTTATCTAGCAAACTGATAAAAAAGCGTTATCAGTCGATTTGTTTACATAACATGTTGATTATATCGATTTTACTCTGTTATACGACATATATATAAATAAATAATATATATAAATCACATATAAATACTCGTGTTTTTTGAGTACACCAGACTCAGTCTGGTCCACTCAAATACTCTCCTGTTAGATAGCAGACTGCTATGTAACAGGAAGAAAAACTATAAATGTTTTATAGATTTGGTCGATAAATGAGGTAGCTACAGGCTTTAGAAGTTTTTAGTCAGGACCTATTATACAAGGTCTAACAGAATAAATACAAGACCTCTTAAGGGGTCATTATACTCATTACTGTAAACAATTTTTACCATGGGACCAATACTGAAATACCGAAAAAGAAATCAACTCCCCATTTGACGACCTATGTGGCGCAGGGGGCTAAGGTCCGCCTGCGACGCAGGAAGTTGCTGGTCCGATTCCCGCCTTGGGACAAATGTTTGAACGATCTACAAAGATTTGTTTCGGGTGTTTTGGGTATTTGCTAAGTATTATTAAAAAAAAAACAAAAGTATATCAGTCATCTAGTACCCTGTTAAAGCTTCAGTTCAAGTCAACTCTGAGCAATTTAAGTTAGTCAGTTTCAATTAGTAACTTTAGCTATAAGTATTTTATCAGGCGTTAACCTTGGTGTCCTTGGTTTTCGTTTGAATGTGACCAGTCATTATTAAAAGGGTTCTCTGCGTGCTACGTCCTGAGTTTATTTTTAATTCCCAATTTCCTAAGAGGTTCCTTCAGTTTTGTACATGGTCCATACGAACCGGATATTATTAGCTTCATACTAGCAAAGTGGAATGAGCTGGAATTGGATATTCTGGAAATTGGATTAAATGAGTACCGGAGTGACGAGGTTACGAACACGTTTTGGAAGAAAAGTGGATCGGACATTAAGTGAAATAAAACAGGAAGTGTTTAAGTATTGTAATATTAATTAAAGTCACCCAACACTCATTAATGTTAAATCAGGTAAAATAAAATACAGGAATTAAAGTAAGTAGGTATTGATAATGAGAACTTAATTAAGGTTAGTAAAATATTTTTATATCACATTTACAAAGTTATTTACTTGTGTTTTCTCTTGTTTATTTACAAGGAATTATTTACAGAGCATTAGGTTAAATCACAGTTGTAAATTAATATAGTTAACGTGTGCTTAAAATACAGTACAGTAGTGTTAGTGTTAACCTACATTAGTTAGCTATTTATATTTCAATATACAAATGTTATTTACTTATTAAAACCTTTAATATTAATTGTTGCTTTGTAAACCATTTAACCGGTAGATAATTAATTTGTTTATTACGTTATTTCTTTGGAGTAGTAAACATTACATACTTTCCTTCGGTTCAGTGATAGAACTTAAATTCAAACTTGTATAATTATCGTTATTAACCTAGGCAAAGTTTATTGCAGTCTCATTAGACCATACGATAGGTATATACGTTAGTTTGTAACGTATAAACGTTATTAGTTATATAGTTAAAGTTTCATTGTTTAACATTATAATTGTATAATTTACAGGTCTACGACACTATCCTTTCAAAATGACTGAGATTAAAGATCTTAAAAGGAAGCGAAGCAGTTATAAAGGAAGGTTAACAGTATTTGGAACCTATTTAAGCAATCTAAAAGACGCTGAGATAACCCCCTTTCAGGTAATGGAGTTGCAATTGCGAGTCACCAAATTGGATGATCTTTTTAATGAATTTAACGAGGTTCAATTGACATTAGAATGCATGTGTGATAATATTGATACTGAGGCACTCGAAAGAACTACAATTGAATCTCAATATTATGGGTTGGTAGCTCAAGCTAAAATTATGTTAGGTAAGTTTTCGAAACTTGAGCAAGATGAAGTAAAATCGAATTGCAGTAGTGGTAAGCGTCAGTTCGTCAAATTACCTACAATCCAATTACCCAAATTCACAGGATCATATGATAACTGGCTTGAATTTCGCGATACCTTCGCAAGTCTCATTCATGGCAGTGACGATATAGACGAGATTAATAAGTTCCATTACCTAAGGTCATCATTAGCCGAATCTGCTGCTGTCGTGATCCAGTCAATCGAGTTTTCTGCTAAAAACTACAACGTGGCATGGGAGCTTCTATGTGAGCGATTCGATAATGAAAGATTATTGATTGAGAATCACGTTACTGCGTTGTTCAATGTCGAAACAATCACAAAGGAGTCCTCAACTGCATTAAAAAGTATTGTAGACAATATAAACAAAAATATCAGAGCGTTAAAAACATTAGGCGAACCTGTTCATAGTTGGGACACATTACTTATCCATATAATTCGACAAAAACTAGATACTACAACATTCCGAGAATGGGAGGAATACAAAGGGCGTATTGATAAGTCTAAACGAATCACTTTTGATCAGTTCATTGAATTTATGCGTAATCGCGCTGATTTAATAGAAACACTGGAAAAATCACGTCATTCTATAACTAACATTAAACAGAACACTAAAATAAAAGCCTTTGTTACAACGAAAAACACCAGTAGTTCTTCTTCATCAAACTGTCCAAAATGTAAAAACGATCATAACCTCAATTCATGTCCACAGTTTCTATCATTAAGTGTCAACGATAGAATGTCTTTACTACCTAGCTATAAGGTATGTTATAATTGTTTGCGTCACGGTCACTATCCCAATAATTGCAAGAAACCAGGCTGTAAAATATGTAAACGCAAGCACCACACGCTTATTCATAACACAGATTTTAAATCACAACCTGTTTCAAGCAAATCAGCTGACGGTACGACCGATAAGGCTAAGGTTGAGTCATCCTCCACTGCCGACACAAACAATAGTCACTTTGCACTCTCAGCTAATATCTCTGCGCATTCGCATACGAGCAGCACAGGCGACATCCTGTTGTCGACTGCCTTAATTAGGTGCTACGATGTCAATAATAAAGAACACATCGCTCGAGCTCTTCTCGATTCTGGTAGTTCGTCGTGTTTAATGACAGAGAATTTATTTAATAAGCTGAATCTGCCTCATTTAAACACAAACAAATCTATACAAGGTATAAATAATTCTCTATCGCATGTGGAGAAAATGTGTCGTGTGCACATTAAATCGTTGCATGAATCGTACGCTAATGATTTAATATGTTTTGTCCTGCCCACGATCACCGATAACGTTCCCGCTAGACAGGTACATGTGAATATACCGTCAAATATTCACTTAGCTGATCCGTATTTCCACATACCGGCTTCTATTGATATTATTATAGGAGCAGACGTATTTTGGAGTTTATTAGGATCAGATAAGATTTTACTAGGTGATGGGAAACCAACACTTTATCAAACTAGACTTGGTTGGCTAGTTTGCGGCCCAATTAACAGCGGCTGTAGTAATAATAATTCATCTCAATTCTCATCAATTAAATGTAACTTTACTAATGTTAATGAAAGTTCTTCCAGTTCGACTGAGTTAGATGACATCCGAAACCAATTATCGCGTTTCTGGCAGGTCGAGGAAGTTTGTCATGAGTCATCAACTTATTCAGCTGAGGAGAAGATGTGTGAAGAACACTTTATAAAACACACAACGCGTTTGGCTGATGGCCGCTTTAGCGTTAAAATACCGTTGAAGGAATCTTCGAATAGTTTAGGCGATTCATATCATCGTGCAAAACGATGTTTTCTGTCTTTGGAGCGCAGAAATCTCAGCCAACCTTCACTCGATAAAATGTACAAAGATTTCATGACTGAGTACATTTCTTTAGGTCATATGTTCGAGTGTACTATTCATGAAGATCAGCGGTCATATTTTATTCCTCATCACGGAGTACTGCGCGAGAGTAGTAGTACTACTAAATTACGAGTAGTTTTTAATGCTAGTGCACCCACAACCTCTGGTCTTTCATTAAATGCAATACAGATGGTCGGGCCTACCGTCCAGGACGATCTGACTGCAATCCTTCTTAGATTTAGAATGCACAAATACGTCCTCTCTGCTGACGTAGAGAAAATGTACAGGCAGGTGTCTGTACATCCATCAGATATGCACCTGCAGCAAATTATTTGGCGTGATGATGCTTCTAGTCCTCTTAAAGCTTACCAGTTGCATACAGTAACTTACGGTACGGCTAGTGCACCGTTTCTCGCTACTAGGTGCCTCAAACAGATCGGTCTTGAATGTCACGATCAAAAGGTCGCGGAAGTTATCCTTCATGATTTTTACGTAGATGACCTTTTGACCGGTGCGGACGTGTTTGAGGAGGCTCTAATGTTGCGTCATCAGGTGACAGATGCTCTTGCTTCTGCTTGCATGCCTTTAAGGAAGTGGAAATCTAACGAACCCAATTTAATTTCAGAACCATCTGGCGGTAGTCATTTTGATTTCCACAAGGAAAGTGATGTTGTCAATAAAACACTTGGTCTTAGTTGGCAAACTGACACAGATGATTTGTGTTTTCCTATTAGTGTTCCTAAATGCATTGAAACTACTAAGCGTGGCATGTTAGCAGTAATCGCGCGAATATTTGATCCACTAGGGTTGTTAGCACCTTGTGTCGTGAGTATGAAGATGTTACTTCAGAGACTTTGGCTAGACGGGCTGAAGTGGGATGACCAGTTATCACCTGAGGTTAAAACAATATGGGCAAATATAATTAAAGCCTTGCCTTGCCTTAATAACTTACGTGTTTCACGTCGTGTGGTCTGTGACGCATACTCGTACAAACATGTAGAATTTCATATTTTTTGTGACGCTTCAGAGCGAGCTTACGGCGCTTGTTTGTATATTCGCAGTATCAATGAGCAGGGTGACGTCGACGTGCGATTGTTAATGGCTAAAAGTCGCGTAACTCCTATTAAACCATTAACAATACCGCGACTTGAGCTCTGTGCTGCTGTGCTTGGTGCACGTTTATATCAAAAGGTTGCTGGTTCCCTTCGCATTAAACCATTTAGTGTAGTCTTTTGGACTGACTCCATGATAGTGCTGGGTTGGTTAAAGATGTTACCTATTAAATTGAATACTTTTGTTCGCAACCGTGTTGCCGAAGTATTAGAGTTGTCCGGTGCAGGCACCTGGAGACATGTGTCGACACACGACAATCCAGCTGATTTAATAACCCGCGGAGCGGAACCTACCGCTATGCAATCACTGGATTTGTGGTGGTTCGGTCCGACTTTCTTAAAGTCTGACAGTACTACATGGCCATCTCCAGGTATGAACCCAGGAATCTTACCAGACATTAAATCTAGTATTTTAATTAATTTAGCCCAAGATCATGTTACTGAAGATTTATTTAAATCATTCATCGAGTTTAATCGTTTTTCCAATTTTATTAGATTACAGCGTTCTATTTGCTACGTTTTCCGTTTTATTAATGCATGTAAAAGGCGTTCAGCAAACACGTCCTATTTAAATGATGAAGAATTACAAAATTCATTAAACTTAATTATTATTCAGTCTCAAAAGGAGTCATTTTCTGAATACATTTTACAGTTAAATAATAAAAAATTACCACATAAAAACCAATTATTAAGCCTAAATGTGTTTCTAGATGATAATAAAATTATTCGTATAGGTGGTAGATTACATAATTCCGAATATTCATTTGAAAAGAAACATCCAATTTTATTACAGTCCACTCATCACTTTGTCAAACTTTTATTTAGATTTGAGCATATCAAATTAATGCACGCAGGTCCTCAGTTATTATTAAGTACAATTAGAGAGACTTACTGGCCACTTGGTGGTCGTAATTTAGCCAGAGCTTGTTATCGTCAGTGTGTTCGATGTCAGCGTCTAAAGCCGCAGACAGTTGTCCCTCAGATGGGTAATCTCCCATTGAGCAGACTCTCACCAGCAGACTTTCCCTTTCAAAGCGTAGGAGTTGACTACGCAGGTCCTATAATCTCGGCTAGTCGTCAAGGTCGTGGATGTAGATTGGTTAAGGTTTACATTGTTATTTTCGTGTGCTTCACTACTAAAGCCATTCATTTAGAGTTGGTGGGTGACATGACGAGCAGTAACTATTTACAGGCTTTACGTCGGTTTATGTCTCGAAGAGGAAAACCTCTGAACATATACTCCGATAACGGAACTACGTTTGTAGGAGCCTACAATGAGATAGCTGATTTCTTGAAACGCAATTGTGACTCCATAACTGATAGTGTGGCTCGAGATGGTATCAAATTCCATTTTATTCCTGCTTACGCTCCACATTTTGGTGGTCTTTGGGAGGCGGGTGTCAAATCGACCAAATTTCATTTGTATCGAGTGTTGGGCAATTGTAACCTAACTTACGAGGAGCTTAACTCCGTTTTAGTTCAAATTGAAGGCATTTTAAATTCTCGACCACTCACACCATTATCGTCAAATCCAGAAGACCTGTTGCCTCTCACTCCGGGTCATTTCTTAATTGGACGACCCCTCACGTCTCTTCCTGTAAAGGATATCCGGGACTACTCCACTCATCACTTGACGCGCCATCAACGTATCGAGCAGTTGCGTCAGCATTTCTGGTCAAGATGGAGCAAGGAATATGTCTCCGAGCTTCAGCAGAGAGTTAAGTGGCATACCGGCAACGACAGCCTGAAATTGGACTCCCTCGTGGTCGTAAAGGAGGATAACCAACCACCGCTGAAGTGGAAGTTGGGCCGCGTTGTTGGTCTTCACCCTGGCACAGATGGCATAAGCAGAGTGGCCGATATCAGGACTTCAACTGGAACTGTGAGACGGGCATTCTCCAAGATTTGCCCATTATTAAAAGACAACTGTTGAAAGGCGAGCTTCCAACGGCCGGGGGCATGTTAAAGCTTCAGTTCAAGTCAACTCTGAGCAATTTAAGTTAGTCAGTTTCAATTAGTAACTTTAGCTATAAGTATTTTATCAGGCGTTAACCTTGGTGTCCTTGGTTTTCGTTTGAATGTGACCAGTCATTATTAAAAGGGTTCTCTGCGTGCTACGTCCTGAGTTTATTTTTAATTCCCAATTTCCTAAGAGGTTCCTTCAGTTTTGTACATACCCTTAAAACAAGCTCTCCTTAGCTCGGGGCTAGATGATGCTGTGTGGATTGTAATGCATTATTTATTCTATTTTATTTGTTAACTCTGAAACAAGTATTTGGTATTAATGTAACAAGTATTTTCTATTTTTATATTAATGGGTTGGTCCACGCAAACACGTTAAGCCGTTCGTCCCGGCTATCATTTGTAAAGTTTTGACAGATGTTACGAGTAGTCAGAATCCCGAAAGTCTGACAACCAGCCTTACCAAAGCGTATCGCGCTATCCAGTAACTGGGTTGTGCAGATCAGATAGGCAGTAGATCCATGTAAAATATTGGTATTCAGCTGCATCCGGTTAGACTAGCAGCCGATACCAACATAGTTGGGAAAAGGCTAAGCAGATGATAGAGTTTCGCTTTAAATTTCCCTCTGAGTTTAAATGCCTTCAACATTTATTTACTTATATGTCATCAAGCATCGCAGGTATGTATTTTCAAGTTGATCTATAAATATAAAAGTATATAACTCGTAAAATTTAAAGTGAATGCGCAGGGGCAGACGAGATTCGAGCCCCACTGGGGGCGCTCTTAGCAAGCGGTCGTTTAAATGTAAATATAGTTTTAAGCCCTGGCTGTGGGGGGCCTTCATTGTAAGGTCACCATGGGATCGTTTGGTTAAGCAGTAAACATCCTTCTTGTGCAGAACTGCGAGTGGCCTTACCTAAAAAAAGAAAAGGATAGGGGCAGCCTGCGAAATTCAAATGTTGTCGATTAACGTTTTAATAGCATACAAACGAATACTGAGCTAAAAATTGCAACAAAACCTAAGAAAGAAATAATTTCGCAGGCTTCCACTTTACATTAGTCTTAAGCCTAATACAAGTAAAACTTCACTTGAGCACTAAGTCACAGTCTAGTGCGAGCATTGTTCGACTACTGTGTTATATGTATGTATGGGCGAGACAAGTACAGAACAAGAACAGACGCCAACACATCAAGCACATCAAACTGTCAGATTTTCCCAATTAAACAAGAACCTTATTATTTCGTAGTAAAGTTGAAAACCTATCAAAGAAATTTGACATATTAGGGTAGCTTGATGTGCTGGCCTCTGTACATATAATTGTATCTTAGTACCTAAGGCTGCCTCAATTTATTGAAATAAATATTTTTGTATTTCTTTTGTAAATACGAGATACAATAATTCTCTCTGGTAAGTATTGTATATGTCTATAGACAGTTCTGACCCCTTACAAATGGTAATATCGACGGTCGATCACTTTTTTTTCTTGTTCTTTTTTTGCGAGCATGGCGATAATATACACGGAGAGTACAATAGCGTTTTGAAGTCTTGTTTACCGTCCTTGGGTCGTAAAATTGCCGGACGTGGTTATTTTTATTACCAAAAACGTTTTACCGTTTTCATCCATATTACTGAACTCCTTATCAGCCAACTTTAATTAAAGTTATTTTAATCGTGTACGGCATAGATTTATTTTTAATAAATTGATTTAGCGATGGTGCTGTAATTGAAATTGTTTATGATAAATTTACTTTATTTTCTATGACTAGAGTTCTATTAAAAGTACTATTATTTAACGGGAACAACCTGCGATTCCCACGTTCCCCTTAAACTTAAAGGGAAGATCTATAAGACAATGATTAGACCTGCTGTCCTGTATGGATCAGAGTGTTGGGCCACAAAAGGAATGAATGAAAGGCAGTTGCATGCAGCTGAGATGAGAATGCTAAGGGGGATGTGTGGTGTTACGCGAATGGATAGAATAAGAAATGAGTATATAAGAGGAAGTCTGAAAGTGGCGCCTGTGACAGAGAAGTTGTGTGGAAATCGGCTATCATGGTATGGACACGTGATGCGAAGGAATGAGGATCATGTTGTGAGGAAAGTTTTGAGTATGAATGTAGAGGGTTACAAGAGTAGAGGGAGACCCAGGAAACGATGGATGGATTGTGTGAAAGTTGATATGGCTAAGAAGGAGGTGACTTCTGAGATGACGGGAAATAGAGATGTATGGAAGAAGAAGACATGCTGCGCCGACCCCAAATGAAATTGGGATAAGGGCAAGAGGATGATGATGATTTAATTCATCAATGAAAGAAAGTCTGAAAATCTGGAATCAATTAAAAAGTAATTAAAATACAAACCGGTTACTCCAGGGCAAAGGCCTCTTCTCATACAGAGAAGGCACGAGCATTAATCACCACGGTAGTTCCACAGGTTGGCAATTTCAGACTTATATCACCAGGTTGCCTTACATTTTTATCCATTTCAAACAACTGTTAAGGCAGCGCATGCAAATAATTCTGTTTTAGGAGATATTCTTTTCCGACTTTCTAGACAAAAATTGCGATAACTCACCTAATATGCATTATATTAACATAATTTATAGCCCATAGTACTCAAGTATAATGTAGCTTTCTAAGTGTAAAAGAAAAAATGGAATTGGATCATTAGTTCCGGAGATTACCACCTACATAAAAACTTACATGCAAATTTTACCTCTTCATATTTTTAGTATAGATAAGTCCAGGTTTCCTCACGATGTTCTCCTTCACCGACGTCAGTGATGTCTAAGATAAACTACTAAGTACCTAATTACATATTTTATTACTATTTTATTTTTATAGAAGAGGTGCGACAAACAGTTACAATATAAAAAATAGGAAGAAGAAATATCAAAACTTTTTGACAATATAGCAGCCCGCTGTACACAGATTAACTAAAGAATAAACAATACAGTGTAAACAATCGCTAGGGTTACTAATACATTTTTTTTACCAACTAACTGATGTGTATATAATACTAAAGAAATGGCACAAATACATATATATTGAAAGAGTCACATTAGTTTAAAAATATAGTATTAACTATGCATAGGTAAATTTCTACAAGAATAGTCGATCATTTTTATTGTTCGGACAATAAATAATATTATGACATTGCCAATAAATAAATAAAATGGTGCTAAAGTATTTAAATCTAGTGGAACCTGTCCATTGCCTTGCACAACGATTGCAACTTTCATTTGTCATTTAGGGCATTTTTTCGGCTACATAGTTGCGTAACTATAAGTAGATCACGGTAGTTACAAAACGTTTTTTTCTGAAGGGATAGTAGTTTCTGTAGCAATGACAATAGGAATTGTGGAAGGGTTTTTTATATGTATCACGTTAATATTATCAATTGGATAGTTTGTCAATGTTTGTTTGTTATTGTTGTGTGGAAAGAATGTTATAGTTAGAAGAGAAAAAACACGAGATGTGAGTTAAATTTTACAAAAACTCTTCCCAATATTTGACGGCACGGTTGGCGCAGTGGCTGAGCGATTGACTGCTGCGCTGCGTGTCGTGGGTTCGATTCCCTCACGGAAAAAATATTTGTATGGCCTACAGGTAATTGTTCCGGGTCTGGCCGTTTGTGTATGTGACTTTGAATGTTTGTAAACGCACCCACGATACAGGAGAAATTCCTAGTCTGGGGCAACGTTTTTTTTTAAGTAAGTAATAGTAAAGTTACCGACATAGCTCAAAGAATTAGCAAGCTGAAGTGGCAGTGGGCTGGCCATATCTCGCGAAGAACCGACAACCGCTGGGGTAAACGTGTTCTTGAGTGGAGACCGCGACTCGGTAAACGTAGTGTAGGACGCCCTCTGACCAGGTGGGATGACGATCTGCGAAAGACTGCAGGCAGATGCTGGATGCGGCAAGCTGAAGACAGGGCGCTATGGCACTCATTAGGAGAGGGCTATGTCCAGCAGTGGACTAGTATAGCCTGATGATAATAATGATGATGAAGTAATAGTAAGGACCCGAGAACTAGAGTCTACAGCTATGTCTCTGAATCTCAGCATTCACATATTTAATTATTTGATTCCAGCGGGAACAGAGGTCAGTCCCCAGACTTCCCTCAACGACTACCTCCGCAACTACCTGCAGCTACATGGCACAAAGGCGATGTGTCACGAGGGGGGCTGCGGCGCGTGCGTCGTATCTGTGTCGCAAGTCCACCCAGTGACCAAGGAGAAACAAGTGTACGCTGTTAATTCTGTAAGTAAAATAAATAAGCAAAATAAATAATGCTGGACAATCCACACAACATAATCTAGCCCCAAGCTAAGCAGAGCTTGTGTTATGGGTACTAGATGACTGATTTACTTAATACAATACATTACATAGATAGATATTTTTTATTATACATAGCAAATACCCAGAACACCCGGAACAAAATATTTGTAGATCGTACAAACATTTGTCCCAAGGCGGGAATTGAACTCGCAACCTCTTGCGTCGCAGGCGGACCTTCGCCCGCCGCGCCACATCGGTCGTCAAATATTACCTAGGGTGTAACAGGATGGCAACCAACCGATTGGCCTTCACAGTTAAAGTGCGTGAGCATGTTCGTAAGAAGTTGGCAGTGGTTTCGTCACAGCGCTAATGTTTTCTTATTAACTGTTCTTATTGTTTGTGTATATATTCTATGTAGGTATTATACTTATAGTTTATGATAATATATATATTTATTTTCCCTTTTCTTTTAAGAAATTGCACCTGCCACTGTTTGTCTCTGTATCACCCAAAGGTTGCCTGGTCAAAAATGCCTATGGCATTAAGTCCGCCTCTGTACATTTGTGTGCTTAAACTATTCAATAAATAAATAACATAATATGACGCCTGTATTCCCCGAAGGGTTGGGCAGAGGTGCACCTAAGATAACACCCTCATTTCCCCAGTTATGTAGGTATAAATCCCATATAGTAGAGCGGCGAGGCGAGCTTCTTGCCATCAACCGGGCACCAATCCTGACTCCATGCCGCTTATGAGAAAATTAATATTGGAAAATTTCGATAGCACTTTGACCGACTTGGGAATTTAACCAAGAACCTCACGCTCAGCAGTCGCTCTTGGGATCACTAGACCAACGTGGCAACGAGGGGGTAATATAATATAATGTTTGAACTCTAGAAAGAGACGCTGATCTCCGTATTCGTTTAAGCATTTCTTCTCAGGAAACAGTCAGTTAGGAAATGGCAGCTCCATCTGGTGGTTAGTGTCTGGAATGTTCAACTACCTAACAGAAATAAATATCATTCCTTTTTTCAAAAAGACCCAACACGAAGCCGTTATTATACACTTCCTGTACAGCTAACTTAATAACATTGTACCAAAATAATTGTTCGTAACGGACTTTTGGTGTAAAAATAAGTTGTATACTGTTACATACAATGTAACGCACGCAAAACATTGCGCTTATGAGTGAAAGAAAGAAAGAAAGAAAAAACATTTATTCGGCACAGGTTCAGGCACACAACAACAATACTAAACATAAAAAAACGAGTAAGAAGAAATACATTAAAAACATATAAAACTATATTATTAAATGTCCACCAATTTAAAGTCGCTCAGCGAGCTATGGAGAGAGCTATGCTCGGAGTTTCTCTGAAGGATAGGATTCGAAACGAATACATCCGACATAGAACCAAAGTCACCGACATAGCTCAAAGAATTAGCAAGTTGAAGTGGCAGTGGGCTGGCCATATCTCGCGAAGAACCGACAACCGCTGGGGTAAACGTGTTCTTGAGTGGAGACCGCGACTCGGCAAACGTAGTGTAGGACGCCCTCTGACCAGGTGGGATGACGATCTGCGAAAGACTGCAGGCAGATGCTGGATGCGGCAAGCTGAAGACAGGGCGCTATGGCGCTCATTAGGAGAGGGCTATGTCCAGCAGTGGACTAGTATAGCCTGATGATGATGATGATGATGATGATGATGATTATTAAATATGTGCCTTCAGCTGCGCTAAAAGGGTCCAGTTCAGCCAAAAAATGCCAGACAACTAGTGCCTGACGCTGGTTTTCAACTGGTCCTGTGTGCATGCAACGGTACAGGAGTCGTGGGGATATTTAAAGTTAGTCAGACATAACATCACGCCTATATTTCCCGAAGGGTTACGCAGAGATGTACTTAGCTTATATTTTTATTATAGCTTTACCCATATTTCGCCAGATATGTTTAGCTTTGGGCCACTTTCCGGGCACGAATCCAGACACACTTGAATGAAGAATTGAATGAAATGAAGAATTCCCGATGGAAAAAACTAATTACATTTTGCCAGACCCGGTAATCGAACCCAACCTGGGTTCGATTACCGGGTCTGGCAAAATCTCATGCTCAGTAGCGCTTGCCACCATTGAACAAGTAGTGAGCTAGAAAAACGTCAAAAATGTGTTGGAATTTTACACTTTTTGACGTTTTTTTTTGCGAAAATCGTATAACTTTAAATTTACTTAAGTATGTAAAGTACATACCTTCCAGTAGAAATAAAAATCTCGATGACGCACAAGTGACTCTCGACTTCGTTTAGCGTCTTTTTACAGCCTTTTTAATGTTGTTGTGAGTTGACATATGTTCTGTATGGTAAATCTATACCTACATACAAACAATTCATTCGAAGTCAATAACTTCTTATAATATTATTATTCTAGTCTCTTTTGTACCTGCTAGTGTTAACAGATCATGGAAAACATGATTCTTGTAGTGAAGCGACCAACTTAGATACATCATACATACAAAAACTCACGCCAGCCATGCGCCAGCTACGATCCATACATACTCCTTTTTCTTCGCCTACGTTCATCATCTGGCACGCCAAGTACAACGCACCTGACCTTTTTATTGAACATCACCATTAATAAACAATAAGGTCAGTGTATGTCCTTCTAGGTCATTCACCCACGGCGTTTCCGTCAAACGCCAGCGAAAAGATACGATAGTCTCTCTACATGGTACTTTTCGAGCAAGTTCCCAATTTCTGTCTCAATAGTAGTGTTGCCCAAAATCGGTCTTCTTGCAGACCAAAACCAAGACCACTTAATTGTAGCAAGACCACTCAAGACTGACCCTGCAAGATTTCAGCAAAACCAGGACCACGTGTATTGACGCAAGAGCAAGATCAACACTGGGTTAGTGTCGTCTTGGTCTTGCATTTGGGCAATACTGTTGCAGGTTGGAATGCTTGTGCCTGTAGTATGGATACGAGTTTGATCCCCTGGTCGGCCAAACAGTAATTACCGTCAGAAATGGTTTACTATAACAGATAACGGCCATGGCTCCTAGGGTATGAGGTTTACAACACTGTCATTCCTATTCTTGGCTTAACCCAGACCTTAGCTATTTTTACTACTACATTTACATACATATTACTAGTAGGTAAATCATTATGATTGACGTAAGAATAGCATAATTAAGGAAGATTACATGAGAACAATGACTAGATAACTATAATTTACATTAAGTTTATTTGAATATAATAACGCCCCTTTGAGTAAATAACAGTTTATTGTGAATCTGACTATTAGGTAGATATTGTCAGATAATCTCACACGGATAAGTATCGTATCCACTAGGAAACAATTGACGCGCAACACGTAACGCGCAACACGTACCGCGCAACATGCTCGGGAACGTTGCACAACGCGCATTTTGGTTGTTTCCATGCAACACGCAGTTGCGCATCAAATCTTGTCAAGTGGAGACTTGACGCGCAGAAATCTCCGTAATGTGGAACGAGTGCTGAAATTAATCGAAGTCTAATCACAAACGAAATTAACTTCAATGCTTTTTTCTTTTTGATGCATTTTTCAATCAAATTATACACACCGCCGCAGAAATCAACAGCAGTTCATCTGGCGATATGTTGTCGACGATGATCGTAGACAGACAACGTTGCTAAACAAAAATTCCGCGTTAAATTTCAACATGTTGTGGAAAATGTGGCACGCCAAATGTTGCCTAGTACGTCTCACATAGATAATTCTAATCTAGATAAGTCTAGTAAGATAAGTCTACTAATATCTGGGGACAACAAGGTAAGAAGTGATACTTTAATCGGCTTCTGTTGAAGAGATACCACACATTAACGAAAATAATTTTTGAACGACAAAGTGAGAAGAAGAGGAGCTAGTGGCTAAATGAAAACAGCCACACGGGTCGATCTAAGGTTAAGTTACGCTTGGCGTGGTCAGTCTGTAGATGGGTGACCATTCATTACATATCGAGACTCCTCCGTGCCTCAAAAAGCACGTCAAGCCGAAGGTCCCGACTGTCATTTGTAGATCTTTGACAAACGGTGTCGGTGGTAGTCAGGAGCCCGAAAGTCTGACAGCCAGTCTTACCAAAGGGTATCGTGTTACCCAGGTTGTGGAGGTCAGAAAGACAGTCGCTCCATGTAGAACATAGGTATTCAGCTGCATTCGGTTAGACTTGAAGCCGACCCTAATATAGTTGGGAAAAGGCTAGGCAGATTATGATGAAAGAGAAAAAACCCAATTGGCAAAATTACGAACTAAAAACTTCACAGACATTTCAGTGTACTTAAGAAAACCTGAAAACATACTGAATGACAAAAACGTAATTTTGGTTATGACGTACCCATAGGTATTCTTTAGGTATCTATTAAATTCGCATCTGCAAGATTTGTTATTTTCATAGAAAGGAGAAGAGCTATATTTATAACTACAAGTAGGTAGGGCGAGGATCACTGATTGTTTATTCTTTGATGTTGTTATTAAGAAGAAAGAAAAAAAAAATTAGCATAGACTCAGCCATACAATGACAAAACTTAATATAGAAAACAAAATGATACAGAAATAATAAAAAAATATAATAAAATAACACAACACAAAACAAAACACAAGACAATAGTCAGTACCTAAACCGCAACAATTATAACCACGGAAATAACTTTAACTCATTCATTTGTTTACTGACAGACAATATACAGTCTGGATAAAGTTCCAAGTTCCGTATGTAATAATTAAGGTAAGCAAAGATTTTTTTGAAAATTGATCCCCGAAAAGGGTTAAATAGTATTTCGTACGCAAAATACGCGCAGAGTCGTGGTGTTGCGGATATTGGCCCCGTTGTACAAGGGTTCAATAGAGGATGAAAGTTTGTATGAAAATCCAATCAGGCACACAGCTTTTTAGAAAGAAATTGAATACAATATAGTAAGAAGGTACCTACTCCTTCTCATCTACTGGTCCTTTATAATCTACGAAAAAAAGGAGGAAGCTCTCAATTCGATGCGTATACAATATATTTTTTGTTTTAATGTTAAACCACACAATTCTTTTTACCGTGCACTTCGATTTCGATTATTCTTTTTTGAATCCATATTATTGAACTGGGTAAACCTTAAAATTGGTCTCGTTTAAATTTAGAAATTTAAATCAACCCCTAAGTGTAGGAACTGAAGCCGTACCGGTTCTTGTAGGTGTACTCTCGTCGTCCGTACAGCGACGTGCTGCAATGTACTACTCCGCATGAGAGTCCATAGACGCAGACTTTCCATCGTATCCTGACCGAGCTAAGATCTCTAGATTATTTAAACCGCCGACTGATGTCTGGGAGGAACTTTTAACCGAATGGCAATGTAGGTGGAAAAATTCTATCAAGGGCCGACACCTCCACCAGCTCTTACCATCCGTTCGTGAACGGCTGCATAGAACATGACTGGAGGCGGATCACTGTGATGCCACATTTCTCACAGGCCATGGCAACTTTACAAGTAAATTATGTATTTTCTTTCAAGCTTGTGCCGACACCTTAGTGCCAATGTTCTATGAAGTGGATATTATTTATTTTAACTAACTACTCCGCTGTTCTTTTTTAATTAATTTCGTTGCGCGATCCAAGACAGTTGAATCGTTTCTCCGGGACTTGTCGGACTCCATAGTCTCGTTCCTTTTCTGGTGGCCACTTGATTCTGGGTTTCAGGGATAGTGTGGCGGAGTTGTCCCAAACAATAAAATAAGTGTAGAATATAGAGTCTAATTGATTTTGAACCTACGAATTTTTTTTGATCTTCGCACCTACTCGGTAATAACAGACCTAAAGAATATTTGAATATCGCGGGCTGCCAATACGCATTCATCTTAATAAGCCCTTGTTTATTGGTGTGAGCTCTCGATACCTAGAGAACCGGCTACAGCACGATAGTCTGGACCACTCGCAACTTGAATAAAAAACTTGTTGGGATATTTTATTTTTGCAGTGGTCTCATCGGTCAGTGTCGCTACCAGAGGTGATTCAACCGTGCAAGTTCATGGACGCACATTGTTTGCAAAAATATCATTAAATCAATAAATAACACTTTATAAGACCAATGTCTTATAAAGTGTTATTTATTGATATAGGTACCTACTTATGTGTTTTGTTGTAAAGATCTTTATCTGCCTAGTCTTTTTGCCAACAATGTTGGGTTGGCTTCCCGTCTAACCGGATGCAGCTGAATACCAGTATTTTACATGGAGCGACTGCCTAACTGACCTCCACAACCCTGTTACTCGGCCCTTTGGTAAGACTGGTTGTCAGACTATCGGGCTTCCGCAGGCAAAACGATTAACTATCGCTTAAGATAAATTGAATTTTGATTTTGTTATTAGCTCTGCCTAAATTTTTTATCATACATATTATTTATTTATACATATTTATGGGTTCAAACCTGGTCAAGTACCAATGTCACTTTTTCCATTCATATGTACATTCTAAGTTTATCTTGGACATCACTGACATCGGTGAAGGAAAACATCGTGAGGAAACCTAGACTTATAATTAATATAAGTCTGAAATAGCCAACCCGTCTTGAGCAAGCGTGGTGATTAATGTTTGTGCCTTCTCTGTATGAGAAGAGGCCTTTGCCCTGCAGTGGGACTATAAAAGGCAGGTAAAAAAAAAACTGCGTTTATTCTCCATTTCATACATATCAACAACAATTATTATTTATTTATGACTCAAAGGATCATAAGCATAAGTGTCATTGTTCCTTACGTCTTTCTAGATCAGAAGTTTTGTTTTGCCACCGACCGATCGTTAATCATAACGTTTTGTGGATAACTTTTTAGGGTTCCGTCCCAAAAGGATGCCAATGGAACACTAATACTAAGCCTCCGCTGTCCATCCGTCTGCCTGTCTGTCAGCGGGCTGTATTTCATGAATAGTAGGTAGACAGTTGATTCTTTTTCCAGAGTATATTACCGATTATAGGTGTATAATCGGTGTTTTGTGTGTTATACCGGCAATAGGTGTATTGCCGGTATAACACACAAAACAAACAAAAAAACATCAAACCCAAAACAAAATACGAGCGACCAATAAACAAAAAAGAGCACAAAAAAATATTGACATAAAATAAAAATTTAAAGGGCTCTCTTGTTTGGTTGATTTTTCGGTGTTTTTTTCTAGATGATTCGGAACCGTTCGAGAGGAGCTCGTGGCTAAATAAAAACAGCCGCACAGGTTGATCGAACGTTAAGCTATGCTTGCCGAGGTCTGTCTGTGGATGGGTGGCCATTCGTAACATATAGAGACTCCTCCGTGCTTCGTAAAGCACGTTAAGCCGATGGTCCCAGCTGTCATTTGTAGATCTTGGATAGTCGTTACAGGTAGTCAGAGGCCCGAAATTCTGACGACTAGTCTTACCAAGGAGTATCGTGTTGCCAAGTAACTGGGTCGTGGAGGTCAGATAAGCAGTCGCTCCATGTCCAGCTGCATCCGGTTAGACTAGAAGCAAATTCAACATGGTTGGCAAAAAGGCTAGGTAGATTATTGTCTTTACAACCAATCCAATAGGTACGTTTTCTTTTTGTTAACGGGGGGAAACCTTCAAAAGGCGCCTGGACTTTTGGGGAAAAGACCAGGGTGAAAGAAAAGACCAGTATGGGATTCTTACCTAACTAAAACCATCCCGATGATCACCATCAGCACATGGAAGGGGCCCCGTTTCCTCTTAAGAGACCACTCCGGACCCCCTCTGTGCAATGCCTGTTAGGGCACATCCCTGAGGATCATCTATGTTAAATACTGGTATTCAGCTGCATCCGGTTAGACTGGAAGCCGACCCCAACATTTTTGGGAAAAGGATGATGATGACGGTTCGGAACCGTTCATATGCAAGTCCGACTTGCACTTGGCCGTATTTTTTTCCTTTGCATTCATTAGGAAAAACCAGGGGTAATCAGGTTTGACATGCAAGTGTCGCGATTATAATGTCGAACTTGGCCTTGAAAACACGATTCACTTTTATAATACCCATTATAAAGCCTCTGTTTTCCTCGTTTTACCAATACACACAGACAGATAGCATCATTTTAACATATGTATAATAAATAAAAAATAAATAATGCTGATAAAGCATCATCTAGCCCCAAGCTAAGCAGAGCTTGTGTTATGGGTACTAGATGACTGATATACTTAACACAATATATTACATTATTAGATATGTTTTATTATCCATAGCAAATACCCAAAAGGCCCGGAATAAATCTTTGTAGATCGTACAAACATTTATCCCAAGGCGGGAATCGAACCCGCAACCTCCTGTATCGCAGGCGGACCTTCGCCCGCTGCGCCACATACGTCGACAAAATGTATCTATGTAATCTTTCAACATGACGGCCTGCCAGTTGCAGATGCTAAGCATGGGGTCCTGGGTTCGATTTCCACGTTGAGCAATGTGATATTGGAACTTTTCCTTAGAAATTGTTCAATAGCAGCCTGAAGTCTGGATGTGTGCCCGCTTGATGGGAATAGGCTCACCCCCTATTACATGGGACTTGAACATAACTGGTGAAGTGTGGGTGTCTGAAGAGAAAAAAAAAACACGTGTCCAATATTGTTTAATTATCTGTTTGACGGTCAAAAAAGTAAATATGGTTATCATATTTGCCAGTTACCATGTATAAGAAAGAAAGAAAGTATTTGGTAATAAAAAGTGGTCTATGTCCTTCCCCGGGATGCTATCTATCTCTCTGCCATTTCTCAATTTCATCGAAATCCGTTCAGTGGTTTAGGCGTCAAAAGGTAACAAACAAACTTACATTCACAGTTATAATATTAAGTTTAAAGTACAAAGGTTACCAGTAGTAATAATCAGAAGGACAGTCTGTCTATTTGACGTAGGCAATCCATTGTATAACGACACCCAATTAAGCTGCGGGTGGGCAGCACTGGGCAGCTAGCTTAAAACTACGTGTACACACGAGCTTAGTTGCAAGTCAGTGCTGCACTGGGGATCCTCCCGTTTTGCCGAAAAGATTTTGCCAAATTATCATTTCCGAAACAAATTTTCGCATAATTTCATTTGCCAAATTATTACTTACCAAAAAATCTCTTTACAAATAATTGTTACGAAAACCTATGTTTGGCAAGTCAACGTTTGAACAATAACTTGTTCACCAATTAGTACTTCTTTTGTTCAATTTGATGTCATTTGCGTATTTATTTGTAAGCTTATGAGCTTGAATTTGTCTGTAACAAGTCAAATTTATGGTTACTAGACATTAGGTTATTTATGGAACTAGTTACAGTAGGTTTTCGGTAAAACAAGGGAGACCCGCTGGACTGACTTATTGTACAGCTGGTACTAGTTGTGCCCGCCACTTTTAAATGCGAATTTAACAATAAAATGTTTTTTTTTTTTTGCGCGGAATCCTAATTATTTTCCTAAAATAAAAGTAACCTAAGTTACTCCTTATTAAATCAGCTATCTGTCAGTGAAATTCCCGTCCAAATTGGTCCAGTGGTTTTGGAGATTACCTCAAGTAAAAATACAGACAGACAAAATTAAAAAAAAAAAATTGGTATAACCACTGAATAAACTTTCATATGCATTTAGTAATTAGCTATTATATTATTTTAATTATTTAATCACACATTTATTATTTTTTTCACACTTTAATTTTAATTATATACATGTTTAGATCACTTTACTAGGCTCGTGTAAAACTGCCTTTAAGGTCAAGAAACCGTAAATAACATAAAATCGTGACACACGTGTAAGCATGCGTCATATCACGTGATAATGACTACAAAAATATAATTATAGTAAGTGAGGTAGAGGTACATAAAATGTATTTTTTATACCGCCACTGTTTGGAACGCGACAGACGTTGGCTTAATGAAAACAAATATAATTCTGTGATTTATATAAGTATAGGTATTGTGCCTAAACCGCAGACATAATGAAAATGATTTATAGGTAGCTACCTAATTAATTAAGGTTCTGGACTCGTAACATATTTGGCGAATGGTGTAGGTGTAGGTACTTCAGGTACACTGCCTAATCCTTTGACGACCGATGTGGCGTGGCGGGCGAAGGTCCGCCTGCGACGCAAGAGGTTATGGGTTAGATTCCCGCCTTGGGACAAATGTGTGTACGATCTACAAAGATTTGTTCTGGGTGTTCTGGGTATTTGCTATGTATAATAAAAAAATATCTATGTAATGTAAAGTTAAGTATATCAGTCATATAGTACCCATAACACAAGCTCTGCTTAGCTTGGGGCTAGATGATGCTGTGTGGATTGTCCAGCATTATTTATTATTATTATTATTTATTATTATTATTATCCTTCGGGGAATACAGGTGTGATATTATGTTATGTTAATCAAACTTATCGTAGTGTGTGTGTGTGTATGTGTCACACACACAGCAACACATTGTACACAGCAAGCCTATCTACAATATACTCCCTGTAGGAACACCAGTCTCAAAGCCCACTCCATACTCCACCACTCGTGCTCTATGCAATTGGTAACTACTTATCACCTTAAAAATCCTGCACGGCTTAGTTGAAATAAATCCTTTGATTCCATAGGACTACGAGGCGTCTCCGCTCTCTGTGTCTGACTTAAAGTCAAATATATATGGAAATTCAGATTGTGTTTACATACATAACATCACGACTGAATTCCCCGAAGGTTTAGGTAGAGGTACACCTATAGGAGTATAGCTACCCACATTTTGCAAGTTTATCTTTTTTTATCTTTTAAGCCCTTGTAACAGGGGCGAGCCTGTTGCCATCAACCGTGCACTGATCCTGACTTCAGGCTGCTATTAAGAAATTCCAGGCGTAAAAACTAACAATAACACTTGGTCTGACCTGGGAATCGAACTCAGGACCTCGTGCTCAGCAGTAGCGCTTTTCATCAGCCATCATCATTTTTATAGATTGACTTTTCTATTTCTAGTGCTTGGTCCACATTCTTTCTTGCCACGATTGGGAGATTCTTTTAAGCCCTTGTAACAGGGGCGAGCCTGTTGCCATGAACCGTGCACTGATCCTGACATCAGGCTGCTATTAAGAAATTCCAGGCGTAAAAACTAACAATAACACTTGGTCTGACCTGGGAATCGAACTCAGGACCAGCTCAGCAGTAGCGCTTGTCATCAGCCATCATCATTTTTATAGATTGACTTTTCTATTTCTAGTGCTTGGTCCACATTCTATCTTGCCACGATTGGGAGATAACGACGGTGGAAGGCATCGGAAACCGCAAAGATGGCTACCATCCCATTCAGGATCGTCTGGCTACCTTCAATGGTACTCAATGTGGGTACTGCACACCAGGTTGGGTCATGAACATGTACAGGTATTTAAATATATTTTTTATTAAGTCAAAGACAAATATTAATAATATATTTCAAGTAGACAATTAAAAGGGGCACGTTTGAACATCCAATTTACAAGCAAAATAAAATACAAAAATGATTGATTCTGGTTGCCCCTTGCAAAGGATAGTATCGAATGGAGAACAATGGGAAAGAGACTCCGCACTCCATTAAAATAGTTTTAACAATATTTTACATTAATCAGAAAATTATATCTGAAGACGATGTACTTAGAACAATAAAACTTATGATAAATATAATTATATTTATCTTAAATTACAAAAATCAAAAACAAAGTAATTCGAGCTGATCAAAAAATTTTGAGGGTAGATTTTTTTTTTTTTTTTTTTTTTTTTTTTTTTTTTTTTTTTTTTTTTTTTTTTTTTTTTTTTAAAAACGTTGCCCCACACTAGGAATTTCTCCTGTATCGTGGGTGCGTTTACAAACATTCAAACTCACATACACAAACAGCCAGACCCGGAACAACTATCTGTAGGCCATACAAATATTTGTTCCGTGCGGGAATCGAACCCACGACACGCAGCGCAGCAGCAAAAGACAAAACGCGGCAACAGACAAAAAGTTACATTTTGTAAACTAGTGTAATAAATGACAATATTAATATCAAAATATTTTTGTCAGCCTAGAAAAGTCCACAAGAAACCTAACGACGCAGCAAGTAGAGAACTCGTTCGGGGGCAACATGTGTCGCTGTACCGGGTACAGGCCTATCCTTGATGCCTTCAAAAGCTTCGCTACTGACACCGACCCTGAGCTCCAAGATAAGTTACAGGTAAGACGTTATTGGAATGTCTACATTCGAAATTCTAGGTGATGCGAACCTTCTGTTAGACAGCTGTCGATTCATCTCTAAATAGAAACTGCCCAGCTTTTCCCCAACGTTTGTCAATGTTTAGTTCGGCTTCCAGTCTAACCGTATACACCTCTGACTTCCACAACCCAGTTACTGAGCAACACGATACCCCTTGGTAAGACTGGTTGTCAGACTTTCGGGTTTCTGACTACTCTTAACGACTTCGACTCCGTGCTCTCCAGGCACGGAGGGGTCTCGATACGTTACGAACGATTACCCATCTGCACACTGACCTCAGCAAGCATAGCTTAACCTTCGATCAACTAATAGAAACTGCTTAAATTATTTTCTCTTTTCTTAAAACATGGCAAGAAACCATGTCTTATAATTCTCACGACATGTGCTTCTTTAAAGAGAGAAGACCAGATCCACTACCATTATCTGGAGGTAAAGATTAAAGATAAGATGACAGTGTAGTTAGTCTGAATGGTTGTCAAATAACTAAAAGTGACGCCGCCGCGCCGGTGTGGTGGACCCAGGGCCACAACTGGCATAAGACTTGTTGTGAGAGTTTCGAGCCTAAACTACCCATAACGGCGTACGTTAAGTGCTTTCCGAAGCACGGAGGAGTCTTGATGTGTGATGGATAGTCAGACCTCAGCAAGCATAACTTACCTTCGATCTACCAAAGCTGTAATTATTTTTCACAGTGTGGCTCAAAATAATAAATTAAAACCTAAACCTTAAATTATTTTAAGGACACCAGCATTTAAGTGAGAATGAATAAAGAAACTATCCTCTCCCCCAGGATTTAGAAGACCTGCACATAATAAGATGCACAAAGAAATGCAGTCGTAAGTGCAGTACATCAGAAGATGAATGGTGCGTCATAGAGGAAACACACGGATCTTTAAAAGAACTTAGCACGGCTGCCGGGCGTTGGTACAAGGCATACACTTTTGAAGATATATTTAAGGTAATATATTGAGTAATTCAAATGTCGTGATGGCCCAAAATCTTGTGAAAGCTTAGGCCTCGCCTCTTGTCCTCGAGGTTGAGGGTTCAAACTTAGGCAAGTTCTAATATGACCTTTTCTATTCATATGTGCTTTCTAAATTTATCTTGGAACATCACTGACTTCGATGAAGGTCAAAGGGAAAACATTGTAAAGAAACCTGGACTTATAATTAATATAGTCTGAAATCACCAACGCGTCTTGAGCAAGCGTGGTCGTTCATGCTCATGCCTTCTCTGTACGAGAAGAGGCCTTTGCCCTGCAGTGGTACAGTAGTAGGCTGGTATTATTACATAGTGAGGATTTCTTCAGTCCCAACTTTAGGACGCGACTGCCCTATGCCAGAACTTAGGGTGAATAAGCAGTTTTGCATTATGCAAAACTGTTTTCATATGTTTCGAAGCATTGTTTTTCTGAAAATAGAAGCTAGTTTAATACTTTATTAACCTCACTAGGTCTTGGCACGCGAAGGTACCAGTAGCTATCGGCTGATTGCAGGCAATACTGGCAAAGGTATGTTGATTTTCTGAATAAAAAAAATATTTTTATCAACTCAATAATTGTTAATTAAGGTCCTGGGTTCTAATTACAAATCGAGAAAAGTGCTATTTAATTTTTACAATAGGAATTTTCTCAGTAATAGCCTAGATTTGTTCTCGGTTGATGGCAATAGGCTTGCCCCCTATTACATGGGATTTAAACATAACTGGCGAAATGTGGGTGTTACCATAGGTGCACTTCTGCCCAACCCTTCGGGGTATACAAGCGTGATGTTTTGTTGTTTTCACAACTTGTTAAGAACCGTAACATTTATTCCAGGAGTATACCCAATAACACTCGAACCGAAGATCCTCATAGACATATCGTCAATAGAAAACCTAAAACTAACGCAGGCTGATGAGAACTTAATCTTGGGCGCTGGGATGTCCCTCACTGAGGTCATGAAAACCTTCCAGCAGTGGAGTAGGAAGAACAGCGACTTCAGCTACTTAGAAACTCTGCATAAACACCTGGACTTAGTTGCACATGTGCCTGTTAGAAATGTGAGTGCTCCATATCAATTAGCATACAAACTTTTTTGTAGAGGGATGCATCTTCAGCAGGGTGTCATTTTTGCGCCTTGGTCTAACTTTCTCAATTTTTGGAGATAAAATAATGTAGGATGTAAGAGCTAACGAAGCGAACATCTAACAGCACCCGCCCCTAATGGTATAGGTTTCCTTATGGCCATTCAAGTAGAAATAGGACTTACTGTGTCAACATAATATGCAGAAAAGCTAAAGAACTAAACACTATGTGAGAAACGACTATTGAAACGAGCTCGATAATTTTTGAACTCCACCTTGAATTTAAGTTAAGGAGGACTAGAGGTAATGATCTCGTCTCTTTTATTACATAAAGACTTTTGCTGAATGAATTGGCAGACACATATATGTTGTTGCAAGCCAGGAGGGTTCAGGTGCATTCCCCCGGGTCCCGGCGCCTATGTTAGCATATTCCTGGTTAGAGTAGCATGTCTACGAGTGCGAAGGGCGTCCTCGTAGCCTGCTGCTACGAGACTGCGTAGCGGGGTGCTTCATAAATGCTACGAAAGGAAACTAGAATAATGTGGTAGATATTTTCACTGCCTACGCTTGAGATGGAATTAGCTGGTTAAGAGAGTTCATCATACCATCACTGTATGGGTTTGTTGGGAGGGTAGGCAGAGGCGTTGGGTGTGCCAAGTAAATTCTCAACTCTTCTTCTAGAATTTTTGCATTAATTTCTTCTTCTTTCTTGGATTATAAACTTACTTAAATGTGTTTCTTGATTTTAGATTGGAACAATTGGAGGCAACCTGGCATTGAAAAATCAGCATCATGACTTTCCGTCCGACTTGTTTTTGATTTTAGAAACTGTTGGAGCCACCGTCACGATAGGTACGTACTAACAGGTTACAAAATACCAATTTTATGATTTTTTTACGTATTACCGTCACCTTAAAGCAGGGTTTACCAATCTCTTTTGAACGGGAACCAGATTGATCTCTTAGTTGTTAGCTGAGACCATAAGGTTCGAGATAATTAAACTGTGTAAACTAGTCTATTTGTTTAACTTAAAAGTAACATGCATTAACAGCAGGTATTATTGTAACAATCTTGGTCATCATCGGTTGAAGGAAAACATCGTGAGGAAACCTGTACTTTTTTTAATATTAGGTCTTTACCTATGAAATTGCCGTTCTGCAGTAGTGGCCATTTCAGATCAAAATATTTTTTGTTTGGCTAAGAATTCTAATTTCAAATTAATTTTATTTTAAAAACATGGATTTTTTTTTCCAAAAGTAGTCATTTGTTTATTGATTAGTGTTACATTTTCATCGCATTTAAATCTTTTTCGTCATCATGGATACGTTAAAAATTCGAGTAATTATGGAATATGAGTACCGTCGTGGCAGCAACGCGGCACAAGCGGCACGCAACATCAACGACGTTTACGGAGCTAACACTACAAACCAACGCACTACCTGTTATTGGTTTGCTCGCTTCCGTTCTGGAAATTTCGACCTGAAAAATGAACCTCGCGGTCGTCCGAAGACTTTGGTCGACAATGACGAATTAAAGGCGATTGTGGAAGCTGATGATACACAATCTACGGCTGAATTAGCAGCAGCTTTCGACGTTAGCGTCAAAACAATATTGGTCCATTTGCGTCAAATTGGCAAGGTAAAAAAGCTTGACAAATGGGTGCCCCACGAACTCAATGATCGCCAGCGCGAAGTACGCGTCGAGACGTGCCTTGCACTGCTCAACAGACACACAAATGAAGGAATTTTGAACCGCATTGTTACCTGCGATGAAAAATGGATTCTGTTTGATAACCGCAAGCGCTCAGCAAGTTGGTTGGATCCTGGTTCAGCACCTAAACAATGCCCTAAACGAAAACTTACCCCAAGAAAAGTGATGGTCACTGTTTGGTGGTCTAGCGCCGGTGTGATTCAACACAGCTTCTTACCAAACGGGGTGAGCATTGCTGCAGATGTGTACTGTGAAGAATTGAACACAATGATGGAGAAGCTGGCACATCTCCAACCAGCATTGGTCAATCGCTCGTCTCCGCTGCTCCTGCACGACAACGCGCGACCTCATACTGCACAGCAGACGGTCTCCAAGTTGCAAGAACTGGGGTTGGAAGCTCTCCGTCATCCGCCCTACTCACCAGACCTTGCGCCTACAGACTACTACTTTTTCCAGAATTTGGATAACTTCTTGGCGGGAAAAAAATTCAATACCCGAGAGGCAGTACAAAATGCCTTTGAAGAATTTGTTGCCTCCCGTCCAGCTGATTTCTTTAAGAAGGGCATCAATAAACTGCCACTGCGTTGGCAAAGATGCATTGATTGCATGGGTGATTACTTCGATTAATACAAATAAAAAATACATGAAAAAAAATCATTTAAATTTTTTCATACAAAATGGCAATTTCATAGGTAAAGACCTATTATAAATCAGAAATCGCCAACCCGGCTTGAGCAAGTGTGATGATTAATGTTCGTGCCTTCTTTGTATAACAAGAGGCCTTTGCCCTGCAGTAAAATAGTAACAGGCTGGTATTACTATTGTAAAAGAAAACACACCATGTTACACAGAAAGTTTCATTTGCTTTGCATCAATTTGTTTTTTGGATTCCTATTTTCTTTTAACTCAAAAACCTTTTGCGGACCATAGTCAAGTAACAAAGAAAATAATAATTAAGCAAAGAACTAACCAATTTAAAGTCGCTCAGCGAGCTATGGAGAGAGCTATGCTCGGAGTTTCTCTGAAGGATAGGATTCGAAACGAATACATCCGACATAGAACCAAAGTCACCGACATAGCTCAAAGAATTAGCAAGTTGAAGTGGCAGTGGGCTGGCCATATCTCGCGAAGAACCGCCAACCGCTGGGGTAAACGTGTTCTTGAGTGGAGACCGCGACTCGGCAAACGTAGTGTAGGACGCCCTCTGACCAGGTGGGATGACGATCTGCGAAAGACTGCAGGCAGATGCTGGATGCGGCAAGCTGAAGACAGGGCGCTATGGCGCTCATTAGGAGAGGGCTATGTCCAGCAGTGGACTAGTATAGCCTGATGATGATGATGATGATGAAAGAACTAACGGTGACTTTAAATTATACCTCAGTTGATTCTGCGAATACTTACTACTTTGTTTTTGTCATTTTCAGTTAATAGTGATCTCAGTAAAGTCGAGGTGAAAATCCGAGACTTTTTGGCCACCGATCTCAAGGATAAACTAATATCTGACGTGAAGCTCCCACCTTTGTCCAGCAACAACCTCATCAGAACGTTTAAGGTAAAAATACGGAAGCATGCCTACAATATTTTTTGCTGTCATCCAGAAGACTGGCACCATTGCAGCGTTGAATGACAATGCTAATTCTCTGGCCATAAATGAGTGGGGAAATTAAAAAAAAAATGCGCCGAGCGATTCGTTGACTCTTCACGTAAACAGAGGGCTATCCAAATTATTATCAGCATTGTACATTGAATGTAGCCTTTTAGGCAATTTTCAAGTTAGCTTTTCTAATGATTCTCTTTTCCACTACGTAATATCTGTATGATTCTAAATTCGAAGGAATTGAATATACAAAGCGTCATTACTTTGTCCTAAAATGTCCGGGCAGCCGCACATGACGTCATTGCCTACGTAGTATGAATACTCTTTTTTTTTTACATTCCATATGTTACAAAGATGGTAAAAAACAAGATAAAGAACAAACAATTGTAGCATATACTGTATAGTGAGTGTGGTAGTTACGTCTTTAATAAATGAACATATTTTACTCAATCAACCTGTATTTTAAACAAACCATTTGTAAATGTGATTTCCGATCGGCACAACTGACAGACTCCTGTACATACTTTATGTACTACTAGCGTGCCCGCGACTTTGTCCGCGTGGAATTTTACAAACACGGGTTTTTCATATTTTGCGCGGTACCCAATTTTTTTTTTAAATAATTAGCCTAAGTCACACCTTATCACATCAGCTATATGCCAGTGAAGTTTACGTCAAAATCGGTCCAGCCATTTTGGAGATTATCTTAAACAGACAGACAGACACTATTATTTTTTTAAATTGGTTTCTTGGAATGTCTACAGTATAAACTTTCATATTTTTGCATTTACTAAAAACCGGTTATATGGACATTACAAACAGACACTTCAATTTTATTTATTAGTATGGTATAGATATGGATTTAACCACTTTAGTAGACGAGTTTTAAAAAATCGTTTCTGACTTTGTTCGAGGAACTCTTGTGCAAAATTAAGTTTTGTTGCTGGATTCCTGGTTAAGACTGTGTGTTGTCTTACTGAGACGGTCAGAATTCATGAATAATTATAAGATTTATATTTTCTCAGATAATGCCACGAGCGCAGAACGCACACGCCATAGTCAACGCAGGGTTTCTTTTTAAACTGGACACGGCAAAGACAATAAAATCTTCAAGAATAGTCTATGGCAACATCAGTCCCACATTCACGAGAGCGGTAGAAACAGAGGGCTTGCTCGTTGGACAAAACTTGTTCACCAATGAGAATTTGTTAAAAGCACTGAAGAAGTTGGAAGAAGAGTTAGTTCCAGTAGAAGTCTTGCCTGAACCATCTGCAAGCTGTAGAAAGACTCTGGCGTTGGGGCTGTTTTATAAAGTAAGTCATGTATCACGGGTGTAAATAGTCGCGTTATGAAGCCGATAGTCAATTGTTCTTACCGTCATTTGCATTTTGATTATTTTTTGATGTGATACATAATATATAGCCGCGGGTAAAACCGATTGTTGGCGTGGCGATGCATACCGTGGCGACACGTTGCCACCGTCAGAGGCAATATGGCATATACCAATTACTGAAGCCACCGATTAAAACAATTGAGTTGTCGCAATTGAACATCAATTTAATTAAATAAACAGTGATCATTTTCGCGGCAATATATTGAAATTAATAATTTGTTTTTTAACTAAGCCATATTTAGTTCCTGTCGTAATCTGTTCTTTTATGCATGTTACTTGTACAAAATTATATCGAAGTTTCACATCTGCCAGGCGTCCCGTGACGGCTCACATTTTTTTTTACTCTGGACTCTTCACCTATGAAACTTTTGGTTATGGAAATATGGAAGAAGTGGACCTTCTTCCATATTTCCATAACTACTAATATAACCAAGTTCCAACATTTATGATGATTAAGACGAAGCCAAGTTTTGAGTGTTATCTATATTTCAACTGGAAATACCCCTACGACCCCTGTACGTTGCTTTGCGCGCTTCTGTAAGCAGCAATTAATTAGCATTTTCTTTTTTTTCACCCGTTTACATCACATCATGTACTCACATCATCTTCCATTACATCTTGCAACTTCAGGTCCATTTGAAAATTAGTGTGAGACATGTCTAGGATTTTTGCTGAACCGGACTCATTTAGCGCTGCCGTAAGGCACATAATTATTGTATATTTTTTATGACTTCTTTCTTTATATTTTATTTTTTATATTAGATTTTTAGTTTTGTCATTGTGTGCCTAAGCCTGTGCAAAATCAATGGTTTTTTCTTTCCTTCTTTTCAATTTTCTACACCAAAATTAAAAAAAGAACCCTTTTTCATTCATTCACTATCTGAAACTAAACACTATTCAATATTTTCAGGCTGTTCTATCACTCTACCTGGACGCAAGCCCACGGTTCAAATCTGGTGGCAGTATACTTGAGCGACCGGTCTCCCGAGGCACACAGTCCTATGAGACGGACAAGACTTTGTGGCCTCTTAACAAACCTGTCCCAAAGCTAGAAGCTCTCTCACAGGTAAATATTGCTATCTCAACCTGGAAATATCTCTCAGAAAATTTAGAACTAGATACTAAGGAAGGAAAATTTAGGTAGCTACTTATCTAAGAGGACACGGTGCCTCCTTCTACATGCTGATGGTGACCACCGGGGTGGTTTTAATGAGGTAAGAATCCCACAATTCCAGGTCTTGTCCCCAAAAAAAAAGGTACGTATCGTTGGACAGACACTCAAATGTAGTTCCAAACTTAGGTCTCCCTTTTGACCTAAGTACAGAAACGACAGGAGACTTTCCAGGAATCAATGACTTTTTTGTTTTTATACTTGCAATTCACATTGCAATAGACAATGACCGCCATTGCCCGCCACTAAGATGATGTAACTGCAACGCAGTGACTCCAGAATCATGTACTGAACCCATGGTCAGTACCAGGTCAGGTCGTGTGTCGATGTACCTTACACCCTGTATACAGCGTAAAATTAAATTGTTGGCTTCTCCGCGGCCGATCAAAAGTAGGTACTCATATTTATTAAGTAAGATATAAGTGATTGTAAGGTTGCATTCTGTGATAGGTGGGATTGTCTGATGCTGGGACACTGGATACGATTGCACACGTAAACAGTATTTATAGTCATGAGTACATCTGTCCTGTCTCGAGGAAGCCACCATTTAAATTGCACGCTGTATAGAAGATGCGACGACGTATGTTTCACTCTCATTATTAGGTAGAAAAATCGTTTTTCTTGTGTTGTAGTGTTCAGGCGAAGCGACGTACTCCTGTGACGTGTTCAACGGCCCACGCGCCGTGCATGTAGCCTTCGTGCTGTCGGATGTCTGTCGTGCTGAAATACAGGAGTTTGACGCTACTGAGGCGCTGGTACGTATTATGAAGGCCTTAGGTTACAAGAGTAGAGGAAGACCAAAGAAACGATGGATGGATTGTGTGAAAGATGATTTGGGGGTATGAGAAACAGGTTGTAAAGTTCCTCATCCGCCATTGAAAAGGGCATACGCGATGTATGAGACGTCATATTTTAGCTCATATGTGGCGAGATAGATGTCGCTACAATGATATGGCTAGGAAGGAAATGACCATAGAGATGACGACAAACAGAAATGTATGGAAGAAGACGAGATGCTGCGCCGTATTTAAATAAATTGGGATAAGAGCAGTTGGATTATGACGATGATGAGTCTAACAAAATCTAGATTTGGTTTTCTGTGAGTAATGTTCAGTAATAAAACATCTCAAATGGATTTAGGTACTTACATACATAAAACTGACTGTGTCGTTGGTCTGCTGGTCGCAAGCGTTACTGCTGAGCATGAGGTCCTGGGTTAGTTAATGGGTCAGTCACAGTTTGTTAGATTTTTCCATCTGGCATTCTTCAGAAGCATACCGGAGTTTGAATTTCTGCCTGATTGGTGGTGATAGGCTTACCCCGATTACATGGGACTTACACATAGTAACTGCCGAAATGTAGACATACTAGAGGTGATTAGGTTCACCTCTACCTAACCCTTTGGAGTATACAGGCGTGATGTTATGTTAATAATATACAAAAGTTATTAGTCGCGTCAGCACTAAATGCTAGTGCGTCATTTCATAATGATGACTCTGTTACCAAAAGTAGAATCTCGTTAGTAAACTTTTTGTGTACCTACTGATAACTTTTCATCTTTTTTAATTTCCAGAAAATTCCAGGGGTCATCGCCTTCTTTTCCGCCAAAGACATTCCAGGGAGGAATACCTTCACTCCGAGAGAGGTACCCTGGATGGGATTTGACGAAGAAATCTTCGCATCGAAGAACATCGCCTACTACGGCCAGCCATTGGGTGTGGTGGCAGCGATCACCAGAAGAGCGGCAGAGGCTGCTGCGGAACTGGTAAAAGTGAAGTATAAGAAGTTGGATGTCAAACCTGTGCTGAATATAAAAGACGCGCTGGGAGCTCCTGATAAGGAAAGACGGGTAAGTTAACCGCTAAACCACCTAAATCGGATTTATCCGACAAATATTTTCGTGTCCCCGTCTGAGTCGACAAAAAACCTTAGTTTTTCCAATTTGATTTCTTGGTTCAACTATACTTTTAATCAAGCAAGATGATAAATGTACTGACCATTTATAATCTGGGCGCTGGGGGCACGGCACCTGACTTGAAATCAGGCGGTAAAAGGTAAAAAAAACTGACCTCGGCAAACGTATCTTAACTTTCAATCGACCAGCTATTTCTATGAAGCCACGAGCTCCTCAACTAAATTATTTAGAGTACCTAGGTATATAACATGCTATTTTTAACACAGTCATCACCAACTTACTTACAGGTCCGCAAAGACGTAACAGTGGAACCGACCTCGAGAGGCACTGACATCCAGCACACAATCACCGGCTCATTCACTGTGCCCTCCCAGTACCACTACACGATGGAAACTCAGAGCTGTTCCACTCACGTCACTGAGAACGGCCTGGTGGTGCGCTCCTCTACGCAGTGGATGGACCTGGTGCATGTTGCGGTGGCTAGGGCGCTGAATATTGACGAGAATCGGTACGTGTTGCTGATAGATTTGAACCCAACTTGTAAAGGAGATACTCTTTCTCGGACATATATTTTGTCTACTGTTACGTGTCTTGTATGAATATCAGCTTTCGATTAATAATAGGAAATATTACATAATTGCCATCACGGCTGTATTGCCCATAGGGTTATGTATTAAGAAGTGTATAGTACACATTTAGCAAGTTATGTTTAAGTCCCATGTAATAGAAGGCGAGCCTTTTGCCATCAACCGGGCTTAAATCTAGACTCCAGACTGCATCTGGGAAATTCCAGATGGAATAACCCACTATCATCAATATATCTACATATTTAAAATTACGTGGGCTTTAAAAGCGCCTAGGGAATTCCCAAAGAAATTTGATATCAAGAAAATAGAATATACCAGCAATTAACCAACCGTTTGTTTAATAAAGTTAGTAATTGGCAGACTACGTTCAGGACTGCAGTGATAAATAAATGGTGTTTATTCAGTAAATTGGTCATAATTGTCAGTTTAAACGTGTTGAGTTCTCTGTTTACTTCCCATCTACTCTGAAGAAACACAGAAACGTACTACGAGGTCAAAGTGTGTTTTAAAGTACAAACAATTATATGTTAACGTCTGATAGCTTCCTCACGACGTTAAATCTAAATCAGAGCAGTTTTCTTAGAAGAACTTAATTGGGCCTAATACAGTGCACATGTGTCAATAATGTTTAGCTCAGCTCAGAACTTTAGGAGCTCAGCAACTCGGTGAGCATGACATTTGAGTAGGCCGCATTAAGTACTAAAATTATGTTAATATCTCCACTTCCCCTTTTCAGTATCCTAGTGGAAGTCCCGCGAGTAGGCGGCGCCTACGGCGGCAAGGCGTCCCGCTCATCGCTTGTAGCGTGCGCCAGCGCTTTAGTTGCTCATAAACTAAACAGAAGTGCTACTCTCGTATTGCCTATCACGCACAACATGCACGCTATAGGCAAGCGACATGCCTGCGAGTTTCAATATGAGGTAAGTCCTTCACTTCGTATAATATCTTATAAAAATTACAAAATGCCAACTGCAAAATATACCTTATAGGTGGCTCTATAAAGTCTAGAATTTAATCAACAAGACAATGCCCTTAAAGGCAGTCAAACGTATGATGATGGAGTACATCCACGGATGAACATAACGTAACATTACGTCTGATTTCCCCAAATGGTTAAGTTAACAGACCTACCTATAGAACACGCTACCTATGGCCCACATTTCGCCAGTTATATTTTGGCCGAGCTTATTGCCATTCACGGAAGACTCCTTCTGTAAGGAACAATAGAACTATTGCTGGGTCATTTTATTTCCAGGTTGGTGTGAACAACGATGGTTTAATCCAATACCTCAACGTCAGCTTCTACACTGACTGTGGCTGTTCGTTTAACGACACTCCGTCCAGTGATGCAGCTGGGTCTATCACCAACCTGTACTCCAATGAGCGGTGGAAGATCACCGGTTACAGTGTGCTCACTGATAAGCCGAGCGAAACTTGGTGTAGAGCACCTGGTAAGTAGTGTAATGATATAGACCATCGATCTACAAATTTTCTGTCTTTAAAAATTTACGTTTTCGGAGATGCTGTGCTTCCTAGCTCTCTTTGTTAGTATTACCAAGACAAAAATCGCTAGTGTTATCATTATCATTATGTTCATTATACCTATAATCCCCATTTCTATATTAAGTAGTATTTCTTTTCTATATTTAAAACTAGCCGCTCGCTGATCGACCAAATAGAAAACCAGCCAAATCAGGCGATCCAGTTCTTATGTTTGTGATGAACTTTTTATACATGCAGCAATCGATTCCTATTCATATTAATAAAGATAGATAGATATAGGATTTGTGTCAAATTGCTATTGACCTTCTGCTCATAGCAAAATGTAGGGAAGCCTTGTTCTATAGGTTTAATGCCTCCAGATCAATGACATTAAGTGTCACAATCGTAACTTTCCCATCTCCAGGAACAACAGAAGGCATAGCATTCTCCGAGCACATAATGGAGCGCATCTCTCACGCCACAAACAAAGACCACGTCGAGGTCAGACTCACAAACCTATCACCAAAACACGATGCTCTTAGAGAAATGATCTCTTCATTCAAAATGGACACCACCTTCGACGACAGAAAAGCCGAAATCGCCAAATTCAACCAAGAAAACGCATGGAGGAAACGAGGTCTTAGGATTTCTGTAATGTCCTACCCTATTGGATACACAGGAAACTTCCCAGTGACTATTTCCGTGTACCATGCAGATGGTACCATCGCCATAACTCATGGAGGTATTGAAATGGGTCAGGGGATAAACACAAAAATAGCCCAAGTTTGCGCCTATGCCTTAAAAGTCCCGCTAGAGGCAATCACAGTTCGGGGTAGCGACAGCTTCGTGTCTCCTAACTCTATGGCGTCCAATGGCAGTATTACCAGTGATTTGGTTGCGTACGCCACTGTGAAAGCCTGCGAGGATCTGATGAAGAGATTGGATGCAGCGAAGAAGGACCTCGTTGAACCTACGTGGCAGGAAGTCGTGAAAAAGGCTTATGACAAAGGTAATTCGTTTGTTTATAGTATGGTTTGCCAATTAAGGAAGAAAGTCGCTGAAGCACAGTAACATAACCATTGCTTACACATGAACAGCTCTCAATACAAAATATACTTTGCTTTCTTTTCCAAAAGAAAATGAGTGTTTTTGAAAATCCCAAGAAAATGAGTTTGAGCAATGAAAGTACAATTCAAATATTATCGAAGCCTGTTGGCAGTTTGGACTTCCAATGTGACCAGATAATTACTAACATATTAGCTTACATCGCGATGGTTCAGTGTGAAAGGTCTCGCGTCTTACACACGACGCTGTAGGTTAACATCCGGGCAAGTACCAATGTGACTTTGTTTATTCATAATAGATATCGTTGATCCCTAGCATTAGTATGGGACAGCTCACACACCTACTTTTATTGGGGACATTGTTACTTAATATGTCTGAAACCCGCCTCGAGCTAGCGTAATGATAAATGCTCAAAAGTTATCCGTGTGATAAAAAGCCTTTGCCCTAAAGTGGGACAGTATTGGTATGGCGAAAAGCATCTTCCGTCCTGCAGGTTTCTAGGAAACAAAAATCTTAGTAACTATTTTATTCCGTTTACAAGGTATAAACCTCCAATCAACCTATATGACCTCCACAAACGACGGCCTAGTCGGCTACAGTGTATACGGCGTGTGCGCAGCAGAAGTGGAGCTAGACGTGTTGACTGGCAACCACGTAGTGAGGAGACTGGACTTGTTGGAGGATACAGGTGTCAGCATGAGCCCGGAGATCGATGTGGGACAGGTGGGTAGATTGATTTAGGTGTTCAAAGCAGACGCACCAATTTATTCGAACTTCGAAGACTGGATTGTATTTTTTTATGGCCTATTGCAGCAAGTGGCTTCAACGCTGCACCGTTCTACTGCCCTGTTTCAAGTGTGGGTAGCTTTTCGTAGATAGTATATTTTATGGGAACTTTTGAATTGTCAAGGAGACGATCTGTCAGTAAGATAAAGCTAGTCGCCACCATCTGATGATATTGATTACTGATGACTTGAACACTCAATTAATTAAAGAAACAACATCTTTCTTTCTAAAACAGTCTAAAGTAATTCCTATTTACTCTCAGATCGAAGGTGCGTTTGTCATGGGCCTTGGTCTCTGGACGTCAGAGAGGATCGTCTACGAACAGTCCACCGGGCGGTTACTGACAGACCGGACCTGGACCTACAAGCCGCCTGGCGCTAAGGACATACCTGTGGACTTCAGAATCATGTTTAAAAGAAATGCCACCAATCCTGCAGGAGTGCTGCGGTCCAAGGGTGAGAAAATTTAAGTTTTAGACTAGCTTGGTGACTTTGGGTTATAACGATTTATAATCAGTGGACATTTTAACCTACTTCTCAGTTTACTACAAACCCGTTTTTCCTATCCCGTTACCCGCCTAAGTGACCAAAACGGTATAATCCGACGAATATGTTCGTGTCTATTCCACCTGAGTCGTATTTACCCGAAATAAAGAACCTTTGTTTGTCAACTTTGATACCATCAGTTAAAACCATATTATAAGTTATAATGATATTTCAGCAACTGGCGAACCAGCTCTTACACTAGCTGTGGTGGTGACGCATGTACTACACGACGCCATCTTAGAAGCACGAGCTGAGTTTGGATACACAGACAAAGAATGGGTGTTTGTAGGTGAGTTACATTAACACCTAGTGCCTCGTTAGTCTGTTTGCAAGCGCTACTGTCGAGAGTGAGTGTCTGGGTTCGATTCCCGGGTCGGAGTAATAGATTATTCCATCAGGAATTCCAGTTCGTGGCTTTTCGCAGTGAGTTACTGGGTTTTTTCCATCTGGAATTTCTCAGGATCAACCCGAAGTCTGGAGTTGTGCCCGGTTAATGGCAATAAGCTCCCCCCTATTAGGTACAAAAGACTTAAACATAAGTGGTGAAATGTGGGTGTACTATGTGTACACATCTGCCTAACCCATCGGGAAAAACTGGCGTGATAAAGTGTAGGCAGTAGATAGTAGTAACTTTGCCTTTAGGCGACAAATCCGGTATTGATTGAAAAGAGCGATGACATTTAATTTTCTATCTATACATATAAAAATCAAACGCCGAGCGTTAGTCTCGCAAATATACAATAATGACTGGACAGATTTTAATTCAATTTTTTTAGGTGTTTGAGTGGATAGTTTATAGTTTCAATTGGGCCCGGTAGATAGCACTGCGATAGCGCAGGACATCACTGGGCAGGTCCATTAGTTCAAAATAAATAATCGTCCCATTGAAACCTGTATTAATCTATACTTATGTATCTTTTCAGAATCTCCTTACAATATAGAAAATATACTCAAAGCAATTTCGCCTAAAATAGAAAACTTCAAACTAACATAACTAGGAGAAAAAGGCGGTTACAGCGGCCATAGATCGAAGTTATTTAGCAGACAGTGAAGAGATTTGCAGGGACTTTGCATCATCATCATCTGCCTAGCCTTTTCCCAACCATGTTGGGGTCGGCTCCCAGTCTAACCGGATGCAGCTGAATACCAGTGTTTTACATAGAGCGACTGCCTGTCTGACCTCCACAACCCAGTTACTGGGCAACACGATACCCCTTGGTAAGACTGGTTGTCAGACTTTCGGGTTTCTGGCTACCCGTAACGACTGTCAAAGATCTACAAATGACAACCGGGACCAACGGCTTAACGTGCTTTTCGAGGCACGGAGGAGTCTCGATATGATACGAACGGTCACCCATCCACAGACTGACCTCGGCAAGCGTAGCTTAACCTTCGATCAACCCTTGCGGCTGTTTTTATTTAGTCACGAGCTCCTTCGCAGAGGACTTTGCAATGATAAAAAAATCCGAATGAAGGGTAATGAAATACCTATCTGCATAAGTGACGTTAGAGCTGTACCCTACTAGTACTGGGCCGCCAGGGCAGCGCAGCCAGTTCGCGCCATCAACAAAAAATACATACATATCTCTATGGTAGTACAGACGCCAGTACATCAACCTTTCCTAAACTATAAAATTTCCCAATTGAATATGAACCTTATGCTTTTTATTCAGTTTAAAAACTATCAAAGAAATTAAACACATTGGGGTAGCTTAAAGTGCTGGCTCTCAGTACAGTCAACCAACCGCACATGTGGTAACAACTTAACATTAGCAGCGCCTGGAAGTCGTTGTCGTAGTACACGTGTTACCAATATTGGGATGACTGTACCTCACCTGGCATCAACTAGATCACGTAGTCAATTGGCCTTTCTGTTGGCACCGCGCGTCTTGATTGCATCGTGGTATATAGGTGAGGTATTCCTCATCTTATACTAATAACTACCAGTGACGGATTAACCCTTAATCAAATTGAGCAATGGCCTAGGGCAGAAAAAGCACAAAAAAAACCGTCCTTATGGCATCACATCTCACTCGCACGTCACCAAAAAAAGTTACTAGGACTAATTTGAAAATTGCGCATCTTATGTTTTTAGGCGGTAAAGGTTTAAAGACCGATTCTAGTTGACATATGGATAGGGGGACCACAGGCGTGGATTGCTTAGGGCATCTAGTAGTCTTAATCCGTCACTGATAACTACCAAATCTCCAGTATACTGAATACGGGCCGATTTTTAAGACCACCAGTGTATTATTGACTCATCTATTAAACATTTAAAGGGCATATTATTCAATAAATAATAGCAATTTTTTTAACTGGTTTTATTTTTGATACCTTAAACCATTTTTAGGGTCGGTACAAAAATGGTCAGAAAGTAACCATTATGATGCAACTTCGTCTGTCTGTCCGTATGTGACAGCTGCTTATTTAAAAGGAAGTTCTTATGATGTTGACTTGAAATGTGTCTATCTTGTAAGCAATTCCTGCCCACTAAAGGCCTGCGCAGACGGGACTTTTCGGGGGGTTACGTTTTCGTCCATTAATGTAATTATGTAATTTATCCCTTATAAACTTTATTAAATAACGCATACAAAGGACTAAAAGTACCCCGAATAATCGAAGACGCCGATATCGGACTAGACAAAAGTACTGGGGATTCCCCGAAAGACCGGACTAGACAAAAGTACGGGGGAGTCCCCGAAAATAATTCAACAATGTGACTTTAACTTTACTTGAACTTTAGTCTGCGTTGAGTTTGAAAATATCTATTCATTAAAAAAAAAAAATAAAGGATTGGAATATTATGTAACACTAGAGAAATAAACGATGTCTATATAACTAACACAGTTTTTCTTTTAATTAGTTGAGCCAGAACGTCGCCAAAAGCCTTGCAGAGGCTCTTGAGTTATGAAATAAAACATAGTTTTCGGCGTATTGCAGTTTATTCTGACGAATCTTTACCAGCCTTTTGAACAGTCTTCCACTGTAAACATTCCATTTTAAACCGTATAACATTCACTTTACAAGTCAATATTCATATTAAGTATTGCTATACACATCGAGATTTTAATATTTTGGAAAACGGGTGCACTTACTAAAGATCCAACTTTACTGACATACAATATACAACTTCATTCCACCAGTTTAGAAATACCATTTCCAATTTTAACTCACCCACATATATTTACTAAGCACACATCGTTTTCAAGCACATTAAAAATCAGTTTTATATTTAAACATTATAATTCATTATATTGTACACTTAATACCGGCAGCTCTCGTTACGGTGAAGCTCATGTTCCCATTAGCACAAGGCTTTTCACTCCATGCCGGGCGGCAGAGGCTCCATGGGGTTGGGGGCGGGCACGGGCGCCGGCACGCCCACTGGCACGCCCATCGGCATTCCCACCGGCACACCCACGGGCATACCTACCGGCACGCCCACCGGCATACCCACCGGCACGCCTACCTGCACGCCCACCGGCAGGGGGTTCACGAATGGTTGGGGAATCTCCTGCTGTTAAAAACAAAAATCACGACATTAGTCATCAGACAAACGTTTTGAGCGCTCTTCGCTCTTCGATGACTGAGTTGCGCAGTAATCGATTTAAGTATAAATAGCACGAACTTGCCCTCACTAGTGCGTCCAGAGCTCAAGAATTGATAAATAAACTCCCGTTTTCCTCCATTCAATATAATATCACAATCGCTATTGTTAACATTTGGCAACGTTAATCTAATACATTTGTTTTTTTTTCATTGAATTGTTTACCGTAAACCAATTTTGGACCTGACGAATGATAGAGTTATTCACGTCGACAAGATTTTGTGACCATCGAAATATTTAAAAAATCAATTATGTGTCATCTGCAAATAACACCATCTTCGGTTGATTCTGAATTAATTAGGGCAAATCGTTAATGTAAACTGAAAATAAGAATGGACCCAATATTGAACCTTGAGGGACGCCTATTGTCATCTCACACCCCAATGAGTTTATGTCGGTAACCTGAACTTTAACTTGTCTGCCTTTCAGGTAAGATCTAATTTAGTCAAGAGCTGTATTCGTAATCTCATAGTGATACAGTTTCAGCAGAAGTGTCTCATGGTGAACGCAATCGAACGCCTTCGGAAGGTCGCAAAAGATTCCAATGGCATCTCGTGCTTCCTCCCAGGCGTTAAAAATGATCTTGATTAGAGTAAACCTGGCGTCAGTTGTACAACGCCCTTTGGTGAAATTGTACTGTTGTTCATGAAAGATGGATTTTTGAAAGTGACATAACATTTGATTGAGCATTAACTTTTCAAACACCTTGCTGAGAACTGGCAGAATAGACAGAGGCCTACAATTATTTGGTTCTTTGCTATCACCGGATTTGAACAATATGTTTCATGAGATACGGAAAGACTCCTTGGTCTCCTTGGTCTGCTAAGCTCTGTCATTGGTTTACACTTCAAACAAACTATACCATCCCCGAAATAGCCTGAATCACAATTTGTCTTCCTAGTTCAAGCAATGAATATAAATATCGAGGAATTTATAAATATCTGCTAATGTATAACGTGTCAAAGAATTTATTTCAAGACTAAGCATAGTTTAAATTTGAATGAAATGTTTTTTTTTACCTGTTAAATAAAATGACTATTAAAACAACTTATTGACAATTAGTTATCATGAAAAATTTCATAGAACCGAAGTATCTGTGTATTTTAGTATACACATATTTATTTAGCACATGGAAAATTTGCAGCTGAAACCACCTGAATAAAGAGAAAAATAATTGACTGTAAGCTAATTACAAGTCTTCACGTATAGTGACAGAAAATAATATAGAATGTGAGCAAAAGATAGCACAGCGTTAACACACATCAAAATTATACTAACAAACTAGATTAGATAGTTATCCAGCTAACATAAAGTCACGCCTTTTTCCCTTTGATGTAGTAACTAGAGAACACCACCTGCTTCGATCGTTACATACTCCTTTTGCTTCGTTAACGTTCATAAATCTAGTCATACACGCATAGTTAACGAGCAATCAAGCAGATATAGGTACCAACCTGACAGAAAGCAATGATATGGTGCGGCAAGGCGGCCCGCTGGTGCGGCGGCATGTGCGACACGTTGTCCTGCAGCGCGCGCTGCAGCCGCGGCGCGGCGCCCACGGCCGCCAGCGCGCGCGCCGGCAGGCCGGCCAGCAGCGTGCTGGACTGCGGCACCAGGCGCTCGCAGCACTTCACCCAGCCTTCCCACGCCACCTTGTTCAGCCACACCTGCTCATCAAGATACTCACCGTTATCATCTATTTAGCCTTTTCTTAACTACGAGTACTTCTAAATTACTGTAACCTAACGAAAAATTATTATACGTATAGGTTGGCTTCCAGTCTCACCGAATGCAACCAACATTTTACATGGAACGTCGCGTTATCTGACAACCACAACCAACTGGATAATATCTTTGGTAATACTGGTTGTCTGACTTTCAGATTTCTGGTTCTACGTAACGGCTGTCAAAGATATGTAAATGACAGCCGGGGTATCCATCGTAGTGCACTGTTGTATTTCGTCAGCTATGTTTAAGTCCCATTTAATATAACCATAACCTCTAAGTTCGTGTGGGTGTTTCTTCTCAGAGTAGCCTGTTAGCTAACAATGTTGGTTACCATACTCCCCCGAAACCGATTTTTATGAAATTTTCTATGCATATCGGGTAACTCTGAGAATCGGCCAACATCTATTTTCACACCCCTAAGTGATAATGCGGGTCCACCCCTAACATTTTTTTTTGTATTTTTTGTTTTATTTTATGGCTTAAAATATGTGGCATTAAAAATAACCGCAACTTTCACCCTTCTATCATCAATCCCTAATTTATAGCCATATATGGGAAAACAACGTTTGCCGGGTCAGCTAGTGTTATATAAGTTGTCATGAGAAGTACGAGTATAAACTATATTTTAAATAAAGTTTTACCGGTAACATCAACTGGCCAGAGATTCAGAATCTAGAATTGCTTCGACTATTACACGAGCTCTGGAAGGATGGGGTACTGCCAGAGCTAAGTTTTTGGGTTTTTGTGCCTAATGAGTTATTGGGCGTTCTGTTGTCGCAAAGAACAAGAAGGCAGACCTCGGCACATTATGTTGTATCATTAAAAATGTGTGTCTTTTATGTTGCGTATTAGTATAATTATTGCGTATTTTGCGTACGGAATGTGTGCCTTATGTCTTACCTCCTTTTCAATAAGAAGCTGCAAAATATTGAGTACGAGTGGCCCCAAGTTGGGGTACAACGTCAACGCTTGCAGCACTGACCGCATCATCAGCACTGGTATCTCCCGCTCTTCCGTCAACCTCTGCAGGACGGCTGATAAAACCTGTAGATAGAAAGGTATTAAATAAAATTTCCTTTACTCGTGTTTAGCTATAAACAAAGCAACATAAAAAAACGTAACTGTTGAAACGTAGATGTGTTGTTATTCTATTAATACATCAAGCGAAAACTTCTGATTCCTATTTGAGAATATTGCACGCACGGAGACTAGTCAAAGTTTATATGGAGGAGTTCTGAAATATAAAACGGTCCACTAGTAATAATAATAACGTTTATTCGTCTCTATAACATATTGCCTAATGTAGTTATATTACAAAGACCAGCATACATACCTATAAGTACAATTCTATCTAACCATTTGGGGGAAAAAAGGCGTTATGTGTTGTTTGTAGAAAGTATAAAGCCACGGTTTGACTATTGAGACGTTAGGATGACAATATTGGTATCCAATGGACACAATAAAAACTTTCCTACACAGGTAGTGTACTGATAACAAATATTAACTTTATGCAAGTGTGAATAAGGTGGATTTCAGCACTGCTGAAAACAACATAAAAATTGTTGAAGCTGTACCGCAAAGTAAACTTTATGTGTGGGTGTTAAAGTTTATTTTCCAAGGAAACATGGTTGTTTAGATTTTTAGAATATTATTTAAATTCCGACAAAAACATGCTTTGCCTGTTAATGGGAGCTTACTAATAAAATAAGTTAACTAGATATCACACAGTAAACATGTTTCAACGCTGTTACCTAAGTACTGCACATTCACACAAAATATACTTACGTCTTGTGTATAAGTTTGTTTCTCTGCAAAGCATAACGCGGTTGCCTTGATAATGTACTTGAGATCCGCTTTGCTCGGGTCTATGAGATGTAGCGCCACTAACAGCTCAGATGGTGTGACTGGAACAAATATGTCGGTTTTATTGAGTAACACAAGCAAAGTGATTGAAATTAAAAGCATTTAAATATGAGCTTTATTTCGTGCCACATAAAGCAAAACCTCGTGGCTCAATAAACACTCCCGCACGGGTCGATCGAAGGTTAAGCTATGGCTACCGAGGTCAGTCTGTGGATCGACCGTTCGGAGCATATCGAGACTCCTCCGTGCCTCGGCAATCACTTTAAGCTGTTGGTCCCGGTTATAATTTATAGATCTTTGACAGTCGTTACACGGTAGTCAAAAACCCGAAAGTCTGACAACCAGTCAAGGGGTATCGTTTTGCACAGTTATGGAGGTCAGATAGGCAGTCGCTCCATGTAAAATACTGGTATTTAGCTGCATCTGGTTAGAACGGAAGCCGACCCCAACATAACTAGGTAAAGGCTGGGTAGATGGATATGGCACACTCAGTCTATAGTGTTCCCATTGATGGGAATTACGAAACAGCCATCCATTCTCTCCTTATAAATTAGTTATTCCGCGGGCTGCCGATACGCTCACACTTTAAAGGCCCATCTTAATATAACCTTACGAGTATAATTTCGGGCTGCTACTACGCAGTCGCCTTAAGTTCTACTATGTGCTGATATTAACATTCCACGATTGATTATTGATCATACACGTCTGCTCAGCGCGATTTTGCTACTATGGCTGTGCTATTACAAAGTCGACATTTTGTGGAACTTTTGTGGTAGTACCACTACTTTCTCTAATGGTTAGTACAAAATACCAAATAAAAATCTTCTATAGTTAATATCCCATTTCCAATCTCGTACACCCAGTTTCTGGAAGAAAATTATCCCAAAATGTATATGGTAAATTGTCAAGCTAATGCGATTCGTTGAATTGAATTATTATCTAGTGTTACAACCACATCTCTTGACTTGCCTTTAATATTAAATACGTCGATAATTTCGTTCTAAGAACCGGTTGTTGTTACGACAGTCATTTAATGTACTACAAGAAAAATCTTCCAACTTTGCACCAAAGAGCTGTTAAACTAATATTTCTATAAAGAACCTAGTGCTTTGTGTTCCAAACATAATAAATAAAGCAACTACTTACAAATCATTATACTATACACTGAAATTAAAAAGGTAATCTTTAAAAAAATCGAATTAATTACTTATTACATTCTATCGTGGCTAAATAAATAAATAAATAAAAATAAAGTCTGTGTCTGTGTCTAAAGTTACGGGTAGTCAGAAACCTGAAAGTCTGACAACCAGTCTTACCAAGGGGTACTGTGTTGCCCAGTAACTGGGTTGTGGAGGTCAGATAGGCAGTCGCTCCATGTAAAATACTGGTATTCAGCTGCATCCGGTTAGACTGGTAGCCGACCCCAACATAGTTGGGAAAAGGCTAGGCGGACGATTTATACTTAAAACTTTATTTTTATAAAAGACAAGCACTTAGCCCGCGTCATCGTCCTCGTGGGTTTCGTAATCTTCCCTTCGAATTTTAACATACCCTTCACCCCATTTAAAGAGTAGTTTTGAAATGAAAATATAGCTTATTCTATTCGCTGATAGTGTAACTTTATATCGGTTTAGAATTGATTGAGTTTGTCCTTTGCAAACAATCAAACCTTTCCTCTTTATAATATCAGTTTAGACTAACTAAATCCCGGCAAGCTTCGTCAGCCTGTTTTTTTTTATTCAAGCAAAAGCTTGAAACTTCCGGTTCCCCTGGGACTTTCGGAATACAAAATATATATAAACACTTGAAGATAAATATGAAACGACCAGAGAATACTTCAAGGCAATCCATGAACAAATTTTCGAGTTTTGCGGCACACAAATATACGGAAGCTGTATTTTTATACATATAGAAGACTAGCTGTGCTCTGCAGTTTCACCCGCTCCTAAGGGTTGTAGGGTAATGTTAAATAGCCTATAACCTTCCCCAGGAATAGGGTTGTGTTCTAGGTAAAAATATATTAAGTCTATTTAGTCTGTCAGTAAAATTACCAAAAAATATTGGACACGTATTTTTTGCTTACTCAAATCAATGAAAAGTGACAATGATATAGCACATCAAAGTTCAGGAGAAAGGGCTTGTGACGTCACTGTTACGTTAAAAGTGTAGCACGGCGTGACGTCACTCGCAATTTCAACGCACTATATCGTCGTCATTTTTGGTTTACGCGACAAAAGATAAAAATACGTGTCTAGTATTTTTGAGTAATCCAACTTTCGGACAATCAGAATTTTTAAGGACACTAGCCTATTTGACTATCATACAATCAGACTGATAATAATAATTATTAATTACCTGGGGTGTTCTCCTCGTGTGGACTCTGTAGTCCCAGTAGCTTGTTGAATACTTCTTTCACAACCATTGGATTTAGTTTTATTAATTTTGGTAGAGCTGCCAGTATCTATAAAGAATTAAAAAAAATAGTACAGAATCTTATTCATAATAAGGATGTCTATGCGCTTACAATACTCCTATAATATTATCGGTCCAATGTATAAATTCAAAGCTAAGCGTTGTCTACTACTCGCAATGGATTTCCTCATTTCATCATAAATCATCATAAATCCGTCAGCAAGTAAGAGAGAATATCTGCCGTCAACAGCTGTCAGTCTGTCAATATTCCACAAATTAGATGACACTGACAGCTCATAAACTAAGCGCGTCCATTTCTTTGTGCAGTCAGTAGTTAATTTATGACATGATTTTTTTTTAATTTCCCGAAAATTAAAAAAAATATTCCGGAATATCCTACAAAATGGCGAAGGTGTTTCAGAAGCTATGTTGAAAAAAGATAACAGCTAGCATCAGACGTAGTGACGTCTAACCATTCAGTACAAAGGCTGTTCTAGGTGACAAGGATGGGAAAAAATCTTCAAAAGCGTATAACTTTTCAATTTACATGTACCAGTGTCCAGAACTAATCTACTGGTAAGTCCATGAGAGACTGGATATTTTATCGTGCACTATGAGTTAATTCGCAAGAGTTCTATTAAATGTAGTTAGTTATGTAAGGTAATTATAGTGAAACGTTATATTTGTGTTTGTGTATTTTTAGTTGATATCTACGCTGTCGCATTAGGTAAAGACCTGTTAAGATAGTTGTAAGGAGAGAGAAATAAAAAATACATTTTTCCACCGATTTTTTTAACTTCTAGACTGATCCAATTTTCTAGAAATCTTTTTAAAATAAAAAAACTTGTATATATGTATATGGGGGTTATATGACAGTAGTCAAATAACCTATTGTGACTACGATGTCTACTTACCTCTTTCTTCGATAGTCCGGTGAGCACAGGTATCAGGAAGCGAACGTCAGACACGCGCGTCGCATACAACTCGCGCACTTTTGATACCAACTCGGCCGATGGTGGCGCTGCAAACAATGACAGTTAAATGTACCATATCACTCCTTAAGTGCTGAAAGAGTTGTTCGATAAACAGAATAATATTTAAGTAACAGATCACTTTAAAAAGTCAAAGGATCCACTTCTTCGTTTGGGGAAAAATACAATTCTTTATATAATAATATTACTCTTTACTGTACGATTAGATAATAGATTCGACTTTAAAAAATAAAATAAATAAATAAATAAATAGAAACCATGAAAATGACACCCGACACAACGACAAGTTACTAAATTTCGTCGTCGCCATTTTGGATTTTGATATTGACCCCATAATTTTTATTAGCGACCCCAGAAACCTCTAAAAATGACACCCATGACGACGAGTTAGTAAATTTTGTAGACGCCATCTTGAATTTTGGGGTTAATATCAAAATCCAAAATGGCGAGTTAACGATTACGGAGTCAAAAAAGAGAAAAAATAGCAAATTTCGTCGACGCCATGTTGGATTTATAATTTGAGTCCATAATCGTTATTAGCGGCCCTGGAAACCAAGAAAAAGACAACCCATGACGAAAGGTTACTATTATGTCTCAATGGCTTCGGTCATCGGTCGGTCAGTCGGTCGGCCTGTCGGTCGCCAAGTCATGGAGAGAAGCAACGGAGTGTATAGATTACGCAAATACACACTAGGGAGTACAGAGCGGTGGCGTAAAGGGGGCGTGAGGCGGTGATTCCATGCGCTGGGAAAAAGAGTCAATAAAATAGAGTTGTACATACCTTTCTCAGTGAATATGTGCACAAACCGAGTGAGCAGCGTCTCGGCGCCGCGCGGGCACTCGTCCAGCAGCGCGGCGTAGGCCGGCGCCAGCGCGCGCGTGCGCCGCGCCGCCGCGCGCACCGGGCCCTCGCACGCGCGCAGCACCACGCGCTTGGCCTCCGCGCCCGCCGCGCCGTACACGCGCGCCACCTCGATTATTAGCTCTGCGACATTTGTCAAAGTAGTTAAGGTTCAGCTGCCATTATGATGATGACAGAAATAATAATAATAACTGCTTTATTATCAGGCAACCGAGGCCCATAGAAAAAATTAAATCTTAATATTAGGTCTTTACCTATGAAATTGCCGTTCTGCAGTACTGGCCATTTCAAATCAAAATATTTTTTGTTTGGCTAAGAATTCTAATTTCAAATTAATTTTATTTTAAAAACATGGATTTTTTTTTTCCAAAAGTAGTCATTTGTTTATTGATTAGTGTTACATTTTCATCGCATTTAAATCTTTTTCGTCATCATGGATACGTTAAAAATTCGAGTAATTATGGAATATGAGTACCGTCGTGGCAGCAACGCGGCACAAGCGGCACGCAACATCAACGACGTTTACGGAGCTAACACTACAAACCAACGCACTACCTGTTATTGGTTTGCTCGCTTCCGTTCTGGAAATTTCGACCTGAAAAATGAACCTCGCGGTCGTCCGAAGACTTTGGTCGACAATGACGAATTAAAGGCGATTGTGGAAGCTGATGATACACAATCTACGGCTGAATTAGCAGCAGCTTTCGACGTTAGCGTCAAAACCATATTGGTCCATTTGCGTCAAATTGGCAAGGTAAAAAAGCTTGACAAATGGGTGCCCCACGAACTCAATGATCGCCAGCGCGAAGTACGCGTCGAGACGTGCCTTGCACTGCTCAACAGACACACAAATGAAGGAATTTTGAACCGCATTGTTACCTGCGATGAAAAATGGATTCTGTTTGATAACCGCAAGCGCTCAGCAAGTTGGTTGGATCCTGGTTCAGCACCTAAACAATGCCCTAAACGAAAACTTACCCCAAGAAAAGTGATGGTCACTGTTTGGTGGTCTAGCGCCGGTGTGATTCAACACAGCTTCTTACCAAACGGGGTGAGCATTACTGCAGATGTGTACTGTGAAGAATTGAACACAATGATGGAGAAGCTGGCACATCTCCAACCAGCATTGGTCAATCGCTCGTCTCCGCTGCTCCTGCACGACAACGCGCGACCTCATACTGCACAGCAGACGGTCTCCAAGTTGCAAGAACTGGGGTTGGAAGCTCTCCGTCATCCGCCCTACTCACCAGACCTTGCGCCTACAGACTACTACTTTTTCCACAATTTGGATAACTTCTTGGCGGGAAAAAAATTCAATACCCGAGAGGCAGTACAAAATGCCTTTGAAGAATTTGTTGCCTCCCGTCCAGCTGATTTCTTTAAGAAGGGCATCAATAAACTGCCACTGCGTTGGCAAAGATGCATTGATTGCATGGGTGATTACTTCGATTAATACAAATAAAAAATACATGAAAAAAATTCATTTAAATTTTTTCATACAAAACGGCAATTTCATAGGTAAAGACCTATTATATATAAATTACGTGTCACGTTGTTGATCATCTATGGACTCCTAAACTACTGAACCGATTTTCGAAGTTCGCCGGGACAGCTAGTATAATAATAAATATTACACAAAATACAATTAAAATGAAATAGCTTCACTGACATGCAATCAATACTCAGCTCAAAGTACTCAAATCAGAAACATGAACATAATCTTGTTGGAGGGTCACACTAAGTAAATCTCTTGCGAAACTAATGGGTTAAGCGATATATACGTTGCTTACCTTCATTCTCGTACACAAGCGCCATCACGAGGCTGAGACAAATGTGGTACATTTCGTCTGTCCACGCGGCTCTGCCGCCTCTACCGTCGGTCAGCTCTGGCGGCAAGTGGTTCAGCGATATGAATCCGAGGAACAGCAGGGCATGCTTCTCGATCACCTTGCGGACCGAGTCCGTACTACGCTTGTAGATCTTTAGAGTTGATTTTAATGCCACTTCACGTATTTCCTCGACATCGTTCACTGGAAATTTGGAGATTGTGTTTAGTTTACGTTCCAATTTCAGGGCTTGAAGATTTGTGCAAATACCAAAAAAATACGAGGTGCATTCAATAAGAACCTAGCCTCATCGCCAGAGGGCGCTGTAGTTTCAAAAGAGTTTTACCACAGTGTAGCACATTCTTTTTTAATTCTTTTTTCAAATTTTCATTCCAATCCCTTCATTTGTTTTAATTTAACAACTTATGGAAGCGAACGTGTCGATCGGTTTTACAAAAATGGAAAAAGAGCAATATCGTTCGGTGATTCGATTCCTATTTTTGGAAGGGAAAACGCGCATCGAAATCAAAGAGCGCTTGGATGCTGTGTACGGTGACTCTTCTCCATCGATGGCCACCGTCAAGAATTGGTTCAACGAGTTTGCACGTGGCCGTACATGGGTTTTTGATGAACCAAGTCCAGGTGCACCGAAAACAGCTGCTACGGAGGAAAACATTAAAAAAAAACCATGATTTCGTATTGGCAGATCGCCGATTGAAGGTTTGGGAGCTAGCTGAGACTGTAGGCATTTCAGAAGAAACAGTGCATCATATTCTTCACGAGGAACTCGGCATGAGAAAGCTGTCGGCGCGATGGGTGCCGCGTTTACTCACACCGGAAAACAAGCGCAACCGTGAGACCAGATCGGAGACGTGTTTGGCGCTGTTTAAGCGGAATCCAGCGGAGTTTTTGCGTCGTTTTGTGACCGTCGATGAAACTTGGATCCACTGGTCCACCATGGATCCACCAGAGACCAAGGAGCAATCAAAACAATGGATCCAGACCGGGGAACGTGCTCCAAAGAAGGCGAAAACTGTAAAATCGTCTGGAAAAGTTATGGCCACCGTTTACTGGGATTCACAAGGTGTGATCTACATCGATTACCTCGAGAAGGGTAAAACAATTACAGGGCTTTACTATGCCGATTTATTGGGCCGATTCGACACCGAATAAAAGAAAAAACGACCCCATCTGGCGAAGAAAAAAGTGCTGTTTCACCACGACAACGCACCGGTTCACACGTCTGCCGTTGCCATGGCCAAATTGGTCGAATTACGCTACAAATTGCTGCCCCATCCAACGTATTCTCCAGATTTGGCCCCTTGCGACTTCTTTCTGTTTCCTAATCTGAAAAAATCACTCGCCGGGAATAGATATGGATCAAATGTCCTCATTTGATCCATATCTATTCCCGGCGAGTGGTCGCCACGGAGACCAAGATCACGGTGGCCTATTTTGCAGAGTTTGACAAAAACTATATTTCGGACGGGTTAAAAAAGTTGTAACATCGCTGGACTAAGTGTATCGAACTAAAAGGAGACTATGTTGAAAAATAATTTGCCACTTTTCCACAATTATCGTTTACTTTTTGTAGGCTAAGAATTTATTGAATGACCCTCGTATATAGATAAAGTATTGAGACGTGTACTTTTACTCATTGTTTTCACTTTAATTTTGAATTTCACGGACCTAAGATGTTTGTATGATCAAAGGGATTTGGAACAAGATTGAATCAGAATTTGCTTAGATAACTGTTAGTGCGGCAGTAAATCCGACAGATAACTATATAAATACTAGCTGACCCAGCAAACGTTGTTTTGCCATATAAAATGTTTGGGGTGGACCACCCTTATCATTAAGGGGTATGAAAAATAGATGTTGGCCAATTTTCAGACCTGCCCGATATGCACACAAAATTTCATAAGAATCGGTCAAGCCGTTTCGGAGGAGTATGGGAACGAACATTGTGACACGAGAATTTTATATAATACTAGCGGACCGAACAGACGTTGTCCTGCCCGTACAGCGCCACCTACCGGGTCCAATTGTGAATCTAAACCATCCATGGCGCCACCCAAACGCATACAAAAAAAAACATTCAAATCGGTCCAGCCGTTTAGGAGGAGTTCAGTCACATACACACGCACACAAGAAATATATATATTAAGAAGATGTAAAGAGAACACGTTCTACCCCATATTGCGCATACGGAGTAGTGTGGGATTCGGTACTTAATAAATGTGGAGAAAGAGGGGTGCAGAAAGCTAAAAAGATTGAATATCGACCACCGTTGGGGACCACTAAATCTGCGTAAATAAACAAAAAATACTCACAAATATGACACAGCAGTGACGTCACAAACTTGTGCGCACGCGGCGGTCGCATCACACACAGCTCTTCCAACAACTCAAGCGCTAACAACGCCACCTTGTCCTCAGTGACCAAATGCTTCAAATAATCTACCGCCTCATCCGTCACCACCGGACACTCTGAGTACACCTTCCTCAATAACATGTCTTTAGAACTTTCCATGGCAGCATCACCCCGCTCGCAAATCTGTGTGATCAACGCACACAACAGCTGATTGTAATTCTGATCATGTTTTTCATGAACCTTTGGCTGCAATGTGACCGGGTGACGGTTGAACCCTTGCATGAAGGCATACTCCTCATATAACCACGATAAAGCCAAATCGATCCTATTCGTAGGATCATCTAGTATGTAATTCAACACTAACTCCCTCAATTCTGGTGTATAACTCGAAGCGAATATTGTGATGAACTTGGCTCGAATGTGTGCCGCTCCACCAATCGCGGATTCTGTCTCCGCATTCAGTATTCTACCGACAGCTTGCGTTATCAACCTCTCCTTTATCTCCTTAGGTATAGGACGCGTAATCTCTTGCAGTTTCAGCAACTTAACTTTCTGTTTAAGCTTAGGAACTGTTGGTGTTTGCGGAGGTATAGGCTTCTCTTTCTCCTTTTGCTTCCTTTCTTCCTCTTTCAAATGGTCCTGTCTGGTTTCCTCCATAAGTTTTGATACTGCACTTTCTATCTGCCTTTCTGTTTTCGTCGACTCTTGTAACTTTGCTACGGCATTTTTGAGAGTCGCTTTTTCTTCATCATCTCTGAGTAGAGGTATTTTTGATGCTATTTCAGAAAGTGCAGAAGTTGGAGGTGCAGCAACAGGACCCACAAAAGGTTCCTGTTCAGGCTCCTCTTTGCTATTAATCAAAGCCAGAATCATTTTGGCTAGATTTTTCTTTTGTGCCTTAGTACCGGAGTTCGGGATAGGTTTGTAAGCGTTCACAAATGTGATGGGCATTTCGTTGGGTAGATAGTTCACAAGAGTGTGCGTCACGAGGTTGACTACGTTATCAACATTGTTTAGACCTTCGAATATAGAGTCTTCGGTCGGAATGACTGGTTGATTCAGTACAATGGAAGGAGAGCTCAATGTAGTAGGTGGAATATCCTCGTCAAAGAGGCTGAATTCACCTCTGCTGTTACTGTCACTACCCTGACTGTTACTATGAGGGGAGTCTATCCGAATCCTCTTAGCTGGCGCGTCCACATTCCTGATTTCCCCCAGTCTCTTATTCCTTTTCTCTTTAGGCAACAACTTATTCAACTCCTGCGTCGTCATTCCGATATCAATTAACAGTTGGGTCAACTGCGGCATCATATCGTTCGAAGACGGATGCTTTACAAGGTTTACAAGCAGCATTTTGAGTTGTTTCCGAACAGAATTGACTTGGGACTGCGAAAGCGTTGGTGGTAGCGTCGTGTGCAAGTCTGCTAATGCCTGTATGACTCGTGGCATGAACTTTGGCCTGAACTTGGCGAGGAGGCACAGTGTCGTCATACAAGCCATCAAGTTTACACTAGATATGTGTTGAGAGTTGTGGAACTTGACCAGCAACTGGAATATGGTCCTGAATGGTTAAGTAAGGAAAAAAATGTTTTACTCAATAATTATTTAAAGTGTGTCTGTCCTATTCTTCTACGTCATACGAAAGTACCTTTTAGAAGGGGCGACTAGAATCATTTATATATTTAATTTTAGTTGTAAATTTGAAGTTCTTAAGTGCCTTTAATTCGTGTGAGTAAGCGAGGTAGGTATACAATGGTTTATACCGATGAAAGGTAAAGACTTTCAGGTAGGGCTTAGGTTAATAAAAAAGTACAGAAAGTATGCCTTTACGAATTTCGATCTCCTTCAGTCTTTAATTACGACCACAGAGACGTTAAAATAGCTATACATAAGATATGTCGAGGCTTTTCACTTTTAAATTACTTTTAATTTTACTATTGTGCTTACGTACAGGTAGCGAGAGCTTTCTGCAAGAGCTTGTAGGATGGAAAGCAAAGTAGCATAATTTTGTTTCAATATGAAAGGTAGGTAAGGGTGCATCTGTAATTACTGGCACATACGACATTTCAGATTTGTCTACAAATGTATGACACTCTACGGTTATATTATGCTGGTAAACATTTACATAGTAGGATGAAGCACTTACTCAGATTCCTCTTCCAAAGCACGTCTGTTGATAAACGTCATGTTGGCAGGCAGAGTGTCCAGGTTGAACTCGTCTCCAGCTCCGTCGCTGGGCGTTTGCAGTAGAACCACTTCCTCTAAGAACTTGATGGAGTGTGTCCTGATGCCCTCATTGTCGCTGTCTATCATGTTTAAGACAACGAGCTGGGGAAAAAGAAGATTTGGTTTACATAGACTTTTTTGCATATAAATAGTCGCATAGTTTGTTGTAATGAAAGAAGTGAATTATATTTCCTTAAAAATTAGGTTGATGAGAACCTTCTTCTTCCAGTTAAAAGTTTTTTACACTTATAAAAAAAACGACAAAAATGAGGTATGAATATCGATTCCCGGGTCAAGCAATGTCTTATTGGGATTTTACATTAGGAATTTATCAGTATCAGCCTGGAGTCTAGATTTGTGCATGCTTAATGGCATAAGGTTATCCCCCTATGACAATAGGACGTAAATATAACTGGTAAAAAGTGGGTGTACTGTTGTACCTAAACCCTGTTCCCAACCCTTCAGGAATACAGGCGTGATGTTATGTGTTATGTATAAAAATATCTGAAAAAAAAGCTTTCTAAAAAGGTCCATGATCATAAACTGAACTCATGGTATCATATTGTGCATACCTACGTTCAAGGCATATAATCATTCTATTTTATTTTAAGTAGTGCTCCTTTAATAAGACTAGTTATTAACTTGGCATCAGCACTACAGAGCCATATAAATTCAAGCATTATTTTAACCAATGAAATGGCATTAAACCAGTTCTAAGTGAAAAAAGGTTTGAGTAAAGTACTGTACCACATACAAACCTAAAAATGAGCTAACATCAGATCTATAGTAATTAAAATTTAAATATATTATTAATTTAAGGTATGGTGAGTAGACAATGTTAAACATGAAAATGATTAAACTTAAAAAATACATAAATTAATTAAAAAAACGTCACTTTGGTATTCGCCTTGCAACCACAATAATAATATCAATAATAAAGTCAGGTAATTAAGAAAGTACTATCTTTGTTACGACAAAGATAGTACTTTCTTAATTACTTGACATCCTAGGTAAAATGATGAACCAAATAAGTCTATTTGGTTCATCAGTTAGATTACCGAAAAAAAATTGGACACATACTTCTACGTAAAAAGTGGAACACGGCGTGACGACACGCGAAACTTCAACGCACTATATCGTCATTTTTGGTTTAGGTGACAAAAGAAAAAATACGTGTCTAGTATTTTTAAGTAATCCAACTATTGGACTAAACAGAATTTTTAAGGGCAATACCCTATTACAAGAATTCAACAGACTGATTGCAAGCAAAACAAAACAAAAAATAATATCCTAAATCCCTGGATTCGAACTCAAACAACATGAAAAATTTACATTGATAAATTCCACATACCTTCAACTCTGATATGTTCTTCCACACAAACTGCACCTCGGAAGCTTCTGATGTACCCTGACATATCCACAAGAGAGTGTTACGGTACACAATGCTGGCAGCCTGGATGGCTCTCTTTTGGACAGCAATCACCGAATCACTGACCATCTGACGCAGTTGTCCAATGATCTTTGGTAAGTATTGCGGTCGGAGCTTACTGCAACAAACATGATTAAAATTAATTAAATCTATAGTTATAAATTCAAATTCTGATTGTGATTACAATATAATTCCAATTGGCAACACTGTACTGGCTCTGAGTCAGCAAAAAAACATATTTTTTTTTTAGGTAACCAACAAAGCACATGATTGACTAATATTTTGAAACGGCAAAAACTCTAACAAGGTATTGATTATATGTGAAGGTTTTTCGACTATTCTTTTCTAACTTAAGAATATTCTTACTTCTTCTTTTCTATCTTGATTACAACTAGTTTAGAAATTATCATAAGAATAATAGATTTTCTGTAGTTTCTGCCTACCCGCATGGGGAAAAGGCATTTATGTATATCATAAGCAAAATATTAGCATCAGTAAATTGTATAAAAATGAGTATTGATAAGACAAGGAGCTCCTGATTAGAAGAATCTTTCATTTTGTAACACAACCAGCCATTATCAATCTTCACATTTGAAACTTACCTCAATTCTTCGATAAAATGGATGACCAGCTTCTTCACATCTGTAGATTTGTCGTTGTAATAAGTCAGGATATTTTCCATATACTGTGGAAGCATTGAAGAACACTGGTGGAGCAAAAGTTCCACCGCTTTCCTGAGACAGTCGGTTCTTCGACCGCCGTCTAACAATACTGCTTCGTTTATCCATTGTACTACCTAAAAACCAAACAATTTACACATTTATACAGCACGACAGGAAGCCGGCATCAAACGACTGGTTTCAATACAATCGAAATTTGTTTTGCAAGGTTCGCGCGTTCTTCTACGAACCTGGTTTTGGGTAGTGGTAATATTTTGTTTACTGGATAAACTGGCCATTTTGTGTTTCAAGTATTTTATTTATACGTTAAAATAATAAATTATTCCAATCTCATTGTTTTTATCAATAAATAACGAAGCAAACAAGAACAATCATTGAATAGATACGATCACATCGCAACATTCGCAACGTTTTAGGTACTAAAAAATAGTATAATTAAAATGTTTCGTAGGAACGAGACGGACTGCGTATTTTGGAATGTGATAGAAAAAGAGAACGGATAAGATTTGTAGTTCTTGAAAGTTTTTAATTTGGTAGATTAATATTGTTTGACTTGACATTTCATTTGAGTGTTGCAATATATTCACAAACCTGCTTATTATTGCTATTATTATGTATTTATTATGTAAGTAATTTACTCTTCATAATTAATTATTAAACGGTACAGCTCAGACTGACTTTGACAAAAATATTTAACAAAAACCACAAACCATAAAAAGACTAAACAATTAAAAAGAAAACATTAATGACGTTACTCATTTTGTTTGCAGAAATATGGCCAGTTTCTACTGTAAATGAAAGTTCAGAGAGAGAGAGTTTGCTAACCTGCTGACAATTTCAAAATGTAAATATGCATGTAAGCCTGCAAGGAAAACAGACTTGTTCTCTGTATTATAAAAAAGAGCATCACCTTTAAACGAATGTATTCAACATAGTCTCATCATTTTGTTCTAGTGACAGTAGCGACATATCAAGTAAAAATTGGCAGTGTTTATCCCCACTTCGGAACACACTTGCAATCACAATTTGAGGGGTTTTCGTCAAATAACCCATTATTACATTGTTTGTAAATTTTTGTTTTGGCTTAACAACGTAATGCGATTAATATGGAATTGACAAAATAAAAGCCGTTACCATTGTAAATGTGTAATGTTATTAGGCTGGAGGTAAAATACAGTGTAATGGTAAACTGGACCAACCCAGAAATCAATAATAAATCTTTATAATATATTATATAATATAACGGAGGAGGTACCTCCGAAGTGTTTTTCAAAAGTGTGACATTAGCATTGGTGACGTAACCATTGTTGGTTTCATGACGCAGAATGACTAATGATTGGGTCTTCAAAAGAAAACTATACAAGACAGTATTAGGTAAGCTTCGTGTATTTTTATGCAACGCCTCAGAGTGGACTGTACTGTACTGTACGACTGTACAAATACTAATTTGGAAGTATGAGGAACAGGGTGTAAAGTTCCTCATCCACCACAGAAAAGGGAGGATCCTCCGACCAGACGGGTGTCGTGTCTGGTGGGCAACTGCCCGACGATTTTTTTTTTTTTTTTAGTTAGGGCCACTCGCAGTTCAGCACTATAAGGCTGTTTACTGCTTAACCGGTCGTGCCCGACGATTTTTTTTTTTTTTTTGGAATGGGCATCTCGCAGTTTATCCTTTAGGGATATTTACTGTTCAACCGAACTTTCCTGTGGGGGGCTTAATTAAAATTAAGGCCTCCAGCCAGGCATAAAAACTTATAAGCTAAGCGACTATCGCTAAGGGCACCCCCTGCGGGGTACGAACCTCGGCTTAGGACGTCGCTGAAGAGGACAGCAAGGGACAGGCTGGATCTGATTGTTCCATTATTTAGGGACATTTTAAACATTAATCGGCTCAGCTTCGCGGGCTGGCTCTAGCAAAGGGTCGGGAGGGGGGCATTGACGGGGTCGTCGCGACGGGCCTCGGCGGCGAGGACGGAATGTTCGTTTTTGTTTGCGAACAGTGCTGGTGGCCTTATCGCTCTCCTGGAGGAGAGTGATAGGATCATCTGGCTCTGTGAGTGTGTGTTTCGGTCTTCGAACTGTGCTTATTCGCGAGGGAGTGTATCGGACGGCCGATGACACTAAGGGGTTAGGATGAGCGGTAGAACAGTCCATGAAGCGCTGGGTGAGTCGCTTCATGAACTGTTTCACCGTAGGTATTTTGAGATCTACATGGAGAGTCTCATTTCGGACGTAGAAGGGGGCTCCCGTGACTCTGCGCAGGAATCGGTTCTGGACGGTCTGAAGCCTATGAATATGATACGGCTTGGCGTGAGCGAACACTGCGCAAGCGTATGTCATGATTGGTCGGATGACCGAGACGAAGAGCCGCAATTTGCAACTGAGTGACAACTTGCTTTTCTCGTTGGTCATACAATAAAGCCTGCCGGACGCGAAGACGGCGCGCGAACGCGCCGCCTTTATGTGTTCGGCGAACGAAAGTCTGTGATCGAGTATCACACCTAAGTATTTGGCTCGCTTATCCCAAGGGATAGGCTTGCCGTACAAGGCTAACGGACTAGGGCCCGACGATTGTTGTCGGGCTCGTTTATATATACTCAGTCGCGTGGATAACTTTAATATCGCGATGTAGGAAACGTCGATTTAGTTCGTATGTGGCGAGATAGATGTCGCTACACTAATTATCGAACATTTTTTTTTTAGATAAGGCCACTGGCAGTTCAGCACTAGACGGCTGTGTACTGGTTAACCGGACAATCCTGTGGTGACATTTTAAAATAAGACACATAAAATAAGTAATTATATTTGTAAGTACTTGGATACATTAAAATTCTATGATATTGGATGAGAAGTAAAATTGTTCATTAAAATCAGTTCTTAGACTAAAAATTCTAAGACGACAAATGATTTTACGTTTTTCTATCTGACTTAATGAACTGAATAATTTTCATTCTTATTTCCACCGATGTCAAAAAACTTTGATATGCTCCGTGACTAAAATTATACTAGCGGCACCCGTGGCACAAGTCGTTGAAAGATAGGAAGCAATCCAGCTATTTCTTAAAGCGTAAACACGCACAATTAAAAGGCCGTTTATTACAAAAATCTGTGTTTCGACATGAGATTTTAGACTTGCCGGCAAATAAACTTGTTGCGTACCCACTTGTGTACCCAGCATAATATCTATCCAATATCACGACCCAGAGGCATAGTGCTGCGCAATTTTTAAATTAACTATTTATACTCTTCGTTTAAAAAAAACACAAAAGTATTTTACATTGTTTTTATTATAAATAACTAAACTATTAATATACTTAATGCAACTTATAAACAGTTCATAGTTAAATTAGGCCATCAACGGTGCTTGATGACCTTGTGGCACAGGGACATAGGGCTGCAGCTCATAAACAGGAGGCTTTTCTCTCTCCTCCAATATTAAGTAGTAACTTCTGACCATAATCATGCAAACCAGAAGAGTAACTGAAAAATAAAGTTCAAATTATAACTTCCTTGAACTTCTTGGTCTCTGGCAGACTCTGACTATAAAAATAATCACCGCAGAGCCGGACAGAAGACAAAAGTCCATTTAAATTTAATGCATCTGAAATCAATACAAAAACACTGAATAATTCCAACAACAAGCTGTTGTGAAGAATTAATTTATTACATTTTTTAAACACTTGATTCTCTCTCAGTACATGCTCATTTAGAACTTTATTCGACTGGGACCTTTACATTTAGTAGCTAAATCAAAGACTGCCCTCAGATGGCACTGGCTAACCTGATTGAGGAGCCCCGTTTGAAACGCTAGAGGTATCCAGTCTACCTCTACAGTGTTTTGATTCTGCATCTTAACTCAGAACCAGATAAAATAATAGGATACTTACAAGACCACTTGAGAACAGGAAGTGTGGCTATGAATCCCATGAAGACGCATGTCACCACCACCAAAACAATGCTCAGAGCAAACAAGAACATAGTTGCTTTAAAGTAGAATCTTAAATAACTGGGCTTGCCCTGAAATAGAATAAACAGATTTTAATTGTAAGGCTAGGAACAGACATGCCACGCTTATCACTTGGGAAAGCCAATATTAATCTGGATTGGGATGTCACAATTCACGACTGTCAAATATATGTAATGTCAATTGTCACATGTGTAGATGTCAAAAGAATTACGTCATCCATCGTGGCGCTTAAATTCCAAATATCAATTACTTACTCGATTTACTTTTTTAAAGGCATATAGAGAGCTCAGAGTAACCATAGTCGAACATGACAGCTATTGACAGTTCAGGCCAGTTAGATTATGTACTTGTAATAAAATAATACACATTTAAATAACAAAACATGTGTGCTAAAGATAAGCCTAACAATCTAATCATTCATCTTTGTATTTTGTTACACATTTTTAACTTTAAATGTTGTACCTACAAATGTTTGTCATTACTTGTGTGTTATAATTTCTCTGAAATAACAATGAATTGGGCCCAATAGTTTCACGTATTCCAGCTATTGGCTCTGACTGTCGCTGAGTAATCATAGGCTACTTTACACTGCTCAGTAAACCTTATACACTAACAATAACCGACATCTTAATGAATGCCTTGATATGGCATTTTTGAACTTTTAACATTGTGCTAAGCGCAGAGGGTAAAAGTTCCATGAAAGCGTTTTTATTTACAGTGTGCACTGCGGGATGTGCATGCCTTTAATGTCAAGTGCTTTCGGATGTTCTAAGCTCACGATTACTGGGTAGGTATTAGAAGGTGATGCATTTGTTGCGTTTGGCTCGAACTAAGTGGGAAGAAAAAACCAAAGTCCGCAGAAGTAATTAGGTATATTTACTTTCGTACTTTCGATCGTTATGGTCGCTTAGTAGACGAAAGTGGACTGTTTTAACTTACAGCACTTCTTCTCGATATAAACTTTAACTACTTACTAATGCCAAATAGCTGACTCCTGCGTGCGCGCAATATTCTCTTGAAGGGATCACAAGTTTTCGCTTCACGTATTAATATACTAATATAGAAGAAATATATAAATCTATCAAAAAGGTCGGTACTTACAGTATGAGTTCCAATAACTAAAATGAGGCTGATGCCAAAACTGATCAGGAAAACCAGCAGGTAGTAGGCGAAGGAGAGGTACAAGCCCAGGGCTACTTTATATACTTCATCAGGAGGATGCTCGGGATGTGGTGTATGTGTACTATTCTTGACGAATTCCGACACTCTGAATATTGAATACGAAATCATACTGAGAGTCAAGCAGGACGCGATCTGAAAAAAAAGACATTTCATTGGAAATAAGGCTGAAGAGCGTAAAATTCACTAAAAATCAGATATGAGTTATTGAGATTGCTGAAAATTTGGCCAAAATAACATAACGCCTGTGTGTACGAAGGATTCGATAGAGATGTACCTCCATTACGTAGGCACACCCACATGTCGCCAGTTATGTGTAAGTCGCAAGTAATAGGGAGGTCTATCCTGATTCCGGGCTGATACTGAGTAATTCCAGATTCCAGTAAAAGTTTTGAGTATGAATGTGCAGGGTTACATGAGTAGAGGAAGACCAAAGAAAAGATGGATGGATTGTGTGAAAGAGGATATGGCAAGAAAAGAGGTGACCCATGAGATGACGGCAAAGAGATGTATGGAAGAAGAAAACATGCTGCGCCGACCCCAAATAAATTGGGATAAGGGCAGGAGGATGATGATGATGATGATTACTGAGTAATTCCAGATGGAAATACCCCACAACGATTTACCCGACCCGGGACTGTAACCTAGGATTTAATGATTGGCATTAGGGATTGCGACCACTAAACCAACGAGGCAAAAAATACTCCTAGTAATAAAAAAGTATAGTTTCGTGACAATTATTGCTAATTAAAAAAAATCAGGCGTTTAAGTCTAAGACCGAAGTAGGTCACTGGTTCCTTGAGCGAAATAATCACAGACCACCCCACCAGCATGGATTAGAGATAGCATTAGGTACTAATAATATTCCTGTATGCGTAAGTTTCAGCTGTCACAAGCATAAACTCCCTGAGACACATTTTTGTACGGTAAAGCGTTGACAATGCCATCAATAACAGCCGCCAAGGCGTTTCCATGTTCTGCGGTAATCATTATTTTACCTACATAAACCAAGATTAAAAGGAGGTACTTACTATGGAAATATATCCGATGATTAACACTCCAATCTTTAGTGGAATGCAATAACAGCATTTGTTATATCTTGGCAGTTCAATACCCATGGCTGTTTGTTTCACAAAATTTACCACAACAAATAAAAAACAAAACTATAAATCTACAACCATAGTCAGCGTGATTCTATTTTCAAATATCACTTAGTGGATTGATTAAACTAGTGCATTGAACAGAAAAAATGTTAAAGTCTGTTGCGCTTGTTTCTGATAATGACTAAGCCGAGTGTGTATCAGTTATCTGATATGGATACGAAAGGGCGACGTTGATAACAGGTGACCAATGAACCATTCGTAAAGAAACTATTTCGGTTGCCTATCAACCTCGTATATTTTTTGGGTGTGTTTTTAGGTTGTTGTGAAATAAACAGTTTATCTACGAATCATCGTGAGTGTGATCTAATTAAAAGTAGGTACTCAGGTGCCTAGGTACTTTTCTTGTCACTGTGACAATAAAGGTTGTTGTTTATTTACAGGACACTACGCCTTTAAAGCACGTTAATTAAGCCGTCGGACTGCTGTCAATCGGGATCTGTCAATTGTGACAGGCAGTCAGAAGGCCGAATGTCTGACAGCCAGTCTAGCCATGGTGTGTTACCCAGTAAAGATATAGGTAGGCAGTCGCTCCATGTGTAATACTGGGTTTCAGCTGCATCCGGCTAGTCTGGAAACTGACTCAACGCAACATAGTTGGGAAGACAGATATTAAAAAAAAAAAATTGGCTGGGATGCCACGCAACTGTAGCGCTTAAAGAATGTTTGTTGAGTCGAGGGGCGATGGTTTCTATGCTACCATCTGTAAGCGGTGTGCTTCGCTCCTCGGCAGAATGTCTGCTAACTCCCACAACATCATGAGTGCCTTGTGTGTATGATAAGTGGGGTTGTCCGATGCTGAACCAAAGTCAACGACATAGCTCAAAGAATTAGCAAGTTGAAGTGGCAGTGGGCTGGCCATATCTCGCGAAGAACCGACAACCGCTGGGGTAAACGTGCTCTTGAGTGGAGACCGCGACTCGGCAAACGTAGTGTAGGACGCCCTCTGACCAGGTGGGATGACGATCTGCGAAAGACTGCAGGCAGATGTTGGATGCGGCAAGCTGAAGACAGGGCGCTATGGCGCTCATTAAGAGAGGGCTATGTCCAGCAGTGGACTAGTATAGCCTGATGATAATGATACAATATTCTGTGACATGACACAGGCTTTTGATCATGTCCAACACGACATACTTAGTACAAAATTAGAAGCATATGGCATAAGAGGTAATGTGTTAAACCTCATTCAATCTTATTTGAGCAACAGAATACAATGTACAGAAATTTCGGCAGTAAATAAATGCAATAAACAGGAAATTACATATAAATCAAAAGAGCGTGTTGTCAAATTTGGCGTACCGCAAGGCACTGTCGTAGGTCCACTATTTTTTATAATATATATAAATGACCTACCCAAAAGTATCGACCACCTAATGACAGATTATGCCGACGACAGTACCATTACAATCGATTGCAAAAATAGAGACACTTACGAAACTGATATTAACAACTCCATAAAATCAATGGTAAAATGGCTGGAAAACAATAATCTGAAGATAAATCTTGTCAAAACTAATATTCTGCATTTTGCCCAAGGATCATCCATACCAAATGTAAATGTACATTATTGTAATACGAACATACAACAGAGTTGACGTAACCAAATTTCTTGGAGTAACTATAGTTATATATAGCAAACTGGATTGGAAAGCGCATACGGAACCATTAAGCAAAAATAAAATGTAATACCACATATTATGCGCTATATAAATTAGCCCCATCCTTAAACGCTAATACGCTGCTAATTGCTTATCATGGCTTAGTGTCCTCTAACTTAAGATACGGCGTATTTTTTTGGGGAAATTCAACGAATAAGAATGTGATTTTTAAAACGCAAAAGAGGTGTCTAAGGACTATGTTTGGACTCAAAGTAACAGAGAGTTGAAAACCATTTTTTACCAGGAATAAAATATTAACCCTACCATCGATGTACATTTTAGAAACCATAACATTTGTCAAATCGAACCCTCACTCCATTCCCCTTAGAGTCAGATAAAGTAGTGCGAAATAGATATAGATAAATAGATAATAGTAAACTTTTTATCCCGAGATCCAGGACAGCTCTTTTACGTAAAAGTATATTCTGTATGGCGCCAATTCTTTATAATAAGTTGTCTAAACATAGGAGGGGATATACAACAGGAAATTTAAGAAATAAATTAAAAATCTTTCTCTTAAGAGGGTGCATCCAAAAAGTTGGCAACGTCGTAAATAGCTGTCAAATATTTACCTGTTTCAATTAATTTGGAAATAATACTGTATGGAAATAAGAAATTTGGCTAACCAATTGACTAGAATATTAATAATGAATTGCAATTATAACATTGAATTTGATGTTGTACCCGTGTTAAGTGAAAAAAAGGCATTTGGAAAGTAACCAAATACTTTTTTACATCTAAAACTAACTATCGGTGTTACGATATTAATTATTGCAATTCATAATCAATATTCTAGTTCGCTAGTTAGCCACATTTTTTATTTCCATACAGAAATATTATCAAATTAATCAAAACAGCGAAATATTTGACATCTATTTGCGACGTTGCCAACTTTCAGAATAAACCCTCTTAAAGAAATCCTATTACAGCACTGAAGAATTTCTTTCTGATAATTTAGTCTGAGATTGTGAAATATGTAAATTAGTTGAAGCTTTAATTTGCTCATTTGTATTTTTAAACTATTACCTAATGATAAGCTTATGTCAATATTTTTGTCTTTGTTCTTTTTTTGAAAATAAAAATAATATTCGAAATTGTTAATTGATTATAATAATATGAATAATTGCTGTGTCAACAACATGTCAGCAACATCCTAACTTTTTATATTTGTACGCCGTTCAGGCAAAACATTACTGTGACATAATTTTATTAAACATCTTGCATGCCATTTGTATGTATACTCATGTTTTGAACAAATAAAAAATAAATATCTTTATCTTTTACTTGGTTTTACTAAATATTCTAAGAAATGAATGAACAATAAGTATACATCGATAGGGTTTGTTGTATATCCTTTGTTGCCCCCTCAGTCACTTGGACTAACTAATAACTAGCTGTTTTGTAGCCAATACACTTGCAAAAATCATGATGCTGATTTCGTGTACATCGTGGATCTTGATAATCTGGCATACCGATTACTTTCGGCGTATTGCGCGTCATTCTTGTTTCTTGGGGCATCCGCATATCTTGCGGAGTTCGAGTACCTGGCACCGTTCGTATGTCTTGTGGCGTTCGATTGCCCTGCAGCGTTCGTATGTCCTGTGGAGGTTGAGTAACTTGCGGCATTCGTGTATCTTGTGGCGTTCGATTACCTTGCAGCGTTCGTATATCTTGTGGCGTTCGAATACCTTGCGGCGTTCGATTACCTTTCGGCGTTCGATTACCTTGCGGCGTTCGATTACCTTGCGGCGTTCGATTACCTTGCGGCGTTAGATTACCTTGTGGCGTTCGATTACCTTGCAGCGTACGTATATCTTGTGACGTTCCAGTATCTTGCGGTTTTTGTGTATCTCGCGGCATTGGCATATCTCCTAGAGCTGCTGAATGCCGCAGTGATGGTGTATAACGCGGCGCTGGCGAATTTCGCAGGTATTGTGCCTCTGACATGTACTCTAAACATTCAAGGTCATCGCATTCTTCCTTCGCCGTATTTTCTAATTCCAGGTCCACGTAATAGCTATACACAACGATGAACAAGTAGAATTCCAGAACTGCAATATAAGAAAAAGTTTCAGTTGATAATCATTTTACAAATAAAAGGCATTATGAATAGAATTTTTGGCTTAGTGCTTAGCGCTTTGTGGCGAGCTAAGTGACATGTTCATAGAAACCATCGGAGAACGACCAGCGACTGTGGACAAAGGCTTCCCCTATGACTCCAAAGTTCCAGCACAGCACCCGTTATTCTGGTATATGAGGAAAGTTTGAGCCAATTTTTGGGAACACACCGTCGCTATGCCTATTCCCACGTTCATTGAAGGGTTGCATTGACCAAATAGTCATTTGTTTTATATTAGTAGAACTTAATAGAAGTCAAAGTTTACTCACTGATAATTATAAGGAACACCAGGTACCAAGCAATATAGAACGCATGATAGAAGTACAGTACTGTTAAGGTGGCTATTTCTATTATGAATGCCGAGAATCGACATATTAAAAATTGCTGCACACGGAATGAGGAGTCCTGAAAAAGAAGAGTACAGGTACAGGTAGTTGTCCCGGGCTTGGGTATTTGTGTATGTGAGTTTAAATGTTTGTGAACGCACCCACGATACAGGAGAAATACCTTGATTGGAGCGACGTTTTAACAAAATATTAAAAAATAGACTTGGTGGGACCACCCTGTGTGTTACTTATTTTATAATGATCAGTGAAAGCTGTTTTGCACGGATAATAATTATGTTAGTATGATGTGCCTTCATTTTGATAATCCTTTAGAGTCTCATCTTTTCAAATATCTAGATCACTTTATATTGACATAATTGTGGGCGCAAATAGCTTCGCTAAGAATGCGCGCGTGTAAAAATAAAGATTTCTGTCTGGGGCCTCTAATTTTACATTTACTTTAATTTTTATTTGTTGTTGTAGTGGCAATATGTTGTTGACGACACGATTGGCGCAGTGGTTGAGCCATCGGCTGCTGCGCCGCGTGTTGTGGGTTCGATCCCCGCACGGAACAAATATTTGTATGACCTACAGGTAGTTGTTCCGGGTCTGGCTGTTTGTGTATGTGAGTTTAAATGTTTGTAAACGCACCCACGATACAGGAGAAATTCCTAGTGTGGGGCAACGTTTTTTCTAAAAAAAAAAAAAAAAAAATAAAAAAAAAAAAAAAAATAGAAATAGGTTCATGAGATACAAGCTGCTGACATACACAGACCGACGGACAACGAAGGCTTAGTAATAAGGCCCCGTTGGCACTTGGAACCTATACCACTATGGAACCCTAAAAAATGGTTTAAGTAACTAATTAACAATAGGTACATACGTAGTAAAGTCCCACTGCAAGATAAAAAGCGAAAATAAACACAAAGCTTTCTGTGACTATCATGACGATGTAGCTCAGGAACACTTGGTAGAAGTTCTCATCCACAGGCCGCGAGGATATGTGCTTCGAATCCGGCTTGTACATCAGCATGACAGTCATCACGAAGAACGTGATGAAGAATAGGGATCGGAGCTGGAGGTAAGAAACTAAGTTATAGTGATAAATGAAAAATCTTATTTACTTCTGTGAGTAGATTTTCAAAAACACAAAGTATTAAGTAAACGTCATTAAATAAATAGGTTAAGACGATATTTTGAAGCTGACTCCTCTGAGATATAACATCGAAATAGTCTCAGTCTCTTTATGTAAAAAATGTATAGACCTACCATACATTTTTCTGGTTAGGTAGACCATATTACCAGTTACGGCCATACAAATTACTCTCTAAGATGGTCCTACACAGATTTGAGAGGACTTGTTCTGCAGTGCACACATTTGCTTGTAACCGAGATAGCTGGTTCAAACCTTGTCTCTCATGTACCCTTATTTGTGTGTCCAAATCGGGAAAGTACGAATGTGACTTTTTAATTCATATGTGCGTTCTAAGTTTATTTTAAACATCACTGACATCGGTGAAGAATAACATCGTGAAGCAACCTGAACTAAAATCGCCAATCCACATTGAGCAAGTGTGGTGATTGATGCTCGTGCCTTTTCTGTATAAGAAGAGACCTGTTTCCAGCTATGGGATAAAAACAGGCTCGTATTATGAGGTATCTAGTGAACACCCTGGGCCAGAGAAGAGGCAGTCCTTTAAACGGGAATCGCGTATCAATATGATGTATCTTAAGTATATTTCATAATTACCAAGATCCATGCCCAAATAGCAATGCATCCACATCTTAATGAATATAGCATCAAAAACGATGAGACTGTTGGTAAGTTAACAGGTACGTAGCACATGTATAATCTTAGAAAAAATCAAACGATTCACGCTATTGAAAATGTCAACAAACCCTACAGGCACTCAATCACATTGGCGTTTCAAGTCAAATGCTGTCAAATAATATGTTTTGTGATGGCTTTTTGACATAAGCCATAAATATTTCCCTGAGTTTTCAGGAATAAACATGTTTTTATTCTATTAGCCATAGGATAGACTTTAGCAGTGTATGGGACGCGACTAAGTGGTACCTAATTGACTACCACCCAGTTGCTGTCCGTTATGCACTGAGCTAGGGGCGCACTCGGTGCTGCTTCTTCGTATTGCTCGGTAAGCAAAACGTGGTCGATTGCAATTATTGCATCTTTGGGGAAGCAGGTCGACTATTCTACCTGTCCCCTTTTTGTACGCGCCTCGTGAGGCATTTGCAGTAAATAATAAACCGACTAGGGTTAACTAATATAAGAACACACGGTAAGGTTACGGTAACATTCTAATCTAAAAATTAATAGAATATAAAGTGAACTTATTTTAAACCGAACGCGTGTCTCGCAACGGGCGAAGAGTCCCTTCGTAATCCCTCTTTGTGTTGCCACTTGACAGCACGTTGATAGTTATATTAAACAAAACACCACGTATACTATATATACGGCGCCACACATCGAACAAGCAGACATGTCGTGTCGCGTGATGTTTCTTAAATATCTACGTCATCAGTCTCGATCTTTGTTAGAATGTTGATGTTAGAATCTCATTTCCTCTCTATCTGCACTACAAATTGTCATACACATTAGGAGTCCACTGCTACTTGAGTAAGCTCGCGGGAGAATGAGGCCGAGATAGAAGAAGTTCTCGGGCCAAAGTATGTAATATCTTGGCCTCCCATTACCGTCTCAAGCTACCCAGTAATTTGTTGTTTTCTGATTGTCGCTCAATGTAACATGTGATGTACACTTGCCGAGAGTTTTGGCTATATTCGATTCTTTATGCACGATCGTATTTTACAGTAAGTAGTAAGTACAGTTAAAGTACTGCACTGGCTACTAGACCAGATAGACATCTTGCGGACCAGTCTACATGGTGCCCAATTTGGCTTTAAGCCTGTTCTATCGACGGAAAATGCCATACCGTGACTTAAACAGACCGCCCAGTACTATGCTGATAGGAAGACTCTAGTCAATGCCTGCTTCCTCGACCTTTCGAAGGTTTTTGACGTGCCACGTTCTGTGGGAGAAGCTGCGAAAAGACACTGTCGTTGACTGTTGCAGCTTCATTGTTTGATTACTGGTGTCGAAACCGTACAAACTTTGTAAGACTGGAGCGCTGTCTGTCGAGTACAGGTTGGGGTGCGGGGTGAGGCAGGGCGAAATTACCTAGCACTTCAACCGTACCGATTTATCGAATGATTGTTGAGCTCAGCAACACAAACATAGACTGCCATATTGACGGAATTTGTGTTACTAATATGAGTTTTGGTGACGATATGGTATTGCTGATCCTGTCATTAGCGCTCTCAGGGGCTATCTTCTGTGAAGACTATCTATAGACTAGAATGCGTTTCAACTCCCACAGCGTCTTGAGTGCCTCGTGTGCTAAGTGGGGTTGTCCGACACTGTTTGCGTTTGCAATTGTATCCAGTGCCTGGATACAATTGCAAACGCAAACAGTGTCACACCCTCGCACATGTATTCGGTTAGTCGGTTACGTTTAGTTACTAACACTAAGTTAAGTTGTATGGGCTGTATGTCTGCAATAAAGATTTTATTGTTTTTACATTATTAAAACACTGGTATTCATATAAGATAGAATGCATATCCGGTTAGACTGGAAACTGACCACAACACATTTGGGAAAAGGGTAGGCAAATAATCATGACGCTTATGTTTCATAGATAAATTGTGTGAAAGAAAATGGTGACCATCACCACCAGTGAAGCAGTAACAATGCTTGATGATGGGCTATTTCTTTATATTTATCATTGTTCCATTTAGCACATGTTTACGTACGTAGGTTGCTTAACTTGGTTTTAGAGAATATTCTAAGAAATGAATGAACAATAAGTAGACATCGATGAGTTCCATCCTTTGTTTCCCCCTCAGTCAATTGGGATAACTAATAACTATCGATTTTGTAGCCAATACACTCGCAAACATCATGATGCTGATTTCGTGTACATCGTGGATCTTGATAATCTGGCATACCGCTTACTTTAGGCGTATTCCGCGTCATTCTTGTTTCTTGCGGCATTCGCATATATTGCGGCATTGATGTATCTTGTGGCGTTCGATTACCTTGCAGCGTTTGTGTATCTTGAGGCGTTCGATAACCTTGCAGCATTCGTGTATCTTGTGGCGATCGATTACTTTGCAGCGACCGTGTATCTTGTGGCGATCGATTACCTTGCAGCGTTCTTGTATCTTGTGGCGATCGATTACCTTGCAGCGTTCTTGTATCTGGTGGCGTTCGATTACCTTGCCGCGTACTTGTATCTGGTGGCGTTCGATTACCTTGCAGCGGTCGTCTATCTTGTGGCGATCGATTACCTTGCAGCGTTCTTGTATCTGGTGGCGTTCGATTACCTTGCAGCGTTCTTGTATCTGGTGGCGTTCGATTACCTTGCAGCGGTCGTCTATCTTGTGGCGATCGAATTCCTTGCAGCGTTCGTGTATCTTGTGGCGATCGATTACCTTGCAGCGTTCGTGTATCTTGGGGCGTTCGATTACCTTGCAGCGGTCGTCTATCTTGTGGCGATCGAATACCTTGCAGCGTTCGTGTATCTTGTGGCGATCGATTACCTTGCAGCGTTCGTGTATCTTGGGGCGTTCGATTACCTTGCAGCATTCGTGTATCTTGGGGCGTTCGATTACCTTGCAGCGTTCGTGTATCTTGTGGCGTTCGATTACCTTGCGGCGTTGGCATATCTCCTAGCGCTGATGTTTGCCGCTGTGGTGGTGTATAACGCGACGCTGGTATATCACGCAACTCAGGCGTATTTCGCAGGTATCGTGTCTCTGACATGTACTCTGAACATTCAGGGTCATCGCATTCTCTTTTCGCCGTATTTTCTAATCCCAGGTCCACGTAATAACTATACACAACGATGAACGAGTAGAATTCCAGAACTGCAATATTAGAATAAAGTTTTAGTCGAAAATCATTATACAAATAGAATTTTTGGGTTAGTGCTAAGCGCTTTATTGCAAGCTAAGTGACATGTTCTTAGAAACCATCTGAGAAGTACCAGTGGCAGTGGACATAGACTTCTCCTATGACTCCAATATTCCAGCACAGCACCCGTTATTCTGATATGGGTGCGGGAAAACGTTGAACCAATTATTGGGAACACACCGTCGCTATATTCCCACTTAAATTTAAGGGTGAACAAGTTGCGGGCGCGAACTGACTGATGGGCGAGGCTAAAAAGCACGTTGTTTCACCTTGCATTGTGTCTGACAGAGATAGCAGAGCGAGACGTCACACGTCTAGTTCACACGCACAAAAACCGAGCGACCGACTGATTGAACGACCCAACGACCGACCGACCGCCTGACCGACCAAGCGACCGACTAACCGACCGACCCATCAACCATTCAACAAAACAGACATTCAAGAAAACGGGAAACGTTGAGCCAATGATTGGGAACACACTTTCATTTAAGGGTTGCATTTACCAAACAGTCATTTGTTTTAAATAAGTATAGAAAAAGCAATTTACTCACTGATAATCATAAGGAACACCAGGTACCATCCAATATAGAACGCATGATGGAAATACAGTACTGTTAAGGTGGCTATTTCTATTATGAATGCCGAGAACCGACATATTAAAAATTGCTGCACACGGAATGAGGAGCCCTGAAACATAAATTACGGATCAGTATGCTTGGTTAAATTACCCTGTGTGTGACTTTATATCGACGGTACGGTTGGCGAAGTGGTTGAGCAATCGAATGCTGCGCCACGTGTCGTTGGTTCGATTCCGACACGGAACAAATATTTGAATGGCCTACTGATAGTTCTTCCGGGTTTGGCTGTTCGTGTATGTGACTTTAAGTGTTTGTAAACGCACCCAAAACACAGGAGAAAATCCTAGTGAGGGGCAACGTCATGCGTCATGTTTAATTCGGTCGAGTCATGCGCAATGATACATTACGCGGTTGGGTTACATGACGCGCAATGCAACAATCGCATTACTTACACTAGTCTTCTAGTCAGAGGCTTAATATGTGTAGGAAGCAAAATTATAAAACCGTTTCAACTACTCCAGGTCTGCCCCAAAATACCGTAGCGCTTTACTTATTTGTTGGGAATCGGGTCTTTATCAACTCAATTAGCGCATTTATTTTATTAAAATAACTAGCTGTGCTCTTAGGTTTTACCCGTTCCTAAGGGCAGTGTGATATTAAATAGCCTATTTATAACCTTCCTGAAGACTTGAGCCATCCAATGCAAGAAGAGTATTTCATATCAGTCTGGAAGTTCAAACGCATATTACCACATATACCGCGCAAAGTGTATTTGTAGATCTTTGACAGTCGTTAACAAGGGGTATCGTGTCACCCAGTAACTGGGTTGTGGAGGTCAGATAGGCAGTCGCTCCATGTAAAATACTGGTATTCAGCTGCATCCGGTTAGACTTAAAGCCGACCTGAAAGTCGGGAAAAGACTAGGCAGATGAAGTGATTGGTAGTTCAAACGTGTTCGCGTTGAAACAAAAGAAAATTGGAAAATCCAAAAGTGCCTCATAATCTCATATTTCACTTCTTCATATTTTTTTAGTTTTTCATTAATGTGTTGTTAAATTAAACGACAACGAATTACCCAGAGATTTTCAATAGCAAACAGCGCGCTGCGATTATGAAGCTTTTAAAAAGAAATACTTCGATACATTAATTTTTACGGTCGTGAGAGTGCCAGATCCATACGGACAGACATCCGGACGTCCTCGAACATTTTTGTATTTTTTTTTTCTATTTTAATCAAATTAATTGTTTTTTTTTTAATATCAAATATGTTTAAACGAATATTTTTTCTTGATATATGTATGATAATATTATCCTACAAGTGCATTGTGAGGAAAATACAGTAATTTTTTGTTTAGAAAAGACCTTGACTTTCATATATCGGGAGTAGAGAATCACCTCAACGCTTCGCTTATGAGGCGTGAAATTGGTTGTCTGTAAAGTTGGTTTACGGACGATGGTTTAACGTGACCACGTCATTTTCACTTCACTTTATAAACAGTCGGCGAAACAGTTCACTTGTAGATATAATATGTGCTACCGCGGTCTTTCTTCTACTCAGACGCATAGGCCAATCGAGTGGAAGAGAGATAGATGCGGCGCAAGCGTACAATGAGCGTAACGGGACAATGCGTCATCCTTTTTCGTGCATGCAGCCGGCGTTGATCAATTTATTACACGTTGTCACGTCAAAACACAAACAAACTGTTTATCTGTATTGTATTAATATATAGATTACCGCGTGGCGAAATAAAACTGATAACGTCTACGATATGTCTTTGTTACTATGCGCATAAAACAAGGCATTATTAAATAAATTGGTTCATGGTCGACATATATAAGTATAACGCTTCTTTACCACTATTTAAACAACATATAATATAAGAAAAACTGGCCACGTGCGAGTCGGTCTCACACACGGAGAATCCCGTACCATCGCGTACAGGATACGAGTTGCAGTAATGGTTAAGGTCGAGTTAATAACGTTAAAATACGTCTCTTGTATGAGGGCCCTTTAATTTTAAATTGAATTTAATTATTTGTTGTAAGAGCGTCAACAGAAATACACACTCTGTGAAAATTTCAACTGTCTACCTATAACGGTTCATGAGCAAAAGCTCGCTGACAGACACAGACCGACATACACAGACCGACGGACAGCGGAGGCTTAGTAATAAGACCCCGTTGGCACTTGGGTACGGACCCCTAAAAATAGTTTAAGTAACTAATTAACAATACATACGTAGTAAAGTCCCACTGCAAGATAAAAAGCGAAAATGAAAACAAAGCTTTCTGTGACAATCATGACGATGTAGCTCAGGAACACTTGGTAGAAGTTCTCATCTACGGGCCGCGAGGATATGTGCTTCGAATCCGGATTGTACATCATTATGACAGTCACCACGAAGAACGTGATGAAGAATAGAGATCGGAGCTGGAGGTAGGAAACTAAGTTATAGTGTAGGTGCCCAGTGATTAATAATGAATGATATTTTGCATGCATACATACATAAAGTCACGCCTGATTCCCATGAGGGTAGTGATAAACTACAAAGCGCCATGCACCGGCTACGATTCTTACATATTGCGCAAAACCAAACTGACGCCATCACGCCGTCATTCGCAAGAAAACCGCGGCGGAAATCCTATGTCCTTCCCAGGGTCTGGATATAAGTATAAAATTGCCACGTGGATGGAAATGATGGTATTAATTTCCGTAAATAGGTATCAAAAACTTTTACACATCATGAAATCAATTTAATAAATTTAAAACATCAGAATGGTCAGGTGCGTAGTCCTCGCAACCAGCGTGCGTGTATGACCAGATGTATGAATATAAACGAAGCTATTGGAGTATGTGAGGACCGTGGCCCACCTGCTCCTGCACCTGCTGCGTTCTGTGGTTTCTGCCCGTCTCCGTGGGAAATAAATAAATAAATAATGCTGGATAATCCACACAGCATCATCTAGCCCCAAGCTAAGCAGAGCTTGTGTTATGGGTACTAGATGACTGATATACTTAATACAATACATTACATATATGTATATATATTTTTATTATACATAGGAAATACCCAGAACACCCGGAACAAATATTTGTAGATCGTACAAACATTTGTCCCAAGGCGGGAATCGAACCCGCAACCTCTTGCGTCGCTGGCGGACCTTCGCCCGCCGCGCCACAACAGTCGTCAAAAAGGCGTGAGTTTATATATGTATGTAAAATAAAATTAGACTAGGTAATTCTTGTATCTTCTCTGTGTAAGAAGAGGCTTGCTCTGTATAAGAAGAGGCTTGCTCTGTATTATAAGAGGCTTTCTCTGTGTTATAAGAGGCTTTCTTTGTATAAGAAGAGGCTGGCTCTGTGTAAGAAAAGGCTTGCTCTGTATAAGAAGAGGCTTGCTCTGTATAAGAGGGACAATAACAGGCTGGTTTATTAGGTATCTAGTGGACACCCCGCGTCAGAGAAAAGGCAGTCTTTTGAACGGGATTCGCCTATCAACATGATCTATCTTAAGTATTTCATAATTACCAAAATCCATGCCCAAATAACAGTACATCCACATTTTAATGAATATAGCATCATAAACGATGTGACTGTTGGTAAGTTAACAGGTATGTGGCACATTCTTAATCTTAGAAATAAAATCAAATTCAACTTCAACTCTTCATTAATGGGTTTGTGGAAAAGATAAAATCAAACAATACACGCTTTCGGAAATGTCAACAAGCCTAACTGACATCCCAATCACTCAATATTGACGTTTCAAGTCAAGTTCTGTCAAATTTTATACTTTTGATGGCTTTATGACACAATTTTTTGTCAATATCCATAAATATTTCCCTTAGTTTTAAGGCAAAAGCATGTTCTTTGAATTACTAAAGGATGGAAATTGAAACAGTTTATTGGCTTTGGCACACTGATGTAACCTTTGTGGCGAATCACTGTTTATCTATGGTTCCCACCAGTAGAAATTAACTGGCAACGCCATAGAATAGAATCGAACTTTATTTCATTTAAAAACCCATGATTTATAAACAACTTGCACTTATTTTGTAAAATAATAATTTGAATGAACACTGGCATCCAAGGTAAGAATTAACTTGTGTTATGGGTGCCAGGGCTTCCAGATTTTTGAATTAATATTTATGAACGTAACAAAGTATGGTTAATAACTGTTTTAAACAAAGGGGAGCCTTGAGGACTAGAGGTGTGTGTGTTTTATGTATGTATAGGGTGAGTATTATTCGTGAGTATATGAGAGAGTAGTGTGAGGGGTAAGTGTATATGTGTGTGGGGTGTGTTAGTGTGTGTATTATTAATTTAATAAAATTTTCAGATTCAAAATAGGTTTCCGTAATGGGCCATTCAGATGCTTTCTTGTTGCATACTGATCTGGGTACCATGTTAATTAGATAGAGAGTTTGAGAGAGATTTGTGGCGTCACGTGCAATTTTTTGTTTTGGGACAAGCCCGCCACCCTATTCCCGCACCACGGCAACTACTGAAAACCAGAATCAATAGTGGCGACCACCAGAAAAGCGTCCAGACAATGAATGCCGCTGAGTACCGGAGCAACGATACAACTGTCTTGGATCTCGCAACGAAATTAATCAGAAAAGAACAGCGGAGGAGTTAGAAAAATACATGATTTCCACTTCCCTTCATATCAAGTAAGAGACAGAACAGAGCTAGGCCAATAGGCACAAAGGGACGTTTACACATAGGTTAGGCCCAGTTGCCTAGGAACACGGTTTAAAATTATCACTGATATTAATGACAACCTGCTGCCCCAAAGATTTTTGGGGAAGGACTCTGGACGTTAGTGTTAACAGTACAACTTAGTCTGTGGTTAATAGCTCTCGATTAGCTCTAGGGATTATAGTTTGAATATTGTTAACCTCCCGCTCTCCTTCAATAAAGCGTGTTAAATGTCGGTCCTTACAATCACATTTTCTTTCAATCGATTTTTAAAAGTAATCTTTCTATACTAATACAATTAAGCTTATCTCGGATAGTTAAAGTCGTATTCGAACAATTCTATCTACATTCGAAAACACCTGCTTGTGGAAGGTTATAGGCTGTTTGATGCTTACACAAAAAGTTGCATCTACACTCGCGTCGGTCTAAATAACCGATTGGCGCCAAATGCTACAACAAGTGCGGCTTCGCACGAACGCACGTCGTGCACTAAAATGAAGTTAGCAACAAATCGGGTAGCTAGCAAGGAACTCGATTTCTTAGGATTCTCGTTCATAAAAAAAATACGAAAGTGCGTTTCGTCGGTTTCACAGACCAACGCGCGAGTATTGAAAATTGAACATCACGCTACGACCCTAACGAGCGGGTAAAACCGCGGGGCACAGCAGTATTATAAAATGTAAACACATAAAATATACTGCTAATTGGAATTTGGGAATACAATCAGTTACTGGAAGTATGGATAGTCATTAGTGGCATTTGGCTTGTGTTATCGTTTCGCCCCCGCTTGGGATCTTCTAGTAGTTTGGAATAGTTCCGAGTCACAAGTGATAAATACTGGAAGCACTGACTCATTTCCGGGTGACTGTTTCACTGCATACCAATCCTCATTCCTCAATGAGCACAATGGCTGAGCGATACGCTTCTATACTTCAATTCGTGGGTTTGAATCCTTCAGCTTCATTTTATACAATTCTCCCTTCTTCAAAAGTGTCAATACCTAGTCTCCGGGTGAAATGGCTGTGTTACATCCGGATGGACAGACGGTCGGACAGACAGACGCCACTCAGGCCGACATTATAAGGGTATTTTTTTACAGACTACAAATCTTACCAAGGGGTATCGTGTTGCCCAGTAACTGGGTTGTGGAGGTCAGACAGGTAATCGCTCCATATAAAATACTCCAACTAAAATAAATCCAGTTAGACTGGAAGCCGAATACACAAGGTGCAATAGAGAAGTAGTTAGTTCTAAAGTGACCACTACATCGATATACCTAGCGGTAACTTTTAATACAGAAGTGCCTACTCATATATATCGTTCTGTCACATGATTCATTGCACGAGAGTTGCATCATTATTGTACCCTAATTTGGTTGTCTGTTGTATGTTTAGACCAGTCGCTCTCTGAGCTCGGTCTGTAATACCTGTGTACTATTCCAATGTTCAATATAATATATTCATAATATCGTTTAGGATACAACCAGAGTTTCAATCAGTTTTCCCAATGACTCTACTACACAACACACCAGACTCAGCACACACAGCCAGTTCCGGTCTTTTATCCCAAAAATTATGTGTTTTTCCATATTGACCGCCAATTGTGCCAAAGACAAAAATATGAAAAAAAAGAAAATTGAACTCAACTCAATGTTATGAAGAACTAATTCTAGAGACGACGGTACGCTTGGCGCAGTGGCTGAGCGATCGGATGCTGCGCTGTGTTGGGTTCGATTCCCGCTCGGAACAAATATTTGTATGGTCTACAGGTAGTTGTTCCGGGTCTGGCTGTTTGTGTATGTGAGTTTAAATGTTTGTAAACGCCCACTCACGATACAGGAGAAATTCCTAGTATGGGGCATAATTAAAAAAAAAAGTCAACTGGATTTTCTTATATTATTATATTTACATATAAGGGACTAGACTGCCTCGTTGATCTAGTGGGTGTCAGCGTCACTGCTCAGCCTGACATCCTGGCTTCGATTCCTAGGTCGAACAAAGTGTTATTAGGTTTTGCAATCTGGAATGGCTTAATAGCAGTCTGGATCCGTGCCCGGTTGATTTCAATAGGCTCGCCCCCTTTAAATGGGACTTAAACAAAACTGGCGAAATGTGGGTGTACCTTCTATAGGTACATTTCTGCCTAAACCTTTGAGAAAGTCAGGCGTGGTTATATAAATAGTTTTGTTATTTACACTTACCTATTCTTTGATTGAAAACATGTTTATGAAGAGTTGATTTTATGTAACATTGGTAAAACAACAAAAATACCAAAAAACGGCGTAAATATTATGATGGTGGTTCGTAGAAAAATAATACGGTACAAATAAACATTATTTTCAAAATAATCACCAGGGAAGTCTGAATCGGTTTCCCAGAACGGAACTAGATATAACAAACGATATAAATAAAAGATTTCAAGTACATTGAATCTTTATTACTACCTATAAAAATTTGAATTACCCTGTTCCAATATATAAACAGCGATGTATTACAATAATTTCCTAGCGCTCAATTAAAAAAACAAATGACGGGTTTAACACGATTCCCCATGAGGTCAAATTGTTATCACTACTATCAGCGTAAAGTTTGTAAATAGTATAATTAACCACAATTTAAATACGTCCTTATTTCGTTGGTGTAGAGTTGAAATTATTTTTGGGCTTAGTGTCGGAGTTTCCGTCATTATGCAGTTTAGCGGTTGATCAGATTCAGAACAGGGTATGTGGCATTCAATGTAATATTGTATGTACATACAATGTTTTGCAGTTGTGAAGGTGGGCGTAACCGTAAGTAGATAGAAATCATCATCATCTGCCTAACCTTATACCAACTTTGTTTGGGGTCGGCTTCCAGTCTAACCGGATGCAGCTGAATACCAGTATTTTACATGGAGGGACTGCCTATCTGACCACCACAATACAGTAACTGGGCAATACGATACCCCTTGGTAAGACTAGTTGTCAGACTATCACGCACTACTCGTAACGACTGTCAAAGATTTACAAATGACAGCCGGGATCAGTGGTTTAACGTGCTTTCCGAGGTACGGAGGAGTCTAGTCAAGAACTCAGATAGATAGGTACCTATATCATGAATTTCCTAGACAGTAGGTATATGAAAACCTCCCGGAATTGCTCAGGCATTTGCTGCACAACAAACACTCTATGACACTCAACACATAATAATTAATTATGACGATACGGTTGGCGCAGGGGCTGAGCGATTGTCTGCTGTGCTGCGTGTCGCGGGTTCGATCCCCGCACGGAACAAATGTTTGTTTGGGTTCCAGGTAGTTGTTCCGGGTCTGGCAGTTTGTGTAAGTGAGTTTAAATGTTTGTAAACGCACCCACGATACGGGCGAAATATCTAGTGTACCTACATACAAAACAACATAAAAAATAAGGAAAATCCCTCTCCACATACAGAGAAACCACGAGCTTACTACGAAATTACTCACCACGCTTGCTCAAGCTAGGTTGACGATTTTAGACTTATATTTATTATAAGTCCAGGTTTCCTCACGAGGTTTTCCTTCAACGATGTCAGTGATTTCCAAGATAAACTTAAAGAGTACTTATGAATTGAAAACGTCACATTGGTACTTGCCCAGATTTGAACTGAATTCAACACATCAATAATACAATTAACTAGCAGCCACCCGTGACTTCGCCTAGGCATGTATTTTCACAAATAATACGGCGATGGATATTTGAAGCTAGATTTCTTCTAGTTTCATCAAAATCCATTAAGGAGATTTTTTGTGAAAGAGCAACCAACATACACACGCACATACCGACAAACTGTTGCATTTAGAATATGATATGATGTTTAGGTGCAATGCAAATTCATCGTAGATATTCATTAGAGACTTGTGTAATTATTTTTCAGCTTATTTTAACATTGCGATCTGGCTGTTTGCTTTTACATTTACCTGAAGGCGTGTTGTGTTACTTTTGTGAAAGGACAATCGCTCTACGGCAGTAATTTTTAGCCTGAAAATATACAGAAGGAATGTTTCAACCAAACGTGCAGACCTAATTACTTATCTACTTATGATTGTGGCATTTTTCAATCTAGGGTGGTCTTTGCAAGTAAGTACCGACCGATTGTTTCTTCACCTTTTATTAATTTACCTACATTGTTATTTTTAAAACACTAACAACAATTCTGGGTGTGACCCATGATTATTTAAACAATTTTTATTAGAGGCCAACCCCGAAATATCGGAAACACAAAACAGCTATTTCATACATTTTCACCTTGTAAAATTGAACGAAGAAGCTGATATTTTCTTTCTTAGCGAAACCAATTTTTGCAAAAAGTAAAATTCCTCTGTAATTTTCGCGTAAAAATGCACGAACGATTTTTTTTCAGTCGTTCTAAACATGTCACATACATCGTTATGAAGTGTAACAGCAGCTCAGATGTCCGGCACTGTAGGCAGACATCTCCATTAGATAAATACGCTGACAAATAGCTTGATTCACCAGTCCTGGTAATATCCCGGACCGACGCGCGCGTGTCTCTCAACACACAAAAGCGATCTCCCGTTTCGTTTTGACAATCCGTTGTTTTGTTTTAAAACTTCCAAACATGTATTGCGACTGGCCTACACTTGGGAGGTGTTGCTTCTGCATGCCCTTAAGGAGGGGTGTCCTCACATTTGGCTACATAAATCTTGTAAGTATACCTGTTTCCGTATTAGCGACGTAATATTTTACGGACGCGGCTAATCGTGTTAACTTTCGGACAGTTTCTGACGCCTACAGTGGCGGTCGAATTAAACGTCTCTTAAAGACTAAATCGAGTCTCTTTTGAAGTTAATTGCGACATCTCTTCATGTTGTGTTGTTCAGTGCTTTATTTTGTAGTTACCATAGTTTTTTGGAATGACTTTCCTTTTCACATGATATCCTACTGGCACTTGGCGTTTCAGAGGTAGACTGAAAACAGTGTTAGATTCTGACCTTAATTACACTTTTGTTATAGAACGTTACAGCCATACAAAGTGCAGTGCAGTTATATTTGTGATATGTGTGTTTGTGTAATCATAAGCGTGTCTCTACGTTAAGTATATTATTGCACTACCTCGTGATTTTCATTTAAACTCTCGAACGTTGTTAATGTATTGTCTTTGTGCCTGTTATTTTATACTTCCATGTTATTTAATATACAGGTTTATAGTGATATGAACTTTATTTCAACTGGGTGTCCCATAAAAACTCTTAGGTTTTTTAAATTGTGATTTATAATTACGTACCTAATGTAAGGGGTTTACATTAGGTACGCAATTATAAATCACAATTTAAATCAAAATTAGGTACATAATTTTTGTATCGGAATTAGTTTTACGGATTCAGCCTTCAAAAATCTTCAGACTTGATATAAAAGTATCTCCCCTAAGAGTGGTAACAGATGGCGCCACTTACTATCCAGTCAATAAATAATAAGTGGAACTCATCTTTAAGGTCACGGCCTGCAGATATACCAAAGTTAAGAACCAATGACAAATATGTCATTTGTAAAAGTCTGATGATGAAGAATAATTGTTAAAGACTTTATATTATAACACTATGTATATTATAACATATTGGTATGGATTTTAATGTAGAATAGTGATAGATTTAATTCCAAAAAAATTCCCGTAAATATTTCGGTATTCACAATACAATATAATTTTGTGGAGATAAATTCTACTACTACCCATTTTCCAAATACCAACATAGTTTCTAAAGACATTTTTTTTTAATATCTGTCTGTCTGTCAGTTTGTTCTGAATAATCTTCGAAACGGCTGGACCAATTTTGACGGCACTTTCACTGGCAGATATCTGAGGGGCAATTACCGTATTTTTAAGAACGTTCGCATTCTTTTTTCTGTCAATCCTCAAACTGTCAAAAATGCGTCTTATTTACGTACATTTTTGACAAGTCTTTGACATGTACTGTCACTGAGACGAGATTGCAAACTACATTTTGAACGTATTTAACTACGCGAATTGGCCTTCTGATATTATAAGGAGTATAACTTGGATATTTTAAATTTAGAAAAATTACGGTATCGACAAAAAAAACATAAAATACACTCAACTAGCTAGTTATTCGTTATAATACAACAATAAAACTGATCATTCATCATTGATGCTGACTGCACGTACCTATAGTAGCTATATAAGTGCACAGCATTTAAACGAATAGAATTTACGTAAGTACCAATGAGTAGCCACACAAAGAGGTTTCAATTGATTCAGTTAAGAACAGTGTTAGTAGTTAGAGCCAGTGTTAGTAGATTTCTATTTCGTTCATAATGTATAGAGGCCAGCACATCAAGCTATCCCAAACTGTCAAATTTTCCCAATAGAGCATGAACCTTTCGTGATAGAGTTAAAAAACTATTAAAGATATTTAACAGATTGGAATAGCTTGATGTGCTGGGTTCTGAACCATCTGCTTGTTACATTATTGGACCTGGTGGGTAGATATGTCCAATGATGTAGCTAGTAGGATTAAAATTAATGACATTTGAAGTCATGCAAATGGATATACGAGATGTTTCTATGGTCATGCATCATCTACCCTTTTACCGACGAATAGAAAAGGAGGAGGTTCTCAGTGCAGGTTTGATTCGAAAAGTTAATTGTTTTTTTTTATTTATGACTTTGACCCCTCATAACCTGTCGTGTTGCCAGATTGCGATGATTCTTCTTTAATTCGATTGGGTACCTCTAACTTAAATTTGGTCCTATAAACATTTAAAAAAAACCACCTCTAAGCGTAGAGGATAATTAATTAATAAAATTAATAGAAAAAAGGGAAGATAGATTCATACGGCTATTCCAGCCCACAAGCCCCAGAACGTCAACGTTAATGTCATGAATAATCCTCATATTTATAATTCTAATGTACGTGTGTATGTCACTGAACTGCTCCTTAACGGCTGGACCGATTTGAATGCATTTTTTGTATGCGTTTGGGTGGCGCCCTGGATGGTTTAGATGTACAATTGGACCCGGTAGGTGGCGCTGTACGGGCAGGACGACGTCTGTTCGGTCCGCTAGTTAATATTAAAAACTGTCAAAGTTAAATCCATAAATACTGGATGAAATGGTTTGTTATCATCAGCATCTACCTCACTCTTTCCCAACTATGTTGGAGTCGACATCTAGTCTAATCGGATTCAGCTGAATACCAATATTGTTATATGGAGCAACTGTCTATCTGACCTCCTGGTATAATTTATGAGTGTCACTTCGTAAATTAACCATTTCCGAATTCAAGTATTTTGTACAGAGACCAGCATATAAAGCTACCTTCCCCAATATGTCAAATTTATTTGAGACGCGGCACGAGCGTCACCACGCTTGCTCAAGAAGTGGTAAATTCTAAACATGTACATATAACATATACGAGTATATACATTATAAACATATTTATGACGACCGAAGGTCCGCCTGCGACGCAGGAGGTTGCGGGTTCGATTCCCGCCCTGGGACAAATGTTTGTACGATACAAAGATTTGTTCCGGGTGTTCTGGGTATTTGCTATGTATAATAAAAAAAAAACTATCTGTATTGTTTTACGTAAATCAGTCATCTAGTACCCATAACACAAGCTCTGCATAGCTTGGGGCTAGATGATGCTGCTGCTGGATTGTACAGAATTATATAAAAAAAAAATGTAAATATAAATATCTATTACCCATTAATTTCCTGACGAGGATAACCTTCACCGATGTCATAAACTCAGAAAGTACATAATCCATGAATTGGTCAAGTCACATAGCTACTTGCCCGATTTGAACAACTTCATTGATGAGAGGATTTTTCATGTTTTTTTTTTCAATTTTTCATTTTTTCTGTTCCTTTTTATGCGAGGTCCTAACCTCTGTGCTATAATGACATAAAAAACTATGTTTTTTTTTCTTTACAGATCTTCAGTGCGTTTATGGTGGGGGTCTACAGTTACTCGGTGCATACAGACTTTAATTTGTTCGCGATCTACCACGGAGTCAGTGTCGGCTTCTCGACACCAGAGGCCGTGTGTGTCGCCATCTACTGTTTCGAAGTTGTGTTCAGTGCTATATTGCTCTATGGAACCCATAAGGTAATTTTTGATGATCTTCTTTTACTACATTTTTTTTTCTTTTCTACTTAGCTGAGCTAAAAGTGCTTGTAACAGAACTGGAGTAGTTTTCAATTACAAAACGATGCCCCACACTATTACTCGTATTATTCTGTGTTGTGGGTGCGTTTCCAAATATTTAAATTTCCAAACATAAAAAGTCCAGACTAGGAACAGCTGTAGACCACACAAATATAAGTTCTATGTGGGAATCGAACCGATACGTGGCGCAGCAGCCAATCGCTCAGCCACTGCGCCAACCGTCGATGACATAAATTTTGCCCCCACCAAAAATCGCTCAAAGCGGTTACGGAAGCTTTCAATTTAAAAAATCGAACATCGAGTGCATCAATTGTATTCATACAGCTCAAATAAATAGTTTGGTTGTGTGGAGTTCACGAGAAGTACACAACTCGACTGAACAGTTTAGTCGATGCAAAAGTTATATGTATGAACTAGGACTGTAGGACTAAAATTATTATGTAGTTAGCCCTAAAGTTCACCTGGTAAATCAGGCCTGAATCACATTTATGAATATGCGTAACTATCTAATCATCAATTCTTATTATAATAATAATTATACATATGTGTGTAAAATTATGTTGGATAAACTCAATAACACTTAAATGAATTAGAATCCTTAAAAAATCTGCTTGGTCCGAAAGTTGGATTACACAAAAATACTGGACACGTATTTTTTCTTTTGTCACGTAAAGCAAAAATGATGACGATATACATAGTGCGTTGAAGTTTCGCGTGACGTCACGCCGTGCTAGAAATTTTATGTAAAAGTGACGTCACAAGGCCCTTCTCCAGAACTTTGAGGTGCCATAATCTTTGTCACCTTTGATTGATTTGAGTAAGCAAAAAATACGTGTCCAATATTTCTTGGTAATCTTTCTGACGGAGTAAATAGACTTAATAAATATTTTTACCTAGGATTTTTACACATCCCTATTAGATTAGGCCACTTTGCCTGGGAACCGAATACTGGAGCTCAACATTTACGCTTGGGACCACTAGACTATATCTATATATACTATAAGGCAGTTTCAACTATTCTTTTTTGCGTCTTATGCAGGGATCGCAAGTCCTAGGCCAATCAAAATGATTAAGACTGACAATGCTTATCTATTTCATCACGGTCGGTCATAATAAGATCTAGTAGGTGGTCCACAGGACGCTGACAAGCTAATGACGTCGTTCTGTAATGTCCAGTTTAGCTAGGAAGTGATATCTCATAAGGTTATCTAACCCCCTTATCATTAGGGTCTTATCTATTTATAGGTACAGTGTGTACACAGCTAAGCTTAACCGCTTGTCAAGTGACGATGTTAATAAACAAACAAGTAATTATATTTGTATAAGTTGTATTCCATTTTTGAGTTTTGTATCTAAAGGCTGGCAGCATTGCCATTTAATGTGGCCAGGCTTTTGAGTAATTTTTCCGGTGAGCGATACGGATGCATTTTTAGATGCCCTATGATTTTTTGGGGCTAACGTGCACTGTGTTGAAAGACCCTTTAAAAAGATATAAAAACCTTTTTTTTAAGGATTTCTTTTTAATGACTCCATATTTCCAATCTATTTAGGTGGTTAGGGGCATTGACGCACTACCTGACATACTATGAGAATCGAATGGGATTTTTTATTTAAACAGTTTATATTTCATTTATTTCATTAAAAATGTCACTGCGTTAGATGTTATATCTTGTTTACATTGTAAAGTAAAAGAACATCAAGCTAAAAACGTAAAAATATATAAAATCCGACGGATGGATTTCAACGCTTGGCTTGAATTTTGGAATTGAATGGGATTTTTAATTTAAACAGTTTATAATTCACTTATTTCGTTAAAAATCTCACTGCGTTAGATGTAATATCATGTTTACATTGTAAAGTAAAAGAACATTAAGCTAAAAAGTAATAACATATAAAAATCTGACGAAAAATTTCAACACATGGCTTGAATTGGCCAGAATCATGAGCTGAATTCATGAATTAGTTAAAAAAATAGACATTAATATAGATAAAACCTATTTACAGACATAAATATCATTTTTCATTTATAATGCTATCAGGTTTGTGCGTCCATGTCCTTTCCGTCACGTATAATATTTCCACTCATACAAATATCAACTTTAATCTCGTGTAAATTAAGTAGTGTTCGCAAATAAAATTTCTAGATTTATAATGATTTATTTAATCTTAATTGCCGGCAGCATATTGAATTTGATTAACAGACAATGCAAAACAGCGCTGTAGGTATTTGCAAAAAAGCGTAACTAAGTAATATTGAATTTCACGGGCTAGATTAAAGGAATATCTTAAGTTCTGCTGGTCGATTCTGCAAAAACACCCCCGTGAAAACTTGTGTGAAGTGAGCTGGCTGAGTCAACGAGCTAAGTTACATACTGACATTAGCCCAGTTCACCGCTCATTTCGAGATTTGTTGGCATAATAGCACTGCTGCGGGCCATTAATCAAGCACAACATTATATTTACCTCCTAAAACAAGTCTCAATTTAAAAAAAACAACAAGACTTTATCGTTAAATACCCACACAAAAAAAATTGTTTGTGCGGTGCGATGGTTGAAGAGTTCTTTCTCCTGGAGTCAATCCTGGATGTGGAAGTAGTTCACGCTTACCATGAAAATATAGTCATTGGAACTGAGTCAACGTGTAAAATTAGAACTCCGTAGTATACGAGGAAGTGGGTCAAATTTAACTTATAAGATTTGATTACAGGCAGACACCCGGATAGGTGAAGCTAAATCAAAGCTTTTAAAAGCAGTCTCTACAAGTCTAAAATAAAAAGACTATCTAGTGTCAGACATAAACAAAACAAAAAGACTACCGTCACCGTCATAAATGTATGACGGTGACGGTCCACTATCCTAGTTTAAGATGGGAAATGTGACAATTACCCACTCATTGCATATTGCTTTCGACAAACTGCCGGCACACAAGAGCAGGTCTTTCGTACCTCTAGTATGAGCACTCACTTCGTATAAGTCATTTTGTGACTCTACTGTAGCAAAAATGGATTATACTTAAATACAAATTGTTCCTGTCATAGTTAAGAGGGTTCCTTTGTGGGTTTTATAGTAAAAGACGACCGATGTGGCGCGGCGGGCGAAGGTCCGCCTGCGACGCAAGAGGTTGCGGGTTCGATTCCCGCCTTGGGACAAATGTTTGTACGATCTACAAATATTTGTTCCGGGTGTTCTGGGTATTTGCTATATATAATAAAAATATCTATCTATGTAATGTATTGTATTAAGTATATCAGTCATCTAGTACCCATAACACAAGCTCTGCATAGCTTGGGGCTAGATGATGCTGTGTGGATTGTCCAGCAATATATTTTATTATTATTATTAAAAGAAAGTTCCGATAACACCTAACCACCTACTTAGATATCCGTACAAAACTGTGTGCAGTTTTTTATGGATAAAAGTTGAATGAAGCTGAGTGTAGTGAGTCCCTTAGATAGTGCCAAGTATATTAAGCAACGCCTAAAGGGGCGGTTCAATTAAACCAGCCACTATGTTCTGACTATACGGCTGGGGTGAACTAAATCCACGAATTAACTTAGCTGGTTTCCGTAGTTTTCTAATAGAATCTTTTACTATAAGGAATCAGATTAACGTTCACCTGTCTTTTGGGGACCATTTAAATTATGTTAGAAAAACCTCTGCTAACCGTTGAGGTCTGTAGTGTTTCAGAAAGAAACGTCATCTGCATCATCTGCCTAGCCTTTTCCCAACCATGTGGTCTCAGCTGAATACCAGCATTTAACAAAGAGCGACTGCCTGTCTGACCTTCACAAACCAGTTACTGGGCAACACGATACCCCTTGGTAAGACTGGTTGTCAGATTTTCAGGCTTCTGTCGAAGATCTCCAAATGACAGCCGTGGTTTCCGAGGCACGGAGGAGTCTCGATATGTAATGTACGGTCATCCATCTACAGACTGATCTCGGCAAGCGTTGTAACCTTGAATCGAAGAACTGTATAAGAGAAAAATAAAAAAGTAGGCTTAAAGTTTTTATGATGCACAATAAAAAGTATTCTATTTTGTTTTATTCTAAAAGAGTTTCTTTAATAATAAGACTATTACTTTCCCCAACGCAACTCTGGGGTTATCTCAAAGACCTTTTTGTGTATTGGGAACTTGAACTTATCGTGCGACGCAAATTGGTTGTCTGCTTACGTCACTTCGTAGTTTGTAGAACATACAGTGATAATGTGCCACTAGCCACAATTGCTATCATTTGCGAGTCCCGTTTATCATTATGATGAATGCCACTTTACCGCATTATTGCAATTATTGACAGCAATATTGCAATAAACAGGTTGTGAACTTGAGTTTACACTTTGGCGGTATGATAGGGATATTAATAAAAACAAATGATAGGCTTTTTCTTGAGACCATTAAATCTTGGTAGAAGAAATTCTTAAAACGATTGCAGCGATAACCTTTCATTATGCTTTTCTGGTCTCTGGGTGATCCTAATGGACTGCTCAGATACCGAAAAGCCCTGACCCAGAGATGTGTGAATTAAGCTTAGCAATTAAAAATCAAATTACCAATGAACGATTGATGACCATAAGGCATTAGCAGCGCCTTAGGTAGCAAAACAGTGGCTGATTATTCAGTGGGGCTGCTCAGACTGCTTTCCCAATACATATCTAATGTATTATTTCTCCTTATTTCAGAAACTAATAAACTACATTAAGGCGTACTACTACTTCGCGGTGACGACGACAGTGGCATCGTTTTTGGTGCAGATCATTGACTTCATAGCCACCGTGTCAAGCAGGATGGGACTCGCCATGTTCTTCGAAATACTGCCTCTTATGCTTGCAGCTTTATGTAAGTATAACATTATTTTCTGATTTTCTTGATTATCCTATGAATGTCTTTAAACTAATCCATGCAGGTCTACAGCATGGTAGACTAATGGATTGCAGGGATCTGCTGATTCATTGTGACGGTGCCTATAGAAGCCCATTTTCAGTAACAAATGACTTTCGACACAGAGCTGATAGTCCTCTGGACTGACCCTATTGATTCGACATCTGAACGGTCGGTTTTGTACTGGAATCTGGAGTATATCCTCACCTATCTTATTGTCATCTGCTTTTGGACATTGGCCCCTCCTGTTACACGTAACAGACTGTGTCTTTTTTACAAAAATGTCATCGAGACGCACCATTGTCAGACTTTTTTCCTGTATCTAACGATGCCCTTATTGCACCAGTCCAGTCTTTAATGTTAGGTAAGTAGACCACGTCTTTAACAAGGCACACTTTTTGTTACAGCCATCCAAATCTACCTCATAATCTTAATAAGGAGTTTACTGAAGAAGATGGAAGAGTCAGGGCCTCATGGATACGAGAACCAGCTACAACAGATCGTGTATGAAGGAAAAGTGGAAGCGAATGGAGTGTACGATCCTACTGTCGTCCCTGTTGATATTTAAGTACCTGGCATCCCACATCATGCAGACGAATTAAAGGCGGGTTGTTTTAGACACGTGGAATTATGATCATCGTTAGGACGAATTCGGGTCCTTTTACTATTCTTCTTCTACGTTATGCCGTTGTCAGTGTAGCAGGTTCAATATCTGTGTATTGGGGATCTTTGCCTTCTTTTACATACATCCCGATCTTCACTTATTTGGCGATGAAATAGTCTCAGTCTACCTCTCTCACTATCTACATAATATTGTTAAGTAACACACTACTTATGGGTGAAAATGTTTTTTGTTTTTGCACTCGGTCTGTTAAATACAGAAGTGGCAATTTTTTATTATTAGTTCTAACAATACTTTGTTTAATGCAACCCGTCTGGATGTTGATGTGATAAAATCTGCACCTAATCTGAATTATGTGATGTTCGCTCTCTCTTGTCTTAGTTCTATAGTTGATAATAATAATTTAATTTGTAAATATTTTGTATATAAGTTAAGATAAATGAAATTGTGATATACCTACAATAAATGATGATATTTTTAATTTTATTGTCTTAATTTAACAACACTGAAGAATGGAAGGAGTATGTATGTGGAAAGTTGCAAGGGTAGACCAAGGAATCGTTGGATGGATTGTGTGAAAGATAATATGGCCAGAACATACAATATAATAAGAATCGGAAATTTACCTTTGCTTGTCAATAATAGAGCTCAAATTTAGCATCCGAAAACAGACAATTATTAAGTGTATCTTTAATAATGATGAACTTCCTGCTTAAAACGTTCAAGAGGAAACGAGACTGATACGTGAAATATCAAATATGATCACCCCATTTGCCAATAAAATAATTCTTTTTCTTCATTTGTTTTGTGATTAATGTTAGTCAGGTTATTTTTTACACCCTCCCCCCTCTCCTCTCTTCCCCCCAGCGACGAGTGTTCAATGACCTCTACATCGTCCTGTCCACACGTCACAGAGGAAGGATCATTTGGTTGTCATGTTAGCGCCCATCTCGATGACCGATGCGTCGCTCACAATATTTACATGTACAATGAGATCACGCATATTATTCCCGTTAACAGGTATGATACATATGGACATATGATGCCTGTACTGGGACTCTGGACGTATTACATGCATTCAATTAGTAGATCCTCTTGGCCCTATATTATATTAGGACTTTAGCCGGGCCGTTACCACCATTCACAAAACGTCCAAAAACAATCTCAGACTCTATAGATAGGTCTGTACCTATCTATAGAGTCTGAGATTGTTAGATAGGTACAACCATCTGTATGGTTGTACCTATCTACGTATAGAGACTGTACCCCTCGGTACGGCTCGCATTGTGAGCAGGTTCCTGACTCTGCAACCACCGGTAGCTTGGACACTGGTCTTGCCATCAGTGGACCACTATTTTTTTATATTTTTGTATTTTTTTTTACTAAAATATTTAAAAATGTAAAAAATACTCACTGGAATAAATGTAATATATAAAATTCTCGTGTCGCAAAACCGCTGGACCAATTATTATGACATTTTGTTTGCACATCGGGTAGGTCTGCGAATCAGATACCATCTATATTTCATCCCCCTAAATGTTAAGGGTGGTCCACGCCAAACATTTTATATGGCAAAACAACGTTTGCTGGGTCAGCTAGTATTTGTATAAATGTCTAAACCTACAAAGTTATCACATTAGTATCAGTTGGTTGTAATACACAGTATTTTATAACTAACCCTGTGTTTACTTAAGGCGTTAGTACTGTTATTTATTCTGTTATATGATATTAGCGGGGGGCAACGGGGCTTACCTAAACCACTTAGGTAAGCCCCGATCCAACTTAGATATAGTATTATCTACATTTGATATGATTTTTATGAAAAAAAAGTCGGTCAGTCCAATGTTTATTCGATTTCAAAAGAAAATATCCGTTGCTGATATCTACGCATTGCACTTTGACCCGTAATCATCAACAGTTTATCGCTTGAACAAGGTATAAGTAAATATTATTGTTACATTTTAATTTTTTGCAAAAACAAGTATTTACAAAAATAACTGATAAATTGTGTGATGCATCATTGCTGATTGAAACATGCAACAAGCCCAGTAAGCAGTAAAATTAATTATGTATTATATTTCAATAATAAATAAGTAAAACTAAGTAAGAATGTAAAGTAAGGAAAGTAAGTAATTTCAAAATTTATCATGGACATCACTGTCATCGGTGAAGGAAATATCGTGAGGAAACCTGGACTTTTAAATTAATTTAAGTCTGAAATCGCCAACCCGTCTTGAGCAAGCGTGGTGATTTATGCTAATGCCTTCTCTGTATGACAAGAGGCCTTTGCCCTGTGGGATATTAACAGGCTGGTATTAGTATAAATAAGTGCAACATTTTATTACAATACATTTTTTATTATTTAGGTATTTATTTTAAATCGTGGCGTAGCATGGCGTAGCAATGGTGTTGCGTAGCATTGACAAATCGATAGTGTAGATCGTAGACACGTAGACCCTCTACGTAATTTCGAAGGTATAATTATAAATACCTAGCTATAATTGTAATATTTACGCACATATGTCTACACAAATATTTTACAGAGGAAAGATTTGTATTTTCGTATGTTTGTAACGAAAAATATCAAAAACTACTGGTACGATTTCAAAAATTATTTCACCATTAGTATGCTACATTATCCTTGAGTAACATCGGTTTTATTTAATTTCAAAACTTCACTATAAAGGGGTTGGAGATGTTAAAGTTCGAAGGGAAAAGTACAAAAACCACGCGGATGAAGTCGCGAGCGAAGTGCTAGTTTGTTATAAAATTAAGAATGATGATGATTGAACATAATTGTAAGTAGCGGATAGTAAACGGATATGAATATTATTTGATCGTAACAGAAAAATAACAGAGGAATTATAACGCCATTTTTAAATAGCACACGTTTTGTTAAAAAGTATTAAAACGTCGAGCTAATTCACTAACTGTGTGTGTGATGTGTATTCCCAGTTAAGCAAATATGAACTTTATACTGGTGTGAATGAAGTCAATTTCACAATGGCCTTTGAATCGATCATGAAATTTGTTGAAGTTGTACCGCAATCTGAACTTTAAGTGTGGGTGTTAAGGTGGTGTTTTAAAGAAACACCTATTGGTTTACATTTTTGGTAGCTAAATTGCAAATTAAGGATAGATGTTATATTTAAATCGACGATCGATTTTATTTAATTTGACGGCACGGCTGGCGCAATGGCTGAGCGATCGACTTCTGCGCCGCGTGTCGTGGGTTCGATTCCCGCACGGAACAAATATTTGTATGATCTACAGGTAGTTGTTTCAAGTCTGGGTATTTGTGTATGTGACTGTAAATGTTTGGGAACGCACCCACGATATAGGAGAAAAATCTAGTGTGTGGTTAAGAGTAGTGGCAATGATTAAAAAAAAAAATCCCCATTAATTAAATTTTGAATGAGATGACGGCAAATAGAAATGTATGGAAGATGAAAACATGCTGCGCCGACCCCAAATAAATTAGGATAAGGGCAGGAGGATGAGGATGATTAAAGTATGCAAGATGTTCATGTTGCCTCAAGTTACAAAGAAGTTTAAAAACTACTATTGTGGTGCTGGTAAGTAGTAGTAAGTACATGCTACTGGTACATTTTTCTTTTTCTAATATCTTAGGCATACGACATCAACATTATTACCTAGGTTAAGAAAATAGGTAGAAACCAATATATCGTTACAATTTCATCATGGCCCGGGTCAGTAATAGTTGTGATAATGTACCAATGTACCTAAGTATTGGCAAAACAAATGAACCTACATCTTTAAAAAAAAAAAAACGTTATAGATACATAACATCACGCCTGTAATTCCTGAAGGGTTGGGCAGAGATGCACTACAGTAACACCCACACTTCGCCAGTTATATTTAAGTCCCTCTGCTTTGCTTGGGGCTATATGGTGCTGTGTGGGTTGTCCAACCATATTTATTTATTTAATAGGGGGCGAGCCTATAATATTGCCATCAGCTGATTGGAAAACCTCAATAACACTGCCCGACCTGGAAATCGAACCTACACACACACCTTAGTTAGTGTTACTAGTTTAGTATGCCATATAAATATTCTTACAATAATACTATTAAATTACTTTTTATAATTTGCGTACCTATGTGACGGTTAAACATGGAGAACGATATTACTTATATGAACAAACATCAATGTATATTTTTATCTATGTTTGCAAATAAGTAAATGATTTCTGATCTCTTTCATCACCTGTCTTATACAGACCTACGTCTTAATATCTATGTCTTTGTCTTGTATAGTTACTAGGTATATCAATTTTGGATTCCGGATAAGTGCCTTCCGGACTGTAAGACTGGCTTGCTTTCATTTACCGGCTAGAACTTACAGAAGTCCCACCTCTATCTTGTCTCTATGACCAGCTTGAATAGAGATTGGCAAGTTCTAATTTGAGTAAGGGTGCTTAAACTAGGGAGCTTACTGCTTCGCGTTCTGCTGAAGACGCACCTCCTGAAAATAATCATGCAGGCGCCCTGTAGATACCCACTGTTGATGAGTCATCCAATAGTTGTTTAGTCAGGCCGCTTCAAAGTACGACCAACATCCTTACTAGCCCACCAACTGTTGTTGATAATTTCCGTGAATTACTATTTTTTCCACAAAACGTCTGATCTGTTTAAATCCTATTGTGCTGGTGATAATGAGGAGCTTCCGTTCCGTTTGTTTAAACCGATGAGATCATCAGTGCGTAGTCATCCAACGATAACATTTACTGATAAGGTCTGCGGATGAAACTATTTGTGTTCAACTCAAAATAACACATGACATCTCGCCTGCGATCCTGGAAGGGTTAGGCTGGGGAGTACTATAATACATCCCTATTTCGCCAGTTAGGTTTGGGGCAAGCCTATCTATCTAGTCTTCAACCGGCTACAAATCAAGACTCCAGGCTGCTACTGAGTAATTCTAGATGGGTAAACCTTATAACACTGCCGACCAGGGAATCGAACGCAGGACCTCATTCTCAGCAGTAGGAGTAGCGACCAATAAACCAAATAATATTCCAATTCTTAATTAGGTAAGTAAACTATTGATTTGTTTTGAAGAGTTCTACTTGAAGTACCTACCTACATAAAGGACCCAATATTGTTTGTTTGAAAATTAAATTTTCAGAGAATTTGGGACCTCAGTTTACTCACTGACTTATACATAATCTCGTTGAGTAAATCGAATTAATAACTTCTTAAGTACCTTCTTATCTTTTTTTCGGACAACCCGAAAATGGATAGAATATAAAAATCTGAGTAAAGCTCTAGCCACACTGACGCGAATCCCGCGCGGGACGTCATAGCACGCGTCGATCGTTTCGATGTATGTGGACTCGCGCTGGCTGACCGTTAGTGCTGTACCACTGAGCAATAGTCAGACACTGATAAATGGATCGTCAAGTCTCTGAACCATCCATTGATCACCAGTGTCTTACTATCTACGCGACCATCCATCCGGACATAGGTATCTGGCTTTCAGACCCCTGATCGGGATATATCAAGCCCTTTGACTTTCTAGTCAACGGGTTTTTATTCGAAAGTAATATCTAATAAAAACATTTATAATACTAAAAACAAAAATGTAGTAAAACGTCTGATCCTGTTTGCAAGTGCCTGGCTTTTTGACAGGATGTTGTTTAAATTCAAAATAATACGCTATCGCGGCGAATGTCTGCGTAATACTATTTCTAGCCTAAATGATTGGGGAAGTCAAGCGACTTCTCGCAACAGTTTTGTTTTTAAGTTAGTTCATAAAAATATAAATAAATAAATAATACCAGCCTATTAATGTCCCACTGAAGGGCAAAGGCCTCTTCTCATACAGAGAAGGCACGAGCATTAATCATCAAGCTTGCTCAAGACGGGTTGGTGATTTCAGACTTATATTAATTATGAGTCCAGGTTTTCTCACGATGTTTTCCTGCACCGATGCCGGTGATGTTCAAGATAAACTTAGAAAGTACATATGTATTGAAAAAGTCACAATCCCGCGCGGGTTTCACATCAGTGTGGCCAGAGCTTTACTCAGGTTTTTAGCAACCAGCTACATAAGACATAACTTTTCCTGTTAGAGAACGCATCATTTGTTTTTGTTTAAATATAGATAGGTATGGGATGATAACAGTGACCTATACGATAAGGGTGGTCCGGTAATCACAACGTAACAAATTGAAATGATCTTTTCCTTATGTTGTTAGAGTAAAGTTATAAACTTATCTGAATGATGGTAATAAGTAGATACATGTACCTAATAATAATCACAAATTAATATTTTTTTATAATTTTCTTGTGGGCAAGCATTCATTTTGTGATGATCAAGGGGCATAATAATAAAATACATACTACAAATTGAGTATAAAAGTACAAAAGACTTTATTAATATTTTATTTACAAAACTATTTAGTTGAGATTCGTAAGTAAGGTCAGCTGCGTGGTACTCGCTACGGGCGTGCGTGTTTGACCTGGTGAATGAACGTATACGAAGCCAAAGGATCCTAGAAGGTGGTGTTCTACATATAGCTTCTGCCTAGCTCCATGGGAAATAGGCATGAGTTTGTGGACGTATGTACTTAGGAAATAAATAAGTAGTTCCTTGACAATACAATAATAATAAAACATCTATATAAAAGTAACCTTGATGTGATGGAAAAAACATTGTAGGTACGAGTAGCTATTTTAAGAATATTTTGCGTTTGGAAAAGTGTGAGGATCATGCATAATAAAAAGTAATACCAGGCCGTAACTGTCACACTGTAGGGTTAAAGCCTCTTCTCATACCCAGAAGGCACTACGAGCATTAATAACCATGCTTGCTCAAGGAGTGTTGGCGATTTCCGACTTATATAAATTATATGTCCAGGATTCCTCACAGTGTTTTCCTTCACCGACGCACTTATTTCTAAGATAAAATTAGAGAGTTAAAAATATTGAAAAAGTGACATTAGTATTTGCTCGGATTTGAACCAACGAACTCATGCGTGAGAGGTGGGGCCTGGCATTTGGTATAGTTTTGGCTTATTTCAAGTTTAGTACCTGGATGGAAGAGCTTTGCTCGAATAAAACGACGTTTTCTAAAAATGAAACCTAGCTAGACCGACTTATCGCCCCCGAAACCCCCTGCATACTAAATTTCATGAAAATCGTTGGAGCCGTTTCCGAGATTCAGATTATATATGTATATGTTCATATACATACAAGAATTGCTCGATTAAAGGTATAAGATTATGGACAAGGAATGCAGATAGTTGAAGGTTCGAATTTTGAGCTACTAGTCTGTATAATTAACCTTCAGTTTTGATCCTCATTCTTATGACAATGCTCATTACTTCGACAGATTTTCTCGCACACATCTTCTGTCTCACAAGTCTTCCCACAAAAGTATTCCGTTCCTTTATCTTCACCGACTAGTTCTTGTTTGTATCGCATGGTACATTCCGCTTCAGCTGTATTGTTCACGAATTGGAAGTCACAGTTGTTTCTTAGCTTTATAATTTCACTCCTCAGCAGCAGTAGGAAGTAGGATTGCATTACTGTGAAAACAAACAACTTGTTAAGAAAGTTTCTTACAGTTCCAGATCAGGGATTTACGGCCGTAATTGTAGGTACGTAAAACCCTGAAACTTTTTTTGTACGAACGTTTACGTTCATAGATCTGGTCATACACGCACGTCGTTTGCGATTACCCACTGCGCACCAGACTTATTTGAAGAACATCACCAATAAGGTTAGTGTATGTTCTTCTAGGGCGTCCCTACCCGGCGTTTCCACTTACATATGCCTTATAAATACCTTTTGTTAAATTGGGACAAGCCCGCCACACTATTGCAACTCCTGAAAACCAGAATCAGTGACGACCACCAGACAAGCGTCGAGACAATGAAGCCCGAAGAGTCCCGGAGAAACGATACCTTTTGTTAGTTTTTCTTCATTAATATCTACAATAAAACAATTAAAACCACTTACTTATGTTAACAAAAAAGCTAGCGAAGTCAAGTATCGTTAGCCAGATCTGCAAGGACATGACGTCGTCGGGTAATACAGTCGGCCACATGAGGAATGCTACCACCAAGACCACAGCGATAGTCAGCGCCCACACCACGATGCTGTAGATGTAGTACACCCTGAGAAGCTTTACGTTTTTCTGTAACCAAAATGTGTAGGTCAGAATATAATAGTTCGTTCTGCTTACGAAACACATGGTGAACTAGTTCGTTTTGCTTAAGAGACACACATGGTGAACTATATGATGTTGCCAGTTGATGGTAATGGCTCACCCTTTTTTGAAAAACGTTATCCCACACTAGGATATTTCCCTGTAACGTGGGTGCGTTTACAAACATTGACACTCACGTACATAAACAGCCAGACCAAGAACAACTACCTGTTGGCCATACAAATATTGATTCCGTGCGGGAATCCGAACCCACGACACACAGTGCAGCAGCCAATCGCCACTGCGCCAACCGTGCCGTTTAAATTCCATTCCTGTGTTTCATTTTTATCTAGGCAGGAAGGCCGTGTCAGCCACATTTAACTATTGATATGTGCCTATAACTTACCTATGGCAAAAACAAACCTTGGATAAATCTCCTTTGTAGGTACTGTAAGAATAAGTTAGTCCCATTATATGGTTCATAACATGAACACGGGAACTTTATAAAGACTCTTATTTATCTAAACAAAGATAACAAATCAGTCAAATAATTAGACACACACAGTTTACATCAGATAAACACGACTCAAGCAGGAATGGACTCGACGATATTTGTCGGATAAGATGGCCTAAGGCTTCAATCAGATCAGACTGCCCCTTTGCTGTCCTCTCCCAGCCACGCCCTAAGCCGAGGTCCGTACCCCGCATAGTACTCTTAGCGTTTAGTTGCTTTGTTTATTCGTTTTTAATGCCTGGCTAGAGTAGAGGAAAGTCCGGTTAAGCATAGTTAAGCATAAGTATACGACCTCAAGATCGAATTGCAAGATGACCACACTAAATAAAAGTGTGTGTGTATTAATGTACACACGTATGAAGTGAAACTTTTCATGATATATTCGTTATAATCTCTCACTTCCACAATTTATTTAAATGAATTTCAATAAGTCCTTTTTTTATAATTTCATATTTATTCTTTCATATGTCACTCTTCAATTTAAGTAAACACGCATGGCTTCGTGACGGTCTAAAGTGACAGAAAATGTGACTATTTTTTTCAAGATGGCGTCGGAAATTGTGAGTATTTTTTTAAACTTTGCTATAAAATCTCTCCCATACGTCGATTAAGAAGATTAACTTAAAAAAAGATGGCCTAAGACTGTTAAGTTGTTGTCAGTATCTCACCGAATGCCCTCCAACGACGAACATTGCGTTTAGCGCCACATCAGTCAACAACACCACCAGCACGATGCTGATGACCACAATGTGGTGCGAATAGTATCGGCCCCCGTAGCGTATTAGCGCGGCTACAAAGGTGTACAATGTTACCATGAGCATTATCGACACTGCGGCACCAGCAATCTGAAAACGGAAGATTCTTTATCCATACTATACTAATATTATAAATGGGAAAGACTGTGTGTCTTATTGTTCTTCTTTCGCGGCAAAACGGAACGACGAATTGACTTCCCCCCCCCCCCCCCCCCCGACATCCCCCACTTCCTAATGCGAGCGAAGCCGCGGGCAAAAGCTAGTTTATACATAAATAGGTATTGTGAAGGTTGTATGCATTGGCGGAACTTATTGGATACAGGCCGACAATGCTTAATTGTCCTAAATTCCTGCAGCGCATCAGGGATGTTTGCTGAAGCTCGCGTAAACTGCTTTTTCGCGACGATGCGAAAGCGATGTGCATCCTTGGTCCGTAGGGTGCGGGGCAGTGCCAACAGCATCCTGTCTATGATAGCAAGTAGGTTGGATTGTGTTTTTGTAAACCACTGCTGCTAGGTTTCGGCTGAGCCTGTAACCTTGCAGTAGTCATCATCTGCCGTCATCTGCGTTGTTTATGTTTTTATGTCTGGTTTTTGTCTCTGTAATTGTTTTACTAACATAGTTTATAAGTATTATTGTTACTAACACTATGAGTCTTGTTACTTGTAATAAATGATTATTATTATTATTTCCTTGTTTATTATTATTATTATAGCATCTATAACCTCCGTGTTGACTTACTGTCAATTTCAATAACGTATCTCAATCCAAATCTACTTAGAGATCAATCTTTGTTTGTAACCAATCAATGGCCGACTTTGCAATCAGTCACCTTATATCCTCGTATTAGGCTAGCCTGCCTATAAATCTTATACCATTAAACGAGCAATTCTTGTATATTTGTACATACATATATATATAATCTGGATCTTTGAAACGGCTCCAACGATTATCATGAAGTTTAGTATGCAGGGGGTTTCGGGGACGATAAATCGATCAAGGTAGGTTTCATTTTTAGAAAACTAGGTCATCTAGGCCTACCTAGATAACCTAGTTTTCTAAAAATTAAAAGACATTACCTATAATGTCTTCCTACTATACATTATAACCAAAAGAAAGTAGGTAAGTACTTACCAATTTTATGTATCCCCATGTTATCAAACCATATCGTAGTGGGAAACAGAAACAGCATCGTTGACACGCTGGCAGCTCTGTACGCATCCTGAATAACCCTTAATTTTTTTTTAAATACTTATATAACCCAAAGAGCCCTTTATCTAAAATTATTCCACTGATTTGTAAATAGAACTTCCAAGAGACAAGAGCAGCTAAAAAATAATCAAACACACTTTGAAGCTATGCACTTTTTTTTTCGTTAGACTTAGTTTTTGTTGGTAACCAATAGACAATTATTCCCGCCCACTGTCGGGTTCGTACTGATAAATAAAATGTTGTTATTGAACGAACGTTTACATGAGTACTTAGAACATGAATGTAGTAAATAATAATATCAAGTTGACCTTTCCACGCTACTTACACTGAGATAATGTATGGCAAAAGAATGGATAGTACTAAGGCCATGTAGTGTTATATGTGATGAAAGAAGTTTCGACTTTGTATATTTTTTTTATCGTAACAAATGTATTTCAAAAAATATCAGGTAGGTATGCATTAAAAAAACAACAGACTTAAAAAAAACACTAAAAGTGTAAAACAGCTACAGTTTCGGAAGTCGGTGGCAAGAAAGAAATAAATAAAAAACAACCAAAGCCACAGATTTCCGGTTGTAAATTTTAGTAAAAATATACATATTTTGATATTATAGTTGGAGTAAGCCTCAAAATATTTTTTACCCACACAAATTCTTGATATGTATTTTTTCAGAAGTAAGTGGCAATATCATAATCATCCTCCTGCCCTTATCCCTATTTATTTGGGGTCGGCTCAGCATGTCTTCTTCCATACATCCCAGAAGTCACCTCCTTTCTACTCATTTCTTATTCTATCCATTCGCGTAACACCACTTATCCTCCTCAGCATTTTCATCTCAGCTGCATGCAACTGCATTTCAGTCATCCTTTTTGGGGCCTAACATTCTGATCCATGCAAGACAGCAGGGCTATCATTGTTTTATAAATCTTACCCTCAGTGGCGGTCTCCCTGTCTAATCCCGTCAGAGGCCCGGGGCGGCAAAGCTGAATGAGGCCCCCCCATTTAAACAAAATGTAGTTTTATAAGCTTTTTATTCAGTTCACATTTATAAGTAGTGTTTATGTTTATTTCGTTAATATCTGGCAAGCGAAATTAATTTCAAAGTACCCGCTATAAAGACGGGAATTCCCCCAGCGTATTGGACGGGTTCAGCAAATTTAAAAGAATATTAGTACCGCGTAAAAGTCTAGATGGCTGTAGTGTTTTGATCTTGATTAAATTATGTAAGTTAGGTACTTAGCACATTTTAAAAAGTCTTGTTTAGGATTTGATCAGGGGAATGCGGAGGCATTCTACGACCGATGTGGCGCGGCGGGCGAAGGTCCGCCTGCGATGCAAGAGGTTGCGGGTTCGATTCCCGCCTTGGGACAAATGTTTGTACGATCTACAAATATTTGTTCCGGGTGTTCTGGGTATTTGCTATATATAATAAAAATATCTATCTATGTAATGTATTGTATTAAGTATATCAGTCATCTAGTACCCATAACACAAGCTCTGCTTAGCTTGGGGCTAGATGATGCTGTGTGGATTGTCCAGCAATATTTATTTATTTGTTTATTTATGTATTTATTTGGGGGCCAACCAAGATCGGAGGACCTGGGCGGGCCGCCCCTTCCACCCCCCTGTTAGTCCGCCGTAAGTGGCATATAACACGTATAACATCAACTATACAAACTAGACGAAATATGTATTATTGAGGATAACTCAAAAACGACTCGACCAATTTTATACAACATTCTTTTCAGTGAACATTTTTTTTTAAGTGAAAATCGAATTAATCCAATTGATTCACTATTGGCAAAGATATCGTGTAACCTCTCCCTTTATTGAAGTCGGTTTAAAACGAATAGAAGAAAGAAATAAAACGACAATTCAGTACTTAAACGTACTATATTTTTTTATTTAATATTTACATAAATACTGATATTTTAACACTCGAGGCCCAGTTTCTGGAACGAACATAATCGCAAAATTAATGTGATTGTCAAACTCGCGTTAAAACAGCCGTGATTGGTTGAATTAAAGTTCAACTAATCACGGTTATTTTAGTTTTGACGTGTCGATAATTTCATTCCAGAAACCCAGTTACATTTAAATATAACACGTAAGTAGTTATCTTATAAAAATAGGAAACATATTTAGAACAGCCAACCATCACAAAAAATTCTAATTTTTCTTAGATTTTAAAATTAATCAGCGAATTTTCACAGACCTGATTGGATATCCATCATGTCAGTGAAGATTAGCCAAGTATAGTTGCCGGCATTTAACTTGAGCTCTCAGCGGAGTGGTGGGGGCTGGTGTGCGCGTCCTATTGTCTCAGGAGTAAGATCCAAAACCGCTAAAGTACCCATTTAAGGATCAGCGCTCAAGATAAATGCCGGCTGCTGTACCTAGTTAAAAAGGCTCAGTATTTCCGCTAGGATGTTTCTATCCTTTCAAGCGTATTTATTACTTTATATTATGGCACTTCAATAATTTGTTAGCGTACAGTTTTTTGGGTAACAACCCAACAGGCAACACGTCGGTATCGATTATTATTTAAAAAGACAGACTTTACATTCTCTATGTAATTTTTTACCCAAACAGTTTCTTTTTAAGTGATTTTTGTTTATGGTCAGACACAATATGAACGATCACATGCACATAATATTTGAAAACACATATTTAAGTACAAATTAACGTAATTGGTGAAATGTGGGTGTTACAATTATAGGTGCACCTCAGTATAACCCTTGGGCACTTTAGGCGTGATGTTATATTATGTTTATTTTTTTATAAAATAAATCATTATGATAATCTTGAATATAGTTTTTTTTTGTCTATTACAAAATTTCTTGGTCAAATTGTCTTGGTCTTCGAATTTTTTTGACACACATTATGGACATTTGAATTAAGAATTCATGTCTGTGTACGGTATATTTAAAATCTTTCTTTCTAGTTGATGTTATTTCCGTTTAGAGAATTATCAACTTAATGCAAATGAAAATTGTGTTGGTTATAAACTTACTAAACCATGTGAAGTCATTAGAAATGTTAGTTATTATGCAAACGCAAATTATAGTCACTATTACTTGTACTCATATTTGTCATCATCATCTGCCTAGCTTCTCCCAATCATCTCCCAATCTCCTATGTAGGAGTTGGTCTGCAGTCTAACCGGATGCAGCGTAGTTGGGAAAAGGTTAGGCAGATCATGATGATGATCAAGTGAACGGGGTCCGAATAAAGGGTCTTGTCAAAAAATATTTATTATGTAAGCTTGTTTCGTTTTCTTTTGTTTTGTCTTCTAATAAAATCAACTCCTTATCTCATAAAATGCGTACTGTACCATTGTAAATCGACATGCCTTCTTGCACACAATCAATAGTACCTTCCGGTTCACTATCATTCTTCACGAATCTGTAGGGGCAGTTGCTTCTAAGCTTGATAATTTCGCTCCTGAGAGACAACACGAGGAATGCTTGCACAACTGAAAGAAGAAATAAAAGTGATTGCAAAAATGAATGAGATTAAAAAAAATGGCGGCGAAGTTATGGGTAAGTATGTCATTTCCACAGCATCATCGCGTCGTGCCTGTTAGCAGCAAATGCGCGCAGACAAGGGGTCGTCCATTAATCACGTAAGGCTCGGGGGGGGGGGGGGGGGGGGGCAGAATCTCGAAACGAAACCTCACAAGGGGAAGGGAGGAATGTAGTGAATATAGCGTGTATTTATTTTTGTTGTTGAACGCGCGCTTTCTGACGTGTATTTAAAGATAATATTCTGATTAAAAAAAAACCTCTTAATACTTTGGTTCCCAGAGGCCATTCAAAAAATTGATCTGTGTTGCGCAATGTGTGCGCACTTGTGCAGTAAACAACGTAACGCGTCGTGCTGCGCAATACTTATTACCTACTGAGTATAATCCGCAACTTCGTCAGAGTGTAACTAAAATAAAACTAGCATAAGTGTCTCCTTGTAACATCATCTTCATCATCGAGATTAGCGGGAACAAACAGACGGAGCAGACAGAGACAAAACAATAATGTTAAAGATTTTTTTTTGCATCTGCATTATAAAAAGCTGCTTTGTTGTAAAAAGACACTTTTATTTAAGTATTTGTACGAGTATATATATAGACAGAATAAACTATTGCTACTCATGACAGTGGACCTGCTTACCATTAGAGAATAATAAGCTGACGGCATCCAATGAGATCAGTACATCTTGCTCGTGGGGATATAAGAACAAAGCGAGTACCATAAAGACGATGTTCACCAAAGACATTATTATTATAACTATCCACATGACAGCGGCGTAGTAATAATACGCTGTTATCAACCTCACATTTTTCTGAAAAGAAAAAAAAAACTTTTTTTTAATGTGGTCTTAGAAAAACTATTCGCATATTTACCACAGATGAAAAATTACAAAAACTAAAGACAACTTTATTTACACATTGGTAAAGTTAAAATTTATTTTAAGTTTGTATGAACTGGCTTACAACCGAGACTTTTCGTGATTGCCCAGTGGTAAAGGCCACACCTCTCATGCATGGTTGTGGTTCAAATCCGGGCAAATACCAACGTGACTTTTTCCAATTCGTAATATTATGTGAATCAGTTTATTTTAGATATAACTGATATTGTATTGATAGTGAAGAAAAACATCGTGAGAAAAGCTATATAAGTATTGAATATAAGTCTGAAATTGCCTTGAGGAAGAGTCCTTCGCCCTGCAGTGGGACAGTAACAGGCATATTCCCTTTTTTTTTACCGCATATACTCGGATTTTTTGTGGCCAAGATATATGTATGAGTTTACACCATGCCAATCATCAATAAACTTACCTTATGTGCTCCAATGATGAATACAATGTGTATTATAATTTCAGCTGCCAGTATAGCACCCACCACGCAGATGACTGCAATAAGTGCGCCGTCTCTTTTGACATAAACTGATAACATACTCACAATGAGTATATAAAAGCTTAGTACTATGAGTGCTGTTGCCTGAAAAGATAACAAACATTTTAGTAAAAGATATAAGAGTAAGGAACGTTGCAGGTAACGGTATACCGTGCGGGAATTGAACCCACGACACGTGGTGCAGCAGCCAATCGCATAGCCACTGCGCCAGCTGTGCCGTCATACATTTTTATCCTGCCAAGGTAGCTAAAGGTTACGGAACCCTCGGTCCCTCTTAGTCCGGGAACCAGACTCATCCAATGTTGTTAAAAAAAGAACAACAATAAAAAAATAAGAAAGTAGGTACAGACGCCAGCACATCATTTGTACTTGGTATATAGGTAACTGACTCTGTGGCTATAAGGATAATTTAAGTTTGTTTTACTTAAGTTAGAGACCGAAGAACCTTAAGTAAGATTGCAAGCACAACAGATTTTAAACTAACTTAAAATATGTAACTCCATTTGACTCTCATTTGGTCCATTGTGTATGGGAATTCTAGTTAACATAGCCCTAGCTCGTTATACCCAAAAGCACTGAAACTTCCTGGGATGTCACTGTTTCGAGGATTAGTGCTTGTCGAGGAGTCATACATTCCAGGGTGATCTGGACGGCTGATTCCGTCATGTTAATGTACTCATTGCTGATTCCTTCGTGTTAAGGCACTCTGCATATTACTACCCAGGGTCAGAGGCTTCACAGGCAAGAAAACAAAGCATGCTATCAGCAAACTTTTTCACAAATAAACCCTTTACACAAGCCATTTTACTGGAAAGCCCGTGGCCTTTAGTGCCTAGGTAGAAAAGGATAAAAATGATTGAGTGATTGAACGGCTGTTACCTGCAATTGTTTGTGGGTCCAGAGTTCTATTGATACTATGTATTCTCATATGCTACATGCTATTCGGCAAGAGAGGAGTAAGTATGGAACGTAACACTACCATCTCAGAACTCAGTTTTTGCAAGTAAGGCTAGGGATCCACTCTTGGGACTCCGATTAGATAAATAAAGATATGTCTACACAGTACAGTGTCCAGAACTTTCTGTCATAGCTTTGCTATACATGATCACAAGATCAGGGATAGTAAAAATAAAAAAATATAATACGGACAGTGATATAATAATAATGAGCAAAATAAGGCACAATATTAGGAATTTATAAACATCTGTATACCCGAAGGAGTACTTACTACAACCACATTACACTAGTTATGATTAAGTCCCATGTATTAGGAATATCTACTAATATAAATGCCTAATATTATATAAATTAGACAAACCATGACAGAGAGCTTAATTTCATGTGATTTTAATGGTAACCAATCTTGAACTGTTGTTGGACAGTAGTAAAACACAGAATTAGTATATTATATAAAATCTTTTAGGGCTTACCAATTTTATGTATCCCCATGCAAGTAAACCATACCGCAAAGGTACACAAAAACAACACTTCTTTAAAACAGGCAGTTCAGCCATTCTTTCAGATGTCAAACTTCAGAGAGTAGAACTATTGAAAGCACAAAACGACTAGGTAAGTGCTTTACTCAAAATGATCTTTGTTCCTCACTGCGAAATAGTCTCTCTTTAAAAATAAGTTTTAATCATTTCACGCAGCTATAAGCGGCAAGTGGTGAATTTACACTGACACAGCTGTGTATAATTTCTAATAATAGAAACCAACGTATCAACTCAACGGCAAGACGAAGGCAGAACATGTATATTCTGTTATTCTTTCACGAATATCTCCTTATCCTTAAACCTTTCCTCAAAGTAACTTTTCGGGAATACCTGTTATGAGATGGCCGTTAAGATGACTCAGATATTATAACTATATGTACAATATCATATAGTTCGTTGATCGAATTTTTTGCTGGTAAGTATAGATTTTCCACATGGTTGAGCTTCATCTTATACATTTTCAATAATACCGATGATGCTACGACGCTCAGGTTAAATGTGTCTGTCATTATTTGCATATACATCTAAATTCTAAAATCTAATCTGTTACAGAAAAAAAATAACATCGTAGGTATTGTTTATATTATTAACTCCTAAATATGCTCAAAGCAATGTGATCAAAAACGTCAATGTCATTGTCATGTGTGACACCTGACCAGTGACAAGACAAGTGCTCTCATCCTCTTGTTTATGTCAATGTTTTATTTCTATTTTAGAGCATGTGTATGTCAAATTTTATAAACTCGTTTTGCTACATTGTTAATGTAATCAGCCAAATCATATAGTATTAAAATTATTGACAGCGCAAATAAGAGATGTACCGCGACAAGTCAGGGGAAAGCATCAGCAACCGGTGTTGGTCTCCGATGATTTACAAAATAGATATAAAACGCGTCTTCATCTACAATTTCAGTAGAATATAATTATTATGTCCTACCTATAGTCCTTTACCTTGATTCCATTTTTTTGTAGTATGTAGTAATAATGTACACACTACATTATTATTTAGATGTTTGTATGTAGATAGTTATGGCAGTTAGTAAGTAGATCAGATATCTAATTTGCCTTTACTGTGCTAAGTTAGTTTGGAATACGATTATCCGAGTTAATAGTTCTAGAATCATTCGGTTCCCTGTCCTGAATTTACTATTTTCGTCATGCTGAATGGTTTTTACACGTCATAAGCTTTGAAATCCAACCAGCCAAGAATCTGAGTTTTCAGTTCAAGTAGTTTGAAGTCTAAGTTTTTATGTGTAAACGAGCAGAACCTACCTGTGGCTTCGACATTAAAAAAAAAGTATAAATACTATTGTTGAAGGATTTATTTAAACAATAAAACAAGTCATTATCACATTTCAATTATTTTTTCAAGTCATTAATTATGTTGCTGTACACTAACTAAAGTAAGTAATCTAAACCCACGAAGCCAACGAGGGGTGTTGAAAACACCCCCAACACAACAATGGTAGGCGTCCGCCTGCTTAAGAAAACGAAGATAAAAACTCTGTTGCATACTTCAAGATGTGCTTCAAATAGGTTAAATGCTCTAACGCTTCAAGTGTCACTACTGTATAAGAATTTCACAGCGACCTGTCACTATCATACATTTTTTTGTTGACAAGTAAGTGACTTGCAAATTTATTAAAATAAAATTTTAACATAAAACAAGTTGTATCGTTTTAGCTCTATCTAATGTTTTCTCTGGAAACATTGGAATATCTGTGAGGAAAATATATATCGGGGATAGTTTCCTTTATAAATTTTTACTTTCTTCACCGTCCTAAAAAAAAATCACTGGTTTAACGCCAGCGCATCAAGCTACCCTAATGTGTCACATTTATTTGATAGTTATTGACTTAATTTCAATAAAAATAAGGTTAAAGTTCAGTTGGGAAAATTTGATAGTTTGAGGTAGCTTTATGTGCTGGCGTCCGTACAACAAAAGAAAGAAAATAATGACACTCACATGACATTCAACAGTGCTGTCATCGCACAAGCGATCTGTCAGTTTTTAACCCTTTAACGTGGACCAAATGGTATGAGGGCATCTTGTCGTTAGTTTCCTTTAAATTGAAACTTCACGTTGAGTGTCATGTCTTTCTTATTTTTTTAAGTGAAAACTTCTAAAGCTGCTTGAATGGTTTTTGGTAGGGGCAAAACCCGTGGGTTCGCGTCAGCGACATGCAAATGTGAAGTGTTGCGCCAGACAACGACAGCTGTTGCCCCTTGACTGCTTATTTTTTTAATCATCTTCTGTTTCCGTATCATCTTCCACAATCTTTTCACATGTCATGATACATTTCGTTTCTGCCGCATTTGTTACAAATTTGAACTCGTGGTTGTCCCTCAGTTTGACAATTTCATACCTCAGTATCAGCAGGAAGTAAGTTTGGACAACTGGGAAAATAAATAATAAATAATTGTAGCATCTGACACTAACCCCTTTAGTACATATTGATTCCTGGTAACAGATTTATTGAGGAACTTGGAACTAGGGCTGACTTATACGTATGCTTCTAATTATGTCATTTTCGACGCAAAAAATGCAATTTTATTAAATCTGCTATTAAAATGACGTGTCTCGGAAAGCACATGAAAATTAAAGCCATTTGTCACGGCTGTCATTTGTACATCTTTGACAATCGTTACGGGTAGTCAGAAGCCCGAAACTCTGAAATCCAAGGCATTGCCAAGGTGTATCGTGTCGTCCAGTAATTGGATTATGGAGGTCAGATAGGTAGTCGCTTCATGTAAAATGCTGGTATTCAGTTGCATCTGGTTACACTGGAAGCAAAATTTCCACGGGGCAGGGTACTGGGTGTGAGGGACTGATTGCCAGAAAGAGAGAAAGCAAAATACGAAAGAAAGATAGATATTCTTAACGTATAAGGAGTAAAAGGCAGAAGTGATCATCTGTCGGGCTGAATCCTTTTTAATGAAATACTAAACTTAAAAGCTTTCATATACTTACTTATAATCATGAAATAAGCTGTGAAGTTAAGCAAATTGATGAACAACGAACGCGCCGACATGTATTGAGACAGCCAGCTCTCTATTGATAAACTGACGGCTAAGGCAGTCAACAGTACCGTCACTGCCCACATCACTACGCTGAAGATATTGAATTTACTTAGCATTTTCATATTTTTCTGAAAATAAAAAAGTTTATAGAATGTAGACTTGAGGTAAGATTAGCATAATGGAGACGTTTGGACTCAAATTCATCATCATATTATTAGCCGATTAAAGTCCTCAATGGCCGGGCAGTGCGGGGCATAGACGCTCCCCTAAAAACTGCCACAGTGACTGCTCCTGCGCTGTTCACATCCAGCACGTTCTCGCAACTTTCACTTATGACTCGAAGCAGAACAAAAATGGGTGTAATTTAGTATAAGTATTTTAAGTCTTCTCCACAATTGAACTAAACTTTACTTGCTCACAGCCTTACCTGATGTATTCTTACGGTAAACAGCATGGTCAGTAGAAGATCTGTTAAGAAAACAGTAAGTGCAATACTTGTTAAACCAATATCTGCGTAGATCCGGGTCCAGCGCTCTTCGCTACCATTGTGGCCAAGCATCATACAACTATGTAACAGCGCATATGAAATGACTAATATGAAGAATGAAGACACTATCTGTAACATAATACAAGCTTTATTTATTTTAATTTTATTTTCATGTTTCAATAACCCATGGAAACCCTTTAGTCTTGGGAGAACAAAGGGTCAGACTGCTACCGACTTAAATCCTACGGTTCCTACTAGTAAGTACAGAGGCCAGCACATCAAGCCACCCCAATGTGTCAAATTTCTTTGATGGTTTATCAAATTTATTACAAAAGGATAAGGTTCGTGTTGAATTGGGAAAATTTTACAGTTTGGGATAGCTTGATGTGCAGGCATCTGTAGCACGAGTTGGTGCCTCGGGAGATACAATTACAACAAAAGTATTCGCGTTCACCCTCGACTGGTATCAGCCCGCCATCCCCATCGGGACACTCACTAAGTGTGGCCTTTCCCACGACTGCACATCCTCCCAGAAAGGCAAACATGGAACACAGTGCATCGTCTCTTTAGGCCTGATTGGTCGAGGGATGACAGAAAAATGAGCGTCTTCAATCACACGATCTTGGACAAGATCCTCGCCTGCCCTTGTCGATCAAACTAGGCTAGTGGTACCCTAAAGTACATTTGCCGGAGGACGATAAGAATACAATGCCATTATTATTATTACTCAAGTACAGCTCACTTTCAGATTTGGTGAATTAGCAGAAAAATACTCACCATTTTAAAATAACCCCACGTTATCAAACTATATCGCAGCGGAAAACAGAAACAACATCTTTGATCCTCTGAACGGTCCTCCTTGATTTTATTTTCCGTATTCATTTCCGCTCACTTTTGATCTTAGTAACTGTTATAGGTAATTCTATCACTTCAAGTACCTACTGTTTCAAAGTTATCCGGTTGGCTTCTTCAATATTCAAAGGAAATTTCATTTATAGGCTAAACTCAAAATTTATACACTGTCTATTTAAATCACAATTACATTTGTTTTGAAGCTCTGGACACAAGTAATGATAATAATGGTTGCGTTGGCTTGGTACTGTTAAAATTACGATTTACTGCTGATATCGCTACAGTATTTATGTAACCTAACATAACCTTTATATCGAGCATATTTCGAGATACAGCTATGTAATGTGTTAAATTCGAAATAATTGCGAAAATGATTAGGAGCGGGAATTATTCAGAACTTCCATTTTTCATATTACATAATTAGTACCTGGATGACCAAGCTTTGCTTGGATAAAACAACGTTTTCTAAGAATGAAACCTAGTTCGATCGAAACCGGCTGCATATTAAATTTCATGATAATCGTTGGAGCCGTTTCTGAGATTCAGATTATATTTATGTATTGAAGAATTGCTTGTTTAAAGGTATTCGAAACGATGTATGAACTTATATGGGAATGAGTTGTTCACGAAAAAAGCGCGGAATGATAAAACTGAACGCTGAAAGCTAAGAAATATTTTGACACAAGACATCCACTGGACATAGACCTCCTCCAAAGATTTCCATAAGGATCGGTCCTGCGCTGCCCTCATCTATCCTCCCTCTCTAGGGTCCCTGCAATCTTCACAAGATCGTCGGTCTACCCTATGGGGGAGGGGGGACTTAACCACGCAGAGTCTCCCGGAACGCGAGTCGCATTGAGTGCTTACTTTTTTTTAAGTTTGGCAATTCGTCGGGGCCATGTTGTTTACTTTGGTTCTCTTGCGGATCTGTTCATTTCGGATTCGATCCCACAGAGAAACTCCAAGCATAAACCTTTCCATTGTCATTTGGATTCTGTTGCCTTGCCATTCCATGGCCGTTTATAATTCATTCATGAAAACGCACGCTTGACAATCGTCACATTATATTTGCCACATTATTTGTTTTCAAAATTGGGCCTCAGACTTTGGTAAGACTCTTTTCGAGAAGCCCTCAGGAGTCTAGAGGACAAGATACTCAAGTTACACAAGCTACACCTGCAAAAAGATAACTTCCTTGCCGACGAGTGACGACTAAAAGCATTGACAAAGTTAAGGAAAGATGAGAAATAGAGGGTTTGTTAAGAACTTAAGACCGTCAGCCGACTACCAGAAAAGTGCCCCTGCAACTGTAATCACTACTACTTTAGGATTAGTCATTCAAGAGTATAAATTATAGTTATATACTAAGTTATAGTTCTCTTGTGTCCTCATTTATGTTTCGACCACGAAGGAAAACTACGTATAGCTCTCTCATTTGCCCTTTTTACTTTAAGCCTTCTTTTAAGAATCTTTCGATCCGATCGAAATCTGAGCGACCATGATTGTGTCAGGGCCATCATTTCAATCATGGCCACAAAAAGCCAGTCGCCTAAAGAAAAATAGTAAAATAAGCGTACTTAAACGAAACATATCTCGGGCAACTGAGACAGAAGTCAGTAAAATTACCGTTTTTCACACCTCATCTCAAAATGTTAAAAAAAATGCGATAACTCTGGCTAAGCCCGTGGCTAAGTAAAATATAGCCGTATAGTCGCAGGTTAAGCTACGCCTGCCGGGGTGAGTCTATGGATGGGTGACCGTTCATAACATATCGAGACTCCGCCGTGCGTCGGAAAGCATGTTAAGAAGTCGGTCCCAGCTGTCATTTGCAGATTTTTTGAAACAATCAGACAGTCGTTACGGGTTGTCTGAAGCCGGAAAGTTAACAGCCAGTCTTACCAAGGGGAATGGTATTTTATTATTTATTTATCCATTTATTTCAGACATCAAGGCCCATATAGAATATTAATATAGGTATTGCTCAGTAACTGGGTTGTGGAGTCAGATTGACAGTCGCTATCAAGGTACCGAACGGTCGCGATTCTCAATTACAAGCTGATTTTTTTAGAGTAGAATAATACCTACTCTTTATTGCACACCATTAAAACTTACAAATAATAACTTTAAGAGCTACATAGGTCTTTGTACAGACACCGTTCTTACCCATTGAAGTTTTAATTGATTACTCATATTACGGCAAATAAAAAATAAATAAATTTGAATTAGAATTAATAAGATTGAATTTGAACTGCCATTCGAAATTATATGCATTTTAGGGAATATTTGAATTATTTTTTTCACCATCACCACACAGTTTCACGTACGAAGTATCAAGAGCAAGCAGAATGGAACTTCAAATAATAAGTGTTTATCAATTGACACATTAGTTGTCAATGATAAAGTATTTTTTTTTAATTGATCCATAACGGTTCATTCCAGTCAGAATATTCTTAGCTTGGTTACTAGTGCAATGTATAAAAAAACAAAGAATTTGTATTTTTTATTAAAAGTTACCAAATAGGATGTTTTTCAAATTGACTATCAGTATTACAATGACTTATAATTTTATAAAATGATCATAGATTTTTGTAGTTTTTTCAAACTTGTACTTCTACTTGTACAAAGTTTTACCCCCTGTTTTGACATGTAGCTTGCATCCGTGAAAGGCAAAGAGCAAATGCTGCCTAGGATTTTTCCGAAATATGTAGGGGTCGACTTCCAGTCTAACCGGACGCAGTTGAATACAAGTTGTACGCAACGGGACTAAGGGTTGTTACGTCCGTTGTTCCTAATGCGCACAGTGTGGCTACATTCAAACCAATTGAGCCTGGTACCGTGAATTACCTAAGACTCTACTGATTCGACCTAGCCCAATCGCGATACCCTAATTACCCTGATGCTGCACTGCTGTTGCTAGTGACCTGCATGTTCAAGGTTGAACACAAGTTATATTCATGGAGCTACTGTCTATCTGACCTCCACAAACCAGTAACTGGGCAACGCCATACCTCTTAGTAAGGCTGGTTGTCAGACTTTCGGGGCGTCTGACGGACCAACAGCTTAATGTGATTTCCGAGGCACGGAGGAGTATTGATGTGTAATGAACGGTCACTCATCCACATACTGACCTCAGCAAGCGTAGATTAGCCTCCGATCAATTCGTGCGGCTGTTTCTATTTAGCTTTTCGAAAGGGGTCACAAGTGTTACGTTGAAAGGAAAACCCAATAGAGCAATAGTTTTTTTTTTAATCAGAGAAATATCAGATAGGTACTGTGATTGTTGATTGTTGTGTCACATTTGTCAAATGACATGCTCTTGGAATACTATATTTTCGGTTGTATTTCGTTTTAAAATGCTTTTAAATTCAAAATACAATAAGTTTATGTTTTCTTCATCAATATTGTACCTATTAAATTGCAAGGACTTAAGCAAAACCAAAGAAATGGTTACAATTTGAACATTTTGAATTGTGAATTTATTTTGAGGTCCATAGCATCATGCCTCGGAGTAAATTTTGGGATTTTAAAGTGCCAGTGTTAACAAAATGTTGCTTCATTTTCCCCCTGCGGCCTGGGCTTATGTTATGGGCATTCATCAATATCGTAAGTAGGTAAAACAATATTGTAGGTAGGCGAGAGCGTGTATGGAGCTGCCAGAATCTTACTGGAGTATTTCTTCCCTCCGAAAACGTTTGCTCTTGCGAGTCTTCTGACTCAAGCCGGCCATTAAAGATAAGTAAGAGGTGCGAGCCGCCCGTCTTGTCAATAAATACAAGCCCTAGATGAGGAACAACTCTCTTTCCTCGGACACTAATCTGCGTGGTCCTCACATGATCTAACCAAGATAATATCTGGACTTTTAAAAAGACTGTGACCTCTGAGCTTCTTTCGATGCTACTTCTCAGAGAAGTCAGATAGCGAAACACCAACCTAGTTTAAAAAAAATATTGGCGTGTTAAAGTGTTTGTAAAAACCTATTTACAGAAATAAATATCATTTTACACTTCTCGCGCCTGTGATAGCATACTAGTACCGAACGCCTACACATATACAAAATGATTTCCATCTAATGTACTGATTGCGAAGGCTGCTTCGGACTGAACGCTGCATTATAACTTGATTTCCCTACTAAAGAGCCTTAAAATATTTTTTCTCATTTCTATCTATATTTGGCATTCTATTTTCATTGGTTTTAAGTAACTATTAAACTGACTATTGAGTGGAAAAATATGATATATTTTTAGGGCTTCGTACCTCAAAGGAAAGAAATGGATCCCTTATTGATTCACTTCGCTGTCCATCCAGATATTCAAATAAAGAATCACAGGACATTGAGAAAATCATCCACTTCACTGTCAACGGGAAAAGTGCCCAGAAGGCTGGCATCATATTGAAATGAACTTTGCACACGTAAGGTCTTTTGAAGCTCGAAAATAAACGTAATAAAAGCTACGGCCACTTATGCGCCAAACATATAACCTATTGATACTCGCAAATAAATGTAAACTTATTATATGTAGTACTTCCTCTTGACCTTCAGACATGAAATATCTCTCACAGCACAAATAATGGACCAAGTCTGAATATCGTAAATTTGTGGTTTATGTTACATTTTTTTGCGATTACTAACTTACATTTGCAGATTGTGAACTAACCGTGACGTACAGCGACGGATGGGAGAGCATTTTGTACTACAGTGTTATCTATCTGGATTCCTCAGGCCGTGTCACTTTAGCGCAGCCACGAGCAGTTGGGCAGTTTTTCCACGGAACCCTCCTGGTGCGATTCAAACTCGCTCTTGTCTAGTTATTCTAATTCCTTACTGCTATTTTCTGATTAGTTTCGTTGCGTCCAAGACAATTAAATCGTTTCTCCAGGACTTGTCTGGCTTCAGTGACTCAAAGCTTTTTTGGTGGTCGTTTCTGTTGCGTGTTAAAGACAGAAAGTTTGTTAATTAAAAAAAAAACGGGCTTAATTTTTGGACTACGTTTGAAACTGGCTCTTCTATGCACGCTCTCCCCAACCTATTGCTTAGCAACTTTTTTATGTATCGAAGGTTACCGAAAGTATAATTAGGATTGTTTAAAGAAAATTATGAGGATTCTTGTTTCTCTGTTGGAACCAAACAAGCTGCAATAATTTTGAGCTGATCTTTATGCTATTTACCTAGAAATTTTAAACTACACAATTCCAAACTTCAAATCAAATCAAATCAAACTTTATTTGTGAACATAAGTACAAAAAGGTGTTATTAAATACATTTTGGCTGATCTGTATGTTCGGCCAATAATTGGCATACAAATATAAATATAATATTAGTGGGCTGGTTATCTTACTATCATAATTAATAAATTCTAGGATAAAATAAATGAAGCACTTGAAAAATGTCATGAGCCGCATAAAATAAAGTAATTGAATTTAATTATTAAAAATGTCAAAGAAAATTAAATTTAGTCATAATTTGTCATTTAAAAAGTCTTCAATCGAGTAATACGTCTTTTCAACTAGAAATAGGAACAACTTCTTTTTAAAATGGCTGACATTTTCCTCACTTCTGATACACTTTGGCAATTTATTGTATAATTTTGGAGCCATTACGAAAATACTGTTCTTGTGTAAAGCAGTTTTAGAACCAACAGTTTGTAGCCGGTCTGCTCGACGCTGACTACCTACTCGGTCAAATTTATACATATTATTTTTGACGAACATAGATGTCTGGTATATGTATATTGAAGGCACTGTTAAAATTTTCATACTTTTAAAATATTGTTTACAGCTGTCAGTGGTTTGCAGGTTACAGATCGCTCTAATACACCTTTTCTGACACTTAAACACCACATCTTTACCCGAGGCGTTTCCCCAAAACATAATACCGTATCTTAATGTTGAGGCTACTAGACCATGATATGCAGTCAGTACAGTGTTTCGATTGGCCGTTTTACTTAGCATACGCAGCGCGTGAGAAAATTGGTTTACTTTAATACATACTTTGTCAATTTGGGTGTTCCATTTTAATGTGCTTTCAATATTTAATCCCAAAAATTTTGTCACATTCGCCTCATCAATCCTTATATCATTATATTTTATATCTAAATTTAAATTCTTATTTACTGTTTGTTGAAATTTCATTATTACTGTCTTGTCTAAATTTATTACCAAATTATTATTCTGTAGCCAATTTATTACTGATTTTATGTTAGAGTTAATGTCTGATTCTAATGTATCTAATTGGTCACTGTTGAAAAGTAGAGTGCTGTCATCTGCAAACATTGTCATGGGATAGGTCGATGCTTTTGGGAAGTCATTTATATATATAATAAATAGGAGAGGTCCAAGTATGCTACCTTGTGGAACTCCATACATCACTGTTCTCGGGCTAGATTTAAATGTTGTTTCATGTTTTTTACATATTCTATTAATAACGGTTATTTGCTGTCTATCTTGTAGGTATGATTTAATTAAATTTGATATGTTACCTCTTATCCCGTATGCGTCAAGTTTTTTAATTAATATTCTATGGTCTACACGGTCAAAGGCTTTCGACATGTCCATGTATAGAGCCAGAGCTGGTTTTCTTTTATCTACGCTGTTGCTAACGAGTTGTAAAAAATCATAAATTGCCATGTCAATGGACTTATTTTTCCGGAAGCCCTTTTGGCTATCGACAAATAATTTATTTCTCTCGAAATATGAATTGATTTGATTGTATATTACTCTTTCAAATATTTTTGACAAAATAGGTATCAGTGCTATAGGTCTATAGGAAGACATGTTGTCTTTATTACCTTTACTAACTTTAGACCTTAACGACTCATTCCTTCGCGTCAATGATTTGTCGAATAAAATATTTTTATAATTTGAATTTTCAGTGTCTAGCCTGTTTCGTAGTTTCCTATAAAGTGAAAAATACCATCCATGAATATGTGGACGATCACGGCATCATCTGTGTATTTTATGAAATATTTACCATGTGTTTGATGTTAACGGATACGGTGCTAAACATGATGTTCATCTATTTTGCTTATCACGTAAGATATTTCTTATATGCATACTTAATATTATAAATGGGAAAGGGTGTGTGTCTGTTTGTCCGTCTTTCACGGCAAAACGGAGCGACGAATTGACGTGATTTTGTTTAAGTGGAGATTGAAGGGATGGAGAGTGACATAGGTTACTTTTTGTCTCTTTCTAGCCCCCCATTTCCTAACGCGACTGAAGCCGCTGGCAAAAGCTAGTATAATATAATTGTTTACTTGCGTTCCACCATTCACATTTCCGTCCTCGCCGTCGAGGCCCGTCGTGACGACCCCGTCGATGCTCCCCTCCCGACCCTTTGCTAGAGCCAGCCCGCGAAGCTGAGCCGGTTAATGATTAAAATGTCCTTAAATCATATATCTATTTGATCCAGCCTGTTCCTTGCTGTCCTCTTCAGCGACGTCCTAAGCCGAGGTTCGTACCCCGCAGGGGGTGCCCTTAGCGATCGGTCGCTTAGTTTTTAAGTTTTTAAGCCTGGCTGGAGGCCTTAATTTTAATTAAGCCCCCCACATAAAAGTTAGGTTAAGCAGTAGATATCCCTAAAGGGTAAACGGCGAGAAGCCCAGTCCAAAAAAAAAAAAAAAACCACCATTCACATTCACGGCCGCAGTGGAGGAAGTTGTTGGAAACTTTGCCGCAGGCTGGACGGAAAGGAGCATTATGGTCGGACATACATAAGACATTATCCGATTATCCAATCTCCGTTTCGTCGACGATATGTTCCTTTATTTCTTCAACCTCCAAATTACGAGTTTTAAATAAACTAGTGGCCATATAGACTATACCTATGCCAAATCTCACACTCCTCCATGCGCGCAATATTATTAAAGAGAGATCCGAAGTTTTGCTGCACGTTTTAAAATAAAATTACTCTTCTATTTTTCAGAAAAACTTACACCATTTGGAGTTGGACTTAATTGCTAACCTGGTCGTGCTGATACTATTTATTACTGCTTGCTTCATCCTGTTGACTACCCATGTGTGGTCGTTAATTCGTCGATACCTAAGTGAACCGGAATTTTGCTCCCAACACGAGTCACTTGTCTCAACGATAGTGGTAGCAATGTTAAAAACTATGCTAGAAATCAGTAAGCAGTTACCTTTTTTTATCTGTAAATTTTATTCTGAACGACTCCCTACTCAGTCGTGTAATGTTTCCTCTGGTTATGATGGAAGACAACTAATCATTTTTAGTAACTAGCGACCCGCCCGGATTCGCACAAGTGGTAAACAGTTTTTACTGAGAGTTTCGTACAAATTTTCCGATGTTTCTCACACATCTTCCAGACATTCGGCAATGAGATCACCCACTACACCAACCAGCCAGTCACTGTTTCTACAAAGTTAACTTTTGCGAGACTTAGATATTATTACTTTTTATTTCAGCGATATTACTATATAACTTGATACTTTCGTACAATGAGGTGAAGATACTTCGAAAAGAAAAAGCTGAGCACAGATTGGTAGACAACGTGGCTCAAGCAAAGCCTATGACGGGTCACGACGAACAAACAAAAGCTGTAAATGTGAATAAGGGAGGTGAAGATAAAATAACAGTAACAGGAGATGAAGGTGATGTAATTAAGGCAGATACGGACACACAAGATAAAGGTAAACGTAAAAGAACAGCAGATACAGAAGAAGGAACTGGAGGTATTTACAAAACGGGACAACGTGGTTATTTTATGCGTCATCTAACTAAGATATCTCCACACTCGTGCGCTTTCATTTTCAATTTTCGCCTTCATCTTTCAGTTCGTCTTCAGTGGTAATTTATTTTGTGTAAACACATGTCGTGCTTTACTTTAATAGCTTCTATTTACGTTTAATCGCCGTATTACAACCTTTTGAGCCTTGCGTTAATGCATGCGCTGTGGCTTTAAACATAATATGTATATACTTCTTAAAAATTTAGAAGTTGAACACGGACCCGCCTTAACAAAATGAAAAAAAGGAATAACAGATTAAATTAAAAAATAGAAACGACATGATGTTCTGTATAAAACAAAAGTATATTAAAATCAAGTAAAAATGTACATGTCTTTTTATTGTGTCCTTTAGATTCCCAACAAAATGATTTACAATCAACATAAATGATCCTTTATATATAATAAGGGTATCTCTGACTGATTAATGTAAGTTTCAACGGATTTTGGTCTCCAACTTAAGCTGATCAATTTGTCCATGAAACTTATGGACAAACCTTACAAAGTAATTCTTTAGTTCTTTTCCCATCGAAATATGTATAAGCCCCCCCCCCCCAATAACAAACTACCAAAGGTTTCTTCCATATAATATGAGTTTAGATGTACTTAACAAAAGAGATCAAATTATAGATCGGATCATAGCAATATAGAATGTCAAAGGCAGAAGGTGCTACTGTAACTTGCACTGCTCCTTAGATACCGGTATGTTAATCAATCAATCTAACAATGTCAGTCAGATGGGCGGAGTCACTATTGGACACGTATGGGTTGGAGTGTGATTTCACCGAAGCTGTATAAGTGAGTCCCTACGTGGATCGACTGGTCCATGAGCTCAGCGACACCAAGGTGACTAATTGACGGGATTTTCTTTGACAAAATAAGTTACGCGGGCAATATAATTCTGCTCAGACTATCGATCGGTGCTCTTAAACGACTATTTAAAGTAAGTGAGAGCTACGCAGGTACCAACTCAGGTATTATACGAGCTCGAGTGAGTTGATTGTGTTCGAGTCCGGTACGAAGATCTCTGACACCGCCACACAAGTCGTGCTTACCAACAACGTCAAGAGAGTGCCATAGTTAAAGTAACTGGGCTCCTGGGTCACCGAGGCTCACACAGATGACGTGGATGTAGAGAGGGAACGTAGGGCATTGTCAGTCAAAGCTAATATGCTAGCCCGTAGGTTTGCTCGCTGCAGTGCACAGCTAATAATGACCTTATTCGAGGCGTACTTACAGACTTATTTTATTTATAAGTGGATGGTTTATCAGCAATACATCGCAAAAGACTGGTGTTACTGAAGTAACGTTTGCGGCACAGCCCAAACATCTTCCTATTGAACAACTCATCACTGGGAGACTGTAAAAAATGGGAGGGTGTAAAAAAATGGATGACTTAAGTCACGTGGATGCGTGACCTAAGTTCGGTTTTATTTTTATATTTTTCGACGTTCTCCCAAACTATAAACTTCTCCTGTATCGTGGGTGCGTTTTCAAACATTTAAACCCAAATGGAAACTACCAGACCCGGAACAACTACCTGCAGGCCATACAAATATTTGTTCAGTGCGGAAATCGAACCCACCACACGCAGAGCAGCAGCCAAAAGCTCAGCCACTACGCCAATTGTGCCACAGTGTTCAAAAAAATATTTACCTACTATGAAAATGTATGAAATGCGCCTTCCACCAAGGTATGGAACTCTCGATGTACGACACCGAGTCGCACTTTGCTGATTTAAACGTGAATTAAGTTATTTAAATAATACACATTTTCAAACGCAAGCATAACGGGGCGTTATATAATGACAATTTATTTGACACAATAACTGTCAATGGTAGTAAGGTTTTATTAAATGACTCCTCGAGAGGGGTCGCAAGTGTTACGTTGAAAGGAAAACCCAATAGAGCAATAGTTTTTTTTTTAATCAGACAAATATCAGATAGGTATTGTGATTGTTGATTGTTGTGTCACATTTGTCAAATTACATGCTATTGGAATACTATATTTTCGGTTGTATTTCGTTTAAAAATGCTTTTAAATTCAAAATATAATAAGTTTATGTTTTCTTCATCAATATTGTACCTATTCAATTACAAGGACTTAAGCAAAACCAAAGAAATGGTTACAATTTGAACGTTTTGAATTGTGAATTTATTTTGAGCTCCATAGCATCATGTCTCAGAGTAAACTTTGGGATTTGAATGTGCCAGTGTTTACAAAATGTTGCTTCGTTTTCCCCCTGCGGCCAGGGCTTATGATATGGGCATTCATCAATATCGTAAGTAGGTAAAACAATATTATAGGTAGGCGAGAGCGTGTATGGAGCTGCCAGAATCTTGCTGGAATATTTGTTCCCTCCGAAAACGTTTGCCCTTGCGAGTCTTCTGACTCAAGCCGGCCATTAAAGATAAGTAAGAGGTGCGAGCTGCCCGTCTTGTCAATAAATACAAGCCCTAGATGAGGAACAACTCTCTTTCCTCGAACACTAATCTGCATGGTCCTCACATGATCTAACCAAGATAATATCTGGACTTTTAAAAAGACTGTGATCTCTGAGCTTCTTTCGATGCTACTTCTCAGAGAAGTCAGATAGCGAAACACCAACCTAGTTTAAAAAAATATATTGGCGTGTTAAAGTGTTTGTAAAAACCTATTTACAGAAATAAATATCATTTTACACTTCTCGCGCCTGTGATAGCATACTAGTACCGAACGCGTATACATATACAAAATGATTTCCATCTAATGTACTGATTGCGAAGGCTGCTTCGGACTGAACGCTGCATTATAACTTGATTTCCCTACTAAAGAGCCTTAAAATATTTTTTCTCATTTCTATCTATATTTGGCATTCTATTTTCATTGGTTTTAAGTAACTATTAAACTGACTATTGAGTGGAAAAATATGATATATTTTTAGGGCTTCGTACCTCAAAGGAAAGAAATGGATCCCTTATTGATTCACTTCGCTGTCCATCCAGATATTCAAATAAAGAATCACAGGACATTGAGAAAATCATCCACTTCACTGTCAACGGGAAAAGTGCCCAGAAGGCTGGCATCATATTGAAATGAACTTTGCACACGTAAGGTCTTTTGAAGCTCGAAAATAAACGTAATAAAAGCTACGGCCACTTATGCGCCAAACATATAACCTATTGATACTCGCAAATAAATGTAAACTTATTATATGTAGTACTTCCTCTTGACCTTCAGACATGAAATATCTCTCACAGCACAAATAATGGACCAAGTCTGAATATCGTAAATTTGTGGTTTATGTTACATTTTTTTGCGATTACTAACTTACATTTGCAGATTGTGAACTAACCGTGACGTACAGCGACGGATGGGAGAGCATTTTGTACTACAGTGTTATCTATCTGGATTCCTCAGGCCGTGTCACTTTAGCGCAGCCACGAGCAGTTGGGCAGTTTTTCCACGGAACCCTCCTGGTGCGATTCAAACTCGCTCTTGTCTAGTTATTCTAATTCCTTACTGCTATTTTCTGATTAGTTTCGTTGCGTCCAAGACAATTAAATCGTTTCTCCAGGACTTGTCTGGCTTCAGTGACTCAAAGCTTTTTTGGTGGTCGTTTCTGTTGCGTGTTAAAGACAGAAAGTTTGTTAATTTAAAAAAAAACGGGATTAATTTTTGGACTACGTTTGAAACTGGCTCTTCTATGCACGCTCTCCCCAACCTATTGCTTAGCAACTTTTTTATGTATCGAAGGTTACCGAAAGTATAATTAGGATTGTTTAAAGAAAATTATGAGGATTCTTGTTTCTCTGTTGGAACCAAACAAGCTGCAATAATTTTGAGCTGATCTTTATGCTATTTACCTAGAAATTTTAAACTACACAATTCCAAACTTTAGACCTTAACGACTCATTCCTTCGCGTCAATGATTTGTCGAATAAAATATTTTTATAATTTGAATTTTCAGTGTCTAGCCTGTTTCGTAGTTTCCTATAAAGTGAAAAATACCATCCATGAATATGTGGACGATCACGGCATCATCTGTGTATTTTATGAAATATTTACCATGTGTTTGATGTTAACGGATACGGTGCTAAACATGATGTTCATCTATTTTGCTTATCACGTAAGATATTTCTTATATGCATACTTAATATTATAAATGGGAAAGGGTGTGTGTCTGTTTGTCCGTCTTTCACGGCAAAACGGAGCGACGAATTGACGTGATTTTGTTTAAGTGGAGATTGAAGGGATGGAGAGTGACATAGGTTACTTTTTGTCTCTTTCTAGCCCCCCATTTCCTAACGCGACTGAAGCCGCTGGCAAAAGCTAGTATAATATAATTGTTTACTTGCGTTCCACCATTCACATTTCCGTCCTCGCCGTCGTGACGACCCCGTCGATGCTCCCCTCCCGACCCTTTGCTAGAGCCAGCCCGCGAAGCTGAGCCGGTTAATGATTAAAATGTCCTTAAATCATATATCTATTTGATCCAGCCTGTTCCTTGCTGTCCTCTTCAGCGACGTCCTAAGCCGAGGTTCGTACCCCGCAGGGGGTGCCCTTAGCGATCGGTCGCTTAGTTTTTAAGTTTTTAAGCCTGGCTGGAGGCCTTAATTTTAATTAAGCCCCCCACATAAAAGTTAGGTTAAGCAGTAGATATCCCTAAAGGGTAAACGGCGAGAAGCCCAGTCCAAAAAAAAAAAAAAAACCACCATTCACATTCACGGCCGCAGTGGAGGAAGTTGTTGGAAACTTTGCCGCAGGCTGGACGGAAAGGAGCATTATGGTCGGACATACATAAGACATTATCCGATTATCCAATCTCCGTTTCGTCGACGATATGTTCCTTTATTTCTTCAACCTCCAAATTACGAGTTTTAAATAAACTAGTGGCCATATAGACTATACCTATGCCAAATCTCACACTCCTCCATGCGCGCAATATTATTAAAGAGAGATCCGAAGTTTTGCTGCACGTTTTATAATAAAATTACTCTTCTATTTTTCAGAAAAACTTACACCATTTGGAGTTGGACTTAATTGCTAACCTGGTCGTGCTGATACTATTTATTACTGCTTGCTTCATCCTGTTGACTACCCATGTGTGGTCGTTAATTCGTCGATACCTAAGTGAACCGGAATTTTGCTCCCAACACGAGTCACTTGTCTCAACGATAGTGGTAGCAATGTTAAAAACTATGCTAGAAATCAGTAAGCAGTTACCTTTTTTTATCTGTAAATTTTATTCTGAACGACTCCCTACTCAGTCGTGTAATGTTTCCTCTGGTTATGATGGAAGACAACTAATCATTTTTAGTAACTAGCGACCCGCCCGGATTCGCACAAGTGGTAAACAGTTTTTACTGAGAGTTTCGTACAAATTTTCCGATGTTTCTCACACATCTTCCAGACATTCGGCAATGAGATCACCCACTACACCAACCAGCCAGTCACTGTTTCTACAAAGTTAACTTTTGCGAGACTTAGATATTATTACTTTTTATTTCAGCGATATTACTATATAACTTGATACTTTCGTACAATGAGGTGAAGATACTTCGAAAAGAAAAAGCTGAGCACAGATTGGTAGACAACGTGGCTCAAGCAAAGCCTATGACGGGTCACGACGAACAAACAAAAGCTGTAAATGTGAATAAGGGAGGTGAAGATAAAATAACAGTAACAGGAGATGAAGGTGATGTAATTAAGGCAGATACGGACACACAAGATAAAGGTAAACGTAAAAGAACAGCAGATACAGAAGAAGGAACTGGAGGTATTTACAAAACGGGACAACGTGGTTATTTTATGCGTCATCTAACTAAGATATCTCCACACTCGTGCGCTTTCATTTTCAATTTTCGCCTTCATCTTTCAGTTCGTCTTCAGTGGTAATTTATTTTGTGTAAACACATGTCGTGCTTTACTTTAATAGCTTCTATTTACGTTTAATCGCCGTATTACAACCTTTTGAGCCTTGCGTTAATGCATGCGCTGTGGCTTTAAACATAATATGTATATACTTCTTAAAAATTTAGAAGTTGAACACGGACCCGCCTTAACAAAATGAAAAAAAGGAATAACAGATTAAATTAAAAAATAGAAACGACATGATGTTCTGTATAAAACAAAAGTATATTAAAATCAAGTAAAAATGTACATGTCTTTTTATTGTGTCCTTTAGATTCCCAACAAAATGATTTACAATCAACATAAATGATCCTTTATATATAATAAGGGTATCTCTGATTATCTGATTAATGTAAGTTTCAACGGATTTTGGTCTCCAACTTAAGCTGATCAATTTGTCCATGAAACTTATGGACAAACCTTACAAAGTAATTCTTTAGTTCTTTTCCCATCGAAATATGTATAACCCCCCCCCCCCCCCCCCCAATAACAAATCTACCAAAGGTTTCTTCCATATAATATGAGTTTAGATGTACATAACCAAAGAGATCAAATTATAGATCGGATCATAGCAATATAGAATGTCAAAGGCAGAAGGTGCTACTGTAACTTGCACTGCTCCTTAGATACCGGTATGTTAATCAATCAATCTAACAATGTCAGTCAGATGGGCGGAGTCACTATTGGACACGTATGGGTTGGAGTGTGATTTCACCGAAGCTGTATAAGTGAGTCCCTACGTGGATCGACTGGTCCATGAGCTCAGCGACACCAAGGTGACTAATTGACGGGATTTTCTTTGACAAAATAAGTTACGCGGGCAATATAATTCTGCTCAGACTATCGATCGGTGCTCTTAAACGACTATTTAAAGTAAGTGAGAGCTACGCAGGTACCAACTCAGGTATTATACGAGCTCGAGTGAGTTGATTGTGTTCGAGTCCGGTACGAAGATCTCTGACACCGCCACACAAGTCGTGCTTACCAACAACGTCAAGAGAGTGCCATAGTTAAAGTAACTGGGCTCCTGGGTCACCGAGGCTCACACAGATGACGTGGATGTAGAGAGGGAACGTAGGGCATTGTCAGTCAAAGCTAATATGCTAGCCCGTAGGTTTGCTCGCTGCAGTGCACAGCTAATAATGACCTTATTCGAGGCGTACTTACAGACTTATTTTACATGATTATAAGTGGATGGTTTATCAGCAATACATCGCAAAAGACTGGTGTTACTGAAGTAACGTTTGCGGCACAGCCCAAACATCTTCCTATTGAACAACTCATCACTGGGAGTCTGTAAAAAATGGGAGGGTGTAAAAAAATGGATGACTTAAGTCACGTGGAGGCGTGACCTAAGTTCGGTTTTATTTTTATATTTTTCGACGTTCTCCCAAACTATAAACTTCTCCTGTATCGTGGGTGCGTTTTCAAACATTTAAACTCAAATGGAAACTACCAGACCCGGAACAACTACCTGCAGGCCATACAAATATTTGTTCAGTGCGGAAATCGAACCCACCACACGCAGAGCAGCAGCCAAAAGCTCAGCCACTACGCCAATCGTACCACAGTGTTCAAAAAAATATTTACCTTCTATGAAACTGTATGAAATGCGCCTTCCACCAAGGTACGGAACTTTCGATGTACGACACCGAGTCGCACTTTGCTGATTTAAACGTGAATTAAGTAATTTAAATAATACACATTTTCAAACGCAAGCATAACGGGGCGTTATATAATGACAATTTATTTGACACAATAACTGTCAATGGTAGTAAGGTTTTATTAAATGACTCCTCGAGAGGGGTCGCAAGTGTTACGTTGAAAGGAAAACCCAATAGAGCAATAGTTTTTTTTTTAATCAGAGAAATATCAGATAGGTATTGTGATTGTTGATTGTTGTGTCACATTTGTCAAATGACATGCTCTTGGAATACTATATTTTCGGTTGTATTTCGTTTTAAAATGCTTTTAAATTCAAAATATAATAAGTTTATGTTTTCTTCATCAATATTGTACCTATTAAATTACAAGGACTTAAGCAAAACCAAAGAAATGGTTACAATTTGAACGTTTTGAATTGTGAATTTATTTTGAGCTCCATAGCATCATGTCTCAGAGTAAACTTTGGGATTTGAATGTGCCAGTGTTTACAAAATGTTGCTTCGTTTTCCCCCTGCGGCCAGGGCTTATGATATGGGCATTCATCAATATCGTAAGTAGGTAAAACAATATTATAGGTAGGCGAGAGCGTGTATGGAGCTGCCAGAATCTTGCTGGAATATTTGTTACCTCCGAAAACGTTTGCCCTTGCGAGTCTTCTGACTCAAGCCGGCCATTAAAGATAAGTAAGAGGTGCGAGCCGCCCGTCTTGTCAATAAATACAAGCCCTAGATGAGGAACAACTCTCTTTCCTCGGACACTAATCTGCGTGGTCCTCACATGATCTAACCAAGATAATATCTGGACTTTTAAAAAGACTGTGATCTCTGAGCTTCTTTCGATGCTACTTCTCAGAGAAGTCAGATAGCGAAACACCAACCTAGTTTAAAAAAAATATTGGCGTGTTAATGTGTTTGTAAAAACCTATTTACAGAAATAAATATCATTTTACACTTCTCGCGCCTGTGATAGCATACTAGTACCGAACGCCTATACATATACAAAATGATTTCCATCTAATGTACTGATTGCGAAGGCTGCTTCGGACTGAACGCTGCATTATAACTTGATTTCCCTACTAAAGAGCCTTAAAATATTTTTTCTCATTTCTATCTATATTTGGCATTCTATTTTCATTGGTTTTAAGTAACTATTAAACTGACTATTGAGTGGAAAAATATGATATATTTTTAGGGCTTCGTACCTCAAAGGAAAGAAATGGATCCCTTATTGATTCACTTCGCTGTCCATCCAGATATTCAAATAAAGAATCACAGGACATTGAGAAAATCATCCACTTCACTGTCAACGGGAAAAGTGCCCAGAAGGCTGGCATCATATTGAAATGAACTTTGCACACGTAAGGTCTTTTGAAGCTCGAAAATAAACGTAATAAAAGCTACGGCCACTTATGCGCCAAACATATTATATAACCTATTGATACTCGCAAATAAATGTAAACATTATGTAGTACTTCCTCTTGACCTTCAGACATGAAATATCTCTCACAGCACAAATAATGGACCAAGTCTGAATATCGTAAATTTGTGGTTTATGTTACATTTTTTTGCGATTACTAACTTACATTTGCAGATTGTGAACTAACCGTGACGTACAGCGACGGATGGGAGAGCATTTTGTACTACAGTGTTATCTATCTGGATTCCTCAGGCCGTGTCACTTTAGCGCAGCCACGAGCAGTTGGGCAGTTTTTCCACGGAACCCTCCTGGTGCGATTCAAACTCGCTCTTGTCTAGTTATTCTAATTCCTTACTGCTATTTTCTGATTAGTTTCGTTGCGTCCAAGACAATTAAATCGTTTCTCCAGGACTTGTCTGGCTTCAGTGACTCAAAGCTTTTTTGGTGGTCGTTTCTGTTGCGTGTTAAAGACAGAAAGTTTGTTAATTAAAAAAAAAACGGGCTTAATTTTTGGACTACGTTTGAAACTGGCTCTTCTATGCACGCTCTCCCCAAACTATTGCTTAGCAACTTTTTTATGTATCGAAGGTTACCGAAAGTATAATTAGGATTGTTTAAAGAAAATTATGAGGATTCTTGTTTCTCTGTTGGAAGTACAATAATTTTGCGCTGATCTTTATGCTATTTACTTAGAAATTTTAAACTACATCATTCCAAACTTTAGACCTTAACTACTTATTCCTTGGCATCAATGATTTGTCGAATAAATTATTTTTGTTATTTGAATTTTCAGTGTCTAGCCTGTTTCGTAGTTTCCTATAAAGTGAAAAATACCATCCATGAATATATGGACGATCACGGCATCATCTGTGTATTTTATGAAATTTTTACCACGTTTTTGATGTTAACGGATACGGTGCTAAACATTATGTTCATCTATTCTGCTTATCACGTAAGATATTTTTATTTATAATGTAATTGTTTACTTGCGTTCCACCATTCACATTCACGGCCTCAGTGGAGGAAGTTGTTGGAAACTTTGCCGCAAGCTGGACGGAAACGGGCATTATGGTCGGACATACATGAGACATTATCCGATTACCCAATCTCCATTTCGTCGACCATATGTTCCTTTATTTCTTCAGCCTCCGACTTGACTTGACTTGACTTAGATGCTAGGCGATCTTAAGTACGACTTACCCAGAGGTCGGACTTTGGATGAATATGTTGAAGACCAAGTTTATCACAGTGGGGTTGGAGAGGTTGTATACATCGATGAAAATCTCTATCTTGGTCATATAGGCTCTTTTTACGTAAGACAACACAAATAAATTGCAAGGCGCACTCAAAATGCAAAGGAAACAATCTGACAACCAGTATTCAGTACCAGCCTATTACTGTCCCACTGCAGGGCAAAGGCCTCTTCAAGATAAGGCACGAGTATTAATCACCACGCTTGCTCAAGACGGGTTGGCGATTTCAGACTACCAGAACCAGTATTACCAAAGGGTATTTACCCATTTACTGGTTTTTGGGTAGGCAGTAGTAACATAGTATTTTTCTGCATCCAATTACACTCGATGCCGACCCTAACATATTTGGGAAAAATGATGGCTAGGCAGATGATGATGAGTTTGAGAACCGTGTAGGAAAAATACCGTACAGTAGTAAGTAGTATACAGGGTTACACTGAGAGTCTAATAATATTTTATTTTTTTGACATATGTTGTACAGCTTCGAGTTCTTCTAACTATCAGACAGACGTGTTGCTCGGGAGGGAGTTTGTTACGCCACTTCTTCTTCCCAGATAAAACACTAGGAAGTGGTGAAGGGTGGGCGTTTTGGGGGACTGTTTTATGTAAACGTTTTGACGTTCAAAAAGTGCTGATTCTCAGCCTAATTTGAATAAATGAATTTTGATTTTATTTTGAGTCGATGGAGAGTCCTGACTGACGGTAGTCTTCATGAAGCTTCGCTTGACTGTAAGGAAGTAGCTACTTTAGAAATATTTTCTGAAAATGTTGTAGGCCAATATCGACTCACAGCCAAATTACGAGTATTAAATAAACTAGTGGCCATATAGACTATTCCTATGCCAAATCTCACACTCCTCTATGCGCGCGATATTATTAAAAAGAGATCAAAGTTTTGCTGCACGTTTTAAAATAAAATTACTCTTCTATTTTTCAGAAAAACTTACACCATATGCAGATAGACTGTATTGTTAACCTGATCGTGCTGATACTATTTATTATTGCTTGCTTCATCCTGTTGACTACCCATGTGTGGTCGTTAATTCGTCGATACCTAAATGTACCGGAATTTTGCCCCCAACACGAGTCACTTGTCTTAACCATATTGGTAGCAATGTTAAAAACCATACTAGAGATCAGTAAGCAGTTACCTTTTTTTATCTGTAAAGTTTATTCTGAACGACTCCCTACTCAGTCGTGTAACTAGCGAACCCGCCCGGATTTGCACAAGTGGTAAACAGTTTTTTACTGAGAGTTTCTTACAAAATTGCGCTTGCACCCACTTAACCAGCCAGTCACTATTTCTACAAAGTTAACTTTTACGAGACTTAGATATTGTTACTTTTTATTTCAGTGATATTACTATATAACTTGATACTTTCGTACAATTTGGTTAAGATTCTCCGAAAAGAAAGAGCTGAGCACAGATTGGTAGACAACGTGGCTCAAGCAAAGCCTATGACGGGTCACGACGAACAAACAAAAGCTGTAAATGTGAATAAGGGAGGTGAAGATAAAATAACAGTAACAGGAGATGAGGGTGATGTAATTAAGACAGATACGGACACACAAGATAAAGGTAAACGTAAAAGAACAGCAGATACAGAAGAAGGAACTGGAGGTATTTACAAAACGGGACAACGTGGTTATTTTATGCGTCATCTAACTAAGATATCTCCACACTCGTTCGCTTTCATTTTCAATTTTCGCCTTCATCTTTCAGTTCGTCTTCAGTGGTAATTTATTTTGTGTAAACACATGTCTTGCTTTACTTTAATAGCTTTTATTTATTTAATCGGTGTATTACAACCTTTTGAGCCTGCGTTAATGCATGCGCTGTGGCTTCAAACGTATATTCACATACGTACGTACATATATTCTTCTTAAAACTTTACAAGTTAAAAAGGGGCCGCCTTAACAAAATGAAAAAAAAGGAATAACAAATTAAATAAAAAAAGAGGAATACCAGATTAAGGCTGATTAACGATATGATGGTCTGTATAAAACAAAAGTATATTAAAATCAAGTAAAAATGTACATAATAATATGTATTTTTATTGTGTCTCTTCCCAACATAATGATTTACAATCAACATAAATGGTCCTTTGAATATAATAAGTGCAATTACACCGAATGGAATATGGTTTACTATACTAACATCTTCTAACTACGCTATATTTCTCTGATTGATGTAAGCTTCAACGGGTTTTGGTCTCCACCTTGACCTGATCAATTTGTCCATGAAACTTATACGTCAAACCTTGCATAGTACATTTATTACGTAACTAGAACTTCGCCCCAACTTCTTCCGCGTGCATTGAGTTCTATTCCCATCGAACTATAAAGGAGGTAAGTACCAACTCAGGTATAATACGAGCTCGAATGAGTTGAGGGTGTTCGAGTCCGGTCCAAAGATCTATGACACCGCCACATAAGTCGTGTTAAACGACAACGTCAAGAGAGTGCCATAGTTCAAGTAACTGGGCTCCTGGGTCACCGAGGCTCACACAGATGACGTGGATGTAGAGAGGGAGTAGAGCATTGTCAGTCAAAGCTAATATAGGTTTGCTCGCTACAGTGCACAGGTAATAAATGAACTTATTTTATTATTTTTTTATTTTTTTTTTTTCTTTATAAAAACGTTCGAGGCATACTTACTACTGTAAGTATTCGAGGCGTACTTACAGTATTATTTTACATGATTATAAGAACTCGTTACACGTGGTCTCAGTAGGTCGACCTATTACCGGGTCTATGGGTAATTTTAATTACCCGTGGTTCCATGGCATTAGGGATTGTTGCCTGAACTTCTGAATATATCGACAGGAAATGAAAACTTACACTTTCTAAGTTTATCTTGGACATCATTGACATCGGTGAAGGAAAACATCGTGAGGAAACCTGGACTTACAATTAATATAAGTCTGAAATCGCCAACCCATCTTGAGCAAGCGTGGTGATTAATGCTCGTGCCTTCTCTGTATGAGAAGAGGCCTTTGCCCTGCAGTGGGACAGTAACAGGCTGGTATAGTAGTAGTAGTAATGAAAACCATTAATTACATACAATATGGTTTACTCGTTCATAAGCAAACAAAGTAATTCCATCCTTGGGAACAAAAGCTTAGAAACTCACACCAGAACTAGGTAGATTGAAAATGATGAATTCATAAGCGATGCAATCATGAGTCATAAGCTACTAGTATCTTAAAAATTTTAATGCGTATCCAACTGATATTTCGCCAGTTATTAATTTCATTAGTGTATCGGTTTTGAATTCATCATATATAATTGCTATTTTTGTTTTAGTTCTAACTGGATTATTCTTTTTTATTTTTCGATAATTTGACCAAATGTTCAGGAGATGCCATGAATGCACCTGAACGTTTTGTTCAAATTATTCGTTAATTGCTTTTTCTATGGCAAGACTCCGACACGTTCAATTCACACGTGGTAGAAGTGAAACGTTCAAAAATTTTGGCTTCAAGATAATGAGACGAATGTAATAATTTGGGAAGATGATAATTGTAGATTTTAGTAATGATCATAGCGATACAAAGTTTGATAATTATTTTATAAAATTTCCACGACATAAGAAACACTGTATAATGCTTCCTATCTCATTTTCTCCCACGTTAAATCGTATGAATTTATGTGTCCGTCTCTTTTTACTGTCGCTTTTTCGTTTCATAAACTATCAAATCACAACGATACTAAAGAAGTTTTCACTTCAAAAAAATGTGGATGTTAGTAATTTTGTTGTTGCACCGTGTTTTAACATATTTCCACCCTCCCGGTTTGCTTTTTGTAATGCCGAAAATCTTTTTGCCCATCCGCCACATAGCTAGCTGCCAGTGATAATAGCACCCTATAATCTCAACGTCGGGAAAACCATTCCATACACTAATGGAATGAATAACTGGCGAAATATCAGGTGGATACGCATTAAAAATGTTAAGATAATTAATGAGTCATGATTGTTTGATGGTATGAGAAACAGGGTGAAAGTTCCTCATCCACCATTGAAAAGTGAGGATCCTCTGACCAGACGAGTGTTGTGTCTGGTGGGCTACTGCCCGACGTTTGTTGTCGGGCTCTTATACTCGTATATATACTCAGTCGAGTGGATAACTTTAATATCGCGATGTAGGAGTCGTCGATTCAGTTCGTATGTGGCGAGATAGATGTCGCTACATCACTCCCCTTCGAGACCGGTGGTCGATAGCTTGATGAGTAATTTTTTTGTGATGCTTGCCGTGCCAGTGGAGTGTTCCAGTGAGGCGGAACCGGATGCCGCACAGTTCACGGTGAGTTGGAGTGGACTGTCTGCAGTGGTACTGCGTATAGGTTCCAGTGACTCGGAGTGGGGCAGTGCTGCGTAATGGCTGACTGCTAGGGTCGACCAGGAGAGAAATGCGCCTCTGAGCGTGATGAGCCAAGGTTGCTGAGAAGGTTGTGAGTGATTACCAGGTATGCGCGTTCGCTGCATGCTGGTGGTAAGGATATCCGTAGAAGTCGTGGTTGCTGGCTGGCTGTATGACTGTCTGCTTGAAAGTTTGAGGAAGTGATGATGATGTCACGCTGAAGTAGCTCTGCACGAAGGCTACGCTGACGTTCATGTTCGGGGTCACCAATTTGGGGGTATGAGGAACAGGGTGTAGAGTTCTTCATCCGCTATTGAAAAGGGAGGATCCTCCGACCAGACGAGTGTTGTGTCTGGTGGGCGACGGTTGTTGTCGGGCTCTTATATTCGTATATATACTCAGTCGCGTGGATAACTTTAATATCGCGATGTAGGAGACGTCGATTCAGATCGTATGTGGCCAGATAGATGTCGCTACAATTGCATCGGTTATGAACTCATCATTTTCAATCTACCTAGTTCGGATATGAGTATCTATGTTTTTGTTCCCCAGAATGGAAATACTTTTATTTGCTTATGAATGAGTAAATTATATTGTATGTTATTAATGGTTTACATTTTCTGTCGATATATTCAGAAGTCCAGGCAACAATCCCTAATGCCATGGAACCACGGGTAATTAAAATTACCCATAGACCCGGTAGTGGGTTGACCCACCGGGACCACGTGTAACGTTATAAGTGGATGGTTTTACAGCGATAAATAGCGTTACTGAAGCAAACGATCTCAAATCCGATCCGATCTCAATCAAATCGTTTGCGGCACAGCCCAAACTGCAACTCATTACTGGGTAAATGGACTCTGGATGGAGTACTAGACAAGAATACATTGATGTTTATTTTGTATTGAATTCAATTTTACTATTGTACTTTAACTTTTTATAAGCAGCTTTTTCAGTTTGAAATAAGTAATTTATAGTTCAAATTTGAGCTGATCTGATGATAAGCATAGTTGAAATTCAAATAACAGCAATAAAACTTCAAAATATGTGTACATAGCTTTATTTTCAACTTTGCTCTTATTATCACTTGACTCACTTTCACTTAAATCACTCACTCACACAGTCACCACTCACCAACATACACACAAACTAATAAATGAATAAATAATGCTGGACAATCCACACAGCATTATCTAGCCCCACGCTAAGCAGAGCTTGTGTTATAGGTACTACATGACTGATATACTTAACACAATACATTACATAGATAGATCTATTTTATTATACATAGCTAATTCCCAGAACACCTGGAACAAATCTCTGTAGATCGCACAAACATTTTTCCCAAAGCCCGGGAAACGAACCCGCAACCTCCTGCGTCGCAGGCGGACCTTCTGCCGCTGGGCCACATAGCTCATCAAAATTTAATAGCAAAAGTTTAAACGTGAATTAAATAATTAAGTTAATATACATTTTCAAGCGCAAACAGAACGAGGCGGTAAACAATGACAATTTATTTGACACAATAACTGTCAATGATGATAAGTTTTTTTTTTAATGACTTTAACGATTCGTTTCAATCAGAATGTCTCATGGTGTTCTACAGTATAGTGAATGAAAAAATAGACGGTTAATATTTTTACTCATATTTCAAGAATTGATGTTATCCAAATCGACGGTCAGTGGGTCGTCTTAGGGGCGGCTACGGTCAGTACTATGACTTAAAAAAAAAACTCGAAAAAATACACTCACACCAAAAGTACAGTGTCCCGGTGGCACTGTGGGTGTACCGTAGGTACACCTCTGCCTAACTCTTCGGGGAATGCACGCGTGATGTTATGTAATTCGACAATATGTAGGGAACTACTGGTTGTTCTTACGTGATTTTAGGGTCATAGTTAAAGTTGTTTCAAACTTCTACTTCCTTTTCACCCTCTGTTCTGCAATGAAGATTGCTTTCATTCAAAAAACAAAAAAATCAAAATTTATATTAGGCTAAGAATCAGCACTTTTTGAACGTCAAAACGTTCCCCAAAACGCCCACCCTTCACGTTCGAAGCGAAGGCTCACTAGTGTTACGTTAAAAGGAAATCCGTCAGAGCAATAGTTTTTTTTTTATATCTGAGAAATATCCGATATATCAATGTGTCACACTTGTCAAATTACTAGTATTGGGAATACAATATTTTCTGTTGTAAACCGTTTTAAAACGCTTTTAAATTTAAGGTACAATACGTTTGTGTTTTCACCAACATAATTGTATTGAAGGTTGTTTTATGTGCACTGTGAAGGAAGGACATAAGTGAGCTTTATTTCAAAAATTCTGTTGGTTATGTATAAGTTCTTGCAATCAGTGCGGTATCGTCAGACTCTTATCGCAATATGCATACGTACTTATTACCTCACAACATCTGCCTAGCTGTTTCCTAACTAAGTATGTTGGAGTCGGCTTCCAGTCTAACCGTATCCAGTAAAATATTTGTATTTTATATGGAGCGACTGATGATCTGACCTCCACAAGTTAGTTACCGGGTAATACGTACCGGGTAAGACTGGTTGTCAGGCTTTCGAGCTTCTGACTACCTATAACCGTGTAAGATCTACAAATGACAAATTCAAAATTCAATTTTACGGCTAGTAGACCAGCTGTAACACAAAAATCTAGTTTTTGTGTTACATCCTGATCAAATCAAAATAAATACGGTGTTGGAGTAAGGTAGGTAATTCCGAGTTAGTAAACACCTTTCTTGTCACATAATTTTGTTGATTAGTGTAATGGATGCCCACCCAACCTCAGAACGGCCTTGGCAAGCGTAGCGGAACCATCGATGGATCCGTGCGGTGATTAATTATTATTTAACCACACCTTACAACCACACGCTACCTAAACACTACCCTCGTTATAAATAAACGCGAAATAAAGTTTTGCCAAATATACACCTTAATAAATGTTAAATGTTGTATCTGATCGTTATACTGGTTGTAACTTTAATCCGCGTTTAACTAGGGAGCACGCGCGCTCGTGAATTGCAAGGACTTAGCAACACCATAGAACAATAGAAATTATTAAAATTTGAACAGTTTGAAGTGTGAATATATTTCAAGCTCCTTATCATCATGCATTGGAGTGAATTTTGGGATTTGAACTTGCCAGAGGTTACTAAATGTTGCTTCTGTTTCCCTCTACGGCCTGGGCTAATGGTATGGGCATTCGTGAATATCGTAAGTAGGTAAATCAATATTATAGGTACAGGAGATTGTGTATGAAGTTTCTAGAATCTTACTGTAACGCTTAGCTCCGAGCACGTTTGCTCTTGCGGGGTAAAAGACAAAGATAAACAGACTAAAATGAATTTTTGACTAGGTTTTAAAACTGGATCTGTCATACACTCTCTCTACCTCACCTATTGTTTCGTCTCTTTCAATTTTTATATCTACTAACGAAGGTAAAATAAGGATTTTTTTTTAATTACGAGGATCCTTTATTCTATGTACAAATTGCAATTACTTTCGTTGATTTTGATGATATTTACCTAGAATTTTTAAACCACTTACACACACACATCTACATTCCAAAATGTAGAGCTGTATTATTATTTATTTAAATCGATTTTGTGGTTTTCATTTTCAGTTTATAACCGTTTCTATATTGTCTTACAAAATATTTGTGGTACATAGATTTGTATCGACCGACAGCAACTCTCCCATCAGTATATGTTATGAAACGTTTACCATGTGGCTGATGATAGCGGATGCCATACAAAACGCTGTCTTCGTGTATTATGCTTTTCAGGTAAGATTTCTTTAATAAATCATTGTTTATAGAAGTAACACGGCCATCGTGCTGGAGAAAAAATGAAGAAATGGGGCATTCTGGTCTGACATTAGAGATTTTCCAAATATCCAATCTCTTTTTCACCGATGATGTTTTACTGTCCAACATTACGTCTTTAACCTCCGTGCTGACTTACTGCCAATGTCAATAACGTGTCTCAATCCAAATCCAGGGATCGATCTACATATGTTTGTAACCAATCAATGGCAGAGTTTGCAATCTGTAATCTTGAGAGGACGAATACGAAAAGAGAAGACACATTGACGTGTGTATTCTTCTCATCCTCATATGGTTCTCAGACATGGTTTCCCTAGGAGCAATGGAACGGAGTATTTTGGGCATCAAATTTGTAGACTGGGTTAGGGATACAATGATTCGTTCCATCATAAAAGTGAATGAAGTCACTTGGAGAGTTTCCACGCTAAAGTAATTGTGCTGGACACATCTGTCGTATGTCAACGATCAAAAGGTCACACACACGACCCTTTGAGTTTCTTTGCATGGCAAGTGACCTCGCAGCAGATTCAGTCGTGGATGACGGGGTGAGCTGGACCCCGCCAATAAAGACTAGTCCCAAATAACTCTGATAAAGAGGCGTGGAAAGAGAGTAGGGAGGCCTTTACCCGGCACTGAAGAAATCCAGGCAATTAAAAATAATCAAGTTTTTACTGTTTAAGTAACGTTTAAAAGGCGAACGCGTTTTAAAATAACGAAAACAACAGATAGCCATCGTCAAAGGTCTGAAAGCCTGGAAGTGTGACTACCAGTGTGTCAAAAGGGTTTCGTGTTACCCAGTAACTGGGTTGTAAGGGTCAGATAGGCAGTCTTTTTATTTTATTTAGCTGCATCTGGTTAGACAGAAAGCCGACCCTAACATAATTGAGAAAATACCAGGAAAGATAATGATGAGTTTAGAACTAGGGTAGGAAATAAATCCACCCTGTATACTGAGAGTCGATGGAAACTCCTGACGGTTGTCAGGAGATGCGGCGTGTAGATGAACCTTCGCTTGACTGTAAGCTCTCAGAGTATGGAAGTACCTACTGTAGAGTTATTTTCTGAAAGTGTTGTAGGCTATTATCGACTCACAGCCAATTTACGAGTTTAAAAAAAACTAGTGGTAGCTCTGTGTTCGAAATTCACCCATTTTACCTTTCTGCATTCCTTCTCCTCTGTGTCCTCAATAAGAGGTCCATCACAAGTTATATATCAAGCTGAATATCTCATGGAATGAATTGTAGGCACAGTTAGGATCTGTGGATTCATATACACTGCTAAACGAGATTTGTTTTACATATTTAGAAAAGATACATCTATTTTCTTTAGTGAATAATTAAACATTTGTGCTGTGTGATCGGAGAGTGCAAGATCTCTTATTTCGCCCTTACAACCCTTAATGTCATGAGATATGTTGTCAATACAAGTATTATTAACGCTTACGTGTAACTTGGTTAAACTGGACCGTTATATTGCTGGATCAGAGATTGTGTTGGTACCCTCATCTTGAGCAAGTGGCGAATCGGGTCCGCAAGCTAAATTGGATTTTTAAGAATCTGCGTCACGTGCCCCCTAGGTCTATACAGAGTATCGGTAAGCCTACTGTTCGAAATGTGCTCACTCAAATCTATATTTCTCTTGCGCAATCAACATTGATATACTGTATTCCTGTTTGGGGTGGGGCAACAAAATCAAATTTCATACAATTGGAGCGAGCACAAAGAGCCCTGCTCAAAATTATGTATTTAAAAAATAAGGAGATATTCTACAGAGAACCTTTACAAACTTAGTGATGTACTGTCAGTTAGGAAACTATATATTACACAAATTATTTTAAAAATGCACAAAACTTTACCTTACAATCCGGATATACTCTCTAGGAGAAGAAAACACAATATAGTTCAAATACCTTTAACCAATACCAAATTCGGATCTACGCAATTTAGTAAACGATCAGCTCAATTATATAACAAAATAAATAAAGAAATTTTCATATATGAAAAATCTTATCATTTAAGTAAAGAAATGTTGATTGACTGGATAAAACCACAGACACATGATAATACTGAAGCTCTCCTACAAAACGTAACTTAACAAGTATACGACCCGCTCATCCTACACATACATTCACACACACATACTCATACGCACACGCTCACACAAGTTCACATAATTATAATTTGTCTTTTTACTGTATTTTTTTATTTTTTGTACTGTTTTTTTTTTTTTTTTTTTAAGTAAGAACTTACTGTTGTGAAGTAGCGGAGTCCTCTAATACAGGCATTGCTTAAATGAAGACTCCAAATCCAAAATTGTTTATGTATAATTTTTTGGACACTATAAACGTTATTATTATTTTCTTTATTTTTCTGTATTCATATAAATTATATTTTTAAATATTTCAGTATAAAAAAAACATTTAAAAATATAAAAAATATATATTATATTATACTTATACTTATATTGCGCCAGTTCTCTTTAGCCAAAGAGAGCGGGGTGAGGCCCTGGTCCACCGCGACTACATCTCGATGCATCCCCACGTCGGTTTTTAGGAAATAATCCCTGAGACTACATATCTCGCGATTGTGGAGGGTCTTAGCATTTAAAAAGCCTCGACCCCCACACTTTCGCGGGATATACAGTCTCATAACCGATGAACGTGGGTGATGCATTTGAGATGCCGTCAGGAATGTACGGACTCTTCTATCCAGGGCGTCAAGTTCTGTTTGAGTCCGAAAGAGTACATCAAGACTGGTATGACCCAAACGTTGAAGGCACGCACCTTGACAAAAGACTATTACATACTTTCTTCAGGCGGCCAAAGAAGCGCTTCTTCAACGATTGCTTCATGTCAGCAGCATTAATGCCTAATGGTTTCGATTGGAGAGAAGGCTCTAAAGTTTATGAAATCCGGGAGTTGGGTTCCCACGGATACCACAATCTTCCCTCGCTTTACATGCATGACCGCACATTTGTCCACACCAAATTCCATCCTGATGGCGCTACTGAAGGTTTTTGTTACCTTCAGTAGCTCCATCAAATGCAAATCACTGGGGGCAAAGAGCTTTAGGTCATCCATGTAAAGAAGGTGAGATACAACCTGACCACCTCTCTTCAACCAATAGCCTAGACCCGAATTCTCCAGTAATGTACTTAGAGGATTCAAGGCTAAGCAGAACCAAAGTGGACTCAAACTGTCACCCTGGAATATACCTCGCTCAATTCTTATTGGTTCGCTATTCCTCTGAATTTGTCGACATCCTGGATAGCGAAGAACGGTTCTCCATTGCCCCTTACACGACGTCAGGAAGGTGCGCAGAGTTGCATCTACTTTATACAACTCCAGCAGCCTCTTGAGCCATGTATGTGGTACCGAGTCATACGCCTTCTTGTAGTCTATCCAGCATGTTGACAGATCCTTTCTTGAACGACGAACCTGTTGGCTTAGGGCAGTATCAATGAGGAGGAGCTCCTTAGTACCGCGAGACCCATTCCTACATCCATTTTGAGAGGCCGATATGATCGAATTGCTGTCGATATGGTTGTTTTATTTTATTATTGTTATATTAAAGCTTAACAGAAGTTCTACAAAGTCTTTAGTTATTTTGGAGTTCTCACTTCACGTAGGTACTAATATAAAATTCTCTTTTATATTTCAGAAAAGCATAGAACATTTGAAGACAGACTTAATTGCTAACTTGGTCATGTTGGTACTGTTTAATTGTGCCTATCTCTTCCTGTTGTGTTCTTATTTCTGGTCGTTACATAGTCTATACCGACAGTCCGCGGGATGGCCCTGCATCGAGGCACTTCTCTGGGTCATGGCGAGGGGAACAGCAGAAACCATTTATGAGACCAGTAAGTAGCCATCTGTAGTACAGTATCTCTTAAGTTAGTTCTGTACACCTTCCTCCAGAGTTGTGTAATGTTTCTCTTGATTTTGATGGAAGACCAGTAATAATTATTATTTACTAGCGACCCACCCAGCTTCCTACAACTGTAAACATTTTTTTATTGAGATTCTCATACAAAATTGCCATCCAAATTTCTGATTTTTCTGGTTGGTTTTCCGTTTCTGGGATTATATCTTTATGACTTTCGAGGTATTTTGTCATATATTTATAACTTAGCTTTATTACTTAGTAATGCCCAAAAGAGCACATAACAGTTCTTTTTAAAGTAAATATCAATGAGGCTAAAATTATTATTTATTGATTTATTTATTTATTACACTATGGAAGACTTACAGCTATATAAAAACTTAACAAAAAAAAAAGAAAACATAGACGACAGAAAGCCAATTACAAGTCCTCACGTATAGAAATACAATATAAATTACGTGAACACACGTCAATACAAAGTGTTATTGAAGTTAATATATTATTGTTATGTTTCTATCAAACGACGACAGTTTACCATGCAAAGGTTCAAAAAATGACTATCTAAAATTGCTTTGTTAACAGTACAATAAAAAGTAGTAATAAAATAATTAGAAAATGGAGTAATCTAATAAACTCAAATTATAGACTATTTGAAAAACTTGAGGCTCAAGCACCTTTTGGCTGATGTCACACTGGTTGTGAAAGGATCCAAATCATGCTGCTTACATATCATATTGAACTGCTTACTCACACGCACAATATAACTGTTCTGCCTATAGTTCGTATAAGTAATTATGAGGTATACGTAAGGGCGGATTGAAACGAAATAATTTACCCGGCACATTAAAATTAAATTTTGATAATAACTCGGGACTGTCAATGTTATTATTAAATATTTTTAACAGAAACAGACAGTCAGCAATCTCACGTCGGTCTTCGAGTGGTAATAGGTGGTGTTTTTTACAGAGTCGGAGATAATCGATTGAATGGTATGGAATCTTTTGATGATAACAGAGGAATTTAATGAATCGTTTTTGTATGTTTTCAATACGGTCGATGTACTTATTATTAAATTGGGAAAGTTTTATGTATCACGAAAACTTATACGAATAAGTGTTTTTTACTCATCAATGCGTATTAAGCCTGGGTAGGCACGGATCAAAAGAAACTTTAGATTTTTATTACTCAGTCGGTTTTCAAAAACCGACAGATCATTGACACTGAGATTGCAAAAGCAACAATTTCTTACACGCACATATTATCCTACATAATATTATGTAAGTATATTATCTAACACCATGCTAAGAGGTACAGACGCCAGCACATCAATCTACCACAAATTTTCTCAATTCAGCATGAACCTTATTCGTTTGCAATAAAGTTGAAAAACTATCCAAGAAATTTGACGCATTAGGGTAGCTGGATATGCTGGCCTCTGTACATTTTCGACGGTTACCAACAACACTGCCCAACCAGGGAACCTAGGACTTCATGCCCAGCTGTAGCGCTTGCACCCACTGCACCACGATCGCCTAAATACGTTTGAGCTGTTGCAACAACAGAGCGCTTTTAATTAGGCATTACATTTAGGTGTCGCTTAGTGAAAATGAGAATCAGTATCGAAACTTTGGTCGTCGCCTAGTACTAGCGAAAACGCCTGAAAAAAAATACATGATGTTTAGTGCACAACATGTTTACGAGCGATACGTTCAGTTGATTCAATGTTTTCACACTTTGAAACAGCTCTGAAAGAGCTACCCAGAGAGTAGTCACTGGGCATTTGAAACTGTAAAAGTATAAAAGATATCAAATGTTTAAGAGCGTATTATTAAGTATAAAACGAGCCATTCACTGTTTCTACAAAGTTAACTTTATATAAGTAATTATTCATATATTTTTTCGTTTCAGTAATTCAATGTTATGCCATGTTGCTACTATTTAATGAGATAAAGATACTTCAAAGAGAAGAATCAAAGCTCAGAATCGTGGACAACGTGGGTGATGCAAAAACTATGGCGGGATATGATGAACAAAGTAAAACTGTGGATAAGGGAGGTGAAGATAAAATAACAGTAACCAGAGACAAAGATGAAGGTGGAGTAATTAAGACAGATAAGGGAACACAAGATAAAAGTAAACGTAAAGAAACAGCAGGCATAGGAGAAAGAAATGGAAGTATTTACAAAACAGGTCAACGTGGTTATTTTATGAATCATATAACCAAAATATCTCCGCACTCGTACGTCTCTTTAAATTTTCGCCTGTTGCTTTCAATTCGTCTTCAATTTTAATTGATTTTGTTTCAACCTATGCTTCTCTTCAGACGTTAGGTTTTATTTATCGAGTCAGCATTCTTTAACATTTTGAGCCTGCTGTAATGCATGCGCTATGGCGTCAAACGCATGCTTCATAAAAAGGTACAAGTTGAAGCACACGAGAGCTATAGTTACTGACTCAGATCTTGGGTGCTGGCTGACCTCGGGTTGCACAATAGTGAATTTTAGTAGTAAAGTGCCTATGCTCAAACTTACCGCCACTACTGCGTCCAGTGCACAAGATCCGTGCTGGTGCTCGTACCTTCACAAAACGAAAAGAGGAAAGGAATAAGACATTAAGGCTGAGAAAAGAATAACGGTCTGTTTAAAACAAAAAAATAATAAAATCATGTAAAAATGTATGTATTTTTAATGTATTCATTACAAACCCAACAAAACGGTTTACAATCAATATAAATAAAATAAATAAATAATTCCGTTTATCCCTGGCTTAGACCAGAGACTGCTAGTACTAGAAAGCTGTTATTTGGTATGGGTATACATACATCATATAGACCACACCAACAAAGTGGTAAAATAAAATCTTTATTTAAGGGTACCTATATACTATACTTAAACGAGGGATACCCACGCTTGGTGCTGTTAATTAAAGCGCCTGGTACCAGTTAAACAGGCAATTGCAGATTAGCACACAATAAAATTTATATTAATTTAACCTTTAACATTTAAGTCACTGGCGTATCCAATTGCGCATTAATTGAAAAAAATACTAGGTGTTATTTTAGCACCTACAAAACCCTTTTAGAATTTTTAAACAATTTCAAAAGTGGAGGAGTTCCTAAGCTCGACCCCTTTTTTTGTTGACCGATGTCGCTCGGCGGGTGAATGTCCGCTTGCGACGCAGGAGGTTGCGGGTTCGATTCCCGCCTTGGGACAAAAGTTTGTACTATCTACAAACATTATTTCCAGGTGTTCTGGGTATTTGCTATATATAATACAAAAAATCCTTTTAGTTTTAAGGTAAATATATAGGATATCTTCATGGTGGTCTCATTGTCACCACGTCAGGATCTGATGATGGAAACCTGGAGAAATCGAGGGAACACATCACATCTAATAGCGATTTAGGATTTTTTTATAGCAACTCGTGTATTTACTCTCGGAAAGCAAGATTTGGTGAAATGGATGGTGATGCAGACGATGATGGCAGATGGCCACCAGACCTACTCAATAACAAGAAATTCATGGGTTGATTACTTTAATATTTAGTTTATAATATCTAATATATATAAATCTCCTGTCACGATGTTTGTCCGCGATGGACTCCTAAACTACTGAACCGATTTTAACAACATTTGGTTTACTGTGTGTGTTGTGGTCAAACTTAAAAGATAGGATAGTTTTTATTTCGATTATTGACCTTAGTATTTTTTTATTGAAAATTAAATATTTTTCTATAATTAGTTCCAAATATTTGTAGCAGATGGCAGTGTAACTTAACTTTTGAGGCGGTACGAAGTTCGCCGAGACAGCTAGTATACATATATATTTCTTTTCCCTTTACTTTTAAGAAATTGCACCTACCACTGTTTGTCCCACCCAAAGGTTGACTGGTAGAAAATGCATGAAGTCCGCCTCTGTACATACGTGTGCTTAACGTATTAAATAAATAAATAAATATGTTTGCTAAGCAACATATGCTCGTCACAATTCATATGGTGAAGTGGAGCTGATGGTGAAGTACCAGGAGAACCCCTCAACAATAAACGACGCTTCATCGGGAAAAGCATTATTTTGTAAAAGACGATGACAAGTTTGACATTAGGCTATTGTATCTTAGATAAATTGCAAATCGATCCACTAAAATGCAAATGTAAAAACTATTTTTCAAAAAAATTCAACCGTTTTCACTAAAATCTCTAAAAGGTGGCTCTAAAGGTGTAAAATAACTTTATTTTCAGATGTCGGTGACATAAAATGTATTTTGATACATTATTTAGTTTGTATTTTTGATTATTTTGATACATTTTATGTCACCGACATCTGAAAATAAAAAATCCATTAAAATTGGTTTTGGTTGTTTAGTAATCAACCAAAACCACCGACTTTACTGGGTTTTTTTTTGAGTCGGTTCAATTTTTTTTTCGGTTTTTACTTAAACTGTAGACGTGTTGCTGGGGAGTTTGTTCCTCCACTTCTTCTTCCCAGCAAAAACACTAGGAAGTGGTGAAGGGTGGGCGTTTTGGGGGACTGTCTTATGTAAATGTTTTTGACGTTCAAAAAGTGCTGATTCTCAGCCTAATTTGAATAAATGAATTTTGATTTTGATTTTTTGATTTTGTAGCATTTGTAGCTGTAGCTGAACAAAGACTTCACTATTTAAGTTAAACGAATATCAAACTGCACAATATCTACTTCGAAGAAAAAATAAAACCAAAATATATACAAAATTATTTATTTTTGCAATACTTAGTATAATTATTTTACAATACTATACTTTCTTACGACGGAAGAGGTCGTACTTATTACGTGCTGGATAACATTGTATGGCCAAAGCGAAAGACAGAAATAGCTGGAATTCTCCGGAGCATGCATAAAAACAATTGAAACTTTAAAACTGCAAAAGCTTGGAGATATAGAAAGCTTTTTTCATTTTATTTACACCTTTATTTTACTATCTTTCTTTAAGTTTTTTTTAGTCACGTTGCAACACACTAGGAATTTCTTCTGTATCCTGGGTCGTTTAAAACATTTAAACTCACATAGACAAATTTTACATAAATAATACTTTAATATAATATAACACGGATAATATTTTAATATTCATACACAAAAACAACTACCTGTAGGCCATACAAATATTTGTTCCGTGCGGGAATCGAACCCACAGCGTAACAGCCAGTGGCTCAGTCACTGCGCCAACCGTGCCGTCGCAATTAAGTGTAACATACATGGTATGCCCTTATATACGAAACGAAGGAATGAGGATCATGTTGTGAAGAAAGTTTTTAGAAACAATGTGGAGGGTTAGAAGAGCAAAAGGATGGATTCTGTGAAAGATTATATAGCTAGAAGGGAGGTGACTTATGAGATGACGAAAAATAGAGATTATGGAAAAAGAAAACATGCTGCGCCGACCCCAAATAAATTAGGATAATGACGATGTTCACTTCTGGTATTTCTCGATGCCTTGTTCAAGCTTCTGCTTCCATTTCTTCTATTGTGTTCCTTGGCTCCTCTTTCATTCCTCTAAACGACTTCCATTGCTGTTTCCTCTCTTGGTTTTATTTCTTCACATTCTATAGGTAATTCAGCTTCAGCCGCGTTGTTCACAAATGCGAACCCGCCGCTGTTCCACAATTTGATGATCTCACTCCTCAGTAGTAAGAGGAAGTAACTTTGTACAACTGGAAAAAACGTACCGATAAGTTTATTTATTGTTTGACTAGCTGACCCAGCAAACGTCGTTTTGCCTTATACAATATATGGGGTGGACCACCCTTAACATTGAAGGGCATTAAAAATAGATGATGTCCGATTCGCACACCTAACCGATATGCACACAAAATTTCACGAAAATGGGTCAAGCCGTTTCGGAGGAGTTTAATAACAAACACCGTGGCACGAGAATTTGATATCTAAGAAGATTTATCGTTCTGGATACATGAACAAACTATTTATCGACCCGGGAGCCGGGTGCTGGGCACTAAAAGTGTTAATAAAAACAGCAGCACGGGATCGAAAGTTAAGCTACGTTGGCCGATGTCTGTCTGTGGATCGTTTGTAACATATCAAGACTCTTAAGACTTCAGAAAGCACGTTAAGTCGTTGGTCCCGGCTGTCATTTGTACATCTTTGACAGTCGTTACGGGAAGACAGAAGCCCCAAAGTCTGACAAACTGTCTTACCAAGGGGTATCGTGTTGTAACTAGGTTTTGGAGGTCAGATAGGCTGTCGCTCCATGTAAAATACTGGTATTCAGCTGCATAAGGTTATACTGGAGGCCGACCCCAACATAGTTGGGAAAAGGCTAGGCAGTTGAGATGATGATGGTATTTTGTTATCCCTTAGAGGATTATAATTATGATTTTCTGTGTTATCACAGCGCGCCCTACCAGAACATCAGCGCTGAGGTGGGTATTTATTCATTTTTAAACATCGCAGAAATATGTTGAGACAGGAACAGTTTAGGCCTCCCTAATCACTTGTTACTTTTTATCATTTGTTCTTCTTGTGTCTATCCCAAATAAATGTATTTATTTGTTCCTAACTAAAAAATGATGCTGCTTTTAAGAAATAAAATATTCTCACCTATAGTCACGAAAAAAAAGGCTAACTCCATCAAAGCATACCCCAAAAAAAACGTGGAACGGTGCTCTGACACAATAGTATAATATGCCATTGTACCGCCTTTTAAAGCTGCCAGCGCAATAGTCAACGCCCACATTCCTATACTTAGGAAATAGAATACTCTTATCAGCTTCACGTTTTTCTGGAAAAGAATAAAAATAATTAAGAGAAAAAAAAACACAATCACTTATTGCTTCTAGTCAAGATTTCTTTCTGTTGAAACAAAAACAAATCAATACTGCTTCAACACTATTCTTTCTCTTTCTGACCTCATAAATATTATTTAATGGCTTTGGGATCACTCTAACCGTCTGATAGAAATCCCTAGTTTCTCACAGTCACTGTATATCCCTTTAGTCAACCGTCTCTCGGAATCACTTATCTTACGCAATATTAGTTGAACACACCTTCTTATACATTAAGGAATAATATAAGGAATAAACGCTTATGATTGAATTCAATAAAACGGCCTTTACTTTGATACCTACCACCTACCAGCCTGTTACTGTCCCACTGCAGGGCAAAGGCCTCTTCTCATACAGAGAAGGCACGAGCATTAATCACCACACTTGTTCAAGACGGGTTGGCGATTTCAAACTTATATCAATTATAAGTCCAGGTTTCCTCACGATGTTTTCCTTCACCGATGTCAGTAATATCCAAGATAAAGTTAGAAAGTACATATGAATTGAAAAAGTCACATTGGGACTCGCCCAGGTTTGAACCCATAACCTCGTGCACAAGAGGCGAGGCCTAAACCACTGGGCCATCATGACATTCATCATCATTTACTTTGGTGACCAAATTTAACCCCAACAGTTTCAGCTGTGACTAGTTTACTAGATAGTTAATCTGTGACAGCAGTATCACACTATCAGCCTGCCAATAGTGACAAGGGAATGGTTAACACGTTGAACGCCAAATGACCGACAAACAATACATTTTCTATTGTGTCTCGTTGTTTGGCAGTTAAGGTGTTAAGCCATTCTCTCTACGTCATCACTTTTCAACCGGGTTGGATGAACGCAGTCTTCTATGTGCAAACTAACACGTCCTGTCAACTATTTCAGCCATCTTTATAGTACATCGGCTCATTAAGCTGGTGTTAATTCTAAGTTTGTCTATTCGTGACCTCCCTTCATGGCTTCTCTGTTCTTTCACCCATAATCTTTTGGCAAATGCCAATAAAGCACTTTTTGTAATTTAAAATCAGAACCCAGGACCTAACGATTAGCAGTAGCGCTTGCAACGACTAGACCAATGATGGTAGTGGGGTGGGGCAGTCTCTTTAAAAATTAAATTAAAATTGTTTATTTCCCACCACACTATTTTTTTACAATGTCTACGAAATACTTTTACAAAACCAAGCAATATTTGTATTGATGGGTGCCATGAAGTTTTTCCCTATAGCCATTGGGATTTTTCCATCTAGATTTTTTCAATAGCAGAACAGAGTATGAATTTGTGCCTGGAGGCTGTGCGCTCGCCCCCCCCATTGAACCGAAATATGGGAATGTCATTTCTTTTTTTTTTCTTTTTTTAATCGTTGCCCCACACTAGGAATTTCTCCTGTATCGTGGGTGCATTTACAAACATTTAAACTCACATACACAAACAGCCAGACCCGGAACAACCACCTGTAGGTCATACAAATATTTGTTCCGTGCGGGGATCGAACCCACAACACGCGGCGCATCAGCCGATGGCCCAACCACTGCGCCAACCGTGTCGTCAAATTCACTGGTACACTTCTACCTAAACTTTCGGGAAACACAGTCGTGATATTATGCAAGGTTAAGTTATAATTAAATTTCAAATCTCACCTTATGTCCTGCAACGATAAACACTATCGTCACTACAAAGTCTGCAAAGAATACAGCAATAACAATCATAGATATAATGATTTCCGTATACATCCGACTGATACGGCCCATTGCTCCATATATGCTCATCATCATCAGGGTTGATATTAGTATGTATGACATTAATATGACGATAAACGCATCAGCTGTCTGAAATATAAAAACGAATATTACAGTCATGAAACAACTCTGAAACGGTAATAATAAGGGTTGAAGAAAGGGTCTGAATACCCTAGCACGAATTTCTTGCGAGAAGTTTGCCAACCGAAAACGGTAATATTTTGTTCCAAGATTTAAACAGCACCTCCACATTACGTAGGTTCGTGAAACTAATTTCGTTTGACTAATGACTCTCGAAAAGAAATTCGTGCTAGGGCAACAGATGTGGATATGATGTTGCATTAATAAATAATTATAAAAGTTTATGTCGGAATAAAAACACAAGACTAAGTACAACAAGTAAAACAATGGCATCTGCAAAAGTATAAACTGTAGCGCAGCTAACAACGCCCTTCTCCAGATACAGAATGGAAAGATGTTCCATACAAAAAGTGTTTCATAGGACTTAAAGTTAATTCAGATTTAATCTAAATCAAAATTCATTTATTCTAATTAGGCTGGGAATCAGCACTTTTTGAACGTCAAAAACGTTTACAAAAGACAGTCCTCCAAAACACCCACCCTTCACCAATTCCTAGTGTTTTTGCTGGGAAGAAGAAGTGGCGGAACAAACTCCCCAGCAAAAGTGAATAAAAACAAATGATAAAAATAAGATAAATAAATAAGAACATAAACGGTACAAGACAGATTTGGGATGTATTTTGACGTTGACCTAATGTGGTGTATTGCTTGTTGTGTGTTGTAAATGTTCAGATAATAATATATGCCCTGTACAGACTGTTAACCTTTCACCCCTTTATTCATAAATGAGGAGTAAAGTGGCAAACAGTAATGGAATAGGATACTATTATAAAAAGTGAAAAGAAATGAAGCGTTGATATTATTCGTCGATTTTTCCCAATTAAACATAATTGTTTTTAATTTAAATTATAAAAAAATACAAATTCGATTTGTATTTTTTTATACTAATTTAAATTTAAATTATACCGTGCTACACTTTTCGTTAAAAGTGTAGCACGGCGTGAGGTCACAAGCCCCTGCTCCTGAACTTTGATGTGCTATATCATTGTCACTTTTTATTGAATTAAGTAAGCAAAAAATACGTGTCCAATATTTTTTGGTAATCTTACTGACGGGCTAAATAGACTTAATATACTTATTTTTACCTAGGACACATCCCTATCGGACCTTCCTCCCTTGTTCCCTTTCTTTATTCTACCATCCATGTTCAGCACCTAATATATCGTACTTACCATTTTGAAATACCCCCACGCTATCAAACCATATCGTAGCGGCAGACAAAAACAACATCTTTTGAACACTGGAATTTCTCCTTTCATTTTGATCTTCGACAGTCAGGCAAGTAATGCTACGTCACACTTAAATCACACTTTCGAATTTACGACAAAGGAAACACTTCTGAAAAAAGTCACTTACGTTCAAATTAAGTTATAACAAACCCATGAACAAATTAAAATATTATATTAAATTGTTATCTGCTTTGCAGTTAGTAGTTGCGTTGGTTCAGATAAACTGACAGCCGTTGAAAATAACACAAATATTTATAGCAGTTTAACCTTTATACTCGTATCTAGCGACTCCAGATACCACCGCATTACTTGGAAGTATGATACGAGATGGGAATTATGCGGTAAAACCCATTTTTACTATACTTTGTTTTGATGTTACCCTCGAATGTGCGTAAAACCCACAACATTTATAGAGAGAAAAAGAAAAATAAAGAAAGAAGAAATGTTTTTTTGCCACAACTGAGGACGTGCACATTATAAGTACATACTTATGTACATTCATACATGAGGGTGGGTAGAAACTACCTTAGCCTTTTGCTTTGTTTACGTTCATACATCTGGGTCATACATGCACGCCGGTTGCGAATACTACGCACCTGACCTTTTTAAAGAACATCACCAATAAGGTCAGTGTATGTCCTTCTACGGCGTCCCTGGCGTTTGCGATTATATTTTCATTCATCGTCTCAACGTGACCAAGCCATCGGAGCATACTCTTTTTAATGTTTGTCACTACATCTTCTATTTTCTTCTCATAAGTAAAAAGACAAAAAAACATTGATGACGTCAGTTAAATAAAAGAAATTCTGTCAATAGTGTTTGTAAATATTTTGCTTTTAATGAAGACAAAACAATTACAACAACAACTAAAAGAATAACACAGATAATTATCGGGAGTTGCACGTCGTGACCACTGTTTTTATTGTGAAGTAGGTATCACTATTGATATATATGGCAAAACCAAACAAATTGCTTAAACTTGGTCTGCAATGATAAATCAATTCTTAAATCTGTAATAATTATAATTAAGCTGAATTGAATTGGTTAAGGCCTCGCCTCTTGTGCACGAGGTTGTGGGTTCAAACCTGGGTAAGTACCAATGTGACTATTTCAATTCATATGTACTTTCTAAGTTTATCTTGGACATCACTGACATCGGTGAAAGAAAACATTGTGAGGAAACCTGGCCTTATTATTAATATAAGTCTGAAATCGCCAACCCGTCTTGAGCAAGAGTGGTGATTAATGCTCTTGCCTTCTCTGTATGAGAAGAGGCCTTTGCTCTGCAGTGGGAAAGTAATAGGCTGGTATTATTATTTATTATTTTAATCTGAATTGTTTGCTTTCCTTACTAATTTAAAAAGTTATATTCTTACAAAATGGTTTGAATGACTTGCCGAACTTTAACCCTATCTAGTTACACATTGTGCCCTTGTTTAAGAAATATTTCATTTTTTGTTTATGTTAAGGGCCCACTTATACTTTCAACCCCCTTCACCGCCATAGCGATAAGACGTTCTCGTAGCATTCCTCACATTACAAGGAGTCTGCAAATGAGTGTTGACAGACATAGGTTAAGAATCAATAAACGCGGTATAAGTGTAAGAATTTTGTAAGTTATAAGAATTTAGTCTTCAATAAACCAAAATGTTAGTGAGATTCGTGTTGTGTTCGTGTTCAAAATCTTCTGATAACGCCTGTAAAACTATCTTAACACGTTAAGTGACAGACAACAATAGACAGAGAGAGATATATAGAGAGACAGAGAGAGAGTAGAGAGTACAATATTTTTTCTATATTGTTTATTGGCCTGCAACTTCGTGCTCGTGAATTGCTGTTATCACGTTTGCAGACATAGTCACGGGTTAAAAACTATCTTCCGTCATTCCCAGGGTGCCAAACTATCTCCCAAATATCACACATAACATAACACCACGCCTTTATTCCCCGAAGGGTAACACGTGACCGTGACCTAACACCCGAAGGGTTGGGCAGAGGTGCACCTATAGTAACACCCACATTTAGCCAGCATATTTAAGTCCCATGTAATAGGGGGCGAGCCTATTGCCATCAACCGGGCACAAATCCAGACCTAATGAGAAAATTCCTATTGGAATAACTCAATAACACATTGCCCGACCTGGGAATTGAACTCAGGGTCTTAAGCTCAGCAGTCACCGATGAGGCTTTCGTATCACATGTCATATAAATCAGTTTATCGGATTAAGCGTGGAAAAGTAACAGACTGGTGACAGGCAGTTGAGGAAAAGGTTTGTTGCGGGTGTTCTGGGTATTTGGTATGTATAATAAAAAATATCTATCTATGTAATGTATTGTATTTATTATATCACTCACCTAGTACCCATAACACAAGTTCTGCTTAGCTTGGGGCTAGATGATGCTGTGTGGATTGTCCAGCATTATTTATAATTTATTTATTTAGTTTTAATTTCATATTTATAATACCAAGAATATGTGGATGGCGTGGTAGTCGATGTGTTGAGGATGTTTACGTCTGGGCTCGAGATACAGCAATGCAAGCACTCCGTCTCGCCGTGGTCCACCAATCAAGAAGCCGCATGCTGCTCCGGAAATATAACTTTTATCTTTGTTACGAGAGCCCACCCATTACCAACAGAAAGTGGTTCCCCTTCTATTCATTATTTACATTGTTTTTTATTTATTTATTTATTTATTTATTTAGTTATAAGTACAAATCAAAGCTGTTCCTGACACAACATTACCCATGACTGTATTTATCGGCTCGCCAGCACACAGATAAAACCCTGAGAGTTTTCGTTGTATGGCTAGAATTAATAAAAAAATATGTAAGTGTTTTAGAAATAAATAAATAAAAAAAAGGTTTGATAAATATCTCCATTCACTGCCATCTTAGCTCATAGTTTGATAAAAATACTAGCTGACCCAGCAAACGTTGTTTTGCCATTTAAAATGTTTGGGGTGGACCACCCCTATCATTTAGGGGTAAATGATAAAAAAAATTACTATAGTCCAGGATTCGTGGTACATTTTTGCACTTGATTACTATCAAACAAATTTTTCGTGAGTAGCTTCATTTTGATGAGACGCCCAACAATTTACTGTAAGAAACTCTATTGTGTTAGCTACTACTTTTGAGCGTAGGACCGGGATAACGTACCACGCAATTTGTGGTACGTTATCCCGGTCCTAGAAAAAGGACAATGTGACCGTTAAATTAAATAAATATTAAATAAATAAAAATAAATGTATCAGTTGGTAAGTAATCATTTATGATGACCTCTATCGATGGACGCGGACGACGTCGAGGGCGAAGTGCTGTGTTTATATTATTTCTCTGAAAAATAATAATGACATTTATTGTTGACGAATTGACATCAAAAGAAGCGGTAAACATGTCCGGTCTGTGTCCATTACTAAATTCTAGCTCCAAAACATGGTTTTCCCCTTTTGATTAAGTAATTCAAGAGATTATTGTTTGTTTACCATTTTGCAGTGGTAATTCTAAGTACATATGTGTTATTTCCGGTGTTACTGTTCCCGTATTTTTAATAAGAGTCGAACATAACACAACAAACGATTTGACCTTGGGATTTTTCTACGCATACAAAAACGAAATAAAGATATAATATGTATGTGTTCATTTGCGTTTAACATAACGCGTGCATACAAATTAAAGGACAAAGTAAAGACAAAGTAAAAGTAAAAATAAAAATATGGATGACCAGAGAAGCAATTCCCGTATATTAAGAATGTTCGCTTTCTATCAAAAATAGTCCTATTTACGTAGGTAAATAAGACTGTTTTTCAAAGACATTCAATCAAAGAGGAAAACTTGTCAAAATTGTAGACTTTTGACAATATTTTGTCGTTGATTGTCGCTGAGATGAGATTGCAATTAAATAGATTTTGAATGTTTTGACATACATACTCGTATATGCAAGAACGCGACAACAACCGTCGGGACAGTATCCCACCAGACACAACACCGAAATCGTTTGAATTGTCGTATGTAACGTTTTAGTTGATGAATAAAATTAAACGAAGCAAAAGGAGTATATAAGGATAGTAGCAAGTGACTTTATGTAGTATCTCATGGGAAAGAGGCGTAAGTTTATATGTGTATGTAATAAAAAAAATACAAATGGGGAAAATATGCGTCACACCCGCTCAAAACAGCCATCGCTTAGCATAATGCTACAGCAACTGATTGCATCAAGCATACGTAAATATCAAAACCAACAAAAATAAAGTAACTCTTTCTATCTGTCTGGCTGTCTCGCCTCGCCAAGTAATTGGTGGCTGAGCGTGAGGTCCTGGGTTCGATTCCCAGGTTGGGTTAACGGTTATTGAGTTTTTTCAATAGTAATTTTGAAAATAATCTAGAATTTACTTATTTTTCTTCTCTAGTCTGATATTCCTACAACTCAAAGTCTTTGTTCAGCTACGAGTACTGTAGTGTTGACAAAAATAAGCTCCAACGTAGCGGGTTTTGCACCAATTATTTTTTTTTTTAAGCCTAGACTTTTTTTTTAACACTAGAAATTTCTCCTGTATCGTGGGTGCGTTTACAAACATTAAAACTCACATACAGAAACAGCCAGACCCGGAACAATTACCTTTAGGTCATACAAATACTTGTTCCGTGCGGGGATCGAACCCATAACACGCATGGCTCAACCACTGCGCCAACCGTGTCGTCAAAAATTCCCGCCCCTAATTGTGTATGTAATTAATACGCAGTCGGATAGGCGCGACTGAAATGCTAAAGGTTAACTTAATATAAATATGTGTGCTATAATCTGCATTCGTCAGTTGAACTTGTACCATCGCTATATTTAGTGGCACCAAGCGTGAGTGGTGGTTGATAAATATTTGCGTTGCAATTCATATTACACTGAGATAAAGTTTGACAATTTCTTTTATAGTTTTTGGTGATTTATGTTTGGTTCTTTATTGGTATAAACAAGGATTAACTAAGTTTTAGACGTGTAAGACAGAGGGTATCGAATCACTATGAAAGGAGAAATCCCAGTGTTGACAAGATGTTGTGTCTGTGTTCCGCTACGATATGGTTTACTCGTGTGGGGTTATTTCAAAATGGTTGGTATCAAGTTTTTAATAACCTTAAATTACCGGGATATTTTTATCCTTCTGCCGGACAAGGGCCTCTTCGCATACAGCGAAGGCATCAAGCATCAATCACTGCGCTTGCTCAACGAGGGTTGCGATTACGGGCTAATATTAATGTTAAGTGCAGGTTTCCTCACGATGTTTTCCTTCGCCGATGTCAGTGGTTTATTTATTTATTCACAAAATCCACAGCCCTAACAATTTTACTTTAAATAAATAAACTTATGTTAGATACAGTCCATTCAGCCTCCACACTCAGTCCACCACTCAGTCACCAGCCACATTCAGTTAATTTAGTAACTGAACTTATTATATGCATCAGAAACAAACAGAAGAACATGCTAGCAGCATCTAAGCATATGAAAGTGCGTGGTGTGGGTGGGTGTGCATGAGTGTGTGTGAAGAGTTGATAGGAGTCGTGTATGGTACTTTTATTCAATACTATTTAGAATGATTATTAATCAATTCCTTGCATGTACAGAGTTCGTAGAGAGTTACTACCATGTAGTGGAAATTATGTATTTTTCTATGTCCTCCGCTGTTCTTTTCTGATTAATTTCGTTGCGGGATAAAGACATTGACACACGTCTGCATTATCTCGATGCTTTTCTGGTGGTCACCACTGTTGATTCTGGTTTTCAGGAGTTGCAGTGGTTTGGGAATAGTGTGGCGGGCTTGTCCCAATTTAAAAAAAATACATAGGTTACTGCCAGTTTCCTGGAAGTACCTTTTTTACAAACATAGCAAATATCCAGAACACCCCGAACATTTTTTTGTAGATCGTACAAACATTTGTCCCAAGGCGGGAATCGAACCAGCAACCTTCTGCGTCGCAGTTTGTCGTCGTCATAGTTTTTCCGGTACATAATCGAATAACTGTGTGTGCTCAGAACTAGATCATTTTAAGCGACACTCTCAATGTTCCCACTACAGATATTACTAAGATAAACTAATAAAGTGCATATGAATTAAAAAAGTAACATAAGTGAATGCCCAGATTTGAACCAATGACCTCATGCATGAGAGGCGAGGCGTCTACCACTGAATTATCACGACATACATACGGAAATATGGTATGATATTATGTATGAAATCCAAACTGATCCCACATGGCCGAATCTGATTCTACTGTAATACCACCCTGCGCCGGAGCATAGATTAATGATATCACAGGCTATGTGTGGTCGGGAAATATTATACTTATCTCATCCTGCCTCAGTTATAAAACGTATTAATAACTACAATGAGTTGTTATCAAACTCTGAGGTTACAGGAAAATGTCTACAACTTTTAGGTATTAGGTGAAGGGTGGGCGTGGACGTGGACGAATAATTTCAACGCTTTATTTTATTTCACCTTATTTTTTTTTTTTAAATAACGTTGCCCCATACTAGGAATTTCTCCTGTGTCGTGGGTGCGTTTACAAACATTTAAAGTCACATACACAAACAGCCAGACCCGGAACAACTACCTGTAGGCCGTATGGCACGGAACAAATATTTGTATAAATATTTGTTCCGTGCGGGAATCGAACCCACGACTCGCGGCGCAGCAGTCGATCGCTCAGCCACTGCGTCAACCGTGCCGTCAAAATAATAGTATCCAATTCTATTACTGGTTGTCTTCACTCCACATTTATGAATAAAGGGGTGAAAGGTCTGTACAGTGCATATATTATTATCTGAACATTTTCAAGCAATGCACCACATTAGGTCAATGCCAAAATACATCCCAAATCATATGTCCAGTATCGTTTATTTTCTTATTTACTTATCTTATTTTTATCATTTGTTTTTATTCACTTTTGCTGGGGAGTTTGTTCCGCCACTTCTTCTTCCCAGCAAAAACACTAGGAAGTGGTGAAGGGTGGGCGTTTTGGGGGACTGTCTTTTGTAAACGTTTTGACGTTCAAAAGGTGCTGATTTTCAGCCTAATTTGAATAAATGATTTTTTATTTTTATTTTCAATAAGTATCGTCGCATCGCATAATCTGGCAAACCAGTGAGCTAGCCATCTACCTTGGGTATGAGACATCCTTAATACCGGTAGCATTTGGTTTCCGATCATATGGACTGTTGTTCAGATGTTGTATGGAAATCGGTTGTCATGGTATGGACATGTGATGCGAAGGAATGAAGATCATGTTGTGAGGAAAGTTTTGAGCATGAATGTGGAGGGTTACAAGAATAGGCCGGTCGGCGTAGTATGTCTTCTCCTTCCATACATTTATATTTGACGTCATCACAAAAGCCACGTTCTTCACAGTCATACATCTTAAACACAATCGTTCTTTACTTTGATCTTTCTGAACTGTTGTAACCATACACATTCATACTCCTCTTCTCACGACGTGATCCTCCTTTTCGACTATGATTCACAAATTAACCGTAGAAGGCATTTTCAACAACATCACATTTCAAAAAACTCTATTTTATTGTTTTCTATCTGACTACTCTGAAAAGGAAGATCGACGAACTGAGATTTCTTTTAAAGTCCAGACATTATCCTGGTCAGATCACGCTTACGTGAAAAGGCTCGCGGAGGGTCCTAGGAAGTCCGTGGAGGGTACGTCCGCGCCCTCCTCTCAAAGGGTCATTCCGGCGACCGCCTTTGCCACCCAAACGCTGATGGGAACACGGCGCCGGCGCAAGAAGATGGCGATGAGTGCGACAGCATCCCTCTCTATCCAAGAGATCGCGCTCCCAGCGACCGCACTTTCCATCACGGAGACCTGGTCGACGGTAGCATAGAGAGGCTGTAAACTGAAGATGGCACTAAGGGCGCCCCAAGGGAGCGGCTCCAGTGGGCACAAGGCCACCCAAAGTCACAGGTCCTTAGACCTTACAGATTAATGACGAGAAGATCTTTTGAAGAAAGAACTACACAGTTAAGATTTCAGTTAAGATTGGAACCAAGTGACAAATGCGTGGCCTGACTGCAGTGCATAAATTTGCCAGTAATCGTAGAGTTCAACTCGCCCACTGCAATTTATTTTAAAGCCTTTGTTTTTAAATCCGTTTCTTTTGTTTCAGACAGCTGATGCATTTCTCATAACGGTCTTATTGGAATCGGTGATACACCAGATAAAGTGGTTCAGGGTAACTAGAGCCGATGATGACTTTCAGGCACGGCTCTATGAGGATTTGATTATACCCGTCGTCGCCATTGGGGTGTTCCTCGCGGATTTCGTTGGGACGATATTGTTTATCATTGGAGGACATAAGGTAGGCTTGTCCAAAAAGTATGGATATTTCAATCTTTATATATATAATGCTACTGTACGTGTGTAACATACACACGTACAGTGAACTCCTCCTAAACGTCTGGACCGATTTGAATGTTTTTTTTAAAGCTCGAATCACCCTGGATGGTTTAGATTCACAATAGGACCCGGTAGGTGGCGCTGTACGAGCAGGACGACGTCTGTTGGGTCCGCTAGTATAGGTATAGATTACAAAATACCAAAGTACCGAGACGTATCAAAAACGATAATTGTAAAACTTTAGAAAACCAGCCTGCTTGTTGAAATATAAAAAGGGCTGAGTTCAGATCTGAATAACAAAATACAGCGATATCAATTTAGTCTAAAATATCAACACAATTTAAATCGATACTTTTTAACATATCTGCCAGTTGCCGAAGAAGGATTAATTAATGGGATGATGTAAAGAGGATGGTTCCTTAATTGTTGTCGTTTTTAGAAGGCCGATGCGTGCGGCAGCTGATACCATCAAAACTTTTAATTAGTGTAGTAGGTCTACTATACTAATTATAAGTTGTAACGGTTAATCATGATGAATAATAAAAAAACCAGGTTGTTACTGTCCCACTGCAGGGAAAATACCTCTTCTTGTACATAGAAGGCACGAGCATTAATCACCACGTTTGCTCAAGGCGGGTTGGAATTTTAAGATTTATAACGTCCTTACCAGACCATCAAATGACCCGTGTGGCTGCTGTTTTACTGTCTTAAGAGCCCATAGGTTTATCACATTCATTATGAGTCCAGGTTTCCTTTACCAATGGCAATCATGACTAAAATAAACTTAGAAAGTGCGTACGAATCGACAAAGTCACATTGAGACTTACCCGGATTTGAGCCCAGAACCACATACATGCAAGGCCCAGCCATCACGACAAATTTTCAATCATAATTAATGCATTAATAAATACAAACTGCGAAATCAATCTTAATTAATCTATTTATTTACAGAAGAACGTGGGGCTGATGAGAGTATTCTCTTTCGTAAGCATAGCGATGTTGATATTTACTACACTATTCACTGTTGTATCAACCGTTTTAATAATACATGAATGGATGCAACACGTGGGCAATATGTTGGCCATATCTATGCTGAGATTATCATTTTGTTTTGTGGTTTTAGGTGAGCACATTTTTTTTTATTATTCTTTAATTCGGCTCGTGGCTGAATAATAGCTACGAAGATGGGTGACATATCCCGACTAGTGATGGATATTTACCTATGCTCTCTGTTACCAACTCCTCCGCCGCGGAGCCCCCGCGTCACGCGTCACGCGGAAAGCTGTCATTCGTAGATCTTTGACAGCTGTTACGGGAAGTCAGAGCATCGAAAGACGGCCAACCAGTCTTACATAGGGGTATCGTATTACTCAAATGCTAGGCCATAGAGGTTAGATAGGTAAAATACTGGTATTCAGCTGCATCCGATAAGACTGGAAGCCGACCCCATGATCAAAGTTGATGATGTTGATCTATTTTTATTCATGTATAACTATAATAAATGAGTAGAGCTGCCGTTTTATGCAAGATTTTGCCCCATTTACTTGGTGCAAGTTTCTCGCCTGTGGCATGCAATAAAATTGAAGCAAGAAAGGACTTGCATCATCTAAATACTGTTTTGATGGCTTATGTCAGGCATTTAAATCGCACCGTGTAAATCAAGCTTGATATTTAGTTTCAGTTATTCATTAGATGGCCTTACATGTATTACAAAGCATGTATGCAACGAATAAACATATTTAATACTTAGGGGGTACGAAGAACAAGGTGTAAAGTAATTTAAATTCAAAACCAGACGAGTAATTTAAATATCGTGATCAGTTTAGTTCATACATACGTGTAGATGTCGCTACAAATCCACAAACAAACAGAAGGAATTGTGAAATAATCAAAACCTAAGGTGGTGTCTTGAAATTGAATTTGGTATGATTACTAACTTACTCGTATTATGAAGATTTGCATTAAACAAAGAGTTATTTTATTCCAGCTGTACAAAGTTACTTCCTAATCCTGCTGAGGAGTGAGATCATCAAACTGGATCATAACGGCCAGTTCCAATTTGTTAACAACCAGGCTGAAGCTGAATGTACCATGAAATGTGAGGATATAACAGCAGGAGAGGAAACGGAGAGGGAGGACGTTTGACAAGATATATATACATATATGTATATAAATGTAAAGAGAAACAACAGTCGACGCGACGTGCTAATTAACAGCAAGTAAATGATAACAGAAAATATTATTTGTTTGATTTAATTTTCCAAGTTTTTTTACATGTAAGAGTTCCGTACCTCAAAAGGTAAAATGGAACCCTTATACGAATCAGTTTTTGTCCGTATGTCCATCTGTCTGTCAAGACCCTATACTACAGGAACTTGTGATGATATTAAATAAAATTGTAATTAATATGAACTACGTAGGTCTTTTATAGCCCCTTGAAGCTTTAAAAAAACAGCTAAAAATAAGGTTATTCAGCGACATATTTAGATATTCGATAATAAATCGAAACCATTACCTATTACTAAGACTCCTCTGTCCGTCTGTCTGTCTTAGAGTCTGTCACCAGGATGTATCTCGTGATAGTTAGACAGTTGATTTTTTCAAGTTGAGTTGAGATGATGTATTTCTGTTATCGCTATTGCAACAAATACCAAAAAACCAGAATAAAATAAATATTTAAGGCTCCCATACAACGAACGTGCTTTTTTACCGTCCTTATAGATAATGGTACGAAACCCTTCGTGTCGCGAGTCCGACTCGCACTTGGCCGGTTTTTATTATTCATACAATGAGAGTCCTAGTAAAAATCGGAACCTACTAACCTGAGCTTATTTGTAGAGTGCTTTCTAATATGACAGAGAGAACGAGGCTATCAACATTCCGTCGGACAGCATAAAGCGCTTCCTGTCGACGACGCCGAGTAAAAACCTCGTATATGTAAAACGTGTATGTAAAAGGTCATGATGGCCCAGTGGTTTAGGCCTCACCTCTTGTGCACGAGGTTGTGGGTTCAAACCTGGGCAAGTACCAATGTGAGTTTTTCAATTCATACTCGTATGTGCTTTCTATGTTTATCTTGGACATCACTGACATCGGTGAAGGAAAACATCGTGTGGAAACCTGGACTTATATAATTAATATAAGTCTGAAATTACCAACCCGTCTTGAGCAAGCGTGGTGATTAATGCTCGTGCCTTCTCTGTATGAGAAGAGGTCTTTCCCCTACAGTGGGACAGTAATAGGCTGGTACTTTATGTAAAACGAAATTAATAAGGACGAAAAAAAACCTCCACTGAAAATATATGTACGACCCGTATCTTTAATTTCTCATGTTTCATTTTAAACTAGCTGTTTCTTTTTTGTTAATAAAAGCCTAAATTACTCCTTAAAACATCAAGTATTTGCCAGTGAACATTCCGTCAAAATCGATCCAGCTGTTTCGAAGATTAGCCCAAACTAACAGACAGACAGACAGATTTTTTTAAACTGTTTTTTTTTGTATAACTGCGGTTATGTACGACCCGTATCTTTAATTTCTCATGTTTCATTATAAACTAGCTGTTCCTTTTTTGTAAATAAGCCCAAATTAATCCTTAAAACATCAAGTATTTGCCAGTGAAAATTCCGTCCAAATCGATAAAGCCGTTTCAGAGATTAACCCAAACAAACAGACTAAAATTTTAAAAATTGTACTTTTGTCGTATTACCACCGTATAGATACATATTTCATTCAGATAATAGTTAAAACTGTTATGTTGACATTATTAACATACTTCAATAATATTTATTTGTATAGACAAGGAATTCAGTAAAATCAGGTCACTAATAATGTTAACCTAATTTTAGTACAAACGCCAGCTAGATTGAAAACGAACCTTATACTTTTGTGATAAAGTTGAAAAACAATCAAAGATTTTTTCCAGGTTGGGATAGCTTGATGTGCTGGCCTCTGTACTTAGATAATGTGAGACGTAGGAGTTGCAGCTCTCAAGATTTAACTAGGTAGCCTAGTAGTAGAACTAGGTACAGGGAATAAGTATTGATAGCCTGGATAAAGCAACGACTGTTTAATCTATACTTAATATTTTAAAATAACGTTATGCGATACCAACTTTTCTAATTAATTATAAAATACTAGCACATCGCCCGCGACTTTGTCCACGTGGATTTCGTACTTTTCCCTTCAAACTGTAACATCACTTCGATCCCCTTTAAAGCGCAGTTTTTAAAATAATAATGGCCTATAATACTCAGGAATAATGTACCTAGCTTTCAAACAGTGAAATTGTTTTTAGAATTGGATCATTAGTTCAGGAGATTATTCCCTACATATCTACTAACTTACAAACAAATTCTTCCTTTTTATAATATTAGTTTCGATAATGTACCTATATAATATTATAAATAAGATTTACGTTGTTTTTACGCATCGCCAACGATATCTGGGTCATATTTTGCAGAAAGCACTCTACACACTGTTTACGGGGCAAACGCCATTGATAGTTATTTTTGGTGAGCGACCTTGACCAACCCCACTTGAATAAATTCGATCTATCTTGTCGGAATATACGAGGATTCCAAGGACACTTTCAAGGAAACTCATTATCATTAATAGTATGGGGAGGCAATTAAAATTCGTTTCAACACGCCCTAGAATAACTGAGAAACTAAACTTAGTGACGGATTAAAAAGAAACAGCTACTCAATAGGTAGATAATAGACCAACTGTTTTTAGGAACGCAAAGTAAACCATCTGTAGTAAATATGGGTGGCCCCATGCTGACGCCCTGCCGCAGCCCGCCATGTGGGCGCCAGTCGGAAACTAACCTTGACGCAGAGCGCACGTCGCTCACGCCTTTGTCGTCTACATTCGATACTTTGTTTCGTATGTTTATACTTCATATGTATTTGCGTAAATCTAGTGCTAGTTACTTACATTCAGTGCCCATAAATTATCAAACTCTTCGGAATAACTACTATCTAATCTGTTTATTTTTATCTATGATGTTTTATAGAGTCATTCGCCTATTTATTTCAAACACGTTTCACAGTTTTGGTTGTCGTGCGTAGACAGTGAACTCGGGCCGCGATAGATTAGGCTTAGGTTAGGTTAGGTTAATATAAACATCGTTGTTTTTCTCATCAAGTATTTGGAGTTTTGGCAAGATTCCAGAGCCATAATATCATTAATAGTCGTGCGTATTGTGCGTAGTCAGTAGTACCTCTGAATATTAGGGATACAACGTTCTGATCATTTGTTCATTTAACAGTACTAACGCCATCATTAACAGCAGTAATTGTGTCCGGAGGTTCATAATTAATTTTGTTGTAATTTTAATTGAGTCCTTCATAAGTGTTAATTTGCTTTTTTGGAAGTAAAAGGCTCTTAAACATTACAAAGAAGGAATCTCAGTGTTATCTAGGTGTACCAGATTGTTAGATTAACAAGACAGTATCGGAGATCACGATGACGGTGGAAATTCCAGAGTTTACAAGATGCTGTTTCTGTTTGCCGCTACGACCAGGCTTGCTTGCGTGGGGATATTTCAAAATCGTGAGTTTTTATTTTAAGTACTATACTAGAAATGCCTCGTTGGACTAAGTAGTGTTTGCTAGCGCCACTGAGCTGAGCATGAAACCTGGGTTCGATTACTGGGTTGGGCAAGGTGTGATTGGGTTTTTCCATCTGGAATTTCTCAGTAGTAGCCCAAAGTCTAGATTTTTGCCTATTCTCATCTCATGTTACTGGCAACATGTGGGCGTATGATAGGTACACCACTGCCTTACTCATCAATAAGGTCATCATCAGGTAATCATCAATAAGGGCCTGATATCTGATAGCAATTTAAGTGCCCAGCACCCGGCTCCCGGGTTGAAAATCGATTTTGTTCATGTACCCAGAACTCGCTCCAGAGTCGTACATGTAAAAAGCTATAGATGAGATGTGAACATGCTCATCACCCCCTACCATATACCTACGCATTATGTAATATTTGAACTGGGCAGCGAAACGGATAGGGGGCGAAAATACAGCCCATGAGTTCAGTACACGACTCCAGAATCGCGTTTAAATTTTTCGTCGATTTTTCTAATTTCTACAACTTTTTCTGGTGTCTTTTTTTGGTTTAAACTAAAAAAGGAAGCAGTTCACTTCTTTCATTATGAATCTCATTGGGTTAGATAGCAATTGATGACGACCGTTGTGGCGTGGCGGGCGCAGGTCGGTTCGGTTCACGCCTTGGGACAAATGTTTGAACGATCTACAAAGATTTGTTCCGGGTGTTCTGGGTATTTGCTATGTATAATACTCGTAAAAATATTTATCTAGGTAATGTATTGTATTAAGTATATCAGTCATCTAGTACCCATAACACAAGCTCTGCTTAGCTTGGGGCTAGATGATGCTGTGTGGATTGTCCACCATTATTTTTTAATTTTTTTAATTATGATATTTTATCACTTCGAAGTATTAAAACCATCAGAAAAAAATTCAGAAATATCATCACTGTTTGTCTCTTTGAATAAATTGTGTGTAGATGTCGTTTCCATCCTGTTAAATGTATACAATGACATGAATATTTACTTCACAAGTAAATATGCATATCATGGAGTTAGAGTGCCAGTGTGACCTCTACAACCCATACTACAAGATATCTCATGGTAAGACTGATTGTCAGGCTTTCAGGCTTCTTACCACCCCTAACGACTGTCAATTATTTATAAACATTTGACGACACGGTTGGCGCAGTGGTTGAGCCATCGGCTGCTGCGCCGCGTGTTGTGGGTTCGATCCCCGCACGGAACAAATATTTGTATGACCTACAGGTAGTTGTTCCGGGTCTGGCTGTTTGTGTATGTGAGTTTAAATGTTTGTAAACGCACCCACGATACAGGAGAAATTCCTAGTGTGGGGCAACGTTTTTTCTAAAAACAAAACAAAACAAAACAAATTATCTTCAAATGACAGCCGGGACTAACAGTCTAACTTGTCTTCCAAGCTACGAACTGGTCTCGGTATGTCGTGGATGGTCAGTCATCCACGGACTGACCTCGGCAACTATGCTTAACTTTAAAGATTGACCAATGCCTCTGTTATCACTTAGCCACGAGCCCCTCTACTAAGTGAGTACGTGTTTTTTTATGTTTCAGTTAGTGAACGCGTTGGTTACACCAGTGCTGGCGTACTTTTTGCTGTCTACGCTGGTGCTTAGTTTGTATGGAGGAAATAGCAAAAGATACGCAGTCTGGATCTTGTTATTCGCTGCTTTAGCACTTGGCATACTCATATTGTTCATTACGGACTTCATTGCTGCTATCGTGTTTGTCGTCGCAGGTCATCAGGTGAGATGTCAAAACTAATGTTAACTTATCTCTAATAGTTAAGTCTATGCGATGACCTTTGTGTCGATAGCTCCAATAGTGGTAAGTCAACGTCCAGCTGTCGAAGGACGGCTGGTGAGATTTGCTACTCTTAATCCTTACATATTCGAGTAGAAATTTGTAAAATTGCTTGTTACTTAAACAACTTAATTGCCAGATAACAGACACAATAGTTAATGTATTGTTTGTCGGTCAACTGGCGTTTAAGGTATCACCAATGGTTGAACATAATGATTGCCTCGGATTCCGTAGAAAAATAGGTATGCTTAGGAAATTTTAAAACAAACAAATACTTTAAATGTTATTTCTTACAGGTGGATCTATATAAAAAGCAAGATCTAATATCTATATAATAAGCTTTGAAAACTACCGACTAATAGAGATTTTAACTACTTTATGTTATATTTTCTCGACATGTTTAGGGTGAACATTTTTGAATTAGCTTTTTCTTGGAGTTAATATATGTACTTACATATGTATATAGTTTCTCTAGCATGCTATCAGAGCCGTAAGATAAAGCCTGTTCCTATTAAGTGGTTTCTGTTTTATTACCGATCGAGTCATCTCTAATCTTTAAAAAAAAATGTGTGTGTGTGTGTGTATTAATTAACACACGTAAGAAGTGAAACTTTTTCATGATATTTTATTTATCATTTATTACTTTCACTATTTATTTAAATGAATTTAAATAAGTCCATTTATTATATCACTTGTAATCATTAAAATATTTCTTTATAAGCCACTCCTCAATTTAAGTAATCACGCATGGCCCCGTGACGGTCCGAAGTGACCGAAAATGTGACGCTTTTTTTCAAGATGGCGTCGGAAAGTGGGACGATTAATTTTTAACATTGCCATAAGATTTCTCCCGTAAGTCGATAAAGAAGTTTCAAAACTCTCAAATAACAAAATCAACCCTTTTCTTCGACAGAAAAACGCGAAGATGTTAAGAGGATACTTTATCTACAGCATTGGAGTGTTCATAGTGACGGTACTACTCATCGTGATAGGAGTCGGCATCTCAATAGTAAATTGGAGTTCTCACCAGTCTACGCTGCATTTGTTATCCTACGCAGCTTATCTATTGCTTCTAGGTGAGCATTCGTTTTCTAAAATGCAACGTTGTGACGGTGTTACCCGCGACAAATTTATTTGTTTATTTTCATAAGAACCTTCCCTACAATAAGTAAAAAAATAATTGGCCGAGGCCAGCCGTTTTCGAGTTTGGCGCTTAGCAACACATGTAGACATAGTTTTTATTTATAAATATTTCGTTTTTTTTATTTATAATTTATCTAATAAATACTCAACCTTAATGTTGTTGGTACTCAACATTAAGACGTGAATACACCCCCCGATATAGAAAGAGTTATCTACTATTAAGTGTGTTGAGTGACGCTTAATAACATATTATAAAATATATTTTCAGTTGTACAAGCATACTTCATTCTGCTAATGAGGAGCGAGGTCAACAAACTGAACGGCGTCGGCGAGGTCAGATATGTGAACAATTCAGCTGAATCACAATATATGATGCCAAGCAAAGAAAGGGAAGCAACAGCAGATAATGTTTGAAAAAGAACATTAATGGACCTCAAGGCGAAGAAATTACATCACACGAAAACGGAATGTCTAAACTTGAAATAGGATTAGGGCTTCCGCAGGCTGGCGTCATGCAACAACCCCTTTTGATAGAGACGGTTCAATTTCTGTCAATTCGAATTGTCGCACTGTCGCGTCGCGCCTGTCTGCAGTCGCCTTCAACGGATACGTATGTATAAGAAGAGGAACCGAGAAGTAGAATCAACTTATATTGTTCTTAACACAAGAGGAGATGAATACGTCACGTTCTTGTATAGTGTTAAGGATGTCTGGTAGACACGCTACTTGCAATAAGACCACTATTGTAACCGTGAAATTAGCAATACCTATTGCATGCCAATTTTGGTGTACAATAATTAAGAATATTCTGTCAGAATCAAAATAAAAATTCAGCACTTCATGAACGTTAAAATGTTTACAAAAGACTGTCCCCCAAAACGCCCACCCTTCACCACTTCCTATTGTTTTTGCTGGGAAGAAGAAGTGGCGGAACAAACTCCCTAGCAACACGTCTGTCTGATAGTTTTGAAGAACTTCTTCTGTCGGTCTACCTGGCGAAATGTGGGTGTACTATATATGTGGTACACCTCTACCCTGTGTAGATACACCTGTACCCAACCCTCCGGGGAATACACGCGTGGTTTTATATTATTCTGTCCATCTATCTAAAGCAGTGGTTCATAATCTTTTATAGACGAGAGACCACTTTCATTTCTTTATTGTTGACAGGGACCAGGGGGTTCTAAAAAATGTGTCAATCTAAAAATAAACATTAATGTAACAGAAAACACATAATATGTAACAGATAATTAAATTTCGCGTCTATGTGATTTTCGAGTAAAAAATTGTAATTTTATCCTGTAGCGGAGCATATTTACCTAAGCTCTTTTTGGACCACTGGTGGTCTGCGGATTACGGTTTGGGATCCAATGATCTAAATTATATATATACTCGTTTTTTTTTAATCGAACATTTTGTATCTGAATGTATTTATAACACCGAGAAAAATACCGTTATAGTCACTTAGCATTTATGGTCAAAAAGTACAAATTAATTTTATTGTTTTATGTTTTTATTGTTCTATTAAGATAGAAAATATATCAATAGGCTCTACTATTGAAAAGTCACTTTTTACATTTAAAATATTTTTGTTGATTGTATTGTAAAATCTATTTTATTACAAGATTAAATATACTTCTATAAATTGCATTTAATTTGTTTTAATTATTTACGTGACCTTCAAATCATCAATCATCTTTAAAAACCCATTTTTTATTCATCCTTGAAACTTTCTTCATACTCCATCAGGCATTTTGTTTCAGCCATATTTTTGAAACTGGTTCCTTTTTAGGGGAACAGCTATGGTTCGATTACGTCTGTCTATCACATCTACTCATTTCAGGAAATACTTAAGCTATCGACTTGTTGACTTGACAAGTTTTGAACATTTGTAAAAAAGAATGTCCACTTACGTAGCAAGTCATCATCATCATCATCCTCCTACCCTTATCCCAATTTATTTGGGGTCGGCGCAGCATGTCTTCTTTTTCTTCCATACATCTCTATTTGCCGTCATCTCACAAGTCACCTTCTTTCTAGCCATATCATCTTTCACACTATATTTGTATCTTTTCTTTGATCTCCCTCTTCTCTTTTAATCCAACACACCATTCTCAAATCTATACTCACAACATGGTCCTCATTCCTTAGCATCACATGCCCATAGGCATAACAGCCTATTGCCACACAATTTCTCAGTCACCAGCGCCATTTTCAGACTTCCTCTTGCAAACTCATTTCTTGATAGACAGGTCTTACCATTGTTTTGTAAATCTTCCCCTAAAGTTAAAGGGAATATGGGGGTCACAAATTGTTCCCGTTACCTGCCGCCATTTCATCCACCCTATGTTAATTCGGTGCTTGACAGTGCGATCTATTTCTCCGTCACTTTGCACGAGTAAACAGAGATACCGAAAGTCGGAACAGACCGGGAGCCACGATACCTCTATTACAATTATAAATACCGCTATTGCACCCTCGTAATTAGCAATACCTATTGTATAAGTGCTGAGTTACTATTTTGGTGTACCTACAATAAATAAAGAATATTCCATCTATCTAACTGGCGAAATATGGGTGTACTATGGATACATGTTTATTGCATTGAACATATTTTTTTTAGACGTTGCCCCACATAATAATTTTCTCCTGTAACGTGGGTGCGTTAACAAACATTCAAACTTACATACACAAACAGCCAGACCCGAAACTACTACCTGTAAACTAAACAAATATTTGTTCCTTTAGGGAAATTAACCCACGACACGCGACGCAGCAGTCAATCGCTAAGCCACTGCGCCTACCGCGCCGTCAAATATTATCTTTGGAGTCAAATGGGATTCTTGTAGTAGTAAGAATTAATTCCTTTATGTTTTATTTATAACAGATATATGTATATACCAATAGGCTTTACTTTTCATCTCTCTACTTCACTCGGTAGGTACATACAAAAATAAAACTATTGCCAAATATATTTTATTACACGATTAAATATTTTATCTTACATATTATGTTTTGTTTTCATTATTTACAAGACTTAATATCCATTTTTGAAAACATCAAGCGATACCCACTCTCGATATATCTTTGTTGGTTTTTTTGTATTCTATCATGCCCTGTGATTCTTTTTATTTTATTTTCAAGTTCTTAATAATATTTATTACAAATGATAAAACTATTAATACATGAAAAGAAAAAATAATATAAAGAATCACAGGGCATCGAAGAATTCATCCGCATCACTGTCAACGAAGAAAAGAGCCCAGAAGGCTGGCAGCATTGCCACGTTGAATAGCATTGATGATTCTTTTTCCAATAAAAAGGCCAGCCCTCTGGTCACGTGAAGAGTCGACCAAACGCTTTGCGATGTCCCGAAAAGCTAAATGGGTACACTGACCCCATGGCCTTAGTATTTCAACCCGAAACGGCTCAAACATAAACTCCCAATTAGGTTGTACGTTTTCGCTGTTTGAGGTGTTTTATGTAAAAGGAATTCTCCTGGTACGACATCGTCTGTCTGTCATAACTGCTCTTATTTTAGGAAATACTATGCCATCGACTTGAAATTAAGAAAAGATATGAACAGTATTTGTGTCTTCCAGCTACACTACATAAAAGGTTGAAATTTTGTGGTGGTATAACTAGATCGAGTGGATTATCATATGAAGGGCTTTTAATTGCAACTAAGCTTAACTGCTTACCGATTACATTAAAGATTATTATTATGTTCTTCTTAATATTATGTATTTTAGTTCCATCAAACAAGGAATTGATGAAACAATAGTACTGTTTAACATTCTATAGTACATTTTGTTTCAACCACAACCACATCGTTCGAAGGATAATCGCATTCTTCTTTTTCTCTAGCTACTTCTATTTCTTTTTTTGCATTAACGGTTTCTCTTACAATAATTGTGTCTACTTCTTCTTCCTTTGCTTCAACCGCTGTTTTATTCGCTTCTTCAAATTCCATTACGCATTTTTCTGCAGCGGCTGCATTCACAAATTTGAACAAGTAGTTGTTACTCTTAAGTTCTTTTATCTCATTGCATAACAGCAACATGGCGTAAGATATTACTGCAACAAAAAAGAGTAAAAATAATATAGAAAGAAAAGCAATTTTATTAAATGGTACGAAAAATTATGATCAAAATTAGCTAGTGCAACTCAGTTTTACTTAATAATTGGTAATGGGTGACCGTTCATTACATATCGAGTCTCTTAAGTGCCTCCGAAAGTACGTTATGCTGTTGGTCCCGGCTGTCATTTGTAAACCTCTGACAGTGGTTACTAGTCTGAAACCCGAAAATCTGAATCTACTCAGATAGGCAATCGCTCCATATTAAATACTGGTATGCAGCTGCATCCAGTTAGACTGGAAGCCGACCCCAACGTGATTGGGAAATGGCTAGGCAGTTGATGAATTTGGAACATTACTCCAGTCTATGATTGGTTAAAGGTAAAGGGATTTATTTAATACTCGTACGTTCTGCCAACAGATAATTTTCGAAAAATTATGGCGATTGTTATGGATACCAATGCCTACATTAAAGTTTGAAAGGGGAACCGGATAAGTAATGGAATAATGTATTCTTGGATGATGATTTTCTTCAATCCCAATGGGAAATCAGCCAATGAGATGAATCAGGTGAAACCACACTGGATTTTAATCATTATTATATTTAAGACGTGAAATGATAACTATGGATCCCTTTTTAAGAATATTACGCGCAAGGACTAGAGTGACATTTGGCAAGCTCAAAGTTTATATGGAGAAGAAGCGCAGAAAGCTAAAACAGTCGAAAAACGACTACTGGGCGACCACTTATAATTATTATGACCTCCACAACAACATAAACTAAGAACTATATTTATACACTAAACAACATTATCAACGTAAGAAACTTATATCTGAATGGATTGAACCACTCACATACGACACTTAAGCCCTCCTGCAGCGGGGCGACAAAGGTTACTGTGACAGGACATCTTATCACAGTTTGGGCGATAAAACCGTAGCATTCCACCGTAATCATTTCTTGTCACAAACGTCTTGTACGCCAGTGCTTGCCCCGCTGCATAATTCTGTCATCGACACTAACACCCACTCACACACATACACTGCATGCGCACTCACACAAATACACGAAACAGGGTGTCCATGTATATACCTACTGATACCACCCTGTATATGTATATAACTGTTAATATCTGCTGAAATAGCTCTTCGTCTTTTAAACTATCCATACTTAATATTATAAATGGGAAAGTGTGTGTGTCTGTTTTTCCGTCTTTCACGTCAAAGAGTGAAGATAGCTAAAGGGATGGAGGGTGACAGAGGCTACTTTTTGTCTCTTTCTAACCCCCCACTTCTCTAAAATGGGGGGACCCCGAATTTAACGTGCGCGAAGAAGCGGGAAAGCTAAATCTAACGTTATGTGCTAATAGTACATCACGTAATTTTAAATTTCGGAAGTGTACAGTGTCCTTAAAAAGGTACATATTCCTTGTTTAAAGGGATGCTTCAAATACTAGATGTACTTACTGGTTTCAATACTTGCTCCGGATGCCACTATCCCAAGGTTACGGAGGAGAGGCTTGATGTACTTCCACTTTACCGAGACTTGGTACTGAGCGTACAGCGAGTACGAGAAGTAAGTAAACGTACAGAGCGAGTACAGTGTAAACACCAGCACAGAGGCTATGTTTCCGATTATGGAAACCTTCAACAGCATCATGTTTTTCTGAAACATACGGGAGATACTAATCGTACAGTCTGAAACATTACGACAAAATATTGAACTGAATAGTTATGCTGCCATCAGACGGACAGCAAGCAGGACCCGCGTGCAGGCGCTATATTTAACTGCATGTAGTTATCTGCAGTCGGAAAGTGGTCATTTTTATTTAAACTCCTTCATGGTTTACACGTCGCACACTAACTTATGCGGTTAGCAATAGACAGCTTGTGCCAACAGCGTGAAGTTGAAATCACAACTGTATGCAGTTAATATCGTTACCGACGACCTATGTGGTGCAGCGGGCGAAGGTCCGCCTGTGACGCAGGAGGTTGCGGGTTCGATTCCCGCCTTGGGACAAATGTTTGTACGATCTACAAAGATTTGTTCCGGGTGTTCTGGGTATTTGCTATGTATAAACAAAATTATCTATGTATGTAACCACGACTAATTAAACTTTGACGACACGGTTGGCGCAGTGGGTGAGCGATCTCGCCGTGCCCTCGTTGCGGATGTAGGCAGAGACCTGTCGCTGCCGGCCGTCGCGTCATCGATGGTTGGCAGCGAGGAGGCTTGGAACGCGGTGGTGTCTTTCTGCGTGGCGGTCATCTTGCAGAAGGAGGCTGCGGAACGGGAAAGAGAGATCTCTTCCTCCGACCCAGCCCGCAGCAGACGCAACGGGCGTCGGCGGTGGGCGGACAACGTCCTCTTCCAGCCCCCCTAAATGTAGCCGGGGGTTGCGGAAAGATCGCACGTTCCCGCGACCCCCGGCGTAGGTGTGAGATTGAATACCGGTGTGGTTTTTAGTCAGTAAGAGTCTGACAGACCCCTTCGCCTCCCCAGGGCGGAGGACATCCATGAGGATTTTCCACCCCGAATAAAAATAAAAAATAAAGGAGAAATTCCTATTGTGGGGCAAAGTTTTTAAATAAAAAAAAAATGAAGCAGAGCAGAACTAAAGAGTATTTTAGACGTTTTCCTGTGTAGTCATAATTTGATGGCAATGGGCATTTGAAGCCGGATGAGATAAGAAAATCATTTCAAAACCACACATAGCCTGTGATATCATTAATCTATGCTTCGGCCCTACGACAATTTCTTTATTATGGGTGAATCAGATTCAGCTAGTTTTGATTAAATTCAAATTCATTTCTGTGAACACAGGGATCTTATATAAAATGTTTGGTCCATCCTATGTTCCGCCGAAAGGCATACATAATATTGACGCTAATGTCAAAATATACTGTCAAAATTAAATTAATTGTAAAATGTACAAAATCTCATAAAAAAACAATTAGTTTAACTTAAAATTGACTAGTTTGGGTTTTGTACATAGAACTAAAAGAGCGCATGTAAGCCACTCTCTCAATCTCAGTAATTAGGGTCATGCCTTTCATGCATGAGGTCGTCTGTTCAAATCTGGGCAAAGAACAACTAATTCATATCTGCTTTTCAAGTTTATCGGGAGAGCTCCGACATAGTTGAAAAGAACACGAGGAAATGTAACGTAACATAACGCCTGGATACCCCGAAGGGTTGGCAGACATGACAGCCTACAGTATATCCATATTTCACTAGTTATGTTTAAGCCCTATGTAATAGGGGGTGAAACTATTGGTATCAACCGGGCACACATCCACACTCCGGGCTGCTACTGAGAAATCCCTAATAAAAATCCCAAGAACACATTGTTCGACCTAGGAACCGCATCCAGGACCTCATGCTTAGCAGTCCACGTGGGCCAAGGAGGCATCCTGAACTTAAAATAATAGGGTAGTGTCCTTAAAAAATCTGATTGGTCCTAAAGTTGTTTTACTCAAAAATACTGGACACGTATTTTTACTTTTGTCACGTAAACCAAAAATGACGACGGTACAGTGCGTTGAAATTACGCGTGACGTCACAAGCCCCTTCTCCTGAACTTTGATGTGCTATATCATTGTCACTTTTTATTGAATTAAGTAAGCAAAACATACGTGTCCAATATTTTTTGGTAATCTTACTGACGGACTAAATGGACTTAATATATTTTTACCTAGGACACATCCCTATTATAAGTCTGTAATCACCAACCCAAAGCAAAGCGTGGTGATTAATGTTCGTGCCATCTCTCGCTCAATATGAGATGGGTCATTTGCGCTGCAGTGGTACAGTAACAGGCTGGGTATACAAAAGGGCAATCGCTTATTAAAAATACACTTACCCCATGAGCTGCTAATATAAATATAACGTTGAGGGCCACATCTACTATCATCACCGTTAAATTAGCCCTCTCGTAGTGTATACTGCTGTCATTTTCATTATTATCTGATATGGTATTTACCCTCTCTATTCTCCAATACATGAATAAAATATTTATAATCTGAAAAAAAAAAACATTATTCTGGCGAAAATCACACTTGGTCTTGCGAATGAATGTCTATAACCTTATGACCGCCAGATCATACATTTTAATGTTCTAACGTTTTTATTAAAAAGCCAAGCCTTTTTAATAAAAACATTTAATTTCATCTTTTATTTTGACGACCGATGTGGCGCGGCGGGCGAAGGTCCGCCTGCGACGCAAGAGGGTTCGATTCCCGCCTTGGGAAAAATGTTTGTACGATCTACAAATATTTGTTCCGGGTGTTCTGGGTATTTCCTATGTATAATAAAAAATATCTATCTATGTAATGTATAGTATTAAGTATATCAGTCATCTAGTACCCATAACACAAGCTCTGCTTAGCTTGGGGCTAGATGATGCTGTGTGGATTGTCCAGCAATATTTATTTATTTATATTAATTTTATCTTTGTCATCATTTAATTTTAGCCTCGGCAAACGTAGCTTAACCTTCGATCGACCAGTGCGACTGTTATTATGCAGCCACAAGCCCCACAGGAACATGTGGGCTAACCAAAAGGTAAGGGTGCCACGCCGTCTCCGTAGTCATTCTATGTGGTGATTTTTTAGATAAGATTTTTAAAAGCTACAAGATTTTTTTTAAAGTTAGATTTAGAAGACAACGTCACTGCTGCGCCGCGTGTTGTGGATTCCTCCATGGAACAAATATTTGTATGGCCTACAGGTAGTTGTTTTGGGTCTGGCTGTTTTACAGCAGAAATTCCTATTGTGGTACAAAGACTTTAAAGAAAAAAAAAGTAAAATAAGAAGAAGAGATTTAGAAGACAAGGGTAAACATAACATTTACCAGGGTGATCGATATCATCCTGGTAAGTATTCTGATACATATTCCCATACAATCAAACCAATTCGTAGCAGAGCGCTGAAGTCACTTCGCTTGATCTCCGGCAGTTGGCAAGGCATGACGGAAAAATCTCCAAGAAACTGTTCGCAATTTACAGAAGAATCTTGTATGGTGTCACGAGTTAAACTTTAAAAGGATCACTTATTTACACATCACGCATTTATTTTAGGCACAACTATATCCGATGATGGTGAACTGACTAGTACAATTATAAGTTATATATTATGTGTCACGTATTCAACAAAATGATAAGCACAGGATCATACATACAGGATGCTTGCTTTTACGTAAAAATGATACATAAATAAAAGTTAAAATTAGATTTTTCGGCGTAATAAAACTGCACTGAAGAATTCATAAAAATGGTTTAATTCTAACAAGTTATACACCTCAGACATAGTATATTAGAAAATTGTTGGTGGGTACCTGCCTGCTGTATACGGATACTGTTAGCCTGCGTCATCCCACTGCTGGACAAAGGCTTGACTTCCAGTTGTTGGATGGATCGAAACAACTGGAAGTCAGTCAGTCAGTAGTCCACATTAGCCCTGGAGGGCTAATGTGGACTACTAAATATATATACTAACTAGCTGTGCCCGCGACTTCGTTCGCGCGCATTTTTTTTTTAAATAAATGAATTTTTGTAAAATAAAAGTAGCCTATGTTACTCCTTATTACATCAGCTACCTGCCAATAAAAGTCCCGTCAAAATCGGTCAAGCCATTTCAGAGATTAGCGATTACAAACAGACAGACAGACAGACAGACAGACAAAAATTTTAAAAAATGTTATTTTGGTGTATGTACCGTATATATATTCATATGCAAGTAAGAAAAAACGGTTATTTCAATATTACAGACAGACACTCCAATTTTATTTATATGTATAGATGTATAGATGTATAGATGTATAGATAATAATTAAAGATAAATGTTTAATTAGTTTTTTCAAACTATTTTTTATTATTCATTTTTTTGACGAAAGCGTGTTTTTTAGTTTTTTAAACTAAAATTTTTTAATCGAATTATTTTTATTTATTTTTTGCATTGTCATCGGTCTTAGACAGGTGTGCAAAATTTGAATGAAATCTGGCCGTTTAAAGTGGGTCAAAATAGCGTCCAAAGGAGTCGGTTACAAACAAACATACAAGTGAAGCGTGTAAAAATATTAGCTAAGAACAAGGTATTTGAAGAAAGTTAAGAACTTAAAATTACAATCTCTAACTTATATTAATTAGGCTCGACTAATTTTCATATTTATCGATCTTTAACAGGCGACAGTTACAATCAATAAAATCATGCAAATTTCTAAAAGAAGCTGATATATTGTAAAGATTGTCAAAATATATCTAGCATATATATTGTTTTCGGGGGAAATCTTGAAAAATCGCCGGGGGTTTTGGGAACAGACCGGGGAGTGTAAGATTATTCTTTTTATTTTAATTGGACACACTAGGAATTTCTCCTGTATCGTGGGTGCGTTTATAAACATTTTAATTCACTCACACAAACAGCCAGAACCGGAACAACTACCTGTAGGCCATACAAATATTTGTTCCGAGCGGGAATCGAACCCGCAACATGAAGTGCAACAGCCAATGGCTCAGCCATTGCTCCAACCGTGTCGTCTACCTTCAACCGTCAACCGATTCTTACCTCACGTAGCGTCACCATCACGACGCGGAAGGAGGCACCGTATCCTCTTAAAATTCCACCCCGGTGACCTCTCTGTGCAACTCCTTTTAGGGCACATCCCTGAAGAGCCTATAGAGAGGTCTAAATCTATCCAATATATATTTTTTATCCAACAAAACGCCTAAATAAATTAATAAAAAAAATACACAAAGAACTATCCTAACTATATTAACCTTAATTATAATAAGACGTCAAAAAATTCATACCCATTACTGTCAATTGGTAGAGTGTCCAAAAGGTGACATTGCCACGTTGAATAGCAATACTTAGCCTCTGGTCAAAGAAGAAATTAGCTCCTGAGTCTCGGGAAGCGTCAACTAAAACGTTTTGATATCTCTTTAAAAAGAAGAAAACTCGTGAGCCCCCAAACCTATTATGTTTCAAGGGTAATACGTCCCTGATCTGATAATAAATTTAATCTAATAAATTTATGTTTAATCACAGTTCTTATGAATATTAAATAATGAAACCATAACTTATCACTCAGTTATACGAGTATATTAATTAATTTAATGACGACCGAAGTGGCGCAGCGGGTGAAGGTCCGCCTGCGACGCAATAGGTTGCAGGCTCGATTCCCGCCTTGGGACAAATGTTAGTACGATGTACAAGTATTTGTTCCGGGTGTTCTGGATATTTTCAATATATAGTAAAAAATATCTATCTATGTAATGTGTATTAAGTATTTTTTTTTTTTTTTTTTTTTTTTTTTTTTTTTTTTTTTTTTTTTTTAAAACGTTGCCCCACACTAGGAATTTCTCCTGTATCGTGGGTGCGTTTACAAACATTTAAACTCACATACACAAACAGCCAGACCCGGAACAACTACCTGTAGGCCATACAAATATTTGTTCCGTGCGGGGATCGAACCCGCGACACGCAGTGCAGCAGCCAATCGCTCAGCCTCTGCGCCAACCGTGTCGTCAAAAGTATATCAGTCATCTAGTACCCATAACACAACACAACATTATACTTATTATATGTATATTTAATTAACACGTTAAGTGACAAACTGTGAATGAATTCATGTTTACAATAGTATTTCTATTGTGATTACGGCGTGGCAGTCAATGTGCTAATTGCGAAAATGATAAGCGGTCAATGTTTGGCGATTTGAATCATCGGCTAGAACTGGTTTGCCCTTTTTTAGGGTTATGTACCTCAAAAGGTTAAAAAAGGAACCCTTATTTATAAGATCACTCTCTTGCCCGTCTGTCCGACTGTCCGTCTGTGTCGTACCACCGATTTTCTCAAGAACGGGTGGACCAAGATGGAATTAATACCAGACACTGATACCCTATAGGTTTTGGTTAAACTTATTATATATGTGAAATTCTAGATAAAAGAAACTAATAACACTTTGTCCAACCCAGGAATTGAACCGAGTACGATTCGCTTACGACTACTGAACCAACGAGGCAGCTTAATGTTTTGATTTTTAACTATTATTTTAGCATTTGTTAGACTGATAGTATAAGATGGAAACTTTAAAAGTGGAACCGTTGGAGGGGACGCCCTAGAAGGACATACATTGGTCAGTGTACGTTCTTTTTTCGTGATGTTATTCAGAAAGGTCAGGTGCGTAGTACTGCAGCGTATGACCAATGTACAACATGTCCCAAAATTCAACGATAAGCCGGCACCAGAGGATGGACCTACTAATGACTACTCGAGAAAAAAAAAGAAAATAAAAATACCTCTACTTTTTTTTAAATTACTTAAAAAAATGGAAATTCTTCGAAAATGTATACCCCTTATGACACTTTTAACTACCATGACCACAATTTTTCAAATATTTCAGTTTTTTGTTTGTATCGGCAACCTAAGTAGTACTACTATTCACCATAATCTTTGAAAATTACAGAATTTTCGTAGTTTTATACAAAAAAAACAACCAAAAAAAATTATTTCCCTAAAATTTTGAAAGATTTTAACGTTCAGTACACTTTAACTCATCGTAGTGTAAAAAAAAAATATCGACACTACTATGGCAAGTTTTTTAAAAAATTAGCGCAACTAACCTAGATTTTAAAATGGTATAATACTTTAGTAAAACTAGCCACGAAAAAAAAATAATGACACTTTTTCTAATCAAGAACCAATTTCATAAGTTGTTTCTGCTAGCAGATTATATCGAGAAAGGTACCCAAATGCTCAAAGATACCCGAATTATCGAGTATTTATTAATGTGCATCAAGCGTTTTCGGAGGGCCGTTTACCATCTGATAGGAGAAATGCTGGAAGACCTAGATCGGAACGCGACGAAGAAGTTCTCAATGAAATTGAAAATGATTCAACTACCTCGGTACGTGCCATAGAAATAGCTACGGGAATCCCAAAAAGTACTGCACATCGAATCCTAAAACGTCACAGACTTCACCCATATCACTACAGGCGTGTGCAGACGTTATTGCCGCGGGACTATCCACTACGATTCGCATTTTGCCGTGTGATGCTGCAAAAGCACAGAGAAGATCCCCAATTCTTGGATAATATTCTATGGTCGGATGAATCAACCTGCAAGAGAGATGGCTATTTAAATCTTCACAACCTACATAGCTGGAGCAATGAAAATCCGCACCTGATGAGACAAGACAAATCCCAATATCAATTCAAGGTTAACCTATGGACGGGCATATTAAACGGAAAAGTGATTGGGCCTTTTGAATTACAAGGAAACTTGGATGGCAATAGTTATTTCAACTTTTTACAAAATGACTTGCCAGTATTATTAGAAGACATGCCCATTAGTGATCCACAAAACATATGGTTTCAAAATGATGGTTGCCCAGCTCACTATGCCCGTCCTGTGCGGGATACTTAAACCAAGAGTATCCAGGGCGTTGGATAGGGCGACTTGGTCCTATTTTATGGCCACCCCGTTCACCCGATCTAAACCCCCTGGACTTCTTCTATTGGGGTTGTCTCAAAGACAGAGTCTACTCCAAAACCCATTGCAACACTGAACGACCTTCGCCAAAAAATCACTCAGGCTGCGGATCATATCAATAGTAGAAGATATGCACGACGAATAAAACGATCTTTTTTAAGGCGATGTCGTGCCTGTATTAATGCCGGTGGTAAACAGTTCGAACATTTATTATAATATTATTAATAATGCAATAAATTTACATTTATTGACACCATTTGTTTCATTCATTCAACATTTTCCAACAACAAAAATCTATTTTGGGCACATAGTAGAAGTGATTACTATTAACAACAACTTATGAAATTTGGTTCTCGATTAGAAAAAGTGTCATTTTTTTTTTGTGGCTAGTTTTCCTAAAGTATTATACCATTTTAAATCTAGGTTAGTTGCGCTAATTTTTTAAAAAACTTGCCATAGTAGTTTCCATATTTTTTTTTTACGCTACGATGAGTTAAAGTGCGAACGTTAAAATCTTTCAAAATTTTAGGGAAATAATTTTTTTTGGTTGTTTTTTTTGTATAAAACTACGAAAATTCTGTAATTTTCAAAGATTATGGTGAATAGAAGTACTACTTAGGTTGCCGATACAAACAAAAAAACTGAAATATTTGAAAAATTGTGGTCATGGTAGTTAAAAGTGTCATAAGGGGTATACATTTTCGAAGAATTTCCATTTTTTTAAGTAATTTAAAAAAAAGTAGAGGAATTTTTTTTTTCTTTTTTTTTCTCGAGTAGTCATTAGTAGGTCCATCCTCTGGTGCCGGCTTATCGTTGAATTTTGGGACATGTTGTATGTATATAACGACGATTTTGACGACCGATGTGGCGCAGCGGGCGAAGGTCCGCCTGGGACGCAGGAGGTTGCGGGTTCGATTCCCGCCTTGGGACAAATGTTTGTACGATCTACAAAGATTTGTTCCAGGTGTTCTGGGTGTTTGCTATGTATAATAAAATAAAAAATCTATCTATGTAATGCATTGTATTAAGTATATCAGTCATCTAGTACCCATAACACAAGCTCTGCTTACCTTGGGGCTAGATGATGCCGAGTGGATTGTCCAGCATTATTTATTTATTTATTTATATAAATTTCAGGCCCCTATCGTATTTGATAGTTAGTGTTGTATACTGTGCGTTCCCGGTAGAAACAATCCCGGGGGTAAATGACACAATATTCTGTTTCATCCTTAAACGCTGGCTACTGGGCAATCGGGGCGCTGATACAATCTCTGTTTCTCTGTTTTTTGTTTTACACTACGCCCACACTAGGAATTTCCCATGTGTGTGTGGGCGAGCACGGCTACTCTGACATAGCTTCAGTCACACATTTCATCACAGTTTGGGTGATTAAACGATTATGACGTCACGGTTGGCGCAGTGACTGAGTGATCGGCTGCTGCGCCGTGTGTCGTGGGATCGATTCCCGCATGGAAAAAGTATTTCGATAGCCTACATGTAGTTGTTCCGGGTCTGGCTGTTTGTGTATGTGAGTTTGAATGTTTGTAACCCACGAAACAGGAGAAATTCCTAGTGTGGGGCAAATTTTTTTTAGGAGAAAAAAAAACAAACACTGGAGCATACCACCATAATCATTTCGGGGTACATGAGAACAATTCTGTAGTTCAATAAAGTATTTCGGATCTATAAAATGTTATTGTCAGGTTAAACGTTGTTAGTATTGCCAATATCACAGTAGATACCGACGTGTGTTATCATTAACGCTATGCCTTGAGGTCAATCATTACTATTGTTGTTTTAAAATAATCTTTCTGCTTATTTCTCACACATCTGTAGAATGATTGTAAACTGGAGGAGCGGAAATACAAGCGAATCTTCGCTTGAAAGGTGACTCCAAACCTAACATAGTTATATACTTAAACGAAAAAGTAAACATTTTTTTTGTTGTTGTTTTACATGTGTATAAAAAATAATTTTTCCTTCTAAGTTTTTTGGTTGGGGTTGTTTTTTATTTCAAGATTTAATAAAAAGCATACACATTGTGCAGTATACCCAATAACCTATGCTTAATCAAACATTCACTAACAACGGTTGCTGAGGACCTCAAGCGACGAAAACAAAATAACCTAACCTTTAACTATTTTTCCGGGCCGTGTAGGGTTGAAACTGTCTGGCCGTGGCTGCGAACCAAATGCTCATAGAAAGAAAGATAATATCTAAATCTTTTTTTTAATAAAAGTAGCTGAGATACTCCTTAACACATCACATATCTGCCAGCGAAATTTTAATCAAAATCAGTCCAGACGTTTCGGAGATTACCTCAAAGTAACAAAAAGACAAACAAACAGAGAAAAAAAAAGTTTTTAAACTTCATATAACATTCACAAAAAGCTGTTTTTTTGACAATACAAACAGAAACTTCTATTGTATTTATATGTATACATAGATATACAAAAACATAATGATCATTTCTGTCGGTATAAACTTGTATTTGGTTTATTTCATAAATTTATATCTAGGTCAGGAAAATCTTGTCGTCTGTCATAAGTATACATAGTCATACATTAGTAGAATAACTATCTCTGCAACAATCTTCGATATCATTAACAATCTGCTCTTAATCCTCGTCACCGAATTTCTTATATTTCATGTCACAGTCTGATTTATTCGCTAGATTGACAATAGTTTTGAAATAAGCATTTTTAGATTCGCTGTGTGTTGCATCGTTGCTATCGTTTTCTGTTCCTAAATGTTCTTGGCTTGATTTTACATTAACTTCAGATTCCTTTGTAAGTTTAACTATGTTTTTAGGATATTTGCCTTCAGATTCAAATGATTCGCCATCGCTTTTTTCTAACCCCTTCTCTTCGTCACTTGCTTTCTGATACTCCATTTTACACTCTGATTCTGCTCCATTGTTAACGAATCTAAACTCACCAGTGTTGCTAAGTTTGGTAATCTCGCTCTTCACTAGCACCAGGATGTAACCTTTAAAAACTGAAAATAAAAGATTTGAAATCGCGAAACGTTTGGTCGACTCTTCACGTGACCAGAGGGCTGGCCTTTTTTTGGCCAAAGAATCAGCATTGCCATTCAACGTGGCAATGCTGCCAGCCTTCTGGGCACTTTTCCCGTTGACAACGATGCGGATGAATTTTTTGATGCCCTATGATTATTTATTTTAAATAAAAGATGTAATGATTTCCTCTCTCTCTCTCTTAAAGTAGATTTAATTTTCTGTTTAACATTTTTTTTTTAAGTGAATGGTAATGTTAAAAAAATCGTCACTCTTTCCGACGCCATTTTGAAAAAATCGTCACATTTTCTGTCACTTTGGACCGTCAAGGTGCCATACGTGTTTACTTAAATTGAGGAGTGACTTATAAAGAAATACTTTATTAAAAACAAGTGAATAAAAATAATATAATAAATGGACTTATTGAAATTCATTTAAGTAAATAGTGAAAGTGAGAGATTATTAATTTATTGTTTTGAAAAATCATCACGTGATGATTTTGGTATTATTTCTGTAAACCACAACCAAGCACTTTACCAACTAATGTTAAATATTTATATAATAAATATAACTGATATATCAAGAAAAAGTTGCACTTCATACATACGTCTCTATAAAATACACACACACTTTTTTTAAATTAAATTACTTTACAGAAAGTACAAAAAAAAACCTGAACAAATTGACAGATTTCAAATAATAAAATCACTTACTTATAAAACAACTTATGACTGAACCTATCCACAAGATACTCCTGAAGCTGGTTTTAATGTCATCAGAAATATACGTGAAATATATTACACGCATGAACAGGGCCCCATCCGCCAATACCATCAGTATTAACAGAACTAGGTCGTAGATAAAGAAAACTCTTATGAGTTTGACGTTTTTCTGCAAGGGAAAAAAAAAACATTGTAATGAATTTTTTTTTTTTTTTTTGCCGACACGGTTGACGCAGTGTCTGAGCGATCAAATGCTGCGCCGCGTGTCGTGGGTTCGATTCCCGCACGGAACAATTATTTTTGTGGCCCATAGGTAGTTGTTCCGGGTCTGGCTGTCTGTGTATGTGACTTGAAATATTTTAAACTCACCCACGACACAGGACGAATTCCTAGTGTTGGCCCCACACTAGGAATTCCTCCTGTTTCCGATAGGCTAATCGCTCCATGTAAAAATACTGGTAATCAGTTGCATCCAGTTAAACATATTTCAGAAAAAGTGTGGGCAGATGACGTTGATGATAATTATCTCACCTTATGAGCTCCAATGATGAAAATAGCGACAAGTACAAAATCAAGGCCTGACGTTGTTAAGAAAAAGACATATAAATATATGCTGTAATTAGTAATATCATCGCTGTAAACTATTTGCTTGTAGAATTCTGAAGAGGCGATAATCTGAAAATTAATAAAAATTAAAAAATAGTAGTTAAAATATACTTTCTGAAGATGCAAATATGAAAAAAAAATGTCATACGTATGGCGAGAGTTCAAATCCAGCCAGGCGATTCTCTTTTTAAATGTTATAATTTGATGGCATGAGAACGGCCAAAGAATCAAATAGTCCTACAACGACAAATATAACATACGTAAATAATGTAAATTTAAGAAATAAATCTAAACAAATATTATAACAGGCTTGTATTCCATAAGGGCTAGACAGAGGTACCAACACCGTACTCCCACATTTCGTAAGTAGATATTATTTGGCGGCTTCGCCTGTATTAGATCAGAAATATACTTCCCCTTCAGATAATAATCGGCCTTGTTCACTATTTCAAGGGTATTTTATTCTGCGCGAAACTAAATATTTTTGTAAAATTAAAGGAGCCTGTACTTCACCTTATAACGTCAGTTATATGTGAGTGAACGTACCATCAAAATTGGTTGCGCCATTGCAGAGATTAGCCGGGACAAACAGACAGGAAAAAAATATAAAAAAATCGTATTGTGTCATGACTACCGTATATACTCTCATACCAAGGCATTTAGTAAAAATCTGTTATTTTGACATGACAAACAAAGACTTCAATTTTTTATTTATTTATTTATTTATTTATTTGGACGTATAAGTAAAGAAGATATAAACATAGATAAAGATAAAAAAATAAAAAGATAAAAGATAATTTATTCGTCAAATATGCGTTTACATAAACTGACTAATCAGACATGCAAGGTATTACATTAATAATATGTTGTGAGCGTCCATGTTTTGCCAATAAAGGCGTTCAAATATTGTAGGTCTAAAAATTACATTTACTTAGTCATTTTAAATTTCATTACAAAATACCTACACAAGAAATAAATAATAATTGATGTCAAGATATAGTAATAATAAATAATGCTGGACATTCCACACAACATCATCTAGCCCCAAGCTGAGCAGTGTAATGGGTACTAGATGACTGATATACTTAATACAATACATTACATAGGTAGATATTTTTTATTATGCATAGCAAATACCCAGAACACATGTAACAAATCTTTGTAGATCGTACAAACATTTGCCCCAAGGCGGGAATCGGACCCTCAACCTCCTGCGTCGCAGCCTTCGCCTGCTGCGCCACATAGGTCGTCAAAGTATTAGTATGATTAGTATGTTATAGTATAATAGATAGAAAGCAGAGTTTTACTTACCAATCTGGCGTATGCGCACAAGAGCAAACTGTATCTTAGTGGAAAACAGAAACACGCCCTTTTAACTTCTGGCACTTCCGTCCGCATTGTGGTGGATTAAATTCTCGAGAAAAACACTTTATAAAGAATCCTTTGCACTTTATTGGTAAGGCTGGTACACTGGTTCCAAAAAAAAAGCTCCGAAATCAAAGAATAAATAGATTAGTGTACTAATTTACTGTTTAGACACAACCTCTTATGTTCCGTATCTGTAAATGAATGGTCTGATAGACACACGACCTTTGTTACTTTGATCTAAGCATGAAGGCGTTTAAAAGGTTAATATCTAATATCGCTCATTACAAGATATGCATTCAGTTTCCCCGATTTTGAACTCCAATGTAACTTTTTATATTAATATGAAATTATGGGTTTTACGTTGTTTTATTGCTAACTAGCTTCCGCCCGCGGCTTCGCCCGCGCGGTTTGTTGATAAAAAAAAGTAGCCTTCATCCTTTCCCGGGGTGCAATCTATCTCTCTGCCAAATTTTATCGAAATACGTTCAGAGGTTTAGGAAGTATGGATAGTTTTATAGAATTTCGTTTCACATACAATGTTTCTCATGTAAGGTTTCATAGAGTTATTAATACGTAGATCAAATACTTGAAGGAAATTTAAATTATTGATTTTTGTTTCAACAAAAGTTTGATGTTAGAATACTCATATTGTTTAAGTATTTTATTTAATATAAAACGTATTAAAAAGAATACTATTTTATTAAGTGACATTTTATACACTTTTCAATTCATTTCTTTGATAAAATGCATACATATCCTCTTTGGGTGGTACAACGGGTGAACTCTTGTCAAACAGGAAAATTATCTTGTTATTCGCACTGATAGTGACTTCATATGCACGTACTAACTGTGTTTATGAACATTTGTATGTTTGTATGTATGTATCTGAATATATGTGGTTTTAAATTCCCTGTAAGAAACAAGCATACAAGCATGCAGCATACAAGCGAGCAGGCATGGTTTCTTCTACGGTTCCGGCGACGATCCTCTGCTAGCATATCGTCGTAGATTGTATTAACGCCCAACACTGCACCTACGGTTTGCTTGGCAACCTTAGCCGCGGCGGTGAGAGTTGAAACCACCCTGCTCTGCAACTCCACGCCTACGCCTGTCTTAAATTATCTTCTAAGGGTACGACAGACAAGACTACGAGGAGTCGATTTAGCAGCGATTCGTTTCTGTGATTAAATTTTGTAGCGCAACATATTGAATTAACATAACGTCTTTTTTTCATTTTGGTTGAAAAGAAATACCATGGAAAAATACACCGATGAAACATACTTTGGTGAATTGTGGTTCTGTAAAATATGTTTAATTCAAGCATATATATAACATATTTGAAATAGATAAATAAATACAAGGACCAAATTAATATGAAACATTTTCTGGGTCACCGGTCAGTAGCTACGGAATTCCTTGGGAGTGCACGAGGATTCCCCAGAAGACGCGCAACCTTTACTATGTACAATTTCGTTACAAAAAATCACTTCCATTCAGTTCCACCAATGTATTAATCAGGAGAAAAAAGTAACTTTCATAAGATAGGTAGGTCAAGAAACTGGGCCTCTATTTTTCAATTAATTTGTACTTGCACTACAAGGAATTATATGTAGTTACTATAAGTCTGAAATCACCAACCCGCCTTGAGCCAGCGTGCTGATGAATGTTCGTGACTTCTCTGTATAAAAAAGGCCCTTGCCCTACAGTGGGCCAGAAACAGGATGATACGATTTATTTATTGAAGTGAATCTTCTTTATCGACGCCTGGGAGAAATCTTATAACAATGTTAAGAAAAAAACTCACGCTTTCTGAAGCCATCTTGAAAAAGATCGTCTCATTTTCTGTCACTTTGGACCGTCACGACGCCATACGTGTTTACTTAAATTATTTTAATCATAACAAGTAATATAATAAATGGACTTATTGAAATTCATTTAAATAAATAGTGAAAGTGAAATATTATAACTAATATATCATGAACAAGTTTAACTTCATACGTGCGTGCATTAATAGTGATTGAGCATGTCAAGATAATGTTTTTATTTTGTTTGTGTTGACAGTTTTTAAGCATTTATAACACTAATTGTTAATAACAAAATGGACACCACGGTCTGAATTAATAAAGTATATTATTATTATTATTATTAATAAACACACGTTTTTTATTTTTAGTTATACTCAAAATCATTGACAATAATTATATTATATTAAAAAATTCGTTTATCATTTCTACAGTTACACCAACTAAACTTAATATCACAAAGCTGCATCGTCTCTTAGCATATGTACATATTACTTATTCATTCTTCTCATTTATACAATTCAGGTACATATCTTTCATAAGTATATTCCGTTCCTTCTTCTCCGTTCGTTTCTTCATCACATTTCAAGGTGCACTCCGCTTCAGCAGCATTATTCACGAATCTGAATTCGCAATGGCTTCTTAATTTTAAAATCTCGCTTCTCACCAGTAGTAATACGTAGACTTGAGCCACTGGAAATATCAAAACAGTAAGTTGTTAGAAACTAAGAATCAAAATGCGAAGTAATGAGAAGAGGTCGGAATTAGGTAGAGTTATTTATGTGTAAGTACATTAATAACTCTACTGATTTCATACAACGAAAGAATAAAATGGATATGCCTCAAATCCCGGGATTAATTATAAAGACCAGAAAAATCTCGTGATTTATTAAATAAAAAAGTTATTTACTTTGACACAACTTAAACCATCCAACATCGGATGTCCGGATGTCTTATCTATCTCGTGAGGTTTTTATTATTATTTATTTGTAATATATAAATCCCGGGAAACCCTGGGAAGATCCATATCAATATCAAAATTTCGATGCAAGTACATAAATAACTCTACCTAATTCCGACCTCTGGTAATGAGGCTCATGTTTTGAGGAAAGTTTTGAGTATAAACGTGGAGGGTTACAAGAGCAGAGGAAAGCTAAAGAAACGATGGATGGGTTGTGTGAAAGATGATTTGCCTGGGAAGGAGGTAGCTATTACGATGACGGCAAATAGAGATGTATGAAAGAAGAAAACATACTGCACGGACTCCAATTAAATCGTTTGGATTTTCAAAGTTTTTAAAAACTTCCGATTAACCTAAAAGTGGTTAGTTTTAATTGCCTTAATTAATACCAAAATGCAAACATTGATGTATGTCTAAAACCATTGGGTTTTGGCTAGGACTGAGTCATCCTCTCTGTATAGATTAGGGGTATGTACTCCGTATCCTAAGTAAGTAAATAATCCTAACAGAAGTCTCAAATATGGCGCAGATGAATTCCTTTGCAAACAATCCTAAGGCTGGCGGTCTTGCCAGGTTAGGTGTAAGGCAATGCGAAGGTAGAAACTAGCCCGAGATCGCTTTAAAAAGAATGAATGCTTTACTTACAGATGTTAGCCAACAATGTAGCTGTGTCCACGAGAATAATCCAGATGTGGAATGTGAGGTCCAGGTCCCCGATTTTAAATAAACGCAAGGTGTATATAGCCGATACAATGCTTAACAGCGACATCAAGCCACAGAGAATGATGCTGTAGATGTAGTAAACTCGCAACAACTTCAGGTTTTTCTGTAAATTAACGTTTATTTATATCATTATAAAGGAATTATCATTTGAACTAATTTAAATGAATCCTACCATTACGTCTTCTCACAGAAGACAAAAACATTCTAACATTATCATCTTCCATTCATCAGCAATCAAGTACAATCCAGGATTGATATACACGAGCGCGTTGAGCATCGTTACATTACAACATATCATCACGCCTGTATTCCACGGAGAGTCAAGCAGAGGTGTACTTATAAGGTTTCTATTTCGCTTTCTGCAAATTATGGGAGTTATGTCGGAATTAAGTTAAGAATTCGCTGTTCGTTTTATGATGGGGTATTGAACTTGTCAATTCATATATCAAAACTGCCACTGTTCATAAGTTGAGAACCGTATGAACGTATAATCAGATAAATTAACCTACTGTAGGAAACATCCCCTAGGTTATTTTATCTTAATTAGTTAAAATAAGTATATTTTCTAATATCGCATTCTATCTTCACTTCGTTTCTTCGAGGAATAATATTGGAAGTTTTTATCAGACTGGGAAAATTTCCCAATTGAACATGAACCTTATATCTGTGTAATAAAATTTAAATATACCAAAAGATATTTGACAGATTGGGGTAGCTTGATGTGCAGGCGTCTTTTACATTAAGTCTTAAAAAAATCCGCTTTGTAAAGCGCTGTCTCTGTTATTTACGCTTGTGGGATAGACTCTTTTTAAACTCAAGTGGTCATATTAAGATTCGGGTTCTGAAAGTGATGTGCTTAACTTAATGTTGGTCGTACTTAATCTTTTTAATGATTTAAACTTACCTTATGACCACCAATGACGAATATAGTATTTAATACTAGATCTGCTACATTCAATAGAAGGAGGAAGCCAAGTATTACTGTATAAACTGGTTCGAATCGAAAATTGCCTTCTGCTCCAGCCATTTCTAGTTGGTGGTAGAAACTTATGGACATTCCGACGAAGAAGAACATGGATAGCACCTGAAATGGCAAAGCACAACGTTTTAGATTCAAGTGAAAGATAATTCTGAACGACGATTTGACTGCATACAGTAATAGTACTATGCAGTAAATCAATAGTTTACTGAGGGTATGGTGGTATGGTATATGGTATGGTACTCCTAGCAAGAATATCAAATCACAATCGTTAGTAGTAGTTTTGAAGTGATAACTTTTTATGGGAGGGTTAACCGCTTCGTTACGTAACGCGTTACGGCGCCAGTCTGTCTGGCTTCCCTTTCCCTCACGCATACGGCAGCGGTAGGCAGGCTCATCCTCGCTCACTCTAACCCACGTCACCAATTTTGATATCAAATAGTTCAACTTAAATTAGTTTAAGTTATCACTTCTGACGGGCGTCCCGAGACGTACACGTTTTTTTTTAAGTTCTAACATTCTTATCTAAGTATGTAACTTCATCATTTTTTATAGCGTTTGGACACCACTGCCACACATCAATATGAAAAGGCTCTGCCTGTTTGTTTGCCTGGAGTTCATACAAGCTTACTTTTGCACTCATCATTGTGAATAACTTTTACTTAGGGACTAACACTGAATTTCGAATAAACAATAGGTGTTCAGCACATTTCCTGTTTTCTTGAATTGACAAAATGTATGGAAACACTGACTCATAGTTAGTTGATGGCAAGAGCCTTGAAGGGTTTATGCTAAACAAAAACTTAGATTGTTTGATGAAAGGCAGATGTATGCGGCTGAGACGGGATGCATGGTGATACGTGAATGGATAGAATAACAAACAAGCATCTAAGAAGTCTGTGCTTATTGCTGTTGACTAATAAGTTGTGTGGAGATTGGTTGTCACGCTATGATACGGGAATAAACAACATGAGGAAAGTAAGTTCTGAGTATGAATGTGGTAAGATAACAAGAGACTGACGAACTGAACTGGACTGGACGGCCAAAGAAATGATGGATAGATTGTGTGAAAGATGATATGGCTACAAAGGGAGTGACTATATTGAGATGGCGGCAAATAGAGATGTGTGGGATAGGAAGAGACGCTGCGCCGACCCCAAATTAATTGGGACAAGTTTGGGAGAGGATGGATGATGTTATATTATATAGGAAGTTTAGTTTATACTGTCCACTGATCTAATGACAGACAAGGACAAAGCACTCTTGTACTAAACGACTTGGAAGCGTGACCATTTATTGCTGACACTTCCTTTCCTTGCTCCGAGCACATGTGACGTCATCTCATCGCTACAATTTTCATTCGAATGTCTATCGCTCTGTGCAAAAATCCTACAAGCCGTCGTATTGGTACCTATCAGTTATTGGGTGACGAGGTGAAATGTCAGTTGTATTAGCGTCATTTTATCTTCTTTAAAAACAGAGGCCAGCACATCAAGCGACCCCAATATGTCAAACTTATTTGATAGTTTTTCAACTCTATCACAAAAGAATAAGATTCATGTTCAATTGGGAAAATTTCACAGTTTGGGATAGCTTGATGTGCTGGCCTCTGTACTGACTATGTACGTAGATTTTAACTAGTTGTTTTTTTTTAAGATGAATACACTGAATTCGTATAGGTACTTACCAATCTGAGATATCCCCATGTTATCAAACTGTATCGTAGCGGCAAACAGAAACAACATCTTGTACACACTGGAAGCTCCATACTAATTTTGTTGCGTTTAGTTTGTTTTTTTAAACCTATTGATACTTCTTTTCTTAATACTAAGTTACTTCACATACATATAATTATGAAATATTTAAAAAAAGAATTCTTAAAAACACAACTGCTGAGTTCAACCGTTGACTTTGGACTGATGTTGTTATAAATCATTTTATATATAGTTATGTATGTGTGTATAAATACGCAAGCGGGATTTATAAATAAATAGCAATTTTCATTCGTTTACAATAACAAAAACAAGCGGGTTTCCAGCCCATTTCAGTTTTCCAGTTATTCCCAATTAATTTGAAAAAATAACCCACCTAAGAATTGAAAACAACAATAAATTGCTAGGTAGGTAGACGTTAATAGGGATGTCCTAAACGTTGAGATTAATTAGTGAGTTGTCATAGATTTAAATACACTGAAATAGGTTTGTTCACAGTTCTACTGACGTGGACAAACTAAGACTCAGTCATAGAACGTACCTAACTAAATTAAAAAAAATTGGATAAGAGCTTCTCCTAACTAGTACTCCTACGCGCACTAACAGACAGACTGAAAGTGACTGTATAGGTGAGTAAGTATCTTGACACTCTTGAGTCCTTGAGGCTTGGACTCTTGAGTCTTACATACAGTTGCCGATCTACCTAACAGAACTCTATCTATGTTATAAAACTATGCTATGTTCAGCTTCCAGTGTCACCAGATGCAGCTGATACCAGTATTTTGCATGGAACGACTGCTTATCTGACCTCCACAACCCAGGCAACACGATATCCCTTGTCAATGCTGGATGTCAGACTTTCAAGCTTCTTCTGAATACCCGTAACGACTGTCGCAGTTCTGCAAATGACAGCCGGGATCAACGGTTTATCGTACTTTCCCATGCACGAGTCTCGATATGTCATGAACGGTCACCCATCCACAGACTGACCTCAGCAAGCGTACCCTTAGTCTTATTATTATTATAGTATTTTAATTCACCACGAGCTCCTCATCGTCATCTACCTTGACTACGTAATAGACCTATTCCTGCAAAACCTACTACATTCGTTTGATATGTGAGCTCTTTAAAAATAAAAAAATATCATAAAATATGATTTTTGATGAGTCTAGTTATCGAAGGAGCTACAGCTACGCGTGAGGCCCTAGATTCAGTCCCCGGGTCGGGTGTGTGTCACTTTAATATAACTAGCGAAACGTGAGTCTGCTTTAGATACACCTACCTCTTAGTCTTGGTCTTCAGAAAATAAAGGTATGACATTATATGTTAATTAAAAACATTTTCAAGTAATAAATAATTTTAATACAACTAAAATTACAATTCCTCCTGGGATTTCCTAAGCTAATGGTATCACAGCAATAACAAAATGGTAGTTTCTTCCATAGTTATTTTTCCCCTTTTCCATGCCATATGTTCAATATACACTTGTTCCAACTTTGTAAGTTCCTATATCATCATTGGCTATATTATTGAGTTCTTCACATTCCATCTTACACGCTGATTCTGCTGCATTATTCACAAATCTGAACTCACAAGTATTTTTTTGTTTTATTAACTCACTTCTTACTAGTAGGAGAACATATGCTTGAATGACTGAAAAGGTAAAAACAATATAGTTATTCACGGTTATATTTTTCTGACTAAGCATATATCATTCTTCTTGCCAATCTCTATACGACGCAAAAAGAAGAAGAAGTAACACTTTTTTGAAAATAAATAAATAATAATAATAATAAATAATGCTGGAAAATCCACACAGCATCATCTAGCCCCAAGCTAAGCAGAGCTTGTGTTATGGGTACTAGATGACTGATATACTTAATACAATACATTACATAGATAGATATTTTTTATTATACATAGCAAATATCCAGAACACCCGGAACAAATCTTTGTAGATCGTACAAAAATTTATCCCAAGGGGGGAATCGAACCCGCAGCTTCCTGCATCGCAGGCGAACCTTCGCCCGCCACGCCACTTTGGTCGTCAATATAGAAAGGGTTAGACGTTTGCCATCCAGAATAAACATAACATTAGCATTTTCATTCAAATTATTCATTTGGGGTTGGAATTCCCAGTCTGTGGAGTCCAAGTGCTCATATTCTCTACAAAAAGATGACGCTTCCCGTGACCCAAGAGCTGGCTTATGCATGAGGTAGACGCTAAGTATTGCCATACAACGTCCTGGCTTTTAATGACTAAGTTACGAGACTAAGGTACGTGTAGATACACGTACCGTCGTAACTTAGTCATTAAAAGCTAGAACAGCACCATGATTGAAATAACTACTTACAGATTTGAGATAAAATAGTGGCGAGATCACTTGTTATTAACAAGACGCGGAAGGGGTCCATCCTATACAGCCTCATCACGTGCGCAGCATACAAGGAAAGGGACACGCCCATGATTATCATCAAGATCCACAGTATGAAGCTGTAGATGTAGTAAGCTTTTAACATACTGAGGTTTTTCTGAAAGAGAGGGCGACTTACAATATAATGCTCAGTCAAGGGTTCACTTTAGGAGTTTGTTAAAATTAATCACCATCATCATCACCATCATCATCACCATCATCATCATCATCATCATCATCACCCTCCTCCTGCCCTTATACCAATTTATTTGGAGCGCCACATGTTTCAAGCAAACCTGAGTTGCAGAATTGTAACAAGGTGAGGGGGGAGGGTCTTGAAATTAGTATGACATTAGTAAAATTAGCTTAACGTATGACGTCACAACACCATAAATCTAAACTATTAAAACTCTAAACTTCAAACTGCAACCTATCCTCTACTTTAAACTGTATTAAATTTTATTCCAAATTGAAAATTGCAAAACATGTGACGTCACACCAAGCAAAGGGGAATTCCAGTATCTTGAAATTCGTGTAACATTAATATTTTTTTAGATTAGCTCACCGTATGTCCTGCATAAATGAACACTACATTGAGCACTACATCCGCCCCTGCTACTGTCACAAAGAATCCAAACAGGACTATGTATACTTCATAACCTGCTTCCTTCTTTGATATTGCTACCACATCGAAGAAAACTTTTGTGACTCCAATCAATAGTAGGACACCTATTACCTGAAAAACAATTATATCTGGTATTTATCATAGATACATAAGAACTGTAAAATTAAAAGAAAAAATAACCGCTTTCCTAGAATAACCAGTTTAATCTAGTTATATAAATTATGTTTGATGCATATAAATGAAATCACAAACTTCGTAAATAAATGACTTCTAAATTCAAAATGTACGAGTACATGGTTTTGAATATAGAAAACGAGTGAAATCACAAAACTTTATTTTTCAAAAGAGGAAAATATTGTAAGGATTTCTAAACAGACAGTTTTAATATGAGTTTGTGGGAAATTGCGGTATAATCGGGAAATCGCAAGAAGTCCTTAAAGAGACGGAGCCCTATGAATGCTTTCACCAGGTCTGATGATTTTTACTTTGACAGCGCCAGTGAGGAGCAATATTTAAAAGAGCTCTGGTCCACCTGACATATTTTTGCCTAATCAATATTCATGTTACAATTGAGACGCATGTTTGTTCTAATTCACAGGTGGAATACACATACCTACCACGTAAAGGGCAAGGACGGAACACGGAAGGGTTTTAGTCAGTAATAATCTGACACCTTTCCCGTTCCACCCAGAACGGGAGAAGTCATTGGATGAAATCCCATCCTTAAAAAATAAAACAAAGAAAAAAGTTGGGTACTTACCAATCTGATATAACCCCACACGATCAAACCATGCCTTAGCGGTAAACACATGCAGCATCTTGTAAACTGTGGTAACTCACCACGAATTCTGACCATTTTATCCATATATTTTTACAAATTACACTACTTACTCGTACATTGAAATCACGAAAACACAAAAAAATAAGTAAATATTGCTTTTACACAAATTACTCAGGTCAAACAGTGACTTTGTTTACTTTCAGGAGATTACGCTTTTATTTTTAAATGATTAAGTATCTTCCCCCATTTATGTGCAATAACAAAAACAAGTGATGATAAATTTATTAGAATTCACAGTAAATAAGATAATATTTTGGACCTAAAAGCTGTAAACATATTTATCTAACACCGGAACGAAGATACGTTGTTTGTCTAAATGGTAAAAACCTGTATCTTTGTTTCAAAGCTGAGTCCATCACCTCACATGTCCATAAACCGTTAGAAATCCCGGAAAACAAAACACGTCACCATGTTCACATGTTTTGGAACTCGAATGCAATAGACGAATCCACAAACAGAACTTATGATGCAGATGCACGGTCAATTAGAAAAACGCGACAATGATATGGAGACTCCTTCAACTATATACAAGTAGAAAAGTAGGAAGTGTACGCGCACGTTATTTATCTTATTATGGTATGTAGTAGCGACAGAAGCCGATGGTTAAGTGGTGGCCTCAAACCCGCACCGCAATCCTGCGGCCTTTAGTCATCGTCCTCGGTAATCATCTTTACTCTGACTATTTCAGGAAACCGTTTATTACGTCTTGTACGAGTATCTTTACATTTTACGTTGTAGGAAGGAGCTCTTTTAAAGCACTTGCTGTGTGATGCTTGTTGTTCTACTATACTATAAATGACATGGTATAAGGTACAAATTGCAGACATTAACTCTATGTTAATAATAATAATAAATATTGCTGGACTGTGTACACAGCATCATCTAGCCCCAAGTTAAGCAGAGCTTGTGTTATGGGTACTAGATGACTGATATACTTAATTTCATTACATAGATAGTTTTTTTTTATTATACATAGCAAATACCCAGAACACCCGGAACAAATCTTTGTAGATCGTACAAACATTTGTCCCAAGGCGATGACGTGTTGTTCACTTTTTTTATTGTAGTTTTTCTGGTTTAGATTGACTTTCAAATTTTGTTCATAACTCTCTGAAAAATTGCATTGTCACGATTGTGCATTTGAAAATTAAGTCATTAATGACAGTTTTCTAGGTTTCCGCACCTCAATAGGTAAAAAAGTCAATCAAATCACTCTCTTGTTTACAGAAGGGTAGATATAGGCTCCGAAATAAACTACAAATAAATAAAAAAAAAATTGCCATTTTAATATCAATTTACAAAATACGGTTGTTCCCGCCAACATGTTCTGTTATCCCAACATGTTACCCATCATTCAGCGCCTAATAATCCGTTTGTCTCTTTCTTTCCTTCCTCACAAGTATTAATTTTCGCTTCATCTGCAACTTCTTCTTCTGAATGCATTGTACATTCACATTCAGCGGCGTTGTTTATAAATCTGAACTCGTAGTTTTTCTTAATTTTTAACATCTGACTCCTTATTAGCAATAGAATACACGCTTGAATCACTGAAAGCAAAATGAAAGAAAGGCATTAGAAGATGTCTTTATTTAGGAAGCAACCATCAGCTCAAACTTTAGTAAAATTTTACTTTTTGGTTTTACGTTTAACTAATAGGTCTATTGTCTTGGTTATAGGTACTGTGAGCACCCGTACCTTCTTGGATATTTATAATTTTACTAGAGAACCGAACAGACGTCGTAATAACCTCTATATTTCGGAAACAACAGCTGTGACGACCCGTATGTTTATTTTTCTTTTATTTTTTAATGAAACCACAGCCAGTTATGACACGTGTCAGGACTGACTTACACCAGACACAATAGTTTGAATATTTCTACGAATAAAATATTTATAACAACAACGGTAACTCCTTCTGCCACAAAATGGTGTTAGGATATAAGTCTTGAATCGGTTTTCGTCAAGCAGCCAGTAAAATAAGTATCAACTTACAGATTTGAGCTAAATAAGTTCCCAAGTCAACAAGAAGCACCCACGTTCGAAACTCATCGATCTCCTGTAGATTGAACCAGTAAACAGTGTAGGAAGTCAATCCGAGGCCAATCAGTGCTGTTGCTATCCAGAGGACGAAACTGTACACGTAGTAGGCTCTCAAAAGCTTAAGAATTTTCTGAAACAGAAGAAGAAATAGGGATTGCCTAGTGGTAGCACTTGTAGATACCCAAGCAGTGGCGGACTAAGACCGTCAGAGGCCCGGGGCGGCAAAGCGGAATGAGGCCCTCCAGCTATAAAAAAATTAGCTTTACAAGCTTTTTATTCAGTTCACATTTGTATGTAGTGTTTATGCTTACATATTTCGTTAAAATCTGGCAAGTGAAATTTAATTTCAAAGTACCCCCTACAAAGACGGGAATTACCCCAGCGTATTGGACGCGTTCAGCAAAGTTAAAAGAATATTAGTACCGCGTAAGAAGTCTTTAGTATTTTGATCTTGATGTAATTATGTAGGTACTAAGCACATTTTTAAAGTCTTATTTAGGATTTGACCGGAGCTTCATTCCCGAGCATGTAAAAAATGTCTTACTTTTATATAAGATGCATACATTAAGCTCCTATTGATGACGATTAATAACTTAAAATCTCGCCTGGAGTCCCCGAAGGGTCTGGCAGACGTGTACCTATTAATATACCTACCTATTAATACCCATATTTCGCCAGTTATCATTTAGTCCCATGTCATTGGGAGGGATGATGTAGAATCCTACATCAGCTTAGAGTTTTCAATCTGGAAATTCTCTGTCGCAACCCGGAGCCTGGTTTGCGCTGTTGATGGCAAAAGGCTTGCCCTATTAGTTTACATGAGACTTAGCAATACAAGCGAAACGTGGAGGCACTGCGTGTGTACATCTCTGCCAGATCCTTCGGGGATTACAACCGCAATGTTACGTAATTCCCTTCATGTAGGTACTCACCCTATGCCCTCCAATAACAAACATAATATTCATTGTAATATCACCCAATGTGAACAGCATCAAAACTGCCAGCAAAGCTGCATAGATTTTGTAACTTATGACCTCGGGTTCAGTTTTGGTCAGTCCCAACATCGTGGAGAAAGATTTTTCTGCGCCAACCATCACCAGGGCCGATATTACCTGAGAAAATTGACACGAGTATGTGAAACATTTGCTTTATTGAGATGGTTACAGCTGACGCATGCACGACATTTAAAATAGCTATGTTTGAGATCTTAGAACGTAGTTTACTGCTAATAACACACACACACACTACACTACACACACACACTATGCACACTACACTACACACTCACACTCTATACTACACACTGAAACACTCCACACACAAACTGCACTACACACTCTCACTCTACACTACGCACATACACACACACACTACACTACACACTCACGCACTACACTACACACTCACACTCTACACTACACACACGCACATACACACTACACTACACACACACACACGTACACACACTACACTACACTACACACTCACACATTACACTCACACTCTACACTACACCCACATACACTTGAGCTACCGAAACCCCACCTATTATATCCTGATTCATTTGTCTGTTTTCTGCTGCTCTTCTTCTTCCGTTCCTGATTCTATTATTTGCAGTAGGATTTTTCTGACTTTAATCTGCCTTGGGTTGTTAGTTCTGGGCACTGAGGTTTCTTGAGCCCTCTTTTTATATTTGACCACTGGATTATTGGCGGGCAACCTATGCGTCTTTTTTTTATACGGTATGTTTTGTGATTTAAATATGTATCAACTAATCGCTAATATTCGGCCATATTTATAGCCGGCGACTAGATTGGCTATGACTGTACTCGTATTTCTATGCTTAAAATAGTGTGATTGAAATGAAATGGTAACGTTCGAAAAACGAAACAAAAGCCTATACCTTCACGTCGACACACGTGACGGGTGCGAGGGGAACAAATCGTGACGAAAATTACTGAATTATCAATGTAACCCGAACATTAATTACGCTTGGTGGAATCCCAACCGGTTGCGCGGATGAACGCGAGAGCGCTGCGACCTATCTCTTGCCCGCAGATCGCCCGGCCCCGCTTGGAAATCCCTGCACTGAACGTTAGTGCATGTCGCTCGCAACTCGGCCGGTTTGCTTCTAACAATACAAAGGTATGCTAACGCGTCTAGATTTAGTGTTTATAGTACTAGTACTGTCTGTGTGCCTCTGGCTTTCTACTTCGCTATTTACTTCGCTTTCAATTCCATGGACAATATTTTTCCTTTCCATAAGCTGCTGTGTTTGCCTCTTTGTAACCTCTTTGATATCACAGACGTGCAGGTGAGTGTACTAAGCATACCGAAGAGCAGACATATCGACTCACTGTTGGAAAAATAGAGTTGAGAAAAATGTTACAGTGCTAGCTTACTCACCAATCTGAGATATCCCCACGCGATCAGACCATATCGTAACGGGAGACACAAACAGCATCTCGTACACACCGGCAGCTCCAACCGCATCTTGCTGAAGCAATGTCTTTAAACACAAATATCCCTCTTACTGTCTACTGCCAGTTTTGAGATGAATTAGGAAACCCGGTTCATCTGATGACACTTGGGTCACTTAAATTAATAGCTATAACATACACAGGTTTTTGGCACATGAACACAAACTTGAAATCAGTTTCTCTCCACTTTTTTGTTGACTAAGGAAGGTTATATGTTTATAAATAGCAGATAGACCTGCAAACGCGCACGCGTCTTGTAAATTGTATGAGCGACACAAGACGCCGGCTAAGTGGTGGGACCCTGGAATCTTGCGCCCGCGCACTTGAAGCGGCTATTATAGGGCTCACTAACCGCCCGCTACAATACCACACCTGCGGAAATGGGTCAGACAAACTTATTAAAATAAAATAAAACAATTGGCTTCCAAAAAATCTTGTCAACTGCCAAATAGCTATAGTTTCGAAAGGCGTTATTTAATTTATATTTTGCCATCGACTTCCGAAAATAAAGCTATTTTGCACAAGACTTAATAGTTTTTTTTTAGGAAAATGTTTGTATTTTGTTTAGTTTTGGTAACCCACACAAATTCTAGCTATATGATTTTTTTTCTGGCTTATACGATTTATACCTAGCAAGCTAGTAGTATTCTAACATAATCAGCACAGACAAAGTATAAAATAATCTTTATTGAACCTTTCATTAGAAAGTAACCAAATAATATATGAGACCAAAGACGGGTTGTCTTTGGTCTTTCCAAAAAAATACAATCATCGAAATGGGTCGAAGCGGTAAAGAATTATCACTGTACATGACCACAAATGCAATGCGTATTTGTGCACCGCTCCACAGCTGCCCACGGCCAAGCTACGTGTGGGATTAGCTTCGCTTTGTATGAAAATTAGGTGTAATCGTCCACTGTGACCCAAAGCAAACAACGCAACGATGGCTGGGAAGCAAATGAACGCGCACCCAACGCAACGTGGCAAACCTCTCCGTGCATATCTTACGTGGCTATGGACGGTCTTCTTAATTCCAGTGCGAGTGGGTTATCCTATATTCTATCTTTCTCTCACTCTTTCTCTATTTCGCGGGTACGCTAAGAGTGTCCAAGGGTACTGAGAAGTAGTAGAGTCGTTGACTAAGGCGATGGGCACACTGAGCCGCATCACGCAAGCGAAGACGAACGTACACTGCGCGTGAAACGGTTTCTGTGTGTTGTACTACTCGTGTTTTCTATACAAACACAGATACTTGCAAACAACGTAAGAACACGCATTCCCGCGTTACGGTGCGTGATGCGGTGCAGTGTGCCCATCGCCTAACACTGTGCTTATGACGTACTGCCACTGACTTTTGACATACTGTAGTCACCAATAACTTCACCAAGCTTGGTGATCAATGTAATATTCAATTAATATAGTGTAAAATGTGGTGGATACCCTTGTTCACAAACTTAACTGAACTTATAGAACTGACATCACTTTCTGACTGATAGCTCGAGAAAAGGACAGCGATAGTTACGTACAGACGCCAGCACATCAAGCTAAAATATTCCCAATCAAACATGAACCTTATACTTTCGTAATAAAGTTGTAAACTATCACAGAAAATTAACAGATTGGGGTAGCTTGATGTCCTGGCCTCTGTACAAATTTAGAGATGACATATTAGTTTACCTAGTTTTTGACCTTTTAAATGTCAACTATATTTGTTTGGAAGTTCAACTAAAATTGACAGCTCTTATAAATGCTCGTCCCTTTCTTGTTTTATAAGAGAGAAAGAGATGAAAGTAATCTAAATTTAGTTCGGGAATTTAACAAGGGAATCGGCACCAGAAACAATTTAGACAACGAGAAGCCGTTACCATAGATCACTTTATACGCACTAGGTTTTTATTTCACGTCTCAGTATAACGAGTTTAGGCAAATGAATGACAAGCACAACAGGACACCACATCGCTAAGAATAGCCACTGGCATGTAGGATGTAGGATTGAAAGAAGGAAATTCCTATTTAAAGGTTCGTGTTGAAACGGGTACGATGATTGTGTGGGTACTATTAATAACACTGAGACTGCTCTTGGACAAAAACTGTATTGAAGAGTATAGTGAAGGGTTATTAATAGGTAATAGCATAGGTCAGTACTGTTACTGAATAGGTACATATTAGTTTTACGTCCGTAAAAGGAGATGTTAAAAAAAAATACAATTCGTTTTTCTCGAATTCGCCATTTTGAAAGTACTACATTTGCTATTACAAGTGCAGTATAGTATACCCTCATTTCACCAATGAAAGAAAATAACCAAGATAATTAAGTGACAAAAAGTAAAAAGAGTATGCTCAACTGTTTTGGTCACGTTGAGAGGATGTATGAAAGATGAGTAACAAAAGGTATTTATAACGCAAATGTAAGCGGAAGCGCCGGTAGCGAACGCCCTAGAAGTGTCATTGGTGATGTCGTTCAAAAAGGTCAGGTGCGTTGTACTCGCAACCGGCGTGCGTGTATGACCAGATGTATGAACGTAAACGAAGCAAAAGGAGTATGTAAGGATTGTAGCAGGTGGCGTTCTGTGGTTTCTGCCGACCCCCATGGCATGACTTTATATCAGTATGTATGTCATTTCACAAATTATGTAAGTACCATTGGCTGAGCGATTGGCTGCTGTTCTTCGTGTTGTGGGTTCGATTCCCGCACGGAACAAATATTAGTATGACCTACAGGTAGTTGTTCCGGGTCTGGCTGTTTGTGTATGTGAATTTGAATGTTTGTAAGCGCACCCACGATACAGGAGAAATTCCTAGTGGGGGGCAACGTTTTCTTAAAAGAAAGAAGGAAGAAGAAATAAGGGGCTAGCCTATATTGCTATCAACCGGGCATAAAACCGTACTACTAGAGACAAAAAACCTGTAATTTGATTTTCTATAGCAGGTGAGACAAATCACAAACATTTACAGTTTTAAAACTATTAAACACGTGTAAAGAAAAAAAATACAGCCACATCACCGTCAACGGGAAAAGTCCCCGGAAGGCTGGCATATTATATTTATTTATTTATTGCTTGCAAAGATCCAGCCGTTTTACACTGCAGTTTCAAAAGTGCGTGCTGACGTCATTTTCAGCTTATCGATCTAAAGTTGCGTTTTTCCCGCCTTCCATCACTACTATAATATACTATTATACTAGCCATCTAACCACATACAGGCTCAAAAAAACCCATTTTGTTTCGCCATCAAAACGTCACGTATGTTGGTAATCGCATTTAACACGACCTTTTTAATTAATTAATATCATGGCGGGAATAATTAAAACAACAGTACTGAATTAGCTATTAGTAACCGCTGGCTTTCATTGTCATTATAAGCCTCATAGCCTATACTATTCCACTATAATAATAGAATATAATATAGGATCTCTCTCTATCTTGATCCTTGGCCATTCTCATTCATCTTCTGCAGACGATACTGCGAATATCATTGCTCTGCCTAGCTTGAGGCCGATGTCCAACTTTACGTCTGCCAATTCCCGGTCATCACTCAAAAACATACAATTCCCCCATGTGCTTTGGTGATATATGCCGAACCATTGCCCCTTGCTTAAAGAATAAGCACTATCATCCTCCTACCCTTGCCTTCTTTTTCAATACATCTTTATTTGCCGTCGTCTCAAAGCTCACCAACTTTCTAGCCATATCATCTTTCACGCAATCCATCCATCTTTTCTTTGGTCTCCCTCTACTCTTATAACCCTCCACATTCATACTCAAACCAATGTAAATACATGTTTCTAGTTGCCCTATCCAAAAGGTAGTATGGTGGTTCCGTATAAAAAAAAATGGGCTGGAAACTCCACACGAAAGAAGCCCGTTGCCTCGATCTAACTCAACATCTGTTTGATGGGCCGATATCCGCAAATCCGCGACTCTGCGCGTATTTTGCGTAACGGGTGGGACAATACCTTATTCGATCCATCCCAGATCCTCGAAAAAGGGCCAGCCGCGATCTATCGTTGCTGGCGATCTCTCGTTGAGTACCTAACTGGGTTACCGAAATATTTAAGCAGTTACCTCTGGTGGGATTCGTCTTCCTCCATGCAGGCTCTGCATAGTTGACTGTCTGTAACTCCTATCGCAAAGAGCTGTTTGTTTAATTAACTCATCACCTGATACCGGATTCAATTTTTCAGGGACAAAAGAATAGACCTGCTCTCCCATCACTATAAACATGTCCTCATATCGGCTCCTAAACGACTTGATACATGATAGTAGGAAATAACAAATGAGCAAGTTCAATAGGTTAACTAAAGCGTTCGAAAAACCCTCACATTGATCCATTAATAGATAACTGGGTTTTGTTGTTTACAAACTTATCAACGCACACATTGAAAATATTCTTTATTATTATGTAGTGCACAATTATATAAATGAAGGATACTAACCAGATTAATTAAACAGTGTTGATCAGTACTGTGAGAGAAACAGACGTGAGTTAGTAACACAAGAGTGACTACTGAGTGTATTTTTAGTGAGAATTGAAACTTTTGAAGTTGCTTTAGGTAAGTTAAATTGACAAACACTCACGTTCTTTGAACTTGTACATCTTCATCTGATTAACCTTCGTCATTGGGTTCGGCTGCCAGTCTGACCTGATGCAGCTTAATACCAGTATTATACATGAAGTGACTGTCTATATGACCTCCACACCCTCGTGATTGGGTATTCCGATGGTAGACCCCATGGTTAGATTGACTGTCAGACTTTCGGGCTCCTAACTACTCGTAACGAACGGCAAAAATCTACAAACAACAACAGGTACCAACTGCTTAACGTGTTTTCCGAAGCACGGAGGGTCTCAATAATAATGTAATGGGTGGACCGTCCACGGACCGACATCGGCAAGCGTAGCTTTACCTTCGAACAGCCCGTGCAGCTGATATTATTAAGCCACTAGTCCCAGAGCGTTCTTGAAAGTTGGAAATAAGAGAAATACATCATGTTTCCATAGTATGCAAGATAATCAACAACCTATTAAATTGTTAGCCACATCTCAATCGGCGATAACTCCCTATCAACATAAGCGACCCCATATTCATTACATTCTCCTTGTTAGGCGGATTTTCTCGTGTTTTATAGTATTTGCTTTTTAATTGACGGCACAGTTGGTGAAGTGACCTAACCATTGGCTGCTGCGTTGCGTGTTGCGTGTTCGATTCCCGCACGGAACAAATATTTGTATGACTCGTCCGTCTCATGTTCCGGGTCTAGCTGTTTGTGTATGTGAGTTTAAATTGTTGTAAACGCACCCGGGATACAAGAGGAATTCCTAGTGTGGGGTAACATAATCTTATTAGTCTATTTTAAGCCGCAAATTTTGATTTTTTTTCAGGTCAAAGAAATTGTTGGTGGTAACGGGTACAAAGCTTACTTAATTTGAATAGATAGAACTTTCAACTATGTACGTCAATCCAAAATTGAGGCCCCCAATGGCTACTTATGAAATAAACAAACAAGATGAGGATAGCAGCTCATGCTGCACTATAAGGTGCTGGCTTTTAGTATGGGGATTCCTGCGATTGGTAAGTGAAAAATAATCCATACTATCAATACTTCCATACTAATATGTGACGACCGATATGGCCCGCGGCGAAGGTCCGCCTGCGACGCAGGACGTTGCGGTTTCGATTCCCGCCTTGGGACAAATGTTTGTACTATCTACAAAGATTCTGGGTTTTTGACATGTATAAAAAAAAATCTATCTATGTAATGTATTGTATTAAGTACATCAGTCATCTAGTACCCATAACACAAGCTCTGCTTATCTTGGGACTAGATAATGCTGTGAGGATTGTCCAGCATTATTATATTATATTTATATTACAAATGCGAAAGTCTGTCTGTACGTTTGTTAAGTTTTCCTAGATGAATACCTAAAATCCTGATTTCAAACATTTGTGTGCGTCTGTCGCGTGTCGGTATGTTTGTTTGGGCTAATCTCTTCACTAGCTGGGCCGATGTTGAAGGAATTTTATTTGCAAATAGCTGATGTTATAAGGAGTAGTAACTCAGTTAAATAATTATCTCTCGCATTCACTCGCAAATAACAAAACACGATGTCGCGGACTTTATCTTGTAGGTAATATTTTTTTATTTTTTTTACAGACTGCATCAGTACTATGGTGCGGTGTCGTTACCATAGCGACTGTAGCACAGTTTCTACCAGTCGATTCTCACGAACCTCCCAGTCGATTGCTGTTTGGAACAGTTGCTGTAGCCATGCTTCTAGTGGAGTTGGGAATGATTATCACATTCATCACAGCTGGATTCAAGGTAAATTGTTTAACAAAAATCCTGATTCGGTAGTCTGGTATACGCAAAGCCGTTGCCGTGCGACGGGTTCCTTGTTTAGATCCATTACCAGAGAAAAGGCTATAAGTTTCTCAGTATTAGCCCAGAGTCTCGACTTGTGCGTATATTAATAATAATCTTTATTACGATACACACAAGATTCATGATACACAAAAAGAGATGTACAAAATAACATGGTATATCTACATAAATCTACACAGATTATGTAACCCTGTCCCCTAAACTAGGTACTCCTGTATCTTAGGAGACACATATCTGTCGCAGAATACAGAATTTTAGGTATACATATAACATTACGGCCGTATATCCCATAGGGTTGGGTAGAGGGGTACCTACGCCTTTAGCGTATATACAGGGTTATTTGTAAAACACCAAAAACCATTATTTTTCTTTTTCCAGAAAAGTGCCCGCCTGTACCGTGCTTACTACCTCTACAGCATACTGACCCTTATAATCTACATCATAGCGGTGATGCAGTCCTTCTTATTCGACTATCAAAGTGGGCACTACTTGGTAGAGATTTACCTAAGTTATCACTTCGATATGCTTGGACCAATTACTGAGAATGACGCTCCTGTATTTGCAGTACTTGCCATTTTGAATATTTGTAAGTACCTACTTAGAAATTATGACACTTAGATCCCTTGAACAAACAAATAAAATTGAAGTGAGTGTTTGTATTGTCAGAATAACTTTTTACTAAATTCAAATAACGACGAGTGTTATGTAGTTATACAAAAAAAACATGTTTTTTTTATTTTGTATCTTGTCCGTCCGTTTGTTCCCGCGTTTCTCCAAAACAGCTTAAACGATTATGATAGGACTTTCACTAGCAGATAGCTGATATAAAGAGTAACTAAGGCTACTGTAACGAAATCCAATTTGAAAGGGTAGTCCAAAACACCAACCCATTAAAAAAAAAAAACCAAAAACCTGTTTACACAAATAAATATCATTTATCATAGAAAATTTGCCAACATAAAATAAATAAATAAATAAATATTGCTGGACAATCCACACAGCATCATCTAGCCCCAAGCTAAGCAGAGCTTGTGTTATGGGTACTAGATGACTGATATACTTAATACAATACATTACATATATAGATATTTTTATTATACATAGGAAATACCCAGAACACCCGGAACAAATATTTGTAGATCATACAAACATTTGTCCCAAGGCGGGAATCGAACCCGCAACCTCTTGCGTCGCAGGCGGACCTTCGCCCGCCGCGCCACATTTGTGTGTCGTCGGTATTTTTTTATTAATGATATTTCTTTTTTACTTTTACAGGTACGGAAACACTGGTGCTATATTTGGTAAAGAAGATGATACACAAATACAGTGTGTATGCCTAGTCAAATACAACAAGGAAGCTTCATAAGCAGCTCTTTTAATAGCAAGTATATGGGGGAGAAGAATCCAACACAAAATCCGGATACCTTCTCGTAAAATAATGTTAATAGTTTTAAACGGTATTTTTTCTATCAACAAACGTAAACAGCTGTTTATTTTTTAAGATTCGAATAACACGTAAACATGAAACAGAAATACAATTCTTGTAAATCTATTTTGTAAGCAAGCTATATTTACTTAAGTAAGTCATAATATATTTAATAAAAGTTTATCATTTAAAATGAATTAGACAAGTTTCTTATGTTTTATTAGTTCTACATAACATATTACACGCCTATTACACGCCTGTATTCCACGAAGGGTAGGGCAGAGGTGTACCTATAGTAACACCCACATTTTTTGTTGCCATTTAAGTTTAAGTCCCATGTAGTAGGCTAGCCTATTGCTATCAACTGGGCACGAAACCAGACTTCGGGCTGCCTATGAGAAAATTCCTATTACAAAAACACAATCCAGTACCAGTACCAGTACCAGCCTATTAACAGTAAAAGGCTGGTACTGGTACTGGCCTTTGCCCTGCAGTGGGACAGCCCACTGCAGGGCAAAGGCCTCGTCTCATACAGAGAAGGCACGAGCATTAATCACCACGCTTGCTCAAGACGGGTTGGCGATTTCAGACTTATATTAATTATATAAGTCCAGGTTTCCTCAAGATGTTTTCCTTCACCGATGTCAGTGATGTTAAAGATAAACTTAGAAAGTACATATGAATTGAAAAACTCACATTAGTACTTGCCGAGATTTGAACCCAAAACAAAAAAACCCAATAACACTTTGGAACTGGGAATCGTATACACGTCTTCAAGCGCAGCAATCGCGCTTGGAACCACTAGACCAACGAAGCAGTCATTTTATTAGTTCGGCAGAACCTAATCCTCCATTGCCGCCTTAGTGGTGGTTGTACCAAAACCTCAGCTATGTGGTTGGTGTAACTGGACCTTCCCTCGTTGTACCGATCCTTGCGCAGCTCACTGCGTACCAGGAGCAGCAGGTATATCTGTAATACTGTACACAAACCTTATGTCAGACGAGGTATTAGTGGTAGGGGCACTTGTGCTTTGTATGCGCCAAGGTTTCATTTGCAAGACCACGATGAGGTTCGTCTAGCAATGCGCACTTAACGTTGCTCTTCAAGGATCACGGGGGAGGGACCTTAACGCACAACCTGATACCATGAGTTCAGTTCATATTTCTGGACCACCCAGCGTTGAACGCTGAACCCAGTTTTTAGACAAAAATCATGATATTTTTGAGGGCACATGTAAATTATTTACTTTTTGTTTAAAAACTCATTGGGTTAGATAGAAATGATTATATTCGCAACACATTTTTTAATAACGTTACCCCACACTAGAAATTTCTCCTGTATCGTGGGTGGATTCAATTTTTCAGTGAATAAATAATAAAATAAATAATGCTGGACAATCCACACAGCATTATCTAGCTCCAAGCTAAGCAGAGCTTGTGTTATGGGTACTAGATGACTGATATACTTAATACAATACATTACATAGATATTTTTTACTAAACATAGAAAATACCTAGAACACCCGGAACAAATCCTCGTAGATCGTAAACATTTGTCCCAGGGCGGGTATCGAACCCGCAACCTCCTGCGTCGCAGGCGGACCTTCACCCGCCGCGCCAAATCGGTAGTCGAAAGTGAGTATCTTTAAGCATAGGCGAGCTGACCCGTTTGTGACTACGTGTCAATATATTATTTTTGGCAAATTAGCAAGTTCTAAAGCGTATACAACCCGTCACCTTTTGACCCTTTTAAGATAACTGGGTTTTTTTGTTGAAAACTTATCGACACGCACACTGAAAATATTTGTTACTAACTTTGCCCGCGACTTCTTCCCCGTGATTGTCGGTTATCTAGCGTGCAGATGAAGTCTCAAATTGAAAACTGTCCAATTACCTTCCCAGTATCTCAATCTATCACCATGCAAAGTTTCATAAAAATCGGTTTAGCGGGTTAAGTGGAAAAAAGTAACTAACAGATAGACAGACAGACAGACATACACAAATACTTTTAATTTATTTTTTATTTTTTTAGTTTTGATTTTTTATGTAGTTCATAATTGTTATTATTAACGGACAGTGTTGATAAGTACTGTGAAAGAATCAGACGTGAGTTCAAATACAAAAGTGACAGCTGAGTGACTTTCAGTGAGAAACAAATTTTCAAATTGCTTTAGGTAAGTAGGCTCACAAAAAGTTGAACGGCGCGCGGCGTGCGGAAATTAATATAAAATCATATTTTAAAATACACAAGTTTTTGTAAAATCTCTCTTCATCGTCTTTCTTTGGTGACGTGTGAAAAGTAAGTATGTACAACGACTAAAAATGTTTGATATTTTGGGGCGTGGCAAGCAAATGCTCGTTTGTTGAATGTCTAACCTCAAAACTTAGCCAGCCATCTGTTATTCACTATGTATATCTCTCCTGTAGACATCTTTCCTGGTGTCTCCAGAAGTCTGGACTAAAGACCGGGTCGGACCTGGAGTGTGAGGAGTGTGGAGCCGGGTTGGGTGTATTGTGTGTGAGTGGGTGTGCAGGTGTATCAATGCGCTGCTCGCGAACCGTTCGCACGCCACTTGCGAACTGCGCGCGTGCATTTCATGTTCGTACGAAACTGATTTAAGGGTACTCGTGAAATCCATCAATTAGCTTGGAGCATTATGGGACCAACAGGTTTACATGCTAGACGTTTGAGTTGTTTAATTAGCGGCAGACATGTTAAATGGCTACATTTTTTTTGGGACAAGCCCGCCCTCTATTTCCAAACCACTGCAACTCCTGAAAACCAGAATCAACAGTGGCTACCACCAGAAAAGCGTCGAGACAATGAAGCCCGACGAGTCCCAGAGAAACATTTTAACTGTCTTGGATCCCGCAATGAAATTAATCAGAAAAGAACAGCGGAGGAGTTAGAAAAATACATAATTTCCACTTCTCTCCATATCAAACGGGAGACAGAACAGAGCTAGGTCAATAGGCACGAAGGGACGTTTATAACTGGGTTAGGCCCAGTCGCCTAGCACCACGGTTTAAAATTAACACTGATATTAATGGGACCTAAATGATGAGCTGTTACATTTGATTCCAATACTAGGTATGGCAAAAACGCTGAACGGACGGAAATTTGATCTAGTTTCTACAAGGTCCGTATAGTAAGCAACTCCGGATGCAACGTGCACACTATCTAACAATATATTGCGATAATTTTGCCAAATATTACACTCCCATAAGACATGGTGAGCAGATTGTTCACATTCATAGATCTAACTCCGACCAAGTTTTATCCAGCTGCTCACAAACGGATGGAAAGAACTTGAGGAGGTGTCAGCCCTTGATAGAATTTTGCCACCTACATTTGACTGCCATTCGGTTAATAGCTCCTGAACCTGAACATCCAGTAACTCCTGATGGTTGAACTGTATCGGTTTCACCTGGATTAAGTGATAGGTTGACACCCGAAGACACAACTGACGCCTTTACACAAAATATCAGACCTATCAAAAGAGCTCGGCCAATCATCGAATCAGAAGACTCTGATTCATCAATGGAAAAATAAGCCCCAAAAAAGTGACCAATTCCTAAATGGGATGATGCCGATGATGAACCCATATTTTAATATATAACATGTTTTTCTTATATCATCTTATCATAATCAAAACAAAAGAGATGATCATCGTCATAATCATCTCTTTTGTTCTACAGAAGGATACATATGTCTTTTATGTAGACATTTTTTGATGTTTTTTTTTTCAAGTTCCTATTTTGTTTTTGATTTTTATGAAAATTTAATATAGGTACCATTTTTTTTAAAAGATAATTAAATAATGTTTTTTTTTTTATTTTCTGTAGACTAGGCGATCTCCCCTGTGGACTAAGATTTTTGAAAAATGTGTTTTTTTTTAAATAATGAAGACTGACTCATTTTATATTTCTGTAAGCTTATTTACGACTACTTTTAAATAAATACTAAATTTCAAACCGCTAAATGAGTTTTCGTTTACTTTTTGAGACTCGATATTGTGTATGACCCTAAAATAACAAATACTTCTATTGTTAGAACTCTCGATCAGAGAAATAAATCATGACGTAATTGAACCTATTCAATTGTTAAACGTATCTCATTCGACAATAACTTTCAAACAACATTTTTTAACTCATAAAAAAAAGCATCCAATGATTTCTCCCGTTCTCGGTGCAACCGGGAGAGCGTGTCAGACTTTTACTGACTAAAACCCATCCGTGTTCCGTCCTTGCCCTTTACGTTCCAGGTTTACAATAATTCTTTCGAACCCTGGCCAATCAACATAACTGACATCATGTTATTGTTCTTTAGCCTACTTAAAATGCCAATATGTAATTTTTTATATTTCTTAGGCCCAACCAAATTGTTGGTGGTGACGGGTGCAAAGCTTTTGGAGAAATAAATATCATTTCATTTAGGTATCTTTTATTTTTGATAGATGGAACTTTCAACAAGGAATAATCCACAATTGAGGCACCCAATGGCTATCTATGAAATAGTCAATCACGAGGAGGATAGAAGCTCATGTTGCACTCTTCGGTGCTGGCTAATAGTTTGGGGATTTCTGCGATTGGTAAGTGAAAAATAATAGTTCATACTTCCATACTAGTATAGAGGTGTGAAGAAAAGGGTATAAAGTTTCTCATCCCAAATAGGAAAGGGAGGGTCCTCCGACCAGACGGCTGTTGAGTTCTGTAGGGCTACTGCCCGTCACTGTTGTTGTCGGATTCTTGTACTGGTATATATATTATGTTTAATCGCTCGCATAACTTTAATATCGCGATTTAGGAAACGTCATGTTTAGTTCGTATGTGGCGAGATAGATGTCGCTACACTAAGTTAATTTTCCGTAATTTCGATACTTGATGTAAGTAAATGTGCTGAGTTACTTTCGCCTTTATAATATGTAATAGCTTTACACACATAATAAACGAATTTACGGATAAATTTCGGTACCTGGTTAGGACATAGGATACTTTTTACCGGTTGTTGTTGTTTCCGGTTGGGAAATTTCTCGCGAGAAATTCGTGCTAGGGCTACTGACCTTTACAATCCAGTTACTGGGCTACACTTTAGGACTGGTAGTCAGACTTTCGGGCTTCTGGCGACCCGTAAAGACTGGCATAGATCTACGAATGACAGCTGGGACCCACCGCTTAACATGTTTTTCAATGTACAGACGGGCCGCGGTGCGTAATGGATGCAATGACGTATTAACACTAAATCAACTAAAGCAATTGCTTAGGGCATCACGCCTGGGGGGGCACCAGAAGAAGCACAAAGAAGTCCGTCCTTAGGGCACCACGTCTGTGGGGGCACCAGAAGAAGCACAAAGAAGTCCGTCCTTAGGGCACCACGTCTGTGGGGGCACCAGAAGAAGCACAAAGAAGTCCGTCCTTAGGGTACCACGTCTGTGGGGGCACCAGAAGAAGCACAAAGAAGTCCGTCCTTAGGGCACCACGTCTGTGGGGGCACCAGAAGAAGCACAAAGAAGTCCGTCCTTAGGGCACCACGTCTGTGGGGGCACCAGAAGAAGCACAAAGAAGTCCGTCCTTAGGGCACCACGGCTGTGGGGGCACCAGAAGAAGCACAAAGAAGTCCGTCCTTAGGGCACCACGTCTGTGGGGGCACCAGAAGAAGCACAAAGAAGTCCGTCCTTAGGGCACCACGTCTGTGGGGGCACCAGAAGAAGCACAAAGAAGTCCGTCCTTAGGGCACCATGTCTGTGGGGGCACCAGAAGAAGCACAAAGAAGTCCGTCCTTAGGGCACCACGTCTGTGGGGGCACCAGAAGAAGCACAAAGAAGTCCGTCCTTAGGGCACCACGTCTGTGGGGGCACCAGAAGAAGTACAAAGAAGTCCGTCCTTAGGGCACCACGTCTGTGGGGGCACCAGGAGAAGTACAAAGAAGTCCGTCCTTAGGGCACCACGTCTCACTCTTACATCACCAAAAACCACACCAAAAAAAGTTTCTAGGACTAATTTGAAAATTCGCGCGTTTTAAGTTGACATAGAGTCCGAACTAGAGCCATAACCCCGCTCCCGCTACTATCTTGTGTGAATGCAATGCCCGAAAAAGCTGCAAGGCGCATTTCAATAAATAAATAAATTATGCTTTGGTTTTATTGTTGTCGCTCCTACTCCACTTCTAAGGTACGCAACATCTCATCATCTTACTTTACGAAAAAACTAAGTTTTTAGGCGGCAAAGGTTTAAAAACCGATTCTAGTTGACATACGGATTGGGGGGGCCTTCAGGCGCGGATTTCTTAGGGCGTCAAGTAGTCTTAATCCATCACTGAATGGATGATCTCACATTCGCGGACCCACGACGGCAAGCGTAGCTTAACCGTTGATCGACGATCGATTAAGCAGATATAAGTAATACTTTATTATTTACAGGCTTCGTGCATACTATGGACTCAAACACTAGTTGTAGGAGAGCGTAACTGGATTGATGTACAGTTATACGTAATCGATTCGCGAGGTCCTATCACTCATTGGAGTATTGTAACAGTTGCTATAGTTGTGCAACTAGTGGAGTTTGGAATGATTGTTACATTCATCACAGCTGGGTTCAAGGTAAACTGTTTTAATAAAATTCCTGTGTCATGAGTCCAGTGATCGCAAGTGCTACTAACGGTCACTGGTTCCTCCCATTGGGGAAGGGCCATAAGTTTCTCAGAGATAGCCTTGTGGACATCTCAGCCTACTCCGACGAAGAATACAGGAGTTTATATTGTAACATTACGCCCGTATTTTTCATGAGGTTAAGTTAGATGAGAGACGTACGTATAGTGAATTTACTTGTACATACATCGTAAAATATTAATGGTTGTTTAACCGCGGCAGAACGACTTGCCCTCAGTTATATACTATCGAAACAGAAAAAAATGTAGTTAAAAGTTTTTAGCGCGATATTAGGCGATTGGCACAGTGCGCCGCATCACGCTACCTAGCGCGGGAGTGCGTTACGTTGTTTGCAGGTATCTGTGTTTGTATAGAAAACACGCGTAGTACAACACACAGAAACCGTTTCACGCGCAGTGTTCGTTCGTCTTCGCTTGCGTGATGCGGCTCAGTGTCCCCATCGCCTTAGTCAACGAGTCTACTACTTCTCAGTACCCTTGGACACTCTTAGCGTACCCGCGAAATAGAGAACACACAGAAAACGCATTCACGCGCAGTGTTCGTCGCTACGCGACCCACTGCGGGTTGCGGTGCAGTGGGTCAATCGCCTTACTATTGATCTGAGGTCGCTTTCGAGTATTGCTGTTCACAACAAAATTATAAATCTACCATTAGAAGCACAATCCATAATAAAAATATATTAAGTATGGATTGTGCTTCCCTAGTACCCGTTTCGCTGCGGAAAACAACCATTAAAATTCCAGTGGGTATAGAGTAGATTAATTATCTTAGGTTATATTTATCAATTATTGATAGACAAATCATTATATAAAGGAAGAGAGGTATTTAAGAATACCAGGCAGACAACGATCCAAACCAGTCAACCAGACTATAAGTTAGCATACAAACAGAAGACGCTTTGCAATTGTTTTTTAGACATGCCTCCAAAAAATCCAATTACAGGCTATTTAGTAGAGGCTATGCTTTCTGCTCACTGTAAAATCTAAACGTAAAACAGGCTGAATAGAAACATTGTTTGTTACTACAAGAACTCTTATTTTTTTTTATGAATTGAAATGATTCATTTCGACACCTTGTCAGTAAGAAACAATATTGAATCAATGTTTAAATCTCATTTCAAGTTTTATTTCGATTCACCCCGTCATTTCTATTTACCCCGTTTGTTTCGTAACTAACTTCTATAGTATTGCCAGTATAATACTTCTTCCTTTGTATTCTTAACCATTTGCTGAGGAGTTTGTTGCTCCACTTCTTCTTCCCAGCAAAAACACTAGGATGTAGTGGACTGTCTTATGTGTTTCTTGACGTTCAAAAAGTGCTAATCTCAGCCTGATTTGAATAAATGAATTCTGATTTTAACTTTTTGGTTCTTTTTGTACTGTATTCACGAATTAACAAAACATTAGTAGATGTTTATTTTTCTTTTCCAGAAAAGGGCCAGCCTCTACTCCGTATACTACAGCTACAGCATACTCATCCTTATAATCCACATCATTGCTGTTTTACTGTGCTTCAAACTAGACTTTGAATATGTACACTACTTGGTTGAGATCTACCTAACTTCTTACTTTTCTACATTTGGATCAATATTTAAAAACTATTATCTTATATTTTCATTCCTTGCCATCGTTAATATTAGTAAGTACCAAGAAATTATATCATCACCGACACTTGAAGACATAATCATACAAGTAGTAAGAAACATGGAACAGAATGTTGGATCACAAAAGGAATGAATGAAAGGCAATTCCATGCAGCTGAGATGAGAATGCTAAGAGGGATGTGTGGTGTTACGCGAATGGATAGAATAAGAAATTAGTATATAAGAGGAAGTCTGAAAGTGGCGCCTGTGACAGAGAAGTTGTGTGGAAATCGGCTGTCATGGTATGGACACGTGATGCGAAGGAATGAGGATCGTGTTGTGAGGAAAGTTTTGAGTATGAATGTAGAGTGTTACAAGAGTAGAGGGAGACCCAGGAAACGATGGATGGATTGTGTGAAAGTTGATATGGCTAAGAAGGAGGTGACTTCTGAGATGACGGGAAATAGAGGTGTATGGAAGAAGAAGACATGCTGCGCCGACCCCAAATGAAATTGGTATAAGGGCAAGAGGATGATGATGATAGTAAGAAACATAGAATTAGAATGGAAAGGAATGAGGATCAAACCAACAAAAGTAGAGGAAAACCAAAGAAACGATGGATGGATTGTGTGGAAGATGATATGGCTTGGAAGGGGGTGACGGCAAACAGAGATGTCCGTGTGAACGTCCCTTTGTTGCTACTGGCCTAGCTCTGTTCTGTCTCCTGCTTGATATGGAGGAAAGTAGAAATTATGTTTTTTTAACTCCTCCGCTGTTATTTTCTTATTAATTTCGTTGGGGGATCCAAGATAGTTGAATCGTTTCACTGGGACTCGTGGGGCTTAATTGTTTCGACGCGTTTTTGGTGGTCGCCACTGTTGATTCTGGTTCTCAGGAGTTGAGTGGCATGCTTGTCCCATAAGAAAAAAACAGAGATGTATGAGATGTATGGAAGAAGAATACATGGTGCGTCAACCCAAATGATTGATGATTGTTTGAATGATTATGATGATGCCAAAAAAAAACCTTTAAAATTTTGCCAACTTTTACTGCCACATAGCTGATATTACAAGTATAAGAAATAACTACTTTATATTAGAAAATAAATTCTTTAAGTTTATATGATTGTGAATTATTTTAAATTTGTTTTGTTTTAATATCATTGGCATTTCGCATCTCACATTATAATAAAGCATTTAAGAAAACAGTTTAAATGACAACTTCTGTGTTTTGTCGGTAAAAGGATATCCGTAATAATTTTTATTTCATCCTTTTCAGGTCTGGAAATATTGCTGATATGTCTGATAAAGAAGATGATAGTCAAATACAGCGGTCTAGTCAGATGATGAAGCAGGAGAACCTGTTTCAGTGGCGAGTTTAAAGGGTAGAAAAAACCTACCTACCTACCTAATACGTTCTCGTATTTTCTATCAAATGTTTACTTTTATTATTCACATTACATCTTAACATAAAAACATAGACAAATTCTTTTATATCTGATGTAGTAAAAACTATAAACCAGTCAGAAGTACTTTTAACCGTAGGCTTTGGACTATAGTCAAAAGTAGTTTTGCCCAATAGAGCTTGTTAAAAGTAGTAAAGGAGGTCGATAAAGATAAAAAAGAATAGCACAAATAAAGTTGTATATAACTAAATAGTATATTATATTATAAATAAATGATAGATTTTACTAAGATCAATTACGATGTAGTGCTCGTCACCTTTGTTATCATATGTTTAATGAAGGTTTAACAATTAAAATAAATTAAGCAAGTGAACAATTTTTTTAATTATATAGAATCTAAGTCCTCCATTGCCGCCTTAGTGGTGGTTCTACGAAAACCTCAGCTATGTGGTTGGTATAGCTGGACCTTCCCTCGTTGTACCGATCCTTGCGCAGCTCACTGCGTACCAGGAGCAGCAGATATATCTGTAACACTGTACACAAACCTTATGTCAGAGGAGGTAAGTGGTAGGGGCACTTGAACCTTTTATGTGCCAAGGTTTGATTTGCAAGACCATGATGAGGTAAGTCTAGAAATGAGATATTGGCTTCGCCTTATAAGCCTCTCACTGATAGACAGGTGCGACACGAGAACGCGACATGATTTTTAATATAAATAAATAATAAATAAATAAATAATGCTGGACAATCCACACAGCATCATCTAGCCCCAAGCTAAGCAGAGCTTGTGTTATGGGTACTAGATGACTGATATACTTAATACAATACGTTACATAGATAGATATTTTTATTATACATAGGAAATACCCAGAACACCCGGAACAAATATTTGTAGATCGTACAAACATTTGTCCCAAGGCGGGAATCGAACCCGCAACCTCTTGCGTCGCAGGCGGACCTTCGCCCACCTCGCCGAATCGGTCGTAACTATGTATCTTTGCTGTTGAGTGAAAATATTGAAAAATTTCAATTTTGTTTCACAATATTTTTGGAAACAAGTCCTTGGGAGCCTCGCACACCGTCCAGTAGTTGTACTCAAATAAGAAATAATACCTGTAACGCCATCTATGACGGTTAAAGCGCACTAGTGTCAGTTAAGCGCGCAGTTTTTCTTCCTCCTGTAAAGTTACCTCTTTCGCAAATTAGGTTTTCACACAACATAATTGGCGAAATGTGGGTCTACTGCTGTAAGGTAAACTTCTGCTTATGCCTTCGAAGAATATAGGTGGGATGTGATGATATGTTGTCTGGGTTGAGATAAGCTCAGCCTATCGCAGTCCACTGTTAGGCCTTTCTAAAGTTGCTACAACAGCCGGATTTTCTCTACTTTCAAACACATAGAAGTAGAAATGTTACTGGCTGTAAGTGTATGTCCTATAGACCTCTGACTACTCTCAGAAAGGCCTATTCCACTTGGCCCTACCATAGTTTCCACTTTGCTCACGCCATGGTGCATTATAGTAGTGATAGTCAACTTCGCATCACAGAACAGTCATTGGAAATACCGTTTCAATATCCTGCGTTAAGGACTCTTCAAAATCCGTCATGAGTACTGACGGTTCCCAAGTTCCCAACCTTGATAAAAACTTGAAAAATACTTGATATGAGGAACATTTTTATCGAGGGAGCTAAATGTAGATGAATTGGGTCTGACTGCTTGTGTATGTGACTTTAATTGGTTGTTAACATTTTTAGTGCCCAGCACACGGCTCCCGGGTCGAATAATAGTTTGTTCTGTATCCAGAACTCGCTTCCCAAATCGTACATGAAAAAAGCTATAGATGAGATGTGAACATGCCCATCACCCCCTACCATATACCTACGCATTAACGAATTTGCCAAACATTATGACTTACAAGTTAAATCGTATTTTTGAACTGGGCAGCGAAAGGGTTAATTTCACCCACGACACAGGAGAAGTTCCTAGTGTGGGACAACGTTTTTTTATTAAGAAGAAATAATAAAAATTATCACTGGTATCGCTACCAGTAGGTAATAGGTGGAAAAATATTCCGCTTAGCCCCCTCAGGAGGGATTTGTTGTTAAGGCAAAGTGGAATAGCGCTCAGAAAATACAGGCATGAGTCCTTATCTAAATATGAATGGGTACATTACCAAAGCCTGTGAATGCAAGAGTGAATTCAGTGACGACGAAGTTCCACCGGGGGAACCTGTCCAGGTCCAAGTAGGTGATCAGCACCACAACGAAGGTCGCCACCATCGTAGTCAGCTCATAGTAGTAGTATATGCGTAGGAGCCGACGCCTCTTCTGCAAAATATAAAGGTGGGTGCTTACAGTAAACGCGTATGGCTACCAGTTTTTATTACTGACAAAAAAGAATAAAAAAAAAGTTATTTAAATACTGAAAATTGCAGGAAAGAAAACTAGCAAACTTAAACTAAATTTATACGCTCGGCATTCGATTGGTCTGCCCTTTTAACAGCTTGTCTTTCGACAAAGGCCAAGGGCCAAGGCTTTCCACTTCTTCGCATCCTGCACGTAACTAATCTGGGCCTGCTACTATCTTCAAGTCGTCTTCCCATCACTTTGTATGCCTTCCTCTACTTTCTCTGCTTTTTACTAGGGCACCATTTGATTATTATTCTGGTTCATTCATCTTTCATTTTTCTCATCATACTCGTCGAGCGCCATTTTATTTTTTTGCATTCTGATTGGACTTTTCCAAACTACTAAAATAATAACAAACTACGAGTACAGTAATTTCACTTACCAAATGAGCACCAATAACGAGCACAATGTGGAACAAGATATCCAACCCATAGAGTATGAATATGACACAGAGCTGAGCTTCCATGATAACCCCTCTATACAGGGCGGCCGTGGTCGCGAACCCACTCTCGATGTCCCGGAAGAACAGCCATAGTACCACCTGCAGGATCGCGAACAGGCATGTCACCAACTGAAAAAAAAAACATAAATAAATAAATAATGCTGGACAATCCACACCGCATCATCTAGCCCCAAGCTAAGAAGAGCACAAGATCTTCTACCCATAACACAAGTTATGGGTACTAGATGACTGAGATGGTTAATACAATACACTACATAGATATATGTTTTATTATACATAGAAAATACCCAGAACACCCGGAACAAATCTTTGTAGATTGTACAAACATTTGTCCCAAGGCGGGAATCGAACCCTCAACCTACTGCGTCCAGACGGACCTTCGCCCACCGCGCTACATAGGTCGTCGCCACACATGTCGATCTATAAGTAGATATACTAGCAATCCGACCTGGCTTTGCACGTGGAGTACTAAAAAAGACCACTGGGCTAACCTAGATTGCCTAAAAATCGATCGAGCCGTTTTGGAGTCCATGGGAAACATCACACATCGATTTTTTTATACAAACTTTTTTTGTTGTTGACTGCAGACCTCTTCAGAGGTCATTGCACTCATTATTATAAATACTTTTTACTCACGACCTAAAGCTGAAATCCGAGAAAAACAGGAGTTCACAGTCATTTCCTAGTCTTTATATCGTCAAAATGTATGGAGCAGCTGATTTCTTTTTTTTTTCGTGGTTAGTCTCATTTTAAAAGTAATAATGGGACTATTGACTTTGCGGAGCTCGTAGCTAAATAAAAACAGCCTCACGGGTTGATCGAAGGTTAAGCTACGCTTGCCGAGGTCAGTCTGTGGATGGATGACCATTCGGAACAAATCGAGACTCCTCCGTGCCTCGGAAAGCACGTTAAGCCGTCGGTCCCGGCTGTCATTTGTAGATCTTTGCCAGTCGTTACGGGTAGTCAGAAACCCGAAAGTCTGACAGGCAGTCTTCCCAAGGGGTATCGTGTTGCCCAGGAACGGGGTAGTGGAGGTCCGATAGGCAGTCGCTCCATGTAAAATACTGGTATTCAGCTGCATCCGGCTAGACTTCAAGCCGACCCCAACATAGTTGGAAAAAGGCTAGACAGATGATGATGATGAATGGGACTATTGACTATGTTATATCGCACACCTAGATCTAAACTGACACAACTCCACAAAATGTTTTTTTCAGTACTTAGACGAAAAAAACGCATTTATCTATATTTTGTTAGAGAAGTTATAAACCGAGTTTTATATTAGCTCATAAATATGTTACAGAATATAACTTTATGTTAAATGGGGCTAGGAATCAATACTAACTATCGATGAATTAGTATTTTTGAGCTTCTGTCTAAACAATCTCGAATTTTGAGTTGTGTCCGTTTTAATCTAGCAGTGCGATATGGGACTTAAACATAACTGGCAAAATGTACTATCGATACATCTGCCTGTCTCTTTGGGAATACAAGCGTGATGTCATGTTATCACTTTTGGTTTTCCACTTAATTGTTATCAATAAGTAAGTATGGACCGAACTGTTTACATCTCATTTAAACGTAACACATTGTTTACACGCTCGGGTATCTACGCGAAGATAATTATGTAGGAATTGGACGAAACTGATTTAACTTATCTAATTCAGGGAAATGGCTTCTGGCAGTCGGTAAATAAACAAATGAGTCAGATGGAATAATGATCATAATATCCATACTATATTACTATACATTTTATAAATGGGAAAGTGTGTGTGTCTGTTTGTTCGTCTTTCTCGATAAAATTTGGCAGAGAGATAGATTGCACCTGTCTGACTACCTGATATGACTGTCAAAGATGTACGATTGACAGCTGGGACCAACAGCTTGACGTGCTTTCCGAGGCACTAAAGAGCTCTCTTTAATACTCGTAGGATTATGGATTGCTACTTTCAGTGAACATTAATAATATAATTAATATATCCTGGTTTGTCTACGTAAATGGGTACATACCAACCGAAGTTGAAGGTCAAGCTGTGACGTCATGTGTGCATATTAATCTTGTTCCTAAGTGGTATGTCCTGTTTCTTGCCACTGTCTAGCTAGATACAACACAGCTACATACAACCCAAGTCAAGGACTTCACTCTGCTTTTAACAGTATGTAGGTAGTGATTACTGATGTTGATTTGTAAATATGGTAAAGGACGAGATTACCATCTCTTTTGGAGCTGTCGTTGCGTTTGCTGAGACCCTCAAGCGGAACTGTAACCTTATTGATAGCCAGAATTTTGACCCGTTTTCGTTCAAAACGCTTGGGTCATGGCGCCCTAGTATGCGTCTCCTTTTCATAGAAAATTAATCGCTACCTGGACAATGCTTCATGTGACTGGCTCGTTTTTTGGCCAAATAAATAGTTTTTCCATTCAATATGGCAATGCTGCCCAGTTTCTGGGCACGTTGCCAGACAATTGCAATGTCGGAGTACTTTAACGTATAAGTTTTAGTTTTTATTTACTTAAAGACCAGAACATTGAATAATTTAGTGCCTATAGACATATTAAATTTACCAAAGATATTTTAGCTGTACGTAGGTACTATAACAAACGATACAGTCAGATAACAGTCTAAATTGCCTTTAGGATCAAGCACCTAAGTGCTCTCAATAATAAAATCGTTCGAGATCGGAACACGCTCATGCACATTGTACACAGCGGCCTCGGGCACACATCATCCTCTAGACGACCTATCAATGAACCAGTAGAAACTAATAAATTTATTCATAAAAGATAACACTGACCAAGCTCAGGTATCCAAACACAAGGATCCCACGTCGCAGCGGCAAGCAGAAACAGCATCGCTTCAGTTCAGGTATTTCTATCAACATTATACTAGTTGTCTTCACGAACACAAAGAAATAAGCATGGTACTTTTATATTTGGCTTGACATCGGTAGGTGCTTGTAAATGTAGCGTTTGGACTATAGCGCGGGCAACGGTGACTGAGTTAGTTGGACAAGTCGTAGGGTTGGCGATGTGTGTCTATCCAGAATCTAGTCGGTCAGTGATTTTTCGAAGCAATCGTGTGTTCATCATCATAATCGGAAAACGATCATTGCTGTACTTGGGCAACCCTCAAGCGTCGCTACAACGACCAGGCTTATGCTTCTTGCATCCAGTGGACTTCCGTGGACCTTACCAGTGTGCCTACCACGATTGTGTAACGTAACGTAAACGTCAATTCAAACTATTTTATCATTTAATCTACAACTACATTCATACTCGAACTTTTTCCTATGGTAATAGGCAGAAACCACAGAACGCCATCCGCTAAGATCCTTACATACTCCTTTCGCCTCGCTCACGTTCATACTGGTCATACAAGCACGCCGGTTGCAAGTACCACGCAGTACTTGACCTGACCTTTTTGAAGAACATCACCTATAAGATCAGAGATACGTACAACTATCCCGTAGTATTTAGGTTCATATTTATGAGGCAGACTATTTAGTACCACCCATAGATATGAATAAAATCTTGAACAATATACTATATTTAAAACGAGTATTTTTAATTTTAAAATCGATCGAATTGATGCCACGTTTGCCTCAAATCTTCGCAATGGGCACAACATTTATCGGTCCACCTTGTTGGGGCCTTCCAACAGTACACTTTAAGGTATACGCCCCTCAAATACCTTTTGGCCAGATCGACCATCTTGTTTGGCAATTATTTAACTCGTATGTCATTTGTTTTTGGAGTTCATGGGACGTTGAAACGGCATTCAGAAATGAACCTAATATTCTCGTGTCATCAGCCAATATTCTTCGTATCTTCTTAAACATCGCTTCCATGAGTAGCAATGCTATAATGTATTCTATGTCCAACACACCCTAAATACCACCTTGGCAATAAATTTACGTTCATGTATATTTTAATATACCTACTCATGCTGATGCGGGAAGAGACGAAAAAGATTCTTAAGAGAATGTTAGTTCTTTAAATGCTTCTACGAGATGAAATAGCAAGACTTCTCATGCTAAGCAGGGAGAACCAGCCTATGATAGTTGTAAAAATTTAAAAAAGAATGCTTCATAAATTTAAAAAATATGAAGTATTCGAAAAATAAATCATTTGTGTTAGTTGGCAGCCCTGAGGCATCATTATCTTATATACTCTGGCGTTAGAGGACGCGCGCCGTGATACACTGCTCTGAACTTGATGATGTCTTCCTCCAAAGGAACTCATGATTCTCTTCTGCGGTAATTTACCTTAGTTACATCAGTCATGTCTAGATTCATATGTGGATTCTTGACAGTCCCGTAATAAATCTCAAAGATCCAAAAAATAATTTAGACTTGAGAAAATTACCAGTCAGAAGTCTGACCATCAGTCTGGTTATAATGTTAAGTACCAGTAACTGGGTTGTTGGCTGGAGTTCTGTAAATATTCAATTTTCTTGAGTTATATATATATTTAGTAGTCTATACTTATAATCTAGAAAGATGATCAACACTTTTCACACAACACGCAATTCCAGCGAAGATGCCTGACTCTATGCCTGAAATTTTAAAGTTACCGGTGCCACTTTTAACTCTACAATACCCGCTGCTTTACCTATTTATATTTTATACTTTTCTTTGTAATGTAGTGAACACGTGACACTATTATTGCTACCAACTAAAGCTGATCATAAATATGTTCGTCTCGTACTCAATAAATAATACTTGATCAGCATCCTGTCAGCCGGAGACGACCACAGCTGGACAATAGCATTGTGGACACTTGCTTAGAAATCTAAAAATAGGTTACTATAGTGAGTTAGTTCGTATTCAACAAACCCGATGGCGCCACTGGTCCCTTCTCTTTAGACCGTAAAAAAAATTGTACCCTTGGTTAAATTCACGGAGGTATGTTTCAGAGGTTTTTAATACTCGTATATATATATAAAATTTTGCCGAAATAGTTTTATTGAAACAATAAATATATGGGACTAGATGGCTCACACCAATTATATTCCCACAGAAATATCTTTTAAAACTCAAGTAGTTTTCATTATTCATATGCATTGCATTGCGAAGACCAAGCGCAGTGCAGTGTAAACAATTGGCCTTCGCAATGCAATGCATTATTAATTTATAAATTAATGAAAACCGAGGAATTCATTCAAATCATTGTACCGAGTAACTAACAAAAATAGTACATTACGGGCATTATTTTAAAACGCAACATCCATCGATCACTAACATAAGGCATAGTAGATTTTCCTCCTTTATAAATACAGCAATGGATAAGCCAAGATGTACAGGACAAATTATGATGAAGGTGTCTTTAAGTAGCGGAAGTATCTTATAAAAGACGGTCTAAGAGGATGCAATTTTGGATAAGAGCTGCTCAGACACAGTCACTGATGAGATTTGATGTGAAATGTATATAAAGTGTAAGAAAAATGAAGAGTTTGTGTAAATTAAAATGTCCTAAGATACCTGTAGTTAGGAAGTGTTGTTTTTGTATACCCACTTATGTTGGGATAGCTGTTTTTGGATACGCTGATCTGGTAAGTGCCATTATTGAGTAGGTGTAATTTTCTTAGTCGAATTCTGAAGTGTCAATAGGATTTCACGATATTTCCATGAAGTTATTATAATATTATCAGGTCTAAAGACCAGTACTATATCATTTAGTCGTTGCCTAATGTTGATATTACTGGGAAAATATGATAGAATTTCCATGAACTTTACTTGAAAGCGATAAACTCTATGTAATACTAACTCGTACAGTAATGAGAGCCATTATTATGTATGCAGACGATAACGCCAATAGTTCTGAGAAATATGTACTTATTAGTAACCTCCCATCTTCATCATTATATTCAATTAATAATCGATTAAGATGCATACAAAACAAAATGATTCGGAAAGGTTGAATTAAATAAATAAAATAACCTTTATTTCGGATAAGCAACATCCATATGGGTTGGTAAACAAAAAGATAACTTATACCTATGTTAGTAACACTAATTATCTATTTAGAAACAATGATGTTTTTCGAAATACAATATCTTCGAACAACATAACCTAGTAAAGGAGACTCGTACCTCCTCCCTATGGTCTTCAGAATGGAGTTGGAGCTCTCCCGAGTTAAGAAATGACGTATTTTATGTAGAAGCAAAAGTTAGGAAAAGGGCACCGGGTCCCTTTAAAGCTACGCGTACAGTTGGTAGGTAGGTAGCTACAGAAGTAGGCTAGGCTCTTGCCCTTTCACTATTGTGTACAAACTTATTATTTTGATTAGTATTGAAACATATCTATGAACAAAGGCCAGCATATCAAGCGACCCCAACCCGCCAAATTTCTTTGGTAGTTTTCCAACCTTATCATCATCGTCTTATCATCCTCCTCACCTAATCACCTCATGTCTTCTTCTTCCATACGGCTCTATTTTCAGTCATCTCAAAAGTCACCTCCTTTCTAGTCATATCATCTATCACATAATCCATCCATCTTTTCTTTGGTATCTTGTAACATCTTATAACTCTTGTAACCCTGCACAGTTTTTCAACCTTACAACAAAACAAAATGGTTCATGTTCAATTGAAAAAGTTTGACAGTTTGGTATAGCTTGATTTGCTAGCGTCTGTACATTGATACCTATTGAGAATCTACAGATCAAGAACAAATAGTAACAAATAAGTAATAAATAAAAGTTTATAAAAATTATCTACTTAAACTTTACAATTTCCGATCGCCATAATACTCTTGCTTTGCATACTAATGATTAAACATAATATCACTTTCTCAAATCAATGTCTCAAGATCATGTGTAGTATGTTCTTATGGTTGGTTTATAAACTTTGGCGTCTCAGATTACTCTAATACGTTCATCAGACTTTAACTTTGTACAGTCTTTGTTTGCTCATCGATACGTATAATTAATGAGCGGAATGCCATATGATTTGGAGAGTCAATGTTAGGAGCTAACTTTGAGCCATCCTTCCAAGAATTCCAAGGTTATTCTTGTGTACTAAGTGTTCCAAGAAGCTTTGCCAAATAAAAGTAAAACAATCTACATTACGGAATGCTTATAACTCTTTACATGTTACAAAGTTTAAATATCAAGGATCATTTAGATATAAAGTGGAGTTAAAAAAACTTTTAGAAACAATGGTAAAAAAAGGAATAGTTTTGGTTAAAAGGGGTGTTTTATAATAAAATCCTTTATTTTTCAGATCAATAACAGTCAAATATAATCCAGCATAATTATGTTTAGTTTAGCAATTAAATGACATAATTTGATGAAATTTATACGTTACAGTTGACTGATAAAACATCGTTTCTAAACACATACTCGAACTAATGTGGCGCGGCGGGCGAAGGTCCGCCTGCGACGCAAGAGGTTGCGGGTTCGATTCCCGCCTTGGGACAAATGTTTGTACGATCTACAAATATTTGTTCCGGGTATTCTGGGTATTTCCTATGTATAATAAAAATATCTATATATGTAATGTATTGTATTAAGTATATCAGTCATCTAGTACCCATAACACAAGCTCTGCTTACCTTGGGGCTAGATGATGCTGTGTGGATTGTCCAGCAATATTTATATTTATATATTTATAATGTCAGCAAGCATGCCTATGGTTCAAGGGTTAAAAGTGACCTACCAACCGAACCTATACCAAGCGAATCTGCCTTACAGGAACATTATACAAAAACAATTATCATTTATTTTCAAATGATAGGTAATTAATGAGGATAAATTGTTATCATACCCAACGATAGTTATTGTATAAAACTAACGTTGGACTAAATATTTTAACACGTCACACGTTTATTTTAAAAGTTAACGTTATTGGAAATTAAAATTATGTGAAGTATTTTTAGACCAAGTAAAAATATTTTTTTTTTATGATATTACTTATAACAAACACTTATACTTACTTTTACTTATACTTCTTATATGAAACAAAAGGCACAGGGCTACAAAATTCTTTGTAGATGGCAACGTTGGAAGATCTGGAAAATATTGCTCAATGAAAAGAGGCCTACCAGGTTATATAAGAGTTTTTATCCAAACAAATAACTTAGAACTAAATATTATCATCCATGATCATGTTATGATTCCATCTTTTCTTTCCTCAATCTATGAAATATAAGGATAAAGTTCCTTCAATCAAAATTACAGACGCTGGCACTAGTTGCGTTCCCAATGCTGATGTACGAGATGGTGGACGAGCTGACGAGCGACAAGCCTCACGGTGACATGCACTACAGCGACCCTGCGGTACACCTCCCAGTCATAGTGTCTGCGGCATTAGCAGACATTGTGCTGACCGTAGTGCTCCTGATCGGTGCACATAGGGTAAGCGTTCTCTCGTGTGGTAATATGAGACAAGCTCAAGATGGTAAAGGAGTCAACGAGCGACTAACCTCATGGAGATATGACAGTGACCCTGCAGTACACCTTCACCTATAGTAACTGACATGAGCAAAAATTATGCCGACTGTAGCTCCACTAATTGCTACACATAGGTTAAGTCAAAAGCCTTTGGTGGTTCAAAGTGCACCTTGTGGGACACCGGAGGGTTAAAAATTTTGAATGCTTCACATTGTGTTTTGTGATAGAGGAATTTAAATATATTATAAGATCTCTTTAAAATAGTTTGTTGGGAGTAGAAGCAGAGAGTGCATTCACCACCATCTCATACATACGTTGAATTTATGTCTAAAATGTAATGCATGTTTATCTTAAACAGATAAACGTATTTGTATTTTTGAGACGATTTTGGTAGAAACAGCAACTTAAGGAACCAAACGCCACTGAAATTTACGGTATACCTCTTCAGTTGCTAAATACTATGGGAAATGACAAAAGCGAATTATTGTCAGATTTGGGGTTCGCCCGAATCAAATTGGATTTACCTAATCACATAAAAAGCAAAGCAATATTATGTGCACGATCATATAAACTTTGCTATTACTTTTATATCAGGCGAGAGCAGTGAACATTGTGGCACCTTACCTTGAGTTTGTCATTGTAATGATAATTTGATTGAAAAACAGTATAACATACCATCACGCCTCTGAACCCCAAAGGGTAAGGCAGAGGTATACACATAGTACACCAATATTTTGCCAGTTATGTTTAAGTTCCATATAATAGGGGCCGTCCCTATTGCCATCTATCGGGTACAAAAACAGGCACCGGGCTGGTACTGAGAAATTCCAGATGGAATAATCCAATCACGAATCAAAGAATCCAGGATCTCGTGCTCAGCAGTTGGGTTTACAGGCACTAGACCAGCTAGGCAATCTTCTGATAAACAGCTTACCTATTTAAATGATGTCTTTACTATAATTCCAGAAAAACAAACTAATGTTGAAGATATATTTCTACTTTGCGACTGTCTCGCAACTGATAACGCTGTTCGCTGACCTGCCGTTCTTTGACTACACGGAGTACAAGAAAAACGCTATTTACATCTCCTTTGTGGGTTAGTAGTTCATTTTTATTAAAATCACCGTTTCATTGTCATAGCCACGGTTACCTACCGATATAAACTTAACTCACCTAACTTAACTTTTACTTTTCTTTTAATCATTCCACATAACCTACTTGCTTGACTATAAATCTTAGTTTGATTTAAATTGTCTAGTATCCAAAATTAGGCTCTTTAAGACCTTGTAAAATCGTTATAGGTGTTACATAACACATCAATTGTTTTAACCGCACGTAACACATTTTTTGACGGCACGGTTGGTGCAGTGGCTGAGCGATTGACTGCTGCGCTGCGTGTCGTGGGTTCGATTCCCGCACGTAACAAATATTTGTATGGCCTGCAGGTAGTTGTTCCGGGTCTGGCTGTTTGTGTATGTGAGTTTGAATGTTTTTAAACGCACCCACAATACAGGCGTAATTTCTAGTGTGGGGCAAAGTTTTATAAAAAAATAAAACACTGCTGTATCACAATTGAGCTAGGAGAAAGAGCACTTGAGGAGGTCAAAAAGATACATTCCCTAGTCAGCTAAAAAAATCTCTCAAAATTCATGAGCTTACCTATAGTCAGAGATATAAAACATCTTGAAGGCAAAGAGTATGTTATAAAATACTATAATTTACGTGTTTTTTTGCCTTTATGCAATAACATCAGTGTTCGAGTTGCATCAGTTGCATCAGTGCCGATTGTGCACTTTCATGGACGCATTTCAACACAATGATAGCACACACAATATTTGAATTACAAAACATAATTCGATACAATATGTGTAATATGAAACTGGTATCGATTTAATAATTTAAACACTATCTACCGCTACAACACTTTTGCTTGGGTGATCGATATACACTGGATCAGATGAAGTAACAGCATCGCGTTCATAAACACACACCTTTTTACCATAGAGGCTGGCAGAACCCACAGAACGCTACCTGCTACGATCCATAAGTACATTAATCTTCTTGCTTCGTTAACGATCATACATCATCATTCATACTCATCATCTCTCGCATCTCTACTCGCACGCCAGTTGCGAGTACTACAGACCTTACCTTTCGAAGAACAAACAGCAGCAGCTCGTATACTCCAAAATAATTGTATCTATTGGGTATTTAAAAACGAAAAACCTTATCAAGTACGCTATGAGGTGTACTATCAACCAAAGAATTTAAAATTCTAAATTCAACTCTTCTTTGGTTTGGTTTTCTTGAGTGAAGTGATGATAAACACAAGAATTCACGAAGAAATACGGAGTCCGAGCCAATACGACCATGTCTCTTACTTCTGCAAGGAACTCAAGTGGCTTCCTATCCATCCTCAAAGGACTCTCTGCAATATCTTCATAGCTCCTGCTCCTGCTTCTGCCGTCCTTGTTACCTGCGCGATTGTTTTTCGGTCACTCGTGTAGATCTTGCCTTAAATATCATCTTAATATCCGATCTTACAATACTGATTTCTAATCTTACTCCTTCTTCGTCATGCAGTGCGATTGTGGAACTCACTTCTACCTAACATGTGTAACCCCAAAACTATATGTGTCAGCCTCCTGCTACTACAAGCTGTGTTTATATTAAAAATGATAGTGTATCATTTAACATTCTCAGACTACAAAATGCGTCCACGTTTTTCATCCAACTCTTCGGTAGATTCTCCAGGTTTGCCAGAAAAAATAATGTCTGTTGAAATAAGCAAGACTTTTGTGCTCTTCTATCTCTGTGTATATTTCTCTATTCAACTGTTTTCAGTGTACAATTTTTTTTTTTGGCACGATTATAAAAATAGATTATTTGTAGATATTTAGGCTCACTCGCACACGAAATCACGACCTCTCTGTCATCTTCAAACCAATGAAGAAACGTAACTATGTTTTAGATTAGTTTAACGCGAAACGATTTTCGTACTTGTGGTGTAAACCAGAATAATACACTAAACCTATTTCTCTCAAATTCACAGCCCTGAACATCTACCTGCTGTTCCTGGTCCATAACGTGATCTACGTGAGAGAGGAAAACAGAGAGATCCAGTACATAGCATACGAGGACCATCGGCCCAGTGTGTAACTGCTGTTCAACCATCATCAGCCAAGCACGTAATATGTGAGGATGTGAAACCTGTAAATAAGATAACATTTCAATTGAAAACCTATGTTTTGTTAGTAAATTAATATATTCGAAGAAAAACAAAGATAGAATTTTATTGCGTAACAAAGTATTCTTATTTCTTTATCGGAAAGAGCAACCGTAATTAAGCTCTTAGCTCAACAAAGAATAAACTAGGAAATGATCTAAGTATTTTGATGATTCATGATGATGATGAGAAAAAAGATTATGTTTTTCAGAATCAGGTAAACAAGAAGATTATGAACTCAGAAAAGGAAGGTAACAATAGAGATTTTCCCCTCATAAATCTAATAAGTACCTACTTGGAATTAGTTGTTAGTTACATAAGCCTGCATAATCTATAGATACCACATATATCTATTCTAATTTAATAAAGCTGCAAAATTCGTTTGTTTATTCGTTGGAACGCGTTAATTTCTGGAACAGTATAGTGTCCTTAATAATTCTGATTGGCCCGAAAGTTGGATTACTCAAAATACTGGACACGCCGTGCTACACTTTAAACGTAACAGTGACGCCACAAGCCCCTTCTCCTGAACTTTGATATCATTGTCACTTTTTTATTGATTCGAGTAAGCAAAAAGTACGTGTCCAATATTTTTTGGTAATCTTACTGACGGTCTAAATAGACTTAATATATTTTTACCTAGGACACATCCCTACTGCCTCGCGGATTTGTAAAAATCTTTCATAGCTCAATTCCTCAAGCTACCAATTTATTGCCAGCGCTGTGCTGTGGGCTCCCCCCACAGCATCATGCTGACTGGTATCCCTATTGCCACAGTCACGACTTGCAATTGGCGCCAATTGTCTGTGTTATACTTTTAGTTTATGATTTGTCTTTACTAATATAATATTAGCGCATTTGTTTACTTACACTATCACTAGGATTACCTTTTTTTATTTAGTTTTTATCGTAATACTTTTAATAATAACACGCCTCCCCTGTGGTTAATAAACATTTTTTCTGTCGTTCTATCTTTCTTCTTTCATGAGGAAGGTTAAAGACTATTTTATATTACACTAAGAAGGTAGGAGTAGGTGACACCGCTAGGCACACCTAGTGCCGAATAAAACTTTAAAGAAACGTCTTGATGAAGGTAATCAAAGTATAGATCTATTTCTAGGTAAGATTACTAAATTGACCCCGGTAGCTAGGGCGTTATTTCTAGAACTACAACACTGGATTACACTAATTAATGTGCGTGACATCGCATTCACACACACATACACACACACACCGTACAGAACACACACATACACAGTACAGTAATTGGACTAAACACATTGTTACTTGTTATTTAACAAAACAAATTCGAACCAAACGTTTCCAACACGTGTATTATAGTTTTGGAAATCTGGCACGAATCCCAATATTGAAGACTAGCACTTGCCCCTCGCGTGGATTCAGTACGTTTATACTTCTATGAATTCTACATCTTCAAGTAATATCATAATCATCATCATCTGCTTAGCCATTTCCCAACTATATTAGGGTCGGCTTCCAGTGTAATTAAATGCAGCTGAATAACAGTATTTTTTTAGAAGGAGCGACTGCCTATCTGATCTCCACAACCTAGTTACTGTGGAACCCTCCACAACCCACGATATACCTCTTGCAAAGACTGGTTGTCAGACTTTTGGGCTTCAGACTACCCATAAAAGGTCTACAAACAACAGCCGGGACCATTAGCCTTTTTTTTTTTTTTTTGGTGCGGGTTGGAAAATCCTCATGGATGTCCTTCGCTCTGGGGGAGCGAAGGGGTCTGTCAGACTCTTACTGACTAAAAACCACCCGTTGTTCCGTCTCACACCTACGCCGGGGGTCGCGGGAACGTACGATCCTTCCGCAACCCCCAGCTAGTGCCGGCCCGCCTATGCAGGCCTCCGCAGGACGAGGGGCGGAGTGAGGTGTTTGACTCCCCCCGCGACGTCTAAGAGGGGCGCTCGTGGAACACGCGCCGCCACCTCGGGTCCTGGTGTTAGGGGGGCGACAGACGTCCCCAAGTCCGTCGCCCCTGGACCCATTTAGGGGGGCTGGAAGAGGGCGTTGTCCGCCCTCCGCCGACGCCCGGTGCGTCTGCTGCGGGCCGGGTTGGAGGAAGATATCTCCCTTTCCCGTTCCGCAGCCTCCTTCCACGAGATAACCGTCTCGCAGAAGGGCGCCACCGGTACAGTGACGCGAGTACTTTCGCCTCCAGGGGGACCATTAGCCTAACCTAACCTTAGCGGGCTTTCCGAGGCATGTAATATATCTTCAAGTAATAATAATTAAGAATTGATATTAATATGGCTTACTATAGACTGTGGATCCTTTTGTATGATAGAAGTATTTTAATCCTCAGATTTGCACATTACAACCAGCAACATCTTCATCATATTACAAGTAGGTATGGTAATTTTTAATCATTTGTTTGCTTTTACTGTAAAAACGTACCGACCTCCTCAGACTCAATCATTCAATTCGTATTTATAATAGATAGACAGCCGTTATTCAATAGGTATATGTATAAATCTTTACAATAATCTCTTTTAAAAGTTTATTTTTAAACTCGGTACCTTGGGAATGTTAGGTTCCAATTGTATAGTCACTACCGAGGTTGGGTACATGATGCTTAGTTATAGATGCTTATACATACCAGCCTATTAATGTCCCACTGCAGGGTAAAGGCCTCTTCTCATACAGAGAAGGTACGAGCATTAATCACCACGCTTGCTCTAGACGGGTTGGCGATTTCAGACTTATATTAATTACTAGCTGACCCAGCAAACGTTGTTTTTCCATATAAAATGTTTTGTGGTGGACCACCCTTATCATTCAGGGGGATGAAAAATAGATGTTGTTAGATTCTCAGACTAACCCGATATACACACAAAATTTCATACTAATCGGTCCAGCCGGAGGAGGAGTTTAATAACAAACACCGTGACACGAGAATTTTATATACATACAAGATAAGTCCAGGTTTTCTCTCGATGTTTTGCTTCACCGATGTCAATGATGTCCAAGATATAACAAGTATCATACTATTTTACTCACGAAAATTCTCTGTCATTTTAACCAACTTCAAAAAAGGAGGACGTTTTAAGTTCAACTGTATGTCTTTTCTTACTTTTCTTTTGTATGTTCATCGGTTTCTCTGTAAAAAGTTTCTTACCTAGAATCAAATTTAAACCGACTCGAAAAAACACTATAAGGTGTAAAATAACTTCAGTTTCAGAAGTCGGTGGTATAAAAAGAATCAAACGAGTCTTAGTGGTTTTTTGAAACCATTGAAACCAATTAATGCAATAGCACCTACGGGGAATTTTTTACAGAATACTGTAAAAAATTCCCCGTAGGTGGAGTAAAAGCGAAGGGAACAATAATCTCATACTAAGGCTGCATGTCCATTGAAGTGGAACGACGCTGCGGAATGGAAAAACGAAGAAATGTTATCCAATGGGATTGCATAAAATCTCATGTGGGCAGGGATTCATCATCATCATCATCAGGCTATACTAGTCCACTGCTGGACATAGCCCTCTCCTAATGAGCGCCATAGCGCCCTGGCTTCAGGTTGCCGCATCCAGCATCTGCCTGCAGTTTTTTGCAGATCGTAATCCTGTCTGTTCAGAGGGCGTCCTACACTACGTTTCCCGAGTCGCGGTTTCCACTCAATAACACGTCATGACCTACGGAGCCGAGACAGACACGGTAGGGTTGGTCCACCAGTTCAAAGTAGCTCAACGAGCTATGCAGGGCAGGTTATAATTTAAATTATTAATTATTATTATTAAAATTTAAATTATTAATGGTTAATATTTCTTTTTTTCTCCACTCCGCTTCATTGGACAGGCAGCCTTATGCTAGGGATCGACAATATTCACTCCACGCTCACTTCATCTAACTCCCGGATTGATTTTTACAGAACAGACCGGCTGACGCATCATATATTATTCGAGAATCATTTTGGCTTAACTTCACTCCGCGTTTATTCGATAGAAAATTGAACCATAATATTTATGATCTCAGAAAGTCAGTGAAGATTAAAACAAGATAAATGTAGAAACATACGAACAATAATACATAACAGTTTGATCTTCCCACGCGTCTGTGAAGCCTAAAGAAGCCTAGATGAAGAACACATGTATGGAGTTGGCAGTTTGGTGTGTCTGTGAATGTTTAGGTGTGATCATTTTGAATTTTAATTGGTAGGTATTGCCGTGCCTCGGTAAACACGTCAAGCTGTTGGTTCCGGCTGTCATTTGTAGATCTTTGACAGTCGTTATGGGTAGTCAGATACCCGAAAGTCTGACAACCAGTCTTAGCAAGGGGTATCGTGTTGCCCAGTAGTTACTGGGCAACACGATACCCCTTGCTAATTTTCTCCTCCACAACCCAGTTGGGTTGTGGAGGAGAAATCAGGTCAGATAGGCAGTCGCTCCATGTAAAATGCTGGTATTCAGCCGCATCTGGTTAGACTGGAAGCCAACCCTAATAGTTGGGAAAAGGTTAGGCAGATGATAAGGTAGGTATTGCATTATCGTCGGTAATTTAAGGTATTGAAATAAGACACGTATGCTAATAAAGTCGGGGTAATTACCTACTATTTTTTACTGAATAGTAATGATATTATATTAAATCAATCTAATTTGAAGCGTACATAAAGTAAAAAATGGTGTTGTATAGGTATATATGTAAAATTATGCATTTTTTCTTCTGAGTATTAACGATATTTCAGTGTAACGTCTAGAAGATAATCTTAAATTTGTTTTTAAGTTCAAATAATTTGTGATTCACAGTAGATAACTTTTTCAAAATATATTCACAATCGTCTGTGTTTCTTCCCGGCTGATAACAGACGTTTCATAGAATGTTCACACACAAAAATAAATAAACACAAGTAGGTTTTAATACTCCATAAAAATACCAACCCGAGCGTCGCGAAGCATCAACTCTTGCGCAGGCCAGTGTTGCACTAGCCGTTGTTATTCGCGCACGCGCCGTCGCGTCATGTCCACCTCTATCGAAACTAGTTTAAAGTAAGTGTAGTGAGCGAAAGTTCGACGATTCTACGCATTTTAGGCTGTGTGTGTTTTGGTGACATCTTCAATATTTTTTCATTTTGCTGAACCAAACGTAACGTACTTTTTTTGCACCGGAAATATTTAGAAATTATACTTGTTTTCTTGAGATTTTAAACCTTTAGAAATTGTATGTTGTGTATTGGATCCTGTGAGGGTCTCAGCTTATACGCTGTGAGTATGTAGAAAACAAAATGATTTAATAGCGCAGGCGTGCAGCTATCCTCAGTTCCTGAGGAAACCAATATTAATTCTTTGGGTATTATTAACATAAACATGATAGAACACGAACTTACCATAAATTAACATACAGACTATTTTGTAGATAAGGAACTAACGGGTTCCTTTTGTTTCCGTTCTCCGAAGCTAGATAACAAAAATGATGATAAGCTGATTCGAAAATCATCAGAGTTTTTGAATTCCTTAGGCTATGTTCCAAATGCAGTATGGTTTCAAGTTTTCAAATAGTAAGTTGATGTTAGACCCTCATTGTAGGGCAGAAATTGCCATAACTACAATAATATAAATATTCATTCAAAAATGTATAATAGCCATTAAGCAGTAATGAGGTTTACATCATTCTAAGCAATATCTTTTGGATGTATCAACGTCATTAAAATGATATACGATATATACGATCAACACGCGAACCGTTATGCGCAAGCGCAGCTACTGCATTTAAAATCCTGGTTCTAATTTATTGTATCCTCCTATTAGAGTATCCTGCAAAGAAATTGCAGCCTTAGCAATTTTAACCTTGGGATATATTTTTTTAACTGTTGTCTAAATATCTGATGTCAGCTTCAACGCTCTAAGTGCCATGTCTTTCACCAACAATCGTCATCATCATCATCGTTATATCCTTATTCCTTTAACCCATACTGTTCCACTGCTGGGCTTCCCCAAGTCCGTCCAGGCACTCGTTTCCCGTGTCACCGCGAACCAGCCCTGTTGATACGCAAACAGGTCTAGCCACCTCTTTATGGACCGACCTTGGCGGCGCCATCCATCTCCACACTCACTCTCTTCCTACCCATCCCTATAATCTTTCACACAACCCATTTATCTTCTAGTGATCCTGCCAAAATTATATTCTTTAATTTTTGACATTCAAATCCGAAAGACTGCTATAAAACAGTTATTAAATGATATTCATTTCCGTAAATGGGTTTTTACAAACACTTTTACACGTCAACAAGTTAAATATATTTTATTTAAACTAGGTCGGTGCTTACCTGTCTAACTACTTTGAGTAGATATACGAAAGAAACTGAGACGTCACAATATTGATACAAAAGTTTTTTTTATTTTTTTTATAAAAAACGTTACTCCACACTAGGAATTTCTCCTGTATTTTGAGTGCATTTACAAACATTTAAACTCACATACACAAACAGACAGACCCGGAACAACTACCTGTAGGCTATACCAATGTTTGTTCCGTGCGGTAATCGAACCTACGATACGCAGCGCAGCAGTCACTCACTCAGCCACTGCGCCAACTGTGTCGTCACAAATAATAATTAATTAACAGTAAATATATAAATCAATTTTTATTCACAATATGGTGGGTAAAAATACATCTATCGTAATCAAAACACAGTATAGACATACAATTTTTTTTTTTAAGATAGGCTAGAAACGACGGTGTCTGTGCTAGTATTAACTGTGTGTCGGACACCGGGTAATAATAATCTTCTTAATCTGTCTAGTAATGATCTCGGAAATACCGCTAATCTAGTAAACAAACCGTTTAGAGTGTCTCTCGAAAAACAAGATATTAATGGTGATTCTTGGAATGCTTCGTGTTGTTTTGTGCGGATGTTCATCAGTCGGTTGAACATCATTTTTATTGCCAAAGTGATGTCGCAAAAAACAGACCTTGAAATATGATAGAAGATAAAACTGAACCAACGAGATGGGTTTTTATGAAGTGTCCAATACCCAAGAGGAAACCCAACAGGTTTTCTCAAAGTTTTTAACTAACGATAGCTACGCGCCGAGAATATTCGATTATTTGTATAGTCCAGACTTATTATGTTTATCATTGAAAGGCTTTTACATAAGTTAGGCAGAGGTGTTCAAGTCCCGACACAAATCGGAACTTATAAACTCGTAAAGATGAAACAAATGGCAATGCCCAAACGGCAATGAATAAAACATAGCATACATAATATCATGCCATTAGCCCCTGGAGGGTCGGGCAGACGTGTACCTATATTACAACCCAATTTCACCAGTTTTGTTTCAAGTCTCATGAAATAAGGGGCCAGGGTATTGAAATCAACCGGGTACAAACCCAGACACCGGGCTGTCAGTGCTGAGAATTTTCAGCTGGAAAACCCAATAACACTGTCCGACCCAGGACCCTAACTAACGGTCTGATGCTGTAGGGCTTGCGACAAGACCAACGGGGCATTAAATATTTTGCGTAGATACATAAAGACTCTCTGACTTAAGCCGCGTCTCCTGCGCATGTATCTACACACAAACATTTGTTTTCATACACAAGCTGTCTCCTGCTTAGTTTTTATTACACATTTTGTTTATTTTTTGGAATGGGCATCTCGCAGTTTATCCTTCAGGGATCTACTACTTAGCCGAACTTTCCTGTGGGGACATAATTAGAAATTAAGCCAGGGCGTAAAAACTTAAAAGCTAAGCTTCCAATCGCTAAGGGCACCCCCTGCGGGGTACGAGCCTCGGCTTAGGACGTTAATGGGTCAAGCATCCATAACTTACCAAAACATTTACTTCTATAGGTACAAAAGAAATAATTACCGTAACAGTACCCACTTCATTCACGTCTTGTTATAAAGTCGTTAAAGGCTAAAAGTCTAATTACTTATCATTAGAACAACGACTAACACATTATTTATTTGACTTTTACGACTGCTCTTGGTGATAAATACACACTTATTTAGTGATACTTAGGTACTATACGGTAATTATAAGAATACGAGTACAGGCGTTCGTTTATTTCATGTCTTGTTCTTTTGTTTTGACGCCCTACGCAAACAGTGTATCTGTCTGTGGCATCGTACCTCCCAAACGGATGAACCAAATTTGATATCGTTCTGTTTTTTTTTTAAAGGCGTGCATTGCCATTTTCGGCGACATTACCATATTATTATCTAAGACTTAAACCCTTTATACCACCACCGCACCATACATTCTTTGAGGTTTAAGTTTCGTACCAATTTACTCGCGTATTAATAAATCGGTGTAAACTGTATCATGGCGCGGAGTTTGTTTCTAGAAATGTTTGAATTATAATAGAATTCAATATTATGATTTTCTACTTATAACACTTGCAGATGATTGCTTGAAAATCAGACATAACATTGGCACGACGCAAAATGGCAAATGGAATGAACAAGTAATAGATTTCTGTGCATTCTGTATCTCGCCTTGGCAAGATTGTTTCCATCTTCCAAGAAGATGTACATATAAATTTAAATATAGAACAAATTAAACAACACGTCAGCCAATAGTTTCCTTCAATTACATACATACATACGCTAGAGTAATATCAAACCTTAATTACATAGTCATACGGCTACTAATTCTTTTTATCCTGCGTGACTTACAATGTTTGTGAGACTAGTCTGTTAAATGTGTGCATAGCTTATCTAGGAGACTTTGCTCTGATAAACTGTGCTAACTACCAAAGTTAGTGAATATTCAACAAATATATTATCTAGGTAATGGAATTGCATCTCTCTTTTGTTAATTGCTATGTCAATGACTGATAGCTTAAACTATTCCTACCCGTATCTAAATAGAGGCCAATTAAAGGGAACTAAGGCGTAGGGGAAAACGTGTTTAAAAGAGCGAAGCAATTTTAACCTCCTTACTAAATTTCTACCATAATTTAATGTGACTCTTTATGTGACAACACAAGACAGCTGTCACCCACAAACATTTGACAGCTCTAATAATTAAAATGGCGATAGACATGGAACATTATGCGGTTTTTTTTATTTTATCAAAAGGTAACGCTTGCTGAATATTCCCGCTGTCATATTTATGATAATTATTAACACGCAATGCTGTTGGATACTCCCGCAGTTGAATATTGGATTTGTTTGAGATATTTACTATATTATTTACATCGTAAATATGACACCCGAATCCAATATTCCACCGCGGGAGTTTTCGCCGAAACATGCGATCAGCTGTTGCATTTACGCGCCGCCATTTAAACAGGGTGCCACAGATAAAGTAAACGGCGGCGCGGCGATTGGGAAGTTAAATTATGTCAATCATTTTTAACTTGACCATATGCTGAAAACAATGTTTTCACTTGGTTTTGTCAGGGTTCCTGTCCAATCTGCTTAGCCTTTTCCCAACTACGTTGAGGTCGGCTTCCAGTCTAATGAGATGCAACTGAACTAAATACCAGTATTTTACATGAAACGACTCTCGATCTGACCTCCACAACCCAGTTACTCGGCAACACGATACCTTAGTCAACAAGAAACCCTTGTATGTAGTTTCGCCATGTCCGTCCGTTCGTACTACAGAAACTTAGTACTACAGAGCTGTAATATGACATGGTTATACATATTAATAAGGTCGAAAGTAGTAAAATAAAATTGAGTGAAAATCGTCTCTTCTAAGGTGTAGTGCAGCTGTTGGATGGGTCGATTAAGAATTTTATGAATATGAATTATGTGAAAATCATTTTTCGTTCAGGAATCCTTTTACGAAAGAGTTTAGTTCCTGCTCCCTTTGCCAGCTATACACATGTATAGTGTTTTTGGATATGTAATAAATTCATGGCAGTAATAAATTTAAGACGTTAAAAGCCAAGACATAAAAACAATGCACACGGCTACATATCAAGCTATATATTTCCAGTATTAGCTAACCTCTCATTGTATAGGATTTCCATACAATGAGAGGTCTTAGATAAGTAAAAAGGGAAATTTCGTAAAAAAAATATTGATAATTGCTTAGGTAAAGTTGTTAGTTGTAGCAAATATGGAACTCACTGCTCGTGGCCCGACACGCCTTAGGCCGGTTTTTTTATCTAACTCAAATGAATTGTTGAACTCTTTCATGTATCCACCATATGCAAAACTTTTATTAAATACTTATTTGCGTACATATCGTTTGTTTTTATTATTATTTCTTCTGTTTTACACTTTTGTTTCTGTTGTTTCGTTACACATCAATGAATCCAGTTGAGTAAACAAATACTGTTTTCAATATTACCCTTCTTGCTAAATCGCGGTGACCCAGGGGTCACCTGTTCGATGCTCGGTTTGGGCAATTCTGGCATTTGCTGGTTTATAACGCAACACGGCAACAGTGAAAGTCCGTTCGCATTAGTGGTTTTACTTGAACGTACCCTTTGCTCAGGCGCAGGTACATCTACTCAATTACTCAATTAATTGTAATGACGATCCCTATATATTGCTTCATTTAAAAGTAAAAGGTTCACTATACATGTTTACTAATAAATAAAATTGAAATGTCTTTACTAAATGCATATGAAAGTGCATACGGTAGTTATACCAAAAATGAAATTAAAAGAAAAATTGTCTGTGTGTCTGTCTGTTTGAGGCAATCTCCAAAACGGCTGGACCAATTTTGACAACACTTTCGAACGACGATTGTCAAATATCTGCAAATGACCCGGGACCAACGACTTAATTTGCTTTCTGAGGTACGGAGGGATCTCGTCATACAATTGTCACCCATCCACGGATCAACCTGGGCATAGCTTAATCTTCGATCGATTTGTGTGGCTGTTATACTTAAGCCACGAGCCACTTAGCCCCTTTAATACCTACTAATACGTACTATCCGTATCATTGTGTACATGTACAAGACATTACCTAACTAGACGTGGCTTAGTTTGTTGCTGATGGAGGCGCGCGAGTACTTTGTGTATAAATGAACGAGCAATTAAAAATGATTAACTGCCAATTAATCATCTCGACCGTAACATTGCAATTGGTACTTTAAGAATCTTGTTGCTGAGGTGCCGATTATTAATTAAAAGGCGTATTTATATTAAGTACCTAGTGGTCGCTTCGCGGTCGAAATTAGACCGTTTTTGCTTAAGCTAAAGCGTGGAGCGTTTTCAACTATGCCAATCAAAACTATCACACTCCTGCTGCGCGCAATTCCTTCCTTAAAAGGGATCCGAAATTATCGCTTGACGTATTAGTAAGCTAATTAGATTTATTCCTATATTTATAACGCTCTAGCCGTTCCCGCGACTTCGGTTGCGTGTACATATGTGGGAAAACAAAGCCGTTAAGTTTTCTGAAACAAGAACAAATGTAAACATCGACATAGGGGAATTACAAAACGATCGAATCAAACTTAGTGACTGATGATGAGATGACTGTTTTAATAACTTGAGCGGTATGAATTTGAGAAAGCGAAATATTAACTAAACTAACGGCGAATATTGATTAATCCATTTCAGATATTAAAATTCTAGCCGTTTGACTAAATTACTAAGTGAGCGACTAGAAATACAGAGAGTGAAGTTGATAGGAGAACTTAGAACAAAAGCAAGCGGAGCGAGCTCGAGACTTGGGGCACCCCGACTCGGATAAGTTAGATTAGAATCCGCCATCCCCTTCGTTAGGTTACTTGAAACCTTGCAAAACAAACAAAGAAGCCTCGCGAAGCGGGGCTTCGTCGACATAGCCTTGTTACTCAAATATTATGAACCTACTCATTTTGTATTTTAAGTAACTCAAATTAAAGTTTATAATTTGCTGTTGTCACACGTTGTCAGTCGCTCACTTAGTCATACTATAACGTAAATTAATTATTTTTTAATAAAACTATAACGTAAATTAACTTTAATTTACAGTAACTTGTTTAACAACTACCCATTTTTATATGTATAGAATACTCGTATATAACCATTACATTTATTATGCAAACCACCTGTCAGCTGCCTGTTCTCTTGTTATGAATGAGTGTTTATCTCACAAACCATAATGCCTGCTTTTCAAATGTGGGTACATTTAAAAACAACTAAAAAGTTTATTTACACAGCATGACGCATATACAATAAATAAAGAAGAATACAACTGGGGAAATTAAAGGTCGCGCCCGCGCAAAACGGCCGTCGCTCAGCATAATGCTGCAGCGCATGCGCCATTGATATGTAAATACCATGAACTAAACTACATTATTTTATTTATGTGTTACAAATATTTGTTATCAAAGGGATATGTTAAAATAACAATTTAGAGATAGGGTTACCAATTAGTGTTTTTAAATATAAAGGGTAGGTACTTATAAAAAGTATGATTATATTTTATTGTGTTTCTAAAATGAGTTTGTCATTTTTGCTAGTCTAACAAATAAATTGTACAGAGGCCAGCACATCAAGCTACCCCAAAGTTTCAAATTTCTTTGATAGGTTTTTAGGAACTTTATGTCGAAAAAATAAGGTTCAGGTTCAATTGTAAGAACGAGTCACGAGGTGACTTCGGAGATAACGGCAAACGATGTATGGAAGAAGAAGACATGCTGCGCCGACCCCGAATAAATTGGGATAAGGGCAAGAGAATGATGATGTTCCATTGGAAAAACCTGACAGTTTGGGGTAGCTTGATGTGCTGGCGTCTGTACAATTCAAGACACTATAATTCTTAGTCAAAATTGATGAGGAACTCAGTTGAGTGAATTCAACTGAAACAATTTTAATTCAAAGTCAAGGTCAATTCAAATGAAGTACCTATTTACTGCTTTTGTAGATTATAAAGTTCGATTACGTAATTTAGAGTACAATACGTACTATAAAGTACGTATTGGAGTCCTTGGTTACATTTGAAGGATTTTGTTTGGGGTTGAAACACTAGGACCATGGGGTCCGTGTGCCCATTCGTTTTTTCGGGACTTCACAAAGCATTTGGTCGACTCTTCTGGTGACCAGCATCAAAACATCAGCATTGCCATTCAACGTGGCAATGTTGCCAGCCGTTTCCTGTTGGCAGTGATGCGGATGAATTTTTTGATGCCCTGTTGTAGGTATTGGTTTTATTGCTTTATTGAATAAGTAAAATTAGTTTTTGTGTGCATCTCTGTGACTTTCGAAATTAACATTTTGTGAGGTTATCCCTTTGCGGATCATATACTCTTGCACACCACGGTTTGGGAACCAATGGTCTAGACTAACAGCATACAATGCAAACCCAACAGAGTACATTCAGTACATTGTGACCGAAGTGAACGGTCAGTGGGTTGAAACTTGAAATACTCGTAGAATGACGTCATAGGTGGCACGTGACGTAATGTGTGCTGAGGTTATAATGCTAATAGAAATATGTTAGCGAGATAAGAAGACATGACATCGATTAAGTAGACATGAATTGACGTCACATGTAATCTGTGCTTTGCTGCACGGGGCTGGGCTGGTTAAGCTGCCATTAGTGTCATAGATCACTGTCACTTTAAGTTCCATTCGTGCCTCGTGGTGTACAGTATGTCATTGGTTACAATTCCAGTGTAAGCTGGCCTTGCATTCTGTTGGAACTCCGGCCAGCTCAAGGTCACGCGGCCTATTGTACTCTTCTAGTGTCAAACCGAGTAGTGTCTATATGGTTAGTAAAAGAATGCAATGCTCAATTTGTTGTATGCAGCAGCTGATATGAAAACATTAAGATGGATGTGTAAAGAGTAAGAAATCAAATAATATGTTAAAGGAAATGTGAAGGTGGCACGGTTGACCGAGAAATTGTGTGAAAATCGGTTGTAATTATAATAAAATGGGCATGTGATGCGAAAGAATATGGAACAAAATGAACATCTCATGTGTTATGTCGTGAGAAAATTCTGATGGATACAAATCTAATACATTTAAACGAGCAATTCTTGTATATACCTATGTATGTACATTTATACCTATATAATCTGAATCTCGGAAACGGCTCCAACGATTTTCATCAAATTTAGTATGCAGGGGTTTTCGGGGGCGATAAATCGATCTAGCTAGGTTACAGTTTTAGAAAATGATGTTTTATCCGAGCGAAACCAGGTCATCCAGGTACTAATAACTTTAAGAGCTACGTAGGCTAAACCAGCGTCTGGCATTTTTGCTGAACTGGACCTTTTTAGCGCAGCCGTAAGGCACGTACTTAATAATATATGTTTACTTACTCGTATATATATTCTTAATGTATTTCTTGTTACTCATTTTTTGTTTATTTTTATTTTATTTTTTTTGTTTTCTATGTTTAGTATTGTGTGTTTGTGTGCCTGTGCTGAATAAATGTTTTTTCTTTCTTTCTTTCTTCTTTCTTAGGGTGTTACAATGTATTAGTATTATCGCTAAAAGAGATCTCTTACTGACAAGCTTTGGATGTACCTACTTGATATAAAAGGAGAGAAGATATGCTTATGATATTGCGCTTAATTTGTCTACATTTCCTTACCAAGCCCGTGGCTCAAGTTATTCAAGGCCACGAAAGGTTATTGTAACATCTATATTTTTCGATTTCTTCAAACTTGGTTTGTTTGTCGTCAATGTTTGTTCAGCTGTTCATTGTTCTGCCCTGCCTGTATTCCGGTACAATTACAATGGCATTTACTGACTAATTTTTAATGTAGTTACAGTTGGTTTTAGTAACTCGCCGAATTCGGTACACAATATTTATTTTAACTACTTGGCATCCAAATCAAAAACAACTAGGATTTTATCACATTCATATGTAGTATTTACATTATTGGCGATTACAGACTTAGTGGATAATAAAGTTCAGATTTTCTCACGATGTTTTCCTTCACCGATGTCAGTGATGTTTCAGGTAAACTTAGAAAGTACATCACTTGAGCAAGCGCGGATGATTTCTGCTCGAACGTTCTCAGGAGCAGGCTGGTATTATTATTTGCTATTCACATCTTTTATTCTATTATAGAAACATACAAATTACATTTTTCATAACTTAAATTTAAAAACTAGCCACGTTACCCACCAGTATCTGTAACAGAGTCCTAGCTACCGGTGGTGAGGGCTCCTGATAGAGGAATATCCTAATAATCTGTCTAGAAGTACTGCTTTCTTAATTAAGCACTTGACAAGATCTAGCTCTCGTTAGGCAGCTACATCTTGTACCTTGTTTTGTGTCAATAGTCAAGAACCTTGACCAACACCTAAAGAGCTCTCAGGTGTTGATCGAGGTTGTTGACTATTAAGCCTTAAGCTGTCATGACAATCGACCGACGACCGATGTGGCACGGCGGGCGAAGGTCTGCCTGCGACGCAGGAGGTTGCGTGTTCGATTCCCGCCTTAGGACAAATGTTTGTAGAATCTACAAAGATTTGTTCCGGTTGTTCTGGGTATTTGCTATGTATGATAAATATCTATCTATGTAAGTAAGTATCTATTAAGTATATCATTCATGTCATTTAGTACCCATAACACAAGCTCTGCTTAGCTTGGGGCTAGATGATACTGTGTGGATTGTCCAGCATTTTTTTATTGGAACGAAGTTCCTTATCGCGCGTTCCGAAAGGGGGCTAGACGGAAAAAATTAAGACGAAAAGTTGTAACGACACTTTTTGCTACAGTTATAAGCCGTGCGGCGTGCGCGTGTTTCCCTGTCTCTCTCTCTCTCTCTCTCTCTCTCATAGAAAGCAAGCCAGTTATTTTCGTTTCGTCTTTCTATTTCGCATTGACGGTTATTAAAATAATAATCAATTAATATTCATTTTATATATTATAAAAAAATATTAATTATTATAATAATTAATTATATATTTATTTATTAATGGTTAAAATACATTTTTTTACAATTCCTTCACTAATTAATCGAAAGGAACTTCGTTCCATCCGGGTGTCCCTTGACACCTCTCAAGTTTTTATTTAATCACCACATCAATATAGCTACGCGCACGTCCCACATCTAGTGGCACACAAAAAAGTGACCAGCTAATATATTGTATGCAGTAACTAAATTCCAAAATGTCACGTTTATCAATAAAAAAGAGACTATGCAAAAACTGTAATTAATAGTCATGATTGCTTTTTTACTTATGTCTGCCTGCATTCATTAAAAAAGTACTGTCTGCATTTCTGCAGCACTAAAATAAAACCCAGTATGTATTGTTCAGAATGTATTGCCTCTTCGGTCTAGTGGTTACGAACGCCACTGCTAAGCTTGAGGTCGAACTCAGAATGTTAGATTCCCAGGTCAGGCTAAGAGTTATTGTGTTTTCTATCTAGATTTTTCAAGCCCGTGATCAGAATTTTTGCCCCGATTGTGGCAATAGGCTCGCCCCCTATCATATGGGACTTAAACAACACTGGCGATATGTACTGCTATAGGTACACCTCTGTCTAACCCCTCATGGAACACAAGCGTGACGTTGTAATTGTATGCACCTATTTTCATTTGAAAAACGGAAAAACCTTGCAAGTCTTAATCTTAAAAAACCTCGCCTTTGATTACCTTCGTATTTAATGAATCTTCATTATACACGACCGTATTCTTACGTAATTATACTGTATGCATACTTTACTATCGTGTAGATGTTCGAGTACCTATTAATTATTAACAGGAAAACAGAGACTGGCACGTACTGGAACTAGTTGAAAGAAACTGAACTTACATACCAATGTGTGCTTAGCAATTTTTTTTCTCTACATATTTTTTTTCGGAGCATAAAGTCTATTTTAAGATGTTTGAATTGTGACCTTGTTCTTTTTTTTCATTTTATATTTAGAAGATTCACAGTAGAGAATGTTTTTATAAAACATTCTCTACTGTGCTGTGAACTGTGTGTGTGTACTGTACAGGTGTGTGTGTGTGTGTGTGTGTGTGTGTGTGTGTGTGTGTGTGTGTGTGTGTGTGTGTGTGTGTTTGTTGTGTGTGTGTGTGTGTGTGGCTATAGTGGTGTGATTTTATAATCACAACTATAGCCACAGAATTAAAAATTAAAAATTTATTTCGGATAAGGAACATCCATACAGGTTAGTAAACAAAAAGATAACTTATACCTATGTTAGTAAAACTAACTTTAATTAGTTTACGAGTTAGTAACCAGACGTCTAGTCGTTAATAATATTCATCGCATTATCATCCTAATATACCGTTAATTCATAACAATCAAAACATCACGCCTGTATCTCTTGATGGGTTAGGCAGTGTACCCTATAAAACAACCACGTCACCCACAGTTTGCCAGTTATGTTTAAGAAATCCGACGTAGTAGGGGACGAGCCTCTTCCCATCAACCGGGCACAAATCCAAACTCTGTTACAATCAATGGATGCATATTGTGATGGGTGTTGAATGACATAGTATAATCAGAATCATTCATTCGTAAACATAGGTGACAATTATATACAAGATGTTCAAATATTATGTAGTTTTGTCAATTGACATACAAATTATTAAGAAATAAAAAATATTATACACTTAAATTAAAATATAAATTCGACATAATATAATTTATACAAGCATAATAAGTATAATAAGTATAATCTTAATAATAAAGATAGCATAATCCAGTAACAATTTGCCCGACCCGAAATTCCAACCCAAGACCTTATGCTTAGCAGTAGTACCTACTTGCGACCCACGAGGCAGTCACTCCAGGCAGAGGTCGAGAGGTCGAGGCAGTTTTTCTATTAATTTAAAAGTAAAACATGACAAGCATAAACGTCTTGACAAAAAACCCCGTTGTGTTGAATTCAGTGAATAAAGAGGACACAACCTTAGAGTAATCACTACAGTTCTGCTCACACACCGCGACATGGAAATGGTGTTTTAATACTATACTGTTACAAGGAACATGGTAGTTCAGAGGGAATTGGGAAACTGCGATTTCACATCAGTGTCAACACGTACCTATGTATATCATGTATGTATACCGCGAAACACAAGACAGATGTGATTTTTTACATCACCCACTTTTTTTCATAATAACAAAGAAGTTCTTAGAGAAGGAAATATAATTAATTTTGAAAGTCCTTAAAAAATAATTTATAAAGAATTGTTTGTTTACTCCTAACCTTGCGCTAAGATCTCTGAGAACACATAACATTAATAAAAGTTCCGGCTCTCAATCTCAACATACAATTAACGATATAGAAATCCAATTTTCCTTGAAAAAGCAATAAATTAAAAGACAAAAATAACACCTATTAAAATCCCCGTAATTACCTTCAAAACTCGTCATATTTTTTTTGTATCCAATGCTTAATGGCTAGGGTTACCATCTCTTAAACCAACCAACCCGGACAAGCAACGGAAAATCCCCGGATTTTGAAGCTTAAAACCCGGACTTGTGCTTTCTTTTTCAAATTCAAATAATTTATTTTTCTTTCTCAAGTAGATTTACAATATTAGTGATTGGAGTCTCCTTATAAGCATAATATGCCTGTGTTAGGAGACTCCGCTCATCCATACCTAAAAATACCACAAATTACGCGACAAAACAATATGCATAAAAGCAGTTGCTCTCTAAACAAGGGGAAACCCGGGGAACCCCGGACGGATGACAACCCTATTAATGGCCAGTTTGACACGTTACAAGTAGCAACAGCAAAAATCATTGTAACAATATTATGTTTATGTACTGAACAGAACCGCGACACTGGGTGTTTATAAAACAAACAAAAGCAGTGCTTTGTTTGGAACCGATGACGTAGGCGAGGTCAAGGTTACAGCGTCTTTCGTGCATCGTTCAGTGAAAGTTTTATCACCAGTGCGGTGAGTCACTCGCTGCTTGAGTTTCCAATGTTAGTGTTGATATAACCTACTCTTCTTTTTCAATACTTTCTTAACTAGTGATCCGGTTTGAAGGACCATGTAAGACTTCCTGGATATAGGTTATCTTGGAGTTCATATTAAACATATTGGTGCCCTTCCTAGTTTATCAGGCTTAAGAACTTAGAACTAATAAATGATAAATGACAGACATTAATTAAATATAGTTTCCATATGTTTATGTTATGTTATACATATGTTTTCTAATACTTAGGTATGTATTGTATTGATTGTCGATATGTAAAAATGAAGATGGATGAATGAGGGCGCTCATTAGGAGAGGGCTATGTCCAGCAGTGGACTAATATAGCCTGATGATGATGATGATGATATCAATAGGTCACCGCGAACTACCATATATTTTCTCCATCTCTATCTAGTCCATCCAAAGGTTGTCTGTAAAAGATCGCTTTTAGCGATAAGGCCGCAATTTGTAACACCCTATGTAGGTACCTTATTATTTTGCAAGTTTTTATATTTTTTTTTAGGTAGGGCCACTCGCAGTTCAGCACTATAAGGCTGTTTACTGCTTAACCGATCGATCCTGTGGTGACCTTACAAGAAGGCCCCCAGCCAGGGCTAACTACAAGTACAAGTTTTTATAGTATATTATAGATAGAATACCAAGTCTATATTAATATGTAAAAATGAATCCCCATTTCCCTTGGTCACGGCATCACGCGTGAACGGCTGGACCAATTCTGCTATTTCTTTTTTTGTTGTGTTTGTTATTGCAAGGAGAAGGTTCATATGTAAGGAAAAACTAAGAAACTTGCGCGGAACATAAGACAATTTAAGAAAACTTACGACTATTTTAACTACGGGTAACACTGCGGGGCGCAGCTAGTGTACTATAAAGACTACGGTATTCTATAGTGACATAGAAGGCCTTCTCATTCATTTACTTTACTTACAAGAGTAAAAACTCGGTTTAGTAACAATGAATTCCCATGGTTATCAAAACAAATCGTGATGGGCAGCAATTTGGCACTGTAACATTATTTATCGCAATCCGACATTGATTTGGAAGCGAATCTTATTGTATTGATTGCTTGGAACGCATAGCTGTAAGTACCTGCTGACCTCCATAATATCGATTATGGACAAGTCTTATAAAACTCCCACAGACATAAAGGAATTAGGTTGAAAGAAAAAAAAGAAAGAAGAAATAAATAATAAATAAATAATGCTGGACAATCCACACAACATCATCTAGCCCCAAGCTAAGCAGAGCTTGTGCTATGGGTACTAGATAACTGATATACTTAATACAATACATTACAAAGATAGATATTGTTTTATTATACATAGCAAATACCCAGAACACCTGGAACAAATATTTGTAGATCGTACAAACATTTGTCCCAAGGCGGGAATCGAACCCGCAACCTCCTGCGTCGCTGGCGGACCTTCGCCCGTCCGCTTCGCCCACTTTGCCGGCTTCGTACAGAAAGTACGTAATCTGATTATACAGAGTGGAAAAAACAGTGACACACAACCATCAATACCATTAGTTGACTGGCGCTGATTGGTGTTTTTCTTTATAAATAAAAAATCTCTTTTAAATTTCTATGCAACAATAGAAATTTAGATTTACTCATGTTTTGTCTCGTGGTGTGTCGCTAGAGAGTCCAGACACGTGTACTGAATTCATGGTATTCTGGTATTCAGCCCTGTGGATTTATAATATAGATAAATACCGCACGTACATATATATGCAGGGTTACAAGACTAGAGGGAGTCCAAAGAAAAGATGGATATATTGTGTGAAAGATGATATGGCTAGAAAAGAGGTGACTCTTGAGATGACGGCAAATAGACATGTATGGAAGAAGAAAACATGCTGCGCCGACCCCAAATAAATTGGGATAAGGGCAGGAGGATGATGATGATGACCGCACGTGTAAAAACCGGCACACTTACTACAAGTATCTTATGTTTAGTCAATGTTTTGTTGACGGTCAAGTACTAAGTCTAGTACTTGACCGTCAACACTTCTATAAATATCTACAATGTCACACAAGATATACTTATGCTATGTAATAGATACTTTATCAGATGATACCAGCACAAGAGTAGATAGCATACAGAGACGAAACTCAATACAAGGCAACTAACTCTGTGTGGATTGTACAGCAATATTTATTTATTTATTTATTTATTTTTAACTCGTCCCATTGTCACCTTTTTTTTGTTATTGTTTGAACATATTGAAACCCTTATATAACGTACACTGGTCATTCCTAAACAAAGTTATAACCTTCAACATAGGCGCGTTCGAAGCCAGACTGGATTGATGAACAGAAATCACAAAATAAATAAAGTATTATACTATAATTGATTAGAAAAGTTACATAGGTTTCATTTTGACGTGACGAGTTTGGGGGGGGGTCTCACAGTGCTTCAGCATCCACGTGGTACGAGACTTGCCCATCTGTAGTTTTTTCCAATGTACCTACTACCTCCCTCTCCTTATACAATTTAACCCTGTGAAGTTTAGTCTCTGTCTATAAATAACTCTTGTTCTATTAATATGCAGTTTAACGTCATCAAAAGCTGTTAAATGGCCTAGACTTCTAGAATATCAGGTGGTATGCTTTCTTTGTTAAACAAATCAGGTCAGATTGCGATACAAAGTTTTACAAAAATACTGATGTACAAACAGACGCACAAGGTTTAACTGGGTAACCCCTATTTCAAGTGAAAACATAAACGGCCCAGTGCGAGTCGGGCTCGCACACAAACTTCCGTAATTTTAAATTTTGTTTTATAGACATTGTCTGTTGCTATAACAGCAATATTTCAAATGTCTACCTAGAATGGTTCATGTGATACAGCCCGCTGACAGACAGATAGACAGACGAACAGTGGTGGCCCAGTAATGGGCCCCGTTAGCACTCTTTGGCTTGGAACCCTAAAAAATAAGGCTCAGATTGTTATAAATTGCTCAACCTTTCTTACTACAAACTTTACAAAGATTTCTTTACATATACTGTTTTATACAAACCTTTGTTTTACATAATGAAGAGTTAGAGTGTTGTGTAATATCTACGTCGTTCCAGCCACGTAATTAACCTATTTATAAAATATTTCCACTTTAGGGTACCTCTCTGTCTCTGGTCTAGTCCATCATCTACCACACGGGCCAAGCCCAGGTTGATAGTTGTCTCATTTCCTTTAATTTGAGTAATTACATGTACAAGCAGTAATGGCTGTTGACCACATATTCTTATGTATACCTAATATATTACTAGACGTATCCGTGAGTTCTTTTGCGTGGATTTGAACAAAATTACATGGGTTATTATTTGCATGGAACCCTAATTCTTTTCTTCTACTTATTTCTACTCCTCATAATATTAACTATGTGTTACGGAAAATCCTGTTAAAATCAGTCCAGCTGTTTCGAAGTACAGCCAAAACAACAAACGGTCGAACAAAAAAAAAAAGTTTTTGTAAAAAAACTGTTATTTTGACAGTCCCAACAGACACTTCAATTTTATTTATTTGTGTATTGATGTTATGTACAGACAGCCACTACACCAAGCTGTACCAAACTGTCAAATTTTCCCAATCGAACATGAACCTTATTCTTTTGCAATAAAGTTGAAAAACAATTAAAGAAATCTGTCAGATTGGGGTAGCTTGATGTGCTGTCCTCTGTACCCACGGATGTGGTAATATCTGATGATACATGCAACTTTTTCCAATCATTAGTACTGAATTGACATTTATCTGACATACAAGCAGTGGAATCCGTATGAAATGGATTTGGCATGAGGTAATCGGTGTTGCAAGCCTTCGCTTGCATCGGCATTCCCGGCTGTATCATGCAATATACACGTGTCGGGTTAGAGAGCACAACTGCATTCGAAATAACAGGGTTTCCTTGTAAAGGTAGGTAAGTAAGGTAAGTTACAAGTTTAAAATTATTTAGTAGGACGCAACTGTCTCGTTGGTCTAGTGGTTGCAAGTTTTACTGCTGAGCATGAGGTCCTGAACGCTATTTCCATGTCAGAATACCTTCAACACTTATAAGAATACCCATCACGCGTAGCATGACCACCATAGAAACGGGTTTTGTCGACGGAAGAATAAACAACAGGACAGATTGTTGCAGAATTTCTACCGTCCTAAGCATGGACATGGACATGTTAAAACTGGAGAGAAGAAAGATTTGTATGGCCTACAGGTATTTGTTTCGGGTCTGGCTGTTCGTGTATGTGACTTTAAATGTTTGTAAACGCACCCACGATACAGGAGAAATTCCTATTGCGGGGTAACCTGTTGAATAAAAAAACAAAAAAAAAGAATATTTTGCGGGCTGCCTTTGCGCATTCACCTTAATTAAAATGTTAACTTGACATTCTAACAGGACATTATCAAGAAGGTCAGTGTTGTAGTAAAGGACACTAACTACATAATAAATTGTAATCTAATGACGAATTTGAAGTTTATTAGCAAAAAAACAAAAGAATACATGACCTTAGTTCTTTCTTCCAAAGAATTCTCAGTCACAAGGATGCACATTGTTTCAAACCTGGTCAGCTGAGTTGGAGTGGATTTCTGGTTTTGCATCTAACTTATCTATCTCGTAACCTTGATGGTTGCGGAAACAAGAATCATGCAAGCCTAGGCGGGGCGTCAGGCCGTAACAAAAAAAACAGTCGGAATAAATATTTACGCATGCAGAATATTAATTAAACCGACTGCAAACTAACGTTCTTATACAAAGTTTGTATAACGTTAATTCTCAAAGAAACTAAAAATAGCAAAGTTATTTCTGCTATTGTAACATTAAAATAAATTAACATATAATAAATAATTCTGGACAATCCACACAGCACCATCTAACCCCAAGCTAAGCTGAGCTTGTGTTATGGGTACTAGATGACTGATATACTTAATACAATATACATTACATAGATAGATATTGTTTTATTATACACAGAAAATACCCAGAACACCCGTAACAAATCTTCGTACTAACATTTGTCCCAAGGCGGGAATCGAACCCGCAACCGAGGCGAAGGTCCGCCTGCCGCGCCACATTAGAATATTATATCTCACTCATTATTGACCCGAGCAAAAAGGACACTTGTAAACATCATAGCATGAACAATGGGACCTAACAAAACGCTCATGAGCACAAATGATTTTTTAATCATACGGCGTATACTCTCTTCCAAATTTATAGTAGCAGTATTTGTAGTTGATAGTATTTATAGTGGTAGTCAAATGTCAATGTCATGATGGCGCAGTGGTTTAGGCCTCGCCTCTTGTGCACAAGGTTGTGGGTTCAAACCTGGGCAAGTACCAATGTGAGCTTTTTCAATTCATATGTACTTTCTAAGTTTATCTTGGACATCACTGACATCATCGGTGAAGGAAAACATCGTGAGGAAACCTGGACTTACATAATTAATATAAGTCTGAAATCGCCAACCCGTCTTGAACAAGCGTGGTGATTAATGCTCATGCCTTCTCTGTATGAGAAGAGGCCTTTGCCCTGCAGTGGGACATTAATAGGCTGGTACTTTACTTTTTTTTACTTTATAGTGGTACTCGTAGTAGTTTTTGTAAAGCCCTGAGTGAAATGGCTGTGTATCATTCTGACGGACGGAGAGGACGGGATTATACTGGTGCCGATTTTGCATTTGGTTAGAAAACAGCTCTAAAAATGAGGATGTGCTACTATAAACTAGAGCCCGTATCGTAAAACCTACAGTCGTACAAAAACATTTTTTTTTAAATTTAATTAGAAATAGAAATCATTATTTGCCAATATTGTAGGTAACAGATAAGGTGTTAATTTATGGAGAGTCCCAATACATTTTGCCTTACGGCATGCAAAAGTATGCATTATTTTGGATATTGCCAGTAGATGCTGAAAATTATTACCAGAATACCCATAATTTTTTCTTTACTAATTTTTTTAACACTACATAGACTGCATCACCGCCTTAATTTTAAAAGGAGCTGAAAAATATTAGTCTTAACATATTAAGTTCTATTATCAACTTAATAATATCAGACAAACTAAACAGCCTGTGGTATAAAACTTCAATGACATCAACATTAATAAGCTGTACACATTTGCAGGTGTACAACATTCAAAAATTTTACCCTAAAACCTTGTGCTCTGTATTATGAAAATTCGGTCTAGATCTTATAGCAAGAAAGCGAATGAAACCATAGCGCGATTCAGAAATCAGTGCTCAAGTAACAACGCCATCTGTCGATGATTGATGTAAACGGCGAGCTTGGACTAACTACGCCATTTATTGAGTTAGGCGTACTCCAAGAGTTGCCAATTTGAGAAATCAGTGTGCCTATGTTTTTTTGTAGTAGTAGTAATTTTTTATTTTTGAAAGAAAGAAAGAAAGAAAGAAAAAACATTTATTCAGCACAGGTTCAGACACACAACAATACTAAACATAGAATAACAAGAAATACATTAAAAACATATATAAGTATATATTATTAAGTATGTGCCTTCAGTTGCGCTAAAAGGGTCCAGTTCAGCAAAAAATGCCAGACAACTAGTGCCTGACGCTGGTTTTCAACTGGACCTGAGATTGTGAGATGTCACGGACCTAAAACAGTTCTATAGTATGGTATGATTATGTGAAGTAAATTATGATGTAATTTACATAGGTACAGCGTGATGTCAGTGAAAATGTGAAGTGTATGTGTGTGATCTGTTGTATTGTGTATATCACAAGAGAAAAATAATAAATATTTTGGTAACGGGCGAACAGATTAATTAGTGTCAGATCAAATAAAAAATCTGTTTCCAACGCTGCGCTGTCAGCCATATTACGCATATACTATACATAATAGGAGTTAATTAATCCGTGCACTTTACCGTCATTTCAATACGCTGCTTTTTGGAATGGGCATCTCGCAGTTTATCCTTCAGGGATATCTACTGCTTAACTGAACTTTACTGTGGGGGACTTTATAGAAATTAAGGCCTCCAGCCAGGGTGTAAAAACTTAAAAGCTAAGCGACTAATCGCTAAGGGCACCCCCTGCGGGGTAAGAACCTCGGCTTAGGAAATTTTTGTAATGCGCGACTGGGTTATTCTGTACACAGTAGCATATTGCATAGGGAAGGGACACCGAATAATATATTATACACAAGCTAATACCACGGCTTTTCCTATTATTTTTTTTTATGTATACTGTAAAAAATCATGTTTTCCACCTAACTCAGTGAGATTTGTTATGGGAGGGGTTAAGTCTATTTGAAAAGCTAATTGGATTAGGTAGAAATGATGATGTTTTCATGAATGTCTTAAAGAAAAAAACCTTAATTTACAAAAAATAAAAACAAAAAATTTGGAAAAAGTCGACGAAATATACTCGTATTAATACCGAAGGGTCCAGAATCGTGTGTTGTATCCATGTTTTCAGTTTATGCGTCGATATCCCTTCCACGCTTTATTGTACTGCAGCTCAAAACCAATTCTAGAAATCAATCAGCAAATAATGTTATCCCTCTACTGAGACACACGCCACCTCTCTGTGATAGAGAGTGGGCCATCATCCACCATTCACCCCAGTGATGGTTGCTGGCTGTCACTTGACAACGAATTTTTGGTTCATGCCAGTTTCTTTACGATGTATTCCTTCAACGTTTCGAGTACTAGTACAGACGTCAGGTTCATGAAGCTTTCCCAAACTGTCCAATTTTCTTACTGGAACATGAACCTTATCCTATTGCAATAAAGTCGAACAACTATGAAAGAAATTAGACTGATTGGGTACCTTGATGTGCTGGCCTCTGTACATTACACAAAGAATCTTCTTGGGTTTGGACCCGAGACCTGCGGAACGTTGCATTGTATTGAATATCGGGCTCGACCGCAATTGCACGTCCTACCGCGTGTTTTGCTTACAGGGGAGATCTTATTTGATCCATTCCAACTCCTAAACAAAGGCAGGCAGTGATTTGATGTTGCTCTCGATCTAACGGAGAGTACCTGGGTCACCGAAGTTTTTTGCTTTGTATGCTGAGACCACTGGATAGTTGACTCTGCAAGGGGGGGTATCAGTTACTCCTATGAGAAAGCGGTGTACCAGTGCGCAGCTGTTATTTAGTCTTTCTTAGCCTGCTCCGTGAAGCGACCGTCAATTGGACTGCCTCCAATTGACGGTCTCTTCACAAAACAATACATCCCTGGTCTGCTTACACCCTATAAGGTCTATCCATAGTTTGTAATGCGGATCCCTACTGCGTTTCCTTATCTGCAACACATCAGTCAGGGCCGTTACCCAACACTACTTTTAACAGTTATTCATTCGTTACATAAACTTTAACCTTTGGTCACATGAAAATAGAGTTGTTACCTTTGGTAAGCATCAACATATTCAATGAGGACATTGACACGGGAAGCCGTTGAACAAAGACACTCAGGTATTCAGCAGTAATACTATGTTGGTTAGAACTAACGGTATTTAAAACACTTTTGTTAGCAAGCGATTCTCATTCAAGGTCAACCTGCAAAAAAATTTGCGTTTAAATTTGTATAAAAACTTATCTTGACCTTTCCGCGTTTGTAGATCCATCAGTGGTCTATGCATTTTTTATAGGAAACGAAGACGTAAAAACAAGTTACCCTATTACTTAGAACCAGACTACTTCACTGTACTAATACGCATAATGATTATGTTAACTTGTTCTTTAAAGAAGACTATGAAATTGATTGTTTGTGAGAATTCAAACAGCCGCACGGGTCGATCGAAGGTTGAGCTACGCTTGCCGAGGTCTTTACAGGTAGTCAGAAGCTCTATAATCGAGGTATTGTGTGGCCCAGTAACTGGGTTGTGGAGGTCAGAAAGGCAGTTGCTCCATGCAAAATACTGATATTGAGCTGTAACTGGTTAGACTGGGAGCCGACCCATATATGCTTTGGAATAGGCTAGGCAGATGATGATGTCGTTGATAATAAATAAAAGAATGAGAGATAAACATTTGTTGACAACATATCATATCATATATATCATTGACCCGATGATAACCTGACAATTAAATGGGGCAAATGTTGATGGCGATTGATTTTAATGGTCAATAAACAATGCTTCAGCAGGTCCGTCTTCTACATACAGTAGTGACACCACAAATACGAAACATAAAGATTACGAAACTAAGTACAAATAAAAACGGCTTTTTGAACATGGCCATCTGAGCGACAGCATCATCATCTTTATCCCTACTATGTTCGGGTCAGCTTCCCGTCTATCAGACCTCCACAACCCAGTTTCTGGGTTTCTGACTACCAGTAACAACTGATCGACAGTAGCATCAAATTCAAGGCAAGGACTTTCGCTTGATTCATTGACTTTCAGATCCATGCCATCTTGTCACATGATTTCACCACGAACTCTTCTTTGATTCACATACGATATACAGCTATTAACATATCTCCTTGAATGTGAAATCTTAACAATTTGCATGCACGTTCAAATGTCTTCATCAAACGCCGTGCGATATTGGCACCTTTCTTTTTATGGTTTGCCTAGGAAATTAGAAAATGGATCAGTCAGATTAACAATGTTAATGGCAAAGGAGTGTTTTAAAACTTTGTAAAAAGCTGATAGAGGTCACTACATGGGGCCATCTAATTTTTCGGGACATCGTCTAGCGGTGGTTGACTTTTCACGTGACCAGACACCTGGCTTTTTTCTGGCCAATATATCATTTTTGACATTAAACGTAGCAATGATAGCAATGCAAACGACAGTCACGTGGATGAATTTTCGGCACTTTGTTTTTTTCCATGTTTTTTTTAAATGTCAACATCTAAGTACATAATAGTCACTATCTTAAACTAGGTATTAAATTAAAGCGACAGGGATAGTGAAGATTTAAACTGAAAACATAAACGCAGTAATATTGAGAAACTTACAGTTGAGATAGCTAAAACTTAACTCTCAGCTGATCTATCAAATAAATATAATCTTTACGTCAAAAACATTCATTCAAATTCACGATCGGCCTTCATTAAATCAATAAAACAAACATTATTCACTGATTTTGATCCGTTGTCGATCCCATGACCTTTCTTCATCCACTTTGCATACAAACTAATTTAATCGAAAACTATTTTCTCCAACTCCAACAATGGCAGACAGTGGCCCACTTAATGGACGAAGTGAAATAAGGGTCAGTAGAAAGCCGATAAACGCCGTGAATATTTTAATGTTCGACCGTTCGTTTACCGTTAAATATCGCTACTAGATTTGCTGCCTTCTGTTCACTGTCGTCTATATAGACTTTGATATCTTCTGATAGAGTATGACCAATGTTGATTCTTATATCATCATCAGCAGTTCTTATTTTATTGGAGATAATCCCCTCTTGTCAACGTTGCTATCTTGTAGTCGTATCATGTTTCTACTTTATCTTGCTTGTTACAGTTATAAAATTAAATCTGTGTTTTGGGTCAGGTTTAAGATTTCAAAGCAGGTTTTCATGTGACCTTCAGATATTAAGATGTTAGGTGTATTCACTTAATTTGTAAACGTTTCATTTCGGACGACCGATGTGGCGCGACGGGCGAAGGTGAGCCTGCGGCGCAGGAGGTTGCGGGTTCGATTCCCGCCCTGGGACAAATGTTTGTACGATCTACAAATACTTGTTCCGGGTATTTTTTATGTATAATAAAAAATATCTATCCATGTAATGTATTGTATTAAGTATATCAGTCATCTAGTACCCATAACACAAGCTCTGCTTAGCGTGGGGCTAGATGATGCTGTGTGGATTGTCCAGCATTATTTATTTGATAACTTTCTAATCCTGTTATTGTCAAGAAACTCTAGTGAGTATGGCATCCTATGATTATGGAATTCTATGAGTGTGTAACGTCTATTTAGTATTCTTCCGTTGGGAACCTTAGCGTGTAAACCGTCTGTCATCGTAAGTTGTAACATTTCATTGTGGGAATCGGATTCTTTGTAGCATACGTAAACCATGGCGAGCGTACCTCATCATCATTATAGTTGCGCAAATTGTAAATGAAAAAATGCGACAACAGAATGACCGTGGTAACGAAAACGAATAAAAATTAAGTGAATGTGTTGAGGACAAAAACACGATCGACTCATTTTGAATTACCAATAAAATTGCATTCAAAACAATTACGCATCAATAGATAAAAGTTTGGTCAGCAACCTTATGTCTAAACCTGTGTGAGTAATTAAATTTAAAAAAATCGGTCGAATTGACGCTTCGTTTACGTCAAGCATTCGTACTAGGCACACAGAATAAAATAGAAAAATCTGATTTTATTGTACCAAACCATAAACAAGACGTCTGAGGAAAAAGTAAAAAGTAATCCCTACCTACTTCTAATGTGTAAGTTGTTTTTACTTACATTTTGCTAACCGCAAAACATTCATAACTTTTTAGTTATAATATTTTCAATTAAATGTAAAAACAGGATTACTCAGACATAGGATCATAATATTTACCTCATTCCTTTAAAGTGTACCTTGTAACTAACACCTACAACAATCTACATTCTTGTAGGTGTTAGTTACAGGCCTTCCTACAATTCTTTGTTTTGAATACCTTAACATTAACATCGCACAGAACATAATTATAGCATTGTAGTTTATATTGGTATTCATAAGTCCTACTTCAATATTGTTTTTAAATTAAAAAGCAGCCTGCATTCTGGATTTGTGCCCAGTTGGCGGGAATACTCTCACTCCCTGTTACATGGGACTTAAACATAAGTGATGAATGGGTGTATCTGTCTACCTACAGCGCAGCCGTAAGGCAATTTTTTTTTCTTATACTTCTGCTTTTTTTTGTTTTTTATATTCCTTTCGTGCCTGAGCCTGTGCTAAATAAAAGTGTTTTCTTACTTCTGTTCTTTACCTACTTTAAAGGTGACCAGATACCAGGTACCACATACCAGATACTAGGTACCACATATCAGGCACTAGATACCAGGTACCAGATAATTTAAAAGTTATCAGTGAACAGCTGCGGTTAATACAGGTGTAATGTTATATTATGTAAAAAGGTAGTGAATGTGAGTGTACTGTGTGAAATCTTACGACCTTTGACAACTCACAAGTCATGTTCACATTCATAATAATCTTGGTTTACAGACAGACGCCAGTTGTCCAGTTTCATTGAAGTTCGTATCTATTGTTCTAGTAATCTTAACAAAGGTGTGTGTAATATGTTCCTGTTATACCTATCTGTGGTTTCTGTCTTTACAATGTTATCTTCGGATGTATGATATATCTGTCTTGATTAAAAATAAATCAACGCTCTTTTGTTTTCTCGACTAGTCATTGGTCGGTATTTTCTCTAAGTATCTATATTAGCAATAGGCATCTCACCATCTCAAATAGTGCCTCAGGAATTGGAGTATAGTTTACCTGGCAATTATTGACCATCGTTGAAAAAGACAGTCCAAAAAGAAAAACGTTTATTTCGGACAGGAAATACAAACGAAAAAAAACAAGGTTAAAATTTTTTTTAAAAACCTGGACCGGACGTGTGTGAGTCCAAAAAGGTCCCTATCTCACGATAATGTTGCGATATTTAAAAAAAATCAATACCGCGGCGCTGTTATTATGATAACGCCCGCTGTGATGTCACGGACACTCCTACGGGCATACACTAATAGGATAATTATGATAATAAATAAATGAAATAAAATAATCTTTATTTCGGAAAAGCAACATCCATATAGTTTTGTAAACAAAAAGATATCTTATACCTATGTTAGTAAAACGAATTATCTATTTAGAAACAATGATGTTGTTCGAAATACATCTTCGAAAAACATCACCTAGTAAAGGAGACTCGTACCTCCTCTCTATGGTCTTTAGAATGGAGTTGGAGCTCTCCCGCACTCTGCAGAGCAAAGAGGCAGATTTCTGTCTAATAATAAACTACTAAACTTACGTAAACTAACTGTTTGAACCAACTGTTTTCCTCTCGTCTATCATATTTACCCGACCCCACATTTCCCTTCAATACCTAGACAATGACAGCAGACTTCAATTTGTCCACGTGTATCCTGTGTATATGTAAATATGACAATTTGATAACAATGGCTTCGGTAGGAGACCACAAACTATCTGAAATTATCATCCGTTGAATTATAGCTAATCGGCCGGCCTTCGCTCATTAATGAACTGTCATCATTCAGTTCTCCGCTGGTCACGTTTATGCACTTATATGTACATAAACATACGCACATCGCTTCGTCACGGTTATGAACACCGAAGATGAAACAGTAAAAAATTATAATTTGACATAGGTAGCCATTTTTTTTTTAATTTCCATCTTTTGTTTAACGCGACGTGTTAACTCGTCATGTCATTAAAATTGATAAATTATAAAATACCGGATTTCTAAAGGATTTAAAAGAAACGAAAATGTAATAGGTTAAAAACTTAAGGTACCTACAATTATGACCCCGGTAAGACGCAAAAAGTATTTATTTATTTAATACTTTAAGCACACAAATGTACAGACGCCAGCACATCAAGCTTCCCCAAAAAGTGAAATTCTCCCAATTGAATTGTCAAAGAAATTTTACTTATACAGAGACTGTCTTAATGCCAAGTATTATTACAATGAACTTTCTGTATCTGGTTGAAATATTTAAAAATTAACATTATATTGAATACATATTTGTCTAGCTAGACACTGCGTCAGAAAAGGTTTTGGTAAAAAGTTCAGTTAAGTATAATTTCTTCAAATATTATTTTCCTCTTACCTACTCAGACGTCAACAATAAATATTCCCTCCCAGGACGGATTTTGAAAGTTTTTAGTAAGAAAGAAAAACCCGGTGGAATAAAAGTAACACGTTTTTTAAAGAAAGCACGAAAAAATATTTTTACGCACCGGAAGATAGGCGATTATAATCGCTCATTCGCAATAATCACTTGCGATTACAACAGCGAGAGTGCGAAAATAATAACGAAAATTATTCGCAATAATACCGTATTTCCCTTAAATATAAGTGTTGTTATTACGTTCAAAATGTAGACGTTAATAGTAATAGTTTATGGGGCGCACAAAACGTAACCAGGTACCATGAAATGTGACGTAGCTATTACATAAGCGACATCTAATGAGGATGGTGGGATAACCTCCGTCGAAACAAATTATGTGGCAATTGTGGTACAAGTCATGTACTTGCGATCTGAAATTGGAAATAATCATGGCCTGAACATAGACTGTGATATTATAATGCCACTGTATTTGTGGGTTTTGTTCCTTGTAGATTTAGAATTACATACCTATTTAATATTTTTACATACTTGATTATTTTATTATTATTACACTATCTGATTGACATATTTATTGTGATCCTGGTTCACTTACTTTGTGTTTTCGCTTGATATTATATAGTATTTTTATATTTTTTTAATTTTAGCTGTGACCACACTGATATTATTAATACTGTACCATTGCGTGCCCACATGACGATAAAATATGGAGAAATTCATTTTATAAACACCTATGCACTATACTCACGTTTGCAAATAAATAAATGTTTGATTTGATTATATTTTTTTATTTATTTATACGAAAATAATAAACTAACAGACTTAAAATTATAATAGCAATAAATACTCGTACCTCAATATTATGGAATTTCTTGTCTATTCTTCTCCATACGAAACTACCTTTTGGATGGGGCAACTATCAGCATTTTTGTTATTATTTTTATTTGTCAATTTGACGTTCAGTGCCATTTTTAATGGTGTAATTGAAACGATTTGACTTTGATTTTGTCATGTATTAAAAGGGCATAAAAAGAGTTCTTACGTATCGTTGTCAACGGGAAATGTGTCCAAAAGACTGGCAGCATTGTCATGTTGAATGGCATGATTCTTTGGCCTAATAGAGGCCAGCCCTCTGTTCACGAGTAGAATCTACCAACCGCTTGACGATACATAAATGGGCACTTGGATCCCATGGTCCTACTGTTTCAACATCTAACGGCTCCGAACATATAACTCAGATGTGTGGATTCTTGGCATAGTATAGTCCGGAAGGCGACCTCTCGTCTGAACTGCAGATGATGATAATGATAATTGCACGCAGTTGACGGAGATTTAATCGACTTTCTTCGTAGGGTACTGTGTTTCATTATGATGTTACTGTAGGTCTAGAGAAACCTACAGTCAGTACAGAAGTAATGCTGGACAATCCACACAGCATCATCTAGCCCAAAGCAAAGCAGAACTTGTGTTATGGGTACTAGATGGCAGATATACATTGACGACCGTTGTGGCGTGGCGGGCGAAGGTCCGCCTGCGACGCAAGAGATTGCGGGTTCGATTCCCGCCTAGGGAAATGTTTGTACGATCTACAAATATTTGTTCCGGGTGTTCTGGGTATTTCTTATATGTATATCAGTCATCTAGTACCCATAACACAAGCTCTGCTTAGCTTGGGGCTAGATGATGCTGTGTGGATTGTCCAGCATTATACATAATACAATACATTACAAAGATAGATATATTTATTATACATTGTAAATACCCAGAGCACCCGTAACAAATCTTTGAAGATCGTACAAACATTTATGTCAAGGCGGGAATCAAACCCTCCTGCGTCGCAGGCAGACCTTCGCCCGCCGCGCCACATCGGTCGTCGAAAGAAGGGTTTGACTGTACACTAATAAGAAATCAGTCAAACCCTTCTTATTTTAGGTATACATATTATATTTACTGTTTCGTACGATCTCATTGTTTTATTTGATGGCTAAGCGAGGTACTAATTATATTATTATTTTTGTCCGGTCATTCGATCCGCTGTTAGACGAAACAAGTTCCAATTCCAAAATTGCTTCATTGTGAGCCGGATAAATAAATTCATTTCATGTTTATCTGCCTTTTGATCTGCGGATAATGTTCGCAATGAGTTCAGTTGAAGGCAGATTAATAAATATTTCTGAGTTAGACAGTTTTTAGGATCTTTCAATTCCTAAAAATGTTTATTTTCTTGTTGTTTTTCAAATCTTACACTACAAAATTGCAAACAGTAGAAGTATTTCGCTAGGATTTTTCTGTGATCGGCAATGTAATTTGGTTTTCAATTTAATTTTGTTTTATCTTACTGCAATGAATTATTTGCCAATGCTGATTGATGATCTTTACTAATGGGGATTAATATGAACCCTAATGTCTTGAAGTAAATAACTTATTTTATGTTCAAGGTATAAATATGTTTTTAAAGGCATTATTATTTAGTATTCATCCTTGTACCCGATGACACGTGACTCTTTTCTTTAAAAAAAGGAGCGAGAATCTTACGATTTACGCAATATTTCTTTAAAATACTTGGCACTGATTCAAATTTGTCTGCGGGTCTCTCTCGGATGCCGTCTTGGTGACAAATCGAAAAGGTCATTCAACCGCTGAACTATATTCTTATTTAAAACTGGCACATATGTAAACTAAAGAAATTTTCTGTTATCTCTCTGCATCTTGTATACTCGCGTGTACTATTTTTATGTTCCAAACATACCAAACCTCGTAAATCGTTTCTGTCAAGGTTGGATGATGTAAAGAAGCTTCGACTTCATCATCATCAACGTGGATGATTGATGTTTTCCATTTTCCCTTTTCATTCGTACCTTTGTTAACTCCACTGGTTGAAGTAATCCTTTAAAATTCCAACCAGTAATTACTTATCTTGATATAATACCAGGTATCTCCAAAGTTAAATTCCAATGGTGCATATTGTTCATAAGTTATGTCTTTTGCAAATTCTGTGTTTTGTCATTGTTTTAGCTGATGAATACTCGCTAGTCTCTTACGTTTGAATAATGATTGAATACGAATTGTTGTATGACTTACGTGCTGTCACAGCGATTACGTACAGGTTTTCACTTACACCCGTAGCGGTGACTCCAGTGCTAGCGAAACTAGCGAGAAGATCAACATGTTTGAATATAAAACTATTTATCTTACGAACAACTTTTCGAGGTAAAATATAGCGTTCGTAAAATAAAACGTTACTTACATAGAATTGTTTTCTTTCAACATGGGACTTACACATAACTGGTGAAATGTGGATGTTAATATGGGAGCACCTCAGATCAACCCTTCGGGGAATATATTACAAGAAGGATTACTGAGAAGGTTCCTTTAAGAGCAATGAAGCATCGCTTCGCCCCCAGTAGACGAGAGCTTATGTAAAATGACAACCGGCAGTCGCCTGCGATCATTATCTAGTATTGTCAGCTAATTGCTCGGAATATGGGACGACGACTAAGAGTCATTACACACGCTACACCCGCTCCAGTATAAGCATTAACCATTGCTCAGTCGGTACTGTTTAAATGACAGACTGCAATACCAGTTCACAACGCAAAGGCGTGGAGGTACTCGTACATATCACAGAATTGTGTAGAATGTTGACTCAGTCTGTTTCTGCAACCAAGCATTGCATTGTTATGCATAATTATATCGGTTTGAAGGATGGTAGGTAGGTGTCAGTGTAATGACAGGCACGTCATAGGAGACATTCTTTTTTTGTCAGACTTTCGACACCTCTGTGGTTACAGTCATGTCTAAATGGTGACAACCATCATAGACGGTGCATCGGGTTATAAACTTACAAACTAGAATTTAAGTTTGTTACAAGTAACGGAAGTCACTACCAGTTATTTTGTTAATTGACATCAACTTCTACAATAAGTTCAACGGACTCCAAAAACAGCATCATGTCAGGAAAATACCATTGCGAATAATTAAAAAAAACAAGTTTAACAAACTGTTTTATAAATTGTGATGTGGATCGCAGAGGCCTTTGAGGAAAACACGTACGATTGACCGTCATATTATGCGGGCCTTGCTTTATCGACCTTATTATGCAAAATTAAAAATATAGAATATTTTGATGGTCACCAAAACACACAGCCTCTTTATTAGTAGCGTTATGGTAACTAACTTAGCTTTAAGGTCCTAAGCATCTTGTTTTAACCTCTTTTCTTTCAGCTTCTATCAAATGTAAGTATAAACTCTGTGGTTCGAGTACTCCGCTAGTCCTATAAGTTAGTTCATCATTATCTTTCTGTTCTTATACCCACCCATATCTTTATGCCGTCAGCTCAATAGTCGCCGATTCTCTAGCCTTATCATCTTTTACACAATCCCATCCATCGCTTTTTTGGACTTCCTCTACTCTCAGTGCTGTGGAAGCTGGACTTCTACAGGACCGAGTTAGGAGATCACTGTTTTAAATAATAGGACTGCGCTGATTCATTGCGTTTGCGTAATCAAGAATCCTTCTACTAGACAAGTGACAGGTTCTATTTTTAAATAACTCTGATACTTCAATCATGAGTGATTGAAAACAGTATGCATGCAATAAGGTTCATTATTGCACACAACCTTTACAGTACCTTCATTCAATCAAAAAAAAATCCTCCTAACAGTTACTTTTATCCGAAATGAACTTCGTAAAAATGACATTCTAATAATTTGACAGTCAGAATCTTTTCAGCCAGTGACAATAATTTTCAAACTTTTTGGAAGCATTCCAGTTAACGTTTTATCTTACATATAAAAAAACAAGACAAAAAAACAATTATAGATATTATAAAAAGTCCCTTCCTACATCAATAGAGTGTTAGTAACATGGACATTCGACATCCGGCGATATGGGGCCGATAGTAGCTATCAGACCTCCTACGCGACCGACCTTTGTACTTAAATGTAGGTTCTTTATCCTCAGTCGTACATAGAAAGCTTTTTAATTGTAGCTTCTTGTATAAATCCACGGACATTCTACTCACCATATTATTATTGTCTACCTCCAGCAGCATTGCTGCCTGTTCTTTTCATACTGGATGGCGTGGTGTCGACACTACCTACTCGAAATCTCATACCGTGCTAAACATTGATATGTTTGATAAACATTGATAGTGATCTATCATCTGCCTATCCTTTTTCCAACAATATTGGGGAGTTGGCTTCCAGTGTAACAGCTAGATGGAGCTGAATAGATATCAATTTTAGTATTACAATGGAGCTACTGCTATCTGGCCCCCACAACCCAGTTACTGGGTACTGCAGACTGGGTACTAAAGATCGTAATTCCGATTTTTTACGAGACTGTTGGGATAGGTTGATGTCCCATCAAACTTGTATACATATTTTACTCCCTTTGAGAGAGAAAACAATAGTGTCATGTAATTCAATTATCATGTTTTAACATCCATACTTTTTATGATTTTTCAGAAACAAAATAAGGGATGCGGTGGAGATCCCCCTGCTGACAAGATGTTGCTTCTGCTTCCCGCTGCGGAAGGGCCTTATAGCCTTCGCGTACATAAATTTGGTAATATTTTTTGTACTTTTTATTTTTTATTTTATTTAGTATTAAGGCACATCAACATCATAAACACAAACATTAATAAGAGACACGAAACAGAGACATATAGCTGGTGTTTACGACAATTACAGACGTGTACAACATTTAAAACAAAGTAGAAGAAAAATACAGTATTCACATTACAAAATAGAAGAACAAAATATAGAACAAAATATAAGAACAAAATATAGAACAAAATATAAGAACAAAATATAAGAACAAAATATAAGAACAAAATATAAGAACAAAATATAAGAACAAAATATAAGAACAAAATATAAGAACAAAATATAAGAACAAACTATAAGAACAAAATATGAGAACAAAATATAAGAACAAAATATAAGAACAAAATATAAGAACAAAATATAAGAACAAAATATAAGAACAAAATATAAGAACAAAATATAAGAACTAAATATAAGAACAAAATATAAGAACTAAATATAAGAACAAAATATAAGATCAAAATATAAAGGCAAACAACCACAAACTACAATTTACGTAATACTTAGGGGGGCTTAATTATAATACTTACTTTCATAATGTTGGTGGTTCTATATCCTCTCCGTTATAGTCACGGAAATGAACTTCCTATGGTCACAAACTGTTGCACCGCCGGACGTTGGCATTCTTTGTTGTTTAGATACTTTTCAAAGAATGCTGTCTACTATCGGTACTATACCTAGTGTATACGCCACATAATTGTTTTTGCAGCTTGATAGACTTGTTATGCATCCAGATAAATTGTTATATTTGTAAGAGAATTCAATAGAAAAGTTTATCTTTCTGCAGCTGTAGAAACTAACATGACAATGACACAGTTGGTATTTATGTTAAATCTCTTGAGTCTACAGCTTCATACGTACACATATCAATCTCTTGGACTTTTAGACGTTGCCCGTAGCACTGCGTATCAATTAATACATCAACCAATTGACTCGGCCAATATTTATCCACATCAGACAACTCTCAAGTGTCACTACTATTTTCAACCCTATGTACCAACAATCAAAACTCTTCTTACCATGTCAATGGCAAGCGACATAGAGCCAGCCCAAAAATTAACTACAACTTTGGTGCCATTAGTAACGTCCATCAAATTCTGAAGCGTGCACGTACCAGAGCGAACGAAACGAAATCGGGTCGACCATCGTTTGTGAAGCAACACCACACTGGCACAATTTGATGGAGGCGTCTGTTAATTTCCACCTGAGCAGATTTTCTCTGATCCCACCAACCTGTTTCCAAAGTATGTTAAGAGCCTTACTAATTAAGTTAATGTCTCACTTCCAGATGCTAACAGTAATAGTGACATGCTTCCTGTCGCTATACATATCCTACATCCGAAACTCTTCGGAGTCGGACCAGGCCACCTTAGCTTCGGAGTTCGCCAGGCTCATCACGGACGTCGTCGCCTTGCTAATTGAAGTTATCATGACTGTCACCTTCATCGTGGCGTTGCATAGGGTAAGTGGATATTTGATACATTCGATTTATTGTAATTTAACATGCGCAATATTTTTTGGTTCCGGGACTGGTTTTGGGCTTCTCCAGAAATCTAAACGCTAAATTTTTGCCGACCCAGCCTAACCGGGTCAACCAAAACCGAAATATCAAGTGTTTACTTTCAAAAATCAGTTAACTGGTCTACTTTACAATCCTCGTATATATTAATATTGTGCTTTTATAGCCTTCAAATGCATTAATCAGAGGCAGAGATATTACCCAGTAGAACCACCTCTGTGGATGTCTTCAGTACTGATTAGATGGGTCAGTCCTATTTAGTACCTTTATCCACGATTTTTATTTATTTATTTATAACTGCAACTGAAATTTGGGTATAAATAGAATCAGATTTATCTAACTCTTTGAGGAATCCAGACGTAATGATGTTATGGTACGATGAGGTTTTGAATGCTTGCTTGAATTCGTAGGTACAGCGAGTATTACCGATGTTCTCTGACAGGTTTTTCTCTCTTTCTGACTCTTCTATATCCAATGTTCCAGAAACACGTGCTGCTGATGAAAGTGTACCTGTACTTCGAGATCATATACTCCGTGTTTGGCTTCGTGTACAGCCTCGCATTCCTCACCAAGGAGACTGCCAGTGAACTGTTCCTGGTGTTGTTCCAACTCAGTAAGTTATTTGTTTGAATATTACCATTTCAATCTGCATTTTGTAGAATGCTAGACTCACGATGTTGTTCTTCTTTTGTTGATTATGTACTTTGAGTGATAGCGTCTTTAGTAAGGTTTTCGTGGGTCTTATTGTAATCAGAACCTTAATTAACAGGGTCGAAGTTAGGTTTTCCTTTGGGAGCATCGGAGCCAGAGAAACTAAGGCATACACAAATTAAAAAAGTATATTCAAAGCCAATATAGAATAGAGTGATACATTTTAATATATATTTATTTCTATAAAGTTGTGTCCATGTCATACAATAAAATAAGTAGATCTAATTATAAGTTAGAACTGGATGAGGTAGATGTTTCCAAGCTGCCTACTTTGAGAAGAAACAGCGAAACAAACTCAGATTTCACAGTCCCTTTTAATTTTCAGATATAACTTTGGTCAGATCTATCATATAAGGGCCATGATTTATTTCTGATTCGTGATTAGTGTCTGAGTAGTTAGAAGCCCGAAAGTCTGACAACTAGTTTCACCAAGGGGTATCGTGTTACCCAGTAACTGGGTTGAGATGGTCAGATAGGCAGTCGCTCCATGTAAAATACTGGTATTCAGCTGCACCCGGTTAGACTGGAAGCCGACCCCAACATAGTTGGGAAAATACTAGGCAGATGATGATGATGATTAGTGGCTGAGATGGTATTTTGAGGAATGATCCACACAGATTTGAGTGGATCTGTCCAGTACACGCATATCAGTAATCGTGTAGGTCGACTCAGAACTCCCAAATGCCTTTGAATGTTCCAATAATTAACAATTCATTTGTTTTAAATTTCAGTGCTTCAAATGTACCTGGTGATCCTGATCTGGAGTTCGATAGTGAAGATGGAGAGAGACGGTTCAGTAAAGTATTCAAGAGAAACGGGCACCGTCTAAATTAGCATTAAATAGGTTATCTATTTTAGTTTATCTACTTTAGTTAATTTACAAATAAGGGTAGAATAAGGGAGCGTTCGATAGGGCACTAAAATATTTTTTTAAAGGTGTGTAAATAGTAGTGATATATTTTTTGGATGCGGCAACACTTTTGCGGCTTGACCAATCAAAATGGCGTTTGTAGTTAATTCGAAATTCGAAGACTATTTTTTTTAAGTTTCTCATGATGATCGATTCAAAATCATTTTTCTTTGTGATTACTGTATTGTCGACGCCTACAAAAATATATAATATTAACGATACATACAGATTATATAATTTTCATAAAAATGTATAGTACAGACGCCAGCACATCAAGCTATCCCACGCTGTCAAAATTTCCCAATTGAACATGAACCCTCTACTATTGTAATAAGGTTGAAAAACTATCAAATAAATTATCTGTAATGACAGATTGGGGTACTTGATATCCTGACCTCTATACAGAGGCCAGTACATCAAGCTACCCCAATGAGTCAAATTTCTTTGATAGTTTTTGAACTTAATCGCCAATTAAATAAGGTTAATTTTCAATTGGAAAAATTTAACAGTTTGTGGTAGCTTGATATATTGACCTCTGTACATATTTTAAAATCATATTGTTCCAATCAAATCAAATCGTTTAGTTAAATTAAACCGAATCTGCAATTACAAAGTGATGTTACGAATAAATAAAATAAAGAAATATGATTATATCGTTCTGTTAAAATCGGTGTAAGTAATTGTTACCTATATTTAGATTATACTTGTCAACGCGCTAGTTATTTTTTCTATATATATACTTTCATAGACATTTGCTTCCTAGATTATTTGGTACCTAAATTATAAAAATTGATATTTCCAGGTGTATTTATTACCTCATCGTGGTGATACCTAAGTTAGTTATTTTATGGAGTATTCATAAGAATGACAATCACCTACTGATGTAAAGTTTTAATCTCAAATAATTTATTAAATGTCATTGCCAAAGTGACACGACATTGGTTCAAAATATTTTGTCGACTAATTCCAAGGAGATTTCATTCGACTGAGGTGAAGCGAATCCGTAACAATTAAACAACTCGGAATAAGCCATTTTCCTAATATTTTAAAGAGAGTTCAAGAAAATATGTCAGATCAGAACAAATAAAATCGTTAATGACATTCTGTCGCAAGGAATTTGAAATTCTTTAGAAGACTTGAATTGTATAATAAAATATTTTATAGGTACTAAAAGTATAAAAAAAGAAATAACCTCTTTTAAAACAAAAACTTTACGAAGAGGAATATATCGTAAAGTTATTACATTACAAATCATGCCTAAAAAGAATTAACTAACCGTTTTTTATTATGTCGTTGAAGTGTCGTTTAAAAGCTTTTTTCAGTTTTGTTTAAATACATTATTTGAAATTAAAATACGAAATGTACCTAATTATGATATTTCCCTTTTATTCCTTAATTGAATGCGATAGTAATATTTAAGTAAATACTCTTTAATAAAGGTCAAAGATGATTAGTTTTGTTCATGACCCACAAATTAAAAAAAAACCTTGATTCTTGAATATCAAAATATATATGGGTTTTAAGATATTTGAAAGTGTATGAGAAAATAAATAAAATATATTTTTTATAATTATATTCATGTAGTGTTTATAAATTTCGAGTAAAATTATTTTGAAAACCACGTTACATTTTAATGGAATTGTAAATATTAAGTTTAAAGTAGTTTCTTTTTTTATTTAATTAAGATTCTAAGAAAATGTTATGCCAAATAAAAATGAATAATTCAAATTATTCAATGTTTTATTCATAAAAAAATAATACTAATAGATTTATGATGATGAAAAATATTTACAAAATGTTAATGAAAACATAGGATTTGCTTATGTTTATATGTAGATTGCTTCGCAACCAAATTGTAGAATTAGCAGTTTCGTGTTACGGCGGGTCAGCTTTGAGCCAAAATTTTATCTTAACTAGATTTTGACGACACGGTTGGCGCAGTGGCTGAGCGAACGACTGCTGCGCCGCGTGTCGTGGGTTCTAATCCCCACGGAACAAATATTTGTATGGCCTACGGGTCCGTGTCTGGCTGTTCGTGTATGTGACTTTTAATGTTCGTAAACGCACCCACGTCACAAAAAAAATCCTAGTGTGGGGCAACATATTTTTTTAAAATGACACCATACTGAATGGGTTACGTTTGATGGTGACAAGTGAGCGAGCGGTGCCACGAAAGCGGCCATCGAGCGCTACAAAAAATTAGTCGCAGTAACAGATTTTGACTTCGCGAACAAATCGGTTTGGTTGGGTTAGAACCGTGACCAGATGACCCTTGAGATAGCTATACAATAGCCGATGAAGGCTCAACACAAAACGGCCAGCCGCAATACGGCGAATTCTGCAATTTGGTTCCGACAGACACAGAACCGTATTTATTATACTAAAGACATATTATTACTTTATTTACAAGAAACACAAATAATCAATAGCAAGTTATATTAATTACGTAGGTACTAAGTCATCACAATTTCAACAAAATCAACTTTCTTTTTACCCGTTACACATTGATTGACCAATACTATTCAGCCTATAAATAGAGTTGGTCAGCCAACAGTAAACACATTATGCTCCTTCTGACGCAGTGGGGTAAAAAGGTTTACTACTAAATAAGGTGGCGTCACTGCGCATAATCGAAATAAGTCGTTCCTTGGAAAGTGTTTCTATTTTCATCTCTGCTCTTCTGACTAGTAGGCACTAGTAACACCTAACAATAACTTAAGAGCAATATTACGCAGTACTGTGCCATGTTTCGGTGCTAAGCAAAGTGCGTAGGCGTTCCACTCTCTCTTCTACGAGCTCGAGGTAGTAGCTTGACACCAGCGTCAGCATGTAAATTCGGAATACTGTGGGACAATACAAACGATAAAATTAGTTATTGATATTTCTAGCGATAGTTCTATGGTTTTTCTTGCTGGAAAGAATAATGTATAGAACTCTGGAAATATTCGTAGGACTAAAACATTGAATTTAACTACACTGATAAGGAATGCGTTGACGATCTCTGATACGGTGATAGATGTAGCTTCAAACCCTAATAGGTTTGAAGCTACATCTATCACCGTATCATCCAGAAGACATAGTTGCCACAGTCGCAGCTACAACAGCGCAGCTGAAAATGGATTCTCACTCTAGCATCGCCACTACAATTAATCCTCCTCGTCAGCGAATTCTGACGATCAAGTCACCCATCTTCTGTTTGTGGATATGGCCTACACATTATGTGCCAAGCGATACGTACATACGCGATCATAAACTAACGCGCCAGGCCAGGTGCGGCTTGCGTATGACTGAAGTATGAACATAAATGTAGCAAAAGTAAGTAAAAACTGTAAGGATCGTAGCAGGTGGCGTTCTTTAGCTTGTGCCTACCCTCACGTTAAAAGACGTGCCTTGCAATACGTTGACTAAATCTATGCCAGTGCCTCAAAAGAGTACATTCAGTGGTTCAGAACAAGCCTTAGATTGATACTCACTTAATGCAATGAAAGCTAGCATATAATACAACATCAAGGTGGGCTCAAAGTCCAAACGGTTGAACACCATCATGAGTACGGTGCAGAAGACGATCAGCAGCAGATTCCCCATCACTATACAAGATGTCCAGATTATCCAGGGTTTCATCAGGTGTGCCTTTTCCTGAAATAGTGAAACATAGAGTATAAATTAGAATCGATTAATACTAATCTCTCCAAAAATCGTTTTAAAGGACCTGGTACTGCGATTTTACCAGATAATACTTGTAGTGCAACGCGTTCCACCATCACTGTACGACAACATCCATTTCTCGATCAGAGGAGGAACGATAAATTGACTACTAAGCCGTTAATTTAGAAAGATATACACCTATAAGACTATAATATCGATTAAGCGCCAAGGCAATTGGAAAAGCCACCTAGCAACGATTCTGTCACAAGCCTTGACACATTTGGAGCATATTATATGTTGGTTTTTAAAACTTAACGTTGTCAGATTGATTACAGTTACTTACATAAATAAATAGATGATGATTTACGATGTGAAAGATTAGAAGACGATTTTGTCGGAATGTATGATTATGTAGTTGCCAACAAGTCCTACGCGAAATGATAGTTTGTTTTTTTATGATCATTTTATTTTTATTCTTGAAATTAAACTACATTGTTTATCAGTGTTAGAAAATGACAATACACACCCTTAGCACTCCAACGAGCATGATTGTGGTAAGTATCAGAGTGATACAGTGGCAGATGAGGACAGCCACCTCGAAGCAGGAGACGAAGATGTTCCCCCAGTGATCCGTATCCACTGGACCGGGGATCTGCTTGTCCAGTGTTGCCAAGCATTGTGCGAGAGCTAGGACCGTGTATAACTGAAATTGCAAAATTGAGTCAAACATATATGAAAGGAGCTCAGGAGTTGAGAAATTTAATAGTATTCATTGGTGTGTTATAAGGTAAGTTGTAATTCTATGATTGATGCAACCTGATGCCTGTACCATTGGGAACAGGTAAAGGTGATCCAATAGATGCAGTACTTCCATGAGTGGATATTTATTGTTTCTTGTGGAAGCAACTCGCTAATTCTTCTTCTTCCTTCTTTTTATTAATATAGGCACCACAAACTAAGTTTAATACACCAGAAATGAATTATACATTTCTGTGCTAACGTGCATAATTAAAATAATGAACGGACACTAAGTTTATTGAGAATAAATAAAACCTTTTTTTAGTTTGAACTACCTACTTACAATTTAATATAATAAGTTGTCAGTTTCATAATAGGTACTTACTATGATAACTAGACCAGAGAATAAGCATCCCAATCTAAGCGAGAGGCAGCCAAAACTCTTCTGCCTCGGGATGTTTTCCAAGATTAACGGGATCTCTGGAAAAATAAAAAATACTTTAAAGAAATGCAAAAAAATATGTAAGTATTTTCCACATTTGTAAGTGGCTTCTTACACACCCAGTTATTGATAAACTGATGATGGCGTGTAGTGCTGCAGTCTTTGGGATGATGTCCTTAATGGCAGCGTCAAAGACACTAAAGCAAAATCCATAAATCTTTGAGTATTTGAATAAACCATTCTCCCATTGGACTGGCCAGCGATCCCTTCTGGTCCAACGAATAGGGATGTGTCCTTGGAAAAATCATAATACGTTTATTTGGTCCGTCAGTTGATTACCAAAAAATATTGATCACGATTTTTTTTGTTTTATCAAATCAATAAATAGTGGAAAAGATATAGCATATCAAAGTTCAGTAGAAAGGGCTTGAGACGTCACTTCTAAAATGGTAAAAAGGCGTGACGTCACGCGGAATTTCAAACAACGCACTAGATCTTCGTCATCTTTGGTTTAGGTGACAAAAGAAGAAAAGCGTGTCCAGTATTTTTTAGTAATCCAAATATCGGACCGAACAGAATTTTTAAGGACACTAACCTATTGTACCTAGATAATGTATCAGCCTGCCATATCGCAATATGGCGCGGTTTCGACACTATCAGCGGATATAGATGTGATTAATTTTGTGGAAATCATGTTTCCAAGCATTAATATCAAATCTGCGAATATCATGTTTTAATGAAGGTCGAAGTAATATCTGCATTATGACATTACTAGCTATCAGAATAACAAACAAAGTGTTAATACGAATGGTTATTAAGGCTAGTCAGAAGCCCGAAAGTCTGACAACCAGTCTTACTAAGACGTATCGTGTTGCCCGGTAACTGGGTTGTGGAGGTCAGATAGGCAGTCGCTCCATATAAAACACTGGTATTCAGCTGCATCCAGCTAGACTGGAAGCCGACCCCAACATAGTTGGGAAAAGGCTAGGCAGATGATGTTAATACGAGTAGAGGAAGACCAAAGAAACGATGGATGGATTGTGTGAAAGATGATATGGCTAGATGATACGACAAACTGAAATAAATGGAAGAAGAAATGCTGCACCAACCCTAAATAAATTAGGGTAAAAGCTGGAGCATAATAATAATGTGTTAATACATAGAGTTGCAAGGAATATTGATATTAAGAATGCTTTTGGACCTAAAGGTATTCAAAGTCACTGCTAGAATAAGTGAGAAATGGCTAATGAATATTCTTCACCGATTTTCCACAGGCAAAAAATATCTTCATAGATTCTAGAAAAGGGCGTTGAAATCGGGATTTTCGTCAAACTCATTCTGTGATGCAGTTTTTTGTTTACCGAAAAACAAAATAAGCGTCACCTATGAAAGAAAACAAGATAAAATATCAAATATAGTCTAAATAATCCTTCATGCATGGAGGGTATCTTTGAGCCACGCCTAAATGGACGTTTTTGCTACGGAAAAAGGCAAAGGATTTGTCGAGACAATAATATTTCGTATATCACACAACAGATGATTTTGGTTCAGTTGTTTGTGCATGTGTTTTGTCTGTCAACGCCCCTTCGATACAGGCACGGATGGTGGGAACAATATATTCCACAAGGCCACATGGTATCGGAAAATCTAGTTCATGGTGAAACAGTAGGTACTAATTTATCTTTATCTCATATCGGATAGGAGTATCAGAGTAAATAATATTCACTCAAAGCAGAACTTTTCACCAAGTCTGTCATTTGCTGATCCATGGCAGTTGTTACGGATAGTCAGAAACCCGAAAGTGTAAATACCAGTGTTCGTTTTGCCCACTAACCGGGCTGGAGGGGTCAGATAGGCAGTCGCTCCATGTTCAATGTCATTATTCATCTGCATCTGGTTAAGCTGGAAATAATTTCCCACAGCTGGGAAAAGGCTAGGCAGATGATAATATTTATCTAGTCTTAGAAATATAGCTGACTGGTGCTGATAATCATGTAGTTCTGAACACTGAATACCAAATTCTCGCAGAAATTACTCAAGCGTAATCAGAAATTGATATAACTCTAGGCGCTTACAAAAAATCTTCTATGCACAATCTTAGGGCTCTGTGTAAGACTTAAAAGTTCACACTTCTGTTCCTTATTGGTAAGCACTAAGGTATATCCTTTGAAAATTTATCCCATAAATAGGTAACGAAAATTTGTATTTGTTACCGATGCATAATCCTAAAAAAGGCTAAAAAATCATCATTGTATTATGTTTATCCAAGAATATTGATGACCATTTCAATTATTTTGTGCGACACTGTATTCTTATCTATCACTTTCGGATCTAAAACATCTAGATTCACAATTGGATTCATTGAATTGCTTTTCATCCATTACAATTCCTTGAATTTTTATGGTATAACCTAGTTAAAAAACAAACCGTCAACCTCGGCTGTCGGCTGACTTTTGTACACAGAGTTAACTAAGGTTTAATGTTTGTTTTTTACAGCCTACTCATCACCGTCATCATGAAATCGCTGGAAAACATCCATTAGCCATTTCTTACTTATTCTTGCAGTGACTTTGACTAACCTCTTGTACAATAGGTAGTATTTCTTTTACGCTCATTGTTTTAACACATCATCATCATCATCTTCCTGCCCTAACCACAATGCATTTGGGGTCGGCAGACTGTCTTCTGCTTCCATACATCTCTATTTGCCTTTACTTAATAGCCACATCATCACACTATCGAGCCACAGCCGTGTGACAACAGCAAGATTTAAATCTGATTTCTCGTACGAGTATGCTAGTCACATGAAATGCTCACTCTATCACTTTGGTGAGACAAAAAAAACAAAACACAATCAACAAACTTATTAAAAATGTAACACAACTTACTGGAGTACATTGTTCTTATAAGTTATCTATCACAGACACGAAAACAAACACATATCACCACATACACAAGTTTAAGAGTTTTAAATATTTTATAATAATTATTTTATTGCACGAGATGTCCAATCCGTCCGCCTAAATGGTGTAGACTGATACTGGTGCTATCAGTACGCGATAACAGCTGCCTTATCAGTAGAGTATCGGTATTAGAAACGGCGCTAACTATAATGACAGATAATCCCATTATTTATCCCTTTGAGGTTAGTAAATTGAAAGAATAACAACATAATTATGTATTTCTAATAGTTAGTGGAACCAATTTTTGGCAATTACAGTCGTTGTTATTGTTGAAAATACTTTCCAGAATAACCTACGGTATGTTTTGAATAAATTTGTTTTTTTTTCTATATTTATTTTAATAAAGACATTCTTTTTTTTTTGTTTTTTGAAAACCAACAATTGAACACTGTGCGTAACAATAAAATATGAACTTGACAGCAAGAAGAAGTACAAGAAGGCTAATATGAAAGAAAGAAAGAAAAAATATTCATTTTCATACGTAAAAAATAAACTTAGTTGGGGCTATACATTTTTAATAATTGATGGTGTTATGTAGGATATATTTTGCTTAAGTTAATGTAAGTGAAGTTTTTATTTCTTTAACAATGATACAACTATTAATACAAGAAAAAATAAAATAAATAATCACAGGGCATCTAAAAATTCATTCGCGTCACTATCAACGGGAAAAGTGCCCAGAATGCTGGCAGCATTGCCAGTTTGAATGGTAATGCTGATTCTTTGGCCAAAAAACCCTCTAGACCTCTGGTCACGTGAAGAGTCGACCAAACATTTCGATATGTCTCGAAAAACTAAATGAGTACACGGACCCCATGGCCCTAGTGTTTCAAATAAGTGAAGTCAAATAAATAAAAAAATTGGCAGATGCACGTCCGCGTCATCGTGACTGTGACAAGAAGGGATACCCAGCATTATGCTGTACCATGGCGAGCCCACAGCACAACGCTGGTTTTCAAAACGATGCATAGATAGATAGATTTAACAGTTACTCCGTTTCATCCGGGAACTGGTTCATATCAGTTCTTTTACGTAAGAATGCATACAACATTACTTAGGTACAAGGAATTACTTTTGTTTTTTCTTCAACTCATGGTGGAGCGATGTTCTGTATTGTCATATCTGTATTTTAGCTTATTCTTTGGATTTTCTCTGTAATTTGTATACCGTTGTACGATTTTACTTTCAATACTTTTCTTAACCCCTATTTGCAAATAAAATTATTTGAATTTTTGTGTTTTGCAATTTCTAGAGATAATAAACAAAATGCAGAAGTAGGTTACATAAATCAAACAACGGCTAATATGAAGATTAGGTACAATTATTATTCATATATCTTATAGGATATAAATACAACTAGAACTCTGATGAAATAGTCTTTAATTCATCATAAAAATCTTACTTAAAATTTATTAAAGCTTTTATTCTTAACATATTGTTATGAATATATATACATCGTCATCATAAAACAAGTATTTAGTAAATAGGCATAGATATATATCAACATAACATCATGCCTGTATTCCACAAGAGGATAGGCAGAGGTGTGCCTATAATACACCCACATTTCGCCTCATATGTTTTAGTAGTTCCATGTTATAGGAGCCGACTCTGGACTGTTACTAGGAAAATCCAGATGCAAAAACCCAATAACACTTAAACCGACACGGGAAACGTACCCAGGACGTACAACGTTAATACATAATAATATATATCTGATTTAAAGCTACATAGGTGGTCAATTTCTTAATTTACAATAGAAAAATAGATATTATTTAGCAAACTATTATAATGCCTTAAACGTAAGTAGGCAAGTATACAAAAGGTCCGTTACTGATACAACATAACAGGACCATATTAACACCTAACTGTAAATTGCTGAAAATAACTGTTTATTGAACTGCATGCCCATAGTTGTGTAGACAAAGATAAAAAAAATGGGTAACGTAACTTAAAAATAAATCTTTACATTTTACTTATTTACATAGGTGCAATATTTGGTAAACTAAAATAAATATAGAGTAAGTAATTGACTTCTTACAAATCAAACAATTAAATTATAAATTACTAATGATGGCCATAGCCATGTCCGTGAGAGGCCACGATTGAACCACCACCGCTTAAGCCGTGACCAATTACTGGTGAGGAAATAACTGAAGTATGGCCACCATAATGGCCGATACCACCCAGACCACCAATACCGCTTATTCCACCAATCGCTCCTATACCTCCAACTCCGATGCCGCTAATTCCCCCGAGTCCCCCAATTCCCCCGAGTCCCCCAATCCCCCCGATTCCTCCAATCCCCCCTATTCCACCGCCGCCCCCAACTACAGACACAGGAACAGCAAAAGGTTGGGGAACTCCCACGGGGACTGGAGACGGCACCCCTACAGCGTACGGCTGGGGTACTGGGATCCCCACTGCCTGCGTCACACTAACAGGTACCGGTTGCGCGTAAGGGTACGCGAAGGGACGGTCCACAGGGACAGCTACAGGTCTAGATATAACTTGGGCCACAGGTTGAGGTACTGGGACGGGGACGGGACGCGGTTGGTCGACGGGTACCCCTACATGGACGGGGTAGGGTACAGCTCTAGGGACTCCGTAGGGGACTGGTTGCGGCACGGGGATAGCGACTCGGTTCTGGTACTCGGAGTAAGTGTGGCGGATTGGAAAGCTTCCGCCGCCTATTCCACCGATACTACCGCCGCCTATACCACCGATGCCGGCACTACCACCTATGGCCCCTATTCCGCCGCTTCCAATGCCCCCAATTCCAGCAGAATAACCCAAGACAGCACCTCCACTTATGCTACTTATGACAGCGCCACCGCTCCCTATACCACCAATGGAATGGCCTCCACCTATAGACCGTTTCGCCTGGTCAGCGCTTTGGGCGTTGTGCACGAAGAGAAACAGCAAGATCTGCAAAAAAGAAACGGTCTTTAGAATCTGTTGTATTGACGGCTCTTACAGCTGGATGACTAGGAGCATCTGTTGCTACAAGCATCGATAATTCTTAGACTTACAGATTTAAACTAAACGTAGGTATAAAAATGACACGTAATTGAACCTTTTTGTTATTTGCCAAATGTTCATTGTGTTTTATGTTGCTACGCCAAAAAAATTACTGCTTCGTTATTCAAAATCGATATGGTTATCTTATCTGTTAAACAAATGTACCTGCTCATATTACGCACGTAGGTATAATGATTAGATACTGTTGCACTAAGGTGTATTCTAGAAGAATCCTCAGTCATCCACGTACTAAGATTTAAAACCAAAACCATTATACAATATATTTTTTTACGACAAAGATAAGAGTATTTTTATTATCTGTCCCTTTTAATGGAGATTTATGATTGACTATCGTGTAACAGCACTTCTCGTTTAATAGATAGCGTCTTTATCAAGCACTTTTTCAAAAAGGTTTATTATTATATTATTCATTAAAAAAAAAAACATTCATTTATTAAAAAAATATATGTTTTCATACCACGTCACGAAATCAAGGTGCCAGGGACAAAAAATTAGGTCATTCTTTTCCCAACTGCTGGGGCGGGCTTCCAGTCTAACCAGATGCAGCTGAATACCAGTATTTTACATGGAGCGACTGCCTATCTGGCCTCCACAACCCAGTTACTAGGTAACACAAAAACCCTTTGTAAGTCTGGTTATCAGACTTTCGTACTTCTTACCTACTGATGTCCAACGGCTTTACTTGCTTTCCGAGGTACGGAAAGTTCCCGACGCTATTTAAATGAATAATAAAAGAATATTTAAACAACAAAAAAAGACAACGCCATTTCCTACACATTAAAATTAGAACATGGATGTTGTGAAAACAATCGTTGTGAGGTCAATAAAATGAGGTCTGTTACACATAATATCTCAGGCCGTCCGAGGCTTAGATAAACTTTAATCCCAGTACGTCACGCCGACCTACATTTTTTGACAAACACTTTATCTATTTTAGTAGATTTCTTTGACAATCTTATATACTTCGAAGACGTAATAAACAGTAGGGGTCGCCCAGTGGTCGAAATTAATCCGTTTTAACTTTATGCATTTCTTCTCTTATAAACTTAACTAAGTCAAGTCTAACGCTACTTCGTGCACGATATACGCTTAAAATGGGGTACCGAGGCCAGCACATAAAGCTACCCTAATGTGCCAAATTTCTCTAACGTTTTACAACTTTATCGCAAAAGAAATAAGGTTAATGTTCAATTGGAATAATTTGACAGTTTGGAGTAGCTTGATGTGCTGGTGTCTGTACAAAGTGTATCTATTATCTAGATAACGTGGATACAATAAATAATCACTCGTAACATATCCGTGACAGACTCCTCGGATAGCACGTTATACCGTTGGTCCCGGCTGTCGTTTGTAGATCTTTGACAGTCGTTACAGGTAGTCGGAAGCCCGAAAGCCTGCAACCACTATACTAGCTATTATAGACCGTGTCTTTGTCCAATTAGAATTACATGGGTTATATTGTATTCAATACTACAACATCACAATTTACATTACTACATCATAAAATCAATTAATCAATCTGTCAGTGAAAGCCCTGTCAAAATCGGCCCAGGCTTTTCGGAGATTACTTAACTCAAACAAAACGACAAAAAAAATGCTGTCGCTACCGTATAAACTTTCAAATGCATTAAGTAATATAGCTGTTATTTTGACATTACAAACAGACACTTCTACTTCATTTATTTGTATAGATAGGTCTCCTAAGCGTGTCCTACGTCACACGCGGCATGGAACTTCTCAACAAAATTGTCATTGGACACACTATACGCAAACTTCCGGCAACATCATCCTCCAGTCAGTACTCAACTTTCATTACTTATCATACACAGTTTATCAGAAACGGAGTAAATATAAACATAATTAATTAACTACCACTGAGAGATAAGCAGAGTTTGCTATACATTCACACCTAATTAGCTCCGATATTAGTTGTAAATGTGGTCGTTATGTATGACTAACATATGTTTCAACTTACTACTTTTACTTACTTTGACGACACGGTTGGCGCAGTGGTTGAGCCATCGGCTGCTGCGCCGCGTGTTGTGGGTTCGATCCCCGCACGGAACAAATATTTGTATGACCTACAGGTAGTTGTTCCGGGTCTGGCTGTTTGTGTATGTGAGTTTAATGTTTGTAAACGCACCCACGATACAGGAGAAATTCCTAGTGTGGGGCAACGTTTTTTAAAAAAAAGAAAAAGAAAGAAAGAAAGAACTAATAAACTTCTAATGTTAACTGATTAAAAATAACGAAAATATTTAAAAAATCGTTCCTTTGTTTTTGCAGACCACGGATTGTTTAAGGAGATATGCTTTTGAAATTCGAATGTATTTTATAATCCTTTGCCGCTTTTGAAAGAAAGACAAAAAAGTGAACTAAAAAGAAAAAAAATCAACTGCGGCCGGCAGCGGTGGCCGATATTCCCGGGTGTAAAGAATCACAACCATGTAAATCGGCCATCTCTCAGCATAATGAGAGCCACAACGCTAGTTTTCAGCGACAGCCAGCATTGACTGTACTATGACTGGAGCAGCAAATTACATATTTAAATATTAAATAGTTACAAAAACAAAATAAACCAGCCACAAGGAGCATTCCCTACAATCCTTAGCAAATAACCGTATCTTGTATCGCGATCCTTATATCTTTCAATTTAAATTTAATTATTTGTTGTTATACTGGCAATAGAAGTAGACACTAAAAATCATGTTCATGAGATATAGACCGCTGACAGACGGGCAGATGGACAGACGAACGGACAGCGGAGGCTTAGTAATAGGGTCCCTCTGGCACTCTTTGGGAACGGAACCTTTAAAAGTAAATAAGTGCTAAACAAATACCGCATTTACCATTCCCGGATATGTTCAGGATGACAGTTAATTTCTGACAAGTGGTTATTCGGGCCGGACACAGTGAAAAAGACCCCAAAATTTATCCTAGATCTGTTAGTTCACACAAAAACCAAGTAACAAAACAAAAAACCACTCACATAATACAGTTGAAACATTTTCGTCAAGTACTCTAGTCCAGTTGAGGAATGAAAGTGATTCGATGAAGGAAAGTAATGGTATTTATAACATCATGTGTTAAGCGGAAACACGGCTTATACACCCTGTATAGGAAAGCTGCCAAGGATTTATATGGAGCTGTTAATTACAAGATTTGTCGGAGATGTGGGTGGTATTAACTTACTGTAAGTTATCTCGTCATGAGAATGTGATCTTGAAGATGAGTTATGCAAATAAGTTGTTAACTTGATGGTATGGTATGCTGTGGAAAAAAGTGTGGTCCATGCAAATTAGTCATTGATTCTGTATTATCGATAGGTGCTTAAGTTTAAACTGGTCGATATTTTTTCTTTACAAATTTCGGGAGGGTATTTCTCCACTATTTGACATTGTACATCCTAAATTAAGTATGGTATCCTTTTGTCTCATTAATTGCATCTGCGTTGAAACCGAATAGTATAATATCAACAAAGATTCCTTTTTCTTGCTAATTCTAACGCAACTTTGGGCGTAAATAACTAATAAAAGTTGATTAAAATCACGAAACAAAAGTCGACAACGACAAAGCTTGATTATAGAAAAGTTCAATGAACTCTATTTGTGATTGCGAACTGGACGTTGTGCGTGCAGACGCGTATAACTGCTCTTATCTCTGTCTGATATTATGCTAGGTGAGGTGAGATACCGTGCTTTTTGGCTACGTTCAGTGAGTTCTAACCCGCGACTAGTTCCACCTTACGAGTTTTATAAGTTGTTAGTACAGTCAGTCTTAAGGTACGAGTAAGGTGTCTAACTTTTACGTCTAAGATTGTTTTAGACCATCCGTTTGGAACGAAGGCATTTCTTGGGTACCGTAGCTAAAGCTATATCGCCACATACTAAATAAACAACCGTATCCGACATCGCGTTATCAATGTTATCTATATGATTCAAGAATCCGACAAAAACTGTCAGGCAGTAGCCCACCAGACACAACACCCGTCTGGTCGGAGGATTCTGTTCCTCGCATCCCTAAAAAAACAATGTTTTGAATATTTTGGCAGCGCTCCTAGGAAAAGATGGGGGCTTTTATTCATAGGCAGAACCAAAAAAATTGAAAAAGCTTGTAAACACTAATAAAAAATTACTACTACTACTGCTACCCGACTACCTCTTTGGTCTAGCGGTCCCAAGCGCGACTGCTGAGAGTGAGGTCCTGGGTTCGATTCCCTGGTTGGGCAAAGTGATGAATTTTCTCATTAGCAGCCCGGAGTCTGCCTATTTTTTTTTTTTAAACGTAACCCCGATAACACTTAGTCCGGTGATTGAGCCACGGACTTCTTGCTCAGTGGTAATACATGCGACCACCGCCAGACTATTAGGCAGCCACTAGACACTTCCGTGACATACCTTTTCTTTTATTTATCTATTTAAAAAAAAAAAAAAACGTTGCCCCACACTAGGAATTTCTCCTGTATCGTGGGTGCGTTTACAAACATTTAAACTCACATACACCAACAGCTAGACCCGGAACAACTACCTGTAGGTCATACAAATATTTTTTCCGTGTGGGGATCGAACCCACAACACTCGGCGCAGCAGCCGATGGCTCAACCACCGCGCCAACCGTGTCGTCAAACATATTATATATCGTATATCGTATTTTATATCGTACTACATGGGACTTAAACATAACTGGCGAAACGTGGGTGTTACTATGGGTGCAACTCTGTCCATCTGGGAATACAAGCGTGATATTATGTCTTATAAGAAAAAAAGAACATCTCTATACATTTCCACATGGGTGACACACACGGGCGTCACCTATCACTCTAGATCTAGTTATCGTCTATGTATAGTCAACTAGCCACTCGTGGACTAGTACTAGTTAGGATAGTCCACTACACCGGTAAGGGACACGTAATAGCCTATCTGACCGCTATCTCTTACATAATATGGGAATTGTTTACGTTCCGAACTCGTATCGTGAAGTCATTAATAGTGTATGAACTAAAACTTGACTATTCGATTCTAGTTTCAGTAAAACGTAGGCAGTAAAAGGGCTTTCGACAGAGATTTTGGGTAAGCATACCACACCATGTTTCATCGTGGAGGGTATCGTTAATGATAACAGCCGCACGGGTCGATCGAAGGTTAAGCTGCGCTGGCCATGGTCAGTCCGTGGATGGTTGACCAACTACTACATACCGAAGACCTTCCATGCCTCGGAACTCACTTTAAACTGTTGGTACCAGCTCTCGTTCGTAGATCTTTAACAGTCTTCACGGGTTGTAAATGCCTGAAAGTTTGACAGCAAGTCTACCAAGGGTATAGCGTTAACCACATTGCAGGTTGTGGAATCTGTTAGATAAGCAGACGCTCCATATAAAACACTGGTATTCAGCTGCATACTGGTTATATCTGAAGCTGACCTGAATAGTAACATAGTTATGGATGGTGAGAGATGGCAGATGATGATGTTTCAGTCATAAAAATGTTTGGAATAGAAGCGCAAACTGGCTATCCAAAACACATGACACATCCGTAAATTTTCCATGTTAAAAACGGAGCATATTTTAACTGCATGAAAACCAAGAGGAACATGCAAATGGGATGAGGATGTGATAAGGTTGTGGAGTGGTCATTTTGGACCATCTCTTTGAAATAAAGCTTCCAGTCCCACACATTTTAATACACAATAATTTTGTACACAAGCTGCTATGATTTACTATGTACCTAAACTTCTAGTTTGTTTAGATCTTGTGTGTAATTTCAACTTATTGGATCAATAAACATTTTTATTTTTATAGTCGATTTTTGTAAACTCCTTAGATGAGACTAGGCGAGAATACATAAATGCCTAAATCTAGATGAGGAAAAGATAGAAGTTAAAAAATACTCTCCATGTTATACAGCGAATCAGTGGCGGACTAACAGAGGGGCGGAAGGGCCGATCCGCCCCGATCTTGGGGGGCCCCCAAGTGCCTCCGCTTTCCCCTGATCAAATCCTAAACAAGACTTTAAAAATGTGCTAAGTTCCTAACCTACATAATGTCATCAAGATCAAAACACTACAGCCATCTAGATTTTATACGCGGTACTTATATTCTTTTAACTTTGCTGAACCCGTTCAATACGCTGGGAGAATTCCCGTCTTTGTAGAGGGTACTTTGAAATCAATTTCACTTGCCAGATATTAACGAAATAATCATAAACACTACATACAAATGCTTATTGAATAAAAAGCTTGTAAAACTATTTTTTTTTAAAGCTGGGGGGCCTCATAAAGCTTTGCCGTCCCGGGCCTCATTCGGCTTTGCCGCCCCGGGCCTCTGACGGGCTTAGTCCGCCACTGCAGCGAATACAAACCAAATGACTGCCTCGCCTGGTCTATTGGAAGCAAACGCTATAGCTGAGCATCAGGTCCTGGGTAACCTGGGTTAAATTCTCAAACCACACAAATTGTTATTGGATTTGTCCAACTGTAATCTCTCAGTAGCAACCCGAACTATGGACTTGTGTATGGTGTGCCTGGTTGGTAGCGATAGGCTCGACCCCTATTACATGGGACTTAAACATAATAGTCGAAATGTGAGCGTACTAGACATCTCTGCCTGCCCGTTCTGAGTCTACAGGCGTGGTGTTATAAATCAAGATTGTATCGTCAATCAAAGCTCCGCATAAAATGTCTTCGAGTAATGTTTAACGTAAGTTGTAACTTGCAACTGGCTAAAGTAATGTATTAACATAAGTATGTACATAAATCAGGCGGTGTTATGCTCAGTACATTATGCGCACAGGATATTTGCACACTGAGCGTCCATTCAAAATGAATAGCTCGTAAAAACATAGGATTCCTTATTATCACTGCCGGCGATTAGGTTGAGACCATGTTGTGATATGAAGAGAATTAAACTTTTTCTGCTTAAACTGTAGGAGGTTTGTTTCATAAGCGCTATAGGGATCAATATGCCTAGTATGCACCTCTGCTCAGCTCTTGAATACAGGCTTCATCAGCTTATATACCTCGGACAAAAATGAGAATAATATTCATGAAGATGTATTTAGAACCAATTTGATATCCTTCATGTTTCGATGGCCTAGATGGCCTCGTCTCTAATGCAAGAGGTGGTTGGTTCAAATCCGTGCAAGTAAATGACTTTGCAAATTTATTAGTTGATACTAAGTTTATCTTTGACACTATTGATATCGGTGTGGGAAAACATCGTGGGTCTCAAATCGTCAATGCTTAGGCCTTCACTGTTTTAGAAGAGGCCTTTACCCCGGCTGTACCGCTTCTCCCAGCACCATGTCTCACCCTTAAGAAGAGTTACGTAGCCGACAGCTGAATGTGTGTGCACCTTATAAGCCGTAGAATGCGGTTCTGTCACTACACTTATAAAGCTTGTACATTTCCCTCCTCTGTTTTTTTCACGGACTGACTGACCGATTACTGTCCACGATCTAGTGAAAGCTGTACTACTTACTATACACTCTATTTTGTCTAGCCTCCTGAGTGCATGCAATGAAAAAGAAGGTTCTATCTTGTTTTCGATTTAGGATGTAGGACACACCATATCAGCTACACACATTCTTTCCAGTGTTATAGTAACTAGTAAAGTTTTTTTGAATATAAAATTATTATTATTTATTTATTTATTTATCCATTTATTTCAGGCATCTAGGCACATATAAACAGTAAATATAAATATTATTCAGTAGGTACTGGATGGTAATCCACTGTACCTAAAGTAAAATAAAAATATAATAAAATTTAAAATGATTGGTCGTGTCCATAAGTAAAATACGGCAGATTGTAATTTTAATAAATATTTATTTTATTGGATAATTTTGAAAAGAAAAAAAAATGGAAAGCGCTTGAACTTGGTTACTTCTTCTGGGAATCATAATTCATTTAAAAATTATCCAAAATAATAAGCTAATAATGGCCCAACGAGACTTTGACGTTCTAAAAGTGCTGATACTCAATCAAATATCAAAAAAAGAATTTTGATTTCGTTTCTTGATAAAAAACAGTTTATAAAGAAGGTTTAAATAAATCCACATGTGTTGCCAGCATTACGTCTAGTTAAAACATAAGATCTAACGGTAACTAACAGCTTCCTACTTAATTAACATGGCGGATAGCCTCACGACTTTTTGTTACTATACAAGATACGGGATCGAAGGCAACATGAATACATTAGTCAGGTGCCATGATACATCCAGTTCTTAGGAACGACGAGGAATGGATTGTAGTGTAACATTTTAGGATTCCGTAGACAAATAAAAAAGGAACCCTTATATTACTATCCTGTCCGTCTGTCTATATGCCTGTCTGTCTGTATGTCTCTCCAACTGTATGTCTGCCTGTCCGTCCGTAAAATCACAGCTGTTTTACTATTGGACTATGTATTTGGAAGGAAGGTTTGATTATCTAAACTATGAAAAAGGAAAAAATACATAAAAAAATGCGGTGACGTTTCCCTGTACCTACCTACTATTAACCAAAAGACAAGTATACAGTGTGCAGAAGCTGTTTTGTTCCCTATTTAGAAAAAATATCATATTTCTTTTCAATTGTTTTTTTTTTAGTTAAAACTTGGTGAGACATATGTGTGTACCTACTAAACTGAAATCGAAAAAAACCTATAACTTATATAGGGACTTAGGTAGAACGAGGGACATACTTGTAGTACTCATAAAAATGAACAACTTTGATGATGATACAATCCCTAAAATCACGAATAAATAATCAGCTACTCCATACATCTACTCGTATGTTGGCATAATTTAACAAAATGTGAGAAACACCTATTTTTTTCCGCGATTTCAATATCGCTCTCGTAGTAAAATTGGTTCGTTTTGATAACTACTAGCTTCCCTTAAAGTATGCCCCTTGTTCTGCTGAACACCCTGTATAACCCTACGTTGAAAAGATCTTAAAAAATGTTTCAAAGAAGATACGTCGTGTAGTTTTGAGTAATGGGATATTTACAGTAAGTAACTACCGCAGAAATAGAGCTGTTTGTCACAGTTTCCTTAAGAGAAACAAACTTATTTTTATTGTCGATAAAATCAATAATGTGCATTCGTAAATATTATCTACTACGGCACCCATCACTACGTAATCCAACTCGCACGTGGCCAGTTTTTTATGTAGTAATAGATTGGCAAACAGGCTGATCGCTCGCCTTTTGAAAAGTAGATAACGCCGTCTGTAGATGCCTGTAACTACAAGAGCCTTCTATTGCCGCTTGTAACCTAAAAACTGGTATAAGGCAAATTGCGTAGGCGCTATGGTGTTATACTCTCTGACAGACGCCTTCGAGGTTTACAAATACCGCTTTCATGACGTAAAACTAGTAACTTAAATGTTTTTGCAGTCATTTTGTCCACTCTGTGCCTCCTGGGATAGCGCGGTTCTGTCTCCTGCTTGATATGGAAGGAGGTAGAAATTATGTATTTTTCTTTTTTCTCCGCTGCTATTTTCTGACTAATTTCGTTGCGGGATCCAACACAGTTGAATCGTTTCTCCGGGACTCGTCGGGTTTCATTGTCTCGACGCTTTTGTAGTGGTCGCCACTGCTGATTCTGGTTTTCAGGAGTTGTAATGGTTCGGGAATCGTGTAGCCCAAACAAAAAACATTAGTAAACTTTTAACTCAGTTATCTGAGTTCAGAGTTTAGTAATGTATTTTTTGGGAGCAGTGTCTCATATCAATGTGTACAAATATTACTTATAGTACAAATGACTAGAAGGTATGCGGATAATGCAAACAGCATGAGCGTCCGCCCTGCGCGCGCAACTAATTCAATTCAAATTCTTGCGAAAATGTAACAATTGGCGACCACCGTTTGTGACCAAAATTAATTAACACCTGGCCATCTTCCGCGTTGGTACAGTAGCCTAGATGTCACAGATGCATTTTAATTAAGTCATTTACATGTTATCACAATGAATTTTGTTGCAAGATAGCTTTGCTTCATCCAGAGTAAACACACTGGAATCTAGGCGCAAGCAATTTTCTTGTTCGCCTGTGTTTCTTGAACGGATTTGTAAAGTATTATAATAACAACTTTTAATTTAAAAAGAACAAATATACAAAATTTATATGAAATTATAAAATTCATTATTAGCTTAATGGCACCTTACCAGTGCCACATTATCGGGCTGTAAAAAAAAAACATATATTCAAATTCACATTTAGAAGTCCCACAAAACGCCTGCCCTTCATACTGTCGGCCACAAAAGCAATCAGGCTACTTAAATCATGTCAACTTACTTACGTACTCTAAAAGACAGGATCATACTTAAACACTTTATAGGCATATAAAAAAGCACCCGTTTTTGGGTGCTTTTTATAAGCTTATAAAGTGTTTAATAATATAATAATAATAATCGTTTATTTCAGGCATTAGCCCATAACTCAGTTTACATAATTACAATTTGATTGCCGATTAGAAAATATAATAATTTTCTAATTGGCATTGGAGGAGCAACAATATAGATCCTTCAACATTTAAGTGAACAATGATAGACCCATCAAGTTACCATGAGCCATCTAATAACAGCAAAGAAAGTATATTAAGATGTACCTACTGGTTTGTTGTCCAATATCCTTGACCACTAAGTTATATAACTATCAGTAAACACTTACAAAAGCTATTCCATTGTAATAGGAATGCTTGTGAGTAAAATAATCATCGCCTCGCCGCCTTTGAATCTTCCGCGTAGCATCGCCATCGGCGCCAGCGCAGCATTGCCCCAGTTGCCCCAATTGATTCATCACCACACCACGCGTACGCATGACAATCAACTATTTACCATAGCAGACGGTAAGGTCGTTTGATAGTATTGCTTATTCAGATCAGGGTGAGGTATGAATGCTAAAAATAAATGGGTACATTACTTTTCTTATTGATACCATGTGGTCATCAGTGTCGTCAGGTAGGATCGAAGCTGGATCAGGCATCCTCATCTGGCGGTATCATTTAAAAGGGTTTTTTTTTATTAAATGTATTATCTTATCTATCGCTGGGAATACCTGGATGAAAGAAAGAAAGAAAAAAAAATATTTGGCTCAGAAGTCATATAATAATATAATCATAGGAAAAAATACTTTGTAGATACTGAACATTTCCAATAAGAATGTCAGTATATTGCTGAAATTATGTTAGTGAAGACAAAACACAAACTAAAAAAAAAATATCAGAAAATTTTCACCAGTGTCCCGTATTAATTGTGCCAAGAAGGATACTAGCTTGATTTTATGCCATGGGATGAGGGGCCCACAGGACCGGGAAGTTTACTAGAAAAGAAAGGAGGTCTTTACCCAGCAGGATTTAGAAAGGAGGTCTTTACCCGTCAGAATTACTGGATGAAAAGTGTGTTATGGAACAGAAGAAAATATTATCCCGATTTCTAAAGTTCCCCATCTATCTCATCGTCATCATCAGCCTAGCCTTTTCCAAACTAGGTTAACGTCGGATTTCAGTCTAACCGGACGTAACTGAGTACCAGTATTTTACAGAACGACTGCCTATCTCCTTTTCACAACCCTTTCACTGAATAACACGATACTCTTTGGTAAGACTGGCTGTCATACTGTCAGGCTTCTGACGACTGTCAAAGATCTACGAATGACAGCCAGGACCAACTGCTTTAAATAAATGCATTCCGAGATAAGTAGTTGTAGCAGTTTCGTTCACTAACTATTGAAACTAATCTAACAAAGCTGAAGAGTTAGTTTGTTACAACTCGCTTATTTCAGCAACTACGATACGAAGATTGGCCTTAGGAGCTAGGACACAGCTGGGTTTTATATACATATATACAAATAAATCCCTGTTTTCCTTGGTAACGCCAAGACTTGCGAACGAATTTACCGATTTCACTCATACTTTCAAATACTTTCTTCGTACTTCGTATAAGGTTCTTAAGGAAGTAAAAAATCAGATAATTGTGCAGAAAAATGGAAAATTACAGTAAACTTAACGAGTACTTATTTCAATTTCGCGCGTTTGATGAAGGTGAATTTTAACCTCAGGTAACAGCGCGGGGCGCAGCTAGTGTTATATAAAAACCAAGTAAACAAACAGATTATAACAGTTGGCTCTACACCAAAAACATCAATCGATACCGCTTCAATAAATTCATCGTTACAATGAACCACAAGGAATACAAAACTAAATCGTAAAACCCCACAGAATGTGGGACATATCAACAAAATTCCGTGCGCATGGGCATCGTAACGTAACCATTGCACTACTAACACAGTCGGTGATCTCAACACCCTGGGATTTTGTCCACACACGTACTGGTTATGTAACCATGGTTACCGAGGTAGACAGCACATACTGTTTTTTTTTTATTGTAGTAATTGTGTATGATGGAGATGTGGTTTGGACGAAAGCTCGACCTTGATTGGACGAGACATGCATCATGTTGTCACAGTAGGATGTTTGGCGCCTTTTTAGCCGACCTCAAAAATAAGAGGAGGTTCTTAATTTACCATATTTTTTTTTGATATAAAAAAGAGTAGGACCTATGAATGGGCTGGATGTAAGATGTTGTTTTTTAATAACATCTACAAATTAAATTACTTATGAACATTCTTTTTAAATCATTTGCATGCTAATGTGTTATGGCAAATGCAATAAAACTTACTTAGGTACGTCAATATATAATTATAATTTAAGACACTCCTATCGACAGTCCGTCAGACACTCAACCGAATTAGAATCTGGTTTTCTTCGATCAGACAGCAATCCTGCATTGTAGGTATGTCACGGAAGTGTCTAGTGGCTGCCTAATAGTCTGGCGGTGGTCGCAAATATTACCGCTGAGCAAGAAGTCCTGGGCTCAATCACCGGACTAAGTGTTATCGGGTTTTTTCATTCGAAATTTCTCAGGAACAACCCGGTGTCTGGATTTTTGCCCGGTCGATTACAATAGACCCGCCTTCTATTACATGGACCTCTGCTTAACCCTTCGGGAAATACCAGGGAGTTATGTCAAGTAAGAGTAAGATGAATTTTACGGTAATGCTGGAATATTTTGAATAATTTTTTGAAGTAACTTCAGTACAATCTTAGGTTTTCACGCCAGCCACACTTGTTAGAACGGCGATATCGTAATTTCCAATCAACTTCATACGCCATCCAGTTTCTTAAAGAGAAATATAGGTACAACTTTCATGAATTCCTCTAGATATTGATAGTTAATATTATTAGAATACGAGGTCAGTTAAATTGAGTAATTGACAGAGTATTTACAACGGCACTTGGTACGCGTCGCATTACCATTGCATATAGATTGGGCTTAGAACACATTCATGGGTAAATGCATTTTAAAATCCCATTATTATCTTTATAATAAGTTTAGACAAATATCGATATTTAATGTGTTATATTTAAATTAATATGTAAATAGTAAATAGAACACATTTATTTGTCTTAGCCATGAAATAACGGAGCTTATCAGACTCCAATAAGGAAATAACGACGATGTTATAACGAAATTTGCCTTACGTTATTATGAATGGAGTATATTGATCCGCACGGATTCGTTCGCCTGAACACATTTTCTTTTGTTTCTTATTGAAATGTTTATACAAATATAGCTTCTAAATTTACTACTTTTTCAGTGGATTTATCAATAAAAATCTTTTGTACAAACCTAGTATCAAAAGATTTATTAACTTTTGTTAAAAGGTAATAAATATTTTGTTGTGTTCCCCATTGTAAAGGACTAACATGTAAAGGACTGCTTAATTGGTCAAGCCGTTCTAAAGTGATGATAGTTCATACGTGTGACAACTGATTTTATTTATAAATAAATTATATAGATACAGTTATGTAATTTTTTCTATGAGAAAATTAAATGTTATTTATTGATAAATCAATTAAATTAGTTCACATTCAGTGCCTATATCATTTAAACTGGTCCATTATTGGCTTGGGATGCCATTGCAGCTTAGTTAATATCTTAATTTTATATTCTAAGGGACTAAAATAGTTTATTTCTTTGTTTTTAAGAGGTATTCTCTGGAAGTACTGATCCGATTACGAAAATGCTTACATTGATAGATTGAACTACACTATCGTTGAGGCCCATAAATAAGTAAATAAATAATGCTGGACAATCCACACAGCATCATCTAGCCCCAAGCTAAGCAGAGCTTGTGTTATGGGTACTAGATGACTGATATACTTAATACAATACATTACACAGATAGATAATTTTTATTATGCATACTACTTATATATTTTGTGCTAGGATTAAAACAAAAGAAAATATTTTACTAATACCTGCGTAATTAAACATATCTATCCACTTATTGTCAACAATTCACATAGAGCAAGGTCAATACTAATTCTAGATCAAGAATTTCTGTGACCTACATTTTTAAATTCAATTCATGCATAGTAGAGTCTGAGAACTTAATTTCTATTGTGAACTTCATGGTCGTTAACCATAAGTGTTCCAAGAAGTATACCGTTGGTTAGGCTCATAATAGGTATGTGTCCTAGGTAAAAATATAATAAGTCTATTTGGTCCGTCAGTTAGATTACCAAAAAAGATTTGACACGAATTTTTTGCTTACTCAAATCAATAAAAAGTGACAATGATATAGCACATCAAAGTTCAGGAGAAGGGGCGTGTGACGTCACTGTTACGTTAAAAGTGTAGCACCGCGTGACGTCACACGCAATTTCAACGCACTTTATCGTCGTCATTTTTGGTTTAAGTGACAAAAGAAAAAATATGTGACCAGTATTTTTGAGACAGACAGTTGATCCATCTAAAATACTGGTATTCAGCTGCACCCGGTAAGATTAGATTCCGAGGCGATTTTAATTTACAAAAGACCAGGCAAATGTTGAGTCTTCTAAACATCTTTCAGTGCTCGTCTTTCCGGGTCTACTCCAGAGCGGCTGTCTTCCAGACTGTCTTTCACCCAACTGCGCGACGCAAAGAAGGGTATTGTTTAACTTGATAATAATAACATAACATCACCCCTGCCTTCCCCGAAAAGTTGCGCAGAGGTGTACTTATAGTAGACCTGCATTTTACCAGAAATATTTAAGTCCCACCCGAGCACAACTCGAGACTAGACCCAAGTTACGTTAATTTGAAACCCCATCCAATCTAATTACTCCGCCTGTCAAGCCTCCTCCTAACTCACAATCACACCGGGTGCGCGGTGTTGACACCCGCGCCGATAATCTGTGCGCGTGCGATGCATACCAACGGACACGCGCACACGACGTAAACGCATCGATACGTCACATGCTTCATCAATGTTGATGCGGTTGATGTGATGCGATTTGTGAATCAGAAAAGTAGATAGGTGATACTTGTGCGTTATATGCGTCATTTGTCCTCATTTTCAAAATTATGCATGCAATTATCGCCATTGGGGTCAGCTCCCTCATTTAAAATAAGGAATGTCAACAATAAAGACTGTTTAAAATAAGAACTGTCAACAATAATAACTGTCAAACATACGGGCAATGTCATGCTAATATTTCATGTGAGATTCGTCGCTAAAATTAATTAAATTGATAATTAAATCGACCCATAACACAAGATCCGTGCTTGCACTGCAGCTGTTAAGATAAGCAGTCTTTGACGTAAACTACATTAAATTGCCTTCACACCACATGTGGAATTGTACAGACTTTTCATAATAGATTATAGATATAGATAGATATAGATTCAGAATTTTCCCAATGCCTTATTGTTTGAAACACTATCAAAGAAATTTGACAGATTGGGGCAGCTTGATGTGCTGGCCATGCATGTTGTAAGTATACCGCACAAATATACATAAGGATGGATTGTGAAAATCTAGTGACAATTATGTAACTAGATTAAAATAATAACAAAGCATCGTTTGATGCTTTAATTGTTTTATACCATTAATTTCATAACGACACAAATGCTGCAATAGCAGAACATCCGCATTACAGGGTCATGGGTTTGATTACCGCTTCGTGAATCGATGTGGATGCGATATTATTGTTCATATAATATGAGAATAACTGCCGAGAGAGTGGGGTGGTTTAAGCACGTCGTGTGTACATATTTAGCCAGTATGAGTGTGACGGGTTTCCCCGCCCGCCTCAGGTCGAAGGACAAATACCTATCGTGTGCCTGAAATGCCATTATCAAATATCTATAAAACTTTTTCTTTTTTTATGCATGTCGATAACTCGGTAATGCAATTGGCTTTTGACCGTGTTACGTCAAATCAAAACAAATAAATAATTAAATTGAAAGAGCATTTGATGTTTTTGTATTTTTTCTGAAAATACCAAGATGGAGTTAGGGTAATGTACCTGGTCATTATTCATGGGCCGACACTGTCCTCTCGGCACCAGAGGACTGTGGCTGTTCGTTAATATGTCTGATAAACTGATTGTTGATACGTCAAACACTAGCCCTAACCGCTTGACCTGAATTTCTGCACATAGAAATACACCTCATACAGTGTAAGCACTCACTACAGAAGGATTTTTGAAAACTCTATCCCTAAACCCCTTTATGGATGGAATTTCCTAGATTTAAAATCCTATCTTTTTTAATTTAATTAACGTGCAGTTTCTTGCTGGTCCTTCTCCATAGGAAATGACCTATAGGAACCATACACTTAGCTTGACAAAACACAAGTAGGTTTACGTATAAATAATTATGTTTATACAAATTAAAATGTTTACAAGGTATGTGATGTCGTACCGCTGCAAATATCACCTCTCTCATCCAAAATACCTAACTATAATAGGAAAAATACACCTGCATCGAGAAAAGAAGTATTTCCCAATTGTATTGTGGAAATCACTTGATACCTCAAAGTTACTAGAATCACAAGAAACTGCCACACATAATGACTAGGAAAATAAGTACCTGTTTACGGTATTATTAATCATACCGATTTCAACAAGACTTAAGACAATAGTTAGAACAATTAACAATCGTATTCCTTAAAAACTCTCAAGCACGATAAGTAATGTACGCACAACTTGGTTTCCATTAACAATTGTGTGAACAACGAGGTCTTACACTATTGTCGTAATGCAATCGGAATGTTTTTATAGATTGTCTATAGGAAATATTGTTTTAACCCATAACCAACCTTTTTTTTTTATTGTTCCTATGTGGGAAGTCCTAATGGTAGTCCTCCACCCTGGGGTGGGTGAGGGGTCTGTCAGACTCTTACTGACTAAAAACCACCCCGGTGTTCCATCTCACACCCACGCCGGGGGTGGCGTACATAACCAACCTCAAGGCTTTTAAGATGTTTTTAATCTGTATATGTAAAAAGAGCAGGTAAGTTATATTTAAAGTTACAACATGATTTGTGTACACAAATAATAAAATACATACTCAAACGACATTATAACATTACTTAACACCTTAAACGCCAAATGACCGACAAACAATACATTTTCAATTGTGTCTCGTTGTTTGGCAGTTAAGGTGTAAAAAAAACTATTATAAACATGAAAAGAAGAATCACAGGGCATCGAAAAATTCATACGCTTCACTGTCAACGGGAAAAGTTCCTAAAAGGCTGGCAACATTGCCACGTAGAATGGTAATGCTGATTCTTTGGCCTATAAAAAGATCAGCCCTCTGGTCACGAGTAGAGTCGACCAAAGGCTTCGCGATGTCCCGAAAAACTAAATGGGCACACGGACCCCATGGCCCTAGTACATTTTAGTCCCATGGTTTAATGAATAAAAAAATGGAAAACCAAAATACTTACCAACAGTACTTTGGTTTTCCATTTTGTTATCAATTTCCTTATTTATAATAATAGAAAATGCATACGTTCAAGCCCTCTGATGGCGTTGGGCGTATTTTTACTGCGAGCTGTCACCTGGAGCCCTAGCACGAATTTGTTGGGAAAAGTCTACCAACCGAAAACGTCAACAATTTGTACTAAGTTTGAATCAGGTTCCTCTTCATTAACATACGTGAAACTAATTCGTTTGACTAATAACTAGGTAAATTGACGTTTCCGGTTGGTAAACTTCTGGCAAGAAATTCGTGCTAGGACTAATATACGATTTTTTTCCAGATTTTAATAAGCAAGAACAAAAGATCCGAAAGCAGTTATCGTAGAGGATTATTACTTAAACATAATGCTATACTAGTACTGTAAGTCAGCTGGTACAGTACAGTTACAACGATGCTCTGTTATGTCAAATATTGTATGATCTACGCACAGTAAGTTAAGATCATCTTCATGAACCTATTCGAAAAATATGTATGAAGGATAAAAGAGTAAACAAACAGCTCAGTTATAAATCTCATGTCGTAATCACGGAGTACGGCAGCCCCGCATGACATCATGCAGTTAGAAATTATTTCATTTTTTATAGAGCTGGCTGACTGGCAGGCGCCTTATACGTAGCGGCGTGAAGATTATGTCATTGACGAGTGAAAATGCAATAAAATTGATACGATCTAGCACGGGCCTGCGTTCCTTTGTGACTTATGAGGTAAGGGAAACGTGGAAGAAGGAAGGTTTTAAACATCAGCTTTTTAGACATTTCATATCGGGAAAAAAACGTGTCGAAAACAATTTAAATGGAATCAGCCCAAAAATTGGCGACGAGTTTGACGCTTTCAGTAGCGTCCATCAGCTCTTGTGAAGTACAAGCAACAGGACAAGCAGGGCATGATAACAGGTGTCCCATCGTATTTGGGGCAAAGCAACATTTACACTCCAGAGCACAGTCATCGGTGAATCTCCAGTTGAACAGGTTTTCCTTGCTTGGGCCAACCTTTGTCCAGAGTCTATTTAAAGACTTCCAGGTCCTGGCGTGGTATATTTTGTAATGTAACGAAGAGTAAAATAGAAAAAAAAGAAGTCCTGTAAGTCTCTTAACATACTCCAGACACAGGTTGGTAGAAGCAAGGAAAAATTACTCAGGTAGAAGTTAAAAGACGACTCCAGCCTTATATGCTGCTCCACAAATGGCCATCTGATAACTTGTACTGCGTGACCTGATACTTACACGGTGCAGGATTCGATGGATGCTACTGATGGTGCCAATCTCGTAACTAATTTCTTGGCCAATTCTTTATAGATTACCGTCGACACGCTAAGAAGAAAAGAAGAGTGAAATAAGGATCTTTCTGGCACATGGTGCCATTTTAACACAATCAAATGTAAAACAAATAAGCCAGCCAAGTGTGTGGACCACGTATATAGTAGTGAAATGTTTCGTAGTCGGGATGAATATTGATCAATGCATGAAAATTGTATTGATTTAATTGATCACAAAATAAGTTTGTATTCCATAGTGTTTCTGTAAGAAACAAATCATAACAAAGATAATGATGATGTGACTTATGGTTTCAACCGAAAATATCCCACACAACTTTAACTATCCCGCTGTTTAGCAAGGAACTCGCAGTTTCTCCCAATTTCATCGATATCATGTTTCATGTGTGTGTGTGATATCGTGGTAAGTCCCCAAGTAAAATGGCTGTATAACGTCCGGACCACCGATCAATTTTTTATTAATCCGAAGTCCGGGCGGACAGAAGAACAAATCATTATTGTGACGGTTCCGTTTTACAATTAAGCTACGAAACCCTAGAAATAGCCATGCAACACTGTTAAAACCACCAGTAGGATTGTGATACATAAATGTTTGCTGTTACGTATATTTCAAGTGGTTTAAGTACACACTTATACTCCACCGCTATTTAGACAAATTATAGTTATTATTATTAGTTTACATAGCGGCTTCTGGCTGCATATTAATAGTTCGGTTTAAGTATCAGGCTTTTATTGTGTTCTTTACACATTCATACAGCAAAAAGAATTGAAAGAAAGAAAAAACATTATTCAGCACAGGTTCAGGCACACAACGACAATACTAAACATAGAAAAACATAAAAAAAACGAGTAACCAGAAATACATTAAAAACATATATAAGAATATATTATTAAGTATGTGCCCTCAGCTGCGCTAAAAGGGTCCAGTTCAGCACAAATGCCAGACAACCAGTGAATTAACAAAGAGTCAGCGTTACCATTCAACGTAGCAATGCTGCCAGCCTTCTGGGCACTTTTCCCGTTGACAGTGATGCGGATAAAGTTTTCGATGCCCTGTGATTCTTTTTTTATTTTTTTCTTTTCATGTATTAATAGTTTTATCATTGTTGAAGAAATAAAAATAAAGTTCCCATAGAATCACAGTCAAGTGACCGCTGGACAAAACTTTGCGATGTTTTTTAAACGAATGCCTGTCAAAAATCTTCAAAACAACATCTCTCATGCAATGAAACCACTCCAATTATGATTCCCGTCTAATTTACAAGAACGTCATCAGAATTGAATTGAAAATTTCGCAACATTACAGATTGGATTAAGTTGTTCGTATTTATGTGGGACGTAAACGTACATATATAGACATCGGTATTGCTCGTTAGCTGGATTACTCATTTAGCTATGTTCAAGCTTGTAACTTAGTTTTAAGATGAGTAGAACTAGAGGTTAGAATAAGCAACAAGCTATAATATGCTTTCGTTTTAAAATAGGAATTGCAGTTACCTACTTGAAAATTGCATTTCGACTGGCGGTCATTGCACTCACGTGGCAGTGCTACTCCGTTCATAGACACTAATGAGATAGTTTAGCACCACTTGATCGTATCATACGTTTATTATTGCTGTGCAAGCTGAGATCCCCCCGACACTTTGCTCGAGCCAGCCCGCGTCCCAGTAGTTGTCTAAACTAGTCCCTGAATGATATATCTATTAAATCCAGCCCGTCCCTTGCTGTCCTCTCCCTGCGACGTCCTAAGCCGAGGCTCGTACCCCGCAGGGGGTGCCCTTAGCGATTGGCCGCTTAGCTTTTAAGTTTTTACGCCCTGGCAGGAGGCCTTAATTCATAATTAAGTTCCCACAGGAAAGTTCGGTTAAGCAGTAGATATCCCTGAAGGATAAACTGCGAGATGAGTTCATTTTCCAATTTTCATAAAAATTAAGCAAGCTGAGTGATTTCCTCGTAACTCAGGGAACTACGCTGTTGTATCACTGGCAGGCGGACCCTAACGGTAGCAATATACTTGCGACCACTGGTCCAACGATTAATAAATGCAATAGATAATCATAATATTACTTTTAGATTGGTCCTATCAATATATTGGATCACTACTCATCCTAATAAATTGGCATCAGACCTAATGAAAACCATGAAATTCAAGAGGCTTAAAAAACCAACCCCACGAGTCCTGATACCATGACAGCTGACACACCAAAAACGGATTGATGTGGATTCACCACTGGGCGTATACCAGCATGACTAAACAATACCTAACACAAAAGATGATGAATGTCATTTACTGGACAGATTGCATCGAATCAAGAGGGAAAAAAAAATTGGTCCTATTGAATTATGCCCGGTTGATGCAATAGGATAGCCCCCTTTTATATGGGACTTAAATATAACTGGCGAAATGTGGGTGTTACTATAGGTGCACCTTTGCCCAACCCTTCGTGGAATAGCGTGATGTTATGGTTTTTGGTCCTACTGCCCAGAAGCCCTAGGAAATGTAAACAAACACTAACTAAAAGCAATAAAATCCTTGAGACTCACTCTGGAAAGTAGAGCATCGATGCATTCTTCGCGTGTCAATTGATACCATCTACACAAACTTAAAACCAACCTTACCGTTACCGTTATAAGACTTAATCTGCATTGTGATTTTGACGGCATATAAGTTGTTTACCAAGTTCTAGATCTATATTATTGTAAGGAGCTGTGGGAACTGCGCCTGCGTCCCTTTCAAATGTACGTAGTGTTATTTATAGTATTAGTTCAGTGTTGCTGGCAGTATGCAAAACCATAGGATGTAGAAATTGTTGGAATGTCGAATTATGTGGGAGTAAGTTTAGAGATTCGTTAAACCTGATATTGTCATGATTAATCGGTGTGTTGAACGTGATATGTATTTAGTAAGCCTGGCTGCGGATCTAAATACTAAAAATAAATATCGCTTTTAGTCAACAAGGTGCCCATTGTAGCACCCTACACAACGTGTAACAGACAACGCAGTACCTCTTAACCGTTCAAGTCCCGCTTACGTCAGTTTGACATTGACAGTGTCATACCGGGATGACTGATTCATGATGGCCGGGCCCAGTGGTTTAGGCCTCGCCTCTTGTGTAAGAGGTTGTGGTTTCAAACCTGGGCAAGTACCAATGTGAGTTTTTCAATTCATATGTACTTTCAAGTTTATCTTGGACATCACTGACATCGGTGAAGGAAAACATCGTAAGGAAACCTGGATTTATATAATTAATATAAGTCTGAAATCGCCAACCCGCCTTGAGCAAGCGTGGTGATTAATGCTCGTGCCTTTTCTGTATGAGAAGAGGTGCCCTGCAGTGGGATAGTAATAGGCTGGTACTTTACTTTTTTTTTTACCGGGATGACAGTAGGCCACAACCGGCTACGGTGTCATTGTACACATCATTAACAACATTTCTATATACGGGTATAGAAACCACCCCGAAATCACGAATAAAAATCAGCTGTTCAGTACATTTTACCCAGTTATGCCTACATAAATGTATGGGGAAGACGATTTTTTTTTCATGATTTCAATGTTGGTACGATAGTAAAAGTTAGGTATCGAAAGATTTATGACAGATAGCCGGGACCAAATGTTTAACATGTTTTCCGACGCACGGAGGGCTCGCAGTATGTAATGAATGGTCACCCATCCACTGATCGACCTCGGCAAGCGTAGCTTACCCTTCGATGTTTTAGCTAATTTTTGTTATTTTATGGTGTATCTTTGAATTATTATTCTTATATATATATATTATTATTCCAGGATTCTTAGTAACTTAAACCATAATTTGGGATAATGGACCTTATGTCTAGAACCTAACTGTACATAATCGATCTCCATCCATCCAACTCGACGGCTTACAAGAAATATCAACGTATGACGATGATATTATATGTATTTTTCTTCGTAAATTACGATGTGAGTACTACAGTTAAATTTTATTTAACAAAAGTAACAAATCTTGTAGCTACCACTTCGATTCTCATAAAGCGTTATCGTGACCCACAAACTGAGACTACCGACTTCGTTACATAAAGGTCTGCCCTCAATAGGCCGGTCCTTTGGGTCCATTACAAAACTAATGAAATCCGGGACACTTGGCGACCCACCAACCACACATTGTTAGACTATATTAACGAATGCTAATTAAACTTGTTGAGTACCTCGTTTAGAAATTAAGGATTGATTATGTCGTGTGATTGGCTCTGTCGCAAATCTCCGCAAACCGACAAACGTTTTGTCGGATTATAGAGTACAGTAAAACGGGGTGAATCGAAACAAAACTTAAAATGAGATTTAATCGTTGATTCAATATTATTAATTACTGGCAAGTTGTTGAAATTAATCATTTTAATTCCTTAAAAAAATAAGAGTCCTTGTAGTAACAAACAATGTTAAACTAACGCGAAATTGCCCTTCAAAGTTGTGTTTCTACTCACCCCTCCGTTTCTATTCACCCCGTTTTACGGTACTGCTTAAGACCCCCTATAGTCCGGGATATTTTGAAAAAGAGAACCTTGTGATCCGACAAATTACAGATCAAAATGATAAGCATGCATTACCTACATTAGCGAAGATTTGGCAAAATGATGTTTGTGTACAAACATTCAACAGTGATATGCATGTAGGATAACAGGGGGTGCCAGATTATACAGGGGCCAGATTACTGTGGGTCCACTGTATACATTAGTGAGATTACGGCAAGAACACTGAAGCCTATCAACCTGGATGTCTTCTACATGTTACTCGTAGATACTGGTATTCAGCTGCATCTAGTTAGACTGGATGCCGAACCCATTCTTGTTTATGCCTATACTGTCCCACTATTGGGCAAAGGCCTCCCCCAAGTCCAAGTGTTTCTGGGCCGACCTCGGCGGTGACGTACATCTGACTTGGCAAAAATTTAGACAGATTATGACTGTTAACATTAGACCAACCCGATCAAAAAAAGTTAAATGACAGTAAAAATCAGCCAAGAGTGAGTCAGACACGCACACAAAGTGTTCCGTGAAAAAAATAAAATTGAAATTGAAGAACCCCCTTCAATGTTTATTTTATTTTAAAGTTATTATACCAGCAATAGAAATACACACTAAAATTTTAATCTGTCGCTGCCGTGTCGTGTCGTGTCGCTGTGTGTATTACGATTCATGAGATACAATCCGCTGACAGACAGATGGACGAACAGCGGAGGCTTATAAATAGGGTCCCACTGTCACCCTTTCGGTACGGAACCCTAAAAATGGAAAATATTTTTTTATCAATATTACCAATTGGGGAAAAAGAAACTATGCTATCTCCCATTAGCTCCTAACGGTACCCAAGCAGCTTCCTAGAACGTAAATCTGTGATTTGTCTGATTATAATCCTCTTATCATGTTTAAGTTACACTTAAACCACACCTACACAAAAGCTCTGAAGTTTGCACCGTTTCCTATTGTATAACAAACAAACGTAGGTACGTAGGTGTAATTAGAGTGATAGTCGCGTAGCAGGCGATGCTATCTGTGTGAGATCAGCGCGAGCGATGCCTACTGATGTAACGATGAACACCACAAGTTGTAGAAGTACTAAGCAGACACTTTTATATCTTCTCTATTTAAAAATCTAATTTAAAAAAAAACTCATATGTCATCGATTTTGACATGTGCATGTGAGGTTGGCATGTGTCATGCAAACCAATAGAATACAGTGGCTATTCATTGAAATAATAGAGAAGAAGTCTTTACTCTTCTAGAAATATCGTGGTTAAATACTTAACACAAGTAACTCTACTTCTAAAGTAGCTCTAAACTAACACTTTAAAACTATAGTAAGCAGTAAAGCTGCGTGAAACGACCGACGCCATGAGACTTATCAGATTTGTGTGACCAGAACTATTTTTGTTGATGCAACGATCTACATGGAGGTACGGACCAATGAGGTGCAATACTTGACTATGATATTGGAGAAAGTAAATAAAGGACAGACTAAGTAATGGGAATTAGCATTGAAATTAAATCATATTTATTTCTGTAAAAAGGTTTAAAATAAACACTTTTATACGTCATAAATTATAAGTAAATTAACTTTAGATTAGATCGGTAAAATACCGTTTATTTAGATCTATTACTAATAACATAACATCGCGTCTGTATTTCCCTAAAGGTAAGGCAAAGGTATTTATATTGTGTGCCTACTTTATAATATACTGCTGTTTGTTTTTCCTATCAATTAAACAGACAGTTGGTACTGAGTGCACACACAGATTAAAACCATTTTAGAAAGAATCACCCAAATGTTGACTGGCAGAAAATTCCCACAGCATTTAGTCTGTACATTTGTGTGCTTAAAGTATTAAACAAATAAATAAAAACGTTCATACGTAGGGGGTAGGCAGAAACTACAGAACGCCACCTGCTACGATCCTTACGTGCTCATACGAGTACATCTGGTCATACACCCAAGGCGGTTACAAGTACTACGCACCTGACCTTTTTGAAGAACATCATCAATAAGATCAGTGTATGTCCTTCTAGGACGTCACCTCCCGGCGGGTTTTTCCACCCTATAAATACCTTTTGTTAGTCGTCTTTTACTCATCGTTTCAACGTGACCAAACGTTTGTGTAGATGTAGTGACAAACATTGAAAAGAGTATGGTTAGGTGACCATACTCTTTTCAATGTTTGTCACTACATCTTCTTTTAAACGACAACGTTGTTTTAAAACTTTATTCAAATGTTTATAAAAAAAAACATGCTCTCTATTTCCGCGAACATCCATTACAAAGGGCCATTCCAACAGAGTGCACGTTTGATTGCACAACCTGATCGGACTGTCTCCGTGACTGGGAACTGCTACAATTGGCCAACCTCAACAATATGCCCCAGCTTCTATTGTTCTATGAGATAATAAAGTAAAGCAGGTTGTTTGTGGAACAACTCTGGTCTTTACGCGGTCAGTGATTATTGATTTATAGGATCAGCCGCACGAGTACGCTTGCCGCGGTCGATCTGTAGATAGGTGACCATCCATTACATACCGGGACCTCTCTGTGCTTCGGAAAGTACGTTAAATCGTTGTAGATCTTTGACAGTCGTTACGGGTAGTTAGAAGCCCGAAAGTCTGCCAACCAGTATTACCAAGGGGTGTCAAGTAACCCAGCAACTGGGTTGACGAGGTAAGAAAGGCAGTCGCTCCATATAAAATACAGATATTCAGCTGCAACCAGTTAGCCTGGAAGCCGACCCCAACATATGTTGTTGAGAAAAGGCTAAGCAGATAATGATAAGTACTTAAAAGCCGGATGCAAAACAAATTCGACAGATTTCATCTGCATAAAATATAATCAATTTATCTTTTCCCGAGACATATGTATTTATATGTAAAGACTCCGACGACATGTGTATTGGCTTCCTTTGGCCCAATTCTAACAATATATATACTAGCCATGCCCGCGACTTTGTCCGCGTAGAATTTAGCAAAACATGTGTTTTTTTTGTGCGGAAGCCTAATTATTTTTCCAAAATAAGGGTAGCCTAAATTACTCCTGAATACAAAAGTATCCCTTAAGCCGTTTCGTTAATTATTTCAAACAAACAAACAGACATACAACCAATAAAAACATTGCTGTGTTGTTATAAACATTCAAACAATCAATCAATCAGTATTTATTTGTGAACAAAGGTATACATAAAAGTTCTTAAATATGTATACTATTGTAGTCGAGCTATATGTTCTACCAATGAAATCTATGTACAAATAGTAATTTTAGTGTCTTATTGGGTCCAAATACCCTTTTGGACTTACTTTTTAACCATTGTCTAATTTCGAACTCACTTTGTGTACCCAATAAGACACTAAAATCACTATTTGTACATCAATTTCATTGGAAGAATTAATATAAAGAATTAATATATTTTTTTAGTACCTACCCAGGTACTAAAAAAATATATTAATTCATGCATTTAGTAAAAAGCTGCACGTTTAACATAACAAACAGACACTTCAGTTTTATTTGTATAGATATTATATGTAGGATTTAATACTGTTACTCAACGACATCCTCGAGGTAATAGACGGGGTACGATTTAATATAGCACCTAAATAATGGGCAGATAAATTGAAACCAGTTCGATTCGAGTCCGGGGTTGCATCATGGCTTCCCGCACATAGTTGGCGACGCGGACTAGAGAAATAACGGAGATGTGATAAACGACTTATAACGGGAACACTTGGTGACTTTTGTCGGTACCAGCTTATTACCTGAATGTGTTAGATTATCACCACTGCATATTGTAAAAGAAAGTCCTCCGCCGCGTCTGTCTGTCTGTCTTCGCGATAAACTCAAAAACTGCTGCACCGATTTTCATTTTGTTTTCACCAATGGATAGTGTGGTTCTCGAGGAAGGTTTTAGTATATAATTTGATAAGTTTTTGTATACATTGGGTAAAATATAATGATATTTGTTGGAGGTGTCGTCGAAACTTTCGTGATTACTTTTGGTCGTGATATCCGACATCCACGCGGACGAAGCCGCGGGCATCAGCTATTTATATTATAATCTAAGCTTATCCGTAACTCGGCGTTTCTTAAGATAGGTACTTTTATTTTATTTGTACTTATCATATCGATATTTTTTTGTGATATATCGGAAGTGAACTCAATACATTTTAAAACAGCGATACCGATTACAAATATCGATAATTTCTAACATTTCTAACATCCCTACTTTTATTTAAATTTCAATGAATTAATTATATGTATAAAATAACGTTAACGCCAAAATTTGACATCAATCACATTTTTTAAATGAACAAGTTACTACTACTTACTAATAAATATGATGTGAGCAAAATCGTAGCAATGTAGGTACTAGATTAACAGTAATGAAGAGACACATTAATTTCTTCCCATCATCGTCTGCTTACCCTTTTCCGAATGCAGCTGAATACCAGTATTATAACATGGAGCGACTGCTGATCTGACCTTGATACCCTATTAATGGGCTATCACAATTATACCCCTTGGTAATACTGTTTGTCAGACTTTCGGGCTTCTGACTACCCGTAACAACACTGTCAACAAATGATAGCCAGGACCAACGGCTTAACGTAGAAGAATAAATAAAATAATAATGCGAAATATAATAATATAATAAACGGAATAGTCTCGATATGCAATGAACAGTTACCCATCCACAAAATAACCTCGACAAGCGTAGCTTAACCTACAATCCTCCTTTAAAAGTAAAAGTAAAAAAAACGCTCCTCAATTACGTCCATTTCTTCCCACGACAATGACAAACACGTAAACAAAATCTTAAAACGTATCTCCATTAATATTCTAATCTATCAATCGAACAGCCTTCCTTGGTCCTAATGGATACTTTATGCACTATTGTGCAACAGTACTAATGCCTTTTTGATATACTTACATCCTGAAGTCTAGATATTTAGCCCTGTTACAAAATTGTAATTAACAGTCGATTACTGGTACAAAGTAAAGGTTGGCGGCACTGTTCATGATATATATTGACATAACTGCAGTTGTCCTTACAAGCGTTCACTTGATTGGAAAAGGAATAATGCCATGCTTTACCTTCTTGTGATCAAAGAAACAATAACTGGTATTATCAGTAACCTTCAAGCGCAGAAGCATTCTTCAATATGTTAAGAATGTTGATGGTAGTTATGGAAGGAGCTACGTATTTTAAAAACGTTTTCAATCACCAACTTGTAGTATTGTTCGTAGGTCATACGAATATGGGCCTGTTGTCAACACCAAATTATTCATTTACTTTTGAACGTCTTTTCTGCTTATGTCAGTCATTAAATTTTGTCTTCACTGGCTTATATTTGTAATTTAGAACACTCAAAGTCATTTTCCTTAGCTGCTGTTTCTGGGGCGAGATACTCGTATATATGGACGGTGAACAATCTCCTTTACAAGTTAAATAATAAAAAAAATATTCAGGTTGCCCCTTCCAAAAGGTTAAAGATTCGTTAGGAGCAGAATGGGCTATAAAGTCCTTCAGCTGAAACTTAAGGGTGGCTCGATACCTGTTAGGATTTTAAAGCATGTTCTCTGTGATAACTGATGTTGGATTTTGATATTTTTGATCCTACCCTCCTTTCTTCTCCAGACTTTACCTTCCTTTCTTCTACAGATTATTTTGTAGATGTTATGGAGGGATCCTCATGGATCCCTCATGGATCCTCATGGATCCCTCCATAAGGATTACCATTACGTATGTCTTCCCTACGATTCTTGCGAAGCGCGCTGACTACTGAGCAACTGAACACCAACGAGAATACATTGTAATCAGCTGTTGAGGTTAGGTTACTTACCTCTGTCATGATAAGTGGAAACCTAATCCGTCTCCGTATAATATTTAAAGAAGGAAGAACAAATATCATCATCTACCTTGCCTTACCCAACCAGGTTAGGGTTGGCTTCCACACTAACTGGATGCAGCTTGATACCAGTACTTTACATATAACAACTGCCATATGACCTCTACAACCCAGTAACTGGGTAATTTGACAGCTCTAGATAAGACTGGTTGTCAGACAGGCTTTTGGCTACCCGTAACGACTGTCTAAGATCTACAAATTACAGCCGGGGCTAACGGCTTCACGCGCTTCCCGAGGCGCGGAGGATATATGGACTGGCCTTGGCAGGCGTTGCTTAACCATGAAGATTAACATCGGCACGGGTTCTTACCCGTGCCGATGTTAAGCCACAACCCGAAAGAAAAAACAAATATATTATTTTTATTACGATTCGCTGACAACTAGTTCTTAGTTATAGTTGAAACGAGTAGTGAAAGGTCAGTAAGCTCTAGGCTAGGTAGCATCGTAACCCACAATGTCGCCGCGTGACATTTCATCCAGTGTCAGAGGCGAAGGGCCTTTATGTAAGATCTATCTTAATAAGACAGTGAACAATGTAATATTACCATGTTATGGGAAGTTACTTATCCGTCCAATTCCATATCGTATGTACATTAATCGTCCTGAAAAGAACTATTTGACCCAAATATTCTCGTTTTTACAAAATCAACTAAAACGAACACCCTGAAAACAATTACAATTTTTAATTTTTGATTACTTTCTTATTTTTTTTATACATGACACACATTATTAGTGTTATTTTCAAGCGTATAAATGATGTATGGATTTGAAAATATTTTTTAAACTAAAACTATTAAGCAAGTAAGTTAGAGATATTTCATAAGTACTCTTCAGAAAGTAAGCTTTAACCTCGAAATATAAAGAGCAAATCCCTGTTACCTCTTAGACCTCCCTTTGTACTTACACTGCCTATTACCACAATAGAACGAAGATATAAAAGTAGAACGAAGCCACTTTGCTCTATTTTTGTATTGATATACAATAAACACAATATTATTATTTTCTCTTTTATTCATTTAACTTACTTACTAATTATATTTAATCATTTAAATATAAAAGAAAAACATTAAAAATATAAAAAATTGTAGCCTACCGGTAACGGTAACAAGGTCCAAGCTACCGTCGTCGGTCAGGGCTCCAGAGAGAGGAATCGCCTAAGAATACGTGCCGTGTCCAGAAGAACTGTTTTATTAATAAATCCGACCAAATAGTTCAAAGGTAGATTGAATAAATCTATTCACGTTCCAAAGAAAATGAAAGTATAATACAAAGCACGTCTCCTGACCAAACAAGGTGGTTGATCAGTGATAGTGAATGAGTCATCAGACCTAAAGGTCCAGAATTCCGTATGAGAACTTAGGTACAGATGCCAACACATCAAGCTATTCGAAACTGTGAAATTTTCCTAATTGAACATAAATCTTTATTATACCTAGTTGAAAAACTATCGAAGAAATTTGACAGTTTGGGGTAGCTTGATGTACTGGCCTCTATACATATAATTATATCCTGTTAAAGACAGGTAAACAAAAAAATGTTAACGAGTCCAGTGAAGGGTTGGTCTAGTGGTGGGAAGCGGTACAGCTGAGCACGAGGTCCTGGGTGCGATTCCCGGGTCGAGTAAAGTGATATTGCGTTTACCCATCTGGAATTTCTCAGTTACAGCCTGGAGTCCGGATTTGTGCCTGGTTGGTAGAAATAGGCTCCCCCCCTTTTTATTTATGTATTCATTAAAGTTTATGCACAAGTAAAAAAACATACAAAGGCGGACTAATGCCTTGTCAAACATAACTAGTGAAATGTGGATGTACTATACGTACGCGTCTGCCTATACCCTAAGCTTGTAGACTAATTAGATGCAGCTGAATACAAGTATTTTACATGGAGTGACTTCCTATCTGACCTTCACAACCCAGTTACCGGCCAACGGTTGTCAGACTTTCAGGCTTCTGACTACCCGCATAGACTGTTAAAGATCTACAAATTAATGACAGCTGGGGCCAAAGGCTTAAAGTACCTATCCACATAAAGACTTCAAAAAGGGTAGCTTAACCTCCGATTGACCCGTGCGGTTGTTTTTATTTAGCCTTCAGCTCTTTGGTGAGGGTGTAAGATGATCACACCCTATGTATGACTCCATTATTACCAACATGTTTTAATTACGGCACCCACACTACTGGCCTACTCTATCATGTCAATTGGAAGACATCCAATGACGAATGTCCCCATAAATGTCCACCACAGTCCTAGGTTGCGTTCTACACTTACTTCGGCCTAACTATGACTAATTTAATACCGTGGGAAATACCGTAGTACTAATTAAACTACGTGCTTAGTATAAAATTGATTTAACTGATCGATTATTGTTTTGGCATTTGCCCGCCTTGAGCAAGCGTGGTGATGAATGCTCGTGCCTTCTTTGTAATGAGAAGTGGCCTTTGCCCTGCTGTGGGACAGTAACAAGCTGGTATTCTAAGTTAGCACTATTATGTTTGAATGTTGGTTCACCTGTTATTGGCAACTGTATAAGCCTATTACTTTTTGCTATTTTATTCGATATTTTACAGAAGCTGTTGATGTGCCTTTATTAATAAATAAATAAGTATTCATTTATTATTATCAAGAGCATGTAAAGACTGTAAACATTCTTATAAGTGCATATAAATTTTAACTTTATACCCCCACGCGTATCTGAGAAAAAGGTTCTGGACAGACAGACGGACAACGAAGTGATCCTACAAGGATTCCGTTTTTTCCTTCTGAGGTACGGACGCAAAATTGTCAAATGCTTAAGGCATTAAGCATTTGACAATTTAGCGTTTATGATGGAAGGCATTCTATCATACATTAATACATTTAATTACCGTATTTTTAACCAGTACATACTTAAGCCTTAGCATCCATACTTAATATTATTAATGGGAATGTGTGTGTGTCTGTTTGTCAGTCTTTCACAGCAAAACCGCTGAACGGATTTTGATAAAATTTGGCAGAGAAATAGATTGCACCCCGAGAAAGGACATAGGCTACTTTTTATCAACAAAACCATGCGGGCGAAGCCGCGGGTGGAAGCTAGTATTAAATACAACTTGAAAATGCATTAGAATTTAAATGATTTTTATGTTGACATTTGAACTTTAAAAGTGCCCTTTTTAATGTTCTAATTAAAATCAATTATACGACTTTGACATAAATGATTTTTTATCGAGGAACTTAAATTTATTGTGTTACGACCACTCTCATGGGTATTACGTAGTTATTCATCCGTTGTAATCATTCCTTTACATGAAACAGATCATTTCTACGTATAAGTGGCGGTATCTTCCATCCGAGTGGTGCTCAGCAGGATTGCCAACCAATCAAAATATATCATAAAGCAGGATATGACAAAACCTCCTCTTAGTTTCATAAGCGAATAACAGCTACCGTTTACAAATAAGATACCAATCAATAATGATAAACTAACTTCTGGATAAGGATACTATCTACCAGATAGATATCATTACGATCACGTCAAAATATCCTTTACACTAAATTACCTTGGCTATAATAATTTACGTCATTATTAGAGCAATAGACAAATATAGTCTGACCAACTTAATTATGCAGTTATAGGTGGCGCTGCTCGTTAACAAAAGTGCAAATTTAAACAATAATCAACCCTAAGTCGTATGTCAAATTTTAGTTCTAGAAATACCCGTTTCATGTATAAGTTGGCCGAAATGCATCCGACACTGTTACTTTCAAAGACGACCAGTTAGGATGACCTGCAGTCGTATATAGGGTACAGGTAAAGGATTTGGCTGATACAGATTGCGTGGACGAACTATGGACACGGGTCTTAGTAAGCTGGTTAGGGAAGCTGTTAAAATGTGCCGCGGTGAAAGTTAAAATTGGGGTGTTTTGGACGACGACTGTTTTAAGGACTTGTTTCGACATGCAGGCAATGCAATAGCGGAAACACAAGAACAACTAATTGAGTATAATGGTAGTATAACAATAAAGTTATTTTCTTACAAGTATGTTTGATGGTCAAACAGGGAGAGACACTTTGTCTGAGACTCTAATTAAGAAATAATAAAAATTATCTATTTTTGTGATTTTTACCCATTTACCCACATGTCCATACAAATAAATAAATCTTTATCTTTATTGGCAAACATACATAAAATAATATGAAATCAAATCGAATCAAATTAAAAACAAAATAATTACAGGGGCAACATAAACTACATTTTCCGATAGGGGTCGAGCCTATTGACATCAACCGAGCACGAATCTTACCCGGGTCAAGTAATATAAATTTGGAATCGAACCCAGGACCTCATGTTTAGCAGTAGCGCTCGCAACCCTACGATGACAACTACGACGACCTACGACGCAGTAAAAGAACAAATAATTATAGTTGGATCCCTTTATTGGTCCCTTTATGGATTATTTCAATACTCAACCCTACATAATTAAATCACCAAATCAAATCACAACCGTTAACAATCGAAATCAACCTACAAACGCAAAACTCATTACAAAAACAATGACTGAGTAATCTTGACTAATTTGAATAACGTCAAAATTGTCGGCATACCTGCAACATAAGCGCTAAGTGTCGCAAATAGTGGCGTTTGGAGTTAAAACCAATGGGTCTGATAGTGGGGTTGTGTACTGCCAGCCTTATATAAGTGGATCGTGGGCCTTAGAGCACATATGCACAGTGTGGCTCGATCCTTACAGTGTTAAACAGTTGAAGTGCAGTGTTTTGTTTCATTATGAAGGCTTACGTAAGTGGATAAAATTAGGTTAACTATTCCCAGTTACAATCACTAAAATCTATAATGTTTGTAAATTTTTTATTAGACTTTCCATCTGAAATATCCCGTAACCTGGATTTGTGCTTGGTTGATAGTAGTAGTCTCACCCCCTGTTAAATAAGATTTAAACATAACTGCAAAATGAGGGTTTACACCCCTGCCTAACCTTTAGGGGAATACGGGCGTGATATTATGTTGTCTTTTGAGTAACTTAACCCAAAATACAGTAAAAAATAATTACACTGAAATAAAAACAAATAAAAATCATTATTACTAATCACGCCAAGATTAAAATAATTCAAAAATTTCGCTTGAACACAATACCGACCAAAAACATTGTATTATCTAGTGTTGCAACGTACAAAAAGACATTTTACAGGTATACCATATCAAAAAATTAATTAAAATCGTTCTACGCGGAATTTTCCCACGCACTAATGAATGCAGAATGCAATCAAATGATCACAGTGCAGCACCGAAGTGCATGTTACTGACCATTCATTTCCTTTAGACAATTGATTAGTCCGTTCATAGATAATATCTTAATTAACAAATAGATCTGTTGCAACCCTTTAAATATGACGGAAATTCAGTCCACCTCCGTACTAGTACAATTTATGAAATGCGTAGAGTAAGTGTAAATTAATTAAATTGGGATTTGATTTAGGGAAAGATTTATAGACAATACATATGCTTTTGTGTATGCGAAACTCTGTTAAATTAAATGTTATGAGATTCTTTTTCCTTCTTTCTCTTTTAATAAAAACTTAAAGCCTTTAAAAAGTTGCTTTAAAAGCGTTCATAAAGCTTCCTGATATACATACAAAATAATGTCAAAAGCATAATTGTATGTGTCTTAAACCATAAGGATTTTTTTAATTAGACATAGTCAGAATATCGAGCTTCATTCCTGTGATTTATAATATGTAGTTAAAAAAAATTAAGTCGACCTTTAAGAATAACGACATTAGTGCCTAGCACGTTAGGAAGACTGGACTTATATAATTAATATAAGCCTGAAATCACCAACTCGTCTTGAGCAAGCGTAGTGATTAATGTTCGTGCCTTCTCTGTATGAGAAGAGGCCTTTGCCCTGCATTGGGGCAGTAATAGGCTGGTACTTACTTTAACGTTAGGAAGAAAAAGTCACATTTTCGACTTTCCTCAAGACAATATATATTTTTTTTTACGCCTGAACGTTGAGTAATTACTACTTTATTCAGGAAAATGAAACTCCTAACGAAAAGGTTTTTCCAAAAGCAAAGAGACAAAGGTCTAAACTAAAACATTCAAAAGTAAATATCGGTGAAAAGATTAGTTGGGAGGTATTAGTAGTTCATTGTCGATTTGCCGTCATCTCAATAGTCAAATCTTTGATAACCTTAGATATTTGATGTAATTGGCTAAATCATTTACTAACAAATTTTCCTTTAGAATGTCACAAGATTTATTTCATTGGTCTCCACAATCTCAAGCATCCTGGTCTCAATAATCCTCAAACCTGTCAATAATATTCTCTGTTTCTCCGTATCCAGTCCACCAAATAAACTAAAAACGGGGGAAATGTGGCTGTTAGTACTATAATTTCTCTCTGCCTTATATCTTTCGGGAAATATATATCAATAAAAAACGTCATCATTAAAAACTAACTACGGACATAACCACGCAAAGTTGACAAGTTGTGAGTAGTTAGATAACACACGGGTTTATTTTTCTCGCTTTCCCCGACTTTGTAACAACAATATCCGTATAAGTTAGATCTTGTTAATTGATCCACATTTCATTGGAGCTATGATCTAACTGTACACGTTACCTACAGGTTTATATACGAGTACCTAACTATATATCCAAGCAAACAACATAACGCCGTGAATGGATTCTCTGAAAAGTCAGAAAGAGGTGTACATATACGATATACCTAATTATCTATCCAACACACAACGTTATGTCACGACTGTATTCTCTGAAAGGTTAGGAAGACTATATTACACCTATATTTCGTCAATTATTTAAAAGTTCCATGTAATTGGGTCTCCGGGCTGCTACTAAGAAAATATACACCTAAAAACACGTTGCCCGACCTGGGAGTCGAAACCCAGACCTTATGCTCAGCAGTAGTGCTTGCAACGACTAGACCAAAAAGGCCGTCTGACAAACGAGTATTCTTTCATAGAACTAAATAGAATTATCAAGTACTTCAGGTCCCCAAATATCATTGTCTGTGGTCTACTCTGTGTCTGTACTCTAGACACTATACATATACCCCCCAAGCACAGGACATTAAGTTTGTCAAAAACATTCTCTGTATCGATAAATCAGAAGTTGTCATTACATATTTCGGTATTTTGGGTGGAATATAATGATTCACAATCTGAAACGCATCAAAACCGATGTCTCTATACCTATCTTAATAAAATCACCCCCGATCAACAGCAAAAAAATCATACCTCGTAAAAAATAAAAAGCACTCACTAAGCTTATCCAGAAGTACCTAAATTAAATTTATATCGATATTTTTCTTTCTTTAAAACATTGCTCCACACTAGGAATTTCTCGTGTATCGTGGGTACCTTTACAAAAATTTTAAACTCATCCGGAACAATTAGGTACCAGTAGCCCATACAAATATTTTTTCCGTGCGCGAATCGAACCCGCGACACGCAGCTTAGCAGCCAATCGCTCAGCCACTGTGCTAACCGTGCCGTCAAAATAATAATGATATGTCAAACGCGATATGAATATACACTAAAAATATCGATAAAAACCTTCCTTTTAAAATTTCCGACACCACTACAAGACTGTCACTACACTCTACTGTTTACTAATAAACCAACCTTATTCTGCCATCGATTGTACATACGTAACCAACAACACGTTTAAATCATGTTCTAATATCCGAAGCAAGGAAACCCTTGATTATAATTCTGATCAGGGCACGAATTTCGATTCTGACTGTACGTCTTGGCATATCAAATGGGCCGATGGAGTCATATCACGCAATAAGTAAAAGTACTATCGAATGCATTGTCCTGCTTTATGTATGCGGTTATGCATCCGAGACTTCAAATTTGGTGACGGATGCGTTGTAGATACTTTTCTCTTCATTTGCATAGCTTTTTGAGGGGGTAGCGACCTTTTTGTATATGTTTTGATATGATTGTATTAGTGGTAAATGGTGTTTTCTTAACACTTAAACATAAGCCCTGGCTTGGGGCCTTCTTGTAAGGTCACCACAGGATCGACCGGTTAAGCAGTAAACAGCCTTATAGTGCTGAACTGCGAGTGGCCCTACCTAAAAAAAAAAAAAAAAATTAAATATAACCTCTCGCCTGTTTTTCTAGAAAGTTTAAGCAGACGTGTACCGATAATACCTGCCCCACATATGGTCAGTAATGTTTCTTGAGAATGCTCCGTGTTTTTTTACTAACGGACCCGATATACAATATCCTTCCCGAACAGCGCCACCTACCTGGCCTTATTGTGAATCCTATTAGGGACCCACTCACATCACATATCATTAAAATCGGACCAGCCGTTTAGGATTTCAGTGACATGCACACTTACAAAATAATTATATAAATGTATAAAGTTAAAGATGAGCCCATTCATGCGAGTCTAAGATAAATTCCCGACAGCAACCACTTTATTAACGAGTCTCATCTTATTTCCAGATCGCAGTACTTTTCTTGGCAGCCTCCGTTCTGGCGGAACCGGAACCGAGCAAAGTTGTCCAGAAGCGAAGTGGCCTAGTGGGTCATTATGGCGCACCATTGGGAGGCCATGGCCTGGCTTTGGGCCATGGGTATGCGGCTGGACCATACACGGGTCACTTAGGCGGAGGTCACATCGCGGCAGGCTATGCCGCAGGACCAATTGCAACGGGTTACGCTGGCCCATTCGGAGGACATCTTGGCGGGACTATTGTTGGTGCTGATGTTCATACGACTGTGACGAAACATGTCGGAGTACCAGTGCCTGCGCCTTACCCTGTCCCTGTTGACAGGCCTTACCCCGTAGCTGTCAAGGTGGGTTAAACGTTCTCTCCTACGATTCCTTTTGAATTAATGTGAGATGTTATAAAGCTTTGTTTACGGTATTTTTCACAACCACTCATACAAATCTAATCCATGCTTTTCTTGCAAACATGGGTAAGGAAGACTCCAAGACACTGCCCTGTTGCACTCTTAACAATAAAATAAAACCGCTTCATCATTTTAATTCCAGGTCGCCGTTCCCGTGCCGGTAGACCGCCCCTACGCCGTGCCGGTTCCCAGGCCGTACCCCGTGACCGTGGAGAAGCACATCGCCGTCCCCGTCGACCGCCCCGTGCCCGTCCCCGTGCCCCATGCCGTGCCTTACCCCGTCATTAAACAAGTACGTATTCTTAGGAGTCTGCAGGATCTCGTGGGCCCGACAAGGGATGATTGATATGCCATACAGTTTGGCATCAGACGGAGTACCGTCTATAACCATCACGACAGTTGACTTCAGCTAAAACGGCTTTTACCTAACAGTTTCTGTAGCATTGCAAAGCACTGGTGTATTCCACAGGAGATCCCGGTTCCCATTTTTGTGTAAATTGGTCCTGTAGATGGATGTTAAGATACCCATGCAGATTTTTACACAATCGCGACAGCAATAAAAAATTGCGAAAGCCGACGAAAAATGTCAACGCTATAGTACAGAATCATGCTCTGGACTCATGATATCAGGTTGTGAGTCGATGTATAATTATCATTAGACTTTCTTCGTATATTGATAGAAATACTGGACATAACCACTTTTGAGACCAGCAAGACCAAAATCAGGTCATTTCTAACGAATCGTTAGTAGTTTACATAACTACTAACGATTCGTTAAGATTCTAACATCGTATCGCTACGTAAGTAAATTCATTCCTATAGAGAAGAATCACCGACGTGCTAACTGCTACTGGGCTAATGAAGCGATTAGGATGACAGTAACTTGGCAGCTAATGTGGATTGTATAACTTTTAACTTCCCTGACAGTGTGCCATGTATGGCCTGGTTTATTTTCGTTGGAACACAATTTGCGATAATTATCACAGAGAGGTAAATAATCACAATTCTGTAATGGCCATATACAAACTAAATCTGACGTGTCCTTAATCGTGAAATCAAAGTTATCCGAGCTAATAAACATATAAACAAGAACCCGACAACAACCGTCGGGCAATAGCCCATCAGACACAACAACCATTTGGTCGGAGGATCCTCGATTTCCAATGATGGATGAGGAACTTTACACCATGTAGTAACCACCAGGAAGGGTTAGTAGCTATATTTTTAGTCATGGTAGCTAAAAGATTTATAAAGATAGGATAGATGGTCTAAAATAGACTGGAAGAAAATGCCTAAGGGATTAAGTCCGCCTTTGTATGTATGGCTGTTACTTGTGCATAAAGATTTAATAATTAAATCAGAAATACTTTATTGAAGGGAAAGTAAATAGCAAAGACTTGGGTTGAGAATCAATAAGCCCATTTATGTTCCTTACGCTTTTCTAGATTCCTATCTCACGGTAAGATCTAGAACACACTGGATTAATATAAAATCTGCTCGAGTAAAAGACTCCAACGCACAATAAAGAGACTGAAGCTTAACCACAGAATGTTACTCGCGATAAATCAAATACAGTCCACTTAAAACCACACGGTTCAAGTAAATCAATGAACGTTTCTTAGACCGTAAAACAGATAATGGTCAACATTAGCGACGCTTCCGTCACGCCGGCGTCGCCTGCGCCGGTCAATTGAACATAATACTAGACCGGTCTTCAGACAAGATACTTAGCTTGTTTGCTTGTCTAGGTTTTGTCGTATCGAGCTGTAGGCTATTATGGTGGGTAAGTATAATAAGGCGTAATAGAGCCTTTGAACCAGCATTACGAAGATATGTCTTTTTTTATTTATTTATTTATTTAGGATCTCCAACAAAGAATGTACACTAATCATGGGAAATAAATTATAGGCGACAAAGGTATCACGTAGGTGTACTCCTTCACTTACAGGACACCACAGCATGCATAATATACTTACATCTAAGCAAACAACGTTAATATACTAATAAAGACATTTAAAAAGCTTACAAAAATTAAAATAATAACACATTTGGTAAAATTTTGAAACAGAAAATAACATAAAAAAATTAAAATTACAAATTGAAATAAAATTAAAATAATTAACATACAGATAATTCTTTGAGTCTTGAATTAGATCAGAGTAGTCTTTACAGGCATATATATAATAAGAATGTTGGTCACAAGAATTCCTTTCTAAACTTGATTTGACATTATGTAAACCAACCATTTTTTTACAGGTCGGTGTCCCCGTGCCCCAACCCTACCCAGTGGCCGTGCCTAAGCCAGTAGCTGTTCCCGTGCCTGCCCCAGTTGCCGTGCCCGTCTTCAAGTCCTACGCTAGCGCACCCCTCATCCACGACTTCCACGGACATGGTTTAGGCCACGGACTTGCCCATGGCTTAGGTCACGGACTAGCCCATGGACACTCACTGCACTCCAAATTCGGATGGTAAACTGTTATGTGACGTCACTTGTTCAATGCCAGATTTAAATTTCGAATGTGATTATTATTACGGGGATATGTGTGGGAAACTTTTTGGATGTATTCGGGGGAGTTGACGCCATGTTCTTAAATGATTGTGAGCCGTTTAGCCCTTGATGTAATTATTTAAAGTGAGCGTAGATATGAGGCATTTCTTTTAATCTGTCATCAAACAAGTGACGAAATCCAACAAAATGAAATGTTTGTTTTCATATAGGATTCTTGTGCGTAGTCAGAATGATATTTTGTGATGTAGATAAGTATAGTTTTAGGTGTGAGTGTATGATAAAAAGGACTTATATCTGTCGTATGATACTACGCCTTAAAATAGACCCATCAAAATGCCGCGAAATTCCACACTAACCAATAGCGGCTCGTCATGTAATATGACGTCACAGTCCATGCGGATATAAGTTCAGGGTTTGTGAGAGAAGTTAGGGATAAAGTGCAATCACAACGAAGCCTGTCGCCATTTACAATTGTAGTATATTCAAAGTAGGTTATCCGTGATATCGCCATATTTAAAACGAAAATCTTTTTGTTTGTAACTTTTTGGTGAGAGAGAAAAACTAAAATTAGTATAACCTACTTCAAATATATTTTTTATAACATCTCGAATGTATACTGAACGAACAAATAACTTGAATATTGCCATTATTATTATGTATTTATCACTATAGAGAAAGCTGTGACATAAAGTTGAGAAAAGGTAATTTATACAATTTATTTATGTATGTAAAAAGTGTAAGTATACATTATTATTTTCATTTTGTATGTAGTTTTATGAATTATGTGATTTTTTGCTATCCCTTTGGTATAACAATGTTGGTTCATGTTTTCACATGATCTCTTTTGAATGTTTTTGGTGGAAAAGGCTTCGGAAGCAAGTACCTGGTAGAGCACTGTTGTATATAGACGTCTTTTTTCTATTATTTAGCTTTAATGATGAAGAACATGAGTTTATTTCGACCGCAGTCGACTAAAAACTATTTAATGTACGGCCTTTTTGTAATAAAATGTATATCAAAAACTTTTTTTTGTTTCCTTGTCACCCTTTATAACATTTTACTTAGCAGTACAAGCAAATGCAATAAGTATAAGTTATTAGCATGGAATAGGTACATCTAAACAAATATAGAATCGCAACTAATACAGTAACTATATTTGGAAGATGTTAAATCTTCTACCATTTGAAGGCTGTCTGAACATTTTTGTGCTTAAAGTATTAAATAAATAAACGAACATTCTTAGATGCGTATTCAAAAATGTATATAAGACCAGCGATCCGCCCCGGCTTCGCTTAGATGCAAAATACTTTTTATTACGTTTTTTTACAAAAAAAAATACCACCTTTTAAGGTGGAAATGGTACCCACCATTTCCACCTTAAAAGGTGGTATTTTTTTTCCATAAAAAAAACTTTCATATAAGCCTTGTCCTGACAATTACGAACACAACAGAAAACGAATCAGCCAAGTCAGTGGATAGTAGCCATTTTCATGCAATGATATTTTATACACGCGACAGTTGATTCTTGTTTATATAGAAACAAATATTATAATAAATAATTTTAGTCGTAATTTTGAAAATACCTCTTTGAAAACTAAATGAATCCACACAACATACATCTCACGTCGTAAAATATTTACCAACACTAAATTCCTAAAGTATGAAGTGAGAATCTGTTTTAAATCTTACAACAAATAAATCAACAAAGCTAAGTTCATCATCCTCCTGCCCTTATCTAAATTTATTAGGGCGTATATCTCTATGGGCCGTCTTCTCAATTGTCACCTCCTTTCTAGGCATATCATCTTTCACGCAATTCATCCATCGTTTCATTGGTCTTCCTCTATCTTGTATCCCCCCACATTCTAATGTCCAATTCAAAACCATCGCATAAACACCGGCACGGATCTTGAGCACTATACCCAGCAGTTGGGGTAAGTTCGCGCACAGGCAATTAATACTAAAATTCACTACTGCGCAACTCAAGATCAGCGCTCAAGATCCGTGCCGGTAACTATATCAACACACAAACATATACAACTACACATGTTATTACGTCACAAGTTCCTTACCGTTAGTAGTGCTATCACTTTCTATAGGAACAAGGACGTGCTTCGAATACCTGAACCATGGCAAGTGGGTGATGTCATCGATGGAAATGGAGCGGATTATGTCGCCTTACGTAACAAACCATGGCTGGACAGCGCAAGCATGGCGTCCGTTACCTCACAGGAAAGTACAGAAGGATTAGTGCCGATTAGTATTCATGAATAGTCGCCCTATGCAACAGGCTATTTTAGTAAGTAACGTTAGTTTACATAATGAGGTGCTCGTGGCTAAATAAAAACAGGCGCACGGGTTGATCGAAGGTTAAGCTACAGTCTGTGGGTGGATGACCGTTCATAACATATCTAGACTCCTTCGTGCCTCTTTGACCTTTGACAGTCGTTACGGTAGTCAGAAGCCCGAAAGTCTGACAACCAGTCTTACCAAGGGGTATCGTGTTGCCCAGTAGCTGGGTTGTGGATAGGAAGTCGCTCCTTGTAAAATACTGATACTTAGCTGCATCCGGATAGACTGGAAGCCGATCCAAACACAATAGGGAAAATACTAGGCATATTATGATGATGAATGTCTGTTTAAATATCGAGATACTTAGGTACTGAAACTTCACGAAAACGATTTGTTACCTTAGCACGAATTTATTTCGAGAAGTTTAACAACCGCAAACGTCAAATTACCTTGTTGTTAGTCTAACAAAATTAGTTTCACGTACGCAATGTAGGGGCGCTGTTTCAATCTTAGTGCATTTTTTTAAAACGTTGTTCCGTGCGGGAATCGAACACATAGGTCAGCATCCAATCGCTCAGCCAACTGCGCCAACCGTGCCGTCAATAGTGTAAATTGTTGACGTATTCGGTTGATAAACTTATCGCCAGAGATTCGTACTTCGGCTGCAGATATAGTAAACGAAACTAAGAGTTTGTATCGGCACTGCCTGGAGGCTATAATGTACTAAGGCCCCACAGAAAAGTCCCGGTAAGCAGCCAGCAACCTTAAAGGATGACCTCGTAAAACATCGTAACGGGTATTTTATAAGTAAAGGCGATAACATGCAAAGAGACGTTCGATGTTCTAACTTGTTACAATACCTGTTCCAGAACAAAAGCAATATATTATCCTCCTGCCCTTATCCCAATTTATTTGCGGCCAGCGCCATGTTTTCTTCTACCAAACATTTATTTGCCGTCACCTCAAGAGTCACCTGTTTTCTTTATTTTCTTTTCTGTATCTTTTCTTTGGTATCCCTCTACTCTTGTTACCCTGCGCATTCGTTTTCAGAACTTTCCTCACAACATGGTTCTCATTCCTTCCCATCACATGCCCATACCATGACAACCGATTTCAACACTACTTCTCAGTCACAGGCGCCACTTTCAGACTTCCTTTTATATACTCATTTCTTATTCTATCCATTCGCGTAACACCACACAAATATCAGCATTATTAGCTCAGTAATATATGCAACATTTAAATAAATTGTGTCAATTAAATTTTCTTTTGTAGTCAATAACATGTACCTTCTGTCCTGTATATTTTTGTGTTAAAGATAAAGATAAAGATAGTTTTTATTTGTTAATGTTGATGTTAAATAAAATTATGTCACAGTCATGTTTTGCCTGAACAGCGTACAAATATAAAAAGGTAGGATGTTACACAAGCATAAAGTCATTTTAAATTAATCAGTTTCATATATCAACTAACAATTTTGAATATAATTTTAAAATATTAAAAAAAAAACATTCAATTTATTCATACTCACCTTCCTTTGTGAGAGGATGCAACTTGTAGACTGCATGGCGACGATAAGCCATATGTAGTGATGCGCAAGAGTGTATCTTTGCCTACATCTAAGGACCAAACATATGATCCAATCTCCTGTTTGTGCTGCGAGTTATGTATATCACAGTGAGTGTGACCTCTGTGTGGTTTCGGTATTTCTTCTTAGAGAAGTCAGATAGGAAATACCGATCCCATCTAGTTTTATGAATATTTACTTGTTTGTCTTATAAAAGTGTTTGTTAACACCAATTTACAGAAATAAATATCATGATCGACTGCCGCGTTGATCTAGTGGTCCCAAGCGCGACTGCTGAGCGTGAGGTCCTGGGTTCGATTCCCAGTTTTTAGAATAGGAATTTGCTCATTGACAGCCCAGAGTCTGGATTTCTGTCCAGTTGATGGCAATAGGCTGGTCACCTATTACTTGTGACTTGTTATTATAGATACACCTCTGCCGAACCCTTAAGGGATTACAGGCGTGATGTTATGTTAAATATCATCATTCAGCAGGTTTGACCTAATCCACATACCACCCACGATACAACAACAAAGTACAACCTTGCACAACATGCCGTGACCGGCATCGAACGCGGAACTCCCCGCTATACTTACCTACCGACTTTGCCGTTGTGCAATGGGGGAAAGAGGTCGCTTGTCTATGGGTCACCAGGAACATAGGCTAAACACAGTGATCGATTTTGACAACTGTAGTTAGTGCAGTATAGCGTGGTCCGTGTGACAGATTTCGTAATGGTTGTAGATATGTTACGTATTATAATACTATGTATGTTTTGTCGACCTATGTGGCGCAGCGGGCGAAGGTCCGTCTGCGACGCAGGAGGTTGCGGGTTCGATTCCCGCCTTGGGACAAATGTTTGTTCGATCTACAAAGATTTGTTCCAGGTGTTCTGGGTATTTGCTATGTATAATAAACAATATCTATCTATGTAATGTATAGTATTAAGTATATTAGTCATCTAGTACCCATAACACAAGCTCTGCTTAGCTTGGGGCTAGATGATGCTGTGTGGATTGTACAGCATTATTGTACAGCATTATGTGTTGGGTAAACATACGATAAGCGCCTTCCCTTTTAAGTGGGTCGTAATTAAAAGAATCCCTATCAGTGTTAATGACCTGAACGGGTATTGAGCATTCAAACCCTCTACCATTTTCCTTACAGAGTTTTGATTGGAATATGTTAGACACGGTATCATAATCTCTTTCGGTTCTCATTTTAAAGAAGAACAGTAATCTTTCTTCTCACTCTGAGAACAAGTCAACTAAAAAACATCGACCGCATCTAGTTATACTATGGTTATTTTTACTTTTTTTACTACTTTACTATTTTTTAGTGGCTGAGCGATTGATTGCTGCGTCGCGTGTCGTTGGTTCGATTCCCGCACAGAACAAATATTTGTAATGCTTCCGGGACTGGCTGTTTGCGGACACAGGAGAAATTCGTAATTCGTAATAAAAATTAAAAAAGAAACGAAAGAAGTAAAGAAGATATAAATATAATTTATCGTTTGACTAGTAAACGATCCTTCTTTTTTAGTACAGTGCTAAAAATAACTTACAGAAATAATGTGGAATGGTCATAGTTTGGATTAAATAGTTATGTTTACCTACCAAAGTAAAGGTTTATTGCTAGTTCTTTTAATACACTTTCCTAGAATGTCCATCTATGCTACACTCTCGGTACTATTTAGATAGTAAGGGTACGTAATTATGTGCCTACTACTAGACCATAGTACTGAGAGAGTTACTAGCATTACATAGACCCGTAGACCGCAACGCGAGTGACGTTAGTACGTAGCTGGCGGCTAGTACACTGATGTTTTGAACGAAGCACAGATGTCGCCACTAATACTGCTAAGACTTAATAAAAGTTATGTTTGCAATATTATACTGTACCGACGCACGATACCGAACAGCGTACGTTAACAAAGTATTAAGTTTTTTGCACTCGTCTTTATACTAAAGCTAAGATATTATTACACCCCATAACCCCACTCCAAAAAAACATTAATTCAGTAACCATGACAATTTCCCAATTAAATAGTGTAGTTTATAGTGAATACAATTGAAATTAAATAAAACCAATCTACAACATAAAGGTTTACAACCTATCACACCGTCTTGCACCTTTATTGCTATTTTGTTTTTGGTTCCCATGTTTTTAATCCTAGTAAATAATAATTCAAATGAATGTGTACCTACAATTAACTTTATTTTCTTTTCAATCATGTTAATATACACTAACACCGGTGTATGAATCCGTTACTAAATTGGTCCCAGCTGTCATTTGTACATCATTGTTTACGGGTAATCTAAAGTCCAAAAGTAAATCTACTCACTGAGTTTTGAAGGTAAAAGGATAAAACTGGTTAGCGGCATCTGTTTAGATTGAAAGTAGAGTCTAACATAGTTGTAAAAAGCCAAACGAAGATGATGAAACAGAATTCGTAATATACTCGTAATATAATTTGGACTTTCAGACGGTCGATAAATCTAATGATTCTAATGAATTGACTTTTCAAATACAAATGATACATTTTTATTCCATACTCATCAATTGACTGTCTCATTGGTGTGATGAGCATAAAGTCCTGGGACCGATTCCCGGGACTGGCAGTGTTATTGGGTTTTTCCACCTGACTAGTGAAATGTGGGTGGGCTATTGAGGTACACTTCTGCCTCTAACCCCTCAGAAAGAACATGTGTGATGTTACACATCAATTCCCCATAAAGACTCTGAAAATAATTATGACTAACAAAACACATACATGTTCAATACAAAACAATCAATCAAAACTGTTTGGTTGTCCAGTAATATGTTAATTGATTCGTTAGTATGAATAGAAGTCGATATTAAATTGATTATATTACATTGTGCTTTCTTTATTTGTATTTAAACAATTATTGGATTACATACAGACTGAAAAATTAACAATATAAACCCTGCAATTGGCAGATCCCATTATAAACAAGCACGAAGAATATATATATATATATACTACACACACACACCCCCTCACACACTCACACATACACACACATGGATACACACCCACCATCACACATACGCCTCAAGCAAGTATTGTAAAATTTAAAATTGTTTTAATCTTATTGCATAACATCTGTGTAAAACTACTGGGTGAAGACACTAATTCCTGTAACACAGGTTCCAACAGCTTAGCTCAGAGTCAGAGCTTCCATATAAATCTAACATATTTTATTTTAATACATTTTATTTATTATTTATTAAAAACAAAGTATACAAAAATCATAACTTAAAAATTATACCCCATAAAACAGTTTAAGAGGTTTCTCTGTGGGAGCGAAACAAAGAGACTTAAAAATATGGTTTATTAATGCTGACACTAATATTAAAAAAGAAACAAATGAAACTACTTACAAAACTACTCATTCGTTCTCCCTCATTCATGTAAACCACTTTCATCACCATCGTTAACAAACGTTTGAGAAAGAACTGCTGAAATAATTTGACAGATTTACCTTTTACTTCCTCACTTCTTATATCAGCAGGCAAACGGTTGAGTAGGTTTGGTACTCTTTTATCAAGCGTTCGCTCACCAAAATAGTTCCTTATTCTAGGTTCAACAAATTTCCTGCTGATACCATCTTAGTTGCTATATATAGTACATTCCATCTTGACATAGGGAGTGGATAAAAACTGCTTCATCCCCTAAAAGTTAAATAGGTGCGGGTCCAACCCCAGAGTTGTTGTTTATTTCTTTAACAACGATATAACTTACACTACTACTACTACTTAACGATATACATGAAAAAATGAACCAAAATAAATAATCACAGTGCAGCGAAAAATTCGCATCCGCATCACTGTCAACGGGAAAAGTGCCCAGAAGGCTGGCAGCATCGCAACGTTGAATGGCAATACTAATTCTTTGGCCCAAAAAAAGCCAGCCTTCTGGTCACTTGAAGAGTCAACCAAACGCTTCACGATTTCTGGAAAACTAAATGGGCACACGGACCACATGGCCCTAGTGTTATAGGTGATTTAAAACACGATCGAAAACAGGTGTGCGTACTTACCACACCTCTGCCTACCCTAATACCGGCGAAGTTTGACGTTATGTGTCTGTTTTAAAATCATGTAATTAGTCATCATTTCAGAACTAAAAGCTTTCGGACTGAAACATGTATGTACACAAATATGGGACAATAAATCAAAATTGTAAATAACTAATACGGCGGCCATTACAGCTGTCTAGTTTTGAACTACATCGAGGTTGATTATAGATTCGGAAACAAGGTCGGTATCATTTGAATTTTAAACTTTACGTACACACATACATAAATTCGACGACCGATGTGGCGCGGCGGGCGAAGGTCCGCCTGCGACGCAAGAGGTTGCGGGTTCGATTCCCGCCTTGGGACAAATGTTTGTACGATCTACAAAGATTTGTTCCGGGTGTTCTGGGTATTTGCTATGTATAATAAAAATATCTATGTATGTAATGTATTGTATTAAGTATATCAGTCATCTAGTACCCATAACACAAGCTCAGCTTAGCTTGGGGCTAGATGATGCTGTGTGGATTGTCCAGCATTAAAAAAAAAAACTTTTTTCCTGAAAGGTTAATCAGAGATGTCCCTATAATACACCCACATCTTGACAGCTATGTTTGATAATAATAATACCAGCGTTTATTTGTATAATACAATTTGACGACCAATGTGACGCGGTGGGCGAAGGTCCGAGGCTGCAAGTTCGTCTCCCGCCTTGGGAGACAAATGATTTGTTCCCGGTGTTCTAGGTATTTGCTATGTAAAAAAAGTATCTATCTATATAATGTATTGTATATCAGACATCGAGTACCCTTAACACAAGATCTGCTTAGCTTGGGGCTAGATGATGCTGTGTGGATTGTCCAGCATAATTTATTAGATATTATTATTATTGGAAATTAGACTAAATTGGCCGGCGAAATTAATACAATTTATCAAACAGCAACCGTGTATGAACAGACGGCGCCGCTTGTTTACGACTCATCATGTATGTACCCTCGATCGCGGACATTTAGTGTGAACCACTTTTCGACTTTATGTCCTTAGTGATAAGGTTTAAAATTGGTTCATCTCTAGAGGCTGTGATGGTACCTAAGGCGTTGAATTATTGGTTGTTAGTTAGGATATTAGTCAAAGAGTTTGGGTATTCCCAGGTCGGGCATAGTGTTATTGAGTTTTTCCTATAGAATATTTTCATAAGCAGCCCGGGGTCCTGATTAGTGATGGTTGATGGCAATAGGCTCGCCCCCTGGGTGTTACTATAGGTGCACCCCTGTACAACCCTTCGAGATAATACAGTCGTGATGTTATACTTGTATTAAGTATGGGTAAACAAGAACGATAATTAGTTCCATAACCACATAAAATTCAATGAACTACAAATGACGTAGGTTCCCACCATTTTGGCACCGAATAAAATCTAGGTTACGTTTAAAATTTTAAATCGTAGAGATCCAAAAAGGTAAGATATACAGTTATTTTTTGCGAATCGCACTTCTATGCAATCTATCTGAAGACGGACAGAGATCACGAAAACACGCAGAAAACTGATTCGATTAGTAAATAATCGGCTTTTTTGGTAAACAGGGTCTCCTTGCTGTGCTTAGTTATTTGTATAGCATCTTTATCAAGAGAATTATACCTACAAACCTTTCTTGACAGAAAAAAGTGAATTGTTTATTTTGTACCCCTACAAAATAAACAATTCACTTTCACGCCCTAGAAGGACATACACTGACCTTATTGGTGATGTTCTTCAAGGTTAGGTGCGTAGTACACGCAACCGGCGTGCGTGTATGGCTAGTTGTATGAACGTGAGTGAAATATATTTATGATATTATATTTCAAACTTAATATTATATTTCAAATTTAACAAAAAAAATACGAGACGATGGGAGCTAAAAAGACGTTTTTGTTGAATCTAACAAATCAACTCTGAGATTAATCTGCCAACTTTTTCCGAATGTGTACTATTCTGAGTTAAAATTAACATTAAAACTTATGCTGATAATCCGAGAATCATATTTACACGAGTATGGGGGCGTCGCGTGTCAACCGGCCATCGCCCACCTCCACCCAACAATGTCTGATCGATGCCATGCATCATTTATTGGTATCGATCACTCGCGACCCATATATTGCGTTGCAAGTTAACATCGTTATGTTTGAAAGAAAGGAAGTAAGAAAAATCATTCATTTTGAGACACGCACAGGAAATAAAAACACAAAAGAAAAAGAGAATCTTAAAACTAAACTAACAAAACATAAATCATCATCATCTGCCTAGCCTTTTCCCAACTATGTTAGGATCGGTTTCCGGTCTAACCGGATGCAGCTGAATACCAGTGTTTTACATGGAGCGACTGCCTATCTGAACCCTACAACCCAGTTACTGGGCAACACGAAACGCCTGATTGTTAGACTTTCGAGCTTCTGACTACCCGTAACGACTGTCATATATCTACAAATGACAGCCGGGACCAACGGTTTCACGTGTTCGAGTCACGGAGTAGTCTCGATATGTTTTGAACGGTTACCCATCCACTGACTGACCTCGGCAAGCGTAGCTTAACCTCCGATAAATGCGTGCAGCTGTTTTTTTTAGCCACGAGCTATATATATATAAATAATATAAAACTTAACACGTTGAACGCAAAATTACCGGCACACAATACATAATCTATTGTGTCTCGTTATTCGTGAGTTGAGAGTAAGATGTTAATCCTAGCTGTAATAAAAAAAAGAAGAAGTCTCTTCGCCAGTCTTCTATAAAATACATAGTACTGTTTGCAAAAATCGCTCACAGTATCGACCGGGTTTACCAAGCACCGTAAATAAAGAATGAAGATACTAATCGTGTGCTAGTAGTGTAGGACTTATCTAGTGCCTATGATGTATTTAGCGGAAAAATGAAAAACGTTTACCTTCCAAACAAGCTAAAAAGTAGCCCACAATTTATTAAACTTTCTATTCTATTTGATTCTTGAACTTTATCTTGGACATCACTGACATCGGCGAAGGAAAACATCGTGAGGAAACCTGGACTTATAATTAATATAAGTCTGAAATCGCCAACCCGTCTTGAGCAAGCGTGGTGAATAATTTTCGTGCCTCTCTATATGAGAAGAGGCCTTTGCCCTGCAGTGGGACAGTAACAGGCTGGTATTATTATTATTATTCTATTTGATCATTTGAATACATAATTTAACAGTCAACTAGTCGCTAGTGTTATTGGGGTTCCATTAAGAATTTCTCAGCAGCAACCTGGACTCCAGACTTGTTGATTGCTATTAGCACGCGAAAACAGAAAATAGAACATCAATGATCATCATCATCATCAGCTAAGCCTTTTCCCAACTATGTTGGGGTCGGCTTTCAGTCTAACCGGATGCAGCTGAATACCAGTATTTTACGTGAAGCGATTGCCTATCTGACCTCCACAACCCAGTTATTGGGCAACACGATTGGTAAGACTGGTTGTCAGACTTTGGGGCTTCTGACTATCAAAATAGAACATCAATATAGCTCTCAAAATTATATTTGCCTAATGCATGCTTACCTTGAAATTGGTACTATTATAAAAATCGCTGCTAATATTTCAGTTCGAAGAATAAGGCCTAAAGTGGGTCTACAAATCGTCGCTGTACCTCTTCTAAAAAACCAACCAGTCTACAAAAAACCCGAGCATACTTCTAACACCATTAGACCAAACATTAGGAATCGCAGCACTGAGCTCACGATTATTCAAAATTTACCCAATACGTACACTCCGCCTTCCAAGTTTGACCATAAGGAGCAGTACACATACGTACTAATGAGGGCAATTCATTATGCGGTCCACACCAAACTTATTGGGTGGGGTAGTCATAGGAATTCGATGCGAGTTTTTTTTTTGGTGAATAAATAGGTACTGTTAATTTGAACTGAAGAATTTATGGGCGATTCCTTTTTTGGCATTTAGTTAGGGCGGCAATTTAAAACATACTTATAATTGTTCATTTAAAATCTAAGCCCCAAACCTCTATTACGAAGATCAGTTGAAAAGAAACGCAGCAGTTTTATTATTAGGAAATCATAAAATAATTATATCCCCAAAAGTTAATTTCAAAAAAAAAAAAAAACTTGAGCGCTATTCTGTAATGTACGAAACTCATACCTACCGCCAACAAAAAATACTATGAAACCCAACATTTAGGTGAAACATTTAAAATTCAAATATCCTGCAATAGGTGAGTACCTAATTAAATCTATGTCAGCTTAAGACGCGTCCTAAATGTGATCGCGACCGTATACGGAGAGTCGACCGCACCGACAATATCTGTCGGTCGGTGATATAAGAGCGGCGCTCCACTGCAACACACGGCTAAGCTACGCATTTACCACTCTCGACGATGTTTTACAGCGAATCTGTAGCGATATAACTCGATCCTTGATTTAGTCCCATATACCCTGGTACCTTCATCCCGTTAATAAGGCAGATGGGAACATTTACTTCATCGTCTCTGATAGCCTTGGTGTCAACGCTTACCAGAGATAGTGGCGCGGATCAAATTTCATTGGCAGAGGAAAAAGGCACAGGGGTAGCTAGGACGAAGTCGCGTTGCTGTCTCTGTTCGTATACCTTCACCCACATTACCATTATCTCGATTCTGCCTCGTCACTATAGCGAGACAGTCGCGGTGCAATAGTTTGCCTGACTGTGCCTTTCCAGCCGCGGCACCAGACACATTCGCGATATTAGATTAGTAGAATTGAAAATAAGCTATTGTATCGCATCAATCGGGCGTTTCAAATACGACAAACGGCCAAGACAAGCGATACAAACGCGCATTTCTTTCTTTCTCTCTAGTGCAACACACAGCCAGTACGTTACGCACGAACGCAAGTCTGGAAAAAAAATAACTGCGAATCTTAATCAAACTTCTCAAACAGTGGACGGTCGACTTAACGTCTGTCGTAATTCGTGTAAAATGAATGGTGTGTAAACGCCTAATGTGGCAATCAAACATACCTACATAATAAAATTAGAGAAATAATATGTCGCTACTGTTACTATGTCGCGGTTGGTATTTTCCTATGCGGCGTAAAAAAATGTAGATATTCTTTTTTCCGCAAGTCTTTATAGGGGCATGAACAGAATTTTTTGTCTTGTAGCATTTATTAATGCTAAGTTACGAATTATAATTAAGATTGTATTTTTTTATTGTTTTATTTGACTGTAAAAGAAGCAAAAGTAGTATATGAGGATCGTATCAGGTGGCGTTGTTTAGCTTAAGCCTACCCCTATGAGAAAGAGGCGTGAGATTATGTATGTATGTATAGTATTATTAAAAATCTACCGTGTAGATTTTCCTCACTTAATTACGCGCTATATACTTAATATGCGAATTAGATAAACTTAAAATTCAGCTTTAGCATACACAAAGTGGGACGACTATACGCTTCATATATCTAAATGTGGATTTACAGCTCTACCTAACTGTTCAAGGAACACAGGCGTGATGTTACGCGTTGTTGTATAACACAATCACTAGAAACAATATCGAAGAAAAAAGAACTTTTTCTATAATATTGAAATTATTGTTTAAGTAATTTCTTACATTCGTCATTTCATGCCTCACATGAAGCAACAGATCGTGCGACTGATAAACTCGCTACAAATATCTTCACATCAATTATCGATTGACACAAATACTTTCCACAATATCAACTACAATTTCTATAACACATAAAGATATTTGTAAAACAATTTCAAATTCGTTATTTCAACGACATACAATTTTTATTTAACTGGTAATAAATCCGATAGTATCTGGTACATGACAAAAACTCGGCGAAAAAATATGGAATTCCCACATCGACCGTAGCGAAGTAACTGAAACGTCTTTAATGTTTCTCATATCATAAAAGCTATACATTTTCTTGGAATCAGAGCAACTACATAGTTAGTAAGTCTGTGATTCGATGTCTGACTGGAATACATTTCGTCCACTCTTGCGCAGACGACTTTAAAACTTGCACCAATTACAGTTGATAGGTTGGTAAATAGCGCTGTAAGTTTGTATGATGACAAGGAAATCTATAGAGCGGTCCAATTTACATCTACTAGATTTCATTTGTATTTGTACTAGATTATCAGAAAGTCATGGAACATTTTTTTCCGAATTGTAAATTTATGCAGACTGGCAATAACAGAATTACTACTTTTGCATTAAACCAAGCGGACATCAATTTTAACAATTAATGAATACACAGCAATAAACTGCTTAACATCACTACCAAAAATGTGCACTTTTTGAAGATTCAAAATCAAAATGAAAAACAATATTAATGTATAAAAATTAGGCTGAGAATCAGCACTTTTTTTACATCAAACAAAAATTCGACTCCACGGATTTTATATTCCCATCTCCACCCATTGCTTAGCACAAGATCGATAGGCCTGCGATGTCCTAACTTCGGTATCACCGAGATCAGCTGTTGTGTGGACTCGCTAAGACCGGAAGCCTGCCCCACATACAAGGTAATTTATCAAGGGATAGAAACGTCAGGATCCAGTGCGATATTAATTTTACCTGTCACCATTTCGCCATCGTTGTAGCTTTTCTAAAGTAATTGGGGTATCAAGCATTGCATTTAGAGTCTGGTGTAAAGCTGCGCCTACGCCCATGTGGCCTTTGGGTTTAAATAGTAAATAATTGAACTTCCCAGCGGATATGGACGCTCATAAAACATCGATAACATTAAAAAAAACCTCCTCATTTACTGTGGGTGTTTTTACTATAATTTAAACTCACATACACAAACAGTCAGACCCCGAATAACTTGAATGTAGGCCACACAAATATTTGTTAGTTGTGAGAAACAAACCTGCGACACGCAGCGCAGCAACCAATCGCTCAGCTACTGCGCCAACAGTAACTGTGTATTTATCTAAACATATGATTAATTAATGCTTTACAGGACTTTGGAGAGACTCTGAGCTTCTAAGGCCATTTTGTCAAACAGTCATAAAAGATGAGCTTTGACGTCTGCGCTCATACATTTTAATAACTTTAAAGAAATCTCAGCCAGGCTCACTAGTAACACGAATATATTAAAACCGACTCTACGCCACTGTTATTCCATTCCCTTGTCAGTATTTGGCACATCCGCATAATTTCGATTGCTGTATCGTTAGTTTGGAGATCACCTGTCTCCAAGAATGCGCCAACGACGGAAGCCTGTCCTATATGGAGGTAATCTTTAATTAATCCAATTACCAAGTTAGATGTTAAGAAGGATGAGTCATCTTCGACTCGGGTCATCTTCGTCTAGTAAAGGTTCAACTACGTCAGTATCGATTAAACTTGAAGTGGAATCACCAACTACCTTATTTGTATGGTAGTCTTATGAATGCTGATCGAGTTTGAATTCCGGATGAGTCAAAGTTTTGTTGAGTGTTTTGTTTGGAACATGTTTACAAACAATGTTTGCAATTTTTGAAAGTGGAAAGGAAAGCTTGGAGTTTTGTTCAACTAGGCTTAGGTGTCCCTTTTGTGCCTCATGTATATATGCAGTAGAATTTATAGTAGTTAAGTGTTATTGTGTTTCTCAATCTGGAATTTTTCCGTAACAGCCCTGAGTCTGTGCTGAGTTGATTGCAATAGGGTCGCTCTCTATTTCATGGTACTTAAACATAACTGACGCATATGACGACACGGTTGGCGCAGTGGTTGAGCCATCGGCTGCTGCGCCGCGTGTTGTGGGTTCGATCCCCGCACGGAACAAATATTTGTATGACCTACAGGTAGTTGTTCCGGGTCTGGCTGTTTGTGTATGTGAGTTTAAATTTTTGTAAACGCACCCACGATACAGGAGAAAATCCTAGTGTGGGGCAACGTTTTAAATAAAAAAAAAATAATAATAAAAAAATAATAAAAAAAAATTACTGGCGAAATATGTGTGTACTTAAGGTACACCTCTGCCTAATCCTTTGGGAATACAGGCGTGATGTGCTGTGAAATAAAAGTGCAATTTTGATTTACCACTTGTATATCACTGATATGTAAATGGTCTAGAAGAAAATTCTTGCATAATCCACGCTTAGCAGATGGAATGGACTTGGGGACTTTTTTTGGGAAAGGAGAATACTGAATACTCACCATCTTCTTAATCTCTTAGTCACTTATTTAGGTAAGGAAGTGGTGGACACACAGTCTAATTACTTAGTAAGTAAAGATGCTAGATAGAGTCGACCTCATTGATAATATTGATCGAAATATTGTCCATGTCCATATTGTGTTTATTCTCCGGTTACTGACCCGCGTGTATGTAGGTTTTATCGCAGACAGGTTGCCGGCGACTTTAGTAGACATAGCGTCGTTTGTTATCAATAATCAAAGGCTTTACATATGGTACGAGTAGGTCTTAGTCAGAATAGATTGATTTATAGCTAGATTTTTTACTCGTTCAAATATAGGTTTTTGAAACGTAGAAATTATGGAGGTCATAGACGAATTCTTGGCGTGATATTTAGTATGTATCTGCCCGCGACTTCTTACGCGTGAATGTTGGTAAAGGCTGATTAAAACAATGTCCTTCTCCAGGATATAATGTATCTCCTTGCCAAATTTCATACCGATTCGATTAGCCGTTTAGTTGTGAAAAGGGATACTCATAATAGTTTATTTAGTTTATATCGCGTATGTTGACCATGCTTAACCCTCATGAAGGCCAAATATAAGTCCAGGATTCCCCATGATGTTTTTCTTTACCGATGTTAGTAATGTCTAAGAGAAAATTAGAAGTTACATTTGAATTGAAATAGTCATATTTATGACTGCCTTGACTGCATTGACTGCCTCGTTGGTCTATTGGTGTCAAGGACAACTGCTGAGCATGACGTCCTAAGTGCGATTCCCGGGTCGTACAGTGGAATTTCTCAGTCAGTGCCCGGTCTACGGTAGTAGGCTCACCCCCTATTAACTGGCGAAATATGGGTGTACTATAGTTATACCTCTGCCTAACCCTTCTGGGAATACAGGCATGATATTATGTTTTATGTTAGTCATAATAGTACTTGCCCAGAAAAAATCTGGGCGATCACGACATCACACACAAGGAGACTTAATTAAAAATCGAATGACGGATACGGTTAGGATTGCTGGATCGTGTTTTTACTGAATACCATGTAATTTTTTTTTTTTTTTTTTTTTAGGTAGGGCCACTCGCAGTTCAGCACTATAAGGCTGTTTACTGCTTAACCGGTCGATCCTGTGGTGACCTTACAAGAAGGCCCCCAGCCAGGGCTAACTACAGTTACATTTAAACGACCGCTCGCTAAGGGCGCCCCCTGTGGGGCTCGAACCTCGGCTTAGGGCGTCGTTGAATACTTAACAAAAACAAAGGCTGGGTCTCGTTATTATTATGTCGGGGGGTTTTTTATACTACTGACTCAGCTACGCGGGCTGGCCTTGTAGAATCTAAAGATTGAATTTACATTTAACTAACTAGGGCGTCGCGCGTCGCGGGCCTCGTCGGCGAGGCCGGAATGTGGGTCGGTTTGTGTTTGTGTGTTTTCTAAGAGTGCTAGTTTCCCTACTGCTCTCCTGGATGACGGTTGTTTCGTCGTCTGGCTCGACTAGGGTATGCCTTGGGCGGCGAATCTTACCAATTCTGGTAGGGAAGTATTGGGAGGCCGAGACGACAAGTGGGTTTGGGTGTCGCTCGGCTGATTCGAAAAAGCGCCCAGTAAGACGCTTCATGAATTGCTTGATGGTGGGGATTTTTAAATCTACATGGAGTCTAACATTCCTAACGAACCATGGGGCTCCCGTGGCTCGACGGAGAAAACGGTTCTGTAAAACCTGCATCCTATGGATATAGGAAGGCCTTGCATGTGCGAATATGGCACACGCGTAGGTCATAATAGGCCTGATGCACGTGGTGTAGAGTCGCATCTTGCACCGAAGTGACAATTTGCTGCGTGCATTGATCATGGGGTGTAACCTCCCTAGAGCGAATGCGGCGCGCGAGCGCACCGTCATTATGTGCGTCCGGAAGGTAAGGTGTCGGTCAAGGATGACCCCCAGGTACTTAGCTTGCACCCCCCAGGGGATCGGCTTGTCATACATGGTGATCGGGGGAGGATGAATACCATGTAACTAATCCAAATTCTTTTTATATCTTTCATGGCTTCCCAACTAGGATAGAAAATACTTTAAGATCAGTTTCAATCATACATTATTAATCATATAAATTCCTATTTAGTGATAATTTATTAATCACAGTCAATAATAATATACAATTCATCACTTTATATGTCATGGAAATATGTTATGGTTTCATCAGTATTCTATAATAACACCATACCAATATTTGATCATATAGAAGCTTATAAAATGTTTTATCAGTAGGAAATGGTCAGGATTTCAAAGTATGTTGTTAGTTGTTACATGTGACACGCTATTTATTTTATTGATTAATGATAACTACTACTAGGAATGTTCTAAATTTTCCGATATACTTTGACCCACTCATAAATGAAGGTGGAATATGGACTTATTCCCGGTATCACTAACAGTACGCGATAAAGGTATCGAGTAACTAAGGAGTTAGCAGCAGCCTATTACTATCTCACTGCAATGCAAAGGCCTCTTCCCATACAGAGAAGGCACGAGCATTAATCACCACGCTTGCTCAAGACGGGTTGGCGATTCCAGACTAATATTAATTATATAAGTCAGTCATCAGTGATGTCCAAGATAAACTCAGAAAAAACGATGCCTTAATAATAATAATAAAAAACAACAAAAAACATCAATATTATTGCACTGTTGGATGTAGAACTCACCTACTCATCCTCCTGCCCATATCCCAATTTATGTGGGGTCGGCGCAGCATGTCTTCTTCTGCCACGCATCTCTATTTGCCGTCATTTCAAAAGTCACTTCATTTCTAGCCATCTTTCACACAATCCATCCATCTTTACTTTGGTCTTCCCTCTACACTTTTAACCCTGCATATTCATACTTAGAACTTTCATCACTACCCATGTAGTGATGAAAGTCCTCATTCCTTCACATCACATGCCCATCAATCATATCTACTCCAAAAAAAAAACCTATCGACCCAAACACAGACAAAGGACATTCGACGAATTCAATAATTATAAGACTGTATTAATTAATAACGACGCGTAGAACATTGAACTTATGTACCCACTCACATTATAAATAAAATAATGTTAGACTACACAAGAATATTACTTAGTATTGATCCGTAATCAGCAGCATATAAAACTGGTTATCTTTTGTAACAATCACGCAGCACTCGTGAACCCACAGGTATTGGGAAAGTCTTTATATCTGATAAGATCAATGACCAGATTGAAGACTTTTCCATTTTAAACATAACAGCCTATATTATTTTTTGAAGGCTTAGGCAGATGTACACCCACATGTCACTATAGGGGGTGAGCCACTGACCGGGAAACAATCTAGAGTGGATAGAAAAACCTCATAACATTTTGCCTGGCCCGGGAATCGAACCCAGTATTTCCATTTTAACTTGTGTTTATATACCGAATGCCAGCATTCCGTTTCGACTAGAAATTCTTTGAAAAAGACTTTGGTGCAACTTCCTCTCATCAGTTACTGATTGCACCCACCAATCATATTCACACACTATTCGAGTATTCGCACCAGACGCACTCTCCATACAAGTTTAATCTTAATAAATCTGTGAATTCATAAGCATGTACGACACCATATTTAATACCACTTAAGAAATCCCACTTGACAATTATCTCATAAACTTAAATATACCAAACCATCCCAAAAAGGCGAAGAATGCCAACTTCATTCGATGTTATTAATAAAAATTAAAGGCAATTTATGGTAATTATCAATAATGCATAAGCTAGATCTGAGCCTAGGCACGTATCTAGGTACTAAAGATGTCAGCCCTAGTTAGGAACGGGCTGAAAATTCTGTGTGAGTATATAAGGTGCGCAGGCGATCATAATTGCACACTCCACATTCTTAGTTCAGTAGTAACAGTCTACCATGCGGGCCCTTGTGAGTATAGCGTTTTAAATCTTTATTTTATATAGGGTATTAGTTTTAAGAAAAGCCTCTTTTTTGGGAAAGAGTTTGTACGGTAAAGCAAGTCTTATTTCTGATGACTATTGTGAAATTACTGCCCGTTTTCACAATACTAGACATCACATAAGAATGACTTTATGTTATTTGAAGTTGCAACTGAAAAGGGACTTTATGTGGGGGTGTTAAAGATATTTTTCACTTTTTGATGATGTCAGGAGTTAGTTCAGCTGTTAACTGACATTAATTAATAGAAAACAAAAAAATATTTTTTTGGGATATATGACTGATATTATGAATTTACTTCTATCTTTAATTTGTTATTTATCTGACATATCTCAATACAAGTTTGAATATTTGCCAATGATAAGAAATTGTATTGTTCGAAACCCCTTAAAATATAGATATCTCGCAACGAACTCCGGTTTTTATTTTTATTTTTTGTCGATCGAACTTGATGACTCGGGGTGCTTCAAAAAGACGCGGTGACGGGCGCGGGGCGTCCAGTATTAATGTGTACTACCCTTGTTTTCAATAGCTCTATACCAGATAGTACACAGGCCAGTACATCAAGGTACCCCAATCTGTGAAATTTCTTTGACAGTTTTTCAACTTTATTTCAACTTTAGTTTATGTTCAATTGGGAAAATTTGACATTTTGGGATGGCTTGATGTGCTGGCGTCTGTACACAATAACTGACCGCCACCGCGACAGCCACCGCGCTCGCTGCCGCAGTCCACATCTGACAGAATTTTTATTTTTGCTCATATTCTTTCGATTGACTATCAATTTTGTATCAACCGGTGTGAACCGTTTGTGTGTTTGGCCCATATTATTAGTCAACGCCATCAAATAGATGTGCCGAGTCCAAGAAATAATTAATAAGAGTCAATAAACTAGGTGATATCAAAAGAAAGAAAAAGAAAGTTAATAAAGTAAGAAGTACTTTGACGAACACATCTGTTATTCATGACTGTAGATGATTCTAGTATACAGAGGCCACTTCAAATACTTATAGAAATCGATTGTTTTACGCGAGGCTCAAGAAATTAAATATGAACGTACATGAAGGAACGCTCACGTGTTTATTCACTTTGTTTCGATACTGATATTGATACTGATGTTGTTAGCCTGCGTCATTCCACTGCTGGGCAAAGGCCTCTCCCCATGACTTCTAGTTGTTTTGGTCCAGGGCTAATGTGGGCCACTGGTCGTTGGTTGTGTCCAGCTCGTCCCGCCATCTTCTACGAGTCTGCCGCGACGACTCCGCGACTTTGTTTTATCGAATTCATTATTTTGTCTGCTCAAGTCAAGTAAATTTCTTATTAAGTCCCCACAGGCAAGTTCGGTTAAACAGTAGATATCCCTGGAGGATAAACTGCGAGATGGCCATTCCAAAAAAGGAAATATCAAATGAGAAACGAGTGTTTTGATTTTTTCAATTCATTGTGTTTACGTTACATTTGCGTCAAACGGTCGTGCTAAGCACGCAGAACTGCGTCATACACGTACGGTACTACCCATACCTTTTATTACTACACCGTTGTTTACAGATCCTCTTCGCGATCCTGGCGGTGGCGGCAGCCAAACCGAAGCCCGGCGGCATCATTGACGATTGGCACGCACCTGCTGTGAGTACATATGTACAGCCTGCTTTTCTACAGGCTTTTCAGAATAGAATAGAGTCTATTTTGCACTTACTTTTATACATATTTTACCAAAAACATTATAAATCACAAATATTTTTTTGAAAAAATATGTATTAAATACTTGTAATCGAAATAAGGGCGTTAAATCGAGACATAAAATTAATATTTCCTAAATTCACTCTAACTTTGTGTGGTTAAAAGTGTCGAACCATTTAAAGAGCATTGAGATTTGTATGACGAAGAACAGATCCAGCTATAACACCACTAACAACGATGACGTTACAAGGTTCCACCGATCAAACACATTTTAGAAAGTCTATCTCACCATCATCCTCCTCCTGACTTATCCCAATTGATTGAATTGATATAAATTAAATTGATTTAGGGTCGGCGCAGCATGTCTTCTTCTTCAAAACATCTCTATTTACCATCACCTCTTGCCATATCATCTTCCACATAATCCATCTGAGATAAAACAGATGTAACTATTCTTATTTATTTCAGCTTTCATCAGTAAGCTATGTGCAGCAACCAACAGTGGCAGTGGCCCAACACGTGGTAGCTCAGCCCGTGGTGCACGCTGCTCCAGTAGCAATCGCTAAGCCAGCCACTAGCTATGCTTCGTTCCAACAGGTGAGCTATAAGAACAGCAGTTCAGCAGTTTTGATAACCTAGTGGCGCGGCGGGCGAAGGTCCGCCTGCGACGCAGAAGATTTTGGGGTCGATTCCCGCCTTGGGACAAAGTTTTTGTACGATCTACAAAGATTTGTTCTGGGTGTTCTGGGTATTTGCTATGTATAGTAAAAAAATATCCATATATGTAATGTATTGTATTAAGTATATCAGTCATCTAGTACCCATAACACAAGTTCTGCTCAGCTTGGGGCTAGATGATGCTGTGTGAATTATCCAGCATTATTATTATTTATAAGTTTACGGAGAAAGCGCCTGGTTAGCCAGCGAAATTCAAATTTTCGTACATTTTTTTGTAATTCCCAGCTCAGTATTGAGTTGTGTTGAAATGAAAAAAGTTTTCGTGACCGTTACATATATGTATCTACCGATACCTATATGCTCAACAGATACAATAATACAACTCTCTAAGTTATAAATTGACTTGATTCCCAGAAAAAGAAACTGAATCGGATTATTTGAACTTACAGTTGATTCATAACTATAATGACTAAAAAAATAAATATTATAGAAATGATTTAAAAATTCTAATTTTACAAAAAAAAAACTTTGTAATCCAGTTTTCAGATTTCGTAGCATTTTGCTACGCGCCTCGTAGCAAATGCTACGAAACCAAAATGAATTGTGAATTTCAAACATAAACATCCGTTTAATCATTCCTGAGGTTGAGTCGTTACCGCTAATCAACATAATTGCCGGCTTCCGTGTGAACCCCTTACTTTGGTACTTCGTTTACTTTTTTGTTTACCTTTGGTTCCTATCTGGGTTATTTCATAGAAGTATCTAACAAAATAGCAGTGCTAGCAAGGCAAGTAATTAATATTCAGAGATACCCCGTGGCAAGATTTTAAACTCTACACTTTAAGTAAAAGGCGCTCCTGTCAATGACCCTTATTCAGAGAACATGGTTTCCATTCTGTGTTAGAAAGTAATGAATAAACTTTTTTCCCCCAGATCGTGCACCCAGTTCAAGTAGCACATCAAGTGGTCCAGGCGGCGCCAGTAATCTCACAGCCTGTGGTCCACGCCGCCCCAGCAATCCAGACAGTGGCCCAACACGTAGTGGCCCAGCCTGTGGTCCAGACTTACGCGCAGCCTGTGGTCCAGAGTTACGCGCAGCCTGTGGTCCAGAAGTACGTCTCAGTGGGATCTTACGGTGGCTCATACGGGGGAGGTTACGGAGGAGGTTACGGGGGAGGTTATGGCCATGGTTGGTAATCTTTGCCTAACGTCGTATAGTGTGTAAATATCTTTCTTCTTAAGCGTTGAGATCGTGTCCGTATTGTTGTTGCGGTGCAAAATAAAGTTTTTTAAATCAGTACTGAATTGAAATGTTTTATTTGTTAAAAAAGAAAATACAAAAAAGTTTATTGACAACTAGCTTTTTCCCGCGGCTTCGCTAGCGCTCGAAAAAGACAAAAAGTAGCCTATGTCACTTTTCATCCCTTCAACTATCTCCAATTAAAAAATCACGTCAATTCGTCGCTCCATGTTGCCGTCAAAGACGGACAAACAGTGACACACACTTTCACATTTATAATATTAGTATGGAAATGAGAGAACAAAATTTACAAGCAAATCCCAACAATCCTGCGATTTGTGTCTATTAATTATTATTGGTGGGAAAGTGTAGATATAAAGTTTTAATTATTTATTTATTTACTAAATTAGATATTCACATATATACAATTATACTATAAAACTAACTAGGTATATACATATTTACAAAAACAAAAAAAAAACAAAAAACAAAAAAAAGCCGACAAGGACACTCAGGCGTCAAAGTATTCCTCCGCATCGCTGTCATCTGGAAACGTGCCCAAAAGACTGGCAGCATTGCCACGTTGGATGGCAATACTAATTCTTTGGGCAAAGAATGAGCTAGCCCTCTGGTCACGCGAAGTGTCGATCAGACGTCGAGAAATTTCTTTATAAAGATGACGTGCACTCGGACCCCATGACCCGAGCGTTTCAACCCCAAACGGCTCAAAACTGTAGTTACCAATAAGGTTACAGTATTTGCGCCGTTTGAGGGTCTCAGCACCCGCCGCGGCAGCGCCAGCACAGCCTGCCGTGCTTGAAACATGAGATGGCGCAAGGGTATCGACGCAGGTTGCGTCCCACACCAAAGGCCTACCCATCTTCCAAGGCAACAAAGTCATGCCGTCTCTTACCATCGTCTCGTACCAAGCCGTTAGGTTCTAATACCGCTGGTACGCCGGCGGTACCAAGAGCTCGACGAATAATATCATTGATGCTGGCGTGCCGTGCTATGCGTCCTGCGCTCCTGTAACAGGACAGGCCATGGTGCCCGAAGCTGTCGACCGCTTCACCACAGTGACACCGATGCGGAGCAACACAAGGGGCACCCAAGCGAAGACAAGTAGCGAGCCGAAACGATGTGTCATCCATCATAGTACCTATGGTGGCTGACGGGAGTGCCTGAAGCCAGAGGCCCGACTCCCATTCTCCCACGGCCAACAGACGGGCACGCTCAGCAGTACTAGGTGACGTGTTCAACAGAGAATTCCGTATAGTACTGCAGAGCGGCACGTCCCATCGCGCCTGGGAAGACAGGTTGTCGGGCAAATCCGTATTGGGACAAGCCATTTTCCAGGCGTTCAACGCATCGGTCAAACACGGTACTTCAAAATCAACCAGTGAGGAAGCTAAAATATTCCTGGTTAATCTATCGGTACTATGGACCGAGGAGAGGAGGAATGGTGGCTTGCTGCCATGCTCGGTCGTCCAAGGCCACATTTAGGATCGAAGAAAGAGTGTTTCTAATAATTTGGTCTACTTTTTCTAAAAGTTGTGGATGCTTCCAAAGATGGGAAGAGCGTAGGCTATATGTAAATTTTGGTCCAAAACAACAGTATCGAATAAGTGTGAAAGCCGAATGTATGTTAATTTTGTAAAGTCTTTCCGAAACATCATTAAAATTTTGTATTTTCTCCTCAATAAAAGTGGAAAAGGATTCGTCAAAAATTGGGGACCCCAGGAGGTGGAGAGAATTTCTCTCCATGATTTTGATGTTAGGTGCTACTGTGTTAAATTTTGCTATGATAGTCTGCCTGTCAGTGGCTTGGGGAAGATAAATTTCGCATTTCGAAAGATTAAGGTCTAGTCCAATGGAACTGAATTTTTCCTTTAAAAAAGATAAATCAGTCAAAACTGTGTCCACATGACCTCCTAGGGTTACGTCATCTAAATACCATACGTTGAATTTAGAATTTAGTTGTTGAATTATTGGATTTATTGCTAAACTAAAAATGACCGGCCCAAGAGGGTCACCCTGTTGACATCCAACAGCTGATTCTAAAATGTTGTCCTTGTAAAGTAATTTAGAAGGGTGCCTGTAGCATTGATAAAGAAAACTATAAATTTTGGGTATTTCCTTTAGAACTTCTGTCAATAAGGTGTCCCTATTTACGGAATTAAAAGCATTCTTAATGTCAACCTTAAGGATGACCTCACCTTCATTGCTATGGACGTATGACGAGAGTGCATGTACCGCAGCCTCACAGCCCCCTTTAGATCGGAAGCCTAGCTGTAGGGGCTGGAATTTGCTGGCCAAAGTTTCGCTGTAGAAAGCACAGCAAATTTTAGCTGCGGTACGACGGTAAGTGGACCCTACGGCAATGGGACGAATACCGCCATCCTTCTTGCGCAGGGCGCAAAGATTTGCCCCGTACAAAATATCAATGACGTTTTCGTTCACATTGCCGGAGAGCATGAGGTTGATGAGGGCCGTCAACTCCTTCAAAAGGGACTCACCAGCTTCCCCGGCGCTTGAACTCATCAGGTCCTTTAGGTGTTGTGGAGTTAAGCCGTCGAGTCCGCCAGCGGAGCCACTCCGAAAAGAGCCCACGGCCGCACTCACTTGTTGAGCTGTAATTACAAGTGAGTTGGATACTGGATCGGGGGGGGCAGGGAAGATGAGGTCATCGGCTGGCGCGGGGTGTTTGCTCTCCAGAGCTGTAAGTGTCTCTGGAGAGTACGGCGCAACCACATCGCTACTGAATATTATCCTCGCTGCACCTCTAATGTCACCTTCACCTAGTTTAGACTCGACATGGTGCAATAAACCTCTTTGAGGGAGGTGCGATGTTAATTTAGGGTCGAAACTTTGGGCCGAAATGTTACAATTGTCTTTTATTTGAGATGTTAAAGATTTTTTATCTGCCAAATTTTTTTGCACATGTAGAATTCTAAATGGGAAAGTGAGTAATTGTTCCCAAGCAATCGTAGAGTTCTCTCGGACAGCGAGGCGGATACAACGTGCTAAACTTAATGCCACGGATGGTCTCGCGCCACGAGGAACTCTCTTTAAAATCGGGGTTGACGTTTTAAATTTTGCTAGCGTTTTCCAAAAGGGTTGAGTGGGTGGATTGGATGTTGTGGAAGTGAGAAGGCTTGAAGGTACATTGTGGGGTTTATGTTTCTTACCCAAATGTATCTTCAAGCCCCGTTCACCTTTAAAAAACCTTGCTTGGGAACAAAGAGGACATCTCACGAGGAAATCCAGCGATGTGGTAGGTTGACCGGCACTTCGTTCGGCATCACTACTGTCGTCATTATTGCTCAGCATGGAAATATGGAACTTACCTATAGTTTAACTTATATATGAATAATAACATAAAATAAACACAATAAATAAAAAACACCAAAAGTGACTTAAAAAATTGACAAAAGTTTGACACAATGACGCAGTCGCACTGGCAGCCTGGGGCTCCGCGCCGCCTAAGATGGCGTTACGGCGCAGCCCTGGCAACCGTTGCCGAGAGACAGGCCGAAAGCGTCGCGTCCTTGGGGGTATGCAGAAACTACAGAACTCCACCTCCTACGATCCTTACATACTCCTTTTTATTTGTTTGCTCAAATTTAAAATTATATTTAATTCTGTCTGTACGGAGATCTTGTCCAGACTTTCACACACTTTCACTTTTACGTTTTACGTTTTTTTTTCACTTTTACATAATTATGTTATTTCGCTATTATGTCAGTCCCATGCGGAGATGGCGATTAGGGGCCTAGAATATAACGCCAAAAGACAGTTTTTATTTCGATTATTGACCCCAATATTTTTTTCATTGCACATTCATATTATTAATTCATAATTAATATAATTAATTTATAATATATTTATAATATAATAATTTAATATTATTATAATTAATTCATAATTAACAAATAAAGAATTCTTTGGTCTGTTTCTTTTCAAAAGTCATTTAATATAAGATATAAAGTTGAATCATGTAAGTTTTCACTTCGATTCTGTTCTAAAACGAAAATATTAACCAATTTACAATTTAGTTCTGAGGAAGCTGGATTAGTCAACGCATGGAAAATAAGCTTAGAGTAGCGGTCAAGTAATAGTCTATTCATCATCATCATCATCATCAGCATAATCTGCCTTTTCACAACTATGTTAGGGTCAGCTTTCAGTCTTACCGTATGCACCTCATTACCTGCTATCAACATTGATTGAAAAAGTATCTAGTCTTACGTATGAAAATACTTAAAAAAACATAACGAATAATCGGGTCCTGAGTGATAGGTATATTTTTAGCACCTTAGACGCCACGACCGACAAACAATACATTTTCCATTGTGCTTCGTTATATAGTTAAGGTGTTAAGGAATACTGTTGATACTGTTGGAAAAGTGCTCTTCCACAAACGATGGTGTGTAGCTTGTAATAGGCGTTGGGTTGCTGGTGAGGTGCTGATACGTTGGTCCGGGGAAGATTCAATAAAATATAGCAATTAATAAAATGCACGTCTATATCGGACCAGCGTCGCAGATGGAAGGGGCTAGTGATGCCACTATTTACAAGAGGATTTACATTTGATGTTGGTGTTGCAAAATAAGAATTAAAATCTCCAACAGACGGGACGTCTGATAAAGTGTCCTGAGTGTCCTGATATCTGCAAGCTGCAGGATTTGATGGACACTACTGATGGCACCAAGCTGGAAGCAACGTTCTAGGTTGACTTTTAACCGTATAGGTTGCCAAAGACACGCTTAGGCGAAGAAGGAATAAGGTTTTCCCAGTAATAAATAACACAATATTCCCTGCACTTATTTTAATACCTATAAGCGCTTTTAAATTGCATATTTACAAACCCTTTGTAGAGCCTAATGGTGTAAATTACTTGGAACACGTCATATTATCAATCGACCACCGTCTGCCCCTCGTAATATCGGAGTTAATTGACAGGTCGGTATGGATGGGTGGTCATGAATCAAGCGACACAGCACAAACATGGCGTGTTGCCCTAGAGCCTAGGTCGTGAAGAAGTCGTTAGCGTACAAGGGGGCCGCTTGGCGTAAATATGTAATGGATTTTACAGGGTGGTAGGTAGAAGGATATACATGGGTACTTCAAGGGGGTGTTATAGTACTCATGAGAATGAACAACTCGGACTATGGGGCGAATCCTACATTACGATAAAAAGAATAAGATATTCTATTCAAGGTGGATGGAACGACGACGCACAAGCTATTGCAACTATGGCTTCAGAACCTAACTCTGGATAGCGTTGAAACTAATTTTTAGGTTTCTTTCGAATGTGTTTTTCACTTTTTCTTTTTTTTCCTCAGTCTATTTTGTCCCAGTGCTAGGAAAAGACCTCCCCATAGCCTTACAGTCCTCTCTCTGTTCGGTTTTCTCCGGCCAATCTTTTGCAAATGCGTCTAAGTTGTCATGCCAGCGTTTTCTAGGCCTCTCTCGGCGACGACGCCCGTCTTCTGAGACTCACTGCGTGACGACTCTGGCCCATCGGTCTTGACGCAAACTACAGACATGGCCCGCCCAATCCTACTTCAACCCTGCAGTCTTAAGGCCCACATCAGCGATTCCAGTTTTTGAGCGTATTATTGTATTACGAATTCTGTAGCTGAGATTAATACCCATACTGCTACGCTCCATCGCCCTTTTACAAACCTTGAGTCTGAACTTTTGTGACTCGGTCAGGAACCAAGTTTGAGCACCGTAGGTTTTTCACTTAAGACAGCAAAAATTCAAGAGAAAATCATCATTTCTATTTAACCCAATGAGATTTTCTGTATAACAAAAAATATCTACGTCTCATTAACAAGTTAAACGCCAAGTGATATGCTTACATAATTATGAATATACTTACAAAACATAACGAATGACCGGGTCCTGAGTGACAGGTATCTTTTTAGCTCCTAAAACGCCAGGTGACCGACAAACAGTACATTTTCTATTGTCTCGTTTTCTGGCCGTTGAGGTGTTAAAAAACTTAGGTAAGTAGGTTTAGGTACAAATTATGATTAAGTACAGTTATTTGTTTTTAGAAACATCAGAAAAAAGACGTTGTAATTAGTAAAAACGACGAAAATGACCGTCGAATCATGTTGTGAAGTCAGTGTATCCCTTCCACCCTGTAAAATAATGTTTGCATAAAGGCACAAAATGTAGAGGACAGCTATTTTTAGTTTCGCTACTTTAGGGTTGGTTTTATATTTTCTTGAGTACGACACTCCCTTATAGAGCATATGTCCATCGTTCTATTTAACACCCTGTATATGGTAGAAGTTGGCAATAACGATGGAATCTAAACAACTGTTGTAGTAAGCATAATTTTGTTGTAGTGAGCACAATTTTAAGTTGTTATCGTTTGAAAATCTTTCGTCATGGAGGTATGAAAAGGCCATTTGTCGTGAGTATTATAAAAACAATTCTCATCAATAAAATCAACAAAGCTTGTGTTACTCAGAAGTTTCTAGAATGAAGTAATTCATCATAGTAGTTTGAAGAGATTACTTGTAACGATAAGGCCGCCCATTGTGACCCCGGTGTATCTACCTCTTAAAATTATTATTTGTTAATTTTTAGGATAATAATACATGACGCCTGTGTCCCCTGAAGGATGGGCCCAGTAGGTTCGAAGCCTACTGGGGCCAAGGGTCTGATTCTGAAAGGAAGACTCGGCCCTGGTACGAAAGGCAACGAAGGCACAGGAGTAGGTTTTTAGTCATTAAAAGTCTGACACTATCCCCCGCCCCGCCCAAGAGCGGGGGATGTCATAAGATGATTTTCACACCGGAAAAAAAAACCCCTGAAGGATAAGGCTAAGAGATATACCCCAAATACTTGCACAATTCTAGACATTCTAAGACAGTTATGTTTAAGTCCCATTTAGTGAGAGGGAGAGCCGATGGTAATAAAATAAATAAAAAATAAATAATGCTGGACAATCCACACAGCATCATCTAGCCCCGAGCTAAGCAGAGCTTGTGTTATGGGTACTAGATGACTGATATATTTAATATAATACAAAACATAGATAGATATTTTTTATTATACATAGCAAATACCCAGAACACCCGAAACAAATATTTGTAGATAGCAAGCGGACCTTCGCCCGCTGCGCCACATAGGTCGTCAGCCAACCGGGCTCAAATCTAGACTCCAGGCCGCTTCTGAGTAATTCCAGATTCCCTAGTAGCACATTGACCGACCCGGGTTTGTACCCGGGACCTAAGGAACGCTTGCGACCACTGGATGCGATGCGATGCGGTATTCTCTATTCTATTCTATTCTAGAATCAGTTTCTAAGTCAGCCCATTTCTGTGTCGTTTGATTAATGTGGCCTACTTGGATAAGACATTGACTCAAAGACCCTAATCACTAAATAACTATGCAATATTCATGTGAAAATATCGACCTGAAATAGTGATGCGCTAGGTGCCCTAGGACACCTAACTTATGTCGTTAAAATAAAAAGTTGACGCCACCCCAAAGAAGTGAACAAAAAAAATGGAAGTATAACGTAGTGTTGTAGTAACCTTAACAACAAAATAAATATTTCAAAACCAACTCTAAGACATTAAGAATTAGTATTGCCATCCAACGTGGCAATACTGCCAATCTCTTGGGAACGTTTCTAGATGACAGCGATGCGGAGGATTACTTTGACGCCTGAGTGTCTTGGTCGGCTTATTATTTTATTTTGTTTTTGTATATATTTAGTTTTACGTCATAAATAAATATATAAAAATAAATATTGCTGGACAATCCACACAGCATCATCTAGCCCCAAGCTAAGCAGAGCTTGTGTTATAGGTACTAGATGACTGATATACTTAATACAATACATTACATAGATTGATATTTTTATTATACATAGCAAATACCCAGAACACCCGGAACAAATATTTGTAGATCGTACAAACATTTGTCCCAAGGCGGGAATCGAACCCGCAACCTCTTGCGTCGCAGGCGGACCTTCGCCCGCCGCGCCACATCGGTCGTCAAAATTGTATATATTTAAATAAATGTTATTATAAAGCTCACTCTAAGACAAAACTACAAAAAGATTTGCAACGTGCCGAGATATACAAACTCTTAAGTAGTAGAGTACTTTTCTATTTAATGTCAAATCTTATTTGCTTAGCTATTTTTGTAGTTATTTCGTTCGACCAATAACAAGAGCTGAAGGACTTTAACGTCATTAATAAGAAGATTTAGACTTAGATTTAGATATTGTCAACCTAGTTGATCTTGCTTGGCTTCGTTTCGCAAAGGGTTTTACTGGTTGAATCCAGAATCCATCGAGCAAAGGGCTTACTTGACATTTAAACATGACTGGCGACATGTGGGTTACAGTAGGTGCACTTTTGCCTAACCCTTTTGGCAACACTGGCGTGATGTTATATTAAGAAGGTCTAGCTAGCCTGGAGCTGGCCCTCAAGACTCCTGAAAAAAGCATAAATAAACTCAGTTTGACCCACAAAGTCATTCAAATTTACGACCCTATTTAAAAACCGTGATCCCCGCACTTAAGAGCCTTTCGACCTTGATACCAGGGAAACATAAAAATAAACAATAAAAATAGTAACCTAGCATGCTATGGCTGTGAGTAAACAGAGGTACGAACCGATCTTTCGTGCACTGAATGGGAGACGGTTATGTTATATTGTCGTTGAATCGATATCTGAGTGGCACATCACTAGCGATCGCGTGCGAGCCTGCACATCACCACTGTCCTGTGAACTGGGTAGGATGGTGGCCATGGGTTGTGGTAAAGTCAGGATTTTTTTGTCGGAGTTTTGTTGAGCAAATCTGAAAACGTCTCTTAACATTTTTTTATGAAATGTACCGTATTAAAAAAAAACTTCTTCGCTGCATGGTTGGTATCAATATATACGGTGATTGCCAGAACTATGAACAGAAGGTATATGGCAACCTGTAGCCTAGTTACTAAACTAGGCCACAGGTTGCCATGTGAGCAGCTAGAACTAAACCACTTTCTGCAAATAACGCTGCCTTTTGTCGAAAACTTTAAAGATCACACAGAATTGTTATCCATAAATATTTTTATAATTAAGACTTATTGGCCTTTCTAATAGTCATAGTTCATTCATTCGTATGTCCCTGTCCAATGCTTTGGATCTCCGTTTTATGACTTCTGAAACAGCTTCATTCAGGTGCTTAAACCCACAAGTAAATCAACCTAACTTAGCCACAAAACTTTCCTGTTTACATACAAAACAGCAAATTCTTCAAAAGCCTACAATGACCCACAACATGGTCACCTTACTGAAACTACAGAAAAGTTTCAGTAGCATAGCGGGCTTTCAGTAAGCTAAACGCCACCACGAGGCAGCGTAGCCGAACTTAAAACAAATGACGGTCGTAACATGTCGATTATTATACATTACCGCGTTTATTGAAATGCAGTTGAACTGTGATCTTAAGTAACAAGCAATTCATTTATATCAAAAATAATAAATAATAAAATAATAATAATAATACTTTCCTGAATTGTTTTTTGCTTGGTGTCGGGATAATTGAAAAATAATTTGACGGTTTGACATAACTGTGTACTTATCGAGTGGAAAAAAATTCCTAAAACGAATGTTTATGAAACATAGTGACATAAATTTAAAAAGTTGTTAATTTTGATCACACTGATTAAAAACTGACATGTGAGAATTTAAACTACTAAAAAATAACTTAAGAAGTTGAATATGTAACTTACAAGTTTGTGTTTTGAACATATGCAAGTAAAGTTTTCAAAATGAACGCGTGGTCCGGAGAAGAAGGCGATGTTATGGGACCTTCTGTACCCCGTAAGTATACAGTAAATAGAGTGACAGAAGGCAAGGATTCCTATGTTTTTCCCCCGATTAGAGAGCGTTTCCACCAGGAATGTGCAAGGGTGCGTAGCGAGGGATGTATGCAATACCCACCAATTGGATTAATTCATTTTATAGTATCACTTTACAAATTCTCTTTAAATTAAAAAATAAATTTTCTTCTTGGAAGCTACATCGACGTACAAACTCATACCACGAGTTCAGTTCATGATTCTACTTATTTCTAACTTGAAAGTGTAAAAAATGATGATGTCTACCTAACCCAAAGAGATTTTTATGGAAGAAGTGAATGACTTATTTTTCAACTAAAATTCTCATCGGGTTCGGCTCAGAACAAACCGTAGAAGTCAGGAAAAAACCGATAAAAATTTCATAGTCCCCACTTTGAAATTTTTATCGGTTAGGTAGACATCATCATTTTTTCCGGAGTTATGTACCTACTAAGCTGAGAACCTTTACCTTAGAAGTATATTGGTTATGGTTTGCTGGTATTGCTTTTCCCGGGCAAAAATACAGACACTAGGCACTAGGCTACTGCTACAGAAAACATCAAAATATGAGACATAATTGACCGCATTTCTTAATTACTTACACTTTTCACCGGTGGAAGATATTTCAGTGTTTGGTAATAATTTCAACTTGACACTTGTACCCATTCCTGAAAAAAATCCCTGGACAGATGAACAGATGGGCAGCGAAGTGATCCTACAAGTGTTTCAATTTTTTCCTTTTAAGGTGACCTTCGCGTAACATGACCACAATAGAAACGGAAGAAATGTAGGACAAAATAACAGATTGTAAAAAGATTTCAAAGACACCATGTCTATAGGGATAACGCCTAGAGAAAAAAATAAAGAAATAATATTTAGTCCGTCATCGATTGACGTAATCTTATTTATTTATTTACGATTACGTAAAAAATAAATGAGTAGTTACGGTGGTTACGGGTAGTCAGAAGCCCGAAAGTCTGACAACCATTCTTACCAAGGGGTGCCCAGTAACTGGGTTGTAGAGGTCAGACAGACAGTCGCTCCATGTAAAATACTGGTATTCAGCTGCATCCTGTAAGACTGGAAGCCAACCCCAACATTGTTGGGAAAAGGCTAGACAGATGATATTTTAAAATAATCTATCTGGTGGACATTATATGTTTTGTCGGCATCCCTATTATAATGAAGATGGGAAAGGTTGCGTATGGTAGAGATAGTAGTGATCTTACAAGTGCTACGTATCAAGCCTAGGACCCCATCACTAGCCTAACAGCAAGGCAGATAAAAAGTAGCTTCTAGTGTATTTTTTCCTTTTTTATTCAATTTAGGGACATTTCATAAACTAATATCTTAAAGATGAAAGATTTCATTGTTTGTATGTTTGTTTGTAATAAATAAACTGAAAACCTCCTAAACCAATTTAAACATTTGTATCACATATCGAAAGCTACATTATTAGCGAGTAACATAGGCTATACTTAAAAGGGGGTGGAAGGGTTCATAAAGTTCGAAGGAAAAAGTACCTACGAATTCCACACGGATAAAGTCGCGAGCGCATACCTAGCTGCATGAAAAAACCATCCCAATTAACCCTTTAAACCGAACGTGAACTTATTAAGTAGACCTAAAACTAAGCCTTACAAATTTAAACAAACTTTTAACTGCATCATACAGTACACAGTATCTCTTGAACCAATCCTATGTTAGTTTTGATTGATTGGAAACCTTTCATTAATTTTTCCCCTCTCCGTTTGAGCCAGGCACATGCACAACGTCTTCTACCTTACCACATATCTCACAATTGTATTTTACTTTCTTCTTCAAGATTACTCAATTGAGATATAATTCATAATACTTACTGCTTGATATGGAGGGAAGTGGAAATTATGTATTTTTCCAACTCCTCCGCTGTTCTTTTCTGATTAATTTCGTTGCGGGATCCAAGACAGTTGAATCGTTTCTATGGGGATTCTTCGGGCTTCAATGCCTCGACGCTTTTGATGGTCGCCACTATTGTTTCTGGTTTTCGGGAGTTGCAGTGGTTTGAGAAAAGTGCGGCGGTATTTTCACAAAAAAAAAATATTATACTCAAAACAGAATATTTAAAGAAAATTTAAAATAAAGGAATATGCACGTTTTTCACCAAAAATGTAGACGCTTCATTAAATTTTGGCAGCTACAAACATTCATGGATTATCAAGCTTTCGTTTTAGTTCCCATAAAACGTTTAAATACCTAGCTAGATAGATGTTATCTACAGTTCATACGTCCAACGTAGGTGGGTTCTCGACCAACGGAATAACTTAAAATATATTTGTGTACTGAACATCGCATGTTTTCAAGGTAAGATTTGTATTTACCACGATATGATGAACAAATAAAATAATGGTGATTTTTCAGTATATATTTGTACCAAAGACATGTTATTTATTGTGTTCGATATTTTGTTACTTTTCTTTTAATTATTAATACATTTATTTCTTTAGAACGATACAACTATTAATACAAGAAGAAATAAAATAAAATAAATAATCACAGTGCATCGAAAAAATCATAAAACTATTTAAACAAAACAAACAGATAATTATGATGTTTTTGATGAATAAATAAAGTATCAAAACTTCAAAGTTGGTTATAAAACAATAACCTAAAATTAAAATAGGAATGAACCGTAGCATTAGAAAGCTATATTTTTAATTAATATCATAGATAAGAATCGTTAACAAACACTGCCCACTTATTTAAAAAAAAGTTGCTCGGAAGCCGTATAAGCTCATAAAAATGTAAACGGCTGTTCCTTTTTCTTTTAATTTATAAGGTCATACTTTGAGTTATTGTTATAATCATTTTTACTTTCATTCACGATTTTTATTTTTAATAAGAAAATTGATTTACAAAATCAATTTAGCATCTAGTGTGCTGCATCTAGCTGGGTGTCAAGTACTCCATAAATAATAAAATATTATATTTATTTTAAAACCGAGATACAATGTCGGACCAAGTGGTCCGACATTGTATCTCGGTTTTAGTGTTTCTAAGTAGAAACAATATTTAATGGGAACTAAACAGGGACAAGTGCCGGTCGTCAGGTTAAATGTAATACCTAAATCACTAATATTTTAATGAAATGAGTCAAATATCTGATTTCCAATCAGAACTCACATTTCACACAACATCTGGTCACCATAACTGCTGCTCAGGCAATATAATTATTGTAAGGATCCTTTTGAGTGCAAAAGCATCCTTACAATAATTAACAAATTGTATAAAACCGGTAATAAACCGATTTTACGAAAGTGTGGGAACATATAATTCATACATATTTATATTCATTTTTTTGTGTTCTACAAGGTAAAACTATATATTAACAAAAGGCTTAAATCTAAGAGCCGTTATAGACCAGGTCAGGGAACACTAAAAAAGTCAAAAACGTAAATCGTAAGAAGCTAAAAAATAAAACTAACTTAACTATACTGAGCAGGGCCAACATGAGCGCGGCTTGGTGCTTGAAGATGCAAAAGGTAGGCAGGACCCAAGATAGTTGGTTTTAGACTAGCCATAGCATACTACGGCATGAACATGATTATTAGGGCTAGTTAAGCTAGAATACTTGGTTATTTCCATTAGCCTATGTCCAAGTGGGCTTCATAAGAAAGCTAGAATTATTACTGAAGAAAAATATCGTTGGGTTAAAGCTCAGATTAGAGTAATATAGTGTGTGAGTGTGTGTGACTGTAGTTGCGACTGGATGAGGCTGTCTTTGTAATAATACATCATAGGCAGTGTATAGTTGTGTGTAGGTGTTATTTGACGACCTATGTGGCGCGGCGGGCTAAGGTCCGCCTGCAACGCAGGAGGTTGCGGGTACGATTCCCGCCTTGGGACAAATGTTTGTACGATCTACAAAGATTTATTCCGGGTGTTCTGGGTATTTGCTATGTATAGTGTGGTATACTTATAAATGTACCACTCAACGCAAGAGTGACGCGGCGAGAGAGTCCCGATCCATCCCCGGTGGCGACTGGACGTCACCCTTGGGTTGTTGTGTACTTACTGATAATTTGGTTGTTTAACTATAAACCTCAAGTCTTAACTAGTGATTCCTAGTGAACACCACATATAGTAAAAATATCTATCTATGTTATGTATTGTATTAAGTATATCAGTCATCTAGTACCCATAACAAAAGCTCTGCTTAGCTTGGGGCTAGATGATGCTGTGTGGATTGTCCAACATCAATCTAATTCCCGTAGAAATGTTCTTTAAATGTAATGACTAAACCGCAGGCCACGGCTTAACCGCCCTCTGCCATCCTTAAAACGAGAGGTGATTGGAATTCTCAAAGTAAAAAGGTCTCGGTAAACTGGTCTTACCAGTCAGTTTATGAAGAATCAATGTTAGAATATTACAATTTTTAAGCGGTGTCGAATCCCTAGCAGTAACCACGCTAGGGATTCGACACCGCTTAAAAAATGTAAATTTTGAAAGCCGATGTCATCACATATCATATAATTATTTATTTATTTAAAACTCTTATACTATCATTACAGGGTACAAACCTAATGCGGTAGCTAAGACTACTTGTAATAATTATTAACTATTTAAAATAAAATTACATTACTAACAATTACACAATAGACATTAAAATTACTGATAACTAAAACGATACAACCTAACCTTATACAAAATTAACTTAAATATGTTTTACATTCAAAAATTAAAAAGTAAAACAATATACTTCTTAATATATGAGACTTTGTTCGTGGTTATTCCGTATGACTCACTCGGTTTACATTTGCTGTGACGTCGTAATCAGCGTTGGTGTGGAGCGTCTAATTGAAGTCAGTGAGAGCTGAAACTCCAGAAGTAACAGAAATTTAGGTTGCTCGTGAGTGAGATCTGTGATTAACTATTATAATCTTAATACTTAGTCACTCTTTATTGAAACAATTATTTGATAGAAGGATTCATATAAACCACGCAACATACTTTAATTGTTTTTACTTTTATTTCTTTTATTTTTTAGCTTACTTATTTGTGGTGACCCCAGATGTAAGCTATCAAATGAGTTACTTTAACCAGGAGGAGACCTGGTGACCTGTATTACAGGTGTCTTTCCAGGTGTATTTCCACAACCAAAAATAGTTGGCTTGTGGTGAGAAATTTGAAAAAGAGAAAAACACTTTTTACAAATGAACAACGACTCTATCAAACAAAGATCTGTAGAAGACTAACTAATAATCCTAATATAAAAATGGTCGCAACGCTGCTCTCGTTGTTTTCCCATGCTGAATCTTGAGCCTATCAAGGATGTATACGTCTGGGCTCAGGGTACAGCAGCGACAGCACTTCATGTCACCGTGGGCCACCATGCCACCCTTAACTTTGTAAAGGGAGCTCAGCGATCACCAACAGAAGTTAGTGACGTTGGTCTTAGATTAATCATAAACTGCCACTAAACGCCAAATGCCTAAATTCACAAACATGGGAAAACTTTGCTAAATAAAGAAAGAAAACTAATAAAATCATTAAAGCAGAAGCAAATAGAAATGCAAAGAAGTATTGTTGGTTTTGAGGCACAAAGTAGCCGGGAGATATGAGACAGTGGGGCTTAACGAGGCCCCGAATGAGCTGTGATAGAACACGATCCTGATTCATAGCGTTCCATTTCAGCATCCGAAAACTCACGACACATGACGCGACCTGAGCGTTGTTCGTTCTTGGTACTGCCCAGAAAACGCTGGTGAGTTGAATAATTTAATAGTGAACAAAGAGTTTTCTATTCTACAAACAAATACATAAGTCAACTAGAACTGACCTTTGAAAGAACTTTGATTCCTAGAAAAGTTAGTTAGTTCCATCGAATACAATCAACGGATTATTTTAGAATGCTACGTACTTGGAACAATAACCCGATCATCATCATCTGCCTAGCCTTTTCCCAACCATGTTGGGGTCGGCTTCTAGTCTAACCGGATGCAGCTGAATACCAGTATTTTACATGGAGCGACTGCCTATCTGATCCCCACTACCCAGTTACTGGGCAACACGATACCCCTTGGTAAGACAGGTTGTCAGACTTTCGGACTACCCGTAACGACTGTCAAAGATCTAGAAATGACAGCCGGGACCAACGGCTTAACGTGCTTTCCGAGGCATGGAGGAATCTCGATATGATACGAATGGTCACCCATCCACAGACTGACCTCGGCAAGCGTAGCTTAACCTTCGATCAACCCGTGCGGCTGTTTTTATTTAGCCACGAGCTCCTCAATAACAATAACCCGATGCTGCAAATAAATAATGTCGTAACATGCTGAGAACTATACGTACAGTTGTGTTGGTATTCATGTAATTGGCTTAACTTGTCCAGTCAGATATTATGTCGCGCTAACAGCAGTCGTTTTGTACAATGTTCTCATAGTTCTCATACGTTTGGTTAACGCGCATGATGGTGAACTTATTTCTGGACCGCGAATTGGGACAAATTCTAGTTTGGACTGCAGATATTGTTTGTAGGTAAAGTTTAATTTTATTTATGTAATGATATTATTCGTCGAGCGACGCAAATACTGTAACCTTATTGGTAACTACAGTTTTGAGCCGTTTGGGGTTGAAATGCTTGGGTTATGGAGAATTGGACATGACGTTGTTGCCTTGGAAGATGGGTAAGCCTTTGGTGTGGGACGCAACTTGTGTTTACAAATTCCCATGCTGCTTTGGGTACGGCTGTAGCTACGTACCTATGGCTGGTAGCTAAGGCTGGCTGTGGTGGCGCTGCCGCGGCGGGTGCTGAGGCCATCAAATGGCGCAAATACTGTTACCTTATTGGTAACTACAGATTTGAGCGTTTTGGGGTTGAAACGCTCGGGTCATGGGGCCCGAGTGCACGTCTCTGCATATATAACTATTTTTCTTTTTAATTATTCTTTAAAATCATACACAACATCTGGAAAGAGGGTCATTTTAGTTAAAGAACATCCCACTTCACTTGAACATCATTGCCATTCAACGTGGCAATGCTGCCAGCCTTTTACACACATTTCCCGTTCACAGCGATCCGAACGAACTTTTAAATACCCTATATTTTTTTTCCTTTTTATGTTACATGTACTTATTACTACATATGTATTAATATGAGACCATGATTCAATGAAAAATAAATACTCTCATCTCTGTAAATCTGATAAACTCATGTCATGATTGGTTGACTGATTTAACAATAATAACACTAGTAAATTATCGTCCAACTGCAGGGTAAAAGCCTCTTCTCTTACAGAAAAGGCATGAGCATAGATCAACAAACTTGCTCAACACGGATTGGCGATCCAGCAAACCAAATCCAGATTTCGTCACGATATTTACCTTCGCCAATATCAGTGATGGCCAAAATAAACTTGGATAGTCCTTATGAATTGAAAAAGTCACATCGGTATTTGCCTGGATTTAAACCCAAAACCTGATGTTTGAGAGACGAGTTCATAACTCCTGTGCCATCACGCTATTGAGATTAGGCAACAACATTATTAATATTATTCATAAATCTGTTGATTTTATTATTCTTAATTTCATCGTTTTATCATTTATTTTTTATTTATTTTTGTTGCGACTTCTTAATTTTATAGCGTTTTTTTAATTCTTAATTTTATAGCTTTTGTTTTAATTCCATTTGCTGTGCCCTTTGTGTGGATCTTTTAAGCTAGTATTTAAGATCTTATCAGCATTGTGGAATGGAAATAAAGTATATGAATATGAATAATTAAATTTACTGAAAAAATACCCGTTTGCTATCTAATCTTCTGTGGCATCTTCCACAGGTGCAACCAGCTCCCCAAAGCCGAATACTCCTCCACTGAAGAACGGCAATGACCTGAGAGCGTCAGGGTATCTAATAGCTGTGGGTTCCAGGACATCCAGGTTAGTAAATACTTCTAGAATTGCCGTTTGTTGGGAATGTTTTCTCCTACCAAACTAAACTTGAAGACTAACTATTAGCTAACAGTCGATAATTTTTCTGTATTTTTAAGAACGTTCGAATTCCAATCACGCATGGTTGGCGCAGTGACTGAGCGATCTACTGCTGCGCCACGTGTCGTGGGTTCGATTCCCGCACGAAAAAAATAATTGTATGGCCTACAGGATGTTTTAAATTACGGGAATTGGCCCTCAGGATGTTTTACCTGTAAGACTTCCATGTACATAAATAAATATTTTACTCCTCATCATAATGTTTCTTTTCAGATTCAGAAGAAAATACGAGAAGAAATTACCATTTATGATCATTTTAGTAATGTTTATCCTGTTACTGATAGCTTTTATAATGCTTACTATTTTATGTAAGTATTCATGTTTACTAGATTTAGAATGAAGTATAGTTGCCAGCATACAACTTGAGCTCCCGGTGGCGTAGTGGGGGTTTGTGTGCGCGGCGTATGTCTCAGGAGTTACGTCAAAAATCGCTTGAAGTAATTATGGAACAGAGATACCAGCAACTGTATCATCTGACATATGAGACAGTCTGTCAGATATGAGATTATCTTAGGGCAATGACCAATCCTGGACCCAAACTGTGAGAAATCAGGCCCACTATATAATACCAGCCTATTACTGTCCCACTGCGGACCTATGTGGCGCAGTGGGCGAAGGTACGCCTGCGACGCAGGAGGTTGCAGGTCCGATTCCCGCATTATTTGCTTCATGTAATGTATTGTATTCAGTATATCAGTCATCTAGTACCCATAACACAAGCTCTGCTTAGCTTGGGGCTAGATGATGCTGTGTGGATTGTCCAGCATGATTTATTTATTTATTACTTACTGCAGGGCAAAAGCCTCTTCTCATACAGAGAAGGCAAGAGCATTAATAACCACGTTGTTTAATGCAGGTTGCTAACTGCCATATTTTCCTCGGACATATCTAATATTAACCTCAAAAATTCATATGAATTTTAAAAGGCGCATAGGTACAAGTATCTTGAACACTGGAAGTAATATTTTTTTTTTTTTTTTTTTTTTAAACATTGCCCCACACTAGGAATTTCTCCTGTATCGTGGGTGCGGTTTACAAACATTTAAACTCACATACACAAACAGCCAGACCCGGAACAACTACCTGTAGGTCATACAAATATTTGTTCCGTGCGGGGATCGAACCCACAACACGCGGCGCACCAGCCGATGACTCAACCACTGCGCCAACCGTGTCGTCATTGGTGTGTGTCATATTGGGGGTAACTTAGTGCATTGGCATACATATATACGTACATAAACTCACGCCTTTTTTCCTATTATGTTAAACAGAAACTACAGAACGCCACCTGCTAAATTCTTACATACACCTTTAGCTTCGTTTACGATCATACATCTGGTCATACACACTTTATTATAAAATCGACTGAAAGTCAGCGCTCAAGATGTGTGCCGGTAATTGTACCCACATACAACGTCGTGAATGAGAGGCGAGGTCTTAACCTCTAAGGCTATAAGGACTATAATTACTACGACTATTAAACTAAGTAACGGATATTGTGTGTGTACACGTACGGCGTACCTACGTATGTTCATCATTTATCAACCACAAAACGGATACACTCGTTTAGTAGATGAAACGTGACGCAAAGATTAATCTTCATTGTCTAGGTTGTAAACAAATACCTACTAGTGGCGAAGGTATTGAAAATAACAGAACTGAAGGCCTCTGATAACTGATAAATATACCATATTTATTTCTGTAAATAGGTTTTTACAAACACTTTTACACGTCAACGAGTAAACATTCTTTTTTTAAACTAGGTTGGTGTTTCACTATCTGAACACTCTGAAAAGAAACACCGAAAAAGACCACTCAGTTATGGAAGGACCTGTTCAGTCAGTGCAAGCATTTGTAGGAAATTGTAGAGCTCACTACCTGTGTGTTGCCTCAACGGTCTACTGTTTGCCAGCACTACTGCTATATTCCCGGGTCAGGCATTTTTTGGATCTGTGCCTGGCGTATAGCAATAGTCTCGCACACTTTCTCACATGAGACAAAATAACTGGTGAATTGTGGGTGTAGGTACTATACGTTTAACTCTGCTTAACCCTTCAGGGGATACAGGTGTGATGTTGTTATTAAGAGTATTTTACACGAAGCGACTGCCTATTTGACCTCCACGACCCAATTAGGTACTGAGAAACACAATTCGCCTACTGCTTGTCAGACTTTTGGGCTTCTGACTTCCCGAATGACTGCCGAATATCTTAAAGTGTGACCAACTGCTTAACACGCTTTTCGAGACACTGAGGTGTCTTTGTACGGAATGGATGATCACCCATTCACTGACCGACCTCAGCAAGCATAGGTTAAACGATCAAACCGTGCGACTGTTATTATGAGCACAATCGTAAACACCCGTGTTATTTATATGAAAGGCAAAATTCTCCTCAGTCACCACTCACTTCGTATGAGTTACCCCTTTCTGTACCATGTCATGCCTCGTCGTAATTCACATTAAAAATCAGGCCAAAATATCTTCTAAATAAACAAGCAAGCATTTGGTGCAATTTGTAAATCATTCAAACTGCCTTCATATGTAAATTAAGTGCACAAAAAATGGCGGCATACCGTTGATAAAGCCTAGAAATGGCTAAGTACTAGAATTTCTACTCTAGATATACATACAACCCCGCCATTTGTAAGAAAGTATTCTGCAATATTAAATGGACTATATATTAGTATATTATTTTGTACTTACTCCATGTTGCTTTTGACCTAAAGGCTGATTTGATTGAGGTTTGATTTTGATGAATTATGGAGAAACATAGACTTATGGAATTCGTTAAATCTAGAGTTGCACTAACATCATAACATCACGCCTGTATTTCTTGAAAGGTTAGGAAGAAGTGTACCTATAGTACACACACATTTTATCGGATATGTTTGAGTCTCATGTAATAGGGTAGTGTCCTTAAAAATTCTGATTGGTCCGAAAGTTGGATTACTCAAAAATACTGGACACGTATTTTTTCTTTTGTCACGTAAACCAAAAATGACGACGACATAGTGCATTGAAATTGCGCGTGATGTCACGCCGTGCTACACTTTTAACGTAACAGTGACGTCACACGCCTTCACCTGAACTTTGATGTGCTATATCATTGTCACTTTTTATTGCTTTGAGTAAGCAAAAAATACGTGTCGAATATTTTTTGGTGATCTCACTGACGGACTAAATAGAGTTAATATATATTTTACCTACGACACATCCCTATTAGGGGCGAGCCGATTGTGACCAGCCGGGCACAAATCCGGACTCCGGACTGTTAAAAATTCTAGATATAAAAACCCACCAACATTTTACCCGACCGACCTGAGAATCATGCCCAGTACTTCATACAAAGCAGTAGGGCTTGCGACCAATAGGTAGACCAACTAGTAGTATTTTGTTCTGTAAATACGTTTATACCTCTGTTTACGTCCAAAAACAAAGAAATCGGAGACTTTTTATTTACCAACCCACTTAGGGCCCGCGTCGTATATTATGGTCTACTCTCTCTATTTTGCCTGTGTTTAGAGTAAAGACCTGTGTCGCAGCAGACCAGCAATGGAAACTGTATAAGCTAATCATGCGTATACCTACCTACATTAATATCATTTGATCCTCAGATGTGATTATCGACCACTAAAACTTTAAACAGAGAACAAGCAAGTTGTATCCCTTAAAGAGATCCAAGTACCTTCTAGGATTATAACTTGGTATATCTTACTATAAACAGAGAAACAGATCTGTTTCCCAGCATCATCTATTAAATGTTATATTTGTCGTGTGATTATTTTAGACGGAATAGCAATACATAGGAAACCACCAAAGATATGCAGGACCACAGAATGTCTGCGCTCCGCCGCCAATCTCGCTCTCTCAATGGACACATGGGCAGACCCTTGCGAGGACTTCTATCAGGTAAGCATTTTTTATAGCTTGTGGTACAGTTACTTTTATATAAAAAAATGTTTTTTTAAATAAGTGGAAGGGACGCGAGACGGAAAATCCGACTAAAATTAAAATCTTGGAGAATGCTGTCCAGCATCATGTACTGAACTCATGGTATCAGGTGCTGCGTTGATCCTTGCATATCTTGAATTTTATGATATCATTAAAACGCCGGTAACCAGACTGCCACTCGGAAACTTTCATACTGAGTTGGAACGAGCGAAGAGTTTTTGTTGTTCCTCTGATGGCAATAAAATGTTCAGTTAATTCCTTATCTCCTACACTCCTTAACTTGGTGTTTCGAAGATAGAGTTGAAGGTTATAAACGAATATGCAACATCTCACATATCCATCCAACATAGAGGTACAGTCAGAGACCTATCGTCATCGATTCTATGGATCAATCCTAAACACAAGTAAAAATGAAATGTCTTTCTTTTCATGCCAACTGTAATCTTTCCTTTCCACAGTACGTATGCGGCAATTGGGGCTCGGACCACCCGCGGCCAGACGCGTACCTATCGTACGACTGGTTCCGAGACAAGCAGACCAAGGTCTACACCATCGTGAGGGACTTCCTCAGCAGGAACACCTCGCACCAGCCCAAGGCGGTGCAGCAAGCCAAGGATATGTTTATTGGGTGTATGAATACGGGTAAGTTGATGCTTAGCAGCCCGGAGTTTGGTAGTTGATGGTGTGAATCTCAATGGACACCCCGTGCTTTGGATTTCACATAAAGCCGTTGCTTCTGCCCTGGTCTCTCTGCCCTGGTCGTGTCGGATGGCCGTCCCATAGGACAGATAGAGAACACGAACAGAGATTACGCCTATATTTGCGCACTCACTTGTGCATCTCATTATCTGCTGCTTACTTCAATAATTTCCCGTCGAAATTGGCCACCTTGACTGAAACTTTTTCAACGCTTTAAAAAAAAAAAAAGATTATTTTACGTACATATTTTATTACAATTTTCCTAAAATAGTCGAAATTAACCAATCATACTTCAACATTCATGATTTATGGAAAATGCTTAGAAATGCGTACGTACTACCAATGTTCTACAAAGTATGTGAGAACTCGAAGTGAACGTTAAATATTAGTTCCAAAAATAGTTTTCGTTGAAGCATTTGGCCTCGCCTCGGTCAAATATTGACCTTTTCAGTTTGAAACGCGTCAACTTTATAACATTCAATAACGTTTATGAAAATTTAACTCGAACGACGAGAAATTATTTTTAAATGGAGTCTGAATATAACAACGGCGACAAGCAGCAGTGACAGAGACAAGGACAGTGTCGCCACGACAATGTTGCTAGTTGTTGTCGACTGTTTCGGCGGTCAGTATCTAGACACGCGGCAACGTGTCAACGTGTCAAACAGAAGAAACTGGCGACGCATTACACGAACAATTTTGAGGCTAATTCCGAATACAGCGACACTTTCGAATCTGGTTTTTGATACGTTGTGGGAAGCCTGTCTAGGATTAACGTACGTGCAAACATGTTGTCCTACCGGAATGTATCTTTATACAAATTCAAAGTTAGTGTTAAGGAACCAGTATAGTTTCGCTTGTCGTTTGTCGCTGCTGTTTATGATGGCCTGAAATCCAGCGCTGCAGCTCTATTCTGCACATGAACTGCAGCATTATGCTAAGCGACGGCCACTTGCATTTTCATATTTATTTATTCTTAGATTTTGTTTGCGTCATGTTGAACACAGATAAACTTTATTTTACTTCTTTCTTTACGAGCTTAACAACGTAAATTTTAAATATGTATAATTTGTTATCAATCATTTATTTTCAGACACACTAGATAAACGAGGATTGAAACCAGTTATAGCTGTTCTAGAAACCCTCGGTCTCCCTCCATACCCGACCTACATAAATAAGTCGGAAGATTTTGACTACTCTGCTTATGCCTTTGATTGGTTAGACACTGTCATCAAAGTAAAGACGCAGATCGGCATGGATGTACTCATTGGTTTCGATATATATACAGATCCGAAGAATTCTTCTGTATTTAGGCTTGTTATGGGATCGCCTGAAACTACTAATCCTTTTCCTAGGTAAGAAGGTTGATATTAATCTCCTTTGTATTTTCACCTGGGCAAATATTAGCAAAGTTTCCCTTCAAAATTATGACAATTGTTTAAGGCCGATCAAAACGCTTAATATATTCTCGTGACCAAAGGGTTCGCGTATTTGGCTAAAGAATCAGCATTGCCATTCAACGTGGCAATGCTGCCAGCCTTCTGTGCAATTTTCCCGTTAACAGTGATGCGGATGGTATTTTTTCTTTTCTCGTTTTAATACATAGTTATACCTATTGCTATATTGAATGAAACTCCTAATTTTCAGCACACATACTGAACGGAAACGCCATAGGAGAACCTTAACCAAATTTACAAACTTTGTAAGAAAAACTGCAGATTTCATGTACACAAACGATCGTCGCAGTGACAAAGCTGACCTTGATGATGATAAAGTAGCTCAAGTACATAAGCTATTCTACGCAGAGCTGATGAAGCTGTTCATTCTAGAAGAAGATGGTGTCAAAACTTCCAAATTAACTGAAATTGAATTGGATCAGAATCTAATTGCAACTGCAAGTGAATATTATGCATTGGAGAGTGATATTTTCGAAGTAAGTTACCGCATTCATTTGTTTAATTAATCCACAGCATAGCAATGTTTGCGAAGACTTAACACTTACTTGATTGTAAGGGATTATGGTTTATATTACAATAATGTATGTGACCTTTTTTCTGACAGCGCTGCGGTATTTTTACTCCGTTTAAAAATGTCGCAGCATATGCTGAAATAGGAGACTTTTTGACCTCGCACAGGTCCTTTTACTTTATATCTTTTATTGTTTAGATTTTAGTTCCTTTAACTTTTGTGTTTTTTTTTTATTATCTGTGCGTGTCCCAAATAAATGGTTTTCTTTCTTTCTTTCTTTCTTTTAAGTCCCGAAAGAAAAGATGCCCTGATTTTTATTTAGTTACAATATTATTGTTAGAGGAGGCCTTAGCCAAGAGGCACACTGAACTCCGAGATATATGTATATATTAATTCAGGAAAAAAAACAACAGCAGTTAAACTAGCACAAGGAGGGAGATTCGGGTTAAAATGCTATTGATTGATTTTGGTTTTGCTATGAGTTCATGTAGTTAACAATATTTGACTATGCTTGGCCCATTCGTCTTGAACTACCGAAAAAATTCTTATAGAATTTATTGGTGGCTAGGGAAGCCAAATTGTAGAATGCGAATTACAGTGCGGCCGGCCTTTTTGTATTACGGTGGATCAGCAACGTTCAGGCAATATGTCATCTAAACTGGTAGCAATAACTAGATTGAAACCATGGCCAAATGAGTTAGTTTAGATTAAAAACTGTGACCAGCCACACTTGAGCCAAGCTATAGCAATGCGCTGGGCATTCGTTCAGCCGTAAGCCCACTAAACAATAATGCACCGTAATACAAAATGGCTCCGCTTTCTGACAGAGCGGGGAATTTTACTGTAGGGCTGCGAATTGATATATAAATATTTCGTTAATTTTGATTTCTCTGGCTGGCGGCCTTTATTGTAAGGTCACCCAAGAGCGTCCGGTTAAGCAGTAAACAGCCGTATAGTAGTGCTGAACTGCGAGTAGTGGCCCTACCTAAAAAAAAATACACAAAAGTACGTGTCCTCAGGGCTACTAAATTATTTCCTAATATTTTTAGACTTATCTATCAACGATATAGCGTTGTCTGTTAAATGGTCATATATTGAATAGAGCAACTAATGACATGGTATAGTAGTACCAATGTGTATAATTATGGAACTACAATCAGCTTTCTATAATATTCAATATTCGCGTGTGACACGTCAAACGTGTTATAGAATAATCGATGACAGAAATTGGTTTCATGTGATACTTTTTAGTTTTTATTATCAGCTTAGTATAAAATAGTTATGATTTGCCATTAAAAATTCGTTATTTTTACTTAAGCATTATATCAAAATATGTTTTTGCTAGCACTTCGATTTCTCCTCAACCCCTGTAAAATAGTAATTTTGAAAATAATAATAGCCTATAGCACTCTCGAACAATGTAGCTTTCTAACAGTAAAAAATATTTTAGAATTGGATCATGAATTCCGGAGATTACCCCCAACATACAAACTTACAAATAAATTTTACCTCTTTATAATATTAGTATTCTTTTATGAACATTTCAATACCTAATTATTGTGTATGTTAAAGTATAGTTCATGATAATCATCATCCTCCTACCCTGATACCAGATTATTTGGGATCGGCGCAACATGTCTTCTTCTTCCATACATCTCTATTTGCCTTCATCTCAAAAGTTACCTCCTCTCTAGCTATATCATCTTTCACACAATCCATCCATCTTTTCTTGGGTATCCCTCTATTCTCGTAACCTTGCACATTCATACCCAAAACTTGCCTTATAACATGGTCCTCATTCCGCATCACATGCCCATGCCAAGACAATTGATTTCCATACAACAATCATAGTCATCATTAACAAATTTCGTTTTGTACATTTTCAGTTAGAACCAGACAATTCAACAGAAATAGAAGACGATGATCATTCATTTATCCCAGAGTATACAGTAAACGAAATACAAATTCACACAGACTCCGTCGTTGAAAGTAACAACGGTACAGCTTCACTAATATGGAAGAAGTATCTAGAAGGGCTGTTTAACATAAGCAATACTGTACTGGACTTCGACAATGATAAGATCCTGGTGTCTCATCCCGATTTGAAGTATATGTCGTTGATGGCCGCTCTTGTAGCGAAGACGCCGCCGGTGGTACTAGAGCTTTATATTTGGGTTAAGGTGATATACTTTACTACTGATAGTTTTAGTTTTAAATAAAACATCAAATCTTCCTCTGTAAGTAATTCGGTCAAAGAATAGACGCTACTTAGCTAAAAAAATCCCTAGAAACGGACATAGTCCTTTCTTTCTTCCTTAAAGATCTGTCATGATTCTCTATCGTAATAATAAAAAGGGTTCACCCTTTAAATTGATAATTTTTGCAACCAGTTTTAATTTACAATACAGTTAATTCTAACCATTAAATCTAGCAATCTGACGTTGACTTACATAATATTTAACTATTATTTCTTGATGCTACTATTACCTTTTATCTTCTTGTCAGGTAGTAGAAGTAATGTCAGTCCACACGACAACTGAGCTCCGTGAGTTGTTTCAACGCGCTTATGAACACACTCACGCGCACGAAGCCGTACCAGCGCGTAGTCTGCAGTGCTCTAACGCAGTCAATGACATGCTTGGCATGGCTGTATCTTATGGTATTGCTGATCCATACTTCTTTAATGTCACCAAGCCTAAGGTAAGAAACAATGTGAAATTAGAAGTAGAATTAGACATCTTTGCAAAAGAGCTCGTTCTGAAGAGTTATACCAGTGTTTCTGTGTTATTTTATAAACATTATGGGTGCTTGTATATTATTTGGTTTGTGTCTGAGGTGACAACGCACCTGCGGTGTTTCTTTTATCGCAGGTATAGGAACTTTTGCTCATCTACTACCGAAAATCATATTTTCAGATCATCACCATGATCGACGAATTAAAAAACTCTTTAGCTCACCTAGTCGGTCAAGCAAGATGGATGGATGACAACACGAAGCTGGCAACTTACCAAAAAATAATCGATATGAAGACTCTCATAGGGTTCCCAGACTGGCTGTTAGAAGAAGGGAAACTAGAAGAATATTATGAAGGCATAGAGGTTGATCCTGGAAAACATTTGGAGAACATGATAAATATTAATCAAGTCAAGACTAAGAAGGTTCTCAATAGCTTTAGGGAAGGAAACAACTTCACATGGGCTACTGATCCTACTGAAGTTAACGCGTATCACACATTTCAAGAGAATACTATCAGTAAGTATGGATTATAGTTTGGCTAGATAAGATATGTAAGATAATTATATATTGCAAATGATTATTGCTGCATGTTTCAGTAATAAAGGTAAAAAGGTTATTGCATAAGAATAATATAAAAAAATGGCCAAAGAATCAGCATTGCCATTCGATGTGGTAATGCTGCCAGCCTTCTGGGCACTTTTCCCGTTGACAGTGATGTGGATAAATTTTTCGATGTCCTGTGATTATTTAATTTATTACATTATTTCATGTATTAATAGTTGTATCATTTTTAACTAAATCTACTCATTAAACAAATTTGTATATTATTTTTGTTGAGCTCTTCTCTGGGTTCACTTCTAATGGAGTTAATTTATTTAATTCTTGAATATTTCTTACAGCTGTCCCTATGGTGATGTTACAATATCCCTTCTTTGATTTAGGACTCGAGTAAGTATCTTCTTAACTGTTTTGTTTAAGTGGTTTGTCTGATTTCTCTTTAATATTTTCGTTCTGTCCAGCTCACTAAACTACGGTTCTCTGGGAACGGTTCTTGGCCATGAAATAACACACGGCTTCGATAACTTTGGTAAAATTATTTTCTTCCTTTTTAACTATTTTTAATTTGTTGTTTCTTTTCGTTGCTTAGATATTAATTAGATAGTTTTGTTACTATCCTACATAAATTATATCGCGTATCAGATTCTTCTTTTTCATTCCTTCTATCCCATTTAAATTTGTAGGTTCCAAATGAGTTTTTAACAATTCGAATATGAGTAAAAAGTTAAAAGAATCCCTTCAATCGGTTAGAGCAAATTGATCTACTGAAACTAGATTGTCTCTATCCTTCTTGCCAGCTTGCCAGTTGATGTTGCTTTTTCTACATTGCAGGTCGTCAGTTTGACAAGAACGGCAACATGTTGCCGTGGTGGTCCAACAACACGATTGACTCGTTCGTCAACATGACTCACTGTTTCATTGAACAATACTCCGGGTACTACTTGCCCGAGTTAGATGAGCATGTTAGTTTAATGTATTGCAATATTTATACCAATTTTGTCGAGGCATTATGGAATAGTAGAAAACATTTTTAGTTCTTCTAGGCAGTATTCTTAGCACACTCTTAATATATGTATTTCCATATATCTGTTTATTTCACTTTGTAAATATATTTCTACAAATTTAGTTATTTTATCATCATCCTTTTGCCCTTATCCCTATTTATTTGGGGTTGAAACAGCATGTCTTCTACTTCCATACATCTCTATTTACCATCATCACAAAAAGTCACCTCCTTTTTAGCCATAATATCATCTTTCACACAATCCATCCATTTTTACTTTGGTCTCTTAAAACCCTGCAAGTTCATAAGCAGAACTTTTCTGACAACTTGGTCCTCATTCCTTTTATAATTTAGTTCTTTTATATAGTACATCGTGAGCGAAAGAAATAAGCTGACGTTTAGGCAATATTAAACTATCAGAGCAACGCTAAATAATCCAGTAGATAATTCATTGTTTGTCTCATTTATCAATGTCTGACTTACAAAAACAATGTGACTTAATCCACAGGTAGACGGCAAAAAGACATTAGGAGAAAATATAGCAGATAATGGTGGCTTGCGAGAAGCACTCGCAGCTCTGAACCATCACTTGAAGAGAAGAGGACCAGAACCAAAGCTACCGGGCTTCGAGCGAATGACTCCCGAACAACTGTTCTTCTTGTCTTATGGAAATGTAAGTCGCAAATAAATTTATTTTAAAATTATTATTTTTTTTAATCGTTGCCCCAAATTAGGAATTTCTCCTGTATCTTGGGTGCGTTTACAAACATTTAAACTCACATACACAAACAGCCAGACCCGTAACAATTACCTGTAAGTCATACAAATATTTGTTCCGTGCGGGGATCGAACCCACAACACACGGCGTCCCGTGTCGTCAGATCAACATCCTGTTCGTCCTGATTAAAATATATATTTCCATTCTTACTGATGGATCATCATCATCATCATCATCAGGCTATACTAGTCCACTGCTGGACATAGCCCTCTCCTAATGAGTGCCATAGCGCCCTGTCTTCAGCTTGCCGCATCCAGCATCTGCCTGCAGTCTTTCGCAGATCGTCATCCCACCTGGTCAGAGGGCGTCCTACACTACGTTTGCCGAGTCGCGGTCTCCACTCAAGAACACGTTTACCCCAGCGGTTGTTGGTTCTTCGCGAGATATGGCCAGCCCACTGCCACTTCAGCTTGCTAATTCATTGAGCTATGTCGGTAACTTTGGTTCTCTGTCGGATGTATTCGTTACGAATCCTATCCTTCAGAGAAACTCCGAGCATAGCTCTCTCCATAGCTCGCTGAGCGACTTTGAACTGGTGGACCAGCCCTACCGTGAGTGTCCATGTCTGGGCTCCGTAGGTCATGACGGGTAGGACGCACTGATTGAAAACTTTAGTTTTCAAGCATTGCGGTATGGATGACGAGAAGACTCGGCGCAGTTTCCCAAACGCTGCCCAGCCCAGCTGGATCCTCCTCTTGGCCTCCTTCTCGTAAGTGACCTAACTGCAGAATCTGCCCGAGGTAAGTGTATTCGGAAACGATTTCGAGAAGGTGGCCATGTACTGATGGATGAGATCTGGTTATCCGTAACTTTTAGTACAGTTCTGAATGTTCAGTAAAATATCACTGAAATAATTATTGGTAACTTCTATACATTGACTAGCTGACCCAGCAAACGTTGTTTTGCAATATAGAGGTTGGTGATAGAATGGTGAAAAGTTTAAGTTGTATGTATTCTTAATGGTAAATCGAAATAAAATTAAAATAAAAAAAATTGACAAAAAAATATAAAAATAATATTTAGGGGTAGGTCACTCTCATTATTTATAAATCTCATCATTATTTATGAAAAATAGATATTATCCGATTTGCAGACCTAACCGATATGCACACAAAATTTCACGAAAATCGGTAGAGCCATTTCGGAGGAGTTTAATTACAAACACCGTGGCACGAGAATTTTTTATATTAGATTTATTAAACTACACAGTATAACCATTCCTCTATCACTTGTTTCTTTCCAAACTGTCACATAATTCTAGCTTATGTATATTTTTTATTTGTGAAAGTAAATTTTTGTTTCCCTTCTTCCCTCAGCTATGGTGTGGTGTATCAACAATGGATTCCTTGAAGTCAGACCTAGAAGACGAGCACTCCCCACAGATATTCAGAGCTCGTGGCGCTCTACAGAACACTAAGGAGTTCGCGCATGCGTGGCACTGCCCACCTGGCTCTGCTATGAACCCGCACAAACGATGTATTATCTTCTGAAGGTAAATTTATTATGTACTTAACATTTTAAACGCCAGGTGACCGACAAACAATACATTTTCTATTGTGTCTCGTTGTCTGACAGTTAAGGTGTTAATAAAGTTCATTGGTAGGAATTAGGAATTGAGGAGCTCGTGGTGACCCCTCCATGCCTCGGAGAGCACGTATAGCTGTTAGTCCCGGGTGTCTCGATATGTTACAAACGGTCACCCATCCACAGACTGACCTCGGCAAGTACCTTCGATCTACCCGTGTGGCGGTTTTATTTAGCCACGAGCTCCTTAATCATAATAATAATATATTTATAGCAATTAAGTTTAAAAACCCAACCCATGGTCAAGTATTTATAAATGCTAGTTTGGTTGAACTCTGAACCCGAAGTAAAATTAAAAATTGCTTTATGAGTACCAATATCGAGTGAAATATAGGAGAGAGGAGGGAGAAGTCTCAAATGGCTTTTATAAATATTTAAGACTTAGTAATTAATGATTGTTAAAACTAACTGTAATTGGATAGGACTACATCATCATTTGTTTTAATAAAATATGATTATGTCGCGGCGGGCGAAGGTCCGCCTGCGACGCAGGAGGTTACGGGTTCGATTTCCGCCCTGGGACAAATGTTTGTACAATCTACAAAGATTTGTTCCGGGTGTTCTGGGTATTTGCTATGTATAATAAAAAAATATCTATCTATGTATTGTATTGTATTAAGTATATCAGTCATCTAGTACCCATAACACAAGCTCTGCTTAGCTTGGGGCTAGATGATGCTGTGTGGATTGTCCAGCATTTTTTTTTTTAATATTACAAGAATTTATTTTTTCTTAAATAAAATAAAAAAGCCGACCAGGACACTCAGGCGTCAATTATATTTATTTATTATTTATTATCAATTTCAGATTTTACTACGGTAAGCGAACTGAACTTTCAGCAATGTAACAAGGTGGAGTCGTGTAAATAAAACCAATGCAGTATTATCTAGCAACAAATGTCTTAGTAGATTATGAAAAATAAGTGTAAATGTGTGTGCCATAGATTAAAATGATAGACTTAAATAGTCTTTTTATACGCCTAATATATATGTATGTGTGAAAATGTTATTTTTATTTTAAGGAACTAACTTTTAACTTGCGCACAGTACATATGTTGACTGAACTGCATTTTACAGCACTTCTAATATTTTATTTGTTTCGTGTGTTTTTCTGCCTTTTAAAGTTTCTGTGTCTTGTGGAGATGGGTATATGAGAACGATTTTGTGATTGATACTTAAATGTCTGAAAACTAAACTCTGGCTTTTTATTATATCAAACTTTGTGCATGTAAAATTTTAACTATCTCAATGACCACTTTTCATTAAAAAAATGTTTGATTTCTTTTAAATCTAAATGCGATTAAAAGTGATATTAACAAAGGGGTTTAAAAGAAACACAATGCACAGGTGAAATAACTTTAATTAAGAAGATATAATGCAACTTGATACAACTGGTTATAACATATTAATGGTGACCAATAGAGTTGTACGAAATGGTCTTGGAGAAGCCTCCTCCATAAGCCCCTGTTGAGACTCCGTGGCCAAATCCGTAGCCACCACCGTAACCGCCACCGTAGCCGCCACCGTATCCAGCAGAAATCGGGATACCACCCGAAATGCCAATACCACCCGATATACCTCCAAGTCCTCCCGAGATACCTCCTATACCGCCTCCGAAGCCTCCAATGCCGCCTCCAATACCGCTTGACACTATAGATCCACCGCCAATAGCAACGGGTACTGCGGAAACAGCTTGAACAGCAGCTACTGCGGGCACAGGGACAGGCCTATCGACGACAACGGGCTGCGGTACAGGCACGGGCCTGTCAACCTGTACGGGTACCTGAACAGGGACGGGACGGTCCACGTAGACAGGCTGTGGCACCGGGACCTGGCGGTCAACGTACACGGGCCTGTCGACAGGCACGTGCCTCTCAACAGTCACTGGGTACGGAACGGGCACATTGACGGGAACCCTGACGGGGTATGGCACTTTCCTCTCATAGTACACAGGCACATGCCTTGTGACTTCTACAGGGACTTTTTGTACTACAGGGTAAGGAACAGGTCTGTCTACCTGTACTGGTACCGGGACTCTTACTGGATAGGGCACCTGACGGTCTACGGGGACCGGGACGGGTACTTGTACAGGTACTTGCACATCTCGCGTGATGGTTCTGGTTATGTAGCGAGGTACTTCCTGACGTAAGATAACTGGGTTGGGTTCTATGTTAACTGATGTTTGTACTGCTGGAGCTACAGCTACCGGGGCGGCAGCTACTGCACCCACTGCAACAGGACCTCCCACGGCGACTGCGGGCCCTGAGGCGATTCCTCCTCCAAAGCCTCCGCCTCCTATTCCGATACCAGCTCCACCGATTCCAATACCGCCTCCTCCAATTCCAATACCACCTCCTCCAATTCCAATACCACCTCCTCCAATTCCGATACCACCGGAAGATAATCCGATACCGTGGCCAGATAATCCAATGGAGTGGCCAAGACCAACTGAGTGGCCTATTCCAATCGAGTGGCCCAGCCCAATAGCTGGTGAAGAGAAGCCGATAGAGTGACCTCCATAGCCGTATGCTGGTATGTGTCTCTTCACTCCTTTGTCTGAAACCGCCTCATTTTTGATCCCCTCAACGACAAGGAGTTTAGATATTTTAGATTTTTGTGCTATTTCTTTTGATGTTGATAGACTGCTTGCTGAAAGCAGCACCTGGAATCAAGGAATAAGAAGACATGAGTTAAGTTGTAAGAAAAACGTAGCAATATTTTGCTTCGATGGAAAAAGATGGAGAGATAGCATTTTCCTTCTTCTTCTTCTTTCTTTTTTCTTTCCATGCCCCCATTTCTAGGAATGTTTGTATCGTGGGTGCGTTTACAAACATTTAAAGTTACATACACAAACAGTCAGACCTGGAAGAACTACCTGTAGGTCATACAAATATTTGTTCCGTGCGGGATTCGAACCCGCGACACGCATCGCAGCAGCCGACTTAGCCATTGCGTCAACCGTGCAAAATAATATGGAGTAACCAAATATCAAATCCCTGTCTACATTAACTCGTGCGTATACGTAAATCATCATCATCAGTCACGCTCTTTTTCTACTATTTTGGGGTCGGCTTCCAGTCTAATCAGATGCAGCAGAATACCAGTGTTCATAAAGCGACTGCCTATCTGACCTCCACAACCTAGTTACTGGGCAATACGTAAAAGTTATGCCAACATAATTGTGCACTGTTTTAGTGAAAACAGGGACCTGTATGAGGTTCCTATAATTATGACAACACTAAAACTAGATAAAACTTTTTATTTTGAAAGGCTGAGTTAAGGTAACGGAACAAAACAAGAAAACTACAAATATTAGTAAAACTAAATTGAGAAAAGCAATAGTTGCGATTGCAAGATTCGTTCACGATAAAATCTTAGAAATAAATTAACTATCTCTAAATAGAAATAATATGTCAGTTTTGTCCCAGTTCGACTGCGCTTACGATATGAACGGGGGCGAGGCGAGCCGGCTACAGCTCACGGAACTTTGCGCCGGAGTCGATTGCTCTGACCCTACGATACCTTACCTAGTATAGGAGCTGTATCTAGATTAGTTTGTTTATTCTTTTTTCACCATGATCTATCATGTCAGCGTATAAAACTTAAGATTTGAAGGTCTTACTGGAGAATAACTTGTAGTTAGTGCGTTTGTTATATCAGTTAACTACTCCTGGAAAAAACAACCAGGAAATAACATAAAAGTGTTAATACAGAGCTCATTTTTAGTTACCATCCAAATTTTCACAAGGTGTTATACACATGAGTAAAAAGAACTAAAGAACAAACTATGAAATCACGAAAAAAAACATCGTCTGTTTCATACAAAACTTCAATACCTACTCGACAAAAGGCTGATTACTTTTCGCGATTTCAGAGTTGTATTAATGGATAACTTTGTAAAAATTTGGATGGTGATTAAAAACTTGCCCTGTTTACACAATGAAATAAGAACTCTCGATAAACTTTAACTTCTATTTGCAATAACAATGTATTCTCAATTCTATAGAACAGTATATGAAGTACGTTACCTTATACGGAATTTACAACTTTGTTAAAGGTACAACTATCACTAGTGTTTCTAAATTTAACAAAAACATAATTGAGACAAGTAACCCCACAGCTAGGCCTAGTCCGCTATATGACTGTAATTGCATACGCTTGACAACTTAATTTTAAACATAGACATTTCATTTAGCCTGAGCCTAACTACAATCTACGCAATATAGCGCAGAAAGTCAGTATCGGACATAAATCGAAGTGTGTACCTATGGTTAAATTCAAGATACGTTAGTTTTGATAAGTTGTATTTCGTGTTGCAATTTCAGAACTACACATTTAAACTTACGAAAATATGAAATGTCAAAGATACTGCTTTGTCTAACTAAATCATTAGAGATATCCGTCAACGCATCCTGCGTACGTAGATTTCTAACCAATCAAAACTAATAGTATAAAAAAAATATACTGGCTTTAAAATGATATAGAAACAGCTAAATGATTAAGAAATATGTTCCTGTTAGTTCCAGAGATAGGCTGGTGCCTATCTATATCTATACTAATATTATAAAGAGGTAAAGTTTGTATGTAGGGGGTAATCTCCAGAACTAATGATCCAATTATATAAATGTTTTCACTGCTAGAAAGTTACATTATTCCTGAGTGCTATAGGCTATTAATATTTTCAAACTCCGCTTTAAAAGGGGTCGAGGGTATATTAAAGTTCGAAGGAAAATGTACGAGATCCCAGACGAAAACGCGGACGAAGTGCTAGTTGCTTATAAAACCACCCATCATTAAGGCATCAAACTCGCTAAAAAAGTGCCGTGTGAAAAGTAACCATGAAGCGAATAACTATAGAAATAAAAGCTCTCTACACTAATTCCTTCTAATATCTGCTTCAACGACTGCAGTGGCATACATCAGTGTCTAATGCCTAGTCAGTAGGCCGCCAGGTGAGGTCAAGGTGAGCACACAAGGTCGGTGATAACACGTGGTTAGCCGCACCACTATGGGCCATGGGGTGGGATTTATAGCGAATATTACTGGGTGAGTCAGCTGTGTGTATGGGTAACAGCTGCCGCACCTTACCCGCATTGCCTGAATGATGAATGATGATGGTTTTATAATTCTTGCTGTGCCCTGCGGTTTCACCGGCACCTATGGGCAGTAGCGTGATGTTATGACGACTTATGTGGCGCAGCTGGCGAAGGTCCGCCTGCGACGCAGGAAGTTGCAGTTTCGATTCCGACCTTGGGACAAATGTTTGTACTATCTACAAAGATTTGTTCCGGGTGTTCTGGATATTTGCTATGTAGTATATTAAAAAAATATCTATCTATGTAAAGTAGTATATTAAGTATATAAATCATCTAATACCCATAACACAAGCTCTGCTTAGCTTGAGGCTAGATGATGCTGTGTGCATTGTCCAGCATTATTTATTTATGTATTTATATAGAGAAGAAGTTAAAAGCAACATATATCTTTTTTTAAGAAGTTTTATAATATTGCAATATTACCTTTAAACAAGCTATCAGTCATTACGATAAAAACTTGAAGCTAGTGGATTGGGGATTAAAATCATGCCATAAAAACCTTCGCACAAAATAATTATAACGGGAATAGAATGATCACTCCTTCCAATAAAAAAATAGGCAGTCATGGGCACTGCCGACAGGAGTGAAAACTTAAAACTCTGGGATTACTAGGCTGTCAGTAATGCAACACGTAACATTAGCATGTCGGTCACACAAGTCTAAAGTAGATTTTATTCACAGCAAAGTTTAATATTATCTTTCAATCTACTGCAGGTCTATTTAAACAGACAAGACACGTGCCCAAACACGTACGTTTCAAATATCATTGAAACACATTTGGTATCAATTATACGCCTAACACCGTATAAGCTCATTTGAAGCTATGTCGAAATACAAGCCAACAGCCTAACATTCAGGACATACCTGATCTAGAATCAGTTAGGGCTTGATATATGTTCTAATACCTATTTTCCGGTGCTCGAGTGCGAAACCTGCTTCATTTGAATATGACTTGCCTAATACCGGAATGGAGGTCTTTATATGTTCGATTTTCAAGATATCATTTGGGTTTGGCGTCGATTTTGAAATTGGAATTAGTCTGGTTTCCTTGGAGTGATTGATTTCACTAATTTATCTAGATTTGACTGGCTGCTAGGTTTCGCTAGGTTTTGAAATACTCTTGCTCCTGCAATGCCCTGATTATACTGTAATTTTCCATAAATCAAAGTTACATTTTCACCCAAATTGCAAGGAATCTTGTTTTTTTGTTAAATTTCATCACAGTTAATATTTTGTTTGCTTTTCAAGAAATTTTACAAGTAATGTTTCTTTATTGCTTCAAATCAATCTTGGACACTTGACTTTCTCATGATTCCGTCAGAACTTATCAAGGATAAGTAATCTTGGAGTGTTTTGACCTCCCTAAGAAACTACCTTTTGGAAGAACACTAGAATCTATTTTTTTTTACTTGTAAATTCGACGATTCAAAAATGCCTTTAATGTTCTCATCATCTGCCTAGCCTTTTCCTAACTATGTTGGGGTCACCTTCCAGTCTTACCGGATTCAACTGAATACCAGTTTTACATGGAGCGATTGCCTATCTGAACTCCACAACCCAGTAATTGAATAACGCGATACCCCTTGCTAAGACTGGTTGTCAGACTTTCGGTCTTCTGATTACCCTTAACGACTCTCAAAGTTCTACAAATGACAGCCGAGACCAACGGCTTAACGTGCTTTCCGAGGCACGAAGGAGTATCGATTTGTAATGAATCGTCACCCATCCACAGACTGACCTCGGCAAGCGTAGCTTAACCTTCGATCGACTCGTGCGGCTGTTATTCTTAAGCCAAGAGCTCCTCTGACTTATAATGGTCTTATTTTACATCTATAAATTCGATCATATCTAATTAGCATAATTATAACAATAACATAGTCTACACGAACATTTACATTACACCAATCTACCTAGACTTACGTACTATATTATGATGAATATGATTAACCATCCTTATTCAACGCTGGTAACACTGACTGGGTTACGTTTAGTTGTCTGTCTATAAAAAGTGTAAGAATACGCGCCTGATCTACCATGCAGTGAATATTAGCGATGTAAGTGGTTCATCAATCATTACTTGTAATTAGTAATACTATGTAACTTGCGTTGCCGTGCCAGTAATAGATCCTTATTGCTTCCTGAGGGTGCTGTAAGAAATGGTACGGCAGGTTGGGTACAATCAATTAATCTCCATTTATTTCACAATGAGCCTCATAAAATGCTTTAGGAGTTTCTCTGCGGGATCGCATTAGAAATTAGGAGATCCGCAAGAGAACTGAAATCGGCATAGCCCGAATATTTTCCAAACTTAAGTGGCATTGGACGGGACTCATGACTCGCAGATTTGGTTGGCGGTTGGCGCAGTGGATGTGCGGTCGACTGCTGCGCCGCGTGTCATGGGTTTGATTCAAGCACGGAACAAATATTTGTATGGCCTAAAGGTTATTTTCACGGGTCTGGCTGTTCGTGTATGTGACTTTAAATGTTTGTAAACGCACCCCCGACTCGGGAAAAAACCACCAATGGCCGATGGAGCTGAATGCGATCACGTATTGGAACACGGACATATTGCCCCACAAGGTGGACTGACGACCTGGTGAAGATCCCATGAAGCTGATAGATGACGGCAGCGTAGAACCGATCGTTGTGAAAATCTTTGGGAGCGGCCTATGGCCAGCAGTTGGCTGAAACGATGTTTGAAAATATTTCTTACCTACAAAATGAGTGACATTGTCGAAGCTGTCAATTATTAAGATTAAGAAGTAGTGACACTCACTGACACGATTCGTTTCATTGAAAAGTGTTGACAATCCCGACTCTAGCAGCGGTCACCTACGTAGGTCAGTATGCCGTCATGAATTCATCTCTGGATCTGATTACAGTATAGGCAGAGGCGTAACTATAGCACACCCACATCTAGCCAACTGTGTTTACATCCCATGTAATAGCGTGCGAACCTTTTACCACTGACCGGGCACACATCCACGTCCAGGGCTGTTACTGAGAAAATCCAGATGGAAAAACACAATATCACTTCGCCCGACCAATAGATCAAGGACATGATTCTAAAAAAAAACTAAAATCCATTCAAAGTACGATGCAGATTTTCCGAAAATACTTTTTTTGGAAAATATGCATCCTGACTAAAAGCTAACTATCTGGTACCAGGCCAGGGTCCTGTATCTTATCATGAATAGGGATGATGACATAAAAATATTGGTTTGTCCATCAGGTAGATGATGACACGGGGACACATATTTTTTTTCTTTTTTTACGTCATATAAAGATTTCGTCAATACAATGAGTTAAAATTGACCATGGTATGACTCCAAAACTTTAATGCATTTCATCTAAGCCATTTAACATTAATATGATAAAGCAAAACAATTCGTGTGCAATATTTTTTTTATTATCTGTCTGACGCACTAAATATAAATCCTTTTTTTACACAGGCAACATAATACATGTTGGTGGGGTAGAAAAAAAAGAATTTCCCTCCAAAATCTGACGTAACACCCACAGGATATGACAGGACTGTGCCATTAGTGGTCGACGCTGCTAAACACCTACCTCTCCTAAATTCTTGACCACCTAAGAAGCTGACGGAAACGCCACCTTTAATAAATGTGACATGTCTATGTATGTAAAGGCGATCCATCTCATTATGACGGGATGTTAAGTAATGGGCCCATATGGGCAGTCATGTAACTTACACGACTTAGTTAATATGCATATCTACCTATTTGTGCAAAGACCATTTAAGTAGATCGTGTTTTTGCGTTAAGTTAAATTTTCTTCTACAAGATGACTTTATCCATTGGCTACTTTTTAGGGGGTGAAAGTATATACGAGACATCACACTTGTATTGTGCACCACCTTCATTTACCGGTTATGTTACATTCCCATGTAATTGGGGGCTAGCTTGTTACCATCAATGGAGCACAAATCCAGATTCCGAGCTGCTAATGTGTCAATTCCTATTGGAAAATCCCAATAACACTGCCCAACCTGGGATCCGAACCCAGGACTTCACGCTCTGCAATCGCGCTTGAGACCACTAGACCAACGAGGCAGTCGACGACGACGTGACTACTTATTAATATAAGCCACTTTTACAATAAGACCCACTCTGAAACTGTGGAAAATCTGCAGTTTTGTCGAGTAATGCGGATACAAATGTACTGAACAGTTTTTATCTCGTTCAGAGTCGATCTCATAGTAAAAGATGCTTATAAGTTCTTTTACCCCCTGAAATATTTCTGATAAAATAAAATTCTAGTGTTGAGATCATGATAGAAGAATGTTACTAAAAGGCATGTCGGAAATGTCGAGTAGTATCGATATTTTAATATATTTATTTATATGGCTTCCGATATATTCCAAAAATAATATCGATACTTTTTAGACAAACTTAGTTACTAAGATATAGTAACATGCTTTTCAAAAAAGTGTTTGAAACATAAAGTGAGACAACGAGAAAAAGAGAGAGCACGAAATCACTGCTGGCAGTCGAGACGTCATAACTAATAAAATGTGTGTCCACACAACTTGCGTGGAGCGCAAGTTGTAGCTGTCACAGGTATATGTAGAAATGTAATTGGCTGTCAGTTTATATAGGTATTCGGTGGCTCTCACTGACACGCTTGTTATGTATGAAAAAAGTTGATAATGTTCTTACTCTTTCAATCATTTAGGCCATAATGAGTAATAATTATAATGAGTATAATTATAATAATTATCATGACTTTTTCAAATCAAAATTATATTATTTAATCGCATATACTGAATGAGCTTTATCAAAGCTTTTCATGGATTCGATAGAGAAATCAATAAAGATTTCGTAAGGAAAGCGTTAGGTTAATTTAAGTGACGACCAGAAACCAAATGACTTTTTTAAATTAATACGTGCCAGTCGTTTACTTAAGATTGATCAGTAAATTGTTACCTTCTAGACTGTTTATCGTAATCTAAGTTAATTAAGCCATTAATTTTGATTAAAGGTAAATAATACTACTACACGTACTTCAATTAAATTAGGGTTTCCCTGGTCCTATTTGCGCCTAACATATAACAAATTTATTTCTTTTTATTCAAAGAAATAAAATCGATGTGTCTGTTTGTTATAGCAGAGTTTTACTAAATACATATGAAAGTATAAACGGTAGATATACCAAAAATGACATGTTTTAAAAAAAATTGTCTGTCTGTTTGTCTGTTTGAGGTAATCTCCGAAACGGCTGATCAGATTTTGAAAGGAATTATACTGGCAGATAGCTGACGTTTAAAAAAGTAGCTTAGGCTTCTTATATTTTAGAACAAGAATAAGGGTTACGCGCAAAAAATAAAAACGCATGTTTTGTTCAATTCCACGCGGACAAAGTCGCGGACTTAGCTGGTCATTAATAAATCGAAAGGACTGCTCCAGGAGGAAGGAATTAGAGATTTAGCTGCTGAATTAGGGATACCCTAAAGATTCTTAATTAGAAACTATTAAAATGAACATCTTACCATCAAAACAAAGATCGGCTTCATGTCAAAGTTTATATATGTAATGTAAGTATATAAAATAATAATAAAAATCCGAGATCACTGTATCACATTACTTTCAGCAACTATTCGAGTGTGCCACCGCTCTGCGCGCACGCAGTCGGCGCCGCGCTTATATAGACGAAGGCGCTACTCCTGTATGCCAAGACAGCTCCATTACAAGTATTAACTATATTTGTTGGGCTTAGTAGTGCATAAGACTAAATATTTAAACTCGCCTCTAAAATATTATCCCGATTAGGAAGAACAGTAATTGTTAATGTATCCGTTGGTGAAGTTTTTTTGCAATCGGAAGTATTAGATGATTAATTGAACACCTTATACGTTTTGTTGTGGTTGTTAGTGAAGTTAATGTTGCGGAACTTAAAGACTGGAGTAATGAAAAGGTTAGGGCTAATATGTTTGTAAATATGATCTTTTGTTTCGCCATGTTGCGCGTAACATGGCGAAACAAAAAATACAATTATTTCAAATCCTCATTAATGGCTTTTGCGGAGACACCACCTTTTTGCCAATTTCACATAGGTAGATAGTTCCACCCACTATGGACCACCCACCATGGATGGGACCATCTTACGATGGGAATTATATCAGTGAATATTTTTTTAGGGAGTCAAAATGAAAATATTTTGTAATTAAATACAGAACTTTTGTTATACACATGTCAGTGTTTGCAGAGAGAAAAAAATCTTTAGATAAAGCTAGAAGACACGGTTTTTTTTATATCACACCTTGTACACTTATACAGTTTACTTGTAACGAGGGAGATGAGAGCGAATCATATCATGTATAGAGAACCATGACTGTTGAAACATTCCAATACGGTGCTATTTCAAAAATTAAACAAACAGAATATATCATCTTGAGTAGTCTAAAAATTCATCCGCATCGCTGTCAACGGGAAAAGTACCCAGAAGTCTAGCAGCATTGCCACGTTGAATGGCAATGCTGATTCTTTGGACAAAAAAAAAGCCAGCCCTCTGGTCACGTGAAGAGTCGACCATACGATTCGCGAATTTTTCGATGCCCTGTGATTATTTATTTTATTTTATTTCTTCATATATTCGTTCTTGAGTAGAAAGAGATATGTCTAACCTTCCTAAGAAGGAGTGGATATTATCATTCAATAGTTATAATCGTGAGAGAGAAATAATTAAAATAATGGAACAGTCGAAAAAAGTATAACTATTAGCATTTGTCTCCATTCCTGTCATGACAACTAAGTCTATATTAATGATACTCGTAAGATCTCGGTGTCTTAATATTTTATTTTAAGTCGCTTTCTTTTATATCCTTTTACAATATGCTGCATATTACTTTATCTGCACCTGAATTCATCCAAACGTATGCAGTCAAGATCACTATGTAACATTGTACAGAATACAAACCAATCATACATCTTTGAAAATAAATTGATTATAGAACGTTCTCGTACGACAAAAGAGCATGGACACATGTTCTAGGTGACCTAAAGGCGTGTCGCAGCAGCCGGTGGTCCTCAGGCATCCGCAGTATAGGTACTGCGGTACTGCACGCGTTTTTAGACAAAAATTAATCAATTCGCTCTCGGATTCCAACGGCCCGCCATTTTGTAAAGTGGCTGAGCTTTAGGTGGGTTACAAATTAGGTCTTGGTTTTGTAATCATTCTAAGAATTTCATTGCTTTCTTTTTCTACGGAAACGCGTAAGCACGTATGCTTAGCCAGTATACAGTTGTGTGACTTCAAAATGAAATTCATTTTTTGTGCGCTTTAAATAAGTTCCATAGCCTGATGATGACAAGCGCCTCACTTTATTTAAAATCGTGAGCTTTTAACAGTTTTTAGACTTAAGGGAAATAAGAATGGAGGATAGTTATACCCGAAAGACACGCAAAGTAAGCAACTGAACAGAAAGTCTGTTCAGCAAGCCTAGACAAAAACTATTCTGTAGCGTAAAACGCCAGACACTAACGTCAAAATGTATGGTAATGACATTACTAATGTGGAAAGAAGTCACGTGACATCTGTAAAGCTAATCAAGCAAGTCTCTATTGATCTCTCCGTTGGCGTTAACACTTACAGAAAAGGGATTTAGTCTAGGCCCCCAGATGTCCACCTTCATCATCATCATCGTCTACAGGCTTGCTTTACCAGGTAAACGCCTCTATTTACTTGAGTCAAACACTACACTTCGGAGACAATTTCATTCAAGTGTTACCCGCGATAGCTATAAAGTATTGAACTGCCATTATTAATTCCCGAATATAAACCAAGTAATTTTGTCATACACAAGTCAGCGGAAATATTCCCAGAGATTAGGCATAGGTACACTAAAACCCACATTTTGCCAATTCTGTTTGAAGCTCATATAATAGGAGGCGAGCGTATTGCCACTTAATAAAATAATATAAATAATACCAGCCTGTTACTGTCCCACTACAGGGCAAAGGCCTCTTCTCATACAGAGATGGCACAATCACGATGTTTGCTCAAGACGGATTGGTGATTTCAGACTTATATCACTTATAAGTCCAGGTTTCCTCGCGATGTTTTTCTTCACCGATGTCAGTGATGTCCAAGATAAACTTAAAAAGTACATATGAATAGAAAAAATCACATTGGTACTTGCCTAGGTTTGAACCCATAACCTCATGCACAAGAGGCGAGGCCTAAACCACTGTAACCAACATTTTGCCCTAACCGGGAATCTAATCCAGGACCTCAAATTCAGAAGTAGTGCTTGTAACCACGCTGGTCTAGCGAGACCAGCGTGGCAGTTGATCAAAGAGGTTTTGCTGTCTTCCTACAATTGCATATCTCAATCCGCGATCTAAAACTGCTGCTTCTGATTCGCCCACTCAAGGTTATTGCAAACTCGGCCATTGATCGGTAACAAACAAAAATCGATCTCTAGATTTGGATTGAGATACGTTACTGAAATAGGCCGTAGATGGATAGGAACAGACGTCAGCACATCAAGCTATCCCAAACTGTAAAATTTGCCCAATTGAACATGAACCTTATTCTTTTGTTATAAAGTTGAAAACCTATCAAAGAAAATTGACAGATTGGGGTAGGTGGATGTGCTGGTCTCTGTACATAAACTGAGATCTTATGCACTAATAAACGAGAAGCCATAAACAACAAAAACAAGTCTCGCCACGTTGGAAAAATGTCCCAAACGGACATTTTCCAGTTTTCAAGACGGGCGTGGGCCTTCCTTTTAAAGTGATCGAGATCAATTTGAATTTGTAATACAGAGTGCTCATAAGTTAATACGATTACTTAAACGTTCGTTGCCTAACATGTGTTCTGATTATGTGAATAATTCATTAATTTCTTATTTAAATTATTTGTCGAAGTATGAAGGAAATGTTTGTAGTTTTTTGTATGTACCGTCTGGTATCTAAAGAGTCTGGTAAAACGCATATTTGTCCAAGCAAGAACATCTAACGCAAAAGGAATAGATAATTCTTTGAGCGTGGTTACCTACAGTCTACATTCAGTCAAAAAAGTATCGGGAATGGATGATTTGTTTATGGTTCCAAATATTTTTTTGTTTTTTTTTTCTTGTTTTTGTTAGATTGGCACAACTGTTTTCCATTTTGGCGCTAAGTTTTAGTTACGTCAGTTATTTAGATTAAATACAGAGCTGTTTTAGTTATACCATATCTAGTGTTTATTTCGGATTTCATAATGGACAAAAACATCGAACAAAGAGTTTGTCTTAAATTTTTCATCGACAATGGAATTTCGTGTTCGGTGTCACTGAAAATGTTAGAGAAGGCTTACGTTAGATCGACTTTATCAAAAAACGTGCTTATGAGTGATACAAAGCGTTCAGAAGCGGTCAAGATGTGATGGAAGATTTCCCTCGCTCTGATAGGCCATTAACGTTTGCAACTGAAGTTAACATCGCAAACGTGAAGGAAATAGTGATTTATGTATTTATTTAATACTTTAAGCACACAAATGTACAGAGGCGGACTGTAATGCCATAATGTGTGTAATGCCATAGGCATTTTCTACCAGTCAACCTTTGGGTGATGCAGAGACAAACAGTGGCAGTGACTTATTCAAGTTTGAGAGAGATAGCCACCGAACTTTCTGTGTCTAGAAGTTTGACGGAAGCAGTTTATGGGCCTATATCGAATTTTCTTTAAGTGTTAAGCTGTTTTATCATTGTACACTGAATAGCACGGATTCTTGATGTAAACCGAACGTCGAGACGACTTTGTGACGACGTCGAGCTATGTAAAACTATCGTGTAACATTTAGGTTTAAATGTATGAGGCTAACACAATAAGTATAACCCATAGATATGGACAAAGTCTTAATTAAAAACAAATTAATATTACATTCGAAACGAGTACATATTTTCAATTATAGAAATAGTATTCATGCTACCTATGCACACGCGATCGCATTTCTACTTTTCAGAATGATGTTTGTTGGTCTAGTGGCCGCAAGAGCTAGCATGAGGTTGAGGGTTAGATTCCTAGGTTAGGCAAAGTATTATTTTCCATGTGAAAATTCTCAGGAGCAGCCCGTAGTCTAGATTTGTGCCCGTTTGATGGCATTAGGAACGCCTTGTATTAAACTGACTGCACTATAGGTACACCACTGCATATCCCTTCGGAGAATACATTGCGAGACATACCTGCGAGATTGTATTGAGTTGTGTATTACTCGTATTCTTTATTATCTCTCTATGGTTATTTTGTTAGGTTGAATTTATTTTAAGTGTTAAGGCTGTGTATTCAGAATGCCATCGCATATTTCTCCCAATTTCTCAACAGAATGATGCAATTTCGCTGCAAATGAATTCATAGGTAAGTTGGTGTGCAGGGATCAAATTATGGCTGACCACCTATTCATTTAGGTAGGTTAAGTAGGACTATACCTAGTTTTATATGATCGATCACACCTGGCTTATCAGAACTCTTAGGGAGAAGCCACACAGGAGAGACATAAGACGAGGACGCATCGAGAAAGGGCAGAGACCGGGACCGAAGCATCTTTTCAAATTAAGTATATGTCAGTGACGGTCTGCGTCTCGTGATCCTCGCGACCTGTCGCACTCCGACTGCGCTTCGTCGCCTTTATGTTTTGCAATACGGCACGGTCGACGAGGTGGCTAAGCGATTGGTTTCTCCGCTGCGCGTCGCGGGTTCAATTCCTGCACGGTACAAAGTTGTTCCGGGTCTGGCTGCTTATGAGGAACAACGTTAGGATAAAGAAGATGAATCGTCGAGTCTACACCCCATTCTCCTTATATGTTCTGCATTACGAGACTTCCTTATATTTGGTTGGAAAAGCTATTTAAAAGACGTCCGCCGCCCATCCGCATCTTCCATCCTTCTGTCTGTCCTGCGCCTTACATTTCTATTTCCCGATATTTCGCACCAGCGAATGTTTTATTTTAAATATGAATTGCTTTTCGATGGAAATTATTGAGATTGGTTCCCAAATGTGTTTCCGTCAATTACAAGTAGGCGCAGTTAACGATCCTACATCTGTCAGTAGATACATAGAGTTACACAACTTTGTATGGAGTGTCAGACGGCGGACACTTTGATTGATTTGTGAATTAAAACATCAGAGTTAATGAGGGTTCCACATTTCACTCTGTAAAATGTTTAATCTTATTTATTAGATCTCATGCTCACGTTTGAATAAGGATATTACGCAAAATCCCATGTCCTAATAGAAAGCGATCGTTTTGCGAATACTTAACATTACGCTTGTATTTCCTGAAGGGTTGGGCAGGGGCGTAGTAGGTACACCCATATTTCTCCAGTTATATTTAAGTCTCATGTAAGAGGGAACGAGCGTATTGCTTTCAAGTGTGCACAAATCCAGTTTCGGGGCTGCTATTGAGATATCCCATATAGAAAAACCATATAAAACTTTGCCTGACCTGGGAATCGAACCCAGAACCTAATGCTTAGCAGTAGCGCTTGCAACCACTAGACCAACGAGGTAAATAAATAAATAAATAAATAAATAATGCTGGACAATTCACATAGATAGATATTTTTTATTATACATACACAAAATACGTACGTGATTGCCAAGAAGTCAAAACCGTATTGGCCCCATGCACTACTTCCGTATATAATCTTTAACTATGCTAAATCTTCTCAAAAAGGGATCCGAAACGTTGGTTCCATTAATATATAAGGTGTACCTAATGAGATAGGTGAGAAGAGTCGTTAAGTTAGAAAGAAATAACGTTGTTCATTCTTGGTAGAATAGATATAGAATCGGTCATACACTTGCTGGTTTGCGAATTTTAGAGATGGTATCCCTAGTCTATGTCATATTTGTACCATAAACGATCGGAACAATAATGCGTTCGCGCGGCGATCGCTTTCTAGTAAGACAAGGGCCTAATTCGATTGTGTATAATGTATCAAATAATTAAATTGTATTGGTTATAAATTAAGTAACTGACCTTATTAACAATAGGGTAGTGTCCTTAAAAATTCTGATTGGTCCGAAAGTTGGATTACTCAAAAATACTGGACACGTATTTTTTCTTTTGTCATGTAAACCAAAAATGACGACGATATAGTGCGTTGCAATTGCGTTTGACGTCACACCGTGCTACACTTTTAACGTAACAGTGACGTCACAAGCCCCTTCTCCTGAACTTTGATGTGCAATATCATTGTCCCTTTTTAATGATTTGAGTAAGCAAAAATATGTGTCCAAAATTTTTTGGTAATCTTACTGACCGATTAAATAGACTTAATATATTTTTTACCCAGGACACATCCTTATTATTATTTTCTGAACATAGTCGGTTGCTATTGCCTAGTTTGTGCAAAAATATAGAAAAGACAACGTTTATTAATTTAATGTAGTACACACATACAAAATCGTATGGATGTATACCTATGTGCATGCCGTCACGCCCTTTCTCCCGAGGGAGTAGGCAGAAACGCCACTTGGTAAGATCCTTTTGCTTCGTCTACGTTCATACATCTGAATTAAGAATAGACAATGAATGAATAATACGCTGTCGGTGTACCTATTTTCACATCACTCCTGTATTCCACGAAGGGTTAGGCAGCAGTGCACCTATTTTCAATAAATAAATTAAGGACAGAAACTGAAAAAATAAAAAACGATTTCACGTACAACATTTTCAATCATTTTATTTTAAAATAAATAACTTAACAGCTAAGTTGTCAATATAAAACAATCATACAATAATAAATAACCATTCACTTTCACGAATTGCAAAAACACATTATTTTATACAACCCTGTCACATTATCTCTGCACCCGGTATTCATAACGTCGTCTCGAGGTGCAGAGATAATATAACCGAGTTGTATTACTGTTTATTCCGGATTCGGAACCATTTCACCTATGAACACATATTGTACGTTCGCGTTTAGAAACGTTTTCATGATATTTACCACGGTGGAGCTTAAGACATTAATTGATGCTAATCATTAAGTTTAAAATAAGCGTCATATTAACAACCGAAAAGCTCTTTAAAAAAATTATGAAGTAACATGAGAAACTAAAGAGGGACATTGCTTAGAGGCTTAGTTTTTGAGGAATTTCCCCATAATAATATTCCAAGTTGACTGTTTATTCATTCTAAATCGTTCACTAAAAAGTGCATAAATAAAATTACAGGCAAAAATCGACTGACCACAAATTATGCAGGCTTGAGTAGATACCATACAAGTGTGTCAATTCTAGTTTCATAAGAATCACGTAAGTATCCACAATTAATTATTTTCTAAACACGAACATAGTCAAAGCAATTAAGTAGCATCACACGCGCCCAGCAATCTTCCACTTAATATAATTATTTGCATCATCTAATTACACTAAACAAGTACAGTCGTCATGTATAAAAGTTTTTACCAGCCATGTTAGTTAGTATGTGTGGGTCAGTTCTTACAACTGAATTTCGAACCAGTTACTCCCAACAGACTGATGTTTGGTTTGGATGACAATGCATGGCAGTTACAGCTTGTTCTTTTTTTAAATATGTATTACACATTATAGTTATGTCAAACCATTATTAGTACTTAGGATGCGGACCGTTGAAAATTTAACGAGCAGACTTCGATTTTTAAAATTAAAACTTATTTTGGAAGCTCAAAATAAACTGTCCGTAACCTACGTCATTTCCCAATAAGAATGTAAAATCATGAATCCTTTATTGACAGGTTACTTTTTGAATTGTAATCAAACGGAGTCGGGTTTTCTTAACTTACTGCATTACATAACTTAGTATATGACTGTAAAACATCTTATTAATACATCACTCAGTCTCATTTTCCCCATTGTTGGGTTCCGCAGTGCTCCCATGTTCCGCTGAGGTCTCTGATGAGCTCACCACCGTACCTTCGGAGCTAGATTCTTCAATAATAGTAGCGTTGGTAGGTGTCACGATATCTGGTACAATTTCACAACGGTGGCCTGAAATGCCTGGCTGACAGTAACACTTGAAGTGGCCATCGCTGGACTCCAGGGAGACACATCGTCCACCATTCTCGCAAGTGTCCGGGTTCTTGTCGCAGTAGTTGAGTTCTGTCAATAGGAAATACCATTTCAATTTCATATCTACTTCATATAGAAAGAAAGAAACTTTTATTGGCATCAGATAAACTTTGGTATATCGAAAATCTTTCGGTTGATGTGTTTGACTGTTTTTTTTTTATAGAATCTACGATGCGTAACCATAGTCTTAAGGAGTTAACCTCGACATAAGGATAAATATCCTACTTAACTAGACCCTAAATGGAGAAAATCTCCTCATTGTCCTTGCTATGGAACCTTTTTAACGTTTAGACCTTTTAGAGTTAGTTTCAGATCTTACCTTCATCACAAAGCATGCCTCCCCAGCCAGCCTTACACTTGCACTCCCAGGGCTTGTTGCAGGTGCCGTGCACGCAGCCAGGGTAACGGTGGCACTCGGCGCAGAACTGCCCGGTCCAGCCGACCTTGCAGCGACATTCGCCGGGTCGACGGCAGTACCCGCGTTCAGTGTGGCAGCCGGACGTGCAGATAGCTGAAATAAACGTCACCATCGTATTATTGTCCCCCGTGTGGTCTACTTCTCTCCTTCTCTCCTTATTTAAAGCTACTAATCTTAAAAAATAATCTATAATCTTAAACGACACGACGACACGGTTGGCGTAGTAGTTAAGTGATTGGCTGTTGTGCTGCGTGTCGCGGGTTCGATCCCCGCACGGAACAAATATTTGTATGGCCTACAGATAGTAGTTCCGGGTCTGGTTTTTTGTGTATGTGAGTTTAAATGTTTGTAAAGCACCCACGATACAGGAGAAATTCCTAGAGTGGGGCAACGTTTTTAAAAAAAGAAAAAGAAAAGAAAGAATCTTAAAATTGCTTTATCATTCATTTATCATTAATATCTTGTCGCTGAATAAGAGTCAATCCCGCGAGGCCTTGAAATCAGGAATCATGTTCTTCTTTGTAGCAAATAAAATATCAGATACGAAAGTAAAGACGGCAGTCTTGGCATGGTGCAAAGGAAATGGACAGATAGCTTAGGTGATAAGTAACGAGGCGAGCAAAAGAGATCGTAGAATATCGGGTCTGCAGGTATTACGGATGTACAAAGACGTTTAACGAAGCTGAGGAGAGTCACAGGGTCTCCATACCTTCCTTTTTACTCTCTGTATAAGCAATGTAGACCTGTTCTAGATATTCGAATAAAAGGTTTATCAGTATGTTTTATAATATTGAAGTAACTATACAGCCACGGTCATATGTGGCATTAATAACAACATCAGTAGATACTCACGAGTCTGACACAGCAGTCCAGTGTATCCTGGCTGGCACTTGCACTCCAGAGGTTTGTCACAGTACCCGTGTTGGCAGCCAGGCAACTGCTGGCAGGAGCGACAGGTGGGTCCTGCCCAGCCCAGTTTGCAGCGACATTCACCTGGCGTCTCGCAAAAGCCCCTGGTTGCGTGGCAGTCAGAACGGCAAATGGCTATGAAGAAGAGAATTACAATGAAAAGAGAAGCTTTGATACTGTAAGTTTTTCGACGGTTGATAGGGCAAAACTTCCTTTGTAGTATGATTGTGTGGAGGTCAGAGCTTGTGCAGCTAAGGTGTTCAAGCGAGTAAGGTAAATAATAGGTCTTTACCTATGAAATTGCCGTTTTGTATGAAAAAATTTAAATGAATTTTTTTCATGTATTTTTTATTTGTATTAATCGAAGTAATCACCCATGCAATCAATGCATCTTTGCCAACGCAGTGGCAGTTTATTGATGCCCTTCTTAAAGAAATCAGCTGGACGGGAGGCAACAAATTCTTCAAAGGCATTTTGTACTGCTTCTCGGGTATTGAATTTTTTTCCCGCCAAGAAGTTATCCAAATTCTGGAAAAAGTAGTAGTCTGTAGGCGCAAGGTCTGGTGAGTAGGGCGGATGACGGAGAGCTTCCAACCCCAGTTCTTGCAACTTGGAGACCGTCTGCTGTGCAGTATGAGGTCGCGCGTTGTCGTGCAGGAGCAGCGGAGACGAGCGATTGACCAATGCTGGTTGGAGATGTGCCAGCTTCTCCATCATTGTGTTCAATTCTTCACAGTACACATCTGCAGTAATGCTCACCCCGTTTGGTAAGAAGCTGTGTTGAATCACACCGGCGCTAGACCACCAAACAGTGACCATCACTTTTCTTGGGGTAAGTTTTCGTTTAGGGCATTGTTTAGGTGCTGAACCAGGATCCAACCAACTTGCTGAGCGCTTGCGGTTATCAAACAGAATCCATTTTTCATCGCAGGTAACAATGCGGTTCAAAATTCCTTCATTTGTGTGTCTGTTGAGCAGTGCAAGGCACGTCTCGACGCGTACTTCGCGCTGGCGATCATTGAGTTCGTGGGGCACCCATTTGTCAAGCTTTTTTACCTTGCCAATTTGACGCAAATGGACCAATATTGTTTTGACGCTAACGTCGAAAGCTGCTGCTAATTCAGCCGTAGATTGTGTATCATCAGCTTCCACAATCGCCTTTAATTCGTCATTGTCGACCAAAGTCTTCGGACGACCGCGAGGTTCATTTTTCAGGTCGAAATTTCCAGAACGGAAGCGAGCAAAACAATAACAGGTAGTGCGTTGGTTTGTAGTGTTAGCTCCGTAAACGTCGTTGATGTTGCGTGCCGCTTGTGCCGCGTTGCTGCCACGACGGTACTCATATTCCATAATTACTCGAATTTTTAACGTATCCATGATGACGAAAAAGATTTAAATGCGATGAAAATGTAACACTAATCAATAAACAAATGACTACTTTTGGAAAAAAAAAACCATGTTTTTAAAATAAAATTAATTTGAAATTAGAATTCTTAGCCAAACAAAAAATATTTTGATTTGAAATGGCCAGTACTGCAGAACGGCAATTTCATAGGTAAAGACCTAATATAAAAACGCTTTATTTTCTTGCGATAGTTTCATTTCACGATCTGGTCCGTCTGTCATGACAGCCCCTACCGCCGTCCCTGCAGATACACTTGAAGGACTCATTGCAGTAGCCATGCTGACATCCGAATCGTAGGAAACACATTTTGCAGTACCATCCTGTCATGACTCCAACAATGTTGCAGTACAATACTCACGTTCAGAGCAGAACAGGCCGTCCCAGCCGTCCCTGCAGATGCACTCGAAGGACTCTTTGCAGAAGCCATGCTGGCAGCCCGGCAGGGGGATGCACTTGTTGCAGCGCTCGCCGTAGAAGCCTAGCTTGCAGCGACACTCGCCGGGGCGTTTGCAGTACCCTGGCAATGCAGAACAATATTTTAGTAAAAATGCAATAAAAAACTACTTTTAGAACGTATTAAATAACAGTAAGTCAGTAACTTCAGACTGTTTTTACTACTTAAATTTATAATCCTACCATCATCATTATCATCTGCCTAGCCTTTTCCCAACTATGTTTGGGTCGGCTTCTAGTCTAACCAAATGCAGCTGTTTTCCATGGAGTGACTAACTAACGCATTTGACCTCCACAACCCAGTTACTGGGTAGCAGTACTCCTTGGCTAACCAAACATTGGTTTCGATCTTTTGAATATTCGTAACGACTACAAAGATCTACAAATGACATCCGAGGTATGGACCCCTCCATACCTCGGATGTCATTTGTAGATCTTTGAAATTTATTTAATAATAAATATGTTTGTATAATATCTCATAATCATCCCATTGCGCATAAAATGGGATGAAGGTATATGCGAAGGGGGGTATATATATATAGTATACTTATTCTTATTATTATTTTATGGGAAACTTAGAATATTATATCAAGGTCCAAGATTGAAGCCCAGAAAATATACGACGTCCAATAAAGAATCCACTTAGTTGATCCCACTGACATGAAGCTTTAATAAAACAAAGAGCAAAACCGTAATAGAGATGGCTGTTACACAAAAACTTTCCCGGGACCGTCATAGTGGATACTAATGAGCTAAATAAAACGAAGCGACCCGTTATCTCATTGTTAGCAAAGTAATCAGTGTTTAAACACATTGTGCCGGTTTCAATGACAGCTTTGATGAGACACTTGCGGTACATTTTTATGTCACGAACTGTACTTTGGAACTCTCTCTCTCTAGTGATTTAAGTAAAGCAAGAATGAGAAAGAAGATCTTACTAAATTGTGGAACAAAAACTGTCGCAAAATTAATGTGACAATTGTCTAGCGTACATGGACTGCTGTGGTGCTTAAATGAATTAACTACCAGACTTGACTTGCGTTTAGTTTTTGACGCGTTGATCATTTATTTTCAGAAATCGGGTGAAATACTTGCTCTCTTTTTTAGGTTCTTTTTTAGGTTTCCACACAGTCCCAAACACGAAATATTACCCGTTTATATATTAACTAGCAGTGCCGCGGTTTCGCCCGCCCCTGAGGTCGGAGATAAGAACGTTGGAACACTCTACAGCTTTATAATAGGGTAGTGCCCTTAAAAATCTGTTTGGTCTGAAAGTTGGATTACTCAAAAATACTCGACACATATTTTTTCTTTAGTAAGTAAAGTTTAGTAAGTACGTTTGCTTTTAGTACGCAAAAAAATGCGTGTCCAATATTTTTTGGTAATCTAACTGACGGACCAAATAGACTTATTATGTTTTTACCTAGGACACATCCCTAATGTATAGATTCAATTTATGTAAGTACAAACAAAGGAAACAAACATTAAAAGAAGAATACATTCTTAATTTGAATAAAAGTAAGAATGATTACTTAAAAAATAAAAACCTTGAGTAGGTAGGTAACAAGTTATGTCTGAAAGTTTTCTTAGTAAAACGGAACTGAGCTTTCTCCGCGAAAGTTCTAGGATACCTATTACCTTCATTCATTAAGAATGCTGAATCACCGGCTGCCAATGACCTACTATTTTGAACTTCAATTCTTTTTAGAGGCTACGAAAGTGCTTTTAAATATGCTGCGTCACTCACACACATTTTGCCAGTTAGGTTAAGTCTCATGTAAAATGAGGCGAGTTTATTCTAACCGACAATAAAATCCAAATTCCCGATTACCGAGCCTAGAACACAATTTTGAGCACGATCACGGGAATTCTGTCACTAGAACCCTTTTTCGCTGACGTTGTGTCCTGTGATTACTTCCTTCCTTTTTATACATACTACATATCTTTGTATATTTAATTCTACTGTACGTGTGTATGTCACTGAACTCCTCCTAAACGGCTGGACCGATTTGAATGATTTTTTTTGTATGCATTTGGGTGGCGCCCTGGATGGTTTAGATTCACAATTGGACCCGGTACGACGTCTGTTTGGTCCGCTAGTTACTTATATTATTCTAGTATGTTAACAGAACTATCTAACAGTCTCAACAGTGGCAAAGCTCCTATTGAGATGACGGGAAATAGTGATATTATATGGAAGAAGAGGTCACGTTGCGCCGACCCCAAATAAATTTAGATACGGGCAAGCGGATAATGATTTTAAGACTCTTTGCTTATAAACTAAATAAAAACTTTTAAAAAATCATGAAGTTTGCAAGACGAGGCTGTTGTAAAGGCTTACCTTGCAACGGATCACACCCCTTCTTGCAGATGGGTACATCGCAGAGGTCTCCCTGCCATCCCGGCAAGCACTTGGGCTCCCCCTTGTCATCGCAGATGTAGTGGCTGTGCTCGCTCTGCACCGCTGGCAGCTCACACGCCTGTCGGATACGGTGTACCGTCTTACATAGATGGTAAACAAGATGAGGTTAGTTGGAAGGTAGTGTGAAATTGGAAATGTGCGTAGAGATAAGTTTGTTATATACACAAAACATTTAGGGGATTTAGAAGATCCAAGAAATAATAGCACCAGTAATAGTAATTAGAAGAGGGTAAGGTTCTCAGGAGATACCCTATAATACTATACGCACAGGTACAATATAATGGTATATCATGCCTAGGCATGCCTGTATTTTATGCACGCACAGAATAGATAGAATTTGGTTCTCTCCTTTTCTAGCCTTGTAGAAATGAATATTTCGACAATAACGATTGTCGACTCTTATTTTTTTAAGAAATTGAAATGATTAATTTCAACACCTTGTCAGTAATTAATAATGTTGAATCAACGATTAAATCTCATTTAAAGTTTTGTTTCTTTTCAGCCCGGCTTTTAGATTCAGCCGTTTTATATTATATCGATACTTTTTAACATTTCCGACAACTCTACTCTCTCTATGACTTATAGAGAATTCATGGACATGTTATGTCCTATTCAGCTACCAAAAGTAGACTAGTCAGGTACTCTAGTTTCTATCGATCCAAGTCTACAGTCAGTTTATATTAATAAGTGTACACTGTTTCAGCCAGCTGTTTCATGCCAACAACGACTCACGATTAGAGTTGACTTGAACTGGTCGGTAAGATAAGATATGATATGCTTTCGAAAGCTCTATAAGCTCGAAGTAGGTACTCATTTTATCAGGCCAACGAGCGCTTTTGCCTACTATGATATTGGAATCAAATGTAACTGCTCATAATTTAGGACCCATTAATATCAGTGTTAATTGTAATCCATGTTGCTAGGCACGTGGGCTTAACCCAGTTGTAAACGTCCTTTTGTGCCTATTGGCCTAGCTCTGTTCTGTCTCCTGCTTGATATGGAAGGAAGTGAATATTATGTATTGTTTCTAGTTAGAAACTATACATAATTTTATTTTAATATTATATATTGTTCTGTCTCCTGCTTGATTTCATTGCGGGATTCAAGACAGTTGAATCGTTTCAACGTAATCTAGTTCAGATTTGGAGCAGGCATTTTCTAATAAGCATTTCAAGTTCAAGGTAAAGTGCTAAATGCTGAGGTAAAGAAAGCGATGGGCTTTCCTTCCATCCTAAATACAGGATCGCACGCATCTCGCTGACTCACCGAAGGAACTTTCTAATATGAGCCGCGAGAAAGCAATGAGAAAGTGGGCCGCAGGTGAAAACATTGGCGCATCTCTTGTTTATTATATTTTTAATAATAATAATTTCTCTATTTACATAACATAACATCGCGCTTATATTCCCCGAAGGGTTAGGCAGAGGTTATTATGCACCCACATTTCGGCAAATTTGAATCCCAAAAGGGCCACTAATTAGCGCAGAAATCTAGACTCCGGGCTGCTACTGAGAAATTCCAATGAGATTATACCAAATAACATTATGACCGACACGGGAATCGGACCCATCTTATACTGAGCAGTAGCGCTTGCAACCACTGTGCCGACGAGTACACAAATATTTCTTTTTTCAGCTTCTACAATCGAGGTGTAACATATAATGTGTATAACTGGTTTGAGAGTGATTGATGCACACTAAAACATAAATGGCGAAATGTGGATGTACTACATAGGTGCAGTTCTACCTTACCAGACGGGAAATACAGGCGTAATGTTATGTTAAATAAATAATTTGGGGACATCATATGTTGATTTAAGACTTTTTATCAACTTTCGCTGTTTAAATACATATTTTTCACAATTTTGTAGACATAAAAGAACATGAAGATTAAAAAAAAATCATCTATGACTAGCTCATGTTTACCTATGGTGCACTTTTCAGCAATCGTGCGGTAATGACTAGTAAATGCACTGTATTGTGTACATGCTAAATAACAGAGACACATCACGAGCAAGTGCGTTGAAAATAATTTTCTAATAAATTCTCCAATTGGATAGGGATCATTGAACCGAATCTGTCATAAACAGAACCATAACACACAGCCCTAAGAACCAAAATTGACAAAACCAACCTGTTTTTTCCATTTGGGTAGATGTTTAGCCGGCAGCACGCTGGAGACACAACAAACGACAACAATTAGAACACTCCACATCTTGGCTCCATATACCAGCGACTGCAGGCGAGATGCAGCTTGCGCAAGAGTCGACGCGGTACTGTTACGCCGTGCTATTGAACTTGGTGAGAGAGGCTACTTTCGCCGCGGTCGCTTTTTATGAGGCCATTAAAAGTGAGGTTTAAGAAAGTGGTTTAACTCAGCGAGTGGAGTTGTTTACTTACTAAATGTGTTTATTTTTGTGCGTGTTTGTTTAGAAAACATCTAATTGGTATCGGGTTAGTCGTAGGACTAGACCTTGAAATACTGTTACCTAAGCTTAAAACAACATATTCCAATTGCCTAAAGCCAATGCACTGCTGGATAATACTATGTGTGTACTTGCTTATTCATCATCATCATCTGCCTATCCTTTTCCCAACTATGTTGGAGTCGGCTTCCAGTCTATCGGATGTAGCTGAATACCAGTAGGTATTTTACATGGAGCGACTGCCTATCTGACCTCCACAAACCAGTTACTGGGCAACACGATACCCTTTGTAAGACTGCTTGTCAGACTTTCGAGCTTCTGACTACTACTATGTACCTACTTATTGAGATGTGTAATATGAATCGATTGACATAACCTGCAAGCCTGGAATCTGTTTAGCTAAATTCGCCTGGAACAAATGGTGAAAGATTTAAGGCTCAACAATATAGGTCTTCGGAGAAGCAAGAAAGTCTACTGCAGGTCGGCAGCAAGTCTACTAAGCATCATCATCATCCTCCTGCCCTTATCCCAATTTATTTGTGGTGGTCGCAGCATGTCTTCTTCCATACAGCTCTATTTGCGTCATCTCATCACTTCCTCTTTAGCCATATCATTTTTCACACAATCCACCCATCCATCTTTTCGATGGTCTCTCTCTACTCTTGTAACCCTCCACATTCACACTCAAAATTGAATAAAGGGGATTCATATTTACGTACGAATCTAGTGTATTTTACTAACGAGCTCTCACAATACCCGCTGCTCTCGTGGCTCTTATTGCAATCAATAAAATTTCTACATAATTGCATTATGGAAGTCCCGGTTTGCGAGTAGTCGAGATGCATTACTTACTGTTTACTACTTACCCTTCCGCACGATAACAGGAAAACTAATTAAAAGTAGCGGGACTGCTTATAAAGAGGGTAAGTGGCTTAGGTAGGTGCTGGCCACACACGCGCGTGATTCCAAGTAATGCATGAGGAAAAGCATGAAGTATATTTACGCTGTTCATCAAGGAGGTATCGGCTGAAAAGTGACTGTACCTACAATAAAAGATTCAACTTTTGGCGCGTAATAACCCAAATATTATGTGGTTTAAAAGACGACTTCCATAACGTATACTTCCATAACTATCTGGAGATCGACCTTGTATGTACAGTAAAACGGGGTGAATAGAAACAAAACTTTGAAGGGCATTTTCGCGTTACTAAGACATTGTTTATTACTATAAGGACTCTTATTTTTTTTAAGGAATGGAAATGGTTAATTTCAACACCTTGTAAGTAATTAATAATGATGAATTTTAAATCTCAAAAATTAAATCTCATTTAAAGTTTTGTTTCTATTCATCCTGGCTTTTCGATTCACCCCGTTTTACGGTAGCTAATCAATGGCAGTTTGCGTGAGAGGGCAAATCAGAGGCTGCAGGTGGATTGAAATTGGGATTGAGATACGTTATTAAAATTACTACCCGAAAGTAGATAAGTCATTCGGTGGCTCAAATTGAACCTTGTGCTGTAGATGGTGGATTCAATTCATCTCAGAACTATGGCCTGGGAACCGAATTAGCAACCCCTTTCCTGTAAGTGTTAACGCCAACGGAAATATTAAATTGTATGGATTTGTATGAATTGACGTTAGCGTCCATCCCATCCCTTCTCCGCTAACGTTGGCTTTCGACATATCACGTGACTCCTTACCACATTTGTAATGACGACATAATCTCATTCTAATTTATTTACACCATTTTTTTGAAGTAGCGATGAATGGGTATAAATAATACAGAAATGAGTATCTTTTCATTTCAATGTCATTGTCATACATTTTGACATTAGCATCTGACATTTTACGCTGCAGAAAAGTTTTTTGTCTAGACCTGCTGGACGGTCCCCTTTCATTTCAACGACTTACCTACTAGAATGTCAGCTCATAGAAGCAGAGGTCAACTCAGGCAAAGTGGTTGCAAAGTATTGGAATAAAAAATAAAAGCTTATGATGAAATAAAAAACAGAATACCTTCACATGTTACCATTTAATTATATTATTTTTCCTTTCTATATACACTATAATATTATAAAGCTATATACACACATTTTAGGTCCATGTTACTTTAATATCATACATCTTACAGAAGCTCCGACAGATACAAAGTTAAAAAATACACCAGATATCACCGTTCTAGTACAATCTATTATTACATACTATGGATAAACAAAAATATGGAATTACATGAAAATATGTTGAAGTGCTTTTATATAAGTATCTGTATCTGCTATATTTTATATAAATGGTAATTTTTAAAACATGGAAGTATACCAGTGATCATGCACTCTATGCTGTAAAAGATTAAAAACATTTTGTCTAGTTCTAATTAACTGACAAGAATAATTACCAAAAAATAATTTAGAATTGCACTATTTGAGAATATATTTCATTTAATTTTTTTTGTTTCATTTTTTTAATTTATATTTTTTTTATATTTGTAACATATTTTCTATATATGTCCGATTATTAACAGATATAAGGCATGTACGTATAATAGCACTCGGATACACATTATGGGTAATACGTAACACATACATAAATGCTTTTCAGACATAATTGCATACACGGCTACATAGTATGTAGATAGTAATAACTATAGTAACGAAGGTATATTCATAAATAAACATAAACAACAAAAAAAAATAACTTACATGAGCAAAACCTTTTTTGTTAACAAAAACAAAAAGTTATCGTTTACATAATTTAAAAATAGAATGACCATAAAATAAATCAAAAAAAAGAAAACTAAATTCTTTGTATAAATTAACTAAATATTCAATAATTTGCCTAATCAAGTCAGGTCATGGGGTTTCATCATGGGCCATGTTTAATAATTTCAGATCTTATTTTAGAATTCGTGCTAATATTGGAAAAAAAAAAACTAGATCTACACAAAAGTTCGTTCGGTGTTCACCTAATTAAGAAAGTCTTAACTATTGCACCCATTTTTTTTTTTACTAAATTTGCTGGTGTAAATCGCGTGAGATAATCACGGAGACTCACAAATATATAGAGTAGAAGAAACAGGGACGCATAACTTAATACCACAAGTTTAGTCCATGATACAGTGTTGAAATTTGGCTTCGGCTTTATGCGTAATTATTACGTTTTTTTCGTTTTTTTCTGTACTGAACTCTTGGTATCGGGCTGTGCGTCGACATCCCTTCCACCATGTTATCACTGCTTTGATTTAGAATGACGTCATAAGTTTGGCGCTGCTGGCGTATTGGATGTAACTAGCAAAGGTTGGCCATCAATACACCACATTATACAAAATAAACAAATACGTTAGTGGCTACACAATTTTGCGCACAGGCCCCCATGTGTCGAACCTATTACTTAACTTTTAGCAAGGTATATAAGTATGGGTGATGTGTAGAACTACAAAATGGAAACAACATTTGAGCCTATTTTCCTTAGATTTTGTTTGTAAAGAACCATTGAAGGCGTATATAAACGTAATATTAATTATAACAAATTTACTCCCAAGCAGCGCCAACAAAGCATACATGTAAACAAACACAATTTATACACAGAATAACACACACATGATATAAACACATATAGGCCGCGTTAGAAACGTGTTTTTTTATCAGTTATATTCTTAGACGTACTGTGGTTAGTTTGTACAGTGCCACCAATTTTTCTGACCCGAGGGAGCAACCGCTGCAAGGGCAAGAAGGCAAAGCCATCATTGCAACTTTCACAAGAGAGAGATGGAGCTATACAGAACGGATAACACCATCTCTTTTTGCAATGTTTAATTTTGGATCACGAGGTACATTTCTCTAAGAAAACTCTTGTGAACGTTGTTACAGAAAAAGTGAGACTGCAGTTCATGATCAAAATTATAATGTATTAATGTGCAATTAAAGTAATCATTATTACGAATGTTTTAACCTTACTTGCTTTCGTTTCCATAATATGATATTCCCATAATACAAATCAGAAACTACAGCCGTAGTAAACGATTTAGTTTACAGTGATCGTATTCCAAGTTCCTCTGCATTTAACTACAGGTTAAGTATATTATATTAGTAACGGTATTTTTTTATTAGCCATTAGTTTACTGTGAAAGAGTATTAGGACACATAATAACATAAATATACAAGAGGCCTGACTGTTCTTCTTATATTTTGGGAAAATCATATTATGTTAAGGAGGGTTCCTTAACATATTATATCAGGAAGGAATAGTGGAACCGACGTTTTCCATCATGGAAAAAAATCCAATCTCCAAATATTCAATAAAGTAATATGAAAACAAAATATTCAAAAAAAGATTTTTCTTTCATAAATATTCAAAATGTGTGCCTGTTACGTCCCTTCTTCTGCTTAGTGACGCTGAAATCATCATCAAGAGTATTAAATAATTATTCATGTTTAGTTCATAAAATATTAAGGAACAAATTAGAATGGAATGTATTTACTGACAGTTTAAATTATGTTAATCAAGATGGCGCTCCTGCACACTGGGGACTTTTTGTGTAGTTGCACCACTAAATATTAAAGATGTTAGTACTTATTTCAAGTAAACATACACATAGAAAAAACTAAATGCAAAGTCGATTACTTAAATGGTTTAGGAAAAACTAAGCATAAAACGTTTTAAGAAATTCTCAGATTGTTTATGAGTTTGGAATAAGAATTAAAAAAAAAGCATAAAAAAATGAATTTCAGACATCTTCATTTGTCTGGTATATTCTGTATGTCAGTCTTTGCGCTACGCTTAGTGTGATTTGTTTAGACCGGAATTCAAAGAATTTCACTATATTTAGTACAATTTTTAACTATCTGTAGTAGTAAATGTAATGTCACCTAAAACAAAAATATGGAAAAAACTGTGTGCCGTAAATTAAATAAACAACAAAGTAGATTGTAGTACGGTTTAGTACATTACCTTGCTGGTTATTTTATTTATGCAACACCACAGTTTAATTTTCAGTGTTTTATGTGACATTCGTTCTGTCAACTTACTCCATTGAAATAAATTTCGTGCTTTTAAATTGAATTAAATTTACCTAAAGCACGAAATTTAGATATTTAGGTAATCTTATAGTACTCTCAAGTACCGTTGGTACACATGTATACCATGACTCCAAGCTGTTTAACACTCTATGTGTATTCTTTTACGGTTTAATTTAACTTAAATATTATTAAATATTCTGTATTTTGAGTTTCTTGAGAGATAAAGGTAAAAAGACAGATAATTCGGGTAAACTATACGTTTAAAATTTTAAGGTTATAAATGAAGTATTTAATTTAATTATACACCACAGAGTAGTTACAAAACAGAGTGATACTGTGCAGTGTGTCTTACAAACGACAATATGTACAGATATTGCTTATATGAGCGCGTTATTCGTTTATCAGAAACAAGTTGTACAGACGCCAGCACATCAAGCTACCCCTAACTGTCAGATTATTCTAATTAAACATGAACCTTATTTCTTTTACGACAAAGTTGAAACATTATCAAAGGAGTTTGACACATTGGGGCAGCTTCATGTGCTGGCGTCTGTACGTAAGACGCCAGCGCCAATATTTATTGCGACAAATTTTGAGTTCAAAATCTAACATTAAAAGGAAGTCAAATTGTGAATTAATACTTTGTTAGGCAATTAGCTTGAACCCTGATTTTTGAGAGCCTGATCAATAAGGGCGAATTCCATCAAAAGAACTGGATGCGCTCAGCAAATATCATAGACATGGAGAAAAAGACTGAACAATATCCATTCAAAAAATTACTACTCCGTAGAAAGAAACAAAGCGGTCGTGCGACTACTACGTGTCTGTTTGATTTGAAAAAAAAAAATACTGACCACACGTTCGCATTGTCTCTCACACTTTCTTGCCCATATTTATTTCACAGCTGTATCGGGAACACTCAATTCCTCTGTCTATGGCAGATATAAACCGCGTTAAGAGCTGTCAGTGTCATTATTCCACTGACAGCTCTTGAACGCGGTTCACATGTGCTGAGCGAGTTCAGTTTCCTTGGTGGAATTTTCCCTAAGTCTGTTTATTAGATCTCAAGTCAGCTGCTAGTTTGCAACCGATCGTTCATTCACATGAGATCTATTTGTCTTATAATTTTGAGTATTATAACTGTTTGTCATTGGTAAAGTTTATTTTTTTGTAACATTTCAGGCTTTTTTTTCTGTTGAAGACAACGATTAAGATTTTATCGGATCATACTGTTAATATGAACCCGTTTTAAAAACTTCAAGTGTGTAGATCATTTTGCAAACGTGAACATTCTATACTAAACTATGATTAAAACATCACATTCTCTGAAATTCAACACAAATCCAATGAGAATTATTCCACGCTCACAACATAGTAATCATTGACAGTCATTAACAATTAACAAGCCCGTAAAAGACGCTTACGAAAACTTCAACGATCGTACACGACATAAATATTATTACTATGCACTAAAGAGATAGTTATACAGGTTAGAACGGGACAGAGCATACGTAACGATATTCTCGATCCGCCTCAAAATGATTGTCACGTCTTATATTTACTCATACTAAGTTATAATGCGCGCTCGCCTTTAAACCCCATTTACACGATGCCAGTTTCTTGCCATACCATTAAATACAAGCAACAATCCACTCGCATTGTCCAAACACTGTTCACACCATGGCACTTTTATTATTGCTTCAATCCCAATAGGCAATTAAATTGCACCATGTAAATCAGACTTGGCACAACTTCTATGAGCATATCTCATGCATAATCAACGTCAGTTGCCTGTGGTATTGGAATTCTAAACCCACCTGCACACCTATATCTTTTGTCGACTGTACCTCTACTGACAGAGACGATCAGTAGAACAAAACTTCTTGATGTATTTAAAACAAACGATTTGTAACGCTGTGCACGCGTCATATAGTCCATTACGATGTAAACTTATTACAAGGACAGTCCTTATAAGTCCTTCTGTCGCGTGTCGGAGTACATCGGCACTTGTTTGTACTCCGGGAATGGGTAGAGGACCAGGTGGTCCGCAGTCTTGTACCAGGGGATCAGCCCGTTCTGAAACATACGGTTAAAAGTTAGCTGTGTTAACACAACATCACGCGTCTATTCCACAAAGGGTTAGGCAGGGGTGTACCCACAGTGCACCCACATTTCACCAGTTATGTTTTTAAGCCCTGTGTAATAGGGGGTAAGCCTAATGCCATCAACCGGGCACACATCCAGACTCCGGGCTGCTACTGAGAAACTCCTACACTGCTCGACCGAATCGATCCCAGGCCCTCATGCTTAGCAATCGCGTTTACGACCACTAAACCAACGAGGCACTCTGAAAATTTGGGTTGCTAACTATACAGCTAGTATGTCAGGAGAAGTGACGCATGAAATACATAACCCTAGGTAGATGTCGAAACCCATTTTATTTAACCCCGTTTTATATATCCTAAAGCGGGATCGTATTTATCTCAAAGTACGAACAAGGGCAAATATTATATATTATTATTATATTATAACCGCCCCAAGATATGATTAGAATTTATTATAATATTATCCCTTCATTTATTAAAGTAATTGCACTCACCATGTTTGTTCGTTTATTTGTTCCCCGACCATAACCGTTCCAGTGGTTGCCCGCGATACCAATCAAATCGCCCATCTGCAAAAAATAATAGAATTAACTACATTTTTTGTGTCGGAGTATATTTGGGCTGATCGAAAAAGTCCAAACTGTCAAGTAAAGTCACGTCTGTGTGTATAGTACGTACACCCACAATTCGCCAGCTATGTTTAAGTCTCATGTTACAGGGGGTGCTCTATTGCCATGAAACGGGCAAAAATCTAGACTCGGAGCTACTACTGAAAATTTCCTGATGGAATAACCCAATACCACTTTGCCGGACGAACCCAGGACCCCAGTCCTGGGTCACATTAACTGCCAAACAACGAGACACAATAGGTAATGTATTGTTTGTCGGTCATTTCGCGTTCAACGTGTTAAGATAATTCAAAATAGTTTACCTGGAATGGTATATCTTGGTAGGCTCCGTCATTGTGCATGACGGCGACGCGGTCGTGCGAGTTCTGTCCGCCGAAGTAGTAGATGTCGTCCAGCGAGAAGAAGCTGTCGGACGCGTCCACGCGGTTCGTCTGCATCATCTCGTAAGCTACGCGGCCCACCTGTGGAGTTCAGAAAATAATGTATGAGAATGATGCGTTATTTGAATCATTCACATGATCTAACCAAGATAATGTCTAGACTTTAAAGAGACTGTGATCTCTGAGTTTCTTTAGGTTTTTCTTCTCAGAGTAGTCAGATAGCAAAGCACCACCCTCGTTAAAAAAAATGTACTTGGTGAGGTTTAAAACTGTTTGTAAAAACTTATTTACATAAATAAATATTATCATATTTCATTAAGATCCGCCGTCCAATCGTCCGATCCAGCTTGTGGATGGGTGACCGTTCGTAATCTTTTGAGACTCCTCCGTGCCTCGGAAAGAACGTTAAGCCGTTGGTCCCTGTCATTTGTAGATCTTTACGGGTCGTTACGGGTAGTCAGAAGCCCGAAATTCTGATTACCAAGGGGTATCGTGTTGCCGAGTTACTGGGTTGTGAGGTCAGATAGGCAGTCGCTCCATGTAAAATACTCGTATTAAGCTGCATCCGGTTAGATTGGAAGCCGACCTCAAAATAGTTGGGAATATATAAAAGTCATCAACCGTAGCCCACGTACCTGACTGCTGAACGTGCACACGAGATAGTCGCACTTGGCGAGCATGTGCAGGTCCACGAGCAGGCCGGTGAGCGACAGCGGCGTGTAGCGCCGGTGCGTGGCCGCCGTCTTAGCGATGGACGGGTCGCCTAGGAATGTGTACGCCGGATATTTGCTGCGAGCGTCTTCTAGTACCTGCAAAGTAACATACATAGTTATATTGTTTAAAAAACTTAGCAAGTAAAGAGAAAAACAACTATGCCTCCAGTTAATAACGAAGGTTATCTACTTCAACACTAGTCAAAACGCGGGTGTTACAGTTTTGCAAAGGTTATTAGTTTAGTTTCGAGTATTTGAGTGTGAGTTTGTGTGTGAGGGGCGAGTTTATTTGGGGGCGCGTTTGTGTGGGGTTGAGTGGATGAATGTGTGTACTTACATTAGCATCGTCAGTAGCTAGGTACACCCTTCGCACGTCCACCGTGCGCGTCAGCTCCAGTTGATCGTAGTAGTCCTTCACATGCGCCATGTACTCGTGTATGTCATGGAAAGCGGCCTCTGTACCCACCTTATCTGTTCTTCTTATGTGGACACTGGAACAAAATAGACATTATAAAAACAAATGTACATGTTAACAGGTCCCATTTTCACTCGCGCTTAGGCGATACTTAAATATAAAGCCTATATATTTTTCGACGGTTGCGCAGTGCAAAATGCATCCATCTGCCTAGTGCGCACTGTTTTTGCGCAGTGCAGACACAGTTTTTGGAATGGGCATCTCGCAGTTTATCCTTCAAGGATATCTACTGCTTAACCGAACTTTAGTGCAGAAACAGTGCGCGTTTATTTAGACATTTAGTCTTCGTGTAAACGAACGTAAAACTGACAACAAATAGTGCTATAAATTAAAGCAATGGAACAGCCGTTTTATTTTTGACGAATAGTTTCAATCAAGTCTTGAAAAAATATAAAATCAATTAGTAGCTTAGATAAATGTCACCATAGGTGTTTGTCATCAAGGAATAATAATAAATGTTGGATATTTACGAAGCCTTTACATCTTCACAACTTGTTGGACGTGCAAACTTGATTAATGAATTTAAACACACACAAAAATATATAATTTTTAATTTACTTTAAACCGACGACCGCACTTACAGAATTTGAAATACTCGCATATTTTTCAGGCAATGACAAAAAAACCGACCAAGTGCGAGTCGGGACTTATACACGAAGTGTTCCGTATCATGTCTAACAAAAACGCCGAAAAAACCCGTTTCTTGTATTGGAGCTGCCTTATTTTTCTTATGTTCCATTTCCATAATAGAGGAACAAATAACAACTTCCAAAAAGAAACTACAGTTAATGCTTCGTATCGGATTTTCTAGCTGATCTTTTTAGTTGTTGTCAATGTTTGTATGTTTAATAAAGAATGAAAAAAGAACAAAAAACAAAATGTCAATATTTGCACGCCAAAATAGTAGAATGTACAAGGATTATTTAATGTTTTTGTGAACCACCTTATCGTATATACCTTCATTCTGAGCAAATAATATTTTTATGACAACATAAAAAGGGTATAGAATAGAATATTCATTGGTTTGAAAAATGCCAGTGTAACTTGTTGAAACTTGTTGTTATCAACAAGTTACACCGGCAATAGAAATACAGACTCAGTGAACATTTTAACTGTGTGAGACAGTTAAAATTTTCTCTTTATTACAGCCCATGAGATACAGCATGCTGACAGGCAGAAGGACGAACGGACTTCCCGTAGGGTTCCCTTTTGATATGGAACCCTAAAAAAGATGAAAATTGCAAATTGGAAACCATTATCCGGCAATTAAACGTTCAACAATACGAGTAATGGTCGTTAAACTAGTAATGCACTTTACAGAAACAAAACGATGCGAAAATAATTAATTTTATGGAACATTGTTGATAAATGAAACTTATCGCTGCTGTAAAATTGAAAGAAAGAGAAAACATTTATTCAGCACAGACTCAGGCACGGCATGACAATACATCGAAAACAAAGAAAAAATAACTATAATGATGACAGAAGTATTGAAAAATATCGTCATCATTATCATCATCCTCCTGCCTTATCCCAATTTATATGGGGTCGGCGCAGCATGTCTTCTTCTTCCATACATTTCTATTTGCCGCCATATCAGAAGTCACAGTATTAAAATAAAAACTAATAATGTGTTTATATTGAAATCGTTGCAATCAATACCGTTCATTGGTACGGTCGCACTAACACATATCTAACAATTAAACTGCGATAATAGCCCTTACTGCCACGAAAGAACCACGCTGTCAATGTTACAATGTAACCCTGAACTTGTAGTTGATTGTATTATGTAATGCTCGTCACAGCTCGGAACACACACTATAGTTTTTTTTCCTGTTACAATTTATTTATTCTTTGGCCTGAAGTAGGTGTCCGTTTATGGAAATAGGCTCGCCCCTATAACATTGGAATTAACAGGGAGACATCTAGGTGTACTATACGCCTTCGGCTATCTCTTACAATATTAAAGTGTTTAGTAAACTGCTTCGGGGTTGCAAGTACTATTGCTGAGCATGAGGTTCTGAATTCGATTATCAGGTCGGGTAAAGTGTTATTGGGATTTTCCATCTGGATTTTCTTAGTAGTAGTCGGAGTGTGGATGTAAGCTCGCATGCTGGCGATGTGCTCGCCTAATAATACGTGGAACTTAAACATAACTGAGGACGGAAGTGTTATAGGTATACCTCTGCATAAACCTTCGGGGAATACTTGATGATGTTATGTCATGTGTTCTTACCCAACAATAGGCGTCTTGAAGTTCATCTTAGCGATAGTTTCGTTGATCGCTTTCTGCATCGCCTGCCGAGGCTTCAGCACGTACTTGAGCATCTGACCGATCCACCACGATGATGGGTCGCCGTTAAACCGTGTTATCCTGTAATTTATTGATACGTATTATATTGTATGGAAATAAATGTACACCTAAATTGAAGGCAAAGCTGGCGCAGTGCCTGGGCGATTAGCTGCTGCGCTGCGTGTCGTAGGTTCGATTCCCGCACGAAACAAATATTTTTATGACCAACAGGTAATTGTTCCGGGTCTAGCAGTTTGTTGTATGTGAGTTTAAATGTTTGGAAACTCACCCGTGATACAGGAGAAATTCCTAGTGGGGCAACGATTTTTAAAACAAAAAAGAAACTAAAGAAATTGTTTGTCTTTTGTTTGAACCCTAGTTTAAAGCCTAATTATTGAGGAAGGTCACGCTATGACCCCCAGGAGCGGGTAAACCGCAGGGCAAGCTAGTCTATTAATAATTGTCTATTTACGCTTATCCTGTTTTTAATGTATTTATATATTAAGTTACGCAACAGTATTTTCATCAATAAATCATGATTATTTCATATTTAATTATAGTTAATATATACTCACCTACACATTCATCATCTGCTCAGCCTTTTCCCAACTATGTTGGGGTTGGCTTCCAGTGTAACCGGATGCAGGTGAATACCAGTATTTTACATGGAGCTACTGCCTATCTGACCTTCACTACCCGGTTACTAGGCAACAGGACACCTCTTGGTAAGACTGGTTGTTAGAATTTCGGGCATCTGACTACTCGTAACGACTGTCAAAGATCTACAAATGACAGTCGGGTCTAACGGATTAACGTGCTTTTTGGGGCACGGAGGTATATCGATATGCTACGAACGGAAAGACCGTCACGCAATCTGTACATCAAATTAACATAGTAATTAAATAACTGCTGAGAAACTACTTTTATACAGAATTTGAAAAATGTACCGTTACAAAACGTTGCCGCGTTACGAACGAAATGATTCTAGTTGTCCCATCCAAAAGGTAGTTTCATGTGGAGAAGAATGGGCAATAAAAACCACCTATAAGAATGGTATTTAGCCCCACTACTTCTTTCTCATTTTATATGACAACATAACGTGTGTTTCTACTCCGACCGTGTATATTTCAAAAACCTTATCTAGCTTAAAACGAGTACTTACTGGAAAAAAAAATAACTTACCTATGCGCCAAGTCCTTGGGTATGGCGAGCGGTAAAAACTTGGGCTTCTGAGATATCGAGTCTATGAACGTTAGTGATAACACCTTGGCGTCGTACGTCGCTGAAAGAAACAAACTAAACTATTAAAACAGAAAATTACTTGAATTAGTGTACAGACGCCAGCACATCAAGCTTCCCCAATGTGTAAAATTTATTTGATAGTTTTTGAACTTTATTGCAATAGCATTAGGTTCATATTCAATTGGGAAAATTTGACAGTTTGGGGTGGCTTTATGTGCTGGCGTCTGTACAGTCGAGGAATCAAAAGGTCAATCATCTTTTGTTATATTTCTAAAAGCGCCGTGAATGACGATCCATTCAAATTTAGCTTTGAAAATTAAGAAAGAATGTTCCTTTTCGTTCCGCGGGTTTACGTAAAACATTTAAATAGGTATTATAACACATGGTTAACATTTAAAAAGGTACAGTAACTTTAGCACGAACATTATGAGTACATGTAACAACAGGTACTATTTTAGCTCATTGTTGATTAAGGGGTAAGTACAGAGGCCCGCACATCAAGCTACCCCAATCTGTCCAACTTCATTGATAGTTTTTCAACTTTATTACAAAAGATTCATGTTGAATTTGGGAAATTTTACATTTTGGAATAGCCTTTATGTGCTGGCCTCTGCCTCTGTACATTTCAGACGAAAATGTTCAGGTTTAAAACATCAGTTGCTTCGAGAATTTAAATATACACAAAAACCAAACACAGGTACGCAATAACAAAATAAAAATACCAGCCTGTTACTGTCCCACTGCAGGGCAAAAGCCTCATCGCACGTAGGAACAGCACGGGCATTAATCACCACCCTTACTCATACGGGTTAGCGATTCCGACAAAATATTAATTACTATTCCGGATTTCCTTACTACATCTTTCTTCACCGATGTCAGTGATGTCTAAGATGTAATTAGAAAGTACATATGAATTGAACTCACAACCTCGGGGCCCTCGTGCATAAGAGGGGCCCTCTTATGCACGAGGGCCCCGATTAGCTAGTGGGCCATCAAGACATAATGACTTATAATCATCATCCTCCTGCCTGTCTTCTCCTTCGATACATCTCTCTAGCAAATAGAGATGTATGGAAGGTCTTCTCAACATTTAGTAAATTAAAGGACGTTTCACAGAGAGTTAGTGTACTTTTAGAAAGTACAAGATCGTAATAAGAATATCGTGTGTGCAAAACAACAGTTTTTTGAAATTTTGTCTGTTTGTATGTGTTCACTATATTGTACACGAATCACGCTAAAACGATTGCATGGAATTGAATGCGGGTTTTGCAGCGATGTATTGCTGAAGGTCTAACTTAAAATATACCTAAAATGAAACAATATTAATGACACTTTTCTCTCATATGCAACATAATTGGCCACTTATATCATAAAGTCACATTCAAAATTCAATTCATACATGAAAATGTCAAACGCGTCAAGTTGAAATAATCGAAGTTAATATTCAGATTTTTTCTTTTTTTGTGCGCATAAGTCTGAATTTTTCTCTCCGTAAGAATCTTCTACAAAGTATTAGAAGTAAAGTATTATAAGATTTCATTCATCTCCTTTCTTGAGTTTTCTAACTCAAGAAAAGAGATGAATGAAATCGGTTCATCCGTTCTCCAGTTATGGCGTGACCAAGGGAAACAGGGACTAATTTTTATATATATAATAATATATAGATGATTAATGGTATAGCTGTAAATTAGTTTTTACAAACGTTTACTGGTCAAATAAGCAATTTCTTTCTGTCAGATCATATGACAACCAAGCAGATTAGTGTATCAGGTGGTCTTTAGAGTTATGACAGATAATCAATTGAAAAAACTATTTGACAGCTGTTTAAGATGTCTCTATCGATACATTCCAACAGGCTATTCTGAATATTATGCATGAATGTGCTGTCGTCAGACAACAGCGATTCTAAGCAATACGTTTTGTTAAGGAACGAAAACAGAATATGTTCGCAAAAAAGTATTATAATGACGCATGTAGGGTTCTTTTATGGGACCAGGGAGCCATACTTTTACGAAACCAGTCAAAATTCTGAAAGCCAGATTCGACTATGGCGACCACCAGAAACGCGTCGAGTCACTGAATCTCCACGGGTTCCGGAGAAATGATATAAATGACGAAATTCATCAATAAAGAACAGCGGAGGAGTTAGCTTAATACATAAATGGGCCTCTGCCTCTGCCCAATGATATATTTTTCTGACCCTTCTGGGTTAAAGGTTTGGCAAAGGTTTCCGTATAAGTACACCCTCATTTCACCAGTTATGTTGAAGTCCCATGTAATAGGGGGCAAGCCTATTGACATCAACCGGTAACAAATCAGACATTGGGCTGCTGAGCAATTCCAGATGGAAAAACCGTACAATTCTTTGCCCGACCCGGGAATCGATCCCACGAAGCTTAGTAGTAGCGCTTGCGACCACTAGACCAAAGAGAAAAGAAATGATAGCTAAGCCGTCAATTATAATTATCATTGTCGAATACCACACACAAATGAAAAACTTTTATCGTAGGCCTGTGGGCGTCACAAGTAATGCCTTATCACTTATCAGTACCTAATCGTCATCGGCCGCATATTCGCAGTTCCTGGCTATAAGCGGCTTCAAAATGGAATTACTTTCTGGGAAACGTTCACTAATCAACATCATGTGCCTAGCCTTTTAAACAATCCTACTGCCTTTTTTTAAAATTTATTTTATATTATTTATTGCTTATCGACATAAAATACTATTTCGCGTGTACAAAATCTAACACGATATAACCGTACTAGGGTTTTGATGGGGTAAATAGCTAATTATTTACCGCATCAAAACCCTAATACGGTATGGTATACTTCTAAGGGATGTTTCCTAGGTAAAAATATATTAAGTCTATTCAGTCCGTCAGTAAGATTACCAAAAATTATTGAACACGTATTTTTTGCTTACACGAATCAATAAAAAGTGACAATGATATAGCACATCAAAGTTCAGGAGAAGGGGCTTGTGACGTCACTGTTACGTTATAAGTGTAGCACGGAGTGAAGTCACGCGCAATTTCAACGCACTATATCTTCCTCATTCTTGGTTTACGTGACAATAGAAGAAATGCGTGTCAAGTATTTTTAGTAATCCAACTTTCAGACCAATCAGATTTTTTAAGGACACCACCCTATTGTCAAATAAAAAGTTTGTTTAGATAGAACATTATGGTAGTTCGTCGTCGAAGTAAATTCGCCTAGCAAAAAAGAAAAAAAACTGATAATTACCTGGCCACTGCACAACCTTGTCATCGTAGGAGGTGGTACAACTATCCGAGATAGGCATGAACACATAGTCCCAGCCCTTGTTATTGTACCGCCATCCCTTAGAGTTGAGGATGAGCGTCCTTTCTGTGGCGTACGCGAATATCAGGCAGTACACAATGTGGTGCAGCTGGCAGCCGAAGCCACAACCCTGGCGACAAGAAAATAAAGAAAAATAAATCTGGTGGAAAAAAAATTAGAGTATTTCGATTTAGTATTTAAATGTTTAGTACTAACAGCAAATAGCCATTAAAAGTAAATTAAGTTAATTCTGCCATTCCGTCTTCTAACAGAACCGCTAACATTCTTACATTATCGTCATCCTTTAATCCGCAAACATAAATACATTGAATTTTGAATATTTTTTTTGGAAATAGAAGACATTCACTTGTTACTCTTGTTAGGGTTCCGTACTATTATTTAGACTCTGCTGTCCATCCGTCTGTCACAGATGATGTATTTGTGTTGCCACTATAACGACAAATATGTACTAAAAAACAGAATTTAATAAATATTTAAGGGGGTTCCCAAACAACAAACGTGATTATTTGCCCTTTTTATAGATAATAGTACAGAACCCTTCCTGCGCGATTCCTACTAGCCCTTGGCCGGTTCTTTTTTCTTTTTAAGACAAAACGACCATCATCAAATACACCTGCTTAAATTGTGTTTGTTTTGTGCCTTGAAATTTTAAACAGGATTTTCCTACAGGTTTACTTACACACCTCATATCAACCTAAAGGACGGGTTTTTTCTTTTAATTTGGACCTCTCTCTTCCCCGTGATGAGATTTAGTGAGGTATTTCAGAATCCCCACACCCCCCTCTCTCCCCTATATATGAAATTAACCCTACTTATAACTTTCAGTACTCATGATATTAAGGTTTGAGTCCCAGGACTTTTGGGTCAAGACTCGAGACACGCTTATCGAAAACATTACATAGACAACGCTTATTGTAATAATTTTATTTCCAAAAGATCACTTTTGTAATTATAGGATTTACTTGCAAAAAAATAATCTATGACTATAGTGATGGCCCAGCGGTACAAAAGACTTGCCTCTTAGCATGAGCCACTTGCCAGACAATCCTGGCAAGTACCAATGTGACATGACAGATACACAAAAATCCTATATACTTACCTCAAAAGTCCAGTTATCTATCTATTTACGCATCATATTTAAAACTACATCGACCTTCCAGCAGAGGTTTTTAACCTAAATGTCATCATTTAGCGATACGCCGTGAACCGGGGCGGTGTAACCACAAATGGCTTAACATTTCTGTCAGGCCAGTGTTAATTTCAACTAGTCTATTGACATTCAGAGGCGTTTAGCATAACGGCATGCATACAAACACGCAAATCCACTGTTGTCGCCTGGATTTTTCTTTAACATTGAAAATTTACCTTTTTTAAGAGGATACGACCGAAAATTGGTCGTATTAACCATTTTTGTGCGATTTTCTGCATTTCTTATATACAGATCGATGGAGAAAAAAATTCTGAGAAAAATGGTATAAATAACTCAATTTGGCCAAAATGGTTTATACGCCCTTTCTACCCAAAGGTATCAATATAATATATTTGTTCGGTGCGGGGATCGAACAACAACTACGCCAACCTTGCCGTGAAATTAGTATAATCAGTAGAATCGACAGTTTAGTATAATACTCGTAATATAATAAAGGTGAAGAGTTTGAAGTTTATGAAGGAGTTCATCTCTGGAAATACCATTCAGATTTCAAAAAATATTGTTTTGATAGACCATTCCTTGAGGAAGGCTATATATAGGCTATGTAACATCACGCTACGACCCTTGGGAGCAGAGCTAGTGTGATCATAAACATAAATTGCAGCAAATGTTTAAGCCATTTCAGGATTGGTTTAATAGCTTTAACTATGATCTTGGTAACTAAACTAAATTTGGGCTATTTCCATCTTTCTCTTTCTTATAAAACAAGAAAGGGACGGCCATATATGAGAGTTGTGAATTTTAGTGGAACTAAATCTTCCGTACAGACATAGCTCACATTTCACACTCAAAACGTCAAGTTAGGGATGTCAAATTCGTTTATACCTTGGCATAAACGAATTTGACGTCTCTAACTTACTTTCTATCTATCACCGTCTTTATCTCAAGTTGTCTGACAGAGTGAGATACCAATTCTCAAATTTTAGTTTAATTGGTTTACAAGGGAATCGGCGACATTGCAGACTGAATAATAAATAAATAAATTTTAATCACGAATAACGCTACTCCAAAAGCTGCCCGGAAAAGATCACCTAGCGCGATATCGTTTTGTCACATGACGTAATGTTCTTTTTATCCTATATATATAGTAGTTTAAAAATATAATGTAAAATGAGCTGATAACAGAACTACTAAATTGCTCGTAAAAAAGCTATACAAATCCTTCATGTCTGTATAATGCAAATATTTTGAAGTAGTAAAATTACTCTATGTTTGTTTAATAAAATTACTAGCACCCACCCGTGGCTTCATCTGCGTATATATGAATATTTATACATTAAGGACTATATATTATTATGAAGTTAAATCCATAATACTGTAAGGTTTATATGAGGTTTAAGGACACTACAGCGCGCTAAGCGCTGCTGGGTTGTAACCCAGCAGCGCTTAGCGCGCTGTAGTGCAAGGTCAAATAAAAAATATGTAAAATATTATTAATACAATGTATTAACTGATAAATAATGCAAATTATTCAAAATTCAAGGTGGTATTCACGGTTGACGTTTCATTACGCGCAGGTGCACTCCGCCCTTTAAGTATCGCAAACACGGTTAAGCGCATGAAGAGATATGTCGAATAAAATTGGTCGCGAATTGTATACTCTCAATTTGTATTATATGTGTGATATGTTTGGAGCAATAGAAACCGAGATAAACGCGTTTTTTTTAACTTTGACCTTGAATAACTTACGACGCAGACACAAGATTTTAAGATACTTTTGTGACAAATTTTTGAACACAAAATTGAAGGTATATACGAAAATTCATCTAATAATCTCTCAGTCCGACGTCGACCCCTTTTTTTACGCTAAGTCCAGTCACTTTCACACTAGACGGATATATCCAAGTTACAAAAATCGTGGTGGATTTTTTTAACCCATCTTCTATGGCCGACTGCCTGAATAACCCCCAACTCAATGTGCATGTTTGCTTGTCACGCAAGCTTCCTGCGTTGTTAACCTTTTGACAGCCACGAATACGTAGGACATGCAACTTTCGAAATACCGTTATGAGCAACAATGAAGCTTAACAAAACAGTGTACAGTAACTGAGAATACCAATATAATAAAGCTGAAGAGTTTGTTTCAATGCGGTGATAAATGATATTTAATTCTGTAAATAGGTTTTTCTGACAATTTTACACGACGACAAGTAAAATATATTTTTTAAACTAGGTTGGTGTTGCGCTATTGCGAAGAAACACCGAAAGAGACTCAGAGATCAGTCTTTTTTTAAGTCTAGACATTATCTTGGTTAGATCATGTGAGGACCATGCAGAATAGTGTCCGAGATGGTCTTTTGAGGAAAGAACTAGACTGATAAGAGTGGACCTGTTCAGTTAGTGCAAGCATTTATCGGAAATTGTAGAGCTCAAGTCAGAACCAAGCAGCTCAACGGGTCGACGAACAATACCAAAGAAAGAAATAACCAGACGGATATGAAAAAATATCTTTGTATTTGATACCCCAATTAATTTATTTATAATAACATAACGCTACGGTAATTGGGAGCGAGTGGAACCGCGGGGCACAGCTAGTATCTAAATACAAGCTCACTGTTGTAACTCCAACGTACGAATCAGCGCCCTAATTCGAAATTCCACCACTGCAATAATCAGATCGTAAATCTATGGAAGCCCTGACTAAAATCGCATAGTGAAAGCCGGTCTTAACTGAACTGACGTAGGTATGAGTTCTACAGACAACCGAAATAGTGATCAATAACTCGATAAAGATATAAATAACTAACCACCGAACCGCAAATATTCGGCTGTGCTCAAAAGGCTGTCCAACTTAAATGGAACTGGGCAGGACATGTCTGCCGCATGCCGAACAGTCTTTAGCCCGTAAAATATAGGATAGGTGCCTGAAACAGCTACAATTGGCCGCGACAAAATAGGAAGGAGATGGCGGGATACCTGGACGTCTACTAAATGTATATAATATGAAAGTTGTATTAACTTTCATAGGTAGTTATGTAAAAAAAATATATTTTTATTTGTCTGTTTTTAGGTCCGTAACCGCTGGACCGATTTTCACTGCCAGATAGCTAACCTGATAAGGAGTAACTTAGGCTACAGTTATTTTAGAAAAAAAAATAGGGCTTGAGCACTAAATGAAAGCCCATGTTTTTTAAATTCGACGCGGACAAGTCGCGGGAACAGTAAATAGTAAAAAAATAATAACTTAGATCTGAAAACGCGATGGAACAATCGAAAGCATATCATCATCTACCTAGCCTAACCGGATGCAGCTGAATACCAGTATTTTACATGGGCAACTGCCTATCTGACCTCCCAAGACAACCCAGCTACTGGGCAACACGAAACCCGTTAGAAGACTGGCTGTCGGACTTTCGGGCTTCTCACTACCCGTAACGCCTGTCAAAGATTTAGAAATGACAGCTGGTACCTACAGCTTAACGTGCTTTCCGAGGCACGGAGGAGTGTCGTTATGTTACAAACGGTCACCCATCAGTAGATCGACCTCGGCAAGCGTAACTTAACCTTCGATCAACCCGTGCGGCTGTTTTTTATTTAGCCACGAGCTCCTCACATAAGAATCGAAAGCATATCGAATACTCGTATCGATTTTAATGTACAACACTCACGTAACATCTACTAATTAATTGGCACAAAACTTTCAAGCCAAATCACGTATGAATTTATGCTTTATGGGCGTTTAATGGCCAAAAATTACCGCCAATATCATCATCAATCATTCGCGCTTAGCGTTACAATGTTGCCGATAAGTGATAACTCAATTCTTTGGCTCGCACCTCGTGGCGGGTCATGAGGTCAAATCACCATATTAGATAATTAAACTATTAACCTTGTGTGTACGATAAACGAGTTTAAAATGATTATATTTAGCACCCAGTCTTAAAAGTCGTTATATTTTTGTATATATTTTTCTTAGTTCTTAGAGCCGGCCTGGCGTAGTCTGGTATGTCAATAGAACAAGAGGCCAGCTTATACCGGTTTTGTTACCAATGACGTGCGGCCTCATGTAGAAATATGTAATCTAGAAGAAAAAGTATTTGTAATATAGGACGACTTTATCCGTTTCCTGTATTTTTAAATGATTATTTCGGTCCTTTGCGGTGTATATTTAGAAGAATACTAGCGAGCCAGCTTTTTTGTTTCGGAGAAGTATAAGTGTGTTACATGTCATAGTTAGTTTTGTCAGGTAAACTAAACTTTATAAAAATAATCATTATTATGGTCAATGAGGGGCAATACCGTCATATGTTTTTGCAATATGTTGAAGATTTAGTCAAATATAAAATGAATAAGTGTTTAGTTAAGTACTTCAATACAAATTAGATAAATGCACACAATTAAGCACTTTGTCGTCGATAAAAATAATGTATAAATAATAGTGTAATTACTACGACTGAGCAAATAGTCATGTTTAAAAAAAACATGGATGGATTTTCCTTTTAATTTCGGGGTTATCTATCACACTTAGTGTAGCGAGCTGCCGTATTCACAAGGAAAAAAGTCACAAGCGAGGTCACAGCAAAACTAAACTTCAAACACAGTTTGGTCTTTCGTATAGAACTTACTCCACCTAATGTCACAGGACTCACAGTATTAGTACCTTACAAACTAAAAAGGTTTAGATGTTTTATCGACCGAGTTAGCTACAACATCCTGTTTGTGTGTAGTAGTAGTAGTACCAGCCTATTACTGTCCCACTGCAGGGCAAAGGCCTCTTCTCATACAGAGAAGGCACGAGCATTAATCACCACGCTTACTCAAGACGGGTTGGCGATTTCAGACTTATATTAATTATATAAGTCCAGGTTTCCTCACGATGTTTTCCTGCACCGATGTCAGTGACGTCCAAGATAAACTTAAAAAGTACCTACATATGAATTGAAAAACTCACATTCGTACTTGCCCAGGTTTGAACCCACAACCTCGTGCACAAGGGGCGAGGCCTAAACCACTGGGCCATCATGACTTGTTTGTGTGTGCCTGTACAGTTTTACCCCGCAGACGGATTTGGCTACGTCGACCTCATTATATTTAATCTTAACTGCTCATGAGTTATTGTTACTAGATTCATGTTTTACCTTTTACGATAATATTAAAATAACCATTTAAAATTCAGATAAGGTTATAATAGAACATTTTAAAAGTACTTGCATATCGACCACATGCTGTTACTAGTTTATCATTTAACGGCTTTCTTTCAAACAATTACCACGTGTTATTTATTTTATCGACTTTCCTGGTGTTTATTTCACTGTAACAATTTCCTCCAATCGAGTAGGAATATTTGCAACATAACATAACATTACGCCTGTTATAGTCACCGTATTAGGCAGAAGTGTACCTTTTTTTGTTATTGGGTGAAACCTTCAAATGGCGCCTGGACTTTTGGGGAAAAGACCAGGGAGTGTGGGATTCTTACCTCACTAAAACCAACCCGGTGATCACCATCAGCACATGGAAGGGGCCCCGTTACCTCTTAAGAGACCACTCTGGGACCCCCTCTGTGCAACGCCTGTTAGGGCACATCCCATCCACGGCGACACGTGATCACTTTGCCGGTGGGCGATCAGAGTCCCCACTCTGATCGCCCACGTTAAATGAAGTGAAAAGGCAGAAGTGTACCTACTGCTACCTATTGCACACCCAAATACAACAACAAACAAATAACGAGCAACTACTTTACAAAATCAATTTAATCTGTTATTTTGAAAATATTCGACTGAAATTCGGTAACCCCTACGGGCACCTAATGCGCCTAGAGGAATGGCCATTCTCGGTCTTAGAACAGAAAATTCAGCTTTTACATTTAAGTGATCAATGTTAAACTAACATGAAAATCACCGTCACAGTTTTGTTTCAATTCACCCCTGCGTTTCAATTCACCCCGTTACTTATTTCTTACTAACTAAAAATCTACTACTATCAAGATCATAGTAGTGCAAGGTAAGGTAAACATAACGTCACGGTGTCAATGACCTAATGACGGATGCGTGCACGCGTGTCACCGCGAGCCGCGATGTGACGAATGTTGACCGGTGCGTTTGTTTGCGATCTAATTATAGCGCAGGGATTGTAGGGCTCCCGAGACCGGCGGGAGCAGGTGGGCCATTAGAATAAACATGATGGTTTTGTGTTTTCTTTGTCTTCGATAAGTACTTACCTATGTATAGGCGGCTCATTTATTAAAACTATAAATAAATAAATAATGCTGGACACAATTCACACAGCATCATCTAGCTCCAAGCTACTCGTACACCCGGAACAAATCTTTGTAGATCGTACAAACATTTGTACCAGGGCGGGAATCGAACCCGCTAGCTTCTGCGTCGCAGGCAAACCTTCACCCGCCGCGCCACGTCGGTCGTCATTATTTACTTTTACTATTTTTTTTGTTACTGACTTGTTAGTGTAGTGAGTCCTGGGTTCAATTCCCGGGACCGACATTGATATTGGGTTCTTCTATCAGGAATTTCTAAGTAGCAGCCTGGGGTCTGGAATAGTGCCCGGTTAATGGCAATAGGCTCGCCCTAAATCGCATTGGACTTAAACATAACTGGCGAAATGTGGGTGTACTATGTACATCTCTTTCTAGCCCTTCCGAGGAATAGAGGCGTATGTGTTATTTGCTTAAAGTGATTATTTAATGTAGCTTACAAAATTCACATTTTCCTAGGTTATTTTGTAATTTGCAGCGCTGTTTCAGAATTGTTGATCAATTTATTTTACGGGAATTATTTTAAAATAATTATTAAGTTATAAGTAATCATACAACACCAATATAGCTCTCGAATTTATACTTGCTGACTGATGATTGACATAATTTTCACTGCATGAATGCCTTATTTTCAACAAATATATTCGAAAACTATACAATTTTAAGTTACTTTAACTTCGTCATTATTTTATCAATATTGCAGCAATACAACCACCTTATCTTAAATCTTACAAAAAACCGCATTAAAATCGGACCATCCTTTTAGGAGCAGCGTTTGAGCATGCTACAAACAGACAGACACGCAGACAGAACGACAAAGCAGTCAAACTTAAAACACCCTTAGACGTCAGGGGATAAAAACGAATTTAGGCAGTGTTGTGAAAATATCAATCGGCAATACCAAACTTTGTATTCGTTGTGATCGCGAATTAGCACCCTAAGCCAAAGTTCCTGTCTCGCTAATTATAGAGAGGACTGCAGGGCTAAATAGGCCAATAGAGATTGATCGCAACAGATGGCGAAGCATTTAGAACAAACACACTACTGAATGTAGTTTCTTGTTTACGATATTATTTGTAGTTGATGTCAATCAAAACAAAAGAAAGTCCGTAACTTTTCTATACATATACATAATTATTATTAAATTGTCACAGGCCGAAGTCTGTACATTATAGATATTGAAGAAAAACTAATATAGGAGGTCTAAATTAGAGCAACAGAAGCCAACACAACAATTTTTAGATTTTTTGTCTATCTGTATGTATGTTTGTACACGCATCACGCTAAAACTACTGCATGGATATGAATGCAGTCTAACTTTAAATACAAACTCCATTTATCGCGTCGCGGGCAAAAGCTAGTTTATAATAAGATTTTTAATTAATAGTGCGTAATAAATCTTGTGATTTCGGAAACACGATTTAACATATCATCGGAACCGTATTCCGTGAAGGGTTAAGCACAGGTGTACCTATTATAGTAAACCCACATTTTGGCACCTATGTTTAAGCCCCATGTAATACGGGGCGAGCCTACTGCCACCAACCGGGCACCAGACTCCGCGTTACTGAGTAATTCCTGAATGAAAACCGCAACAACACTTTACGCTACCCAGGACCTCGTGCTCAGCAGTAACGCTTGCAACTACTATACCAACGAACCAGGTAAAAACGCTTTTAAATGTATAAATAATAATAACGAGGAAAGTAACCTTGCAAGTTAAGGATAAATACAAGTTCCAAGTTTATAAATTAAAAGTTTTAACGATAGCATTGTTTGCAAAACATTTTGCGAGTTGAAAGAAATGCTTAAATATGTATCTTTCGAACTATCGAGCGGTGGCATTTAAAATTCAAATATGGAAAGGGAAAAGGTAGATTAGATATTGTTATTGTTTATTAATAAAAAAAGGAACAGTGTACAACCATTTGGACGATTTACAAAGATTTCCTCTCGATGTTATGGGTATTTGCTATGTATAATATAAATATCTATTTATGTAATGTATTGTACTAAGTATATCAGTCATCTAGTACCCATAACACAAGCTCTGCGTGGTTTGGGGCTAGATGATGCTGTGTGGATAGTCCAGCATTATTATTTTTTATTGAAACATACCACACAAACCATCGCGGATTTAACAGCGGTTTTGCCAGACACGGCAACTCGGCGTCATTACATGTTAATTGTTAATTAATGAACATTTAGGTAGGTAGGTCGATGGTTCTTTTTTCTACAGACCATACTACTACGTATAATAAAGCTGACGAGTTTGTTTGGTTTTCCCTGTTACGATTTGAAAAATTATCTTTGTATTTGATAGCTTAATTTTTCATAAAGGTTATTTATGGGCTATTTATTATCTAAATTACATCTCGCTACGAACCTTAGGTGTGAGTAAACTAAGGGGCAGAGCTAGTACGAAATATTATTACTGCGGAGGACAACTTCTGGTCAAGAACACCGCATTCGAACCAGGTTCGGGACGAGTCTAAAACTCCCATTATGATAAATGATATTGATTTCTATAAATTGATGTTTTCAAAAACTTCTACACGTCAAACAAGCAAACAATAAAACTTTATGAGGTCGGTTTCTTCCGACCCGACTACTCTAAGAAGAGACACCGAAACGAACTGAGAGACAGTCCTTTTCCAAGTGCAGACAGTCTCTTGGTCAGATCATGTGGTGACCATGCAGACTAGTGTCTAAAAAGGTATTTTGAGGAAAGCAACCACAGATATAAGTGGACCTGCCTAGTCAGCACGCATTTGTCAGTAAACGTATAACTTAAGGCAAAATAAGTGTCCAAATGCACTTACCTTATTCAAATTACATATAAGTTTTCTAGCATCCTTGCAGTCGGGTGGGTTCTGCAGATAATGTAATCGCCTTTGCACGAGGTCGCTGACGTTTGCTGCCTCCATCTGCCGCCATTCGTGGTAGCCGTCCAGCTCTTCAAACATTTGCTGATCAGAGAGAAGCGATCTGGAATGAAGGGCGGTTTTATATAATCTATGGATCTATAGGCCTAGCGCGCACCGGCGACACGGGAAGATAAGGGCTTTTTATAGTACAGATGAATTCGAATCTTGTTTATCACTGTTAACGCTCACATTTCATTGATACGTTACAGCCTGCTTTAGCATGCTTCAGCACGTTCTGGCATGCCGTGGCATACCGAAATGTGAACGCTAAGCATCATAAAATAAGATATCAAATCATTTGCGCTTACTAAAATCCCTTACCATGCCGTGCCGCCAATAGGCGACAGCCTGTGGATTTAGTGAATAAATAAATAAATCCTCCAGATGAGAGGGCACCTTTTAAATTATACAGGCTGTCAGGTAGAACGAGGGACATACTTTAAAGACGTATAGTACTCATATAAATGAACGACAACAGTTGAACAATCCCTAAAATCGCGAAAAAACGATCAGCTGCTCCATACGTTTATGTTGGCATAACTTAACAAAATGTGAGAAACAGCCATTTTTTTCGCGATTTCAGTGTCGATCCCATAGTAAAATTGGTTCGTTTTGATGACTACTAGCTTCCCTTAGAGGATGAACCTCGTTCTGCCCGACACCCTGTATACAAGAGACACACACGTTACATGGCAAGATGAACCAATCATAATTACATCACAAGTTTTGTATTGTTTGTGCGACTAAAACGCGTACGTGTGCTTGTTTAAAATAACCTTCACGACGACGCATGACTCATTGATTTGTTTACACAAATGATGAGATTATGTCCAGTTACGATCGAATCAAGACGACACAGAAATGAATTTGGCAAATGGTTATATACGTATACATATATAGCCAAATTCATTTCTGGAGATAAGTGATATAAACATATTCAAAAACAATATTAAAACACTATTGCCAAAAAAAGCATATTACACTGTTACTGAATATTTACAGGATAAACTTATATAATGTTTACTTCTTACGATATTTTAAATAATGTATTTTGTAGTTAAATTCTAGTTTCTTAAATATATGTATATAAGTATTTGTAAATTTGCATGCCTTATGGTAGGATATGGCTAATGGACCCTATTGTATGTTTAAGACCTTTTCTTCTGTATCCATATTCGCAAATTATTAAGTGATTTTGACGATTTTGTTTTTGATTTTCAACATTTTGGTCGACGACGCTTCAGATTTTACACTGTCCACTGTCTTTAGAAATATGGCGACAAAATCTTTCCTTTCTCTCTTCCTCTGTTTCCATTCTTTCTTAGCTACATTGAAATATATTTCTTCTGTATAATATGACTGTTTTCTGTATAATATGAGGCTTATACTGAAAATAAACATCACATCATAACATCACGCCCGTAATCCCCGGACAGTTATGAAAAGGTGTGCCTATATAACACCCACATTTCACGAGTTATTGTTTTAAGTTCCTAGTAATAGGGGGCGAGCCACCAGGGAATCGAACCCATGTCCTCATGCTCAGCAGTTAATACGGTTCCAGTCGGTTAATCTATACAAATAAATAAAATTGAAGTGTCTGTTTGTAATGTCAAAAGAACAGCTTTTTACTAAATGCATATGAAAGTTTATACGGTAAAACTTTTTTTTTTAATTATGTCTGTCTGTTTGTTTGAGGTAATCTCCGAAACGGATGGACCGATTTTGACGGCACTTGCACTCGCAGATAGCTGATGTGTTAAGTCGTAACCGAGACTTTTATTTTAGAATAGTAATTAAGTAGGTATCCGCGCATAAAATTAAAAACCATAAAATTTTATAGAGTTCCACGTGAACGAAGTCGCGGTTACAGCAAGTACCTACCTAATAAAAATGTATGTGCTTTATATTATGTCATGTTGCGTGCAGCTAACCATTTCAGTTCCCATGAATATTATAAGTGCTGTCTATAATCTAAATATGTCAACCTGTACGATACTCTAGCAGATAAGGCGTATTTCAATGGGTCGATAGGATATTGATTTCGACGACCGATGTGGCGTGGCGGGCGAAGGTCCGCCTGCGACGCAGGAGGTTGCGGGCTCGTGATTCCCGCCCTGGGACAATTGTTTGTACGATCTACAAAGATTTGTTCTGGGTGTTCTGGGTATTAGCTATGTGTAATAAAACATATCTATCTATGTATTGTTTTAAGTATATCAGTCATCTAGTACCTATAACACAAGCTCTGCTTAGCTTGGGGTAGATGATGCTGTGTGGATTGTCCAGCACTAATTATTTATTTATTATTATTACTTCTACTAGTACTTAGGTATTGGACATATTGTGAATCATTCTGAAACTAGCTTATCATTTTTACTGTTATTTAGAACGGAACTGCGGTAATAAAGTCAGTTTCACATTCATCATTTCTTGAAAAAGAAATAAAAACCATGTCTTGTATACTTTATAGGTCAAAGTTACAGATAAATTCGGAAATGAGTCAAACGTTCATCTCGTTTATATTCTGCAGAATATAGACCAGGTCATCAACTAGATGCTATGTTTTTTCTTCAAAATACCGCCAGAGATCCTCGAAACATACGATATTAAATCAACCCAAAATTTATTAATTTATTGGTACCAACAGGAGCTGAGTACGGCGCAACCCCAGAATAATCGATAGTATTATTTATTACAAATCACTATCATTAATAAAAAGATCAAAACGTACTACCAAATTAGAAACTTTATTTTTGGTATGGATAACTATGGATATTTAAATGACATAAAGTTCATTATGCTATGTACAATTTCGTTTCAAAAAGTCGCTTCTATCGTATCCGCGACAGTGTAAATTGAGCCTTAGATTGCGGATTGATATAGAAATACGTTCATTATAATCTACTAGACCACACCAGAAATTCAGTTAACACACAAAATTCAGTTACAATCCCGTTATAATAAATACGCATAATTTATTTAAACCTAATAGCCTCCTTTGAGATCGGCCCACCTCCCGTCCACACTTTAAATTCGCATTCTCGTTTCATCAACCGGTTTCAACATGTATGCAGTTGAAATTTTATCTCGGCAATAACCGTATCAAATACAGGGTGACTTTTAATTCACTGGGAATGAATACGAACAACTTTTACTACAACTCTAAAATAAACCAGCTGTTCCCTAAGTTGAGTTATACGAACAAAAATATACTGAACAGAAGTTGGTTATATTCATAATAGGGTAGTGTCCTTAAAAATTCTGATTGGTCCTAAAGTTGGCTTACTCAAAGATGACGACGATATGGTGCGTTTAATTGCGAGTGACGTCACGCCGTGCTACACTTTTAACGTAACAGTGACGTGTGTTTGTGCTATATATCACTGTCACTTTTTATTGATTTGAGTAAGCAAAAAATACGTGTCCAATATTTTTTGGTAATCTTACTGATGGACTAAGTAGACTTAATATATTTTTACCTACGACACATCCCTATTACTTTCATACCCTAAAAATTGCCAATGAATTAAAGCTCGCCCTGCATTAATGTTGTTACATTAATCATAATCATTGACCCTACAAGAAGTTTACTCAAGACGTATATTTTAATTGATTTATAATATGAAAACTATGTCAACTTTTTCCTCTACGAGCCTACATGACAATATATGTCACATGGGTTTTAACTAAACGTGTTTTGTTGAGAGATTTCCTCTTGATATAACCCTTTTAGTTAGGAAGGAAACAATTAACTAAAGTATAAAAAACAAGCAAAAACCAACCTTTTCCTCTCCCCAACTTGGTCCAAAATCGTTTGTACCTTCTCCGCCCTATTATCCTCCTGTATCACCTTCGTCAGTTCATGATGCACGTAGTACCATAGCTCCTTAGTGTTGGAGTGTATCCTCCTTCTGAGATTCTCGTAGTCTTCTGTTGGCCCCTGTCCGTCTAGGAACAGGAATCCTGTGTCTATGTCCTTCAGGTTACCATTGAGGCTAGAAGGTAATTAAGAGTTAGTATTTCAAAAGCAAGGCAGAGAAAGGAAGTCGGTTCAGTTCAGGCCATACATTATCGGACAAGCAGCAAACCTGGGCTCTTTAACTTTCTTCTTTTTGGTACATTTTAGCAGGTGGCGTAACTTACAAAGTTGTCGGAATGTCACCTACCACCTGTCGGCTGTCAAGTTTTATTAACTACAGCCCTGGAGTCGAAATTCCAACTCGAAAACCAAACCAAAGCAGTGTCTTTTTTTGCAAGAACAGGCCTTTCTTGTTTAGTGTCTATTTAATCAAGGTCAACAAAAATATTTAAAAAAACATTCGTTTATTATTCTTTGCATCGATTAAGCAAAATGGGTTAATTAACACAAATTGTTAAAAGTGTTACTACATCGTTATAATCCTAATCTTCTTTATAGAAATGGATCCTATCTCCCTTGGTCATGGCATCACACGAGAACGGCTGGACCAATATCGCTGATTCTTTTTTTATGTGTTTGTTATTGTAAGGGGAAGGTTATTACGGAAAATAAAAATAAAAAAAGGAAGTTCAGTAAACTTAACGACTATTTAACTTCGCGCTTTTGACAGTTCGCGCCATTGATAGGACGACGTCTGTCAGGTCAGCTAGTCTATGAATAAAAGTCAATCCCTGTTTCCCTTGTTCACGACATAACTTGAGAACGAATTTACCGATTTCATTCATCTTGTTTTTTCAACAATTAAAATACTTTATAGAATGTTGTTATGGAAAGAAAAATTAAGACCTGCACAGAAAATTGGAAAATTTCAGAAAACTTTACAACTAACTTCAACTTCACACGTTTGACAGTTCGCACTATTTTTGACAGGACAACGTCTGTCAGGTTAAATAGTAATACTATAAGATGTCTTCTTATTACACGAGTGCAATACTTAATATATTTGAATTTGAAAGAGGAGAAAATGATTAACAAATTACGATGCTACCGGACTTACGTTAGAACAAAATTCAATTTTAACATTTTAATTAAGTTAACTAACAATACTTCCTTTACTCTGCACTATGGATACATCAATAACTATTTATTTCACTACCTTTATTGCTCAAAAAGAGCGACTGGGTGAGCGATATATTCAACTAGCACTATTGGAAACCTGATTGTACAGGTGCCAGCACATCAAACTACCCCAATGTGTCAAATCTATTTGATAGTTTTTTAACTTTATCACAAAAGAAATAGGGTTCATGTTCAATTGGAAAAATCGGACAGTTTGGGGTAGCTTGGTGTGCTGGCGTCTGTACCTATACACACAATAAAAACACAATTATATGAATACAGTTTAGAACATTACTATCAAACAACGCTCACACAACTCTGAGGGCCTGTTCCAGTGTCCGGATACGTAATATCTATCCATCAAGTAAAATTAAAAAAGGTAGAACAGAATTTGAATCAAATTACCTGCCAGATATTTCAACTGAAAGTCATCCGGAGCAGGTGAAACAGACCGTAGCACTAATTTATTTTAGTAATTAATTTCTTAAAGTGGGATTAAAATGTTTTCATTAACCTTTTATCAGTCGAAAAACTCGTAAAAGGAGTCGTAAATAGCCATCCAGACGACACGCTACAAATTAAAATAAAAGAATTTATGGATTAGGCCTTAAATGAATATTATTGTTGTTATGGATTTGAATACGCTCTAATACTACCATTCCTACTTATGCCATTAGACCATTAACACTTATATTAAACAGACTATTTTTAAAATAACAATAAACTCTATGGAAAAATGAAGAAGTTACAGGCATTTGAAGATATTGTTCTATCCTTGTCACGCAAAACAATCATATTAATGAATGGCGCAAAATTACTGTGTCATTTTTGTCTTGTGACGTCAGATGGTAGCATTGATATCTCTGTCTAGCATAGACAATAAAACGGTGACAATTTTACTTTTTTTTATTATCTCACATTATATAACTAAATAACGTGAGATAATAAAAAAAGGTAAAATATTAATAAGCACATTTTTGGTACGTTTTTTTTGTTAACCTACTATGCTACTCCTCATGGACCGAGTCTTTCACACACTCTTACATTCTGTGTTGCCTGTATGGAAAACATCACATGATTCATGCAAGACGTAACATCAGTGCGTCCTATACAAGTGTGACCTTATCCGAGGATTGAAATGCACTACAAAAGGCAAGGCACCTTCACACTATATTTTTATAATGAGAATTAAATTTAAATAATTTTACCACCACGTGTGCATAATGGGCCACGATTGCCCACCTTTCAACGCCATGCTCCATTTTATTCCGTTAATGAGATGTCAACTAGGGCGTTGATGGTTTATACATTAATAAATTAACGTGTGAAATGAAAAATAATAACACCAGCCGGTAGGTTAGGTAGCCAATAGGTTTTCCCTTCACCGGTACAATAATGTTCAAGATAATTATAAATTGAAAAATTCACATTGGCGTTTGCCCGGATTGAAAACCACAACCTCGCGCATGGGAGAGGAGGCCTTAACCACTGGACCAGATGAATAGGGCCAGGCAAAAAATTCCTAGGTCCGTCTGTAAGTGGCATATTAGGCCAAGGGATTTGTAGGTTTAGGAGTACTCCAGTATACTCTTCAGACAATAGAAATACCACATTCTGCAATGTCACTGTCTCTGTCACATGGCCCATTATGTAGACGCGACATTCCCTCACTTCCCGACCACTTACCTAGAAGACTTTCTAATCTGTGATATAAGATTACTATGCTGCTGCCTTAAAGTCTCCAACTGCGAAGACACCCTTTTTAATCTCTCCTGGAATTCTGATACTTCATCTTGGCTCCCATTGCATCTGAAAAACCAAGGTTTGTGAACAAAAGAAGTGTAAAACTACAGAGCATGAACATGTATACAAATAGAAGACCAGCTTTCCATATAGCGATTTGACATGTACGTAAAAATATTGAATGATGAATGAAAGCATTTTTGACTTCCAATTTTTGATGTAGGACGGGCTCTGGGCACCGCGTACTATCTGCAAAATCATTTTGTGGACTAAGTGATCAATGATTGTGATGTTTTAACTACACATCAAACTCCCCCCAAACCGTCACACGACCAACAAAAAACGAAACGAAGGATTCGATAACATTTTTTTTTAGTGCATTTTATGTAGCTTGCGTCATCAGCACATTTACTTCACGCTTTGACTTATCCTTAACATCCACGAGAAGATGAAGCTACATTTAGTTACACACACAGACACACACACAACGAAGCGACATAATTACAAGTAATACAAAAAAGTAGCAACCGCCACACCACACAAGTTTTACTTGATATTAGCTTACCCTTCCTTGATGCTGTAATGCAGAAAACAAAACTTAATAAAATTGTAAAACGATAGGAAATAAGACTACAGAAGTACTTACAAACTATAGGCAACACTGAACTACAGATTAGAATCGCTACGTATTTCCTAGGGTTAAAGAAATAAAGTTTCCATATCATTGGCTCAAAAAAGTTGATCCAGCTGAAAATGCCAAGTGGCAAAAACGTCAAGAAAACCCTTCCTTGATGCGTCCAAGACAGACGATCATGGTGTCCTAAGTAGATTACCTTCCACACCATAATTCTGGGTAACCCTGCCCCCAAGCAAAGCCCTTGAAGGCAAAAGCAGCACGAACCCGAAAAAGCTTTATTTCTTAACAAATTCCCCTCTAATACTGCTACATACTGTTGTTAATCTAGTTCTGTACGCACCTGAGCGGCGATATAACCAGGTAAGTGACGACGATCCAAATGAACAGCAACACAACAGCGGCGCGCTTCCATCTCGCTAGGTACATCATAAAGTAGTCATTGACTGTCACGGGGCCACTCGAGTAGTGTTTCATTGTCGCGGCGGCATCGTTGCGGCAGACCGTCAGTGATGATGGTGCATCATGAGAATCTGGAACAAAGAGAACAAGCATGTGACTCTAGTCTAAAAATATTATTAATATAACTTCATGCTTGTGTCTGTTTATAAAAACGATGAGAGAGAATATTGCCATTAAGCGGGTACAAGTCGCGACTACGTGCTTCTATCCTACTGAGAATCTCTTTATGGAAAAATCGAATGATTCGATCGCCGAGTCTAGAAAAGTGAAATCCAGGTCAAGATCCAGGATCCAGCTGCGTTTGCAACACCTGGACCAACCAGGTAGCTTATAATAAATATTTTGTTTGGCACAATCTACCAAATGGCGTCTACCAAGGATGGAACAGAGTTCTCTTGTATCGGAAGTAAGACACGTAAGAAAGGCAAATGAAATGTCAGATGATTCTTGTAACTATTTTAGGATGAACAGAAAAAAGTTTGGAAAGCAATTGTTTTGCTCCGCTGGCTTAGCTTGGCACCTCGGAGATTTCGTCACGGACTGTCGGAACTGAGTGATAAGACGGACGAGCGTAGGAAGACTGATGGCAAGAAGGGTCGACGACATAGTTATTAAAACTTAGACAAGATTGGCATAAAACAGCCAAACTATTTAGTTCTTGTCTAAAGCGAAGTCGAGGCTACGCTATATTATTCATATCTTCTTTATATACATAATTATACTGTACGTGTGTATGTCACAGAACTCCTCCTAAACGGCTGGACTGATTTGAATGTTTTTTTTTGTATGCGTTTGGGTGGCGCCCTGGATGGTTTAGATTCACAATTGGACCCGGTAAGTGGCGCTGTACGGGCAGGACGACGTCTGTTCGGTCCGCTTGTATGTAATATATATTTTAAAGCATTGTATAGCATTGTACGGTATATTGCGTCATTTCTTTATTATACGAAACTTTATATAGCGTAGCGTTGTGTGAACGTTTCTTCATTAAAGTAATGCTGAGCGATATTGTTGTGCTATACATATACTTGCTATATGCTACATATTATAGCAGAGTCCAATCTGACCTTAAAGAACATACCAATACAATGGTACGGCGATATATTTCAACATAAAACACGTTTCGGAGCCATAAAAACATATATTACATACATTTACGTTTCACGATACGCACAAAAATATTTATGGAACTCTTTTAAGTCCATTGATGGATTACTGAACGGTTTATTGGTGCTGCTTGATACGTATTATGTGATGAACAAGTTACAGGGAGGAGTTGTCGCTGATTTCGTGGTTAGTGCTTGGTTCCTATACCTATTCATTCGTTCAGGTCGAAATATTAAACAATGCGTTCAGTAATACACAATCCACGTTTTTGCTTATGCAGTTTTCCCAAGAATTGCCACATACTAGAGATAATATTAGAGTTTGATTGTTGATTAGTCAAACGAAATTAGCTTTACCGAGAACGAAGCTGTTTTATACACCAAGTTTCCTGTTTAAATTGTATTCAAAGTGTAAATACTGTATGGTTCGATGGATATCATAAAAGCTGACTCTACATTAAAGAACTTTTTAGACGTCCTTTTTATTTAATATTCTACATAGAATACATCACAACTACATGCACCACGCCACCATTGTATCACAAAACGAGGAGTCAATTTGGTTATTAAGAACCTGTAGTTTTGGTATGATTACCAAAACTACGGTACACGTACGGGTTTACACTGTTTAGTAACCATAATATTATCAGCCAGTTAATATCCCATTGCAGGGCAAAGGCCTCTTCTTATACAGAGAAGTTACCCGCCTTGAGCAAGCGTGGTGATCAATGCTAAAATCACCACGGCTCAAGGCGAATGAGAGTTGGCGATTTCAGACTTTTATCCTAATTCTAACTTATATTATAAATGCGATTTTGAGTTTGTTACCTTCTCACGAATAAATGGCTGAATGGATTTGGATAAAATTTGGCACACGGATAGACCATAAACTGAGTTAAGAATGTTCATCTCCGTAACAGAATAGAAAATAATCTCTTTATTGCACACTATAAAAACGAACTCACGTCGCCGTCGGATAATTACCGAGCCTCAAGTGGGCGAATCCGCAGGAAAACTAGTAAAATTTTAGTCCTTCCTCACGATGTTTTAGTTTATCGATGCCAGTGAAGTCTAAGATAAACTTAAAGCAAGATGAGTCATAATTATATCTACAGCCATCTGCAAACGAATACAATTATTATAAACATTACGTTTTTTTTTCTTAACCGGATGGGTCTAGAACAACATTAGCAAGAGGAGGACGTTGTGCCAGATAAAATTCTCACGCTAATTGAATCAGCTGAGAAAATTGGGTCAGTGCAGTGAAGCGAAGCAGTCTATGAACCCATATTAATCTTCGACCTCTTAAGAGATTGGCCTTTGCCTTTTTAAGAAGGTACTAAAGAGATTACGAGCCCAGACGGGGAAAGTGTTAATCCCTAACATGGAATAACTGCTCACTTAGCCATCACTTCACCTACGTTCCACGGGGAGATTTATATCAAATAGTAAGTACTGCAGCACTGTGACATCCTCCTTGGGGTGAGTGTTGAGTTCATTTTTCTTGAATACCAGCCTGTTACTGTCCCATTGCATGGAAAAACTCACTTATCATACAGACAAGACACGAGTATTAATCACCACGCTTGCGCAATGCGGGTTCGCGCATTCAGACTTAAATTAATTATAAGTCCAGCAACCCGCGTTACGTAACACACTACCTATAACAATCCAATGAATTTTGAAGAATTCCTAATCCATTGTTTCATATGTTTTGAGAATTTCATCTGCTAGAAAACGTAAACAACGCAATGAATGTTGTTGAATTGTCAAATTGATAGGCATTGCCATTGATAGTGCGTTACGCAATTACCCCACAGTTTTCTTAATTTACATATGAATTGAAACTCAAATTATTTCTTCTACCTAGCTTAAACACAAGAGTGTGGTGTGAAGTACGTTCCTCATATATGTATGTATATAAGTTGCAGCGAGTAATTTCTTAATATTCAATATCACTTTGCCTGACTCGGGAATCTAAGCCAGGACCACAACCCAGCAGTAGCGTTTAGGAACCACAAACACGTGAGTCTGGTGGCGCCTGTATTCTGGTAACAGACTCGCCCCCTATGACACAGCACTTAAAAAAACAGGTGAAGTGGGGAGTATCATCGTACCCCTCTGTCTAACCCTTTGGGTAATACAGTCGTGATGTTGTGATATATTCTCAATACCCTTTTCGTTATCTTTTTCTTCAACTAAATCATTGCTCCTTATTTGTCGGCTCGTAAATATGCGACTCTTATGCCTTCATTGTAAAATGCAGCTGGGAAGGCAGATTCCCGTCTCTACTATTATTGCATTCTCAGCCGGGCAAGCTGTCTGCACGTTCGAACTACTGAATGCCATTCGCAATTTATATAGATTCGAGCCAGATTTTTCAATTCAAGCTCTGCATAAGTAATGGAAATGTCCCCGTCTATCCATGATTGGATTTAGGAGTCAGTGTGGTTTAATAAAACTCAAAATACTAGATGTACACCAAGGTCATAATCTCATAATAAACAGGTTTATAAACGACTGCTCACAGACATATCAAGGACATTGAGGTCTTAGCAGGATTATTGAATTATAATAATTTTAACATTTGCAAAAACGATTATTGGCTTAAATTAATTAAATGCATTTCTTCATATTCATATTCATAGTATTTATGTAATATCAAACGCACGGGTTGATATTAGAAGTTAAGCAACACTTTCTGAGGTAGGTCCAAGGGTAATCGACCAACCATTAGATACCGAGACCCCTCCGTAAACTGGAAAGCACTTTAATCCGGGTAGTCTGAAACCCGAAAGTCTGACACCGTAAAAACAAGGACCCTTTTTTTCCGCCTAAGGCGACGGCCATCTTAATATTGCTGAATGCTATTTAAGGGTGAATATTTGTCGTTTTCGATCAAAACGTCTGGAGCCTTAAAATGCGGACAAGACATAGCAGACCAGCAACTGAAATTGCAAGTAAAAATGGCAAAACAACGAGCCATTCTACAGTGAATTCTGTAGAACTAATGACTCGGTGATGCAAGAGAGGGGACCTGACTTCCTGAGCTAGTGCCTATGACCCTGGCCCGTCTGCCATTTCTAATTCGCTGGCTAGTATAAAATGTCGGTGACTAAGTTTGAGTTAAAGATTGAATCCGCCAATGGGTAGGTACACAGATATTTATTGATCAAACTATAGTGTCTAAGTTAACATCATCGCACCCTTTCATGCGTCATATTCGTATCGCAATCGGAATCGGAATACTAAAATCACATATCTAGATGACCATTAAAGTTTCGTAACGATAACCAATTTGTAATCCTGAATAACAAAACACTTGTCCTGTTTAGTTTCAACGATTTTATTACATATTATCAAATATGAATTCATTTCGATATCTAACTGATCAGGACATTGAAATTGTTAAGTTACCAAACTAGGTAGTAACGTATTTAAGGTTTCGTACCCAAAGGATGCCAACGGGTCCCTATTACTAAGCCTCTGCTGTCCGTCTTTCTGTCAGTCAGCGGGCTAGGTCTCTCATGAAACGTAGATAATAGGTCGATATTTGGCATTTCTACTGCTACTAAACAACAATAATATTAAAGGAACCCCCTAAAATTACAACAGATTCATTTTTAATGTTTTACGATGATAAGGAACCCTTTGTTTGCGACTCGCACTTGGTCGGTTTAAAACGTTTTAATACACGAACATGATATGTCACAGAATAATTATATGTGTAGGCTTTTGGGAACCACTCACGTACGAAAGCACTGAACACGAAAGAAATAGAAGATGCAAACCATTCATAAACAGCGGCAGACTGCTAAAATATTACTTTCAAGCTTCTCATTTTCATAAAACTCTCTCGGAATGGCATGCATTGAATCCACCGCTTTGTGGCGTTTTACTTTTAACCCCAGACGGGACACAAAAACAGTGCCAAGACTATCCCTGAATGCAGATGTCCCTATTACTAGTGTGAAAACTATATAGCACACAATTTTATGTAAACATAATCCATTTCTGCCTACTTCATAGCATCCTTGAATTCGGAGTGGAAACAATTACTCCTATGATAAACCTGAGCCATTTTACATTATCATACGCATTACTAAGTACACATACATGTCGTTTACGACGGATTAATCAAATTTCAACTTTATCACGACAAGATAAAGACTTATTGGAATGTTTCATGGTAGTTGGTGAAAATTGTCATTATGGCCATCAGTCATGAGAGTGGAACATGTCATGCTTGGTGACACAGGTACCGGTAGACATGTTGAAAGCAAAATATATTTTGTGTTATTTTCTGGTACATTATCAGTAATTGGAATGTAAAGTCACAATGCACACTATATTCAGGCAATAATGCCAGAGTACCACGTACCTACCGTTAATTAAAAACAAAGCTGTAAAGAACAATAGGCTCCACCCCGTCTGGTCCCGCCATTTTTCGTCTGGCACTCTGGCAGTCGTTGCTAAGGGGAGGTTTATTAGGGCTTCTTTCAATGCAATACAACACCATATGCATAAGTAAAATGGTGCTGCATATCTATACTAATCCATAGGTACTAATATTATAAATGCGAAAGTAACTCTACTGACTAAAAGGCTGATCAGATAGTTATGACATTTGCAAAGTAATAGATTAAATTTTGGGGCAGGATAGTTTTTAGTCTGGGACTTCGTCTGCATCCGCGATAACCGACATTCATGCGAACGAAGTAACCGCCAAAAGCTAGTATATTATAAATGTGAAAGTAATTCTTGTCTGTTACCTTTTGACGCTTAATCTGCTGAACCGATTGATTGAGATAGTTTAAGACCCTGGGAAGGACATAGGAGTTAATCCGCGACTTTTTCTGCATCCGTGATAACTGACATTCACGCGGATGAATTCGCGGACAAAATCTAGTTCTTTATACCTCCAGTCACCTCATAGGAAACGCCAAAGGAATGGTCGAATATCCTATTGATAATCAAGACCACGCCCGCTAATAAATTGTTTAGGAAACCTTTACGTGTTTTGGTAAGAAATATAATACACTTACTGAGAAACATATTGTTAAGTTTGTCTCCCTTAAACATTCTTGTTGTATTCTCCTTATTCATACGTGTATAGAATTTCCTGCAGCCAAATCCACTAATCTGTCGACACAAAGTGACACGTGTCTCCAATCCAGCTCAACGCGTATTTACAAAACACGGAGATGAACGATTATCTCGTAATTCCTATCACCTTGAATTATAGTGTGTTAGTCATTACGATTAAATGCTAAAATCGTTTGGATACTGGGATTAATGACGCAGTATACAAACAATTTAAAAAATTACATTTCTGAAAGTTCAACGTATTCTGAAAACTATTGAATTATAGTGAAGCTCATGTCATGTTTTTCTACTTCGGTCGAACTAATGACATTTCCTACCACACCATTCGATAACAGATTTTCTAATAAAAGTTGATTCCCCCCAGAGATTATCTTCAATCAGTGTAACATACATCGTCCAAAGCCAACACGTCTGAATCCAATTACTTAGAATCCAGAGGTTTAGTTCGCGAAAACGGCAATAATGCTAAAACTGTACCATCAAAGCATCCAAAACCAAGTGAATAGTGAATTTTATGACCATTTGCAAGCAGCTTCCGGCCGTTAAATCGTTCCGGTAAAACGCCCGCCGTATTATGATATACACGGACGCTATTTCCCGCTGTAACAGCCGTTCCAGGCTAATGGGAACGTGGCCTAATTATCGCACATGCCATAAACTACATGTAGTGCAGTGTAGTGACTGCAGGTGCAAATCGGATACGTCGCGCGTCGGGCTATTACGGCCACCGTGCGACTGGCATTCGATTAATTTCCGCCGTCTAAATAGATTGTTTTTTTTTTCTTTACAAAACGGTAGTTTGTACGGATTCTGGACGTTATTACAAGCCTGTTAACTTCTTAAAGGATAAAAGGAGTTCCTGATGTTAAAGCTTCGTAAAATTCGTTTCTATTTCGGCGAAATCACAAGAGTTTAGTTACTTAGAACAAAAAACCGGTTGTTAAGTAATCAAAAAAAGTTATAGGTGCATAAAGACATCTGCTCTCTCTCACGCAGTAAAAGTTTACACGGTCAAGGTTTCTTTGAGCCACAGACAGTCGGTACCAGACTCTGTAGATCATTTATTGTTTACGGTCTACCTCGGCTTAATTCAGGCAGTTAATTATAAGATTAATTATAAAATAAAGCTGAAGCGTTTGTGTGTAACACGCTCATCTCTGAAACTAACAGACGGATAAAAAAAATCTTTTTGGATTTGATTGCCCAATTCTTGAGGAAATTTATAGGTTATTTAACATCACGCTACGACCCTTAAGAGCGGGCAAATCTGCGGGGCACTTTTCGAACAATAATCTAAATAAAATCGTAAACCACATCAAAATCTATCAATATCAAGACGTTCTGATCCGATCTGCGAACACACGACTAGGTTTCATATTATTTGGATACAGAGATACACGAACTATATGATTCCTCTTACAGTGGGTGCTCACAAATGAATTACGCGATAATCTCATATCGTAGTGAGTCCAGTCAACTCCTGATTTGACGCCTACATTATTGAATAAACAAAGAGTAGGCGTACCGGTGTTATTATTAGGTTAATAATAGAACTACAGCGATTCTATTAGCATCCTGAGGGGACTTCGTAAATCATCTGGACAGCTATGATTTGAACACAGCTATTATTGAGCTGCAGATCTCGGGTATTGTTAAGGCTACAAAGTTGAAAGAAAACTGAACTGACGAAATATATGCACGTTAAATATTTCCGCCGACCACAAGTAAATTGGGATCAAGGCAGCAGGATGATGTACAGATTTATTGAAGCAGTCAAGAAGGAGCCCCATTCCCATTCGTCAACGGGTGATATTCTGATAAATTATGCTAAGCTGGGTTTATAGTTTTAAAATTCGCCAGAATGCCTTTCTTCCCCTACCTATTATTCCACGAAAAGTACCAAGAAAAATGTAAACATAGCATCTTGCAGCCAGTTGCGAGAACGCTCAGATTGTATAATATGCAATTATGTGTCATTACAGCGAGCAGAAATTCAGGTAATACGAGATTCAAAGACACAGTTTTTGCTTACACGACTGTGAGAGCGAAACCGACGACACACGATATTAATTTATTCGTTGAGAACAACAGCTGAATCCATATATAAGATCCTTTTTATTAGTATATCTGCTGGTTTGTATAACAGGTTTAGGACCAAAAAAAGTCCAAATTATTGGAAGATTATCTGTTTGTATAGTAGAATGTTGGGCCACGAAAGAGGCAAATGCTTTTTTTTTTTTTTTCAGCACTATAAGGCTGTTTACTGCTTAATCGGTCGATCCTGTGGTGACCTTACAAGAAGGCCCCCAGCCAGGGCTAACTACAGTTACATTTAAACGACCGCTCGCTAAGGGGGGCCCTGTGGGGCTCGAACCTCGGCTTAGGGCGTCGTTGAATACTTAACAAAAACAAAGGCTGGGTCTCGTTATTATTATGTCGGGGGGTTTTTTATACTTCTGACTCAGCTACGCGGGCTGGCCTTGTAGAATCTAAAGATTGAAGTCAAAGTCCGAGGCAAATGCATGTAAAGAGGGATGTGTATTACGCGAATGGACAGAATAAGAAATGAGTACGTAAGTGGTGTTAATAGCTGAGAGGTTGAGGGAAATCGCTTGTCATGGTATAGGCTGTGATGCGGAGAAATGAAGAACATGTCGTGAGAAGTATGAAAGTGCGCGGTTATAAGAGTAGAGGAAGACCAAAGGAACGATGTGGATGGATTGTGTGAAGGAAAATGTTTATTGCGTTGATCCCAAATAAATTGCGATTAGGACAGGAAAATGAAGAAATCTGCTTGTTCAACTCGAGTTGGATGCGATAACGATTCTCAGCAACCTTACTTTAAGAAGACATCCAGGTCGTCCCGCCTGGTCTGCCCTGGCTCCGTGTAGATATTTCAGGGTACCAATCCCGTCTTATACGGGCTCACAGCTTATACAATAGACGTAGTGCGTTTTGGATCACAGTGTAATGTTTCAAACATGACCTGTGCTTGACGTAATCGTAACGAAACTTCGAGCTATTTTTTAAGGGGCAACTTTCCTGCCGCATTCAGGTTTAAGATTGACGAGGCAAACAATAAAGCGTTTTTGCTAAGCACACTGTTGAAAGAAACAGCTGACGACTTATCAGCAGTACCAGAGAGGTCTGCTGCTAACAGGCTGATGATACCATCATCATCAGCCTGTTAGTAGCAACTTCTACTCTATTTCGGGAGACCATACCACCATTGAAATGGTCTCCCGAAATAATAATAATAAATAATGCTGGATAATCCACACAGCATCATCTAGCCCCAAGCTAAGCAGAGCTTGTGTTATGGGTACGAGATGACTGATATACTTAATACAATACATTACATATATAGATATTTTTTATTATACATAGGAAATACCCAGTACACCCGGAACAAATATTTGTAGATCGTACAAACATTTGTCCGAAGGCGGGAATCGAACCCGCAACCTCTTGCGTCGCAGGCGGACCTTCGCCCGCCGCGCCACATCGGTCGTCGAAATAGAGTAGAAGTACCTAATTTAGATGTTGACAGAATGTCTTATTCAACTAACTCTCATAAACGTGAAATAACATAACATTACCAAGAATATGTTATGACGTAACTTCGATAATATTAATATTTTATTTTATAATCCTAACAATAGCCTCAGTCATCATACTATTTGAATGCATAGAAAAGAATTGACACAATAGACTGACTATTAGCATTTATGATGATTATAGTTCGTACTTTTATTTATGGTAGTCTGTATATCAGTTTATTAGTTTATCATGGCTAAATGACAAAGCAGAATTAGATGACATTTGATAGAACTATAGATGGATAGCAGTAGAAGTAGGCAAGATACTTTTAATGCAAAAACCTCTTTTAACCAGTAATAACAACTACCTATCATCTACCCAGCCTTACCTTTCAGCAAATTGGATGGGGTAAATTTTGTCTAACCAAATACAGCTGAATATCAGTATTTTAAATGGAGAAACTGCCTATCTGACCTGTACAACCGATTTACTGGGTAAGACAATACCCTTTATAGACTGGGTGTCAGATTTGTGGGGTTCTGACTAGCCATGAAAACTACGAATCTACGAATAACAGTCGGGAATAACGGCTTAACGAGTTTTCTGAGGTACGGCCTCGGCCTAACAATTGCTTAGCCGTGAAGATCAACCTGTGTCTGTAATAACTGTAAAACATACTAGCACATTTTACAAGTTACTTAATATTCGTAATTGGATGCATAATTGTTTAGTTGAGTAATTACTGATATAATTTATTACTGAACCAATGCCACACTATATTGTTTGATTTACTGATAACTAATAACATTGCTATGATATGAGATACAGTGCATTATGTTGAGTGCTATTTAAATATAAACCTTGAATGTGAATATAGTTATTACTGTCATACTTGTACACTTTTAATATTAATATAATTGGCACATCATAATAAAGAGGGATTTTAAAAGTAATTTATATCTAGCCCAGATTTTTCATATTATTGCAGGGTTCATATTTTTCTACTGCAGGGCCCTTTGCCCTGCAGTAGAAAAATCTTCTCCTTCTCACTCTCCTTCCCCTTCCATCTATTGAGAAGCAGGGCATTATTATTATCTAAAACAGAAAACCACATCAAAATTGGTCAATTCATTTAGGAACTATGATGCCACAGACACACACAGATACACATGTTAACCTTATAACACCCCTCTTTTTCGTTAGGGGTTACAAATTTACAATTATGGACCATTTTAAGGCAAAAAAATCTGCCAGACAGCAACTGATATTATGATATTCCTCCAAGTATCTGAGCATTAAAACTATAGTTTTAATGATGACTCAAACAATCAACAAAAATGTAGTTTTGCCAGAATATTACAAATCAATTTTTAAATACCAGTTTAATGTATCATACTGCAGAAATTGTCATCAAGTTGTGATATTCACAGCCTCACAGGCCAATCAAAGACCTCCTTAGGTCAGTTTGTGGATGTGTGCTCCTCTGCTCATAAAGCTTCATAAGCCATTAGTCCTGATCAACATTTGTTGATCTTTGATAGGCATTACAGGTAGTCAGAAGCCAGAATATTTGACCACCAATCTTACCTATGGATATTGTATAACCCACTAACTGGGTTGTGAAGATCATATAGGCTTCATGGTCATATAGGATCCTCTCATATTGCAACTGCATCCTGTTAGACTGGAAGTCAACTCAAACTTAGTTTGGAACAGATTGGGCAGGGGTTACTTTTACTATGAACATGTGTTGAAATTCCATAGTTTGTTATATTTATGAAAATGTTATACCAACCATTTACACAAATGGCAATAACTTTGTTTAGTTTTGCAATTAACTAAGCATATTAATTGTTATTGTTTTAACTTTCAATAATGACCTATTTATGAGCTATTAACTCTTACACACCTTAATATGAACTTTATTATTTCAATGCTAGTGTGGGAATAATGGTGATAACTATTTTTTTTCTCTTTTATGGATAGTAAAAGTCCATTCTGATTGTTTCCTTACAGTTAACACATTATTTAATACAGCATAACAACACCCCTTTATTCCCCAAAGGGTAAGGCAGAGGTAAACCTATAGTTTACCCATATTTCACCATGTCCTATGTACCTACTTAAGAAAACTATTGTTTTTATTGTAGAGAATGAATCTGTTGTCACTTTATTAGAATAGAATACATTTACAGAGGTTTTATATTTACCATAGATTTATAACAAAGACTATTTTGTACTCACAATCATAATCATATCAATCTAAGAGGGTTTGCTTCGCTTAGTGATGTTTTAACTAATAACATACATAAGTTATAGTGTCAATCTTCTGTTACCAAGTTGCAAAAACAAAATATTGTTTATGTTTTTGCAAATATCTAGTTCCAAAGCAGGTTCATAAATTCTACTTGATTATATATTAAATGAGACATGTCAATGAAAAATAAATTTTAAATTTATTAAACAAATAAAAGCATCTGTTGTTTACATTTAACATAAAGCTTCAAACTATTAATATATCTATATCTGAAATCACGCTTGACATGTAGCATTCACAAATATAAATAACGGCTAATAGGTTTTAGTCAACGACACGCCACCTCAATATTTATTACTTTATCACATCAAGTGGACGGCGCACCAACTTCCTAGCTCGGCGGATATTGATGATTTAAATCAAATCTATCCATCGCTCTAACAAACAACAATATAACTCCCAATATATACACATAATCCAAATAATAGGGACGCAGGTAACTTTCAAATGCTTAAAAACAAGTGTAAATTAACTTATGAGAAACATTTTGATCCTCAAAATTATGAATTTATAAACATACCTGTCTAAGAGCGCGAAGTATTTTTCAATCAACGAACAACAATAATCACTTAAGAGTTTCTTTAGCACTTAATGTTTTGAGAAATATATTTGATATAGTTCGATAAATTAATTTTAAATTCACACCTTTAACACTCAAGCACCAACCCCATGTCATAGATGATAGACTGAAAATAAAAAACGAGAAACAAGAATCCGTCAAACTTGCTACGTCAGAAGAGTTTTACTTCAAGTGCAAATGTGCCAACAAAACGTAACACATAGCTTGGCCCATAGACTCTGAAGGTGGCCCCACACATTTCGCACAATTTGTTGCAAAGTACACACAAACGCGTTCAAATCGAGAGCTGAAATTTGAGCTTCGGGATTTTATTTTCTGTTTAACATTTTGAATTGTGGTTAAAACCTAATGAGCTACTAAGAAGCGCCAGCAAAACTTATTTCTTTTTGGAGTTTGCAACTCAGTATTAGGTAAAATATTATTTATAAAGTTATTCACGGTGCGATAAAAGGCATTACAAATGTAGAATTAATCTTACAACTTAGTAAAAACGTGAATATAAAATCTTCAACCTGCATTTTACAATTCAGTCAACTAATTAAGAGCCTTCAAAACTCATAAAGCCCGTTTTCGATAACATTAAACGACACCTAAATATGCGTCGTCTACACAGACATATAAAGAGTAGGTCTAGTGTAAGTGAAAACGGGCTTTAGGTTTGTGCGACCATTTAAAGTCCATTCATTTCAAAGAATGATACCCATTTTTACAAACACTAATACGGGCTTTGACACCTAAAAACCAAACTACTTAGCCCAAAAAAATCACCTACTCCACTAACGTATGGTGAGATTAAAATTAGGACTTTCCGTATATTACTGTCTTACTCTGTGATTAGGACACTGATTCTCCGATGTATAATCCTTAGCAACAACTTTATCGCATTACCTTGTTACAGATTTCTAATAAATGGATAAGAAAATGCAAAGTTATGGAAAGCTGGTGCTGCATGTCACTTGACTCATAGCAGCGCCCTGTTTATCTAGTTTTATCTCTAAATGATTTTTGGGTTTTCAATTTTAGTAGTAGAAATTGTCGTGTCAATTAATAAATGTGGACTATGAACCGAAGTGCTCTTAATTCGAAAAAGACTATATGTTCAGCCTATTTTGTACGATCTACAAATATTTGTTCCGGGTGTTCTGGGTATTTCCTATATATAATAAAAATATCTATCTATGTAATGTATTGTATTAAGTATATCAGTCATCTAGTACCCATAACACAAGCTCTGCTTAGCTTGGGGCTAGATGATGCTGTGTGGATTGTCTAGCATTGTTTTATTTATTTATTTTTACATTTATTAGCTACTTGCTGTTTATTACGTAGTTAATACCAACTTTACCCTACTTTCGATCATTTTAATACATAATTTTTTCATTCGAAGTCCATTGGGCCAGCATAAGGCTAACAATGAAAGACCATCAAACTCTAGAGAACATGTGTTGTATGGTATTTGACATGATCCGTGATTCAAAGATTAACAACACCGCTAAATTCACCAAACATTACTTAAAAACCACAGGCAAGTGTCACAATTTAAATTGAGGACAGTCTCAACCCGTCTCTAGCAAGCGTGGTGATTAATGCTCGGGATTTCTCTGCCGCCAAAAGGCCTCCTCCGAATATTTCCATCGGTCCTGCGCTGCCCGCCTGCCTTGTCTCAACATTGATATGAAAAATACACCAAGGGAAATAGTGGGGCAGCTCAACAGTTACCTTGGTTTTCTAAGGTAGACTTGGCCTGCTCAGTCCCATTTTGGTCTCGCTGCCTTATAATTGAGTGGGTTTTTTTTTTTGGAATGGGCATCTCGCAGTTTATCCTTCAGGGATATTTACTGCTCAACCGAACTTTCCTGTGGGGGGCTTAATTAAAATGAAGGCCTCCAGCCAGGCAAATTGAGTGGGTTCGATTACCGCACAGAACAAATATTTGTATGGCCTACAGGTAGTTGTTCTGGGTCTGGCTGTTTGTGTATGTGAGTTAGAATGTTTGTAAGCGCACCCACGACACAGGAGAAATTCTTAGAGTGGGGCAACGTTTGTAAAAAAACAAGTATCAGTATATATTTAGCTACTGAATATAAATTAAGTAGTTTTATTATTCTTATCGAAATAGAAAAAAAAAATCTCAATTTTCTGGGGTTAAATCGACTCACAGAATCGATTTAGTGTCATAGTTATATTTTAAAATAAGCTCTGCTCGCCATCTCTAATTGACAGTTTTGAAGGCGCCGGACGGAATCAACTTAAACATTGCCGAATTATTGCCGATTGCAATAATTTTTTTCCGTTGGGAACTGAATTTATCGCTTTATCGATTGTGATTGCGTGCGTATTGTAACAGTGGAATATTACATTCAAGATGCCTAAAAAACCTACGCGAAATGCGTTTTACTACTTCATGCAAGATTTAAAAATAGAAAACCAGAAGAAAGGCATCAATTACGGTTCCTTGGCTGATGTCGCCGAAGTAGCCGATCCTGAATGGAGGGTAACTATAGTTTTCGTACAAATGCCTCCTGTTTGCTGCTATAATTACAAAATACAACTGAAGCAAGGAGTATTTTGTTGAAATAAAGAAAAGTGCGCAATGTCGTCTCTGAAGCCTTAACCACTGGTAGCTTGGATCCTGCTTGCGTTAAGAGATGGATACCAATTTTTAATAACTTTTATCCAATCAATGATTTTTCGTATCCATTCCGCCGGAGTCGTAAGTACTTATTAGCTGGGCGCTGGGGGCACGACAACTGATATTAACTATGTTATAATAGGTCTTTACCTATGAAATTGCCGTTTTGTATGAAAAAATTTAAATGAATTTTTTTCATGTATTTTTTATTTGTATTAATCGAAGTAATCACCCATGCAATCAATGCATCTTTGCCAACGCAGTGTCAGTTTATTGATGCCCTTCTTAAAGAAATCAGCTGGACGGGAGGCAACAAATTCTTCAAAGGCATTTTGTACTGCCTCTCGGGTATTGAATTTTTTTCCCGCCAAGAAGTTATCCAAATTCTGGAAAAAGTAGTAGTCTGTAGGCGCAAGGTCTGGTGAGTAGGGCGGATGACGGAGAGCTTCCAACCCCAGTTCTTGCAACTTGGAGACCGTCTGCTGTGCAGTATGAGGTCGCGCGTTGTCGTGCAGGAGCAGCGGAGACGAGCGATTGACCAATGCTGGTTGGAGATGTGCCAGCTTCTCCATCATTGTGTTCAATTCTTCACAGTACACATCTGCAGTAATGCTCATCCCGTTTGGTAAGAAGCTGTGTTGAATCACACCGGCGCTAGACCACCAAACAGTGACCATCACTTTTCTTGGGGTAAGTTTTCGTTTAGGGCATTGTTTAGGTGCTGAACCAGGATCCAACCAACTTGCTGAGCGCTTGCGGTTATCAAACAGAATCCATTTTTCATCGCAGGTAACAATGCGGTTCAAAATTCCTTCATTTGTGTGTCTGTTGAGCAGTGCAAGGCACGTCTCGACGCGTACTTCGCGCTGGCGATCATTGAGTTCGTGGGGCACCCATTTGTCAAGCTTTTTTACCTTGCCAATTTGACGCAAATGGACCAATATTGTTTTGACGCTAACGTCGAAAGCTGCTGCTAATTCAGCCGTAGATTGTGTATCATCAGCTTCCACAATCGCCTTTAATTCGTCATTGTCGACCAAAGTCTTCGGACGACCGCGAGGTTCATTTTTCAGGTCGAAATTTCCAGAACGGAAGCGAGCAAACCAATAACAGGTAGTGCGTTGGTTTGTAGTGTTAGCTCCGTAAACGTCGTTGATGTTGCGTGCCGCTTGTGCCGCGTTGCTGCCACGACGGTACTCATATTCCATAATTACTCGAATTTTTAACGTATCCATGATGACGAAAAAGATTTAAATGCGATGAAAATGTAACACTAATCAATAAACAAATGACTACTTTAGGAAAAAAAAATCCATGTTTTTAAAATAAAATTAATTTGAAATTAAAATTCTTAGCCAAACAAAAAATATTTTGATTTGAAATGGCCAGTACTGCAGAACGGCAATTTCATAGGTAAAGACCTAATATATTTATTTATTTATTTATTAAAACATGGAAGACTTACAGCTAAAAAACAAAATAGAAATAGTCGACAGAAAGCCAATTACAAGTCCTCACGTGTAGAATATATGATTTGTTACCATAAAGTTCACGGCCAAGGTTTTAAACCAACTTCAAAGAAAGAAGAGGTTCTATGTTGTACTGCATGCATGGTTTTATTGCAAAAGCTATCTGTAGGCCATACAAATAATCTTTCCTGCTGTGCAATATTTTATGAAAGGTGATGAGCAGTTCACATATATTTCACAACAACCTACTGACAAGCAAGAATTCTTTGTTTTTTTATAAAAAATTCTAAATACCTGACTAGTGTGGCGTGTGAGAACCTTTATTCTATTGAAGGATATAAAAGGAGACTGAATATTACCTTCAATAGGACAAAGAACTATGCATATAAAGGTGGATTACTGAAACGAAAAACGTTGCCCCACACTAGGAATTTCTCCTTTATTGTGGGTGCGTTTACAAACATTTAAACTCACATACACAAACAGCCAGTCCCGGAACAACTACCTGTAGGTCATACAAATATTTGTTCTGTGCGGGGATCGAACCCACAACACATGGCGCAGCAGCCGATGGCTCAACCACTGCGCCAACCGTGTCGTCGAATGTACCCACGATACAGGAGAAATTCCTAGTGCGGGGAAACGTTTTGAAAAAAAAAACAACGCTTTTATAGTTAATTTTTAAAATGAAAGAAATACTGATGTCTGCGATTATCCCTTACACTAAAATAAAAATTACTTGTATCAACAAACTAATTCCCTTTTGAAAAGCAGAACATCTTAAGGATTGTGAGTGACATTATTGATCACTATGATAATAAATGTAAATGCAAATTATTTATCACAGTTTATGGCATTTGTGTGTTGCATAAGTTGACATTATGAAATATTAAATTTGACAATTTACCTTTGTCTAGCTGAGTGTACCATTTTTCTATAATCTGTGTTGCAGTTAGTCAAAATATTAAGGCAAATCTCTGAATGTTTTCCTGTAGCTATGATTGTTAAGGTGCAATGATGGTAATAATAGGTCAAGCAATCTTTAGACACATTTGCTTTCATCAACAAGTACAACATATAACGTTTTAAAATCGTTGTATAGTTTTTAGAAAAAAATGAAAATTTATGGTAATATCTCGTACTTGGGAATGTACGCGATATGCCTGAAAAATAACATCTTTGCCAATTTATTACATTATCATAATCATTTTTCTTTCTGTAAGAAGGATTATATACATACTCACCTCCATTCTCATTTATAAAACATTCAAAACATAATAAATTTCATTTGTAATGTTTAGCACAGTGGACATTGTAATAAACGCATGTAAATATGGTGTTTGACCTTATCTTTCTTTGTCTGTACTTGCCATTACTATCGCTTTTCCAAATTCAACCTGCATTGGTGCGTTCAATTATTAATACAAAGCTTATACTTTAATACAGAATGCGTCACCTCAAGTCAGGGCACATTACGAGGAGAAAGCAAAACGGGAGAAGGACAAACGTTATATTCCTATTGGAAAGTTTACGTCTACTGGGATTCCACTGTCGACTATTGAGCAGCAGCAGAAAGAGATGCAAGAAGCAATTGAATATGAAGTACAGGATATTAAGAACATGGTCAAGACAAGAGCCTTTAACAACAGTAAGTTGTCATTTGTTAATAATTAAGGAAAGAAATTAGTGGATAAAATAATATATATGAGGCGATTGGCACACTGCACCGCATCGCGCAGCGTAGCGCGGGAGTGATCTTACGTTGTTTGCAAGTATCTGTGTTTGTGTAAAAACACGCGTAGTGCAACACGCGCAAACGCAGTCGTTCACAGCCACGCACCATCAACATCGTATAGCTATTTATACAATAACAAACCTAGGCTGAGCAAAGACCTACCTAATATGACTTACAGTATGACATTTTATATACGTATTGTATAGACAATACGTAAATAAAATGTCATACTTGTTGCAATTTTACTCCTCGTGTATTTATTATTAGCCTATATCCTTTTTTGTTGTTCAAGCTAGTTTTGTGTAAATTGGCTCAGCAGCGTTACCGAGCGTAACAGACAGACAGACTGAGTAACTTTCACATTTATAATATTAGTATGGGTTTGAGGAAAATATACATTGTAGGTATTCTTATATTACTTTTTCATTATTTTTTTATTAAACAGGGGTACTTGAGGACGACATCTTCCTAATAGATATCAACTACTACTGCAAGGCTTCAACTAAATATGTGGTTGCTGAGAGCACTGTGCTACGGTTCAATTTGAATAGTGGCTTCAAAGACTTCTACCATGAGCTGGTGAACCCAGGTAAGCATTACTTACACAAATAATTTTACTGGGTGGATGGGACTCACAAACTGATATTTGAAGACATAAGATCTCAGTACATGATCCCCCAGCATTGAAACTTTTCGTCGGTTTTTCGTAATTTATATGTTGTAACCTGCTTTTTTTTAAAATAAATCTATAAAGAATAATGATTTCTACCTAACCTAATGAGGTTTTTAAAGAGTGACAGAGAGAATTGACATTTTTAATAAAAAAGTGAGATGATAATTTTCTCATGCATTTTTGCTGTTTAAAAAAAAACAGGTAGGTCTCATTCTGATTGCCAGAAGTGAGAACATTGCTGGTCGCATTATGGAAGGGATATTGACGCACAACCGGGTACCTAATATACCTTGAGTTCAGAACGTGGTTCTAGATTTTTATGTTTTTTAAAAAACAAGTAAAATTGCATGAGAAAAAATATTTTTACCAGAATCACGACAATTGTAAACAGTATTATTATACATATTTGATTGTTTACAATAGTATGAATAAACAATACATTTTCGCTGTAGAATTATGTAACAATAATATATTGTAAAAGGCTCAAACAAAGAAAAGAAAAATAAAAGTATTTTTTAGAAAAATAGCGAAACACTTCAGATATCCGTACGGTGCTATATGGGTAGCCCCTTAGACGATAATTTACCAATCCAGCAAACTTAAGACTTGTCTTTGATGAAAATGATCAATAACAACCTTATATCATTGTATTCTCTTTACTTAGCCATGTATATTATAAGGTCCACACTAGCTGCGCCCCGCGGTGTTGCCCGCAGGTCAATCCTCCACAAGAGACGCGTTGCCATTCCACGAGAACTCCACTCTTACATTCATAACAAATTCCATCCAAATCCGTAAATAAGTAACGAATATACACATACCGACAAAGTTTCGCATTTATAATCATAGGTCAAATCCCCGTGGGCTACGCATCAGACGTAAAACATGGCAGCATCGAGCTTGGACTAGAAATGCCAGATGAGTTTGCCAATCCGAGCAGCTACATGCAGATTCTTGCCAATATCATTGACTATCTGAAGCAAAAGGACCATAGCTTGAAGACTCTCCCGCCACTTTACACTATGCCTGATAAAATTTTGCCTGTTCAAGATTTCATCTTGCAGATGTGCCAGAAGTCTGGTAAGAAAAACATTTTTGTCTCTTAACCTTTTGGCCGCCGGATATATATAAATATATAAACACAAAAGCAATGATTTCATTGTTTATTTCGTGATAAAGTACTTAGAGTGCACCGTATTTTTTGTCACGTATTCGTGAATTTCGTGGTCAAAAGGTCATCGGCCTTAGACATGTTTCATGCGCCTAAGGCGGATGGAGTACTGCTAGCGTTCCAAAATAAAAACGTCATATTTTTTCATCATATTCTTTTCGTAACTATGATGGGACGGCTTCGGAGGAGCTCGTGACTACTAAATAAATACAGCCGCACGGGTTGATCGAAGGTTAAGCCACGCTTGCCGACGACAGTCTGTGGATGGGTGACCGTTCGTAACATTTTGAGACTCCTTCGTGCCTCGGAAAGCACGCTAAGCGGTTGCTCGCGGCTGTCATTTGTAGATCTTTGACAGTCGTTACGGGTAGTCCGAAGCCCGAAAGTCTGACAACCAAAACCAGTCTTACCAAGGGGTATAGTGTTGCCCACTAACTGTGTTGTGGAGGTCAGATAGGCAGTCGCTCAATGTAAAATACTGGTTTTCAGCTTCTTCCGGTTAGACTGGAAGTCGACCCCAACAAAGTTTGGACAAAGGCTAGATTAGGGTATTTGCAGAAAACTTCACTTACTTTACTTACTCTTTCATTTATTTTCAGGCGAAGATGAATTTCTGTTTCGTATTTACAAATTGGATACTTTATTCTTCCATCTCATCAATAGTATCAAAAATCGTTCAGATGAAGGATTCCCCAAAGAGTCGCTTGCACTGGTGCAGCTCAAGAAAGACCCCTTCAAGTATAACCCAGGACTGGGATGCGAGGTAAGCTCTGAGGAATAACGAAATACGAAACTTTACGTTCTGTTACTTGCTATCTCACTATGTGAGGATAAGTTATATAGGGATCGGATAATCTCATCATATATTTACCTAAAGTTCAATTTTCGCCGTGATAGTAAGGATACGATTTCCGGAAATAATTGATTTGAAGGGGAAAATACCGTGAGTGCATAACGAAACAGTTTAACACTGTTTCTTTTTTGTATAACGAACGGAATGCTTATTGGCTTTTAGTAATACTGTTTTATTCGTGAAATTGTAAGTCGGTCCATGATTGTAGACAGTGAGGCATTTTTTAATAAACAGTCACTGTCTTTTGGCCTAGTGGTAGCAAACGCTACTGCTGAGCATGCGGTCCTGGGTTCGATTTCCAGGTCGGGCAGTGTTATTGAGTTTTTTGTGTAGTAATTTTCTTATTAGCAGCCCGGAGGCTGGAGTTGGGCTCGGTTGATGGCAATAGGCTCGCCCCCTATAACATGGAATTTAAACATAACTGGCGAAATGGGGGTGTACCAATTATAGGTAACCTAACCCTTCGGGGAATACAGGCGTCTTGGTATTTTATAATACTTTATCGGCTAGTATATTAATAAAAACACCCTTCAAATTGTCCAACAGCTCCACGAATCCAATGAAAAGGCAGTGGAATGCACCACTTCGCGGACAAAACGCTGGGCATTCACGATTCTGGACAGCTGTTGCCCAGTTGTGGGCATCCCGATCGTTCCTGGAAAGCACGTACCCGTCGAATATGATGTAGAGGTAAGAATATAAAATAAATACTTGAGTAAACCTAACACCTTAAACGCCAGGTAACAGACTAAACACTTTTCTATTGTGTCTTGTTGTCTGACAGTTGAGGTGTTAACCTTAATATGTAAATTCTCTTTGTATCACATTGACTGACAGAACTATGTTAAGAGTTAATCAAATAAGGATTGTATACTTTTCCTTTATTCCATTGCCGTAGTTGTTTTTTTTTTACATTTTACAATTTGGGTTGTAATTTTTTTAATTTTTTATTTAATGTCTTTATTTAATGCATCCGAAACTTTCTGCTTACAAATGATCTTAGCCTATTACAAGCAAGTCTTAATTTATTGTGTTACACAGGCTACTCTCGCCTTTACAAACATAAAAAACATGTTTTGAAATCAATTTTACATGATAATTTTATTGGTTGCAAATAGTGATCGCCTTTAATTTGACTTCTATTTATACGTCATTAGGTTTCAATTACAATAATCGGACAATCATAAAATGCTTTTTTTCCACCAGGGTATCTTGAAGTACAAAGACTCGAAGAAGGTCTGGGCTGGACCAACGGTTGCTGGATTTGGGGTAACTATCATAACTATAGGTTGCCTCGTTATTCTAGTAGGTCCCACTTGGGCAAAGTGTAATATCAGTTAAAGTTCGTGAGTACATTCGTAAGAAGTTCGTCACAGCGCTAATGTTTTCCCATTAACTGTTTTAATTGTTTATGTATAGTCGTGTATCTATGTTTATTTGTGTATATATTCTATGTAGGTATTATATTTACAGATAATCTATTTTTTTTTCTTTTCCCTTTTCTTTTACGAAATTGCACTTGCCACTGTTTGTCTCTGCATCACCCAAAGGTTGACTGGTAGAAAATGCCTATGCCATTAAGTCCGCCTCATTACATTTGTTGTTTAAAGTATTAAATAAATAATATACCTGCTAGCCCTGGGACTTTAACATAACTGGCGTTATGTGGGTGTTCTATAGGTACACCTCTACTTTACCCTAACGGAAAATACAGGCGTGATGTTGTGTTGTTACAATATAATCATAAACTCCTCCATGCAGGCTTTGCGTAGCAGGCTGTTTGTAACTCCTATGGCAAAGAGGTGTTTGTTAAATGGCCCATGTCCAGTTCCATTTAAAGTTTGTACATCTCTCTGGATTTTTCAATAGGATAAAATCTATTCAGATTTAATCCTTCATGCTTCTCAAACAATATGGTCATCTATGAGTTGTAAAAAAACATTTAGTAACAACTGTTTTTGGTTGCAGGGACCCTCGTCTTCTTGCAATTCGACTGTCAACGATTCGTTCCACGAACAGCATCTTAACTCCACTGCCTCCAGTGTGTCTGAACGTAAGTTTATTAGTGTAAATTATGCCGTCTGTATCTGTCAAGGTGAAAGCCGAGTTAGGGACTATAAGCCGACCGCTTAACTGAGATGTCGCCTGCAGTAGGTGCGCGGTGCGAATGTTGTCACGTGACGTGAGAGCTTAGTCATTGGCCCACTGACAGGCGTCAACAGACCTCCTGCACCCCGCAGCTACCGCAGGCGACGTCTCAGTTAAGCGGTCGGCCTATAAATACACTTATTCAGCTCAATTCAGCTTTTGTCTATAGAAAACACCAGTTTTTTAATGATACGCGTACGTGTCCTTTCAGCTGAACGGATGCGTACGCGTCTCCATATAAAATCGTTGTTAACTATGGACATCTGCTGAATAACTGTGAGTAGTCCCTTAACCCGCGAAATTCAGAATATCTTACGTTTTATTTCAAATTAAAGGTCAGTATTAGTTTGTATTAAACTTATTCCTGTACACATCAAACAAAGGGTGGAAGGGAAAGCGACGCACATCCTGAAACCAAAGTTGAGTACATGATTCTGGCCCTGGAGAGATTAGGATCTTTCGTCGGCTTTCTCCTAATTTTTATGTATTTTCATAAACTTTAAATTGTTAATAATGTTAAGAAAATCATCATTTTTATCTAACCTTATAAAGGAAATCAGTCGCTTATTTCATTAGAAAACTATGGGTAAACTAACTAAACATTTTATTATTAAAAAGAAATTGTAAATGTAAAATAACTAAACTTTTTTAAACGGTTAACTTGGGTTAAATAGAAATAATCATTTGGTACAGTTTAAAGTAAAAGAAGATTTTGAAAACCGACTTGAAGTTGTATTTGTAAGTCCTGACCCCCAGTGCAAATCTCCACAAATAAATGATACAAGGAGGTAAAAAACCTCCTCGCTTTGACTGCCCCATTCGATTGCTAAGCATGAAGTCTTGTCAAGTTTGAGGAATATGTTATTAGGATTTTTCATCAGCAATTTAGTAGCAGCCCGGAGTATTGATGTGTGTCAGGTTGATGGCAATATGCTCAACCCCCAATTACATGGGACTTAACTGGTGAACTGTGGGTCCACTTCTGCCTTCGCGGATATATAGGCTTGATGCTGTGTTCATGTTTGTGCGGTAAAAAATACAAGTTTACATACTTGCATAACAAGCGCGTGATGAAAGTGCTGGCTGTGTTAGTATATTCACTAACACACTTGCGATCAGCATAGACTGAGGGATTGTTCTTTTCATTTCAGCTGTAAAGAAAGAAAAGCGGACTCACGAGCCTCTACGTAGGCCTCAGATTGACTGTAAGTACAATACCATTATGACTTTTACTTTTTGGTACAATAGTCCAATCCAACCATCTTTCCTATTCAATATTCTCACTAAATAAGTATAATTTAAAATTAAACTTACGACTACTGAGCGTGAGGTCCTGGGTTCGATTCCCAGGTGGGGCAAAGTGTTATAAAGTTTTGCCAATAGGAAAATATCTCATTGCAGCTTGGAGTCTAGAGTTGTGCCCGGTTGATGGCAATAAACTCGCCCCCTATTACATGGGCCTTAAAAATTACTGACGAAATATGGGTGTTACTATAGGTGCACCTTTGGCCAACCCTTTACTAAACGCCAACATTCCCCGTTGGCGTGATGTTATGTTAATTAAACTTTAAAAAGAAGTTCTAAAAACATTTGAGATTTTGAATATGTTTGTACTGTCCATATCGTTTTAGTAAACATTAAATTTAGTAAGCATTTATACAGGGTCTGGATCTTAAGGCTAGTGTTAGAACTATCTGATACTATATTTTAAGAACTTACCTTAACTTTTACACCACATTAAGATCAAAAATAGGCCAGCCCTCTGGAAACATAACCTTTATTGAGGCCTGGCCTTTATTTGACCAAAGAATCATTGCCATTCAACGTGGCAATGCTACCAGCTTTTTGGGCACATTTTCCGTCGCCAGTGTTGCGGATGAATTTTTCGATGCCTTGTGATTTTTTTCTTTTCTTGTACGTAATCATTATGATCAGAATTACATACTGATATGAACCAAATATTCTTGACAGATTCGAAGAATATTCGTCCGGCTCCCGAGTTGACTGATGAAGAATTCCCAGCGCTGGGGCTAGGAATCGGACGAGGTTTGTACCTATCACCATAGCCATCATCATCACTTTCCTTATAGCCTTATATTCCGTTAGCTTTTATTGAAATCTAATTAATCTTCCAAATTCGGTATTCGGTTATCTCAAAGTTTCTTTCTTAGCCATATCATCATCTTCCACACAACCCATCCATCTTGTTTTAGTCGTGTCGGCGATGCGCGAGCGTTATATGGTGGGCATCTCACCAGTGACGAGGGGCCACACAGCTACGACGAAACGGTTGGCGCAGTGGCTGAGCGATTGGCTGCTGCGCTGCGTTTCGCAGGTTCGATTCCTGCACGGAACAAAAATGTTTATGGCCTACAGGTAGCTGTTCCGGGTCTGGCTGTTTGTGTAAATGAGTTTCAATGTTAGTAAAACGCATCAACGAAACTGGAGAAATTCCTAGTGTTTGGCAACATAAAATAAAAATAAAAACTTAGTATAGTAATTTATTTCTTTTCAGGCCGCGGTCTATCTACGGGCTTCGGAAAGATGAAAATCAGGAAGTAAGAAGGATTCAATGCCAATTTTTTTTTTTAATTTTTTTTCTATCATATTATTATTGTTAAGAAATCTGACATTATTATTACAGTGTAAACAGGTGGACTGTATTTCCATTAAACTTTGAATAGTGATTAATGTTAGACCGTGCTCTTTGGAGCTGATGCCCATATTATGTAATTATTGTAGTGTATGGCAAAGCTTCTTATAGATCATCTAAAGGGGCTGGATTTATTCGCTAACTCACTAGGTGTTGGTTATTTCAGACTGTATATACACATAATGTTACTATCGACTGCCCCGTTTGACCAGTGGTCCCAAGCGCTACTGCTGAGCATGAGATCCTGGGTGCGATTCCCGGGTCGAACAAAGTGTTGTTGGGTTCTTCCATCTGAAATACCTCATTTTGAGGATAGAGTTTTGCCCAGTTGGTGGCAATAGACTCGCCGCTATTACATGGGACTTAACCTAACTAACTAACTTAACTTCACCTCTGCCCTCAACCTTTAGGGAATATAGGCGTGATGTTTTGTTACCATTGCCACAGTTTGAAGCCGGTCTAGCGTGAATCATCCCTTGGTGCTTCCACAATGAACTTAGGTTCTTACTGCACTGTACATTTACTCCGTCTGTTTACAACAAACCGATTATTATTATTTTGTGCTCTAAAGTTTCCAATCCAATCCAATACAGACACTTATTTCTTATATATTACTATAACTTATAAAAATTCTAAAATTAATCTCAAAAACATGTCAGATATTATTTTGTAATACTGTCCATATCGTTTTAATAAAGGTTTGACAGGGTCTGGCTCGTGAGACTAGTGTTAAGTATAATTTTGTAAGACTTACTTTTGAAGTAACTTTAGTTAGGCTGACGCGTACTTCTCATTGCGTCGTTTCAGTGTCCAGGCACTAATAATAGGGTAGTGTCCTTAAAAAATCTGATTGGTCCGAAAGTTGGATTACTCAAAAATACTGGACACGTATTTTTTCTTTTGTCACGTAAACCAAAAATGACGACGGTATAGTGCGTTGAAATTGCGCGTGACGTCACGCCGTGCTACACTTTTCGTTAAAAGTGTAGCACGGCGTGACGTCACAAGCCCCTTCTCCTGAACTTTGATGTGCTATATCATTGTCACTTTTTATTGAATTAAGTAAGCAAAAAATACGTGTCCAATATTTTGTGGTAATCTTACCGACGGACTAAATAGACTTAATATATTTTTACCTAGGACACATCCCTATTATAGTCTATTATTATATTTCAGTGTGATTATGTAAATTTTGTATGCACACTAGGTGTCCCGGTTCTAGGTTCAGGTTTCACAGGAACTATACATATTCCTGGCAGAAAAACCATGATAATATGTCAAACGGTAATAGCTTTCATTTAGTGGAAAAAAAATGTATCAGATCGGTATTGCTTATTACAAACTTTATCCATCCGTAATTTTCGTATAGATTTTTTTTGTTGTCACAACTCTAAACTCAAAATTTACCACACGTGTCAAAGTAATTTCAGATGATAAAGAAGTCATTAGAGCTTCCCTGTGTCTCTGTGTTAAAAAAATCTATACCACATGGGTCAAAGTAGTTTTTGATGATAAAGAAGTCATAAGGGATTCTCTATGGCCCCGTGTGTTAGAAAATGTATACTGCACCCATCAAAGTAGGTTTAGATGGTAAAGAAGTCATTAGAGATTCTGTGTGTCCCTGTGTTAAAAAAAATCTATACCACATGGGTCAAAGTAGTTTTTGATGATAAAGAAGTCATTAGAGATTCCATGCGTCCGTGTTAAAAAAAAATACCACACTCATCAAAGTAGTTTTAGATGGTATATCGATATGAATAAATGTACTGACTGTTGTATTTTTCTAAATACTTGCTGTTTACCAGCAATCTTCTATCATTCTGAATGTGGCATATAGTTACGTGTTATACAATAAGTATTTTATATTCCACTTTACCTATAAACCAAAGAAAATAAGGTTTATTTTGAAACTAAGTAGGTAAGACATTCTTGTACAGACCCCAGCACATCAAGCTACCGCAATGTGTCAAATTTTTCCATTTGAAAATGAACCTCAAACATATGTAATAAAGTTGAAAATCTATCAAAGTAATTTGAAACATTGGGGTAGCTTGATGTGCTGGCCTCTGTACTTTAGTAATAGATATACGCATTCAGCTTCAGCCAGACAAGCACATTTCAACCAGCATATCTATGCACTACAATAGGGAAGAACAAATTAGCGTCCAATGCCAGCATAATATTAACCTGTAATTGAGAAAAAAACAAAATGTCATACATTGTCACCAATTTCCTTGTTCAAAAACTAAACTAAAATCAGTGAATCAGTCATAATACTTGAACCTCGCCATATGTTTAGTTAAAGCAATTAAGACAATGTTTGTAAGCATACAAGTATTAATTTAACTAAAATTGACATCTATAAATGTCCTTCCCTTTCTTGTTTTATAATGCACCCTCTACACTTTGGCCCACCATGCGCCAATATTGGCCACAGAATGTCTTTATAACAACGAAAAATTTACGCAAATGAAGGTAGGTCAATGTTCTGATAATAATTTCTGTATACTGTGGCGTACATTGGCTTATGTTGGCCAAACTTGTAGAGGAGGCTTAAGAGAAAAAGGTGGAAACAATTTAAATTAAGTTTAGTTTGTGATCAAAAGAATCAGCACTAGTGTAGAACTTGACAGTATAATTTTACTATGTCGAATGCCCAAAATTTGTTTACCTGCGTCTACGCAGTTTCTGTTAGTCCACAGATATAAAGTTGATTTTAAGAACTTACATAAGATCCAAATTAGAATGAAGTAACTAGACAGTCGTTTATGTTAAGTTTCATGATTGGTTGATCAAAATGATGACAACGAATATTGTAACTTGTGTTTTTCATTATCTCTCACAACAATTACACCCGGTTTTAAAAACTAAGGGCGTCAGTTGCAGGTCATTATTGTCTAAAAAAACTGAAATGCCTCCACAGAACACAATTTACCATTATATCCAATTGTACCGTGTCGGCTACTTATCGGCCGATTTCAATAACTTATCTCAAACCCAATCTGAGATCGATATTTATTTGTGAATGTGTAACCAATGAATGGCCGATTTTGCAATTGAGCTAGCAAATCAGAAGCAGTTAAAACCCGCGGAATGAGATACTTAATTGAAATCGGCCGTATATCGCAGTGGAAAAATTTGCTTGTGCTTTACCTTAAAGCTCGTGTGTAAGATATGTATTATATTAATATTGAAACGTGTTTTTTTCGACTTTTGACCAAGAATTTTAAACAAATAAAAATAGATTTGTTTCAAAGGTAATTTCTTACAAATTGTAGAGTGTATAATTTGTGAGAAAGCTCTCAATAACCACCATAGAAAGCTATCGAATGCAGTCGCTGTGGCCGAAATCGGCTAGACAGCATCATCATCATGATCATCATCAATTTGTGAGATGAGATGCTTGTGGGATATAATTTTTTACGTGCAAATTTTTATTTTTTATATTTTTTAGCATTCTTGGGTAATTTAATGTATACTGTAGTTTATTGGTGTGACATAAGTCTATTTTGATTGTAACTGACTGCAGATTTTGAAACCGCACTATGTTTAAAAAGCTTGGCGATCACTTAATTTGTAATTGATATTGACAATTAAATAATTATAATTAATTATGTCTTTCATTATTAAGGGATATAGATACCCCTTGGTAATACTTGTTGTCTGACTTTCAGGCTTCTGACCACGGCTTTCAGGCTTCACGGCTGTCATTTGTAGAAATGGCAGCCGTGAAAAAGGGCTCAACGCCCTTTTCGATGACATAAGGATGTACCGGTAAAACGGGGTAAATCGAAACAAAACTTTAAATGAGATTTAAACGTTGATTCAATATTATTTATTATTGATAAGGTGTCGAAATGTTTCATTTGAATTCATTAAAAACAATAACGAGTCCTTGTAGTAAGAACGTTAAACTAACGCCAAAATTCCCTTCAACCTTTTGTTTCTACTCACCCCGTTTTACCGTACTATCCAGTCATTTGTAAAATTTAATTAGTTAAAAAATACTTTTGTTGCCGACATTGTTCGAACACTGAACTATGTTTAAGCATAGCAACACATTAAATAAATAAATAATGCTGGACAATCCACATCGCATCATCTAGCCCCAAGCTAAGCAGAGCTTGTGTTATGGGTACTTGATGACTCATATACAATACATTACATAGATATTTTTTTGTTATACATAGCAAATACCCAGAGCACCTGGAACAATCTTTGTAAATCGTACAAACATTTGTCCCAAGGCGGGAATCAAACCTGCGTCGTAGGCGGACCTTCGCTCGCTGCGCCACATAGACGACCTATGTGGCTATTAAGCTTATAATGTAATGGAAAACAAAACCACAGAAATAAATCATTATAAATATTTAATGAAGACACCAACGCCCCTATTCCTTCACTTGAACAGTTTGGAACACGGAGGTCGGCAGCGTCTCGTCCTTCGGATGTTCGTCCACGGTTTCCAGGTGAACGTCGGGCTTCTTTTCAACGTCGACTTCGACTTCATGGTCTTCTGGGGCTTCCTCATCGACTTTCTCTTTATCGGCCTTCTCTTTTTCTTCTTGAATGACGGTACTCATGACTAACGTTGGTAGCTCCAGGTTCTTCTGTTCTAGCCTCATTTCTACCAAGATGCTTCTGACCAATACGAGGATGTATATTTGGAACACTATAATGTGAAATTAAATGTTACAAAAAAAATCATCCGTCTCCTAAAAAAAACACTAAAAGGTGTAAAATAATTTCGGAAGTCTGTGGCTCTGGTTACGTTTGATTCATTTTATATTATGCCAACAACAAAAAAACTATCCAAATCGCTATAGGTGTGCCTATAATAATTGAAGAGACACTTAAGAATCGGTAAACATAGAAAAAAGAAAAAAACATACATTCAGTCGAACATTAAAAACAAAAACATTTATTTCAAGAAAGTTTAGAAAGGCACTTAAAACGTCAACTTTAAAATTTAAATACTAAAATGGAATCATTTTAGTATTTGTTGCCCCTTCCAATAGGTAGAACATACATAGATCCTCCTCCTTTTTTCAAGTCTTAAAAATACCATTAATTTCTAGATATTATTACATCTGCTCTGACGTTGATGGAGCAAGCACGACTTCTAAGCGAAGGGAGAATCCTAGTACACTACCGTATCTCTATAGATCACAGGAGGGTTCAATTCCCGGGTTGGGAAATTATAATTGAGTTTTACCATAGCAGCCGGGACTTCACCATACCCTTCTCTTTATCGTTTATGGCAATGGCAACCTAAAATCCTGATATTTCACAGATGACAACTTACTCTCAGATACTTGCTTATAGACCAATGGCCACCCCATAAAGTAAAAAGCCCGCCAAGTGCGTGTCGCTCTCGGACCACGTACAGTGAAAAATGGTGAATAATGCTTCCCTGAATGGGAAGGGGCCTTTGCCGGGTATTTAGTGTATATCAAAATATGTCATTAAATACTAAGTACTGGTAGCGACATCTAGTATAAGATATGTGAACCGATTTGTATCTTGACAATAAACTAGCTGCGCCCCGCAATGTTACTTTTAAATTTTCTAATGTTCCGCTCAACTTTCATAGTTTTTTTTTTAATGGGAACCTTATCCGTACAATAACAAACACAACAATAAGATAACTAGCGAAATTGGTCCAGCCGTTCACGCGTGATGCCGTGACTAAGGGAAATAGGGATTCATTTATAATATATATAAATATAAAATAATATAGTACCTGCATGACCGATAAAACAACCCTTTATAAAAATGAAACCTAGCTGGAGCGATTTATCGCCCCCAAAACTCACTGCATACTACAATTTATGAAAATTATTGGACCCGTTTCCGAGATTCAGATCAAGCTACCCAAAACTGTCAAATGTCTTTGATAGGTTTTCAACTTTATTACGAGACTATAAGGTGCATTTTCAATTGGCAAAATTTGACACTTTGGGGTAGGTTGATGTGCTGGCATCTGTACATATATACAAGAATTGCTCGTTTAAAGGTATAAGATATCAGAAGTCAGACTGTCATTCGAACACAAGCTAGGTTGTTTTAATTAATACCGGGCAGAATATAAGAAGATTACCTCAGCTATACTTACATATGCTAAGCACCAAAGCGATGGTGACGATGACTCCAATAGCTGCCACCACCATGGAGTAGAACATTACCGAGGTGATGATGGCCGCGATGCAGTACTTCATATAGACTCTTAGCAGCGGTATATTTTTCTGTACAACATATAGTAAACATATTATAACACCACGCCTGTATTCCCTGAAGGGCTTTGCAGAAGGTGCACCCACACTACACCTACATTTCACCAGTACCATCACCTAATGCCATCAACCGGGCACACATCCAGACTCCGGGCTGCTACTGAGAAATTGCTTACGAAAAATGCTTGTGACCACTAGACCATACCTAAACACCATTTTTTTTTGTCTGTCCATTCATTTGAGGTAATCTCCGAAACGGCTGGACCCATTTTGACAGGACTTTCACTGGCAGATAGCTGATGTGCTAAAGAATAACTTGGGCTTTTATTTTAGAAAAAGAATTTGGGTTCTGCGGAACTAAAATAAAGCTCACAAAATTTTGCCAAATTCCATGTTGCGTCCACATGGAATTTGGCAAAATTTCGTGGCCATCACGGGTACAGCTAGTATTAAAAAAAAAATAGTCGATAGCATCAGTACATCCTGAAATAAGTCAAACACTAAGGGTCTCACTGCGCACTTACTCAGCTTATGTCCCTAGAAAACACCCTTTGTATAAATGATATGCGTACGCGTCCTCATCAGCTGAACGGATGCGTACGCGTCTCCATACAAAATCGTTGTTTTCTATGGACATAAGCTGAGTAAGTGTGGTGAGTAGTAACTAAGGGTTACATTTTTAGCATATTCGTAGGGTATCTTAAAAAGTGTAATAATGATAAGACTGCCGTTTTGGTCTGGAGTAAGCTACTTCAAAGGTTGACTGCTCAACGTGGAGTCCTCAGTTTGATCTCCAGGTGGAGAAAATTGTCAGTGGGATTAAGTAAATTCTCAGGCGTGCACATTCTAGATTGATTTGTGCTCTTGACTAGGCTATTGTACAGCGCCCTTATTTCATAGGACTTTCACATCATTTCATTGCGCCTACCCTCTCGGAGGAAAAAAGGCATGATGTTACTTAGGCATCGTCCATTAATCACTTGATGTTTTGTTACGAGGTTCTAGACTTATTAATTACTAGCACTTCGCCCGCGTCTTTGTTCGCGTGTATTTCGTACTGTTTCCTTCGAACCTTAACATCCCCTCCACTCCATTTAAAGCGTAGTTTTGAAAATAATAAAAGCCTATAGCACTCAGGAATAATGTAGCTTTCTAAAAGTGAATACATTTTTTGAATGGGATCATTAGTTCCGGAGATTACCCCCTACATACAAACTTTACTCTTTATAATATTAGTATAGATGTGTAAGTACTATACTCGTACATTATTTGGTTAAAATAGAGTGGTTTTGTTTCAAGGGTAAGTCGTTAGGGAGCGACTTGTGTGGTAGCTTCGCCCCTGCAAGATAAGATGTGGTCTAAGCAATGATTGGTCTATGGTTCCAAGATGGGACAGTTAATGTTTGTTAGTTATTTTTAATCCTTGTTGAAATATGAGTCTTATGCTGCGGTAACAATTAAGCTGTAAAAATGCTCCTATCTCAGATAGAAGCGTTTTTGGCCTCGCACCAAGTCCTTATGTTTTATATTTTATTGTTTAAATTTTAGTTCCTTTTTACTTTTGTATTTTTCACTATCTGTGCGTGTTCCAAATAAACGTTATTTCTTTCTTTTCTTTCTTAATACTTACCCGATATAAACCGCATAGTAGGACGACGTTGAACGCTAGTTCCACGGAGTAGCAAATCATAGGGACAGGTTTAGTGGCATTGTCGTCCAATATTGTGGCCTGGACCTGTACCAGGATCGGCACGAAGCTCTCATCAGCTGTACCTACTAGAGAGACGACCTGAAACAAAGTTGGTAAACTGCATTTTCCTTTACATTGGTATAAACTGTAAATTCTGCAATAAGTTATTTGTTCATTATTTTTATCAATGAGGTAAACTCATACTGCCCAAATCTTATTACGAATTCTAAATACATGGAAAGAGCTATGTAAGGATCGTAGCAGGTGGCGTTCTGTAGTTTCTGCCTATCCCCATGGGAAAAAGGCGTGAGTTTATGTCTGTATTTTTTTTTTTTTTTTTTAAAAAACGTTGCCCCACACTAGGAATTTCTCCTGTATCGTGGGTGCGTTTACAAACATTTAAACTCACATACACAAACAGCCAGACCCGGAACAACTACCTGTAGGTCATACAAATATTTGTTCCGTGTGGGGATCGAACCCACAACACGTGGCGCGGCAGCCGATTGCTCAACCACCGCGCCAACCGTGTCGTCAATCGTCTTGTATGTATGTATACATAAATTCACGCCTTTTCCTGACAGTTTTGCTTCGATTACGTTCATGCATCAGCTCATACACGCTACTCGTAGTTGCAAGTACTACACACCTGACCTTTATGAGGAACATCACCTATAAAATCAGTGCATGTCTTTATAGGGCATCCATTCCCGGTGTTTTCACTCGCATTTAACCTTATGTTACTGTCAGTTATTCCAAATACTCAGTACGATCATGATAAACCTAATCTGCTTCCTATCAACAACTCTAATAGGAAAAAAATATCAAAAAACTACCAAGTTAAAGTGCGAAAATTAAATACTAATACAAAATGTTTCACGAATGGGAATCGAACGCGAAACTGCTGCGCACGCGATATCTATAGATAAATGAAAACTTAGCATTGGGGCATACCTAGGTATAAACTACCTAACGAGATTATAATATAGATTAAAAATAGAGTCAAAGGGAGTAAAACAGCCAACACCGACATAGTTTAAAAAAGAAATTGACTAGATAACTTGTAAAAGTGTTTGCTAAAACCAATTGACAGAAATAATTAATATCATCTACAGAGAAAGAAGCATTTTACCCAGCACAGGATGAAAAAAAAGTAACGATAAAATTCACTTACCGCTAAAAATATATTAAAATATCCGATTAGCATCAAACCGATCCGAACAGGAATCACCCAGCAGCACCAATCTAACTTAAAATTAACTACAAGATCCTTCACATAGGCGAACCCTTTCCCCATTTTAAACGTTTGTACAGATGGACATTCAACTGAATTGTACCAAAAATGTCGCCGCAACGTAATTATGTGTTTTAATTAGGATGTCAGTTAATTAGAAGGTCACAAAATTGTTATGTGCAAGTTATTGAGTTAATTCTATGCGGTAACCAATGGACGGTGTTGTGGTCAGGTTGTTGGCGAGATGTGTAGGTACTTGTTAATAGGAGAGCCTATGAATATTGAGTGCTATGTCAGTCGCATGGCAGATCATAGTATTGCAGATGAAATATGCTGAATTCTGTTCGAGCTAGTTCATTTTAAACTTAAGTTTGATACTGCATATGTTCGAATTGTTTCCCAAATTAAGTAAATTGTAATTAAAGAAACATCATAACACCTGTATTTCCCGAAGGGTTAGGCAGAAGTGTAACTTTGATAGATGGGAGGTTCCTACCATATAATAAGGCGCGAGCCAAATGTCACCATCGAGCACACATCCAGACTTCCAGTTGCTACTGATTATTTCCAGATTGGGAAAATTCTCAATTACACTTCCTGACCCGGGGCTCGAACACAGGACCTAATGCTCGCGACTACTAGACCAAAGAGACAGTTACTACTATAGGGTTATACTATGGAGTGGGCAAAACAGCAAGTTGTCGTTGTTATTGTCGTCGTTACAGTTAGTCAGAAGCCAGAAAGTCTGACAACCAGTCTTACCAAAAGGGTATCGTGTTACCCAATAACTGGGTTGTGGAGGGCAGATAGGCAGTCCCTCCATGTGAAATACTGGTACTGCTGCATCCTGAGAGGCTGGAAACCAACCTCAACATAATTGGGAAAAGCCTAGGCAGGTTAAGATGGACATAACATCACGCTAGCATCGCCAGGGAAACTTTCAAACTCTAAGTATAACACAGACACAGAGAGGGCTTAACCTTCTTACGGAGAACTTCGGATACAGAAACAAGGGTCCACAATACAGATAAATAAAAATCATACGGTGTTAGACAAGTATAATATTTTTATTTAAATCATTTCTAATAAAATTATTTACAGGCCTATAGGCCCCATACGTGGTTCTTTCAAAGTACTTTAAATCGTCAAACAAGAGAATCTTTCTAAATGTTTGCTGAACCTGTATAATATGGCTTTTTTAAGATATTTTTGACATTTTTTAAGTCCTATATCAAGGTGGGCATATGAAACTCCGCACTTAAAAAATCAAAGATACAATACATCTTTGGAAAATCATCTTCACTCATAATTGACAACACCAAACTTGCATTAGCGAATCAAATCATGCAGTAAATTATCTAAGTAAATTTCATATCAAATCATTACTGCCAAATGGCGGGTGTATATTTGACAAGAGCTTCATTCAAAATAGGATCACTTTCATCGTTGTGTAATTTCAAAGCTCTATTCAGTATAGCTTTAGATTTACGTATATATAACATCACATCTGTATTCCATTAAGGGTTGAGGTGTGGCTATAGTACATCCACATAACGCGAGCCTATTGTCATCAACTCCAGACTGGGGCTGCTACTGATAAATTCCAGATGGAATGGTAAAACCAAATAACACTTTGCCCAACCCAGGAGTCGAACTCAGGACCTCTTTCTCACCAGTGCTACTAGACCACTGAGGCTGCTTTTGATTTCTCTGCAGAAATATCGAAGTTTACATGGCGCCTAAATTAGTTACCCATTTTCTTTCCTCTAGTATTAAATATGTAAATTCTACGTTATCATTACTTCTACATAGATATATAGTTCATGTTCAAAAGCAGCGGTAAAATATTTATAAATAATAAATAAATAAATAAATACTGCTGGACAATCCACACAGCATCATCTAGCCCCAAGGTAAGCAGAGCTTGTGTTATGGGTACTAGATGACTGATATACTTAATACAATACATTACATAGATAGATATTTTTTATTATACATAGAAAATACCCAGAACACCCGGAACAAATATTTGTAGATCGTACAAACATTTGTCCCAAGGCGGGAATCGAACCGGTCCGCCTGGGACGCAAGAGGTTGCTCTTGCGTCCCAGGCGGACCTTCGCCCGCCGCGCCACATCGGTCGTCATCGGTCGTCAAACGTTATAAAATGATTGCAAACACCCAAAAGGGTATTGGGCAGTGTTTTTATAATGAAAAGCTAAACTAAAGCTATCTAAGTTTGCTTAGACGACATCAAAATATAATAACATGTAACAACCTAAATATCGTTCTCATGTAAGCAATACAAGGCACTCAAAACTAACGCTATAATTTTTATTTTTTATTTCTTCTACGACAGTAGACAAGTTTACTCAATCTTTGTCTGCGCTAGCCCTACTTACTAGCAAGGGTCTATACCCTTGCTACCAGCCCACCTGCTTCTTGCTTACCCGTGTGTTTATTTATTTATTGCATTCATGTCGTTTACAAGGTCTTGTTACAAGTATAAGTTTCTTACATGAACTCTGCTAGGGCACTGCAACATTATGTTTCTTAATTATAAATTAAATTTAATTATTATTGCATGCATTATTATATAAAATACGGGTCACGGCTAGGCATACAGTTGGTTGTAAATCACTAATAACCGTTTTAGGGGGTGATAGTACTCATGATTCTAAACAACTTTTACTAGAAGATCAACACTGAAAAAATACAAAACATACACGCATACAATATTCAATATTTACTTGATGAAAATGAATGAAACAGCAGATTTTTTATTTTAGGTTTAGTCTTAAGTAAGCCTTGTGTATAATCATGGTTACTTTAATTCCCTGAAAGGTTATTAGTCTTTACAAATAACCTAATCTGTTTGCAGTTTGTGAGATTATTGATTTATTCGTTAAAACTCTATGCACAAGTAAAAAAACCGTACTGAGGCGGACTTAATGCCTTAGGCATATTCTACCAGTCTACCTTAGATTATGCGATTAGTATTGGAAAATGTTTGGCAATTACTGTCAATTTAAGCACTCTTTTTTGTCTGTTTTGTTTTGAGCATATTAAAGAAAACTTATTTCATTTAGAAATACTGAATATTTGTGATGCAAAGAGAGAGCTACTAATTCAAATTGACGCAGGTCGCGGGTTCTACTGCTATTACTTATACCGATTAGTTGTTGCGCTAGGTGTCGCAGGTTTGAGTCACAGACAGAACCAATTTTTGTATAGCTCACAGGTTGTTCCGGGTCTGGCTGTCTGTGTATGTGAGTTTAAATGTTTGTAAACGCACCCACGACACAGGAGCAATTCCTAGTGGGGCAACATAAAAAAAAACTAAATTTTGAAAGTTGCAAACTAATTCGGGAAAAATCTTACTATTAGCAGGTTGGGAAAAGATTGAGTATGTCTATCTTTACTAAGTAAAAGATATCTACAGAAAAGATTAAAGTATTAAAAAAGATGCGGCGTGCACTTGTCATATGCTTTAACATTTAGATTTATGTATAATATTTCAGTGATACGATAAAAATTACGGTTTAGGAAACTGGCAAACTGGAGCTGTTGAATATATTCAAAATTGGAACACCGAGTATTTTTAAATTCAGAATATAGATAAAAGCTACGGATATTCATTAGATCTATTGAAACATTCTTAGTGATAAAATATTCTACAGATTTGAAATTTTAGAACTTGGTCACACCAAATGCAACAGAAAGGGATTGCATGAATATACTTTACTTTCGTTTTCTATTTAGGTTATAGTTAAATATTAGTCAGTCTGCACCGCGTACACATGTATCCTGCTTTTGAAAATTTGCTTCCAAAAATGTAAACAAATATGTTTTCGAAGAACAAGAAATTTAACACCCACACATTAAATTCAGATTTGACTCATTCAATACAGACAGTCATTGTGAAAACGACTTAATTTACACTCGCTTAAAGTTGAAATTTGTATAAGTGTAAATAACATCAATTGGAAATAAATATCTGAATATAGTATAGGTATTACCACTCGTAGAAAAGTGCGTCGCAAAAGTGCTGCATTCAGTGTGACCAAGTTTTAAAAGTAATCTTGCAAACCATTATTCTATGAAAATGAAGTTAATTCGATGTCTTTATTTACATTGACGTCTTTTCTGGGGACTTTGTTTTTAAATTCCTTAAAAATGGTTCGATATAATTGCCACATCATCTTCATTAATACAATCATACAATAAGGTTTGCTTTTCAGGACAAGTAGGTATCGAAAACAGTTTATTCTACAATTCTACATATTATATAACATAAAATTATAGCAATAACATGACATAGTACATAAAATTAATTCCTTTATTTTAAAAATATTAAAATAAACATCTTTAAACGCATACTGGCGGCCATATTTTCTTGTAAATAATAAATAGATACAATATGACAATGAATAAAGTAACGCCTATACAATATATTTGATTGCATAATATGTAGAAATATTATACAATAGAGAGAAAAACATATTTGACTAACAATAATAATAATACGTAACTAGTGCCTTACATATTCCATTTATAGTGTCTGTCTGTATGGACTGTATGTGTCTGTGTGGTTCTCGGCGACTTGGCTCGGACCCTTCGTATGATATTTTAAAATTAGTTAATAACTTTTATATTGTATTATTACTCTTAAAAAATCAGGCAAATGTGAAAGATCGTAATCCGCTATAGTGGATAGGGAACATGACACACGCCATACGAGTCGGTCTTACCCCCAAGACCCCCCAACAGGTGTTTCACATCCAAATACACATACATTAATCATTTGAATAGTTACAAACAAATAAAACCAGCAGTATGCACTACAACCCTGTAACATAACCCGAATAAAAACAAAATAATAAGAAAATAAACATTTATTTGTGAACATTATACCACATTGATTGAACGCAGGTCCAATATGTATACCGATTATTTTAATGTACTACATATTTCATCATAACTTGTGTGTGCTGTTGGTTAGCTTAATATTTTAACCTCCAGATTGTATATCAGTTGCTGTGCCTCTAGCACCCAGCGTATAAACTGTCAGTTCGTTTAGCATCTTGCCAGAATTTTTGTGATTTTTGTGGTAGAATGTAAAGTAGAACAAGAAATCAAAATGGATTGAACCAAAGGTTTTTTTTGCTGAAAAAATACGACATACGTAATGGACATGAATGGACATAATTGGTTAATCACATTCTTATTTCGAGACTTAAATGTTGGGATATTACAATTGAATTAAAACTAACTTGGTTTTTGACAATATCAGAGGCAGTAAAACTTAAACTTAAATAAAACGGTTCAGTCACATTCTAAAACTTGCTGTTAAACATACAGTATTAAAATAAACTTATTAACAGAAACCAGTCACCTACATACCAAACAGCACACAGCAATCCTTATCACCGTTTACTTCATAAGAGCATGCACCACAGCGTTGGCGTTCAACGCTTTCAAATCAGTGTACGTCTGGCCTGTCCCCACGAACACAATGGGCTGCCCAGTGATGTAGGTCATCGATATGGCCGCGCCGACCTTATCATCGATAGTGTCGAACTTAGTCAGCACTATACCATCGATGACGTGAGGGTTCGTAGAGGAGCTGTGGTCGGCCAAGGCCTGGTTGAACTTCACGAGTTGGTCCACTGCTTCGTTACCCACTAGAGCTTCGCCGACGAAGAGGACCATGTCGGGTTCGTTGACTTTGATGAGTTTGGCGAGAGCTCTCATCAATGGCTCGTTGTCCTGCATGCGGCCGGCCGTGTCGATTAGGACGACGTCTATTTTTGAGTCGTTTGCGTAACGGATGGCTTCCATTGCTATGCCGGCTGCGTCTTTGCCTGTGGGTAGAGAGTGGGGTTAGTTATGTGTAGATGGAAGTAAATTGAAAAAACGCAGGGTAAAAAAGAGCTAAGTTACTTAATTAACATGTTTTTGTCAGTTACCTTCCATTGCAATTGATTTCTTAATATAAGAGGGGGGGACACCATTATCACGATTATTATTTCTCATAGACTTATTAAAAAAATTGTAACAGTAACTCGCGTAACTCGACTGCTGAGCTTGAGGTCCTCGGTCTGATACCCGGGTCGGATACATTTAGAATTTCTAAGCACATGTCTCGCGTAACTCGACTGCTGAGCTTGAGGTCCTCGGTCTGATACCCGGGTCGGATACATTTAGAATTTCTAAGCACTAACCCATAGGCTGGATTTGTGCCCGGTTAATTACAAAAGACTCGTCCCCAATTATTACATGGGGCTTAAACATAAATGGTCAAGTGTGGATATACTATACATAGGCACCTACAGCTCTGACTAACCCTTGCAAAACATATTTGTGTTGGTAACTCAAATAAAGATTTATATGGACAATCTCACCATATCCCTTCTCATACAGATGCACCATCTTCCTCCCATGATGCCTGGTCTCGGGATGCAGCGCGTTGAGATGCCGCGTGTGCGTGCGCAGCTGCTCCACTGCGCCGGCACGGAAGGTGTCGCAGGCGGCGATCAGCACCGACATGTCGTTCTCTATCAGCCAGAAGCAGATCTTGGCGAGGTTTGTGGACTTGCCCACGCCGTTTACCTGGAAACGTAGAATTTTATTGGTAAAAAGCTTTAGAAACATGGGTATCAGGAGTAACAAAAGTGCAGGATTTTTTAATTGGATGGTAGATTTAGAAGCATGAGGAACAGGGTGGCAAGTTTCTCATCCAGCCAAAAAATATGTTTGCGTTACTTCTTCAACCTTAAACCAAAACCGGCCAAGTGCGAGTCGGACTCGCGCACAAAGGGTTCCGTACCATTATGTATAAAAACGGCAAAAAAAAAAAATGTCTGTTGTATGGTAGCCTCCTTAAATATTTATTTTATTCTGATTTTAGTAACAAAAATTAAAGCGGCAATAGAAATACGTCATCTGTGAAAATTTCAACTGTCTAACTACCACGGCTCATGAGATACAGCCTGGTGACAGCCTTAGTAAAAGGGTTCCGTTTTACTTTTTGGATACGACCCTAAAAACAAAACAAAAACCTTCTGAGCTTTATTTGAAGGGACTAATCCGGAAATCACAAAATAAGAATTACATTATACTGATTGTTAGTTGTGTTTGGTACCATATTAAAAACTGTTCATAATGATGATGTAGGGGACGCGACTAAGTGGTACCTGATGGACTACGCTATGTTGCTAAGTTAAAAACTCAAAACACTTTAAAGGTTTTATTGAGGTAACGTTAAGGCTCAGCTATTGCTAAGATATGTTTCGGGTGACGACCAATGTGGCGCGGCGGGCGAAGGGCCGCCTGCGACGCAGGAGGTTACGGCTTCGATTCCCGCCCTGGGACAAATGTTTTTACGATCTACAAAGATTTGTTCCGGTTATTCTGGGTATTTGCTATGTATAATAAAAAAATATCTATCTATGTAATGTATTGTATTAAGTATATCAGTCATCTAGTACCCATAACACAAGCTCTGCTTAGCTTGGGGCTAGATGATGCTGTGTGGATTGTCCAGCATTATTTATTTTATTATTTAAGATGGAGACGAATGCACCCGGTTGCTGTACGTCATGCACTGAGGTCGGCACTCAGTGCGGCCGCTCCGTATAGCTCGGTAAGCAAAACGTGCTCGATTGCAATCATTGCACCAAACTGATGAATACCATCTTGAAAGGTTTTCAGTTCTTACAATTACACCTTGTTTATGTCTTTTATTAACATTTGATAAAATCTGAAGGGTTAACCAATTTTGTTTCCGTATTTTATGCTATAGGTATGTACATACCCCACAGAAAGCAGCCACATAAGGTTTCCCCTGCTGCTTGGCGTGCATACAATCCCGCAGGATGTCCACACGTCTCTTGGGCGACAGGATCTGCACCAGCGACTCTGTCAACGTCGCCTTCACAGTCTTAGCCACGCTATCAAATGTTCCCAATACCTGTGGAGTAAGATTAACATGAAATTCCGCGGATTGATTATTTTCTGGGTTTTACTACAACTAATCAGTATAAACTAGTAGTGTACTGCCTCGATGATCTAGCGCTCCCAAGCGAGACTGCTGAGCGTGAGCTCCTGGGTTCGATTTCCATGTTGGGCAAAGTGTTATTGAGCCATTCCAATAGGATTTTACTCGTTAGCGACATGGAATTTGGATTTGTGCCCGGTTGATGGCAATAGGCGCGCCCCCTATTAACATAACTGGCGAAATGTGGGTGTTACTAACTTTACCCTACACTGGGAATTTCTCCTGTATCATTGGTGCGTTTACAAAGATTCAAACTCACATTCACTAACAGCCAGACCCGGAACAACTATTATAACTAGAACAACTATTTATACATATTTTGTTCCGCGCGGTAATCGAAACCACAACACGCAGCAACATTTTAAAATTCAAATTATATTCAAAAATGACTTTATGCTTGTGTAACATCCTACCTTTTTATATTTGTACGCCGTTCAGGCAAAAAATGACTGTGACATAATTTTATTTAACATCTTGCATGCCAATTGTATGTATACTCATGTTTTGGACAAATATAAACTATATTTATCTTTACAGCGCAGCAGTCAATCACTCAGCCACTGCGTCAAAACCTCTGCCCAACCCAACAGGAATACAGGCGTGATGTTATGTGTGATCAGTTTCAGTAAATTCACCTTTCCTTCCAGCTTGCTAGCCACAGAGTCACACAGCTTGTTCGCGATGTCTGAGGCGACGTTCTTCCCGATCAGATGGTCTTGTAGCTTGTCCAGCACGGGCCGCATAGACTGTTCTGTTAAGGCCTTAGAGCCTACCAAACCTGGAAGACAGAATTTTCAAGTTATTGTGAGTTCAAGAGCCTGGAGCTAGAAACGATGACGCAGAAATATGGTAAAGTTTGAATATCATAGTTTAGGCCCCATTTGGTATGGTCAAATAGTTTTGTTTATTACAAACGAAGTCAGTTATTCTATTATTATTCATTTTTAATATTGGTAGTTATTAAAGGAGCTCGTGGCTAAATAAAAACAGCAACACGGGTTGATCGAAGGTTAAGCTACGCTTGCCGAGGTCAGTCTGTGGATGGGTGAACGTCATAACATATCGAGACTCCTCCGTGCCTCGGAAAGCACGTTAAGCCGTTGGTCCCGGCTGTCATTTGTAGATCTTTGACAGTCGTTACGGGTAGTCAGAAACCCGAAAGTCTGACAACCAGTCGTACCAAGGGATATCGTGTTGCCCAGTAACTGGGTTGTGGTGGTCAGATAGGCAGTCGCTCCATGTCAACATAGTTGCGAAAAGGCTAGGCAGATGATGATGAGTTATTAAAGGAGCCTTTACGAGTCCTGACACGGGTATGAGTATAATTCAGCCCGCCTACAAACCTTGCTGACTATATTGATAACAAGCCCAACTTTATTTGTACAGCCGCCAGCACATCATGCTATCACAAACTGTCGAATTCTCCCAATTGAACATAAACCTTATTATTTTGTGATTAAGTTTAAAACCTAACAATTAAATTTGACAGATTGGGGTAGATGCTGTACTCTGTATCGGAATGTACAAAGTACAAATAATGTTGGCACATTAATGGATAAAAGGATATACTCAAAGTAATTCATAAACGAAGCAAATTTCACAGGATACATTGTCAGCTTAAATTTTTTGCTTATAGTGTCTCTGATTTCTATTTTATTATTATAAATTAGCGATTAATTTTAAATACATATACTTGATATTCGAAAATAACTTTTTTGAAACGAACTTTTCTAATGTAAATAATTATGGTATATAAGCAAAACATGATTAACGAGGTTTTGTTTGCATTACAGCATATTTTGTTATTACATAGAATAAAATGTGTCATGCTGTATTGCAAACAAAGCAAATCCTCAAGACATATCTGAGTATGATGCTCTACAGAGCCTTTTACCCATTAATGTGCCAACATTAATTTTACTTTGTATATTCCAGTCAAATAATGCAATCATATGGTTACATTACGCTCCAACTGGCTTCTTATCAGTGTGCTGTATAAAATCGTAATATCTTTAATGTGAGGTCCTGCGTTCGATTCCCAGATCGGGAAAAGTATTATTGAGTTTTTCCAATAGGAATTTTCTCACTAGCAGCCCGGAGGTTGGATTTGTGCCTGGTTGATGGCAACAAACTTGGCCCCTGTTACATGGGACTTCAACATAACTGGCGAAATTTGGGTGTTACCATAGATAAATCACTGCCCAACCCTTCAGGTAATACAGGCGTGATGTTATGTATGTGTTTAAAACCACACGCCGAAGTATAAACTCGTAAGTTTCTATTCGCTATTTTACTGATGTGCCCGTTGGGGCCGAACTTCATAAACTCGTGATGAAAAACTTTGTCATATTGAAATTTAAGTTTTTTTTTTATACTTCACTTAAGTACCTTGAATAGTAACCAACGATCGCTCAGTAGTCGATACTCGACTGTTATAGCTTTCCGCACTTCTTCTTCATATAAACCATACCTAAGCCAAATCTCACAATACTCCATGAGCGCAATATTCTTAAAAAAAGATCCGAAGATTTCGCTTCAACTATAACTTCTAATATAACACCAGCCTGGACAGTACTCACCCTTAAATATACTGAACATGCCACCAGTCTTCTTGGGGGTGGGGTTAGCGACGTGTTCCTCCTCCTCATCATCACTGCTGCTCTCGTCTGACTCCACCTCCAGGTCGCGGATGGCACCGGTCATTTGACCGATCAACTGGAATTACATTTTACAATTAATTTCAATGCAATTATTCAAATTAGATTGAGTATCACTGAGCAAAGGAACATCAAAAATTACATAAGACAGTCCCCCAAAACGCCATTCACAACTTCCTTGTATTCTTGCTAGGAAGTAGAAGTCAACAAGTTCAGTCGCCAGCAACAGATGATCCATACTAATATTATAAATGGGAAAGTGTGTGCGTGTCCGTCCTTCACGCCTAAACCACTGAACGGATTTCGATAAAATTTAGCAGAGAGATAGACTGCACCCCGCGAAAGGATAGAGGCTACTTTTTTTTAACCACAAACCACGCGGGCGAAGCCGCGGGCGGAAGCTAGTTATATATAAGTTAGAAGAACTGTAATCTATAGGTAAGATAGAATGTAAAGTAATGACAGTTACAAAATATAAATATAGAAAAACCATTACCAATAAGATTGTCATGTTAAATGAAATTTAACATGACAATCTTATTATGTAGTTTTTTTTTTAAACTTTGCCCCACCTTAGGAATTTCTCCTGTATCGTGGGTGCGTTCATAACCATTTAAACTCACATACACACAACAGCCAGACCTGGAACAACCTGTAGGCCATACAATTATTTGTTCCGTGCGGGAATCGAATGCGCGACACGCAGCGCAGCAGCCAAACACTCAGCCAATGCACTAATCGTGCGATTTGTGTTTAGCATAGAAACGCCATTGTCAAACATCAACTACTTTAGTGCAGTAAATTTACATCCAACTATTGGTTTCCCAGTTTTTATTATCAACTAAACTTTGAAGAGGTCATTTCTTTCTTAAATTCATCACATGTCTGACCTGAAAAATAGCCCTATATCTTTTGGTTACTCAAATCAATAAAAAGTGACAATGATATAGCACATCAAAGTTCAAGAGAAGGGGATTGTGACGTCACTGTTACATTAACAGTGTAGCACGGCGTGACGTCGCGCGCAATTTCAACGCACTATATCGTCGTCATTTTTGGTTTAAGTGAGTAATCCAATTTTAGGACCAATCAGAATATTTAAGGACACTGCCTTATTACAATAAGTCGTAAGTCACGTCGATCTAGGTATCCTAGATGAGACCCCTCTCATTCCCACCATTTAAATTAGAAAACATCAGCACTCTGCGGCGGCAGGAATGAGTCAAATGTATTTGCCACCATATCTGACACATCAGTTTCTACATCTTTCACTTGCATGTAATATTTACCTGGGTATCAGGCGTAATCTCATTGTTAGCATCCTCGGGCTTGTCCGTGCTGAAGTCTAAGGAAGGCAGGTCGCGCGTGCCGCCGCCCAGCTCCCACACGCGCGGCTGTTTCACGCGCTCCACCTTCGGACTCTTAGGAGACTTCCTGTAGAGGAAAGAGGGTATTCAGTAATTAATTCAGTAATTGAGGATGTTAAAGGATCTGGTTGATTTATGCCAGCAGAGTCAAACTGCATACTATCACTTGTACAGAGGCCATCACATCAAGCTACCCCAATGTGGCAATTTTTTTTTTATTTTTTTTCAACTTTATTATTACTAGTGCATAAGGTTCATGTTCAATTGGCAAAATGTGACTTTTTGGGGTAACTTGATGTGCTGACGTCTGTACCTATAAATTCATTTGAAAATTATCGTCCCCACGGCCAGCACCTGTCTGGCATAACGACTGAAATGGAGCTTCTTGGAGCAGTCGTAACTGGCCGTAAGACATATTTCTTTTTTTATGTTTTTTAGATTCTATTTGCAGTGCGTGTTTTCAACCTGTGTATAATTAATATGTTTCTTACTTTCTCTTTTTTCACAGGCTATGCTTTCTTGAGTATTTCCTAAGATATTTCATAAGATAAGAACATCGATCTATGTATAACTTTGTCAGTCTCCAATTTTAATATGATGTTCAGTAAAGACAGTACTATTCTATTGATGTAGGTACTAGTTCTTGCAATGTAATGACACTACTTTTTAGATAAGAATGAAATGTACAATGTTACCAACACTTTTACATCATATGTGATAAGTGGAAGGAAATAGTTGAATAAGTAATTAATTGTAATGTTCCATGAATTGATTTCATTCAATTCTATATGGAAATATATATTACTATCTGCGCCCCACGGTGTTAGGCTGCGGTCCCACTGAAGCGGAGCTGTTGGAGAGGAGCTTAACAATCACAATGTCTAATGTGAATCGGAGCAGAGATTTCGAGCAATGCGATTGGTACGCACCACTAAACTCCGCTCCGCACAGCTCAGCTCAGCCTCAATGGCAACGCAACCTTACCCGCGGTTAAAAATCACTTTTATAAAACGCGCGAAATTAAAATAGTCATTAAGTTTTCAGAAATTTTCCAATTTTCTGCGCAATTGTCTTAATTTTTCTTCAAGTAAGAACCTTTCTCGAAGTATTAGAAAACTTTAAAAAAAAAGAATGAAATCTGTAAAGTAGTTTTCAAGTTACAGGGTGGCCAAGGGAAACAGGGATTCATTTTATAATATAATAAGATCACGATGAGTAATCCAAACTCGGTAACACAAGGAAAACATTGAATGTTGACAAAACAGGTCTGTTGCTCGAACAGGAAAATATGTGTTTCCTTGTTTGTTTCTAAGACTCAGAAATTCCAAGACATGCTTTGCAACTAACTTTACAACTGACATTATCATTAGATGGAATCAATACTTTCCATCTCCCGAGGCCATTGAATTTTTAGGATTAACACATTGACTGCCACAATATAAACACAATTGTCTTAAATTAAGTCATTGTCTTGTATTAACTAATTGTAAATTTAGCATGTAACAATTTTTTTTTAAATCATGAGATGCCAATACCCAAAAAGTCAGTGAAGATTTGCCATAATATCTCTGATAGTAACACAGAAAGCATAATGTAACTAACGTTACTTACTTAGGCAGCTCCTTCTTGCCCTTGGAGGCAAGTTTCTGAGCCAGCTTGGCTCTGTTGACAGCAATCACATCATCTTCAGGCTCAGGAGATTCCTCCACCTTGCCATTAGTAAGGTTCTTATTTTCTACTATTTTTACTGAAAAACAAGTAAATTTATAGGAATATTTGTAGTTTATTCTGCTCTACTCATTAGAAAACAGACCCATTGGGGGATGATCTTTGTTTTCAACGCCATTTTGTATGTTTGGGTTTTACCGTACAACAATTGGCAAACATCAATTTTAATCCATGGATAAATGATATCTCAGGAAAATCAGACCTTATTTATCAGATAATGCATTAGCCACATTTATCTTTAGGTGCTACGAAAATTAGATACTGGTAAAACAGGTTCAATCTAAACAAAACTTTAAATGACTTTTTAACATTGATTCAATATTATTTATTATTGACAAGGTGTTGACATCATTCATTTAAATTCCGCAAAAAAAAAGTCCTTGTAGTAAACAATAAAAAACAAACAATGTTAAACTAATGCGAAAATCCCCTTTGTTTTGTTTCTACTCACCCCTGCGTTTCTATTAACCCCGTTTTATGGTAACTAGTCATTACTTAGACCCGACCAAACAATCTATTTAAATTTAACCAAAAACTGTTACAATAAAAAGACACATATAAACCAATTAATTTTAACAGGATTACTGGTAAAATGTTAATACTGGCCTATGTTTATAACTATTCATTCTTTACCCTAAATAATGTGAAAGCTGACAGTATTTGTTAATAACTTACCAGATTTCTTCCCCTTATCATCTCCTCTGCGTTCAATCATTGACGCAACAGTCTTTTTGGACTTCTGCGAGTCTTCGAATGTTCTCATTTGTTTTGGAATCTTAGCTTGCGATTTAGCTGCAACAGAAATATCAAAGAATGTTTTATTTCCTTTGTTGAAAAACTTGTTGACACAAACACATATCATTGTGCCTGTACTCTCCAAAGGTTAGGCAGAGTTGTACCTATAAGTAGGTGGGCTGTTAACTGGCAAAATATGACTGTACTTTAAAAAAAAAAACAAAATAAGCTAAAAAAATGATCTCTCACCCCATTTTTCACAACTCTGCAACACTTTATCGAAGGTCATCTTGAAATCAAAATCCATGATATGATGTCCTCCCTGCAGCTCATTCTTGTACTTATCCCTAAACTCCAGGTGGACATCATTGAGGAACTTGTCCACATACGATAACTGGAGAATGCGCTGGTAGGCCACCACAAACACCAGCTCAAACTCATTGTCGAGTTTATATTGCAATGATAAGGCATTATGACTGAAAGTATTGTTGCCTGAACGCTCCTGAAAATTAAATGTACATGACAATTTAAATAAGCAAGGCCATACTAATGATGTATGAGAAAGAATAATAGGTACATGCCAATTATGTAAGGTGATCCAATTAGGATAGTGTAGCAATACAATCATAACCTTAATATATCATGGTAAATGGAGGGGTTAAAAATGAATGTAAATCATTACCAGTTTCTTGTACTGGTCATTTTTCAGAAAGTAAACATGTTACACACAAGTGTACCATATGTAACAATATAAAGTAGGAACTTTATATTGTTACATATGGTACACTTGTGTATAAGGTATGCGCAAGATAAGGTTCTAAAGACTACGTTATCATGCACAGAACGCAATATGAATAATCCAAGGACATTATTGCAAACAGATTCAATTAATATGTTATTTCTAAGTTCACGACAATACAAAATGAAAAGTTTTAGCATATGCAAATTATCCACGTTACGAATACTTAATCAGATTAAATCACTATTCACCAGGGGCTTCCCAACTTGTTATTTGAGTACTTACTTGTAATATCACACTACGAATTAAAGCGTTCACGGATGGAGTAAAAATTTCACTCGTGCTTTGGAAACACCATAGCACTATGCCTCCTTTACTAAAGATGCTGAATAGGTCTAGCATTTTGTAGAATTATTGCGTTTTTCCCAGTGAGAGTTACTTTGCAGATGTTTCGTTCGAACTACGTAGGAATGTGTTGTCTGTGAATGTGTATGACAGAAAATTGACAACTCACAATACAGGTGGATTCAGAATGTCTGTTCAATAAAACGGGCAAAAAAGGCTTTCTCTAAAATTATCAAATAATGAAACTATTTCTTGGTTTGTAACTTGTTTAAATAAAATTAAAGTAGTAGTTTACTGATATTATAAAGGTATCAGTAAATTGCTTAAGTTCTATATTAAAATCAAATAAAATAGTTAACTTAATATGATTTTCTAGTTAATCTTCAAAACGCACCTTCTCTGGCGCTCCTTCACCACAACACCTCCTCCTTAACCACAGACCAAGTATTACTCTCCTCCTGACTAAGGTAATCGGCTCTATACTCAATAGTTCGTGTTTTAACTACAATAAATAAAATACACTGTGTTATGTTTATGTTTTGTAATGTCACTATTTTGTGAAGTACAAGTAGAAAAGTTTGAAATCAAACTCAAAACTTAGCATAAGTGTTTACTTACATCGAATTTAAAGTTATATTTTTTTAACATGACATGCTGAATTCGCTAACAATTTTTCAATTCAGAATGAAAACTGATAATCTATTATAGTTTGTTTGTAAATATACATTATAAAAGCATAAGAACGGTAACAATAAAAAGCATTCTATTTCTAAAGACAACAAGTTTTTCATGAATATATCGGCTCTAATCCGGCAACCCAGCCGATCTTAGATTGTCTATGGGTAAAAGAAATTTGTCAAATCATTGTAATATTTTGTTGAACTCATTCATATCCGAGATTGCCGATTAATAAGCAAAAAGTATCTGCAAAAGATTCCTGCAATTGAATTCTAAGTTAAAAAACACCAAGATGAATATAACATCAGCAGCGGGGATTATATCCCTGCTGGATGAGCCGATGTCCGAAGTGAAAGAGTTTGCATTGAAGAGGTTGGACAACATAGTCGACGAGTTTTGGCCAGAAATTTCAGAATCTATTGAGAAGATCGAAATTCTTCATGAAGACAAAGTATTCTCGCAGCACCAGCTTGCAGCTCTGGTGGCAAGTAAGGTATATTACCATTTGGGAGCCTTCGAAGATTCGTTGACGTATGCGCTGGGTGCTGGTGACTTGTTCGATGTCAACGCAAGAAATGAGTATGTTGATACTACGATTGCAAAGGCGATCGACTTCTACACCCAGAAGAGGAAGGCGCTGTTCGTGGACAGCATGGCGGAGACGATAGATCCTCGCCTAGAAGCCATCGTGAATAGAATGTTCCAGCGATGCCTTGAAGATGGACAGTACAGGCAGGCGCTGGGATTAGCTCTGGAGACTCGCCGCATGGACATATTTGAAGAGTCTATTATGAAATCAGATGATGTTGCCGGTAAGCTATATTTAGTAAACCACTTTGTGTAAAACCTTTGTCTTATAAATGTTTGGGACTATTATTGCAAATCTATTTTCACATCTGATTATTGATGGAAATTCATGAGTCATTGAAGGGCAATGACTGAAGGCACAAATAAATAACAATAACTGAAAGTTAGGAATGTTTACAAAGTATTTTGTACAACATAATAAAAGGAATAAGTGTATCAATATATTTAATTTTTTTACTTTTACTTAAGTGTTAAGCACATATTATTCCTGTTTTGTCATTATTTTAATTAGGTACTAATAACATAAAAAAACTGATTCTCTCTTGAGTTAAAGATGCCATCCTAACTAATGTTTTAAAGCATTCACTTCAGTAGAAATTCTACCATAAAACCTTTTTCAATTTCCAGGTTTGCTTCTGTATGCCTTCACTGTTGCTATGAGCCTCCTGCAAAACAGGGGCTTTCGCAGCACAGTGCTCCGGTCTCTGGTGGGTCTCTACAGAGGTCTGAACATCCCGGACTATGTCAACATGTGCCAGTGCCTTATCTTCCTTGAGGACCCAATATCTGTTGCTGAAATCCTTGATAAACTGACACATGGCCCCCAAGAATCAGTCCTCATGGCATACCAAATAGCCTTTGACTTATATGACTCAGCTACACAACAGTTCCTTGGCAGAGTATTACAGGCTCTTAGAACAACAGCACCCATTCCCAGTGCTCTTGGTGGTAAACCCCAACCTCAAGGTGGACCCTTCCCTGAGGTTACCATGGAGGTGGACCAGCCTCCTGCTGCTGCTGCTCCAGTAGCTGAAGAATCCAAGAAACCGGAGAGAGATATTGATAGTCTGAATGATGAAGAAAAGGAACATCAGAGGAGAGTAGAAAAGTTAATATCAATCTTAGGAGGTGAAGTCTCCATAGGGTTACAACTACAGTTTCTAATTAGATCTAATCATGCTGATTTGCTTATCTTGAAGAACACTAAAGATGCCATTAGGGTGTCTATTTGTCACACTGCCACTGTAATAGCCAATGCTTTTATGCACTCAGGAACAACTAGTGATCAGTTCTTGAGGGATAACTTAGAATGGCTTGCCAGGGCCACTAACTGGGCCAAGTTAACAGTAACAGCCTCCCTTGGAGTTATACATAGGGGTCATGAAAATGAGTCCCTAGCTCTCATGCAATCTTACTTGCCAAAAGAGGCAGGACCCTCATCAGGCTACTCTGAGGGAGGAGGTCTATATGCCTTAGGTCTGATACATGCTAATCATGGTGCAAATATCATTGACTATCTTCTAACACAACTAAAAGATGCTCAGAATGAGATGGTGCGCCATGGAGGTTGTCTTGGCCTTGGCCTGGCTGCTATGGGTACACACAGGCAAGATGTCTATGAACAGCTCAAGTTTAATCTATACCAAGATGATGCTGTCACAGGCGAAGCGGCTGGTATAGCCATGGGAATGGTCATGTTGGGCTCCAGACACGCAGCTGCTATTGAAGATATGGTTGCATATGCTCAAGAAACTCAGCATGAAAAGATATTAAGAGGTTTGGCTGTAGGTATAGCCTTCACTATGTACGGACGTCTTGAAGAGGCTGATGCACTTGTGCAGCAATTGTTGAGGGATAAGGACCCTCTGCTACGTCGCGCCGGTTGCTACACCATCGCCACCGCTTACTGTGGTACTGGCAACAACGACTCCATCCGCACACTTCTTCACGTTGCTGTTTCTGACGTTAACGACGACGTACGTCGTGCCGCCGTCACAGCTCTCGGCTTTCTTCTGTTCAGGACACCTGAACAGTGCCCTTCAGTGGTATCCCTGTTAGCTGAGTCATACAACCCTCACGTTCGTTATGGCGCTGCTATGGCTCTGGGTATCGCTTGCGCCGGAACTGGAAATCGCGAAGCCATTGGCCTTTTGGAACCAATGGTCAAGTTTGACCCTGTCAACTTTGTGAGACAAGGTGCTTTGATCGCGTCTGCCATGATTCTTATTCAACAAACTGAAGTTCTCTGCCCTAAAGTCACATATTTCCGTCAACTTTACGCACAGGTCATCTCCAACAAACACGAAGATGTGATGGCTAAATTCGGAGCTATCTTGGCTCAGGGGATCATAGACGCCGGTGGCCGCAACGTAACTGTGTCTCTGCAAAACAGGACTGGTCACATGAACATGCTTGCTGTTGTTGGCATGCTAGTCTTTACCCAGTACTGGTACTGGTTCCCTCTGGCTCACTGCCTGTCTTTAGCTTTCACACCTACTTGCCTGATAGCCCTCAACTCTGACTTGAAGATGCCTCAGATGGACTTCAAGTCCAACTCGAAACCTTCTCTATACGCATACCCTGCGCCATTGGAAGAAAAGAAACGTGAGGAAAGGGAGAGGGTTACCACTGCTGTGTTGAGTATTGCCGCAGCTAAAGCTCGCAGGCGGGCGCACGGAACTGAGGGTTCAGGAAGTAGCATGACCTCGTCCTCGACTTCTAAAATGGATGTTGATGAAGAAGAAAAGAAACCCTCGAAATCGCCAAACCCTAATATTACAGTTCATGGAAAATCAGATAAGGACGCCGCGGCTACCACTGCCACTGCAACTGCTGGCACATCTAAGGAAGTTAAGAAGGAGGAAAAAGAGGGCGAAGAGAAGGAAACTAAAGAGAAAAAAGAGCCCGAGCCTACTTTTGAAATTTTGAACAATCCCGCGAGGGTTATGAGGCAACAGCTGAAGAACTTGACGGCTGTAGATGGCTCAGGGTTCACGCCACTGAAAGACGTTACTATTGGTGGCATCGTCATGTTGAACCACTCGGGAGATGGCGAACAGCTGCTGGTCGAGCCCGTGGCCGCGTTTGGACCCAAGACGGAAGAAGAAAAGGAACCGGAGCCCCCAGAACCTTTCGAGTACTTGGATGATTGATATGGTTTCTTTAGTAATCCGGAGATTGTAAGACTTATCTTATGATCTCCTGATTATAAGCTATCTAGAAATAGGACGATAATGAATCATTTTCAATGTATTGAACAAGTTATGATCTAGATTTTAATGTTGAAGTACATGATTACTAACAGAAAATTGTTAATGTGTTTCAGAAATAAATAAATGTACCTAATTAAATAATCGTTGGTTTATTTTTTCATAAAAGTCTATTTGTATTTTTAATTATCATCACAATATCAGACATATTTTTGTTCTCAGTGCCTTTATTTTAAATAACACCAAGCTATTGTCCCACTCCAGAGCAAATGCCTCTTCACAAACACAGGAAGCACAACAAATCGGTCGCCATTCCAGGTATAACGTGGTCCTGCCTGCCCAGTCATATAGCTTTTTCGTCATATCGTTATCATTTCGTCATTTTAGTCATATAACTGAAACAACATGAAACCTCGCCTGTATTCCCCGAAGATTAGACAGATATGTACCCTTGTTCACCCACGCTTTGCCAGTTATGTTTAAGCCCCATCTAAGTCAGCCTATTGCCACCAACCTGGCACAAATCCAGACTCCGGGCTGACTAATAAGAAATTCCTGATAGAATAACTGAAAACTGTACCAATGGTTTAACGTGCTTTCCGAGGAACGGAGGAGTCTCGGTATGTAATGAACGGACACCCATCCACAGACTGATTTCGGAAAGCGTAGCATAACCTTCGATCGACCCGTGCAGCTGTTTTTATTTAGCCGCGAGATCCGCCACTCGTGTAATATTCTATTCATCAATATCGAGTGTCCGAATAAAATGTCTGTAGGTACCACAGTACCAACCGGACAAGCACACTGTCAGACGGACAGGCAGATATTAAATTATGAGTTTCAGTTTTTGCCATTTGATTACAGAACCATCTAAAAGGTGTTGCTTTGGAAAGTAATTCTTTTGGGCGGCTTTGAAATGCTTTATACTTATTTTAGATCTGCATCTTGGTTATTTTTAAATGGCATTGGGCAGACTTACCAGTCTTTTCAGTTGTCCTCTGTCCTCTTAGGACATTGGGTACCTACATACAAATCTGTTTTTTTATGTAAGTGCCTATAACATGCTTTTTAAAAAAGACAGCGGGCACAATTTTGAAATTGATAATTATGTACCGGGGCTGGAATCGTTATTGCGCTATTTGAGATTTCGAAATCAGGTGGCAGAGCAAGGAAACATAACTTAATATCACGCCTGTACTTCCCGAAGGGTTGGGCAGAGGTGCACCTATAGTAACATCCACATTTCGCCAGTTAAGTCTCACCGGGACGAGCTTATTGCCATCAACAGGGAGCAAATCCGGGCTGCTGATGAGAAAATTCCTATTGGTAAAACTCAGTAATACTTCGCCCGACCTGGGAATTAATAATAAAAAAAAAACGATTTTCTAGCGATTTGCTCATTCAAATTATCACCTTGTAGGTATTTTAATATTTTGCATGCTAACTTATGGCAAAATGTGTCATCGCACTTACAAATTTAAGTAGGTGCTTAACTTTTTTTAATGCAAATAAATGATGAACTTTGACTTTCAAAATATAAAATGTTTTATAAAACAAAAATACCTAGTACTTTCATTGATTTCAGTTTATCAATCTGACTGACAATTTATAAAATTAATTGTATAGCTGCGGTACTAGGACTCGTACCTACAAAGTGCCAAGTATATTTAGCTTAAAGCATTTAACGGATATAATATTTTAAGATGTTGAGTGAAGTCAGTAACTTTAAGAATTAAACTTGACATGCATCGCCAAAATACGCGCGCACTGTGTAGGAATGAATGGTAAATTGGGAACGACGAACGAGCGTTCCACTACCTGCAAAAATAAGTTCTTAAACATAGTTGTGTGTACCTTCTCTATTTAATCCTCAGCTATTCAATGGATTTTATGATAGATGTATGCTCACAGTATAGGTATAGTTTATATGGAACACCCAAGCACAGCAGAGCAGCCAGCAACCAGCAATCAATAATCATCTGAATCCTCATTACCTATTGTCATTGTCAAGTCACAATCATTCAATTTGTCGGTCATTTTTCAATTTGTAGTTTCAGAACTCGGGATCAGGTTATAAATTGGATTTGATTAGAAACGTGGTATCCTTCTGATCGTATACTTGTGTAACCCGTAATAAAAACCTACATTTACCTCTGCAAGACTGTTATAAGTGGTGTGATAGTAAAGAAGTAGCGCCAACATGGATTGGGACCTGAAATACGGCGATTTAGCCAAGAATAAGGACTTCGTCAACAACTGCGAGAGCCTCAAGGAGAATTTGATGGAAGTTCAAAAGGTATTGGACCAATTATTGCCGCTCAAGGAGCAATACGACACGTTAGCCCTACCTGCTCAGATTGAGCTCGATTTGTTCTTGGCCTTCACCTTGAATTCCTTCCATTGGATTCATTTGAGGATACAAGGCATCGATCCGACAAAACACCCAATTAAACATGAGCTCCAACGAATTAAAACCGCGATGCTGAAGTGGCAAGAAGTAAAAGATCGAGAAAAAAGACCAGTGGTGGATGTAGCAGCAGCAAAGAGGTTCATTAAGAGTGGTCTGTATGATCCCTACAAAAATACAGCAAGTCCAAACAAGAAGATCAAATTCTCTGATAATGATGAGTAAATATAATTGTATAAAATCTAAAATTTAAAATGATTAAGACTGAAAATAAGATTTGTATGAAATTAGTAACATACACATCAATCAAGAATTTGAAATTGCCTCCATCTTAAACCGATTACTTTTAGAACTCCAGGGGTTGTAGAAAACTGGAAAAAATATTAACATTGAATTAAATTAGTTTCATGCAAATAAGGGCTCCAATTTACTACTTCAGTATACTCAATATTTTGAATCCTTGTTAAATAGCAAAATGTATTAACACGTTGACGGACAGTACTCTCTCACATGTTAGGTTGCTGAGACAGTACTATTTTTCATACATTGCCCATAGGCGTAGCGTCACAGTACAACTATTATAATAACACATGATATGACAGAACGGATATAGACGTGAACGTCATAAGGCGTTCTGTCACATAGGTTATGTATTTTTGTAGATATATGACAGTACGTTCTGAGGCGTAAACGTCTATATAAAATTTTACGTCTTATGGCGTACTGTGTTTAAACTAGTCTAAAGATCGACGTCGAAGGGCGTACTGTCGTATTACTTCTGACTGGCTTGACGCCTACAGGCAGTACTGTCCGTCAACGTGTTAATTCAATGTTAAAATGTTGTCCTAGACTCTCTTTCTCTATTCCTGCTTGCAGTCTTATACAGCCTTTTTACCTGTACCAGAATGCTGTTATAACTGGCACCCTGTAATTTCATAATGTTTTATACCCTGATTTTAAACAGTCTTGCAATTTTAATGGTTCTAGAAAATTGTATGTGAATAAATCTTTTATACCAAATATCTATCCATACATGACGAAGCAATTTCTATTTCTTGAGGCATCATTTTTAGTATTTCTGATACCCAAATGTTTGTCAGTTACGATTATAGTAAACATAATTCCCACTCCAATATTTTATTTAAGTACCTAGTTATTAAGTATTTTAGCTGTTTTAATATCTTAGTGTACTCATAATGTGTGTACCCATCACATCATTAATTTATACTTTGGATGACCATATTATACATTAGTTCTATTTTAAGCGTGTGTTACTGACCAAATCTTGATGTAATTTATTTTTAATTTAATCTGTTTTACCACATCATGAGGTATAAAATGTATAGCTTGTGTGCCAATACAAAAGTGGGAGAATTTTATTCTTATTTCTGTGACCAAGTTATGGTATTATTATTATTTTTTAAATCAGATAAGTAAAAAAAAGGTTAATGTTGAAAAAAAAAATGTTTTAACTAGTTTTAAATAAATATTATGCCCCTGACCTATGACCCCTACCTATTTCATTGGTTAAAGGTACTATGGCCTTCTTGGTGTTTCATGAAGACATGCATGTAGCATTTTTTTCATTGCATTTTTACATTCATCCTACAGAATATAAGAATTAGATCTGCCAATATTAGTAACTATACACACTATTTGTTTTAGACATTAACAACTAGGTTGAAGCTGATTGTAATTTTTAACAAATTATTACTATCTTTGAACTAACTCATGTATTTTACTTTATCAAATTGTTTGTAGACAGTTACCTATGTATATACAGTTACCTATGTATATAACTGTACATACGTTTTTATAAAATATAACATTGTATAAAAAAGAATTTTATTCAAACAACAATTAACACCCAGATCTTTACCACAAACAACTTCACTATCTACCCAAATACAATTTTAGGAATGTTCAAAACATCTACAATATTTACCTACTTGTTACTTATTCCAACAACTTTTAAAACTATCATTTAATTATTGCAAGATATAGCATATTAATTCAAAATATAAAATCACAGAGTAAAAAAATATCATAATCTAGTTTTGCAATGGAATGAAATATAAAAAAAATGTTTTTGTTCTAATGCTCATGTCAGATTGTACAAATAATAACTTACTCATAAGATGGATTCAAAATATTGCAAAACTAAACATAACTTACAAACATTTCTTTAATAAATAAATTATCCACCAGCCTTGTACTTTTGTCGATTGAATAAATTAGTGAAACATCATAAAATATGTATAGTAAATAACTCATTAATTTCTAGTCATTATTGTTATAAATTGATCAAAATATTAAATTCAAAAATATCATCCTGATAGAATGGCACCACATGCATTTCAAATGGAATGAATAAAGTGTTGTCAATGAACAAAATTCATAAGACAAGTTGCAAGTTTATTTTTTAACTTGCAGTACTAGTCCTGCAGCGGAGATATTGTCTCCAGCTCCTGCAGTCAGCTGTGCTTCAGTGCAGATAAGTACAGGAGCCACACATATGTCAACATTCTCCCCGTCGACCTCCTCCTCCCAACAAGATACAGGTTTTGTGGGTTCAAAGAACACCCTACTGGTGTTATCATTATCTGTAGTTGTTGAGAAACTGTCGTCAAGTAACAGCTTGCATTTATCCAAGGCAATATCTTGGCTGTTACACACATATCTGTGAGCAGTCAATGATGCCTTTGCAGCGGCAGCTTCAGTTCTCTTCCAGTCTGACTTTTTGACAGTCATTATTGCTTGATAAGCTAATGTATGAACATGGATGCGTGTCAACTTTCGCTTGCTTTGATTGAGTTCATTCTGGCGTCTTATCAATAAAAATGTTTTGCGCATTTGATCTAACGCAGTCGCTACTCGTGGGTTGGAGTCAGCAACAATACTGACTTCACCATATTCAAGGACACTATAAAGATTGGTTAATTCTTGTTCATTCATACCCACTGAGTCTACAAATGGCAGTATTTTGGTAGTCAGTTGTTTGAGGAGATCTAAGTCAACATAACTAGCCATTTCAAAGTGGGTCAGTGTAGTCAGTGGTTGAGATAAGATTTGTTTCTTAACTAAGTCCAGTCTTTCAGCTCTTAAGTCTGTAAATAATAAAAGGATTACTTTTATCACCTTGTAAACAAAATGCTATCTTACAATTATAATTTTTATTCAGATAAGTTAATGAAATATTTAGAAATTAAAGTGGCTTTAAGGTTTCTAATGCAGCAATGAAATGTAAGACATACCTTTGCCATCACCAACTTTAAAGGGATAGTTGTCCATCATCTGCAGTCCACTAATGACTAGTAAGTTGGGACTGAACCCTGGCAAGTTTTCATCAAACTTCTCCAGGGAACTGAGCAGGGGATTGTTCTCATCATTATGTACTATGTATCTGTTTGCTCGAGGTGCCTTCAGGCCACCAAACTTTTCATCAGCCTTATACTCAAGGATCATGTGAACATCATCTTTTACTTCTTCATTTTCTTCACCTCCAACTATCTGTATATCTTTTGGAATGTATTTCTTTAGCTTCTTGCTCATTTTTGCTGCAAACAGCACTTTCCAGCCTTCTATGTAGAAACGCTTGGCCATGAGTGGAGCATTGCCTCCGATAGCCCATCTTGAGTCAGCCAGTTTTAAGGCTTGATTAATTAAATCATCATATAGCTTTGAATTGGACACGAACCGTCTGAAATTATAATGGTATGTGGTTAAGTTTACTATAACAATGTTCTGGGTTATTAGGCCAACTAAAAGTAAATTTTCAAAAGAAAATTAACCTAACGTTGATTACATTAGAGACTATATTAATGGATTCTTAAAAAATTCTTATCAGTGTGAACTATTCCACATGTTAAACATTCATGTAATGGTAATTAATATTTCAGATAGCTTACTCGGCAGCAGCGCCATGTTTGAAGAAATACGCGAAGCTTTTGAGGAACTCTTCCTTGCTCGAGATTTCATTGAAATGTTCTGGGTTTCCTTTCAGGTCTTTGTAGTCCAATAACGAAGTTGCATTCACGAACAGATCATGACATGCGCCATAGCCAAGCGCGACTTTCGGCTGTTGTTTTCCCGCACCAACCTTATTCTCACTCTCTAGAAACAGCAAATGCTCCTTCACAGGAGATAGTCTCACGTCCCCAATATCATTCTTGCGGTAATAAACGGCGTATAACAAGAAACAGAACGATAATATCGAACCGAATTTCACCGGAACACCAGCCATCGTTGTGATATATATTACTTATATGTGTGTAACTTAACGATTGGAATGCATAAGTGATTAGGTTTTTATTAGGTTAACGTCACCTCATTATTTTAGTACAGGCATTTAAGTACTTTAATTTATTACTTCTTTGAATATTAAATTCGGCTAGAGGTGACGTCGAATGACAGAAAGAATTGACATTCACTGACCGGAATCATGAATGACAGGCACTGACAGATATGAAATTGTTGCCAGCCCAGAATAAAACAGATGACGTTGCAACCTGGCATTTAACCTAGGTTATAATTTGAACACGGTTTGTGACGATAACTCTCATAAATATCATAATATAAAATTAACGTTAAAAATAGTGTAAGATCACTCGCGGGACAAGTAAATGAATCAATCAGTCTTTATTTGTGAACATAGGTATACATAAAAGGTTTTAAATATACATATTATTGTAGTCGAGCTCCATATTCTACCAATTAAATTGATGTAGGTACAAATAGTAATTTTAGTGTCATATTGGGTAAACAAAGTTATAACGCATATTAAATGTATTAAAGATGATGCTGGTAAGGTTCTGTGTGAAGATGATGAAATAAAACTGCGATGGAAGGTCTACTTTGATAGGTTAATGAACGAGGAGAATGAATGGAATAGTATGCTTCAAGAGACACAGGTAAATATGGGTTTGGTGAGAGAAATTAGCATGGATGAAGTTAGGAATGCAGTTAGAAGTATGAAAAATGGAAAAGCTATGGGCCCAGATGATATACCAGCAGAAGTATGGAAGGTATTAAAAGAAGATGGATGTATGTGGCTGACTTTATTCTTCAATAAGTTGTTGCATGAGGAAGTGATCCCACAAGAGTGGTGCAATAGTTCACTAGTGCCCATCTTCAAAAATAAAGGGGACGTACAGGACTGCAACAACTATCGAGGGATAAAGCTCCTGTCACATAGTATGAAAGTATGGGAAAAGGTGATAGAGAAAAGATTGCGAGAGGAGAGTGAAATTACCCCAAGTCAATTTGGGTTTATGCCAGGTCGAGGAACAATGGACGCCACCTTTGCACTCCTTGAAACACAGAACTTGAAATACAGACGTGCACATAAAAACTTGCATATGGTGTTCATTGATCTGGAGAGTTGTGGTGGGCCGTGAAAGAGAAAGGTGTGCCTGGGAAGTATGTGGAGTTAATTCGTGCAATGTACAGCCGGTCTAGGACGTATGTCCGATCGGCTGCTGGCAACACCGACAAGTTCAGTGTGGCTGTAGGACTACACCAAGGGTCGGCATTAAGCCCTTACCTCTTGTTGATAATGGACGCTCTAACGTCGGACATACAGGAAGAGGCACCCTGGTGTTACATGAGTAGAGGAAGACCAAAGAAAAGATGGATGGATTGTGTGAAAGAGGATATGGCAAGAAAAGAGGTGACCCATGAGATGACGGCAAATAGAGATGTATGGAAGAAGAAAACATGCTGCGCCGACCCCAAATAAATTGGGATAAGGGCTGGAGGATGATTGGGTAAACAAAGTGTGTTTAAAAAAAAACCTAAAATAGTTAAATGAATGTCAGTTAAATTAAACTATACATGCATGTCAAAGGAAGATAATATGAATTATAGGAAATGTTTCGAAATTTATTATTTAAAATATCCTCAACAGCTACCCCAATCTGTTCAATTTCTTTGATAGTTTTCTTCAAAGAAATTTCATTAGTGTGTTATCCTTTAAATAGGCATAATTAAATCAATATTAAAATTAAAATTACGTGAATCAAATGTCAGAGTAAATGTCAATTCAATTTTTTCTTCTAGGAACTCGTTAATATTATATAATGCTTTTTTAACAAAATAAGTCTTTAGTTTATTATTAAAGTGTACATAATTAAATTCCTTCCAACTTTTTGGCAACTTATTGTAAACAGTTAGAGTCATATGAAAAACCCTTTTGCGCATAAGTGCAGTCTTACAGTGAGGTGCACATGGGTTTGGTCACGCCTGTTCCTGGGAAATTGATCAGCTATGCGCGTGAATAATTTAGGATTGTTCCTGACAAACATAACAGATTCAAGAATATATTATTATATGGATGGCAATGTTAAAATTGTATGTATCATAAAGAAGGGTTTGCAGCTGTCCGTGGTTTTCAAAATGAAACATTGCTCTGAGGCATCTCTTCTGTGCTTTGAATACTACTACTTCTCGATTAGTGAAACTTTGTTTTCTAGTAATTAATGAATACACTAAGGAGCTGGTAAACAGAGAGAGAGAGAGAAAAAAACATATAGAATTGATTCATTTTCGTAAAATCCAATTCACACCGTCCCAAAAGAATTTTCACTTCAATAATTATATCAATGGCGAATATTTCGTTAGATGTCGGTAAAATCAACAAATATTTTTAGGTATAGCAATAAAAAAATACAATTAAAAAAAACGCATGGTAAAGTTTTAGAACGCGGTAAAATACAACTGCATACACAATTATTTTATCTTTAATTATTATTCTGAAATGGTAGGCAGACGTGTAGGTACTCAGGTGTACCTGGTGGCTCCAATGTTTTCGAGAAGCGAAGAAAGATAGCGTAAATTGTTAAAACTTGTTCGCGTTCCCACACAAGCATTGTAGAAAACCGAAAAAATACTTTCTGCAAACAAATCACCGATGGAAACGCGATAAGGTACATTTCAAGCGTAACTCCTGAAGAAGTTCGCACGTCTGACGTCCGTAACATCAATATTGTTTTAACATTTGGCTATCTACACTCGGTATGTAAGTAGGTATTTCATTAAGGAGTACGCGATCCAAGGAGTCCGATATCTCGCAAATGTTTTCGAAAGCCAAAAACGCGCCGTATAAGGCACAACCGGTCGTCCGCTCTCCTAAAATGGAAGCATGCATGATGTTAAGAGCTTTAGGCGTAAATTGTCTGTGTCACGGTGTATCGTAATTAATTTTTAACAAAGTTCAAGTCTTGCAATTTATTTTTATCTGCAGTATACCTACTTGACCTTTTGGCCTACCTACTTTTCCAAGTTTGTCGTTTTAACTGGGTGAAATTAAAATTCGAATAAATATTTAAAGGCTTCCCGCGTGCATTGGTATTGCAGCTTGCAGAATTATTCTGGGGACCATTGCTTAACTAAAGTAATCTACAGCCTTACTTATATACGTTGACCACGCTGTGGGGTGGCAGAGAAACTACTTAGTTGAAAAGGTAACCTACCAACCAACGTCATGGCTTCATAAGAATAAAATCGAAAACACAGGTACCGGGTAGGTACCAAAGCTACGTCTCGAAATCTAAAATGCCTCTGTTAATGGCAAAAGGATCCCAAAATAGCTGTGAAATGAAATACCATAAGAATCTTCTTATGGTACTTATCTAAGTAAACGTAATTAAGCAGTTATTCTAGTAAAGCGCCTTGTGAAAATATCATCACAAAATTTGCTATCAGCGGTAAATTATACAATCGAAATTAAAATCAAAATTCATTTCATATAAGGCTGAGAATCAGCACTTTTTGAATGTCATAACGTTTACATAAGACAGTCCCCCAAAACACTTACCCGAAGAAATGGCGGAACAAACTCCCCAGCAATAGGTTCCGTCTGTTATCTCAGCTTTGATATTATTTCATTTCTTTTTAACAGACCTGACAAGAAGTAGAAACAGACAGAAGCAATATTCTGGACCAATTATAACAAGAACAGCTATCATCAGTGATCCGACTTCCATAGAAGCATAATACCAAATTAGATAATCAGGTAAGTTGGCTTGCAAAAAAGCTCCTGCAACGCCTTAAACAAGAAAAGAAAAAACTTGAAAAGGCAAGATTTTATCGTCGTTCATATAACAACAATAGACACTTTACAGCCAAAGAGAGATAAATATTTTTTTAAGGCATAAGTCGAGCTGAAAAAGTATAAAAGCGTCCGAATAAGGCACGGTCACGTATTGTCGCCAAAATAACGTGGAGATGAAATCTGTGTATGGTGTAACTGTCTGGCGCCGGTGGTGGTACACGGCCGCCATTGCAAGTCGGGACTTGAGAACTTTTGGCTATATCTCTTGATAACGGTAAAGCCTTTACCGTAAAGGACGGCGCTCCTGCCTTGCTGGGTAAAATTGCAAGTTATTTTTAACATACAAACATACATACATAAACTCACGCCTTTTGCCCATGGGGGTAGACAGAAACTACAGAACGCAACCTGCTACGATCCTTACAAACTCCTTTTGTTTTCAAAATGTAATTTCTAACATAAGTATAATGTTTTTAAATACCCATATGGAGAATTCAGCATTTTAAGTAGCAAAAGAGATCACTGATCCACTTTCTTCCTTTAAATTCCTAGTAAGTATTTTTGCGTTTATTTCGACTCTTTCTAGACTCATTGGCCGAAAAATGCAGCTGATAAAGATGAATGGACAAGCATAGGGAAAACCTTTACTCAACGGTGGGGTGGGACAGTATTGATCAACATTATTATTCTGTTCATATTCCCATTAATTCATTCGGGGTCGGTACATCATCATCATCATACATCTATTTGCCATCATCTCAACACTTGAAGCTATCTCTCAATTGATCCATCGTTTCTTTGGTCTTCCTCTACTCTACTAACCATCCACATTCACACCAAAACTTTCCTCATGACATGTTCCTCATTCCTCCGCATCACAGTCAGGTCTATAATAAAAAGAAAAAAAGTAATCAGCACCCTTACGCCCTAATATACCTACTTAAGATTATCATTGTCACCTCGTTTCTTCGAACTTGTAATAAATCTCAAATTGTATAAAGTTCTCAGGATACGTGTTCGTAGGAGGCTCGGCACACTCGGCAGTATCAGGTCGTATGATTCATGCCTCTGAGGTCAGGAGTACCAGTTCGAGAGAAATGAATGACTAGCCGTCGTATTTCAACCGATTGCGCCGGCGCAGCGCGGCGGCCCACTGTTTATTATTAACAATATTATTTCAATTTTACATTTTATATGTGAATAATCTGTTTATAGAATACGTGAGTAAGTTAGTAGCACGACTTTGGCCGACTTTTAATACTTTTGTACTTAGTATTTCATGGACGAAAATGATACGAGTAGAGGTTAGCAACTGACAACTAATGTTAATGCTGTTATTATTCATGGATTCTTAGTATTTTGTGATTTATATTTTTAATATTACGCTTTATAGTTATTCACTTTACAGAAAATAAGTACCTACATCATAGACGAACAGCGTAAGTACAACGATACAGTAACACAAATCGACTGGCAAATCTATCTAAATTCCACCACGGCTCAAATTTTTCGAACGCCACTCTGACCCACAATACAAATTCAAAACTACAACAAATATAGGTAGGTACTTACAAAAAATTGGAGTTAATTATTCCTATCGCTAAAATACGTTCGTTTTTGCGATTAAGAACTTACATTTGCAGTTGGAGCATGATCCTGGCGTAGAATAATGCAAGGGATCAACATAATAATATATATTTTATTGCTAACTTCAGTTTTGTCCATTCAAAATAAGAAAGTCTATAGCCGTATCTGGAACCATTATTTAGTCTTAACTTTATTCGAACCAGGTTTTTTTTTTCAATAGCAACCCAGATTTTTGTTTAAATTAAGCCGTTTAATTTGCATATTTATGGTTATACTTTAATCCGGAATTGGTCATTCATAGGCTATGAGTGAAGCCACGGGCAGTCGTACAGCTTTGAGGCGGAACCCTTTGGGCGCTAATAACCTGGCACTAGCCTTTATTCCAAATATAAATTATGCATTTTTCTAACTACTCCGCTGTTCTTTTCTGATTAATTTTGTTGCGGGATCTAAGACAGTTCAATCGTTTCTCTGGAACTCATCGGGCTTCATTGTCTCGACGCTTTTCTGGTGGTCGCCACTGTTGATTCTGGTTTTCAGGAGTTGCAATGGTTTGGGAATAGTGTAGCGAGCGTCCCAATTAAAAAAATAGTCTTTTATTCCAACCAGTTTTCAAAAATGAGGTTGAAGTTTGGTTGTTCAATACCTACATTTTAATTACATGACATAGCAGCACTGACTAAGGCGCCGAGTAATTAGGACGCACATACTTAAAAGCCAATCAAGGCACGTTTATCGTTATCCATTCCATAACATTTGGACACCTACGAGCTACGTTAGGAGTTTAGAACAGCTATTAAATCAAATCTATTCGGAGAAACATCTACCGTCAGTCACAATAAATTGGGTGAATCTACCCTATTACCTACTGCCCCTTAGTAGGTAATAGGGTAGAGTAGAGTAAGTCCTGTAAAGTAGTACTCCTTAAAATTAAAAAATCACCACATTTTTAAACCACAGACACTTCGCGAGTTCTATATTTACTATATTCATATTTTTATTAAGTTCAAGAGCTTTTTGTTTTCTTATTTGAACGCGCTATTCTCTGGAACGAATACTACAAGTCAGATTTGATGGCCCTACTCTTGAGGAAGGTTTCAGACTATTTAATAACTCTCTGCGACCCTTTGTAAGGGCCCGGTTGAAACCAATCGGAATCGCACATCTAGTTAACGAATTGAGGATAAGGTAATAATACAGTTTATCCGAAGGCAAAAGATCGCGCGGATTCTCCAACAAGATGGACCGACCAAATAAGAGACTCGTCATCAAAATTCTACAAGCTTGTTGACGCGCTGGACAGAAACCGGTGGAGGCAGATCATCCGCTCCAGATGCAACCCTAATGTTGACCACGATCCTCAGACATTAGGGTCCGACCAGAGAGAAAGAATAATGCAGTCATGTCTTAGATACGATAATGCCATAATATTTTTAAGGTCTACTATGACTCGATGATAATAATGGTGCAAGCAGTGGAAATAATATTTTTTTAAGTGTGCTACAATATTACATTAGGTCTAGCCTGTAAGGATATTTGTAGGTTTGGTGTAATTAAAAAAAAAATAAAAAAAATATTCCCTTAGTACAATTATGTCATATCTAAAATCTGGGCGCCTAGCCCACACACCAATAAAGGTTCGAATATGACGAAGATTCGAATAATTTTATCTAAAGTCAGTTAAGCACAAGTTTAATGCAAATACCTAAAGTAGTAGTAGATTTCTAGGTGTGATACCAAAGCGGAGTAATTTCGTTAAGTACTTATATGGTGGTTAGTGTTGACAGGCCACTAGTTTAAAACTGAATGTTAATCAAGTTACTGGTATCTGAGCTGTATTTTATTGAGTCGATAATTCGTAGGTAAGGAACGATAAGCGTCATTTTGTACACTACCTACTATAACCACATCTAGTACCTGGATGACCGAGCTTTGCTCGGATAAAACTACGTTTTCAAAAAAGGAACCCTAGCTAAATCGATTTATTGCCCCCGAAACCCCCTGCATACCAAATTTCATTAAAATCGTTGGAGCTGTTTCCGAGATTCAGGTTATTTGTAAACATTCATACATTTACACAAGGTATCAGATAACGCTGAACCTGAATCTCGTAACTATAAGTTGTAATTGTTCTTTTTTCTCTTATTTTACAACACATTTTAGAAAAAATAAAGAATCTTGTTAGGAATTTATTGATAACTAGCGAGCTAGCGACTTCGTTCGCGTGGATATCGGAAAACGAAATTGTTAAGCTTTTTGAAATTTACCAATTTTTTGCGGAAATGTCTTATTTTTTTTCTTCTCATAAGATCCTTCTACAAAGTATTAGAAAACTTAAAAAAGATTAATGAAATCTCGTAAAGTCGTTATCAAGTGATGGCGTGACCAAGGGAAACAGGGATTTATTTTTATATGTGTAATATAGATAGTTATAACTAGTTATAGTGATTGCAACTTTCGCAATAAGTATCTGTTTAAAAAAATGGGTTGGAGTTTGCTTTTGTTTGTTCTGCATTAGGTATTGTTCTTGTTCACGAACCAAACTAAAATGAGAGATTTGACATTCTTACCGACAGATAGGTCGAGTATGATGATAGTGACAGTTTTGAACTAAGTTAGAGATGTCAAAGTAGTTTACCTACGCCTTAAACTTAATAGTGTTTTGGTTCTGAAATGTCATCATCTATGTTTGCATGGACTATTTTGTTCAACTAAAATTGACAGCTGTTTTATTTTTGTATTGTCCGTCCCTTTCTTGTTTTATAAGAGAGACAAAAACGTGAAAATATCATAGAAGTTAGTTTAGAGAAACAACTTTTTTTTTTTTGTATAGAAACGTCGCCCCACACTACATAGGAAATTCTCCTGTGTCGTGGTACAAACATTTATAGTCACATACACAAACAGCCGGACCCGGAACAACTAACTTTAGGCCATACAAATATTTGTTCCGTGCGAGAATCGAACCGACGACACGCGGAGCAGCAGCCGATCGCTCAGCCACTGTGTCAACCGTGCCGTCAAAATGTCAACATAAAAATAAAAATCAGCTCCTTATGTTTCTTAAAATATGGCAGCTAAATGGTTTTTGGAGACATTTTGGCCAAGGTTATTTGACTAGGATATAAAACATTTAATTTTAATCTGTATAATCTATGTTCTTTCGTTATTCAAATTCTGTAATTGGTTCAGCTTTGTGGTTATGTTATAATATTGTTGGCTTGTTCGTTGTCTGCATTGAACGAAGCATGAACTTTTTTATGTTTTTTTGTAATCTTTGTTATCTACACTTATTTAAATTGCACATTAATTAATGTTTAGTTTGCTTCATGGTGATTATGGATTAATTTGATTGAAGCTTGTTAGATCAACATAAACAGTAGATACTTTAAAATTGGTATACTATACTGCACCACTCTCAGTAAAAAAAAATCTAATATGAGCTTTCGACAATGATGCGGGATTAAAGATTTTTTACCTGACTCAGCAGTGTGATGTTTTTAGGTATGTATGTGTGTATGACTGTTTATTGCTTGATGGATTTTCAACAAATCAGGTATCATTAGATTCGTCATTAAATCTTGAGTGACTTGGTCAAATTTAAAAGTACCTAAGTAGTATTTTTATCTGACCGACCCTGAAGGAGGTTAGTAGTTGTCGAGTGTATGCATGTAAGCATGCCTATTTCTTTGGGCCCATACTTAAATCTTTAACATCAATTTACAGTTTTAGAGTTTGAAATCACCTTTTCAGCAAATAGATCAGCACCATAATAAGTGATATTATTGAAACTAATGTTACTATTGTTACAACATCAAAGTAACAATAGTTTCAGACAGGTTGAAAAGCGATCTTGTTTTTTTTTTTAAACTTAAGCTGTCTTTGCCGTCGGGTTTATCTTAAATTTCTTAATTGTTTATAAACATATTGTTAGTACAGACGCCAGCACACCAAGCTATCCCAAACTGTCGAATTTCCCGAATAAAGTCGAAATAAAGTTGAAAAAGTTGATGTAAAGTAGATGAAAGTATCTTGATGTGATGGCCCCTCTGCATACTTAAGGTAGAACAAAGTTTTAGTGTTACAAGGGCAAACTTACGATTTAGATTTGGTAGTATCTACCTACTTAACCACAAACTTTGCTTTAGAGATAAAAATCAATACAAACTAACTATGTAAGTGGATAATAGGCAGCTAGATAATAGGTATCTGGGTAGTGGCGTTGGGTTTAAATTTAAAGTAAAGTTTAGTTTGAATTTCAGTCAATTAAAAACAATTTACCTACTTTTTATCTAACATTAAACATAACATAAATATCATCATCATCATCTGCCTAGCCTTTTCCCAACTATGTTGGGGTTGCTAAAAGTCTGAACCGAATGCAGCTTACATGGAGCGACTGCCTATCTGACCTCCACAAGCCAGTTACTGGGCAACACGATACCCCTTGGTAAGACTGGTTGTCAGACTTTCGGGCTTCTGACTACCCGTAACGACTGTCAAAGATCTACAAATGACAGCCGGGACCACGGCAACGGCCAAGGAAACGGCTTAACGTGCTTTCTGAGGCATAACATAACATAAACATAGCCTAAACATTCCCAAAGGCTTAGGCAGAGGTGTACCTTATAGTAAACCCACATTTCGCCAGTAATGTTTAAGTCCCATATAATAGGGAATAGGGGGCGATCCTATTACCATCAATCGGGCACAGATCCAGACTCCGGGTGGCTACACAGAAATTCCAGATGGAAAATCCCAATAACACTACGTCCGACCGGGAATCGAACCTAGGAATTCATATACAGCAGTAGCGCTTGCGACCACCAGACCAACTAGGCAGTCACTATTTATCTTATGGTTATACAAATTATTTGGCCTTACAAAACAATAATTGTTCTATTTCTTAATTACCTACGGTAAGCAAAGCCGTTGTTGAACGTTCTGCCAACTTCTAAAGTGAATTGGGAAAGCAAGTGTATGGTGGGTGTTAGGTTGAACGGAGTGTAGTACTCTTGGGAATAAATGCTTTAGACTATCCCCATGGTCGAAAGCATTTATTTCCACCGGTTAAACACTAAAGTCGCTAAAAGAGAACATTTATATTTGCATAACTTAGTAGAATGTAGGGAGCAGCTGTTTTATATTCGTGATTTCGGGGCTGGTCCTGTCCCAAAAGCTATTCATTGTCATGAGAACAGAAAACTTGTTTTTTAAAGACGCGTTGAGGAGAAATGTCTAGTGTGGGGCAACGTTGAAAAAAAAGAGATAAAGATACACATACAGCCAGACCCGGAACAAGTACCTGGAGACCATACATGTATTTGTTCCGTGCGGGAACATAACCCCTTCTCAAATGACCTAACTACTCTGAAATCATGTCCAATCGGTTTACCCCACAACTGTATAATAATCAATAAAAGGAGTAGGTTCCTTTACTACTACTTGTATGTACATATATACAAACGCCCAATAAATAAATAAATAATGCTGGACAATCCACACAGCATCATCTAGCCCCAAGCTAAGCAGAGCTTGTGTTATGGGTACTAGATGACTGATATACTTAATAAAATACATTACATAGATAGATATTTTTTCTTATATATAACAAATACCCAGAACACCCTTAACAAACATTTGTAGATCATACAAACATTTTTCCCTAGACAGGAATCGAACCAGCAACCTCCTGCGTCGCAGGCGGACCTTCGCCCGCTGCGCCACATGGGTCGTCTCAAATGACCTAACTACTCTTAAATCATGTCCAATCGCTTTACCCCACAACTGTATAATAATCAATAAAAGGAACCAAGGTACTTGTATGTCTATACAAGCGTTCAATGTCGATAATCTGTAGATGATCGTAAGATAGTAAGCTGCCAATGGCTGCGGGTTACAATATCCACGTGAATTAGATCAAATTGAACGGCGGACACTTGGCTAATTGGCGGGACGGACGGCACACTGGCGCCTCCGACATATCTGTGAAAACTCGACAAAAATGCTGTATTAAATACTTGGCTTTTTACGAAGGCCAATAGGCTTGAGCTTAATAAAGTAAATGGAGTTAATTTAACATTAAACAGCTGTGTAAAGTTTAACAGTCTTTAAATCTGGAGACGCAGGTTCGTTGGCAGCCCAAGACTTTGGGGAGGGCACAGAGGGAGGGGGGTAATATATGGTATGGGTGATAATATTTGACACTTCACTGAGGACCCAATCAACTCGTACACCCGGAACGTGAGTAGATCTTGTCCTTTAATGTAGAGTCGACAGGGAATATATCCTGCCTTTGCCAAGTAATTTCCAAAAATGTTAACAAATAGGTATGCATCTGCATTTGAAAACGACGTAATTTTATCGAGTGTTATTGAAATAACGTTTGTATTTGTTTCAGTGGAAATAACATCACGAGCACACCATTTTAAATACATACACCATTGGAAATAGGGATCTGAATATGAAATAGGTAGGTAGGTAGATGTACCTAACTAGTGTCTTGGTCGGCTTTTTATTTTATTTTGTTTTTGTAAATATGTATGTAGTTAGTTTTATGGCATAATTGTATACATGTAAATACTAAAGATTTCAAAAATAAATAAAATCATATAACCTAAGGTAGGTACGTTCTCTTAAATAACCACCGTTTCTTCTGTTTCATTTTCTAAATCCTCTAAACTAAACGAACTATCTTCAGGGAAATCTCAATAAATAAAATTGTCTATTGTTGGTTAAGAATATTTTAAAACATGTTTTTGGCATGATAAAATAAAACAAGAAATAATGAACTAATTTAGTCTGAGCACAGACCGTGAAGAAATGCTCGATAACAAGATGAATAAAACATTTTTTCTTAAAATTTAGTACAGATAATACTTCTTTTGTATATTTTTAATTACTTATATCCATGTGCTATCTTAATTTGATGAGCAGGGTGTTCTAAAAGCGGTTCACGACAAGTGCGTGTTTTATTTTTATCAAAATGTTGTTGCTTTTGTACATGTGTGCATTGTGCATAGGTGATACATTTTTATTTTACAAAGTATTTGGGTACTTACAACAAGATGAGCTTGCACGGTTTCTGCATACCGAAAAAATATTTAATTTCTTAGTTATTATCAAGGTTGTTATTACTTAGTTATTGTTCTCTTTCTGCCTTGAAAGTGCAAAGTTTTTAGGCCTCATTTTATAGTAGCCCGTAAATTAGCAGCTATCAACCAGTTAATCGGGCCAATCAATCGCTCAGGACTTTCATCAATAAGGCCATAATTATTTAATTGGGATCAACTGCTGGAACCGACGACGATACATGGGAATCAGGACGGAAGTATGAGGAATTACGGGATACGGAATTAATAGACTGTGACAGCATAAAGATTTATGTTTGTCTATGGATGTGCGTTTGTTTGTCGTTATGATCAAGGTGTTTTTTTAAGATTCAAATCTGGTCAATTTTCAGTTCACATGTATCCTCTCAGTTTATTTTAGAGATTAGGTACCTACTGACAAGTACCTACTACTCACTATCTGATGCTCGTGCCTTTTCGGTATGAGAAGAGGCCTTTGGCCTGCCGTGAAACATTAATATGCTAGAATAATAATAATAATTTATGTTTTATATGTAAATTATAGACCCGCCCCTAATTTCTGTAATTATTTTTTAAATTCGATTCCCTTTAATGAGAACCATGTCAAATACACAACTACCGTATTTACTTACTTAATACTTACTAGCGTACCTACGTACTACGTAGCTACCTACAATACCTAAGAAACTCGAACCTAGATAATAAATGGAATTCCAAAACACCTACAACACGAATAATATTAGACAAATACCAATCTACATGCTTCCAACTGATTACTGGCTCTATCAATTAGTGCTACCACTTTCGAGACTACTAATATCTAGTCAGGAAATGAAAAACCAAACGGTATCACGAATGCAATCTAAGAATCTGTTAAAAAACTACATGAATCAAATATATCATTAAAAGTTGAGAAAATATGATAAATTACCAATAAAGTATGCTATCGGTAGCCGAGTCGGTTTTTGTTGAGATTTTTTGAATTGTATCTATTTCTGTTTGTGCAAAGAGAACTGACGTAAGCCGCGGCCATTTTGAAAATTTCCATTGAAAGTTGGACTTTATTTCTTGAGTGCTAGATGTTGTTAAAGGTTTTATTGGGTGTAATTATTTGTTTCTGCCCTTCAAGTAACGTCCAATTAGTGCAGACACTGGACTAAGCTTCAATGAAGAGAGATTTTGTTACAGTGTTTTTTGTTCGATGAACTCATGAATGAAGCGACGTGGAACGCGTTCCTTAGACTAGTTCGAGTTGTTTTATTAATAGTTTAGTCTATAACTACTCAAAACGCGATATGCTTCGTTCAAAAACCAAATAATTTAGACAGTCATTTTCAAGACCCTAACGATACGATTTTAGGTTTTTGTGGCTAAATGATTTTTCTACCTATCTAGGTGGGTAGGTACTCAAGTCTTGTAGAATTATTTTGCGTTCTACACACAATACTATTTTAATGCTATTCAGCTATTTTTTGTCAAAAGTCTTTAAATCCGGAGCATTAGGTATGTTGTGAACTGAAACAGTTTCCACAGATAACAATATGAGCGACAAGCAGAACACACTGTTATAAAGTAGGAGTCTACAGGGGTTGGAAATTACTTATAATTAATAAATTAAATTTAAATACTTAGTATTTCATCATCATCATCATCGTGCTGCGCTCATCCCAATTTATTTGGGATCGGCGCAGCATGTATTAATTTTTCCATACATCTCTATCTGCTGTCATCTTTTACTCATTCCTTCCATCTTTAGTCTTCCCTTTCTCTTGTAATCCTTCATATTTAACTCCAACATGCTTCTCATTCGTTCGCATAACATGCCCATACCATAACAACCGATTTCCACACAGCTTCTCGGTCCCCGGCGCCAGTTTCAGACTTCCTCTTACATACTCATTATTATTCAATCCATTCGCATAACACCACACATCCCTCTTAGCATATTTATAAATTAATACATAGTGCCTACATGCTAAATAGGTATACATATAAACAACAGATAACTAAACTGCACAAATGGGTTATAATAAACAGAAAATCTTGCAACTGTTTTATAAATACGTGACCATTACGAGAACAAGAACGTTTTTACTGTTACAATATGGGGCATGCGGTGCTAACCTGTAAGAAATTGTTATACTAACCCTAGATTGTAGTATATTGTAGTTTAAGTTTTATCAGTATAAACAATTGTTGGTTGGCCATTAAAGTTAAATAAATAAATAAACAACAGGAGGGTTCAAAGGCAGTAGACTAAGTAAGGAGACCCCTCTATAAGTTTCAGGGGCTTTAGGCACTGCGCTAGTTAGATAAGTAATAATATAATAATGCTGGAGAATCCACACAGCATCAGCATCACCTAGCCCCAAAGCAGAGCTTGTGTAATGGTACTAGATGACTGATATACTTAAAACAATATATTACATAGATAGATATTTTTATTATACATAGCAAATACCCAGAACACCCGGAACAAATCTTTGTAGATCGTACATACATTTGTCCCAAGGCGGGAATCTAACCCACAACCTCCTGCGTCGCAGGCGGACCTTCGCCCGCACTTCCACATCGGTCGTCGAAGTAAGGAGACCCCTCAAGAAGGTTCAGGAGCTTTAGGCACCGCGCTTGTTAGATAAGTAGTAGTGATGGATAGCTTACACCGATAATAATATAATAATACGCCAGGGATAATAATTACAGCTCGGTTACACCTTAATCTGAATAAGGATAGTGCGAGACTTAATCATGTTATAATAGTACACAACCAGCAAGATATTATCAATCAATTTATTAAAGTATCGCCTTTGCGAATAGTAGTTTATGAAATTGTTATAAACCACCGGTTCGGTTTGTACAGAGGCCAGCACATCCAGCTACCCCAAACTGTCAACTTTATTTGTTCGTTTTTGAAGTTTGTTGCAAAAGAATATGGTTCATGTTCAGTTGCGAAAATTTTGGGATAGCTTGATGTGCTGGCGTCTGTACGAGTAACTGAATAGGTGCCTTGTCATGTGCAGTATGTAGTACTTATGCAATCACATCAAAATACTATCATAATAAGAGCGCCCTAATCCCTCATGGGGACACACTCTCACTAAGGCTCTATGGCTCCCACGATATCTACGCTCCAGGGTGGCCTTCACCACAGATAATACGGAAATCATTGAAACTGTACTTAAATAAAAAAAAAAGTTATAAATTTTTAATTTCATACGGATCAAGACTGTCATGAAGTTACAATTTTTGATTTCAAAATAAGAAATTTAAGTTAAGAGAGTAGATAAACATAATATTTATATGTAATTGGATCCTATTCATGTGAATGAGTGTGTACCATACACTTCGACACCTGTACAGATTTAGAATAAACACCTTTATTGCCGAATACAAAAGAGTCAATATGTGTTGACAGCTCTCTGCGGTCGTTAATTTTAATGTAAACAGTCTCTTACCTAAGGCTGGGTCCAGTAGAATTGGCTACATTATATTTTCTTCCTTTAGTGCATTCTACCATACTCTATCTCCTTGCAATAGAGTTGAGTATTGCCTGATTAGCAGCTATGGGATTAATTGCTAAGATTGTAGATTATAGGTCGGTTCCATCCTTTATATGGGAAATCTGCATCATTCTTATGCGCATGCGACTCGATGAAGTTCGGATCCGAGTGTTAGGCACCTGGGTGAGTAATGATCAATGTTATGGCCTAATTGAAATGTTTATAGACACTATATCCTAGATTCAATAAAGTAGGCTAAGTTAGTAAGTTATTCGTGAGCTGAGCACTGTTATTTTAAAGATCAGGTTACAACTTCTTATAACTAGTGTCAATGCTTCTTGTGAGGTACCTGTAATACCTGGCATACCTGCTAAAAAAACATGGCTATCTCCTTAGCAATCTTTATTTAGACGACCTATTTGGTAACTTCGATATCTTTCCTTTTGAGCTTTTTCGTGGCAGCCTCTCAGTAGCCTAGACTGTAACATCTGTGACTTCTTCTGAGATCCAGTCCACAGTTCTGAGCTAGGGACATTGGTCCAAGGGTTTACATCCCACCACAGTACGTTATCTATTATCTAAGGATATAGGAACCTGCCTTATTGGTCTAGTAGTCGGAAGAGCTACTGGCGAGTATGATGTTCTTATGGGTTCGATCATCGGGCCAAGTCTATTTGGGGTTTTCCGTCGAGAATTAGCCAGTGGCAGCCCGATGCCTGGATCTGTGCCCGGTTGATGACAATAGGCTATATTAAGTCCCATGTAACAGGAGGAGCCATTTACATGAGACCTTAATATAACTGTCGAAATGTGAGTGTACTATAGGTATACGTCTACCTAACCTGATTTTAGCCTAATCTCACTTTAATTTATCTTTTATTCCAATATCTTAAAAAAGCTTTATTCATCAGTCTAACATAGGCAGGCAGGATGTTACGAAACACTAATTGACTTTTTGCATACAAAATCCATTCTCAATGTGACATTAACCTATGATGACGTCATAATGATTTTATGGCTATAAGTGATAAAGCATTTCCGTTGTAGACGAAAATAGAATAGGTAATACAAAAGTCTAAGAAAAATATAAAACATGAATAAGCTAAACTTCATGATGAAACAGAAGCAACCAATGAGTCTCGTAATGTAAAGAGTGAAACAATTATATCTATGGTGTATAGAATAATCCGTTCTCAAGATCTCAAGAATACTCTGATAGCTCTAGTCTAGACGTGTCAACATTTGGAGAGCAGTTTCTTTTGCGTCTACTCCTGCATTTTTACCAAGTTATACTGTTGGTGGTTCTTCTACTTAGTGTCTCTTCTTCGTGGAAAACTATGCATGTAGCAACACAATATTTTTTCCATTTGCATTGCTTAATTGCACTAATGTACTTTTTTTGCTACAGTGATTTTTATTCGTCTTCACATATTATTTTCACCTGATTAATGTCAACAAAATATTGTAAAGAAAGTAGTTTAAAAGGGTAAGTGTGGACTTTCCTGCCCATTCTTCTCCACATAAAACTACCTTTGGAAGGGGCAACTAGAATCATTATTTTTTACTATATTTTTAAATTCGTCGTTCAAAAAGTAAGTAAATGATTCGTTTTTTGTTAACTTATTTTACTTCTCCTTCAGTTTTCTTGACATACTACTTATTACGACGTTATTTATCGTATCCGTTGACCACAGGATAATAAAGTACATAAGTTGTATCCTGAATTTTTTCTTTTGTTGATTGAATGCTATCAGCACCAGCTTCATTAATATTGAGATTTGTAAACAAGATAATTGGTATGTATGCAACCTGTGTCCAATATCGTTACATCTAATGAATCCATCATTAGCTGTATCTACCATCTTTGTTGTTAATGATTCAATCTCAGTTTCTTGTTTATCATTACCATCGAAATCTTCACCACGAGGACATTAATATGGTTGTATTGCCATATTTGGTGCGGCGATCCCCCGACAGTCGTGACTCTTGTTGACTCATGTTCTTAGCTTTTGTTTAGTTTTCGATTTCATTTGTTTTACTTAGAAACAGTTTATTTATTGTGAAAATGAGTGGCCGTACATTATTATATGTTTCTTGCAACTGTTTTAATTACCTGTATTCATGAAATGTAGTCTGTTTGTCGGTATTTACACATTAAATTGGCGAATGATGATTCTATAAATGCGTCTTGCTTGCTAAATTTGCAAATTAAACGGTTCTATTTGCCTTTGTGAAGTCACTTTTTGGGTTCGGTCATATTGTTCAGAGGTCGTGTTCGAAATACATTGTTGCGTCAGTAATAAAAAATGCTACGGCTTCTGGTTTTTTATTTACTTCTCTAGTCCACACATCATCTTGTTAGTTGTTATCTAAGGGTTACTAGGAACTGGGCGCTCTGGAACTGTACAGCCAACACACCAAGCTACCCCAATCCGTCAAATTTCTTTGATAGTTTTTCAACTTTATTGCAAAAGAATAAGGTTGGAAAGTTTGACAGTTTGGGATAGCTTGATGTGCTTTCGTCCGTACCTAGTCATCATCAAAAAGTCCTTGAACCATGAAGATAAAATGGCTGGCTCTCCGTTCCCATAAAACTTAATCCTTTCAGAGCATAAGTTGTACCAAATGTCAGTCAGCCTTTTTTGTACATTTTTAAGACGACAAACATGCAAATCTTTAAATAGCATCCATCAGCTTCTGAACTTAACGAGTGACTCAGAGTTTCAAAAAAGGTAACATTTTAAAATGCAATGTACCGCTGCTGGTGCGGTGACTGCTAAAGGTCATGGTTTGATATTACAAATATTTAATTTGACATTATTGTGATTCAAAACTTTGGCGATGCATATTTTTTTTTCTCTTTTTTCTTTAAATGGATTTCAGTGTATGCCAAACGATTATCTGCGAAAAGAGATTTATGCTATCAGTTGTAATGCAAAATAAAATTATGACGTTACAAGTTCTGCTATAAAGGGTGTGCGTGTGATAGTTCCCGAAAATAATAGTTTTAATAATAATAGCTTTATTTCTACGGTGACATATAGGAGGGGCGTTATATTGTGGGAGACTGTTGCGGTCACCAAAATTTTAAAGGATTACATGGAGTTAGAGCTCGTTAAATCTTCATTCACTGTATGTAAAGTCTCAAAGAAACTGGTCAAGATATGTACATATGTACAGACGTATCACATCAAGCTATCCCAAACTGTCTAATTTTCCGAATGGAACATGAACCTTATTCTTTTATATTAAGTTGAAAAATTATCAAACTTTAAGAGAAGATTGGGGTATCTTGATGTTCTGGCCTCTGTTCGGTCTCAAGTGTCTTCTGTTTTGTTTCAATGTTCTTCTGTCTCGGTGCCAAGGGGAAGTGTTTATCTTCTCAATTTTAAAATAAATACTTTCAGGGTAGGCTTATTTTCAAGTTTAGTTATGTTAAGCTTGCCAAGGTCAGTCTTTGGATGGGTAACCGTACATTACTTATTATGGTTCGGACTGTCATGTAGATCTTTGACGGTCGTTACAGGTAGTCGGAAGCCCAAAATCTGACAACCAGTCTTACTAAGGGGTATCGTGTTGCGCAGTAACTGGGTTGTGGAGGTCATATAGGCAGTCGCTCTTTATAAAATACTGGTATTTACCTGGGGCCGGTTAGACTGGAAACCGACCTCAACAAGGTTGGGAAAGGCTAGGCAGATGATGATGGTTGGCTCATGTTGGAAAGCCCACGACCATCATACCTGATGGTGACACATTAGCAAAAGATCCTATGTAGGTACTCGGTGCCACACCAAATTCAAATACTACTCTAGTTCCAAGTATGTACCTCAATCATAGAGCACAGTAAAAAATTGAGTTCGTTAGCATTGTACCATGGACTGCGGGCCTAGGCCTCTTAAACGCTCACCATTCCTAATACGACCATGTCAGGTGGACCGACCCTATACGATGACAAACATAACTTTACCGTCTATCAAACAGTTGCCAAAACATTATCAACCTTGTTATCACTCCCATAGAGGTTGTAATGTAAATTGTTAGCCGTAAATAATTTGTCACCAGAGACACGACGTGTGCAAAAGATCACGATCAATAGTTCATATTGTATTTCTTTATAAACGTCAACAAAAATGAGCGCATGCCCATTTATGAAATTTTACTAGAACGTAATGGTGTGACAAGGCACACGTATCTATTGGTACAGGTTTGGCGAACCTTCAGGTTTGCGTGGGAATGTTACGGTTTTCTAAGGCTTTGTAAGCCTTTTGGGCTCACAGTTACATGAATTGGGGGAATGACAATGCATGTGGGGCAACGTTTTTTTAAAAAGAAAGAAAGAAAGATGTATTGACCAGCTTTTCACTAAATGCATGTGAAAGGTTTTTTTTGCAAACGTTACCTCACACTAGGAATTATTCAAGTATCGTGGGTGCGTTTACAAACATTCAAACTCATAATCGCAAACAGCTAGACCTGTAGGCCATACAAATATTTGTTCTATGCGGGAATTGAACCCACGACATGCGGCATAGCAGTCAATCGCTTAGCCGCTGCGCCAATCCTGCCGTCAAAAAGTTTATACGGATGTCATACCAAAAAAAAAACAATTTATAAAATGTTTTTGTTTGTCTGCCTGTATGTATATGTGTTTGTTTGAGGTGATCTCCGAAACGGCTGGAGCTTTTACTGGTAGTTAGCTGATATTTCAAGGTGTAACTTAGGCTGACTTTTAAATTCCAAGTAGACAAAGTCGCGGGCAGTCTGCGTGCTACCTGCTTACTTTATTCACTTAAATTTGGTCGTGGATAAAAAAATCTTAATATATTGCGAGACATAGCAATTCTGAAAAGTTGATTTTGTCAACTAGATTAAGTACCTAAGTTCTCGCGCTTGGTACCTAAGTAAGTAGCATAGAGTGGCGTCGTTTAATGAAGATTAACGCCGATGCATTGACTTTATTATTTTAATTACTTCATTAAGTTAATTTGCCGATTATCATACCAGCTAACTGCGCTATTTTAGAGCCATGTGCAAGGAGCAAATAGGTACAAATATTTATATACAAACTTAAATCCTTTGCACTTGCAACTATACAACGGCACGGTTGGCGCAGTAGCTGAGCGATTGACTGCCGCGCAACGTGTTGTGGGTTGGATTCCCGCACGGAACAAATATTTGTATGATCTACAGGTAGGTAGTTGTTCCAGATCTGGCTGTTTGTGTATGTGACTTTAAATGTTTATAAACGCACCCACGACACAGGAGAAATTCATAATATGGGGCAACGTTTTTTTTTGTAAGTAAATTTATACAAAGGAAAAGAAAGAGAGAACTATCTATTCGATATCACTTTTTCTACTTCAGTATTTCAGTGTTTCAGTGTGATACAAAGATTCAGTATAAGAGGGGTTTATTAATTGGAATTAGTTAATATAACAAAAGAATTTCTAGTTAGCGGTAGAATAGAATCATAATGGTAACTTCTCGCCTGTTACTATGGTATGTAGAGGTCCGCTCACATTTCGCCAGCTATGTATGTTTAAGTCCCATGTATCTATATATTTGTACGGCTGAAATGCCGAATATAGTGAAACCCATATATCTTAAGATCTAATGTTAGCTACCAATTTTCTTGCAAATAAATATCACTCATGAATTCATTAATTCATGAAATAGGGGCGAGCCTATTGCCACTTACACCACTTACACCAGACTCCGGGACGTAACGGGGAAATTCCAAATGTAAAAACTCAATAATGCTTCGCCCGACCCAGGAATCGAACCCAAAACTTCATGCTTGGCAGTAGCAGTAGCGACTGACAAACGCAGACCTATCTTTGCTTAAAATGTCTTAAATATGTAAATGGTTCCACATATATTTTGCTTTTTGCTTACTTACTTTCAAGTTCAGTAGGTATGCAGAAATATAAAAAAACTCGATGTTTTTAGCTATATAATTTTGATCAAGAATTCAAACCTTTTAATTAAACTACAATAATTATCACTGCGATCCGAAGTTAACCAACATACCTATATCATCTGCCTAGCCTTTTCCCAACCATGCTGGGGTCGGCTTCTAGTCTAACCGGATGCAACTGATAACCAGTATTTTACATAGAGCGACCGCCTGTCTGACCTCCACAACCTATTTACTGGGCAACACTATACCCCTTGGTAAGACTGGTTGTCAGACTTACGGGCTTCTGACATATCTGTAACGAAGTTACCGAACATACTTAAAAATAATAAAAGTTGTAGCGTTTGTATTATTAAGCATAACCAACATCATCAAGAATTAAAAAAAAAAACAAAGCCAAGGTACAAAAAATCGTCAACCAGCCACCATAAAAGCATGAACGAGTCGCTAGATTAAATCGGTGTCAAGCTGTCAAGAAAAATAACAACACTTTATTGATCCGATAATTGCTACCGTGATCATTTTTCCCGCCATATTCGGAAAATCGCACTAAAACATTGTCAACAGAAAAAGACATTAATGTCACTATGGTTTTATTAGCCAGTTATTGTGTGTCAAGAATTAAAATGGAGTCATTTCGAAGAACTTGATTGTGATTGAAAAATATGGGTAACCCAATGAACTGGGCCAATTGAATATTTGACTTCTTAGAAATCTTAATAGGACCAAAGACATTATCCTGGGGAAATAACCAATTACTTACTTAAAGCTATTTTATCTGTACAACCTTTGCGTTTTGTAGTTTAACAAAATAACATAACATCTTGTCTATTCCCCGCATATTTCGCCATTAAAATATCGCCTCTCATATACGAGATTGTTGGTTCAAATCCGGACGAACATTAGTGGTATTATTATTATGTACTTTCTAAGTTTAACTTGGACATCAGTGATATCGGTAATGGAAAACATTTTGAGGATACCTGGACGACGGCGACGACAGTATTTACAGGTAGTCAGAAGCCCGAATGTCTGACAACCAGTGTTACCAAGAGGTATCGTGTTGCTCAGTAACTAGGTTGGGGAGGTCAGACAGGCGGTCGCTCTATGTAAAATACTGGTATTCAGTTGCATCCGGTTGGACTGGAAGCCGACCCCAACGTAGTTGGGAAAAGGCTAGGCAGATGATGATGATGCTGGGGTTAATTTCAGTTCAGTCATCGGGTAACACATTAGAAAAAAGATTCTATGTACTCAGTGCCGTACCAAATTCAAACACTACTCCCTCTGATGTTGATGTTCAGTAACTTATCTGTTGGTAAAGGATAATTTTATACCTACGTTTCGCAAGTTAAGCTAACTAGTTGTATTCAGAATGTTCAGATTCGTAGTGTACAGAGGCCATCGCAAAGCTACCCCAATGTGTCAGATTACTTTGATATTTTTCAACTTTATCGCAAAAGAAATAAGGTTCATGATCAATTGGGAAAATTGGACACTTTGGAGTAGCTTGATGTGCTGGCGTCTGTACTATTTCACCATACAAAACGTTGATTGACACGCTATTAACTATCTGTTTGCACTTTCTCAATTCAAATGGGAGATCCTGCATAATACGTCTTCACCTTTACTTTTTTTTTAATGTAGGTGAGGCAGTCTTTAGTAATGATGAGTGTTCCTAAGCGAAAATGTGTGGGATGCTTATAACCAGTCTATGCTCTGTCATAACTAAGTAATTAAACCTCTACCTATTTTGAATCTGCTTGTTACAACACTACCTGTTAGATGATGATGTCATCAAAGTTTTAGACAAATAACTTCAGGATTGTAGTCCCCAGAAGGGTAAGGCAGAGGTGTACCTGCAGTACACCCACACCATGGGCCTAGTCATCAGCGAGCCTAAATCAACCGAGCATAAATCCAGGCTCCGGGCTGCTACTGAAAAATTCCAGAACCCCATAACATTTTGCCCAACTCGGGTGTTCAACCAGTACTCACCAGTAGCACTTTAAACCATTACACCAATGAGGCAGCCACAAATAGCTGAGATTAAACCTAATTTCTCATCTTAAACCTAACTACTTACTAAGAAGTATCAAGAAGAGAATAACCTATTTATCTAAATTGGTAATAACCTGGTAATGCCAATTTAAATAAACGCCTTTGCTCCACTTTAAAACTACGTGGGACATAATATGACGAATTTCTTAGACGAGGTGGCAAGTAGATAATAGAAACTAATGTGACAGCTTAGGTAGATAATGACAGTAAAAACAGAACAGCCCGCTTCCGCGCAGTCCGTCAATAAAACCAATTAATTTCATTCATATTTATAAGTTCACACAAAAAGCCTCACTTCAAACGAAACTAATTGATTCTTACGTGAGAATTTCTCGCATAAAATGGCAATGAGCAATGTTATCTGCCATTAGGGAGTCGATAAATATCTTATAGGTATCGCATAAAGTACTCGTCACCCAGCAGGCCGCTAGCGTTAGGATGGTAGGCACAGTTTTTGTGTTGAGGAATCTTGTATAGTGATTACTAAGCTATACTGTCTCGCTGTTTGAGCTTAGGTCTTCGAAATATTTGCTTATTTGTAAAGAGGTGTTTACGTTGGGCTCCAGCATCTAGACAGCTTGTTGTGCACCAATAGTGCGTTTAGCTCTTGAGAAGTGTGTGAGTAGTGCCGCGTTTATTGCCCATTTTGGCAATGCCGCTCTAGCTACCAAATTGTTTCCAACGTTTGGTAGTTAATACAACCCTCTCAGTTGCCCAAAATTTCCAATATTGACCCTAGGTTTTTTCTAATATGCTTTATGCTAAAAAGATCTCATTATTTCAGTGTCGGAGAGATTTTCAGTAGGTTAGAAATTGAGATCCTAAGTGCCAAGTTTCAAATAGGAAAGAAAAGGATACGGGTAAAGCGTAGGATTTATAAGAAACTGAAGAGAATTCGATTTACTTATATCAATTTACATTGTTCATAAAACAGAAAAATAAAAGCCCACATACGATGTACCTATGCTTTAGGCTTTACAAGTCAGCGGGCGGTAGTTCGCGTAGCGGGGCGCTCGCACTAACTGCAGTGTGAGAAAAATGTCGTAACCCTCACCTAGATAGGCGCAGGCGCCGTCAGCGCTTCGCCTGTCCTTTACGACACTATTTATTGCTGAGGCAGACCGTGAGATATGACGCCTGTTTTACACACAGCCGGGGAAATGACGTCGGGTTTTTGTCAGCTGGTCAGGTACTTAGATGATTACCTATTTTGGTGACGTGGACTCGTGGTAAACACTTGCGTGGCTTTTGTAGTTTATTTTACAGCTTTTTGTCATATAGTTTTATTTGAGAAAGTTTAGCATCATCGTAAATTATCTTTGCGAGTGTATTGGAAGCGTTAGAAAGATACTCTCTAGACTAAATAAATCTCTAGGTACGTGTCTCAGTGTCTGAAAGAAATGAACAGCTCCTTCTTATCTGAAAAGAATGGCATAACGTATACGGTCCAACTCCATGGTTCTTTGTTTCCGGCAAGCCATTTTATCATCGTCTTTATTTTATATCAGTATTCCTTTAAGATTAAGCCACTACCTACTCAAAGAGACATTCACCTTAAAAGTTCAACAAAACGCAGATTCTCATTCAAAGGACCACCAGGAAAAGAATCAAAATTATTTATAAGCCCCGAAATATACCAAAACGGGTGTATTGTATCGTTGAATAAGTATTTTTGCGTGCCTTATTTTCTTAAAAGCGCGTTTTGACATCCCACGCTTCCCGCCAACGGAGCTTGACAAAAATGTCGTTTTACTGCATGTGTGATGTCAGATGACCTTGCAAACCGCACGTGTGAGACGACCTACACGATTTTAGGCTTATTAATCGGGCTTTACATCTCATCTTGTATAAAAAAAAACTTTCTCTGAATGTAAGGTTATTTTTGCGAGCGTCTTGTCATCTCGGACTTGTACAATGCAGTTTTACCTACATTGCTGTGATCTGATGAGATAAATGAATACGCTTTTCTTTTATGAGCAATAAAGCTTTTGGTAAGCTTGTTTTATAGCCGAAGCATCCATCGCTGAACTACCAGAGGAACACATCTACCCAGTAGGTACACGAGGTAACTGCGAAAAAACCACGAAGTTCATATTTAAACGATATTTGTCATCTTGAGTAGGTGCCGAGTCAAGATTATGTTTTTATTTTGCATCGTCTAAAAGTATTTTTTAACCCCATTTAGGTTATACATATAATTTATCATCATTAAGTTTGCAATTTAATCTTCTGAAAGTTTTGAGTAGGTTTGTTCGACTAATTACTGCATGCAGTATTTGACGTATTTGTAACAAGTCCAATAATCATTATGCTTATCAAATCAATTAAATCGCCAATGGCCCTAGCTGTTATGGGCAACATCTATGATTGAGAAGACAAGACCCATAAACATAGTTTTATAATAGCTTGAGGTGCAAAAATATTTTTATTATGGCCACACTAACGTATTTACTTTACCTAGATACGGTAAGCGTTATGCATTATGTGCTAAATCGACCTATAAATAATTTTCCTTTAAAACTGACTCACTATTTTAATTACACAGAACTGTTTTTATTTAACTCATTTATTTTTAATGGTTATCCTTTAGTTCTGAGTCTAAATACCAAGGTATTTACACCTTGTTACATTGGCCTACTAATATGATTAACCCATTCAACTATGGCCGTGTTTTAGCTCAGTAATTGTTAATTATAAAGACACATTTAAGTGATAAGTAAATGTTTTGCGCGTTTGTTTATATGCGAGGTTTTAACTGAACACTTTGACATATTAATTTAATTTAATTAAGGGGAAAAACACTAGGCAAAAAAGGGAGGAACTGCTTCGTAGTTCCAGTGGTCGCAACCGCGCGACTGCAAAGCATGAGCTCCTGGGTTCGAATATCGGGCTGAACAATGTGTTATTGGGATTTTTCATTAGGAATTTCTATAGCTCCCATTAAGGATGTTATATATGCGGCGTTTGAGGTACCTTGTAAAGTTAAAAGTTATATAGTAGGTATACAACTATATGGTAATACCTACGTACCTAAGATATATAAGATTTTATTTTACCTTTCCTGTACGTTAACAGTCGAGTCATTATACATTTCAGCACGAGATAAGCTTTTGATAAATTAAGTGCCTGTATTATTGTTTTATCTACCTTTTTCCTTATACCCGATATAGCTAATGAGGTAAAAACACAGGTTTTTAGCGATATACACCTAATATCAGGTTTAACTGTGGCATGGAATAAATTGGAAAGGATGCACAGTAACATTTTTGTTTCGCCGGGGCTAAATCTGAAACTTACCAAATTTTTCGCAAGTACAGACTGAACTTTAACATTTCGGTAGCCTAGCTAAGTAAACCTATTTTTATATTTTAATTTTAACCAAAATCTGTAGTCATGAGTCAGTCAATTAATAAGGTTATTTTTTGACGTATTAAACCCAATACAACTGTTGATTGGGCCATAGAAAGAGCTCAATAATAAGATAACCAAGGAGTTGGTATCTATATCTAAAATTCTATGTAAGCAATACAACAATAAACAAAATTAGTGTCAATCTAAGCTAAACTTTTAAGCATTTCATTGTCCTGAAAAGGCACGAACGTTCTCAATTTGGCAATGCCAATAGTTTAATCAGTCTGGTGCTCCTTCTACGTACAGATCATGTGTAACTGTCAACGTGAATACAAAATCATAATATGTGATCATGATTCGCAGCCCGCTTCGCCGCCACGTCAGATAATCGAATAATTCAGGGAACTGTCATGGCTGCCGTATTTGGCGGGAAAGCAATCCGCTTAAGCCCAAATGGGCTTGCGCTGGGATACCACTCTTTGGTTCTTTATTGCATGACGTGGTGTTGCATAAGTACTGCATTTTTACCTAACGCAATGGGGCATAAATTACCTACTTAGTACATGTTACGTGATTATGTATGTGTTTTAGTTGACTTTAATTTGTTCTTACATAAACAGTTGGTTTTTAAGCTTATTAGGGTTCCGTACCAACATTAACAATGCTTATTCACATATGAAAATATCAGTGATATACCAGCTTAAATGCCATATCTGTACCTATACACCTAGTTAATAGTTCAGGAAATATAAAGCGATGTCTCTAAATAACACAGCTTTTTAGAAATCCGAAGACTCGTTAGAATAACGAACTTACTGCTTAGTCTAATGAAAAACTAAAAACTTAATGGTAATATTTGACCCTAAACTACGCCAGTTTTATTATTCATTATATTCCTTAACAAGGAGGTTCTATGTTCTAGGTTTTTTTATACTAGAATGACCACTCCCTTTGTCACCTCATTAGGATCAAATGATGGGATCCTGGTGGAGTCGAGGAAACTCTTTAAATACTATAGGCACACCTAGAGCGATGATTTTATTGTTTCTTATAAAAATTAAAGACAACCCACTAAAAGCGAGTAAAAAACAACTTATATAGGCTATTTAACATCACACAATAACTATAAGGAGTGAGTGAAAAATCGGGTACACCTAGTACCTAATTCAATAAAAGAATTTGCAAAGCTTTAACTATTCACGTTTCCTGAAACTAAAGCCTAATTAGTGGCAAACGGAACAGCTCCATGGAAGATCTTGGACATAAAATGAACGTCAGTCAGTAGTAAAAAGTGATAACAATTCGTCTTGGTACTGGCAACTTGTATCTAAACAATGAGAGAGATCGATGCGCGTGGGCACTGGGCGGTAACATCACATGTAAGGCTTAGCTACATGGAACATTATTTATCAAACTTTAGGAAAATATAAAAAAAAAACGACAATGCTCACTTATGTTCTGTTTGCAATTAAGTTGTCAAAAATTTAATTCAATTTGCGTTTTTGGGAAAATAACATTAACATCATGAAATAACGTTCAGTACGCGTTTTTTATGACGTTTTCAATAATCGAGAAATCGAGACTTAATTTGAAATGACACAAAGTTGATATTTGTAAAAAAAACTTATAAGTTGATTTGTTTGAGTTTTTTTTTATAAACACTAGGAATTTCTCCTGTATCGTGGGTGCGTTCACAAACATTAACACTCATATACACAAACAGCCAGACCCGGAACAACAACCTGTAGGCCATACAAATACTCGTACCGTGCAGGAATCGAACCCGCGATAAGCAGCGCAACAGCCCATCGCTCAGCCACTGCGCCAGTCGTGCCATGTGGAAATAATATGAATTAGAAATATGGATCCGAATATGGAATAGTAGTTTTAAATTATTGTCAAAGGGAGACTGTTGGCTTGGAGATAATCAGCTAGTCAAGCTTATGGGCAGGTTCAAATCTGTATTGAACAAAACATTAATTTTATTGGATATTGTACCAAGTTTCAAAGAAGATAGATACTGAAATTGCGTACGCTGTAGTTCTAGGTGACCTAACTACGAGATCATCAACCCCGCTCCTTAGTGTGACAGCTACAGGTAGGTAGGTACAGTATTAGAACGCAGATATGTATACATAATTGAATGGAAATAGTTTTATACTCAAGATTTCAATAAATATAACTCGGTAAATAGGATGAGAAGTGATTGAACTTGGCCACTTTCAGATCTTGTATCAAATTTACTTATAATTAGCCTTTTTACATGTTTTGGTTGTATCTTCTGTTAATTTTTGTAGCGTAAGTATTGAATTCGGAAAACTCCTAACTTGTAAATTCCTAAGTTTTAAAACAAAAACGCATGAGAACCATTATATCTTAGGTATTGAAGAAAATCAGCAGCTCGAAAACCTGACAAATAGTCTCACCAAGGGGTTTCGTGTTGCCCTGTAACTGGGTTGTGGAGGTTAGATGGACAGTCGCTCCATGTAAAATACTGGTATTCAGTTAAACTGGAAGCCGACCCCAACATGTTTGGGAAAAAGAAAACAAGTTTAAACAATAAAACTCCTTAAACAATTCATGTGACATAGTCTTTACAGTCACAAGGTTCTAAAGACGTTTCTTTTTGTCGTACGACAATAAATCGGCCAAGCCCACGCTTCCGCAGCCTATTATTTACATAATCAAACGATCATTCCGCACCGGTTGGCAACACTGGAAACAAAACAGTAATGAAAAAAAGCAATTGCTTTTGTAAAGATTCGCTGGGTGGTTTTCGATGCACGTAGGTGGACACCTTAAATTTTTACGATTCTTTCTCAGTTGTGTAGCTCGAGGTATATAAAATTAAACTTTTATTAGTTTGTATTGAAGTTGGATTAATTAATTGATTTATTTGTTTAATCTTGTTTGTTAGGTACCTACTTTAGCTGCGTGTAGAGATGGTGCGCTGGTAGTAGACAAAAATAAATTGTGAGAAATAGATCGGTGTCGTTACACAACAATCTCAACCTAATCACTACCCAGATTATTTCCTTGTTGACAAAACGCTATTTCTATCTCATTGTCTCTCTCATAAAACCAGAAAGGGTCGGACGGATATTATAAACAGTAAATTGGAGAATATGAGCATATTAGAATACTATACTAACATAGTTGACATTTCAGAACACATTGACCAGGCATGAACTTAATACGTAATTTTAATTTGACATCTCTAACTAAATTCTTACCGTCCTTTTCTCGAGCTGTCTGCCGGAAAGAGATATCAATTGTCTATTTCTAGTTAGGTTATTCCTGCTAAAGCCATAGTTCCTTGTAAAATAATTATATAAACTTATAAAATAGATATGTAATATTTAATACGTCCTATTTCATATATGTTGCTAAGCTGCAAAAATCCCTACAGTCGGACTTTTAATTAGATGCAGTAACTTGACTGGATCTAATCTCACATAAGACACTTAAACATGAATATAAAAACTGGTGTGCCGTATCAAAATAAAATAACCTACAACATACAGATTAGTAGGTACTCTTCCTTCAGTCCTGGTTATTTTATTTATATGTAAGTAGTGCATTTTTCAGTGTTTTATGTATGTGACATTAGTTTTGTCAACTTACTGCATCGAATTAAAAATCCGACTTTAGGTGTCTCTTTTGTATTCCTATTATTTGAATACGGGATACTACCTCTAACATGGATATTAATTAATATGACAAGCAAAAAGTGAATAAAAACCTATTTTAGTTTGAAACCATAAATCTAATCTGGCACGGTGTAGAGCCTTAGGGGCATAGAGTGTACCTACCTAGCAAAGTTTAAACAGAGAATTCAACACACGAGTCCAGTAAGTTACGGAATTAAAAACAAACACGTAAAGTAATAACGATAACAATTAAAATTTATTAATAAAATAAATAAATCTCAAAATATATCTCATACAAAATAAAATATACTTAGTTAATAATATTAATAGTATGGCAAAAGGAGAATTAAATAATAGGTACCTAATTGGAAATAGTCCGGCAGTGCCACCACTCACAACAACACTATCACGCGAATGTCCGGTCGATGTAGTCACAGTTGAACTCTGCGAAGAACGTGTCGAACGGAGACAGCGAGTCCTCGGCGAACTCGGACGGCGTCTCCTGTTCCAGCTCCGTGGAGAACTCGGACAGCTCCGAGCACAGCGGTGACGGCCAGCGCTCCGGCCGCGACCCGTCGTCCGGGCCAGACTCCCGCAGAGCTGCTGACAGAGCGGTGATGTAGCGCATAGCGAGCCTCAGCGTGGTGATCTTGGTGAGTTTCTCGCAGGGCACCGGCGTCCCAGTTATGGCTGATGCTGGGACGGCGCGTCGAAGAGTCTCAAACGCGCGATTGATCTCTCGCATGCGGCTTCTCTCGCGTGCATTAGCTGTTTTCCTCCTGTACTTGCTGAGGGGTTGCGGAGTACGGCGCGCGCGCGGCTCGCGGCTGCGCGCTGCGCGCGGTCGCAGCTGGTACTTGTCGTGATCGGGCATGGAGTGACGCCGGCGGCCGCCCCACGCGACCACGCCGCCCGCGCCGCAAGAAAAATACGTTCACTCCGCCCACTTGCCCCGCGCCGTTCATGTACAGTCACGCAGGGAGCTTTTAACATACATATATTGCATTGTATTGAAATGAAACCTACACAGTTCTGGTAAATATAAATTATGGAATGTATGAATGAGGTGTCAGACGAGAACAGCAATATTTGTCACGAGATTTTTTACCCAAATTTATTATTCCAGACTAAAAAGGTTTTAACAGGAATAAGTAGACGCCTTGGTGTTTCTGGATGGTTATAAAAGAAAATAACTACTATCTGAGTAACGTATTCTAACCTAACTAATCAGAGTCTGATTGCTCTGAATCGGGATGTTAACCATGACGATGGTATCAATATATATATTTTAAACGATAGACCTACTGATTTTGGATTTAATAAACGCTATATCAAATAACATTATACGAAATAGGTTTAAGAGTATATAAATGTTTTATGTAAGTAAAGAAATTATATCAAAAGTTAGTATAGGTCACGTTTATTACATCTTGTGAACGTTACTGAAATGAAAATATACCAAATAATATTATATTATATGAGCCCCCTTTTCACGGTATCTATACTCAGGTACTAATTAGAATTGCTGAATGTTTTAGAAGACGCCCCATCACCCACGAGCCTGTTAAACTTGTGCACTCCCCTGTACCTTGGTCACAATGAATGAACAGCATCACAGCTACATAACTCATTGGGTAATGGGTAGTAATCCGATTGATATCATTTGCATATTCGATTCGGCATTTCCGTTCTGAAGGCTCTGCGTGGACTAATTGTTTACCGACCTTGCCGAACGAAGTACTCGACTGTTCCGGCCTACCTACGTGGGATATGATCAAGTCATGTGTAGGCGATCATTGGTGACGCAGAGTATCATTATGTAATGCTACTACGTACCCGGGTACCTGCATTGGTTGCAATTTGGCCCTTTGCACTTTCAGTGAGGCAATGTCAGCGGCCAGTTTCTTTTTTGCATTAATTACGCCCACTGACATCTCGCTTTATGAGGTGAAGAAATTTGTAGGCACTCTTAATATTTCCGTCCATAACATAGGAGCAATTTACAAATAATTACAATTATCAAAAAATAATTATAGGTAAGTAAGTATCTTCTTACTTTTAGATATAGAAGTGAAAATAAAAATTAATAAGTAAGTAGTAAATAGGTGCTGTTACACTGGCTGTCTGGTTACAAACACGAGCCATAGCAACAGCCCAATTAAAAATAAAAGAAGGAAATTAATAAGGCGGGAAAAAACTTAATTGGAACACTTATCACAGTGTTATCTTAACCGTTGTTTTATTCGTGCTAATAATCACTTCATCCATGACATTAATTAAATCCTCGTTAGCAATGGAGCTACAGTGTAACTTGTTGCTATACATAGATAATAGGAGTAACTTGGATGACATGAAAGAGGGCTGCGTAAGTTTCTTAGAACAATTAACTGAGAAAACATTGTGTAAGTTCCCGCCATTACGATTTATATTAGAGATTGACGTCATGGATTTAGTAGACGCATTTCCCGAGCTAGGGGAAGCTTTGATCGCAGAACCAGCTATATTCCAAAAAATGTGTAACAATATTTTATTTGCGTGCCTTCAGGCTACCGATATCGAGGTAAAGAGTAGAATAGAATATGATCAAGTCGCCGTAACATTGCGTTTGAAGAGTGTGCCTAAACTATATAAATCAAATCCTCGTCATTATAAAGGATTGGTGTCCATAGACGGGTTGCTGTTAAGTTTTACGAAGCCAGAGAGCTATGTTTACCATTCCGTTTGGTCGTGTCCAGAAGAATGTGAGGGTAGCGAAGTTATTTTACCTTACATACCAAAACATCCACCGAAGTGTTATATGTGTAAAAGTATCCTCTTCGAAAACAGTGGCTTGAGGCGATGTGGAGAACATGTGGCTGCGACATTCAAAGTTAAAGATCAGTACCTACCAAAAAGGTTTCTTATTATTGATGATTTATTCCCCAAATTATGCCTAGGATCGAGATATATTTTGCATGTTGTTGTTACAAAAAAAGTTACAGCAGTTTTGTCTCTAGAAAAGATAATACCTTTGCCTGCACCAAAAACTAGCCCCACTCCTAAAGATGTCGAAGAACTCTTCGAAGCATGTAAAGGAATACCTTGGAAGTTCATATACTGTCTGGCTTCGACTATAGGAGTCAATATTTGCCCTTTGAATTGCTTCATGCATCTCAAGATAAACCTGTTATTAAGTCTTACGAGTATCAAGGCAAACGCGATAACGGGCGCAAGTATCTTACATGTCTTAGTAGGCGGCTTTGATACCAGATATGTTGGGGAGATAATGACCGAAGCAGCGAAACTTGCAGACAGATCTGTCGTTTTAGGAACATCTAATTCAGTGGCGTCTACTGCTTTGATAAGCAGTTCAGGCGGAGTATGCGTACTACCTTTACCCCTTCACATCTACCACCACAAACAAGTTTCATCTGTACTATCTGCCATTGAAACAGGCGATATTACTACTGGCACAGGACCAACAACGCTGAAGGCATCAGTTTGGGCGCAAGGAATGGATTTCAAGAAGATGATACTGTATAACGTAGCTAGTGTATTCGGGAATGTTTGCCGCGGTGACTGTGGCGAATATTACGATGAAATAGTTGACTATGTCCTCCAACAGGCCGTAGACCCAGCAGGTGTTAGTAAAGAAGAAATACAAGCCCTCAGAGATGTGGCGAAATATATCGATATAGTAGCAGGAATCGAGGTTGATTTAGATTGTGCAACGGAGAAATTGTTGCGAAATTACTTTTTAGCAGCTCGTAAGGAAAATAATAAGTGTGTTTCAGTTGGCAGCATGAGTGCTTTAGTAGCTATTTGCCTCACTTCAGCCAGGCTATGTCGTAGAAAAGTTGCTAATATTGACGACGCAGTTTTCGCTATTTGGTTACACGTCAGCGGGAGTCCCGAACCGCGGTTCGCCCCCGAAGAATACCTACAAACCCCAGCAGACGTGCGTAAACTACAAAAAATAATAAACAGCTTCAAAGATTGGCTAGAACAATTTACCGGCGATTGTTTGCTTTGAGATTTTCCTGCTTTGCAAATACAGATAGACCTATCTACTGGTTCTTAGTTAATTTTCATTTGTTGGTTTTTTTTTATTTGGTGAATGTTTCTATTGGTTTCTATCTTTAGTATATGCCATGTCCATGATTGATATTAAAATTTAAATATGAAATATCTTATTTAATTTTGTAACAGCAAATTGTTTAGAATTTTGGAAAAACTTACACATAAACGAAACCACATATTTATAACAGTTATAGTTTTATTGTTATTTTCATACGTTATACTTTTGACTAGAACACAAAATAATGGTTAGTGTTAAATCCCTGATACAATTAATTCTTTAAAATGTAAGCATTAGCAACACTAAAAGTACAAGTAAAACAATAGGTAATTTACTTATTAATATCAAAAAATAATTAGCACCAGACATATAGTCTTACATAATTACATATTTTTTTTCTTATATATTATATTTTCTTTTTATATCTTATCGTTAACAAAATAAGGCACAATTTTATTTGCGTCATAAAATCAGTATCTAAATGATGATGAATTTTTAGAATCAAAATTTAAGCATCATTCAAAAAGCTAAAATCTAAAGTTGATTTGTTCAGCAGCTCTTTTTGGGAATTTATTTTCATTGCCAAACTAATTTGACCCTGCCTTAATTTCACACTGTCCTCAATGAGAGATTTCAGTGCCTCATCATCTTCTAACTTGTTGGCCACTTTGATGCAATGGTTAGACACAGGTTCTCCAATCTTGAAGTCCTTCTTCTCAAAAGAGACTACACTGTATGGAACATTTGTGAAACCTTCAGCATCTTTAACCACAAGACTTATAGTTGACCATGTACACTTTGTAAGTTCATCCAAGACATTTGTTAAGTCAGCTGCCAGTTTATTGGTATTATCTGCTGCATTTAATACAATATCACCAATTTTGCAGAATTCTGTGCTCACATCCATAAGTTTCAAAACAAAGGTTTGCTGACGAACTTCTTTCAATATATTACTTCCAACTTTGAGACACTTATAACATACACTGCCTATTTCTTTACACAATCTCTCCCTTCCTCGGTTGGCAGATTCAGATTTTTTGTAAAGTAGAAATTCTTTATAAGCATTAGCATACACAGCTTGATAGTTGAATTTAGAAACAAAGTTGTTAATATCCGCTGTGATAACTTCATTGCTCCGACGTGTTGCTGACTGAAGCCTTACAGTAAGTTGACTCCATGCAGTTTGCAATTTTTTAATTCTTTCTGTTATATCATCTGCATCTTTAAATATTTTGTCAAACCCACCAAGTAAATTGGATCCATTAGGAGTTTCTTTTAGTGCAGATATGTGTGTTTTACCAGAATCTGTCAACTTTTTGAGAGTTTCTTGTCTGGCAAGGAGATTGCCAAGATTTTTATCAACTGAATTATGTTTGAGTAACAATTGTTTGCCTTCATACTTTAATGACTCAGCTCTAACAAACAATCCATTGATGAGTGCATCATATAATTCCATTTGAGACAAGACAAGAAACATCGCATTTTTATATAAATTTTGGGCATTTTTAAAGTTATATAAAGCATTTGGGTTTTCCAAGCATCTTTGTACGGCCATTGGCACAACTGGCTTCACATTTTCTTTGACAACATAAGTCTTATTGTACAGGAACAACATGACATTTTCATTCCAATATTTAGTAATGGATTCTTCATCTGGAGGCTCCATATAGTTCATCTGGGTAACTAAAATTTGTTCACTCATAGGAATTCTAAGATCATTGTAAATCTTAGACTTAATCATAAGAACAGTTGTTGCATCATCCACTTCATAAGCAAGCTGGGATAATGTTGCTACAGAAAAAATCTTGACAATTTTCTTAGCTAAAATCTTTTCAAGGACATCATAAATCACAATCTTGCTAGCAGCTTCTCTTTGTTCGCTTGGTATATTGAATGTGACTCGGGATGGAGCATCTCGGCCTCTCAATTTAGGCTCCCACTCTAAAGCAATTCTTAGCCACTCTTCCATCAAGGCTTTGAATGGTTTAGATATATAATTCTCAGGGAACACTTCATTAGAACATACAATATCACCATGAAAAGATTCATACACACAAATATTTTCATGAGCCTTCTTTTTAACATGTGGCATCCATTGTACAGGGGCCATAAATGGCAGAAATGGTCTTCTACCACAGATAAGTTCAAACACAACCAAGCCAAATGACCAAAAATCAACTGAGTTACTGTAGGTTTTACTGTAAATAATTTCTGGTGCTAGATATTGTAAAGTGCCAACCAGGCTGGCACATACAGAGTTAGAATCTATTTCTTTAGCATAACCAAGGTCTATTAGTTTATAAATTACCTTTCTTTGGCCTTGAACAGCTACATTGGTCTGTACTGTGTCCAATAAATGCATGACAATGTTTTCAGGCTTGAGGTCTCTGTGAGTAATTTTGTTCTGATGCAGAAAATGCAAAGCATTTCGGAGATCACTGAGTATTTGTCTGATTTGTTGTTCCTTGAGGCCTGAACAGGACTCTGGTTTGTTAAGCACTTGCCGAAGGTCGCCACCGCTGCAATATTCCATACATAGAATTGGAAGGCGCGACGGGTTGGCTCGCTCCAGCCCAGTTATGAATTCTGGGGGTAAGTCTTTGGTACCCACGATGTTTGGGTTACTACAACTCTGTAACATCTCTACTTCCTTCGTCCATCGCTCTCTATGCTTCTCAGTAAGCTCACTACCCCATTGGCAAGTTTTTATAGCCAGTTTCTCATCAGTTTTTTTATGTTTCCATAGCACGACAGTTCCGAAACTTCCTTTTCCAAGTTCTCTTTCTTTGATCCAGTCACCGATAAAGATAATGTCGTCCATTACTAACTTATTGAACTGAACTAGGCAGCAGTCAGTAAAACAGAACAGGAAAACACAAGCCAAAGAATTAGGCTACATATAAAAATAACTTCACGTTCAGTTTACACAGAAGCACGAAAAACACGAAAATCACGAAACTTTGTTTGATAACTAGGTTTTTAAAAGGTCACCTTAAAAAATGTAAATATATTACATTATTTTTTTGTTAAATTGTCAAACTCCTGCATCGGAAAGATCGGTTTAAATACACTGTTAACTTATAAATAATATCTTTCTAAACAGTATTTAAAACTTTAGTTTTTCAAAAAACTAACTTAATTACATTTTTCGCAAACCGAACTTTTCAAAATCCATAACGCCGTGACCTCTTAAAAACCTCTTCGACAGCTTCACTCCATTTCATGCAAAGTTAAGAGTAGCAAGAAGATTCATACGATTCTACCACAAAAGTAATGATACAAGGCGGCATTCATTTTTATTATACGCCATGATTTTGATTCCAAATATTAACAATAAATGAATAATACTAAGAAAAATAATAGGAAAAAATGTCGAAACGTCATTGAACGACGACGGCGACAACCGTCCGTCACGTTAAATCTTTAATGTCAAATTGGCTGTCAGAACCGATGATGTTTATTGTTGCAATTTTGTTATTTTTGATTATTGTTAATTTATATTAATTATTACATGTACATTTAGAGTAATTATGTTAGACATAACTACGTCATGTCGGACTTGTATGAAGGACAATGTGACTTTGGTAGGCTTGTATGAAATAGTTGAAATTGAGGAAAATGGTCTTCAATTAGCTGACTTACTTGTGCAGTGTACCCCAATTGAGGTATGTAGCGGTGAAATACTTTAGTATTTAGTTAAATACTTTTATAATGAAATAGTTAAGAACAAAAGGTATTTTTTCTATAGGTCTCCAAGGAGGATGGGTTGCCACAGCACCTCTGTGATGCCTGCGTTAAGGTCCTGCACCTTACGTACTCCTTCCGTAAGCAGGCGGCGAAGGCACAAGATGAGTTTAAAAAGCTTGTACAGAAACACGTAAAAACAGAACCTGATGAAGTCGAACTGAAAACAGAAAATGATCACGACTATTTTGAAACTTATGACGATTTCAGTTACAACCCGGATTTGTCCAAAACTGAGATCGAAGACAAGGAGTATACATGTACTAAATGTAATAAACAGTTCACAAAAGAGAAGAAGTACTTGAAACATTTGCTAGCGCATGAGAATTTATCCCTAGAATGTGACATTTGTAAAAAGTTATACCTTAACCAGACATTGTTGGACAGACACAGAGTCAAGCATGTAAAGGATATGTGTTTAGTTGATAATCAAAGTTTTTCAAATGACATAAATTTACTAGAACTTAGTAAGGTGGAACACATTGAGGAAGTTGAAGTTAAAACTGAAGATGAAACTCCATTACTTGTATTGCAGTGTACACATTGTATGCTTACATTTACGAAGCAGAGATCACTCTCAATGCACATGAGAAAACACAGACCTAAAGATGTAAAGAAAGAATTCATTTGTGACACTTGTGGGAAGACGTTTGCCATGAAACATTTGTTGAAACGGCACGTGGTGATGCATAGTGAAGTGAAGCCACACAGATGTAAGCAGTGCTCCAAAACCTATGCACGACGTGACCAGCTGATGTCTCACATGTACTCACATAAAGAACACAAGCCTTATGTCTGTGAGTACTGCAAGAAAAGTAAGATGGTTTTTTTTTATCTGTGCTTTTACGTAAACATAATATCACGTCTGTAATTCACGAAGGGTTACGCAGAGGCATACTTATAGTACACCCACATTTTGCCTGTTTAAGTCCCATGTAATAGGGTGTAAGCCTATGGACATATCACATTGACTACCTCCTAGTAAACACAATAGCAAAACTATTGTTTACACATACTAAGCTAAATAAAAAAATAAAAAATGTAAACTACTGATTTTTTGCTTGCTTAGCTGGATAAGCTTTTTCATGGGTTAGAACATAGCAGTACATACTTGCATGAACTACAAATAATTGTCCAAGCCTTGGTTTTTTCAGTTATCTGTGAAGCTCTTATTCCTTCCAGTGGCAAAGCCTCATCTTATTAATCTTCTCAAAAAAATTACCAGTATGGTGTTATATATAGCTATGGTGTAACTTTGTATGTAAATAGTAAATACTATTAAATATATATAAAGCCATTTATCAATGGTGGTAGAGTGGCTCTTCCAAACCTCCATAGTGAAGCCGGTAGGAATCGGGTTGTTTGGTCACTTCACCACTGGTGCTTTCACTAGAACTTTAGAGACACAATTCCAATATAAATATTCAACCTTTTTGCATTGTTACTTCCCCAGGTTTTTCCCAGATGTGCAGTTTAAAGGACCACCTAAGGACACACACTGGAGAAACCCCATTCCTGTGTTCTGAGTGTGGCAAAAGTTTCTCCAACAATTCCAACTTGAGGCAGCATATGATGAGGCATTCTGGAGTCAAGCCTTATGCTTGTAACTTGTGCCCTAAGACATTTTGTACTAAAGGTAAGATAATTTAAAAAAGAGAAGGTGGTGTATAGACATTTAGCTATTTAATTGGTCATCATCATCCTCTTGCGCTTATACCAATTTATTTAAGGACGGCGCAGCATGTCCTCCTCTTCCATATATCTCTATTTGCTGTCTTCTCAGAAGTCACCTTCTTCCTAGCCATACCATCTTGCATCAGCATACATTTGTGAAGCGCTTTTGATTGTGAAGTTACAGATATCGACCCGTCAAACAATACAACAGTACAAAGTAGCACTTTTAACGTTAAAATTACAATGAAAACAAAATACTAACATTATTCTAGTTTCCCGTTCCAAAAGGTAGCTTTGTGTGTGCAAGAAACTCTACACTTACTCATTTAAAATAGTTTTTAGTGTTTGTCTGTGTATGTATAGTGAAAGCGTGAGAGATAGATGCTGCTTGCTGCAACTGGCTTATCAGCAAGATTCGCTTCTCTGTATGTTCCAGCAGCCATTTCTTAAGTAAACTTTGACGATAAGTGGGTAACAAGTTGACCCGTAGTTTTTAGAAGAAAGATTAATAATCCTTTATTGTTCACACCTGCAAATATAATAATAATACCAGCTTCTTACTGTCCCACTGCAGGGCAAAGGTCTCTTCTCATGTAGAGAAGTCACGAGCATTAATCACCCCGCTTGCTCAAGACGGGTTGGCAATTTCAGACTTATGTTAATTATAAGTCCAGGTTTCCTCACGATGTTTCCTTCGCCGATGTCAGTGATGTCCAAGATAAAATTAGAAAGTACACGTGTAGGGCCTTATCTCATAATTATTCAAAACACTTGATACATGAAGTAATAACAACTGACAATATTATCATGGAGAAAACCACTTACAAATACGGGTTTCCCCCGATAGTTTTAGGTACAAATTTTCAGGGGCTTACACAATTTTTTTTTTTTTTTTATCGTTACCCCCCACACTAGGAATTTCTCCTGTGTTGTGTGTGCGTTTACAAACATTTAAAACTCACACAAACAGCCTACCTGTAAGCCATGCGAATATTTGTTCCGTGAGGGAATCGAACCCACGACACGCGGCACAGCAGCCAATAGCTCACCCACTGCGCCAACTGCATTGTCATGTATAATATTACTAGTGATTCGCCCCGGTTTCGCTCGTGACAGTTTATATACAAAAATCTTTCTGGTTTCTCACTCTTTCTATTGGTGAAAACATGCATGAAAATCCGTTCAGTAGTTTATCGCGTACAGACGCGGCAGATATTGTTGTATACTATGTAGTGATTAACATCTACATTTAATTGTGATAAGCCCCGAAGAAATCACGAAATAAATAAAACAATTCATTTCCAGGTCAAATGAGGTCGCACGTGTCCACGCACGCCGGGGAGCACCCTTACAAGTGCGGGGAGTGTGGCGCCGCCTTTACCAAGCAGAACTCTTTGAAGAAACACTCCATGATACACCTCGCTATTCGGCCGTTTGCCTGCGAGACTTGTAACATGAGGTAGGACATGACTTATGACGTCACTGTTGCTTAAAAAGACAAATATGAATGATGTTATATAAAAAATGTAGTAAATTTCAAATTACGAGCGCGCGTCCAGTGATATTTATGGTCATTGACATCGGTTTAAATTACAATGTCTCGTGATGATATGTGAACTGTGTTGGGGGTCGACTTCCAGCTTCTGATATCAAAGACCCAGTTACTGAGTATTATAATACCCAGAAGAATGGTTGTCAAACTTTTGGGCTTCATCTTTAAAGATCTATAAAAAACATCTGGGTTGATCCCGGCTGTTTTTTATAGATATATCTTTTTCTTTTACATATATCGAGACCCCGAGAGTGAATCATAAATTTATCCGGTCACCCATCTAAGGATCGACCTCTGCAAGCTTAACCTTCGATCGAACCGTGCTGCTGTAATTATTTAGCCACGAGCCCCTTCTATATAGTAAATAATGCAGTAAATGTGTAGTCAGAAAATGTCCCATTATCATGCTATGCAACTTTGTTAACTAAAATACGCAATATTTTTCTAGATTTACATGCAAAGATCATCTGAAGCGTCACACCAGGATCCACACTGGCGAAAAACCATACAAGTGCAAGTATTGTGAGCGAGCCTTTTCACAGAGTAACGACTTGGTGAAGCACACGCGTCAGCACATCGGACAGAACATATACCAGTGAGTACATACACAAACATCTACAGCCTTGGCCAAAAGTATTGAGCACCTTACAAATTTCGCTCATTCACGGTAAGTATGGGAGAAAACCAATTGTTAGCTCTTTACCAAAAATAATTTCTGCCGTAATTAAGGCAAAGGGTGGACCCACTAAATATGAATTTTCAATTAATAAATAGTAAAATAAACCTATATAAAACGTTTTGTTTTATTTATATTTGATACTCCTCATAAAACTGAAAGATTTCATGGGTGCTCAATACTTTTGGCCAAGGCTGTATATTCTCAAAAAAATACATTCCCACATACATAATGTTTTCACACATAATAACATAGATATAGAACAAAGAAACTATGGATGGATGGCAAGTCAGCACCTACACTTTTCACATTGCAAAAAATACTAATAAGATTATTTAGTAAATAAAGAAGACACCGACAGCTGTATACCTCATTTTCAATAACATAAAATATTAACCTTCCCTTAATTATACATTCTAGAAATATGCAGATTTGTTCGATAGTTATTTTTCTATTTTTATTAAAATCATTGCCCAACACTAGAAAATTCTCCTGTGTCGTGGGTGCGTTTACAAACATTTAAAACTCACACAAACAGCCTACCTGTAGGCCATACAAATATTTGTTCCGTGCGGAGATCGAACCCACGACACGCGGCGCAGCAGTCTATCGCTTAGCCACTGCGCCAACCGTGCCGTCAAAAGAAAAGATCCACACTTTTACACTACACAAGAAAATATACAGACAAGATACACATTACGTTATGAAAATAGACTAGACCTACCAAGCTCTAAGCTAAAAATGAACTCAACAAGTGCCCTAGCTATGTCAATGAAAGTATATTAAAAATAACCCGAAAAAAATAAAAATTAACAAAAAAAAATTAATTCATAAATGAATTACAACACATTTTTTTATATAAATGCTATTATACTATTACCGAATACCTAAATGTATATTTTAAATTAGTAAGGTTCACTAAATAGTTTTTTTTTGTTAATATTGCTTCTTTTGTATACCAACTATTTAGTCAAATTAAAGTCTGCCAGTCTCCTACTTCGCTGTGCACACCCTTACAGGGTCCATATTTATGTACAGACGCCAGCACATCAAGCTACCCCAATGTGTCAAATTTTGCCAATTGAACATGAATCTTATACTTTTGCAATAAAGTTGAAAATCTATCAAACAAATGTGACACATTGGGGTAACTTGATGCGCTTGCCTTTGTACCTAGCTTTAAGCCCTTTGGAACATCTTTTTTACAATATGGATGAAAACAACACAATAGTCTTCTATAATTTATTTCAGATGTACAATATGCGGTTCCCGATTCCGTCTACTATCTGAACTGAAGCTTCATTACCCGGTGCACTTCGCAAACGGAACGGACGAGGCCAGTGACCCACAGATCAGTACCAAAGACAACACGGAACCACTAGCCAACGAAACATCAAAAGACCTTCATTTATTAGATATTAAACACCCAGAATTTAATCTCATGACCTTTAAAAATGATAACGATCTTCTCCAGTCCTTGAAACCGCCAGAGATTGATAAGGATCATCCTATGTTGGATTTGAAGCCGCCGGAAAGTGGTGAGAGCGATGCCTTGCCGAGCACGGATTCTAATAGAATTGTTATCACAATCAATAGTTGTGATACGAATGGCATCGTTAACGGAATAACTATTAAACTGCCACCTAAAGAGAGCTAGGGTTTAATTTATAAGTTTCAGTGGTGAAGATAAATCAGTAAGTTCAAAAATTTGAATTAGTCTGAAATCAGCACGGTGTGAAGTAAGAAAGCGACAAAGTTAGATACTAAAACTCCTTAGATAGCGAATAGTAACTAATATTGCAGTTGATTTGCAAAACAGGCCTTTAATTTAAGCACTAATAAATTGGTCTAATTTACAGTTTAATAATTTCCGTGTTCTTTATTTGTACATATTTTATCAAAAGAGAAAAGTACTATTATTATACATGTCAGGTGGTAACGCTAACGGTGGTGAGGGATCCAGAGTAAGGAACATCGTCACAATACGTGCCGTGACCATGACGACCGCCTTCTTCATCTGACACTTGACACAACTCACTTAATATAAGTACAGTTTAATATATTTATAATTTAAAAAAAAAAACGACAATCCATAAAAAAAACCGAGTTGAAAGTGTTATATAAAAGGTCGTTTCCCAAATTGTGGCTCTAAATATTAAGATTAGTCTAAAATATTATTTCAAAATTTACTATTTATTAGAAAAACGTTTTTCTCGTAGTTTTATGAAACGAATCAATGAATAAATATAATATATATTAAGTATATCTTCTAGAAAATCTGAAGATCGGAAAACTGTAGGTACAAATGATTAGTTAAATATTATTAATAGTTAATATGTAGACGTTTTTAGTAAAATGCTGTTTGTTTCTGATAGCATAATGTACGCTCTCTGTTCACGTATTAGTTTTAAGTTATAGTAATACTGCCGATCAGTGCCTTCACCTTTTATATGGCTTTTATGTAAATCTAATTAAATTAATTGATTGTTTCAATTGCTCGTCCTGTAATCCAATGGCCTTAAATAATAGGGTAGTAGTGTCCATAAAGATTCTGATTGGCCCGAAAGTTGGATTACTCAAAAATACTAGACACGTATTTTATCTTTTGTCACGTAAACTAAAAATGACAACGATATAGTGCGTTGAAATTGCGCGTCACACCGTGCTACACTTTTAACGTAACAGTGACTTCACAAGCCCGTTCTCCTGAACTTAGATGTGCTATATCATTATCACTTTTTATTGATTTGACTAAGCAAAAAATACGTGTCAAATATTTTTTGGTAATCTTACTGACGGACTAAATAGACTTAATATATTTTTATCTAGCACACATCCCTATTGCTCCTAGTAATTTTTGATGATGTACGGATGTTTGTTACTATTTCACGCAACAGTTACTGAACGGATTTTGATGAAACTTTACAGTATTATAGCTTATACATCAGAATAACATCTGGCTATAATTTATAAAAGAAGTCGCGGTTAGAAGTAGAATTAAATATTGTCGTAACTGTTGTTATTATATTGGGGTCGGCTTCCAGTCTAACCGGACGCAGCTGAATACCAGTATTTTACATGGAGCGACTTCCTATCTGACCTCCACAACCCAGTTACTGAGCAACACGATACCCCTTGGCAAGACTGGTTGCCAGACTTTCGGGCTTAAGACTACCTATAACGACTGTCAAAGATGTACAAATGACAGCCAGGACCAACGGCTTAACGGACGGACAGACGTTCCTAACTATTGTTATATAATGTACAATTTATGATCACATTTTCGTAGGTTATGATTGTTATTTTTTAACACTAAACTTCTTGTTGGTTTCGACAATTCTCAGAGGTTGTATGATAGGAGATGTCGACCTTAGCTAGTTTATGAACAACTAACGTATACATGTGTTAGTACTGTGCTAAATAATCTTGTTACAGAATACATTATATAACATTTACCATTGTTGTCGTTACATAACAGACGTTGACATAAGGAAGTATGATAGAGGGTGTAAGGCTGCGTTTCCACTGAGGCGGAGCTGTGCGGAGCGGAGCTTAGCGGTGCATGAGTTAAACAACCACAATGTCTACACTGAAGCGGAGCGGAGATTTCGAGAAATGCGATTGGTTAATGCACGCACCATAAACTCAGCTCCGCACAGCTCCGCCTCAATGGAAACGCAGCCTAAGAAGACACAAACCAAGGGTCACATATTAAAGCCAAGTTGTCAAGCCGATTATTTGTTTTGTACTATTATATAGAATAAGTTTCGTTACGCAAAATACGCGCATAGTCGTGGAGTTGCGGATATCGGCCCGTCAAACAATACAACAATACAAATGTATAGAATAAGTAGATGGCGGATTGCTGATGCCACTTTTTATTCCCAGTATATTTGCCAACTCACTCGTGAGTCGAACAAATGCTGCTTATGACAGATTACAATTAAATATTCAGATGTCGCCACTACCGCTTGTGCCTTTAACAATAATTATCCTTTAGATACTTGTAATTATGTAAGCTAATGATTCTTATGTTCACTATTGTGATTCACTATAAGCTAGTGCTTACTCACTCGGGTGCTACTCAATTATATTTAAAGTATTATTTAATTTTAAATATCGTAAGCCGGGGTTAAAAGTAACGCAGGGGTGAATAGAAACAAAAGGTTTAAGGGGATTTTCACGTTAATTACATATTGTTTATAGCTTACAAGAATTCTATTTTTATCAATAAATTGTAATGAACAATTTTTAGAATTAGTCAGTAACTAATAATAATGAATTAATGTGAAAGTTACATTTAAAGTTTTGTTTCGATTCACCCCTGCGTTTCTATTCACCGTTTTACCGGTAACAAAAAATGTAAGGTGTTTTTTGTTCTTCCATGTAAAACTACCTTCAATTATACTTGTTTACCTATTTCTCAATATTACTTGTTTAGATATTGTCTTTGCATTTAGTTGATTAGTGCAAATATTACTGTTATTGTAGAATATGATTTAGTTATTGTGGGTATGCAACAGGCTCAGATAAACATGAGGCACATAGTACTGATTATTATGAAATGATTACAGTCATTTTAGTGTGATATTTTAATTCGAATATTTTATCATTGGACTTATTATTTAAATTAAATACTTTTTAATATTTAAAATTCCTTATATTTACATTTAGAAAAATGGCCTGTATTATTGTTATTTAAATGAAGAAATAAATGTCGTTATTTAACACTGGCAGGAGCTTTTTATTATACCTTTTTCTTGTTGGACGATTAATGGTTTCTTACGAATTAACCTTCCCGATATAGAACGGCATGCTTCTCTACTTGCTGGTAAGACCCGTTAATTTATCTGGAGGATACTAACACCCGGTTTAAAAAAAAGGGAACTTGTCAAACTTCTCATAAGCAAAACTTAAGTTAACTTAGTCACTTACTTACATAATACTTTATTGCATTCCATCATCATCATCATCATCCTCTTGCCCTTATCCCAATTTTTCATTTGGGGTCGGCGCAGCATGTCTTCTTCTTCCATACATCTCTATTTCCCGTCATCTCAGAAGTCACCTCCTTCTTAGCCATATCAACTTTCACACAATCCATCCATCGTTTCCTGGGTCTCCCTCTACTCTTGTAACCCTCTACATTCATACTCAGAACTTTCCTCACAACATGATCCTCATTTCTTCGCATCACGTGTCCATACCATGACAGCCGATTTCCACACAACTTCTCTGTCACAGGCGCCACTTTCAGACTTCCTCTTATATACTCATTTCTTATTCTATCCATTCGCGTAACACCACACATCCCCCTTAGCATTCTCATCTCAGCTGCATGCAACTGCCTTTCATTCAGTCCTTTTGTGGCCCAACATTCTGATCCATACAAGACGGCAGGTCTTATCATTGACTTATAGATCTTCCCTTTAAGTTTAAGGGGAACGTGGGAATCGCAAGTTGTTCCCGTTACCTGCCGCCATTTCATCCACCCTGTGTTTATTCTGTGCTTGACAGTCCGATCTATTCCTCCGTCACTTTGCACGAGTGAACCGAGATACCGAAATTCGGAGCAGATCGGAAGGAGCGCGCAATCAAGCGCAATGGCTTCAGGGCTGGAGAGACCGCCGAAATCGCAGAACATATATTCTGTCTTGGTCCTGCTGATTTTCAAGCCTACACTCTCCAGCTTCTGTTGCCATTTCTCCAATCTACCCTGGATCTCAGGTCCATCTTCACTGACAAGGACAATGTCGTCGGCAAATAGCATGCACCAGGGTGCCTCTTCCTGTATTTCCGACGTCAGTGCGTCCATTATTAACAGGAAGAGGTAAGGGCTTAAGGCCGACCCTTGGTGCAATCCTACAGCCACACTGAACTTGTCAGTGTTACCTGCAGACGACCGGACATAGGTACTAGATCGGCTGTACATCGCACGAATCAACTCAACATACTTCCCAGGCACACCTTTCTCCTTCAAGGCCCACCACAACACTTCCCGAGGCACCCTATCATACGCTTTTTCTAGGTCAATGAACACCATGTGCAAGTTTTTATGTGCACATCTATACTTCTCGCACAACTGGCGGAGTGCAAAGGTGGCGTCCATTGTTCCTCTACCTGGCATAAACCCGAACTGATTTTGGGAAATCTCACTCTCTTCTCGTAATCTTTTCTCTATCACCTTCTCCCATACTTTCATACTATGCGACAGGAGCTTTATCCCTCGATAGTTGTTGCAGTCCTGTACATCCCCTTTATTTTTGAAGATGGGCACTAGTGAACTATTGCACCACTCTTGTGGGATCACTTCCTCATGCAACAACTTATTGAAGAATAAAGTCAGCCACGTACATCCATCTTCTTTTAGTTCCTTCCATACTTCTACTGGTATATCATCTGGGCCCATGGCCTTTCCATTTTTCATACTTCTTACTGCTTGCCTTACTTCATCCATGCTAACTTGTCTTACCAAACCCTCATTTACTGGTGCCTCTTGTACCATACCATTCCATTCATTCTCTTCATTCATAAGCTTATCAAAATAAACCTTCCATCGCTCTTTTATTTCATCATCATTGCACAGAACCTTACCTACATCATCTTTCATACATTTTATATGAGTAATATCTCTTGTCCTTTTTTCCCTTGCTTTCGTAATCCGATAGAGCTCCTTCTGGCCTCTAGGGCTATCTAGTGAGTCATACAACTTCTCCTGTGCCTTAGCCCTAGCAACTGCTACCGCCTTTTTTGCTTTTCTCTTCCATTCTTTGTATATTGTGTTCTTTTCTTCTTTCAAACCATCGTTCCCATTTTCCACACCCTGCCATTCTTTAAACGCAACTTTTTTCTCTTTAAGTAACTTTTGCACTTCCTTATTCCACCACCATGTATCCTTATCTATTATACCTTTCCCTTTCGATTCTCCAAATATATCTTTTGCTACTCTTCTTATACAATCTGCAATCTCATTCCAGCATTCGTTCACAGACTTCCCTTCCATATCTTTCATTTCAAGCATTCCATAATGTTAAATAAAACAGTTGGTATGTTAAAAGATTGAATCAATTATGGACCTTGTTTTTTTTTCTTTTTAGGTTTTCTATTTAAGTTTCCTTAATCTGAGTTTCGAAATAAATTGTTCGGGTTGATTTGCTTTGGTCTTTGAGATAAGAATTAATTCGGTAAATAGTGCCTAGCCAGACATAATGAGAAGCCCATTTAAGTCTATGCGGCGTTGGTGAGCTCTGGAGATATTTCGTGCTGTCTTCCATATCATGCAAAAATTCTCATTGACGAGTATGCTGTGCGACAAAAAAAAATCTTAGAACCTTAGCCAAATTACGTAGGTATGTTACATCGCCTATATCATAACATCACGCCTATATCATTCTCCGAAGAGATAGGCAGTGGAGTACCTATAGTACACCCACATTGCCCTATGTGATAGGGGCTTCCCTATTGACACCAACCGGGCACAAACCCAACAACATTTACCAAGAACCTTGTACTTACCAATAGTCTGAAATTTTTCTAGGTTAGGCAGGGAAGTACCTATAGTACACCCACATTGCCACATGTAATAGGGGGACCCTATTGACAACAAACGGGCACAAACCCAATAACATTTTACCGAGAACCTCATGCTCACTAATAGTCTGAAATTTTGCTAAGTACGATGCACCTAAGAACAAACGGCACGATTGGCGCAGTGGCTGAGCGATTGACTGCTGCGCTGCGTGTCGTGGGTTCGATTCCCGCACGGAACAAATATTTGTTTGGCCGACAGGTAGTTGTTGCGGGTCTGGCTGTTTGTGTATGTGACTTTGAATGTTTGTAAACGCACCCACGACACAGGAGAAATTCCTAGTGTGGGGCAACGTTTGATTTAAAGAAAAAAAAATGTTTTCTCAAAATTTAGACCGTGCTACAGACGTCAATAGCCCAGTCCATATAAAAACATCGCACGTGAATATAAAATGAACGTAGTGTGCCTGAAGGGTCATTGTTAGTCCCACATAAGTACCTAGTACTACACTTAAGAGTGCTCGAACCGAGGTACGTCATCCTACGTGACCCAATAAGGAGACGGGAGACTTAGGACGGCGACACACAGACCCGGGGTGCACTATTGCAGAGACATTTTAGTTGGCTGGTAGCTTAATTACATCTGTATACGCGTATTACTACTATTGGAATCAAAAGTAATAACTCATCATTTAGGACCCGTTAATATCAGTGTAATTTTAAACCGTGGTTCTAGGCAACTGGGCCTAACTCAGTTATAAATGTCCATTTGTGCCTATTAATCTAACTCTGTTCTGTCTCCTGCTTAATATGGGGGGAAGTGGAAATTGTGTATTTTTCTAACTCCTCCGCTGTTCTTTTCTGATTAATTTCGTTACGTAATCCAAGACAGTTAAATCGTTTCTCCGGGACTCGTCGGGCTTCATCGTCTCAACGCTGTCCTGGTGGTTGCAACTGTTGATTCTGGTTTCCAGGAGTTGCAGTGGTTTGGGAATAGTGTGGCGGGACTGTCCCAATTAAAAAAAAAAAGTTAGTTTGTATTGCATGGAGAGGTCAAACTACATCGGTTTATTCCAAAAAAAAACTCAGCCTGCCTATGTCGTTAAAACTGATTGCTTTGATGGTCTAGTAGTTGCAATCGCTATTGAGCTTGAAACCTGTTGTTTTGTTGTACCGAGTCCGAACTTCAGATCCGACACCTGTCCGAATTGGAAATGTTCTAAAAATTCGGATCTAGTGCGCGCTCTGGTTTCATTCACAGGCTAGGTTTGTTTCGTTTGCTTCATTTTATGCCACCGAATTCCGAAACTAAAGTTATTTTACAGCTTTTAGTGTTTTTTGGAGTCGGTTGATGTTTTTTGTAAGATTTTTTTTGTTTCCAGCTTTTTCGTGAGAGACAAATAACAAACCCATTGTTATTTGTCTAAAATACAATAGCCTAATTTCAACTGCTAGTCACCTTTTACAATATATTTCTAACAAAATAAAACATACAAAAATATTGTTGACAAAAAAAAACCGTTGAACTCTCTCTATTATTTCTCGCAATATTTTTGGTTCGTGTTTAAGTTTTAAAATGTATGTATAAATTTTACTTAAGTATATTTATCTTCAAGTACTTTTTGCACATACCTTATTCTGTCCTTATTCTTACTCTGTCTCACGCCCTAAGGTAGACTGGCAGAAAATACCTAAAGCATTAACTCCGCCTTTGTACGGTTATTTTAACTTGTGTCTAAATAAATAAATAATGCTGGACAATCCACACAACATCGTCTAGCCCCGAGCTAAGCAGATATTGTGTTATGGGTACTAGATGACTGATATACTTAATGCAATACATTACATAGATAGATATTTTCTATTATACATAGCAAATACCCAAAACACCCGGAACAAATCTTTGTAGATCGTATAAAGTTTTAATAAATAATAAATACTCCATTAAATAGTACTACGGCTACTCCGGACAAACATTTCTCAGAATCAAATTAAATGCTTCGCGCAAAGCTTTCGACTCTCTATTAAAGGTCGTATGAATCAAAGTCAAATTAATTGGATCGACCACTTGCTACGTGCTACGAGACAGTCGCGTAGCGGTAATAACCACGCGCCAGCTACGGCGTAGCAAAGTGTAGACTATCTATTAACGTACCTACTGTAAGGTAGGTATACCTTTTAAAATATAATAATATCTCAGCCTAATACATCTTCTCTTATGAAATGACTGAGATATTATTTTATTCTTAACCTAGGTAATTTTAAAGATAATTTTTTTATTAAAACGACCTTCGATCATGACCCATTTTAAATTCGTTCGATTCTTTCCTTTACCGATTTTACCGAGATTTTATGAAGTGCAATTTCATGCAGATATTCAGTTGATAAATTGGCCTCAATACAAATCCGGGAAGTGGAAAACCGGACCCGCATCTCAGCTACGACCTTGACCTATCTAATTTTCACAGCTCCGCAACAAATCAGTCGGAAAACGTCAACCGAACTAAACTGTTCCCCAAAGACTTTGATATTCAAAGATTGGCCAACCGTTTGCTACGCCACATTTGCTACGCTACCTAGCTCCGATTCATTTCCTACACAGACACACATAACATAAGCCTCTAGAATGCTTGTTATTTTTCACCAATACATCATCCTATTTTAATTGAAGATCAAAAACAAGACAGCATTTTGTAGATAGGTACCTACATAAAAAGCTTAATAAAGAAATAAAACTTATACTACAAAGGTGAAACCAACGCCTAACGGACAAATCTTTTAACATTACCATTACAATAATGTTCAAAAGAGCCATATAATACGTCCATAACACCTCTAAAATCAATTGTCGATATCTACAATCCGGCCTCGCTGGTCCACGCATAATCTATGCACCGCTCAGTGGGGCAGGGCGCGCGACCCTTATCAGTGCGCAGCGGGAGCTTGAGGCCTTCGCACGGTGAGTACAAACTCCTTACCATTCTTTTTAATGTTTTTTTTTGTTTGACTTTTTATTAATAAGCTGTATGTGATAGGTACGTAAATTGTAGGACGATGTTCTTTCTTTGAATTTTGAAGAAAAAATGCTAGTGTTTTGCCTTTGTTCTGTTAGACGTTACTTTTTTTTATTTGAGCTCGTTTTATTGTCCCGGCCAGTGATATTGAGGCTGTAACTTTTGTCTTTGATCAAATATTAGGGAGTTTGAATTGATTTGCAGGAAATCAGTTTATTATAAATGAATACTTTGCAGGTTTTCGTACATGATTTTGGTATCAAGGTTTTTATTGTTTGAGTTTGTGTATGTTATGATGAAAGTAATTTCGTGTTGTTGTTGGTACTTAAATGATCAGTTATCAAGTTGTTGTAAATAATAAGATATCGCTATGAATTTCCTAACTGGAATAAACTCTTTATATTCACAGTAGGTAATGTTATTTCTTCGATTTTATTTTAGTTAACATGACACCTGTTATAGTACCGGATCGTAAATATGACACTTCGAGATGTAGAAAAAGGTGACGAATTTTTTTCATATTTTCTGAAGTCAGTCACAGTCAGTCAGGTAAGACAGAGACGATGTTCTACAATATAGAACTGTTTACCTCGAAGTGCCATATTAACAGCTCGTTCACATAATGAAGCTTGTTAGTACAGGGTGTAAGAGACATCCACGCACAACCTCATACCATGAGTCCAGTACATGATTCTAGACTCCCCATCCCCCATCAGACTTTTAATTTAAATAATATACTTTAAAACACATATAAATAATTCACTTCTTTTGTTCACGACATTAGGTTGGACAGGAATCATGATGTTTAACAGTTTAGAGTACAGAAGCCAGCAGTTTAAGCTACCCAAATGTGTCAAATTTCTTTGATAGATTTTTAACTTTATCACAAAAGGAATAAGGTTTATTAAATGTTCAATTAGAATAATTAGACATTTTGGGGTAGCTTGATGTGCTGGCGTCTGTACCTACGTAAAAAATATCAGAAATTTTTTGACTTTTTCTTTGTTTGACGTTTAGTACAAAATAATCAATCCAGAATAATGTACTGAACTCATGATATCAGGTAGTCCGTCGATGTTCCTTCCACTCTATATAGACGTAGATAGTAAACCGATGTCTTCGTGAAGGATCACGATTGATATTGGAAGCATCCGTTCACGGCTCGCTTTACTATGCCAATAACGATCCATATTGAAAGGTTTAGCGAACTCGCAATTCATTTTCAATTACGCTATCGGACTTGCGAAGCCGGTTCCATTTTGTTTTATTTACCTACACAGCTTTATTTTTGTGATAGGAACTTTCTTTGTTAGATTAAGGGTATCGCTCTTTTAATTATGAATGATATTAATATACAATATTTATATAATTACTTAATCTAATCTTTTAATATATAAAATTCTCGCGTTTCAATGTTTTTTACCGAAACTTCTCCGAAACGGCTGGACCAATTTGAATGAAATTTTGGGTGCATATCGGGTAGGTCTGAGAATCGGCCAACATCTACTTTTCATACCCCTAACTGATAGGGGGGGGGGGGGGTATCCCAAACATTTATTTTATTCTTTAGATTTTTTGTTTATTTTATGGCTTTAAATGTTTGGTATTAAAAGTACATATCATATCTATTACCAACCCATATTTTTGTAGCCATATATGGTAAAACAACGTTTGCCGGGTCAGCTAGGTAGGTATAATATAAAACTTACTATATACAAAAACAAAATAAAATAAAAACTTGACCAAGACACTCGGCGACGGCGACGGCGTCAAAGTACCCCGTATCGCTGTCATCTGGAAACGTGCCGAAAAGACTGGCAGCTTTGCCACGTTGGGTGGCAATACTAATCCTTTGGGCAAATAATGAATAATTTTTGTTTCTGTAAATGGGTTTTTACTTTTACACGTCGACCAGTTTTTTTTAAATACGTCGGTGTTTATATCCTATCTGACTGACAATTTCTTTCCTTTAGTTTTTTCCTCGAATAGGTACTAGGGTAGTATTTTTCGTGAGTTTCCCTTCAATTAGTTTTACGCGACTACCACATCCAAGAACTTCCTCCTTCTTCATGGTTCGTTTATTGAACCGGCAGGTTTGAACTAACACAGAATTAAAAAAAAAAAACACATGACGTCTTAAGTTAGACGTCCTTGTTGAAATGGTATATATCATCTACATATTTTGATATAAAAGGTGAAGAATTTATTATTATTATTATTTATTTATTAATTTTCGTCCTTTAAAAACTTTAAACAATGTTCCATTCTTCACATTAAAGGCAAGACCACATCAAACTATCCCAAACTGTCAAACTTTCCCAATTGAACATGAATCTTATTCTTTTGTAATAAAGTTGAAAAACTATCAAAGAAATTTGACACATTGGGGTATAGATAGATAGTGATGTACAGAAGCGAAAAGATAGATATCTTGCAATTCAAGGGAAGTCGAGCCCGTAAAATCGTTCGATATAATACTGAGGGGTATAAAGGTGGGGTAGTAAAGAGGACTCAGGGAATATCAATTTCCCACGGGTCCCGGTTCTGTACGACGTGCTTATTTTATTAAGGTACCTATTTGTAGTTCGTGATCATCTGCCAAAATGGTTCTTCTTCACAATTCGATCTTAGCCATAACGTATTTTGTGATAAGTAAGAATTCTGTGTCTTTCCATCATAGTTGGGTAGACTGGCGCCCAACAGTGGAAAACAGTGGAAAAAGTGGCATACAAAGTACGTACGGTTGTGCCTACTTAGGATTTTATAGAAATTTGCAGAGAAAATCAGGGTCTATTATATTATTGTCTTATAATTAACGCAACTTAATAAATATTACTTTAGCGATTTTCATTTAGTTTTTCATGCTGGTCCCCAAACTAGACTTTAATCATTAATTAAACATTTTGTGATCAGAAAGTGTTCCGTCTCTTTTCATCGTGTTGGGTTAACTGGCGCCCAACAGGGATCAGAAAAACTGGTACCTACTTAGGAAAAAATCTATAACAAAGTCCGTTCGACGATGATTAGGACTTTTCAGAAATTTAGAACAAAATTCATCTCATAAAATGACACATTAAATGGCTTTAGTACTTTCGTAATTCAGTGCAACGGTTTGGAAAGCCCCAAAGAGTCGCCTCCATATTTTAGTTTCTAGTTAATTATGCATACAAGACAATACGGCTTAGTGGATAACAGTTGAAGACACTCTCTCTCGAGCGATTCCTTAACTAGTCTGTGGCTAGGGACTAGGGAGTTTTTGCGAACATTTTGATATACATACACTATTAGTAACACATATAAATAATAAAAATTCGACGACACGGTTGGCGCGGTGGTTGAGCCATCGGCTGCTGCGCCGCGTGTTGTGGGTTCGATCCCCACACGGAACAAATATTTGTATGGCCTACAGGTAGTTGTTTCGGGTCTGGCTGTTTGTGTATGTGAGTTTAAATGTTTGTAAACGCACCCACGAAACAGGAGAAATTCCTAGTGTGGGGCAACGTTTTTATAAAGAAAAAAAAAAAAAAAATATATTGAGGAAACGTGAAAGTCCGATTCAAAGCTTTATTTCGACTAACCCTTATGCTATACACACAAAATACGAAAAGTAAAAACATTTTTAAAACGTTTTAAAATGGCAAGTTGTGAAAAATATAAAACTAACGACTGGTAGTGTCTCTACACTCCCTACGTGCCTTCTAACGGTACTAACCTATTGAGTCTATCGCATTTGCAGTAAGAAATAAAAGAAATACCTACGAAGTTATTTCTGCCCCTGCAAGCTTGTGAGGGGAGGTTTTCAAAAGAAATGTGCACCGGATGAAAGGCGACTGGAATGGCGCATCCCACTTTACATTACTTATACCGACGTATAAGTAATTCCGTCTTTTGTTAAACCGCATTTGCTTTACTTACAAACAATATTATGTCCTATCAATGATTATTTAAACTTAACTTGTACATTATTTAATATATCTATACTATTACATAATAAAACTGAAGAGTTAGTTTGTTTTTAGGGAAAAAGCGAAACCCTTATAGGATCACTTTGTTGTCCGTATGTCTGTCTGACCTTTTTACTCTCCTGAGTAAAAAGTTCAGACATAATTTCAACTCCACGCATAGGAATGAGTGGAGTTGAAATTAATTTATTTGTCTGATTGTTAATTATTTTAGTGAAAATATCTGAACAATTAGCTAACGTTTGACCCTAGGTCGCCAGTCACACTCTCACTTTTTTTGTTTGTTCGAGCTAATCTTTAGAACTACCAGTCGGATTAATGAAAAAAAAAAATGCATCTGATGGCCCAAATCTTGAGGAAAATATAAATCAATTTAAGGTACGACCCTTCGAAGCGATTGAAACCTTGGGGCATCGCTAGTTTCATATATTTGATTCTTACGTTTTCAATGTTCTTATCCCAACGCCATTAAAATGCCAGGCATTTTCTCGCGGCAGGTATACCGGATATATTTACACCCATTAGCATTTTTCCAGTGTATTAAAGTTCTCATGAATTTCAACAACTTTAACTGTGGGATCGGTACTGAAATAACGGAAAAAGAAGGAAAAGGAAAGGAGGGGCTCATGTCTGAGTAATAATTGCCGCACGGGTCGATTTTCAAGTTTATGCAACGCTGAGGTCGATCTGTGGATGGATGACCATCCATTACGTAACGAGACCTCGCTGTTTATTTCAGTGTTTCAAAGAGTTTCTAAGAGTAGTCAGATTCCATTTCATTACGTGTTCAAAACCTATTTACAGAAACAAATATTATTTTCTTTCTTGCTACTGAGGCCACTACCGACAATTTTCTGTGTCATAATTTTAGTTTGTATTTCGTCTTTACTAGCAAAATATTAACTAGCAACACTATCATTAAAATTTTCTTCTATTAAGTTTTTGTGTGTCTCATTACAATATGCACATCGTCTGTGGCAACTAAAGATTTTTATCTTTCTTTCTTTCTTTAAGTTCAGAAAAGGCTAGGCAGATGACGAAAAGGTTGAACCTATGTTACTTTGTTAATGTAACAGCTGATAATATTCCATCCAGTTTCTTTGAACATGCAATACCTTACGAAGTTAAAAAATAAATATCAAAGAGTATAAAAACCCAACATCTGGCCTAATTGCCAGTGCCTCTGAACATTTAATTAACGAAACACTCGACCGACGTATTTTGAGTTCAAAGAGACTCTCAGAGGACTGGCATTCTTAGGTATATATCGTACACATAGCTGTAGTTAGTAAGTAGATAAGGGTGAGTTAGTATTAACTGTTTGTAGCTATAGTCAAGGCAGTGTAGGCCTCGGTAACAACGATGTACACACGGCCTATAAAGCTTTCAAAAACTGTCAAATTTTCCCTGTTGAACATTAACCTTATTCTTTTGTTATGAAGTTGAAAATATAACAAAGAAATTTGAGAGATTGGGGAAGCTTGATATACTGGCCTCTGTACGTCAAATGTTATGTTAATTCACCATTATATTTTTTAGACTTCCGCGTGGTACTTACAAAGTAACGTATTGCTTTAATCGTTGTCTATTATGATGACTTCTAACATTTTTCATGTAGTTTTAGTTTTAATTGGGTTTCACTGGTCTAGTTGTTGCCATCGCTATGCTGAGCATTAGGTCCTAGGTATGATTACCGGGCCGGACAAAGTTATATTGCGTTAATCCATCTGTGATTTCTTAGACGCAGCCCGGAGTCTGGATTTGTACCCAGTTATTATGCCCAGCAGTAGAAATACACACTTTCTTTCTTTAAAACACATTTGTCAAATTGCGTCCGATGATAATAATTATTTTATACCTACGTGAAGCGAATATTTCGGATTCATTTTTAAGAATATTGCGCGTACGGCGGAGTGTGAGATTAGACACAGTTCAAGTTTATATGAAGGAGTGCAGAAAATTTGAACCACTGAGCGACAACTGGTAGTTATTATTATATTATATTATAAATTTATAAAAATGAAATAAAAGAAAGAAAACATTTACTTGGGACACGCACAGATATTAAAAAAACACAAAAGAAAAAAGGAACTAAAAACTTAACAATAAAAATAAAAATTATAAAATAAAAGGATCTGTGCGAGACCAAAAAGGCTCCTTTATCAGCAAAACGAATCCCTATTTCCCTTGGTCACGGCATCACGCGGACCAATTTCGATGATTCTTTTTTCGTTGTGTTTATTATTGTAAGGAGAAGGCTCTTACGGAAATAAAAATTAAGACCATTGCGCAGAAAATTGGAAAATTTGAGAAAACTTCATGACTATTTTATAGTTCGTTTGACAGTTGGCGCGTTTGATGAGTATGAATTTTAACATGATGTGGATAACACCGCGGGGAGCAGCTAGTACCTTATTATATTATCAGCCTGTTACTATCCCACTGCTGGTCAAAGGCCTCTCCTCATACAGAGAAGGCACGAGCATTAATCAGCTCATTTGCCCCATAAAGACCTTTAATTTATAGACTGTTTTATCGGAATCAATTTGTCCCCGACATTCACAAGAATCGATAAGACTCACTTCGGTAATAAGTTTCATTCTATCTATATTTTGCTATTGAACTTTTAGCTCTGCTGAGTTGAAATAAAGTTCGGTCTCCTTCGGTAAATACCGAAAGTTTAGTTTATGAAGTATACCATTAAGAATATTGGTTTCCATGAATTGAACCATATTCTTATGTTTTAGTAAATACTTAGTTGATGTTATGAGTAACAGTCGTACCATGTCTATGTTTAATTTGAACACCAGCCTGTTACTGACCCACTGTAGGTGAACATACACACATACAAACACACACACACACACTAAGGTCATACAGAGAAGGTCATAAGGTATTAATCACTAAATTTAGACTTATTAGAAAAGAAGTCCATGTTACTACAAGATATACACACCTTGTCCTTGTGATGTGAACACCTTGACCGATGTAAAAGAGAAAAAGAAAGTAAGAAGCAGTTTGAGTTGAAAAAGTCACATTTATACTTGATCGGATTTGAACTCATAAAGTCGTGCTCAAAAAGCAAGATTTCAACCATTGGACCTTCACGACCATTATCCATGTAGTACATGGTCATATGTGGAGGTCATATTGACAGTCGCTCTATGTAAAATACAAGTATTCAGATCCGGTAAGACTAATAGACGTCTCAACTTATTTTGGAAAAGGCTAGGCAGATGTTGAGTTAGTCAGTTGTTATTATTAGTCTTGCATTTAGTTCTATTAACACACGCTACCAACCAAAAGATGCTTCGCTTTGAAAATCATTTTAAGAGGTTCCTTTTTGTGTTTATTTTTGCCAAAGACAGCCGTATATTATACATTTTTACGACTGTAGATCCCGAAGGGTTGGGTGGTATTTAGTTGAGAATCCAGACTCCGGGTAGCTACTGAGAAATTCCAAATGAGAAAAACCTATAACACTTTGCTCGACCCGGGAATTCAACCCAGGACCTCATGCTCAGTAGTAACGCTTCGGGCCACTAGACCAACGAGGCAATCAATGCATTACATATATTACTTAAATCTAAGACCATCATCATCCTCCTGCCCTTATCCCGATTTATTTGTGGTCGGCGCAGCATTTCTTCTTCTTCCATATATCTCTATTTGCCGACATCTCAAAAGTCACCACCTTTCTAGGCACGTCATCTTTCACACAATCCATCAATCTTTTCTTTGGTCTTCCTCTACTTAAATCTAATACTATATTAAGATATATATTAATTACTACTAAATAAAAAACTCTTTAGTAGAACTCAACCACCCATAAAGTCGTAAAACTACGCTCAAACTCTGTCCTTGCTAAATTTCCCCGACTAATGGATTGCAATATCGTCTCGTGAGGGCCTGAGGGAGCGGGTGGAATTCCTCCCATTCCCTCTTTAGCCCTACCAACGACAAAGCCTATTCAATAAGGACGGCGAACTGCGAAACTGTGGACCCGACTTTACGGATCGAGGACTTTCGTCTTTTGTTTTAAATTTTCTCTCTTAGAGAGTTTCGTTACGTTGTTTTTTAATTCGTTTCGAGTTTAGAGGAGGTTTTATGATTGAATATTTAAGCTTATGTTGATTTTCTCACAGTGACAGTTTTTCGAAACGTTTGCGTTTAGTGGTTTCTGTGTTCATAAGACAATAGCGTGTATTTACTATACTATATACATGTGAGGTACACATGTATATAAGCTCTTTAGTAAAACTCCTTTTTTGAGTTGAGCTCTACGATTGCTGACAAATGACTTACACTGACTGGACAGATCATACCTGTGTGGTTCTTTCCTCAAAACACCGTCTCAGACACTAATCTGCATGATTCTCATATGATCTGATTTTAATACGTGTAAAAGTGTTTTTTTGGAATATTTACAGAAATAAACATCATTTCATAAATCAGATAGAATTCACTAAAAATATATGTAATAACCTTGAAATGCGTATTATAGACTTCCAACGTTTCTACAACTCTTCAACATTTAATTAGTCACATATTTTAACCGTGCTTGATACTTGTGTGAAGAACCTATTTACAGAAATAAATATAATTTCATAGATCAGATAGAGTTCACTAAAAATATATGTAATAGCCTTTTATAGAAATACAGAAGATAGTCCTCAAACGTTTCTACAACAACATTTAATTTTCCACATATTTTAACTGTTTCGAAAAATGAAGCCCGATATACCCGGAAAAAAAATATGATCTAACAATATCTTATCTTTAAAAGAACAAGTAACTTGCAGGATGCGCGCATACATAAATGTCGTAGCTCGTAGCACTTACGTAGATCGTAGCACGTAGCTGGTAACTCGTAGCTCGTAGCGCCGTCCCTGCGAGCGACAGGGCGTATGAAATGATTAATTAACAAACTGGGAGCCTCCCTGCCGCCTGTTGTCACTGACTAGACGTTTGTTTATCACAATAGGACTTCACGCTTTGTTACAGTTATGGGGTGGATAGACTTGTAGTGTGTATGTGTCTGTGATGTATGAACACTAAGAAAATCCGTCCGTATTTTAATGCCTGCCATTTATTGTTAATCACTTCAGCCATTCGCTTTGAAAAATCCCAGGGCCACTGTGCTCTCCCCGTGGTAGGATCAGAAAGAGATAAATTGTATTAAAAATGATGCTAATGTAAGTACAGATTAATAAGAAATCTGTTGATTCCTATCCATGCCTGGCTTTAGAAAAAACATTCATTATTTTTTGCAGCGTAATTTTTGTTTTTTCACACATATATGTACACACAATGAAACTCCACGAACCCTCTACCCGTGCGTCTGGAGTTAATGATGCGTGAAGATAAAAGCAGCCTCACCAATGTAATATGAGAACGATACGCTGAATCAGTGGTGACGGGTCGTGGTTTATAGTACGATCATATAAATGACGTGTGAAGTTAAATGGCTGGTTCTTTTGTGTGACTGTGTATACTGGCATTTTAAGCATTTCAATGATCTTGAAGTGCGTGGGCACTCTAGCAATCCAATTGTTTTTATCACCTTAATCGACAAACTATACATTTTCTATTTTGTCTCGTTTTATGGCAGTTAAGGTGTTAATCATACTAGCTCGCCACACTACTCCCAAACGACTACAATTCCTGAAAACCAGAATCAACAATAGTGAAGGGTGGGCGTTTTGGGGGACTGTCTTTTGTAAACATTTTGACGTTCAAAAAGTGCTAATTCTCAGTCTAATTTTAATAAATAATTTTGATTTTATCAGTGGCGACCACCAGAAAAGCGAATCCAATTGTTTCATAAGGTACCATACTATTGTTTGCAATGCTATATTATAAAATGACAGGTCGCTCAGTATTCCCCGTAGGATTGAGCAGAGGTGTACCTACAGTACACCCATATAATACAGCATCGATGTTAATGTTATGTGGTCGATCGGTGGTTAAAAATCGACCGTTTTAGGTCTCTGCAGTTCTTCTCCGTATTAACTTAAACTATGCCAAATCCCATACTATTTCGTGAGGGAAAAATAATAGATTAGTAGAGAATACTCTGTATTGTACATCTTAAGAACTTATAAATAATAACTTTAAGAGCTACATAGGGTGTTACAATAGGCGGCCTTATCGCTAATAGCGATCTCTTACGGAATACCTTTAAAAATAAAAGCAAAATTCTTAAAACGGAATCCGAAGCTTATAATATATTATAACTTATAATATAATACAAGACAGCCTGTTAATACTTAGAGCTCCTTTTACGTTGTGTAGTATGGAAGTGCAGTTTTAATTATAATTTATGATATTGTGGGAGAGAGAGAGAGAGAGAGAGATCTTGGAGACTCACAAAACCATGTCTTGGCTGATAGTGATAATATTTAGTGTGTACAACCTTCTTTATCTTTATAACATTACGCCTATATTTCCGAATGGTTAAGGAGAAGTGCACCCATAGTAATCCCGCATTTTGCCAGTTACTTTAAAGTCCCATATTCTATTTTGTGTTCTATATCGTATTGTTGTTTGTATTAGGTGCGCGTTTATTGTCACCTACCGGGCACAAATCCAGACTGCGAGCTATTTCTGAGAAATCACAGATCCAATAACTTGATGCTCGACCTGGGAATCGAACCCAGGATCTCATGCTCAGCAGAAGTAATTGCGACTGCAAGAGAAACGAGGCAGTCTAAATGTATCTTCTTGAAAAGTCTTTTTTCAATCCCCTATTAAAATTTGTTGCGTGGCTTTTGTTCCACCTTTTTGTTAGCTGCCTAGTCTTTTCCCAACTATGTTGGGATCCGCTGAATACCAGTATTTTACATGGAGCGCATGCCTACATAACCTCTATAACCCAATTAATTGGTAACTCAAAACCCCTTGGTAAGGGTGCCCTCTTGTTTTATCACCATTATAATCACGAGGGTAGGTAGAATCTGTAATCTATATATCATGGCATATAGTATATGTATGTAGTATCATAGGGAATGAAATTTTATTGATTAAGGTAAGATTGGCAAAATTAATAAGGGTCCTTGAGTATTAAGTTACTAGTACTTCGCTCCCGACTTCATCCGCGTGATCTTCATAGTTCTTCTTTCGAACTTTAACACCTTAACTGCCAGACAACGAGACACAATAGAAAATAAATTGTTTGTCTCCACCCCCTCTTAAGCTCGAAAAAACATAAAATAAAATTAATTGTTAGTCGCTGATAGTGTAGGTTTGTGTAGGTAAAAACAAATCGGTTAGGTAGTATTTGAGTTTATCCATTACAAACAAACATACGAGCAATAAATTTTCTTGAACATAATGGCTTTGGAGGTCTATAACGCAAATATTTCTCGATCAAGACATTAAACGCATCAAATTTTAGGCACAGAAGATATTAATATATATTTCTTGCACAGAGGCCAGTACATCAAGCTATCCCAATCTGACGCAAGTCTTTGATAATGTTTCAACTTTATTACAAAAGAATAAGGTTCATGTTCAATTGGGTAAATTTCACAGTTTAGGACACCTTGATGTGCTGGCGTCTGTACTACCTCAGTAGTGCTACATTATTCATTTCATTTACTTCGCTGTGGTTCCGTTCAATGAACCGGGGTTATTGACTTTCTCATCTAAGATATACCTACTTCGTATAACTTTATACAATGAAGAAATTTTTCGTATTTTAAATGATACAGGCATTTTTTTTGGCCTTTGTACCGCGCCTGTAGTTTCTGGAGGGGTAGACAGAGATGTATAACACCCCTACACATTGCCTGTTGGCATTAACCGGATAAAGGGGCCGTATTAATAATGATATCAGACCGAAAAGGGCTGTTGCTTTCGTTCATGTATATTTCTGTCTCTCTCTCGCATTGGGATTATGATTGCATAGTCCTAATGATAAAGGCTCTGGGCTGCTGTTGTTACTGACTAAATAATTTTGATAACATTAATTTCACCACCTTTTGAGAGGTTCTGTAAATAGGAAGAAAGTAGAAAAGTGATTTTTATGTGCCAGTATACAGCGTTGAAACTATCAGATAACCAGGGCAGAATAATTACATCGTAGCATCGTTCGATAATGGTCGGGAGAGCTCGGCTGCCCGGCCGATCGAGACGCGTTTATCAAGGCGCACCCACCGCCCGCTAAATTTATTGAGAACATATTGCTTCATGTTTTAAATGTAGTATCTACTTGTGTACGGACGGGCTTGTATGCATTTATTGATAGTTTTTTTTTTCTAAAAAATAAATGTTAGCGAAATAAAGAGAAACTTTATCTTTGTCATCATCTGCCTAGCCTTTTCCCAACCATTTTGTGGTCGGCTACCAGTCTTGCCGGATTCAGTATTTTACATGGAGCGACTGCCTATCTGACCTCCACAACCCAGTCACTGGGCAACACGATACCCCTTGGTACGACTGGTTTCAGATTTTCCTGGCTTCTGACTACCCGTAACGACTGTCAAAGATCTATAAATGACATCCTAATATAATATATGTATCCTAATATAATAAAGCTGGAGAGTTTGTTTGTTCTTTTGTTTGAGCGCGCAATCTTCGGAAGTAACAGTCAGATTTGAAATATTCTTTTTGCATTTAATAGCATGATTCTTGAGGAAGATTATAGGTTATTTAATATCACTCCACTACGCTAAGGCGCGAGTGTAACCGCAGGGCACAGTTAGTCAGATATAGTATGTGTCATAAAACTTTTCTGGTCAGTCTACTCAATCCATATCCACAATGGATTCTACATCCGTCATATTCCTGCCACATTTGTTGGCGTAGGTCGCGGACTTTGATTATTGACATGGATTTTATTATTTCTGGCAACTCGTTGCATATTTACGTTTAGACAGTACTGTCCCACAGCTGGGAATTAGCTTTCTCTAAATTATGTATAAATTCTTTTCTTTAACCTTGCAATACGCGGAAATGAAGGGAATTGATAATATTATATTTATTTCCGTAAGTACTTCTTCTCGGACACTTTTGAGAATGCATGGTCAATGTTTTAAAAACCTTTAAAACATTAGCATTTCCCATCTGACTGATCCCTGAGAAGAAATTGCGGAACCAATTAGAGGTCAGGGTCTATTTTATAATTTAAACATTATATTACATTAAGATGTTATGTGAGTCGAACGATGCAGGCCAAAGTTTGAAAAGGCCTTTTGAAGAAAGAGCCATTGCAGCTTAGAGCTGACTCACGCGATGCTGGACTGTTGCGCCACGTGTCGTGGGTTCGATTCCCGCACGGAACTAATATTTGTATGGCCCACAGGTAGTTGTTCCGGGTCTGGCTGTTTGTGTTTGTGAGTTTGAATGTTTGTAAACGCACCCACGATACAGGAGAAATTCAAAGTGAAGGGCAACGTTTATTAAAACATAAGAGCATTCCTGACAGATGGTCAGGTCATCTCTCCATCTCTTTCTAAATCAGCCTAGGCAGTGCCATCTGTGTTTACCCATTGATCTTACCTATTTAACTTCCCAGATGGCGCGCTTCGTGACCATAACCGCAGACATGAGCCATGCTGTCATACAGCATCTACGGAACAGCTTCTTTGCTGACGAGCCTCTGAACAAGGCCGTATCGCTCTGCCAGCGTGGAGAGCCTCACGCAGCACTAGAGAGGCTGTGCGCTGTCACCATCGCTGATGGGCTGTCGGTCGCAGCCATTGAGGGAGATACGGTCAGTATCCATGATCTTTCTAATAAAAGAGCTTCTAAACAAGGCATGGCAATTTCGTTGTGTTAATTAAAAGACCTTACGTGGATTTGTAGAGGATCTGTGCTGTCACAATTTTTGGTGGTCTGATACACTTTGCTATAGAAGGAGGTACGGTCACTTAAAAACTGTAAATACAAAAGCCTCTGAACAAGGCAGTTACGCAACATCGCCGTGATGAATTTCCAGAGGACGGTTGGCCAATATATCTTCACATTCAACAGTTTCATCTTCACAATAATTTGCTAAGCCTTTACCCAACTACGTTAAGTACGGGTTAAGGCTTAGCTTATCCTGTCTTGCCTATCTGACCACCAAAACCCAGCTACTGGATAGCCCTTTGGTAAGACAGGTTATGACGACTGTCAAAGTTATACAAGTTACAGCCGGGACCTTAGCGTGGTTTCCTAGGCACGGTGGGGTCTAGTTATGTAACAGCACATTTAACTGCCTAAGAACCAAACATTTGTTGGTTTCAGTCATAAATTGAAGTCCAATAGTCCATTTTACTCATTTTGTCTGCAACTGATCACTAGGTTCTTGGTAACAGAGTGACCTAATTGAGAATTCAACATGGTTTCAGGTGCTTGGAGTGGGTCTAAACGGCATCTTATGACCCGGCGACATCGAGCAGTCGATTGAGAAGATCCAGCAGTCTTCAGACGAGAAGTACAACAAGATATTCACCATCTTGTACTCTGTTAGCCAGGAGCTGGATCTGTTTGGCACGTACAAAGTGAGTTTCAGTGGTTAATTGGTACTAAGATTGTCCCTCTTATCAAGAACAACAAAAAAAAACTTGAATTTCTTAAAAATTTGTAACCATATTAGAAAAAGTAAACTCACTTTTATTAAAAATCTTATTGAGTTCGATGGGATCATGATTATTTACAGTCAAAAGAAAAAGCTGATTATCAATTTTACTGCACTCATGGAGGCTGACTGCAAGGCTATGGTCTTTGCCCAGCAGTGAGAAAATATAGGCTAAGAAAAAAAAAAGAAAGTTCTACCTGAGGTCTCAGGCCTGTAATTACAATACAAATGACGAAACGTCAAAACAAATTTGATTAATAATTTCCAGGTGGACAAGATTTTGGAATGCAGGATAATCTCCGTGGATCAGAATGCAAGGGGACGCGGACTCGCTAAGGAACTGATGTCTAGGAGCATAGACATCGCTAAGGAGAATGGATTCAAGGTAATATTATTCGAAGAAATACATGATTATACTAGTGCAGGCTTGATTGTTTGGTTCCCCCTTCTTTGTCCTACTGACCTATATTACTATGGAAGTCACGCGACAGTGGGCATTTTTGGTTATGCCTACAAGGGGGAGCCATAAGGCGTACTAAAATCCCTCAATTGGTTCCCGAATTACATACTACCAAAAAAATTAGGTCATGGGTTCGATTCATATATAGAAATCTTTACAACAACTAGCTGACCCGGCAAACGTTGTTTTGCCATATAAATATTTCTGGGGAATTCGAATGGTAGAAAAAAGTAAGTAACTTTTTGTATGACAAAAATAAAAATAAATGTTTGGGGTGGACCACCCTTATCAATTAGGTATGAAAAATAGATTACAACCGTTTCTCAAACCTACCGAATATACATAGATTTAAAATTTCATCAAGCCGTTTCGGAGGAGTATGGCAACTAACATTGTGACACGAGAATTTTATATCAATCAATCAATCAATCAAAATTTATTTATTCAAATTAGGCTGAAAATCAGCACTTTTTGAAGGTCAAAACGTTTACAAAAGACAGTCCCCCAAAACGCCCACCCTTCAATCAAATATATATAGATAACACGGTAACAACCACAACAATACCACACTACACACTACTGACACTCACACACACACTACTACACTTGAGACTAAAAAAATGCGCAATTGATCACTAGAACTCTTTTATGTGAAATAAAACTGCTTTACATCTACGCTGATTGATACATTGAGGCCAAATTCAAAACTCAATATAATCTCAGAGAATTGACTTAGAACTTTGATGTTACAACAAACAAACGTTTATTTTGTAATATTCTACTACATGTTCGTTGGCGCTTCAAAATTAGCCCAATCTGGGTGATTTTTTAATCAGTTGCGGATAACTGGTTCGAAATACAGACGCATGATTTGACCGACACATACACACTTTCCAACTAACATGACAGGTTAAATAAAAGCTTGTAAAAAAAACACTAGTGACTAATTTTCAAGTGTTTCTATTCCAGTTGTTCAAGGCCGACGCGACCGGCGCGTACTCGCAGCGCATCTGCAGCTCTCTGGGCATGGAAATAATCCGTACTGTTCGTTATGTGGACTACAAGGACTCCACCGGCACTCCTGTCTTCGACGTACCACCTCCGCACGACGCCCTCGCTATCATGGTCCGCCAGATACCCTGAATGTGACGAATGGAGCTCAAACTAAGAGTAACGCGCTGATTTACAATATTGTTTTGCAGTTCGAGAAATGTCTGTTTTGCGATATTTAAGTATGCGATTCTGAATTAAAGGGTCCGCGATATATGATTAACAAAAGAACAGTTTTTCCCTGGTTGTTGTTTCTGAATCTGTCTTAAGCCCTGAACATGAAGGGTGATGTAATTTTAAGACAGTGTTGTAAGATATGAAGTGATGTTCAACCACATAACTCTTAACACCTTAATCACCAGGTGACAGACAAACAACACATTTTCTATTGTGTATCGTTGTCTGACAGTTAGGGTGTTAAAAGTCACATGAAATACCAAATTTTGTTTTTTTTTATTTAATTGTACATTTTACTCACGGATATCGATTTACTAGTACTATTTTATCGACCACTTGTAAAAATGGTAGCATTACTATGTTTAAGTACAATACTCTGCTAGTTCTAGATTTGAAATAGAACACATTCTATATAAAGGCTTCAAGTCTTACATAATGCAGCTGAGTATGTGTACTTCACATAAAGCGACTATCTATCTCACGTCTGGAATCTAGTTACTGGTAAGATTGGTTCTCAGACTTTCGAGCTTCTGAGTACCTGTAACGAACTGTTAAAGATCTACGAATGGCAGCCGATGCCATCCGCTTAATGTGCGTTGCGAAACGCTCTTTATGGAAGCAAAAGGTATTCGTGTCTTCGTACCATTGATTGTACTTGTCAGGTATTATCACAACATATAGTTTTAAATAGGATCTGTCAGCTGATTTCAATTGTCATAAACAATTTACTTAATGTGATACAAGATAGCTTTATCTTGTTTCAAATTAGGCTCAGAGTTAGCAGTTTTTGAACGTCAAAACGTTTACAAAAGACAGTCCCGCAAAACGCCCACTCTTCACCACTTCCTTGTGTTTTTGCTTTTATACCAATCACTTTCTGTTTCTGTTTTTATACCAATCATTAATATGCAGGCTTCTATATTTGCTTTAGCAACTAGCTACTCTAAAACGTTTCTTAAAGGAAAAGGTGTAAAGGCTTTGATAGAAGATCCGATATTTATAAGAAGCACGGATATAGGCATTATTACAAGGTGTTACAGCGCAAAATTTATTAGCACAAATAAAAAAACTGTTAAACGTACTTATTCAAATATAGAAAATATACGTATATAATAAACGTAATATATAAGTTCTTGTTATTGTAGAGTGTAGATCTATCTGCTCTATATTACTCTATTGTACTTTACTCTATATTGTTTATAGTTGGTGTTTACATATTTATATATGATATATGTCGCCGGTTTGACCCGAAATTTAATATAAACATTTAATTTGAACTCCTGGTATATAGTTCCAAGTTTTACGGACGTAGAAGTTATATTTTTTCTGAAGATTGCATGGCTCTATCATGTACTTATACACTTATACAGGGTGGATTTTTGGTCTGTGTAGTGAGTGGTGATTTTTCACTGCATTGACAGATTATTGACAAATTACTACTATCACAGCCATTCACACAACAATTATCAAGTTTTATTTCTATGATGGCGATCGATATAAATTCGTGAAAGGATTCAAATAATCTTCTAGCTAGACCAATTGATGTTTTCTAGAGTACTAGAGTACTATTGCTGTCTAGAGTACTAGACAAGCCACAAATAGAAAAATAAACCAAGTCAAGTAAGACCAGGCATTAAAAAATCTACCCTGTTTGTAATTATATTATACAATTTTAATCATGTAAAATTTGAAGCATTTTTAAATATAAAATAATAATTAATTTATTGAGCAACAAAGAATCATGTGGGTTACAGTAATACAAGTAAACAGAACATATATAACAAAATCAAATAAAAAACACACTCACCAAACATAAACTTCGATTGCTCAGTACATGAACCATACAGTAATGGTTCAAGTACCGATGATCGAACTTCAGTGCGACCGCTCTGAGGATGCTGTGTTAGGGTTGCCAACCATGTTGTGGTCAGAGAGGGAAAATAAACAGTATTTATCAGAAATAACTCCCCAATTGGGTTCGATTCCCGCCTTGGGAAAACGTTTGTACGAACTACAAAGATTTGTTCCAGGTGTTCTGGGTATTTGCTATGTTTGATAAAAAAATATCTATCTATGTAATGTATTATTTTAAGTATATCAGTCATCTAGTACCCATAACACAAGCTCTGCTTAGCTTTGGGCTAGATGATGCCGTGTGGATTGTCCAGCATTATTGTTTATCTATTTATTTTTATGAGTAGCTACGTATTGAATGTCTATTTTTGTCATCCCACCAACGCTTTTTATATACACTTTGAGTAATCTTTTAAAATTCACAACTGGTTTAGAAAAAAATGTATGAATGTTTGTATGGAAATTTAGGTGAATGGAAACAGTATATTTGCACACATTTTTTCGTCAAACAGTAAACAGGATAATACTGTTTTTAACAGTATGGTTTGCAACCCTATGCTGTGTAGAGCTGGTCTGAACCCAGTGCACCGCGATATAAGTAGGTCAATAAAAATGTTCTAGAATTCACACAATTCTATCTGAAAACTAGTTGTGTATAATGCATTTTAACCTCTTAAGGTTTTAATAATTATACATCTTACTCTTAATGTATAATTTAATTTTAAGTGATGATATTTTTTAGTTTACGTTTCTACAACTTTAAAATATTACCAGCCTTTTATTGTCTGACTGCAGGGCTAAGGCCTCTTCTCATACAGAAGGCATGAGCAATAATCACCACACATGCTCAAGGCGGGGTGGCGATTTCAGACCTACTCGTATATTAACACCTTAACTGCCATACAAAGAGACACAATAGAAAATGTATTGTTTGTCGGTCACCTGGCGTTTAAGGTGAAAATTATCCAGGTTTCACCACGATTTTTTCCTTTGTCGTCGGACATGTGAAAGACTAACTTGAAAAATACATACGAATTTATAAAACACATCCCAGGCCTGGATTTAACCTACTACCTTGTGCATGAGAGGTGAGGCCTTAGCCATTGGGCAAGAAAAGAAAGAATTAACCTTGTTTTAGTTTATACAATTTTTATTTAATGCAGTTATTTTACTGGGAAGTATATCTTTTGTACTTAATTACGTACTCATTTTAAATAAATCTACCAGTATTGGAAAACCAGTTTTATGCAGGGTAGAAGAGGTACGACAAACAACCGGATAGCATGAGTTCAGTGATTCAGTCAGATTCTGGACCCCCCCCCGCGCGTAAATCACTGTCCCTTCCACCCTGTATATTTGTAGTGGAACGCTGTCTATCTGTAGTTACTTACTATTTATACAAACCGCTACTAAATATTATAATGTGTGTTTATTATAAATCACGTAAAATGTTAAACAATGTCGCTATATGTGTTAGTTATCGTAGTTCAATTGTTAAAGTTGTATTCAATATAACGAATGATATTAAATATTTAATTAATTTTAAGAAAACCTGTGTTTTAATTTATTTCTTAACACCTTAATTCTCCATTGTCAATCAGTATTTGAAGTATTTTACATATTCACTAACTCTATGCATCATCTGCCTAGCCTTTTCCCAATCATGTTGGGGTCAGCTTCCAGTCAAACTGGATGCAGCTGAATACCAGTATTTTACTTGGAGAGACTGCCTATCTGTACTCCACAATCCAGTTATACCAGCAACACGATACCTCTTGCTAAGACTGGTTGTCAGACTTTCGGGCATCTGACCACCCATAACGACTGTCAAAGATCGAGACCAGCAGCCTAACGTGCTTTCCGAGGCACGAAGGCGTCTGGATATGACCCACCCACGGACTTACCTCGGCTATCGTAGCTTAACCTTCGATCGACTCGTGTGGCTGTTTTTATTTGACCACGAGCTCCTCACTGTATTAAATAACTCTAAGCGCCACACCTAAATGTACCTACTTTAAGACTGTTTTCACTAACACGCAATAATAATTAGGCATGTCTAAATATTATTGCTCACTGATTTTGTACTGCGCAACGGTTAATGAAATATTTAGGCATAACGTTTAGATGTTACCTATTGTCAGTGAAATCAGGTATGAATTGCATTTGGTAAATGCAATAAAATGTTATTAATATCAATTTTAAAGCTTTTTTTTAAGATAATATGACACAAAGAAAAATTATCATAGGGGGCGTTTCCCAAATAATTATTTTCCTTTCCTTATACAGGAGTAAAAAAAGGAGCCCAATAGGCTCTCACCTCAGCATAATTCTGCAATATTTTTAAAAAAATACTGCTACCTATCTGTTATGGCATGGCAGTTTTATCACAGTATTATAATGTTACCAGTCAGTACGATGATAGGGATAGCAATAGGTTGGCCCTGGTTTCGCAATTATCTTAGTTAATTTGTCAAAGACACGAAGTACCCAGCCAACCCGCAACTTGATTTAATTCCATGTTGAACCAATAGATGGCGCTTTACATTCACAGATGCCTGAATCGCGGTGTTAAGATTCTCCGCGGCTGAATGGCCTTTTGGCTGAGATCAAAGTGTAGTATCTGTTATTAAAGTGTAGTATTTGTTATACCATAGTGAATCTAATTCCAAATGGGATATGCCTAGCAGTATACTACTGCTGAACATGAGATCCTGGGATCATAAAAATGTCATTGAATGTTTTCATCAGGAGGAATTTCTTACAAGCAGCTCGTAGGACCGGATCTGTGTACGGTTGATGGCAATAGGCTCGTTCCCTATACCATGAGACTTAAACATAACAGGCAAAATGTGGGCATACTAATGGGTGCACCTCTGGCCTTCAAGGTATACAGACTCTTTTCTACTCTATTCACCAGTAATTATTTCTGCAAATTACAATGGTGAAATAATTAAAAGTACTCAAATGTGCACGAGGTAAAGGATACTCCAGGCATGTTATGGTGAACAGAACAGAACTACATAACACCATAATTTCAAGTTCCATCTAAACATGCCCCAACTTTCGGCCTCTTTCCAATGTCACTGTGGAAAAAATAGATGATTAATGGCATAACCATTATTTCGTCAGTCAATACACAAATTATATGGATTCAGTCCTGTGAAACGCGTTGACAGTAATTCTGTGTATCAGTGGTAGATAGTTGACCCAGTACTTTAGTCTGTAGAACATTAAACATAACACTAATTATAAAAATAACATTAATCAAACCAACAGCAGTTTCTGAATTGTCGAGACTGAGTGGCTGAGGAATTCCTTGTTGCGCTATATGTCGCAAGTTTTATCCCTGCAAGAGACAAATATTTGAATGAAGAATGAATGTTGATGATTGGGTAATGTTTGCTCAGTTAACTTGCAGTGACATCTGTAAGCCAATCCCCGTAACAAAGCATCACGCCTATATTCTCCGACGGGTTGAGCAGAGGTGCATTTATAGAAATACCCACATTTCGACCGTTATGTTTAAGTCCCATGTTATAGGGGTCAAGCCTATTGCCATTAACCGGGGTCAGATCCAGACTTCGACGATGATGAGAAAATTCCTATTGCAAGAATTGAACCCAGTACCTTACGCTTAGCAGTTGCAATTGGGACCAATAGACCAACGAGGCATTGGAAACATTCAAAATCTAGTGGCAATCTCTTCCAGCGACAATGAATGACAGAAAGATGTTAAAAGTGTAGGTTAATGGAGCATGTTTTAGACAGATTGAAACTGAGCTCAGAAGGCTAACGTTCTTAAAATATAGGGACTGGGCCTGGGCAGGACTGGACTGGACTGGGTGTTTTATGATATTATGGAGCTTATTTCGTGAGATTAGTTAAATACTGTAAGGTAGTTTTTGGGGAGCACTGCCTCACTGGACGTGGTCGAGAGCTTTAAGGAAAAAGAGAGAAAGAAAAACATTTATTTGGGTCACGCGCAGAAACGATATGTATACACCAAAAACTAAAAGTAAACAAAGAAAAAAAGAGGACCTGTGCGAGGCCAGATCGGCTCTTCCTCAGCATCATCTGTGATATTTAAACAAAGAATAAATATCGTATCGCTTTTATTCCAATAAGGCCCGCTGTGATGCCATGACACCTACGGACATCCACTATAGCCCTTTAGGGTGATTAAAAAAGAAAATAATGAAATATTACAAATAAATAAAACAAAAAAATATATAGTAAAAACTAAAGCACTATGAGGTTACAATACTCTAAATGATAGGGCTCCGTTGATTGAATTTTATACTATTTATTTAGCGTACCTACGTCTTCACATTAGCGCGTCTCTACAACAAACCCGTTCTAATCTAAACAAATGGCGCGTTCTATATTTGAAACCATTTTAAAATCGCTCGAGTTTTTCAAACCAGCCAGGGCTAATATTCTTCCAGCCTGTATGGCATAAGGTTCCCTTTGGCATACAAACGTCAAAGTTTATTCAATAAAGCAATAAAACTATTAATACATGAAAAGAAAAAATAAAAATAAAGAATCACAGGGTATCGAAAAATTCAGACGCATCACTGTCAACGGCAAAGTGGCCAGAAGGCTCAGCAGAAGAATCAGCATTGCCACGTTGATTGGCAATGCTGATTCTTTGGCCAAAAAATAAAGGCAAGCCCTCTGATCACGTTAGGAATAGACTAAACGCTTCGCGATGTCAAACGTCAAAGTAGATCATTATATCTGGACTTCATGACTACTAATATTAAAATGGTAGGTATATACCGTACCAAATCTTATATAACTATACTGTAACATCTTAATTTACCGATGTTCTACAATAAACTAATTTGAATTTGAATCTTTTTCTCATTCTCGTTCAAGTCCAACCAAAGGTCGTCTATAAGAGATCGCTTGTAGCAATAAGATCGCCCTTTGTAACACCTTATGTAGCTCTTAAAGTTATTATTTGTAACTATTCATGGTGTACAATAAAGAGTACTTTTCTATTCTAATCTATACCTATCAGCAATGCCATAACTTATAGGTACCGATAGCAAATAAACAAAAAGTCATAAGCACCAAGTCGAAAGCAAAATTTAATACTTTGGTATGAATTTAAAGTTATTTTCCAAGTTAAGGAGACCTTGAAGATAGTTATAATAAAGTAACCAATCAAGATGCTGAATTGCCGTTGACATTCTGAAGGTCAATTTTAAGTGCTTAATAGTGACGCACTGGGAAAATTAAAAGCTCCTCTTAGTTGTCTAATAGAGCTCGTGGCTAAATACAAACAGCCGTACTGCTCGATCTTAGGTACACTTTGGTTAGGTTAGCTACACTTGCCGGGCTTGTGCACTGGCCGGATCCCCGCCCTGGGACCTGGAGGCGAAAGTACTCGCGTCACTGTACCGGTGGCGCGAGGAAGCGCGGGCGCGAGGCGAGCGACTGACGCAGCGACACATGGAGCTGCGTCGGTCCCAGCTTCGTGAGGTCCTGGTGGCGGAATGGCGGGAAAGGCTTTCACGCCCTACCGCCGGCCTCGTCACCATCGAGGCGGTCCGGCCGGTGCTCGATCACTGGCTCGGGAGGAGGCACGGCTCCCTGTCGTTTCGGGTGACGCAGGTGCTCTCGGGGCATGGTTGCTTCGGGAAGTACCTGTGTCGCATAAACAGGGAGCCGGACGCCCGGTGTCACCACTGCGTCGACTGCCGGGAGGACACGGCGTGGCATACGCTGGCAGAGTGTCCCGCTTGGGAGGATCCACGCCGTGCCCTCGTTGCGGAAGTAGGCAGGGACCTGTCGCTGCCGGCCGTCGTGTCATCGATGGTTGGCAGCGAGGAGGCCTGGAACGCGGTGGTGTCCTTCTGCGAGACGGTTATCTCGCGGAAGGAGGCTGCGGAACGGGAAAGGGAGATATCCTCCTCCAACCCGGCCCGCAGCAGACGCACCGGGCGTCGGCGGAGGGCGGACAACGCCCTCTTCCAGCCCCCCTAAATGGGTCCAGGGGCGACGGACTTGGGGACGTCTGTCGCCCCCCTAACACCAGGACCCGAGGTGGCGGCGCGTGTTCCACGAGCGCCCCTCTTAGACGTCGCGGGGGGAGTCAAACACCTCACTCCGCCCCTCGTCCTGCGGAGGCCTGCATAGGCGGGCCGGCACTAGCTGGGGGTTGCGGAAGGATCGTACGTTCCCGCGACCCCCGGCGTAGGTGTGAGACGGAACAACGGGTGGTTTTTAGTCAGTAAGAGTCTGACAGACCCCTTCGCTCCCCCAGAGCGAAGGACATCCATGAGGATTTTCCAACCCGCACCAAAAAAAAAAAAAAAAAAAGCTACACTTGCCGGGGTTAGATGGGTAACCGTTCATTACGTTTCGAGACTACTCCATGCATTAAATAAATAAATAATCTATTATAAATAAAATCATTACAGGGAGTCAGAAGCCTGAAAGTCTGATAGCCCGTCTTACCAAATGGTTCTGTGGTGCCCGGTTACTGGGTTGTGGCAGTCAGATAGGCAGTAGCTCCATGTAAAATACTGGTATTCAGCTGCATCCAGTTAGACTGAAAGCCGATCCCAACATAGTAGACAAGGCGGTGGGATGATATATGTATTAGGTTTCTAAATACCTGCGATCCTCGCGAACTAAAACCAGTGGGCCTAGAACGGCTCAAACAAAGGGGATTGATAATTTCGATAAGATTTATATTGATTATAAGTTCAGATTTCTGGATGTCGAAGATATCTAAGATACACTCTTGAAGGAATAAATTTCAATTGAAAAAGCCACATTGGTACTTACCCGGATTTGAACCCACAACCTTGTGCATGAGAGGCGAGGCCGTAAACACGGGGCATTGCTCGAGCCAATCCGCGTAGCTGAGCCGGTAAATGTTTAAAAATGTCCCTAAATAATATATCTATTAGATCCGGCCCGTCCCTTTGCTGTCCTCTCCCAGCGACGTCCTAAGCCGAGGCGTGTACCCCGCAGGGGGTGCCCTTAGTGATACGTCGCTTAGCTTTTATGTTTTTTACGCCCTGGCTGGAGGCCTTAAATTCTGACAGGAAAGTTCGGTTAAGCAGTAGATATCCCTGAAGGATAAACTGCAAGATGTTCATTCCCGTTAAACAAAACATTTTTCTAATTGTTATTGTAATGGAGCCATGATTGCAACATGCAACAAATATAATGTTATTATTGCATTCTTCAAAAAGATCAGGTGCGTAGTACACGCAACCGGCGTACGTGTATGACTAGATCTATGAACGTAAACGAAGCAAAAGGAGTATGTAAAGATCGTAGCAGGCGGCGTTCTGTTTCTGCCTACCCCTATAGGAAAAAGGCGCGAGTTTATGCATCAATATAAATATTCCAAAGTTTTTCCATAATCAAATCATTTTTTTTTACACAGGCTATGATGGACGAAACTACCTACAAAAGTTATAAATTATTTTTGAAGGCGTTTTACCTTCTTCTGTTTCGACAGAATAGGTACTAAACTAGAGAAATTTCTCGACGTTCCAAAATGTAAAACCTGCGCAACTAAACTGCCTTGTGAGTATTCAGTCCATAAAATAAGTAAGTGTTTGTACAACTCTTCGGTTTGCGTCACTTGAACTGTTAAGTGGTTTCAATTGTACATTTTGGAACGTCGAGACACTTTTCAATTTCTAAAACTATCTTTAACAATAGCTGGCTAAAATCATTTCATTTCTCTAGTTTAGTACCTATTCAGACTAAAGGTGTAAGGATCTACTTAGTAATTTTAGGTACTTATATAAGTATTTAATAAGTATTATAAGTATTATAAGTATTTAATTAGTATTATATAAGTATTTTAGGTACTTTTATACCTATTTATATATCTCGGGAAGTTTTAAAGGATTAAGGAGTCACAAATACTTACTGCCTTGTTAGTCTAGTGGCCGCAAGTGCTACTGCCAAGCTAAGGAAGAGGTCTCGGGATCGATTCCCGGGTCAGACTATGTGTTATTTGGGTATTTCCACATAGAAAGAAAGAAAGAAAAAACATTTATTCAGCACAGGCTCAGGCACACAACGACACAATACTAAACATAGAAAACAAAAAAAAAACAAGAAACGAATAACAAGAAATACATTAACAATATATGTATATACGAGTAAGTATACATATATTATTAAGTATGTGCCTTACGGCTGCGCTAAAAGGACCCAGTTCAGCAAAAGTGCCAGACAACTAGTGCCTGACGCTGGTTTTCAACTGGACATGGAAAAACTCCATAGCAGTCCCGAGTCTGGATTTGTGACTGGTTGAGGTCAATGGCTCGCCCCCATTACATGGGTCTTAAAGATAAGTGGCTAAATGGTTGCATAATACTATACACTTTTGCCTAACCCTTCGGGGAACATAGCCTCGATGATGTTATATTAAGAGTCAAGAACAAATACTCAACGACAAGACGAGCCTGTTCTGCAAAACAGTCGAATATTTCACAACGAAATCTTCACCATCGATAAATTATTCCGTAACCTAAAAAACATTCCCCTAAATATGATTGAGACAATATTTATTTGCAGCGCGTCATCTAAGACAAAGCTAATAAAATCAGCCGGCGGCGGCGCCGTTCTGCCGGGCCGGGCGTCGCATCGCTGGGAGAATGCCAAGCATTGATTGAAACAAGTGCCGAATGCGATCCGGACGGGGAACATGGCGAGACGACTGCGGCTTTTATGGGGTAGTTCAGGATTAGTACTTAGTTATATTTTATTTTATGGTTACAGACAATTAAACTGGAAAAGTTTTGCTCATGAGTGATATTCTCACAGGACACACTGGTTTAGAAGCCAAAGCTAAAGTTTCTTTTTATTGGTGGCACATAGATAATTAGGTAATATGAACTTTATATATTATATATAATTATATTAATTTCTGTACCTAAAGATCTAAAGTAAAAGATTTTTAAGTTATTAAGACTTTTTTTTCTGTAAATTCGTTTTTGCAAACACTTTTACACGCCAAACAAGCAAAATATTTTTTCTAACTTGTGAGGTCGGGTGTTATCCTATGTGATTGATCATGTGAAGACCATGCAGATAAATGTCTGATATAAATAAGAGTGGTAAATAACAATATACTTACCTAACATGTAGCGAGGAACATGAGGAGCTTGGTGCTAAATAAAAACCGCAGCACGGGATGATAGAAGGTTAAGTTACTTCTGGCTCTCATTTGTGGATCTTTGACTGTCGTTACAGGTAGCAGAAGCCCGAAAGTCTGACAACTAGTCTTTCCAAGGGGTGTCGGGTTACCCAGTAACTAGGTTGTGGAGGTCAGTTAGGCAGCCGCTCCATGTAAAATACTGGTATTCAGCTGCATCCGGTTAGACTGGAAGCCGACCCCGACAAAGTTGGGAAAAAGGCTAGGCAGATGCTGATGATGATGATGATGTTCTTTTCATTCGTGGTAATGCCTGACTTACCTAACATGTACTGAACATTTTTCGACGGGAAACATTTTGTAATATAACCTATAATATTTGCATGATATGATTTAATCTAAAAGCTCTATAATGTCTGTAAAACAACTTTGTACACCATGTTTTATGCAAATATAAATTGGCTGGCTGATTGGTTGATTGATTAACTCTATGATAAATACATCATATCAATTGTTATTGGTGTGTTTTATTAAAACTTGCTTTAAGGCCTATTTTGGCTTCTTGCTTGTCATATAGATGTACGGGGATTAAATACTCATAAAATGCCATGAAGCTCAAATGTCCAGCGCAATCATCATCATCCTCCTACCCTTATCCCAATTTGGGTGGGCGCACCATGTCTTCTTCTTCCATACAATTTGCCGTCATCTCAAAAGCCATTTCATCTTCCACACAATCCATTCATCTTTTCTTTGCTCTCCCTCTACTCTTGTAAACCTACACATTTATACTCAGAACTTTCTTTTTCAAATGACCAGTGCAAAATTAAGTTTAATTTCCCTACAAAAACATCTTAAATCACACTTTGAACCATCTAGATAAAAAAATCCATCAAAAATGCATTATGTTGAGATTTCATAAGCCTTTTTTGCCTTACATACTTAGATAATTTCTTATTTGTATACTTGTGGGTTTAAGTTTTTGTTGTTTGTATTTCCTGCGCTCAGTGGGTGTCCCAAACAAATGTTTCTTCTTTTCTTTTACAAAAGTTAAATAATAATTTTGTAGCCTCGAATAATGAGACACTATAAATTGTCCATTGTTCGTAACACTCTTGGGCGGCGTTGAATACCTATAATTATTTCTGTATTTTCAAGTAAAAATAGAGCACCTTTACCGGACAGACTGGCATTCTAAGTAAACTGTATAATTTATTTATTTGTGAGCAGCCATCAAAATTTTTATAAATATACAATTTGCGGAAGTTTAGAAAATTATTTTCTCTACTGTCATAATTTTTGTGAATTCACGTAAATCTATGTTGTGGTAGAGTGTCCTTATACTCCTAATACAGGCATTTAATTGTTTAAAAGGGCACTTCTATCACTAGGTATATAGTACAAAGTTTGTTAAAAAAATTATATCTATTTTGTATTTATAAAAACTTAAGCCTAATACATATTAGTGCGTTAGTGAGGAACCTGCCTGCGGGAATAAAAGAACACCTCGACCTGAAGCTAAAAGTCCTCTTCCTTTTTTTAATTATAAGAACAGACATATAAGTGGGAGGACTATGCCTACTAGAGAACAACTGGATGGACATCATAATTATCGACGGACATGGGCTGACAATGCTACTGCCCACATGTTTTGATCACTCTCATTCGCCTTCTTTTAATTAATGGATGACCTCCGCCATGGGGTGGGTGCCGTAGTCCATTTGATTCTTACCTACTGACTATACACAATATTCTTGTACAGTCAACGGCACGTCCATGATTACACTTTGACCTTTAGCAGACCTAACCTAGTACGGAGCTTCAATAGAATTAGAGGCTGGTTTTGTTACCACTAAATGGCTTGTCGAAGATACGTTTTACTGTATTTACAGATTTGTAAGATTACAATTTTGTCCGAGCTATGTGAACTAGCCTTACCAAGGGGTATCTTGTTACCCAGAACCCCCGGTTGTGAAGGTCAGATAGGCAGTTGATCCATGTAAAGTACTGGTATTTAACTAGATCCGGTTTGTCTGGAAATCGACGACAACATGCTGGGAAAAGGCTAGATAATGTCCGTTTTGAATTATTTCTTTTGACTTATTTTATTGTTTCTGAATATAATTCGTCTTAGAAACTATGACTTTTGTTTATTTGTATTATTTTTAGTCAAAAAACATATTCTTTATTTACCGACTGAATGAGTTATGATTTACTGAGATAGGACTTATAAGAATGCGTTCCTAATAAATGATAATAAATAAATAAATTCATTTATTTCTGGTAAGAAACACCCATTGCTAAACATAAAATATGTATTAAAAATCACAAGTTAAAAATTAAAACATTTTTTTTTATTTCTTTCTTCAAAACGATACAACTATCAATACATGAAGAAAAAAAATCACAGGGCTTTAAAAAATTAATCTGCAAATTACATTTAAAAAAATCAGATAGATCTCTAAAATCAAAATTCATTTATTCAATTTAAGCTGAGAATCAGCACTTTTTGAACGTCAAAAATTTTACAAAACGCGCACCCTTCACCATCAGATAAAGCTGTTCCTCTATCATAATACCTCATCATCATCATCATCATCAGGCTATACTAGTCCACTGCTGGACATAGCCCTCTCCTAATGAGCGCCATAGCGCTTAATAATACCTACGTGATATAAAAAAAATTGTCGAGTCTCTTCCAGTAAAGTCATGAATAAAGAGCTAAAGTATTAATTATCATGACTAGGTATCAAGTTGGATTGACAGGATTTCTTATTGAACTTCATTTCTTTTACCACCTTTCCAGAAACGGGGTGAATCTGTTCCTATATACTTTTACAGACCTGTAATGAAATTCAAAACCTATTTTACTTACCAAGAAATAAACAAAATATCTAGATATTAGATTGTTTACTTAAACAAAACTCATCTCAGACTTATCGATGACCTGATCTCTCTAATGTATGTACATAGTTATTGTGAAATGTACTTTCAAACATAATTTTAGTACAGACTAGATATTTATCAGAAGTAAGACGTGAAAATGGGTCGATCTTAAGTTAAGGTTGGTCGGTGGATCATTCCATTGCTCGAAAAGCACGCCGAAGACGTTGGTTTTTGCTGTTATTTGAAGATCTTTGCCAGTCGTTACGAGTACAAACACAAAAGTCTGAAAGCAAATTTGACCAATAGTTATCGTTTTACCCAGGAACTGGGTTGTGGGGGCAAGATAGACAAACGCTCCATGTAAAATACTGGTTATCAGCTGCATCCCGCTAGTGCTTCTCTGCCTAACCCTTCGGGGAATACAGGCGTGGTGTTATGTTGTGGCGGGGGAATTTATAATCGTCTCATTTTGTGTTTAACAGTGGGTAACACCGCGGGGCACATCTATGTACATAGTTAAAAAATAACAAAAGTAAAAACATAAATAAATAAATATTGCTGGACAATCCACACAACATCATCTAGCCCCACAAATAAATAAATATTGCTGGACAATCCACACAACATCATCTAGCCCCAAGCTAAGCAGAGCTCGTGTTATGGATACTAGATGACTGATATACTTAATACAATGCATTACATAGATAGATATATTTTTTATCATACATAGCAAATACCCAGAACACCCGAAACAAATATTTGTAGATCGTACAAACATTTGTCCCAGGGCGGGAACCGAACCCGCAACCTCCTGCGTTGTAGGCGGACCATCGCCAGCCGCGCCACATCGGCCGTCAAACAAAGAAGACGATTTCTAGAATAATATAATTCTTTAAGTTGAGACTCTATCTAAGCCCAACCAAGTTAAAGTTCAAGCATAAAGAGTAAGATTTTTATCTTTATGGCAAATTCTTCAAAGATGAATATCTTACTCTTTGTTAGTATTAATAACTTATGCGTATTACTTACATTGTTTACCTAATGGCGATGAAGATTTTAGAGATCCGTAGCTGTCGAAAAATCTAAAATTCTACACAGAAAAAAAAATTGCCAAAATAATTACAAAAACAAAGAAAAGTTTGAATGTAAAGTAATACGATGAGTTCCTATCACATGTAATCACTTAATTTTACAGAAATAAGAGTAGATTATAACAATACTTTTACATGTTTGTATGTGTGTGTGTTTAAATAAGTAAACTTGTTGTTTGTAGTTTTAAAGACAAGTCAAAACCAAATTTCATCAAAAAAACAGTAATATCAGAAATCATCTGCCTAGCCTTTTCCCAACTATGTAGGGGTCAGTTTTGCAGTCTAACCGGAGGCAGCTGAATATTTTACAAGGAGCGACTGCCTATCTGATCTCCACAACTCAGTTACTGGGCAACACGATACCCCTTGGTGAATGTTTGTCAGACTTTCGGGCTACAAATGATAGCGAGGAACGGTTTATCGTGCTTTCCGAGGCGCGATCGAGTCTCGATATGTTACAAACGGTCACCCATCCACAGACTGACCTCGACAAGCGTAGCTTAACCTTCTATCAACTCGTGCAGCTGTTTTTATTTAGCCACTACCTTCACTATAAACATAAAAAATATAGCGTCCAAATTCAACATTCCACCGCAGGGGTAACGCATCACAGCAGCCTCTACCACAGATAACACTAAACTGATCTAAGACTATTCTTTAATTGAAAAAATACAGTATTATTTTGTGTTTGCTTAATGAATTTTATCTCGATAAAATTCATTCAGACCGTCTAGGAGGAAAACATTTTTAACTCCAAAATCTCATAGATGCACACAAAAGTTTATTTTCTGTTACAATAGTACTCTTAATGGATGTTGCCGGTGAATTTTGAAATACAATAAACATTTTAATTATTGTTTATTTTTCGATTTACACATTAAATTTTTCTTGAACCTTCTGCTCTCCGTTACCAACAAAGAAATCAAAGTGTTCCCTGGTCTGAAAATAGTTGAGAACCACTGATTTCAAAGGGAGTATAAACGCACAACTCAATAGTTAAAACGTTATCAAAGAAACAAGTACCTATATTTAGATTAAACATATGTATTAAGATTTAAAACCCAGAATATTGGCGTAATGTGTGCTTCAAAACAAAAACGGGACGCCTGACAGATGTTTAACATCAAAATTATTTTGGAAAAGTAATATGCATAAAATAACAGATTGTTGGGTATCGATATCAAAAACAAATGAAACAAAAAAAAACTTTTTTTTTTCATATGTTTCTTGGCGATGCGTCGCCACGCCAACAATCAGTTTTAACCGCGCCTATAGATGTTACACATCAAAAATATCTACAGAACCCACTTCTATAATAAAAACCTAAATCAAACAAGCTAGCCCAGTTTTATGCGACTGTCAACATTACAGTACTGCGTAGCTAGCTACGAGGCTACGACGCTACGCGCCTACGCGTTTGTGGCTACGAGCTACGAACTGGTGACATTTGAAAGGACGGGACAGGACATTCAGATGTCCTTTATTTCTCAATGGGTTACCATTGATAAAGGACACCACGTACTTTTGTACTTTATGAAGGTACTTTCGACGTGATTATTTATCGTAATGCGGGAGAGCTTTTGCGTGTTTGTAATGTTAATAGGTTTCAGGTTTGTTTTTTTTTCTTGAACTGTATTTTGTGAGAATCGTGACAGTTTTCACTAACACTTAAGGAACACCTAAATGTGTTGCCTAAATATTTATGTACTATTGTGCAGTTCATTAAAAATGCTTTTAATTAAATTCTAATGTATTTGTACATTCTAATGTATTCTACTAACAATATATGGACAACTGTAGTCTGATTTAAATTAATGAATTGAATTGAATTACGCATTACAATTAGGTGTCGCTTAGTATTGGTGAAAATGGCAATGATTCTCATTAATTATTTTATAACAATAGAACTATATTTTCGTATTATAACAGACTGACCCCTAATTGATCAGCAGATAAGCTGTTACGAAGATAATGAAAGAAAGAAAAAATATTTATTCGTCACAGAAACACGCGCATACAAAAAAGAAAAAAAAACACTAATTTTAATTATGAAAATAAACGAAAATCAAAAATCATTAGACTCGGCAACAACACTATTTCAACAACATAATAATAAATCAACATCATCATCATTATCCTCCTGCCCTTATCCCAATTTATTTGGGGTCGGCGCAGCATGTTTTCTTCTTCCATACATCTCTACTTGCCGTCATCTCAATAATTAATAAATAATGCTGGACAATCCACACAGTATCATCTAGCCCCAAGCTAAGCAGAGCTTCTGTTATGGGTACTAGATGACTGATATACTTAATACAATACATTACATAGATAAATATTATTTTATTATACATAGCAAATACCCAGAACACCTGGGACAAATATTTGTAGATCGTACAAACATTTGTCCCAAGGCGGGAATCGAGCCCGCAACCTCCGCGTCGCAGGCGGACCTTCACCCGCTGCGCTACATAGGTCGTCTAAAATACATATAACTGCCTTAAAAAACCCTAAACTACTTCCTAGTGTTTTAGTTGGAAAGAAGAAATGGCGCAACCAACTCTCAGCATCACATCTTTCCGATAAAAACAAAACAATCTCAGTATAATTGTTAGCACGGATCACCAATAATCGGTAAGTGCATGGCGTGACTGGAACAAGAAGGCTTTCACTCAGCATAATGCTGTACGCTACGCCTTGGGGGACCCACAGCACAACGCGTCCATCACACTACACTGTAATCGCTACTTCGTAAGTACATTCAGTTCAGTACCTAGTTTTGGTAAGTTATATAGGTATATTATCTATTATGTATATTATCCGGAAAATATTTACTTCTAATTACTATTAATTTTTATTACTAGCGCAAACTGTCCCACTGCTGGGCATAGGCCTCCCTCCATTCCTTCCATCGGTCGCGATTCAACGCAACCTCTTTCCAATTTTTAACATCTTAACTAGCAGACGAGACACAATAGAAAATGTATTGTTTGTCAGACACCTGCCGCCGCCTTTTCTTTTTGGAATGGGCATCTCGCATTTTAACCTTTGTTGTTATTAACGGCTCAACCGAACTTTCCAGTGGGACCTCCAGGGACCTCCTACACGGGACTTAACTGGCCAAATGTGGATCTACTATAGAGCTACACCTCTGCCTATCCTTTCATGAGATACAGGGTCGAGGTTATGTAAATTAAATGGTATTTAATATAAAACATAACAAAGTCATTTATCATTGTAAGGAATCAAAGCTTTCATAAGCCTACTTACAGATTTGAAGACAAAAGCCTGGAAAAAAAACAACCTAAATCTAAAATTAAACATTCATTCAACAAGACTGAATGTGTACAGTTAAAGAAAGCAGACGGTCCCCAGTGAATCACCCTGCGTGTAGCTATATAAGCCAGGGGTTTCCCGAACCTCGCCAGTACCATGGCGACGATGGCAGGGGGAGGACGCGCCCTCGCCGCTCCCACTAACTTTTTACGTATCACGAAAAATGGAAACTTTCCAATTTGACAAGGTATGGAATTTACTTTTAAATATCGGTTTTAGTGATTCGTTGTCATTAGTCGGTAATGGCGGGAAATTAAGTCCATTGGGATTGAGTGCGGAACTTTAAATCGATTTCCATTTTCCGAGTTAAAAATAGTTAAGTGTTAGGCATGTTGTTTTCTTTAAAGTACTTTAAGGTACGCTGCACATTTTGCAGTGCATTCGCGTAGTTTTCTTTCGCTTACAAAAAAAAGGAGACTCATGTCTCATGTTCATAAAAACTAACGTAAACCGACCGTCAGAAAGTTCTAACACAAACTAAAGTTATAACAGAGCCATCAGATAATAGCCCATATCATAACTAAATTGTTCGGACACCACGCCAAAATAGTTTAATAGTTTTCGGTGAAAAACGCAACCCTTTTTATAGTTATGAAAAATTGTTGCAGGAACATAATTATATACATATGCATGTATTTTCCGAGATCAAGTTTTATATACAACCCACAAGCGAAAATCGGTAATTGTACTACATTCGGTTAGTTTCCTTGAATACATTAGTTATTGAGTACGAAGAATACTAAATGTACAAATACCCGGTAAGCCCTAAGTAATGATACAGTTCCAGGGTTGACACATACTATTTCCGTATGCGGCAAAATAAACAAGGAGCTGAAGCAATTGTGCGTCCTTGACCAGCCCTGCATACCAAGTGTAGTGGAGCTTTCAGGCCTAACATATCTAGCATTACGGTACTTTCTTAGCTTCTATTTAAGGTCATTATTTTTCACATGATTTATCAGTTTTTTTTTTAAGATTTTATGTTTGGAAGGTCTTGTCTATTCCTCTTTAGACGAAACTACAATTTAGAAGGGTCAACTAGAATCTTTTTCTTTCTTTTCTTGTAAAGTTGACGTTTAAAAGTGTGTTTTAATGGTAGTTTAGATAAATTATTTGACTTTGTCTTTGACTTTTCGGCCTAGATTGGAATTGGTGGCTTAGCAATGACAGTAAATTAAATATATACTCAATAACAACATTTGAATTTGGTTTCTATACTTATTTAAGAAACCAACCTTACTGTGACTACTTAAGATCCAAATTGACTAATTTGCGAGGGGGGCTTGCAGCGCTAACTTTTAGCAATCAGGACCACCTAAAAAGAAAATAGCAAAAAGGCAGATATTTTAGAAATAAAGTAAAAGAAATCTTTGAATTTATTTGTCGTCCTTGTAGTCTACTACGTAAGGCTACAAATATAAACAATAATGGTCAAAGAGTTAACTTTACTATTGTCCACCCCAATCAATACTACATCCTAATTGTATTTTAACTGTACTAAGCATATGGAATTGGATTCATATCAATATCTTTTATCGCCCTAATCGTCTCATCACGGTCGTTGATAGCCTTGTCCTATTGTATGTCAGTCATTTGTATCAAATTAATCTATTGATGTTCTTTTTTAAACCGTTCTATACAGGCCCTGGGTAGAGGGGAAATCTACGCACAACTTGATTCCTGAATCAAGTATAGTGAGGTTGCTACTGAACTCATGCTATCTGGTTGTGCGTCGTTGTGTTCCACTCTAGTCTGTATTCTTATTTATTTTATTATAATTATTTTTGACGACCTATGTGGCGCAGTTGGCGAAGGTCCGCCTGCTACGCAGGAGGTTTCGGGTTCGATCCCCGCCTTGGAACAAATGTTTGTACGATCTACAAATATTTGTTCCGGGTGTTCTGGGTATTTGCTATGTATAATAAAATACCCATACCCATAACACAAGCTCTGCTTAGCTTGGGGCTAGATGATGCGGTTTGAATTGTCCAGCATTATTTATTTATTTATTGAATCCATAATGTTACAGTTTTAATTTTACAATGTCACCTGCCAAATTGCAAAGCAATTTATCCCCAGTAGGCTCTCGTGGATTTAGAACGAATCTTTTTAAAAGGTACACTATGAATACAATAAAAATCATTTAAATATGGATCACGAGTTCCAAAGAGAGGCAAACAAACGTTATACCATTATCCGCAAGGAAAACTATACCTAATAAGGAAAACTATACCAATGTCCTTGTTCAAAAAGAGCATAGAAATCAATTGCTGTCTTACATAACGTAATCTTGGCAGCGCCGCCACATTGAATGGCAATGCTAATTCCTTTGCCAAAGAACAGCGAGCATTCTAGTCACGCGAAGTGTTGACCAACCGTTTAGCGAAGGGTACAAAAGTGGAAAGTTTAAATATAAATACGATAGACTTATTACGTAATTCCATGTGAAAGAATTTAATGAAAATTATTTATTTTATTTAAGCACTTTTGAGTGTCAGAATCACATGAGACAGTCCCCCAAACCCCCGCATACACCACTTTCTAGTGTTTTAAAATATTATAAGTTGTAGCTCAGTGGTCGTAATCTTACCGTTTTAGCTTTCTCAATCCTGCTCTAGATAAACTTTAATGATGCCTAATCCCACCCTCCTCTGTGTGCGTAATTTTCTTAAAAATAAATCCTTCACGTTTTGATATCTTATCCAAACTAATATTTTAAGAAGGAAGAAATATTTGTTGGTTTGTATGTTTGTATGTAATGGAAAACCTCAAAAACTGCTTAAACCATTGAAAAAAATCTAAATAAATTAACACTGGGGATGTTAAAGTTCGATGGGAAAAGTATAAAATCCACGCGTACAAAGTCGCGGGTGAAATGCTATTAATAAGATAGTTCAGTTTTAAACCGTTATGAAATCGAAACAGGCTAAATTATTTTTTCAATTTCGCTGCCATACCGATGTTTTCCTTCTACGAAAAGTAAATCAAATTATTTACAGTTTAAAACATCGAACTGCAATACCTAAATCTGCCTCCCAATAATCGTAATTCAATATAAAACAAACGACTGTTACCGGTACATAACTATTTTGTTTTTCCGTTTTTACCGCTGACGTAAATTACGTGTTATTGTAATATTTACAAGCAAACTTAGGGCACGTAGAGGACAAAGGACAGCTGAAAGTCGTAACTGTATTATTAGTTTATAAAAGTCACGATCTTTTGAATCTAACTTCCAAAAAAATTGGTAAGAATAGACAATGACGTAATTTTAAGATGACACTTTATTTGCACAATGATGACACATTCCAAAAATGACTGCACAATGCGTGCAAAATCATTAATATACCAATAGTCTATAAAATATAGCTGCGTGTAAATTTGAGTTAATTTTGGAAAGTATATTCACAATTTTAAATAAAACTTTTAGACGAATTCAACATTACCAAATTTTATTTAGTATCTAATTCTGATCAAAGTATAAAAAGTTGTGGAATCACTTTCCGCAATAAACCACACAGTTTTATATTGCAAATAAAAATTATTGATCTTGCCCACACCTTTTAAGCACCAATAGACTGTAACTGCACGACACTTTTGATAGATGGTGCAAACCTAGAAGCCTTTCTCTGATTGAAGTGGTTCCATAGTGTATTTTAGGCCAACGACTACGCTTTACTTTGTAAAGACAAGTTACGAGCTTCAGTTACTTATCTAGTACAGTTGGAAGCACGTCAATGTTAAGAAAGCCAGTCCAAGCTGGGCTCGTATTCTATTGAAGCTACGTGCTAACCTAGGCTAGTTCAAGGTCGTAGTGACACTGGCATACGTCCAACTGTACCTGTCTATTGCTATAGGTATAGTATCGATCAATAATATGACGTTGATGTTTATCGTAGAACTACGTCAACTTTTAAAGTTTTTAAAATATGGATTGGTACAAGTGGCCGGCCACTGCTCCGTTGATTCAGACAATCGCATAATGTGACAAGAACACACAACTCAGGAGGTAACACTTTTATTACCCCCGACTTCGTCCGTGTGGATTTTATACCTTTCCCTTCAAACTTTAACATCCCGACCACTCCTTTAAAAACGTAGTTCTGAAAATAATATAGCCTATAGCACTCAGGAATAATGTAGCTTTCAAACAGTGAAATAAAAATTAAGAATCTGATCATCAGTTCCGAAGATTACCCCATGTATACAAACTTACAAACAAACTTTACCTCTTTATATTATTTGTATAGATATATATATACGTCCATATTCGAGATTTACAAATCTATTTATACTATTTCGATATTTCAAAATCGTCTTAGTGATAAATTATTTATTTCTGTAAATACGTTTTTCTGTTGTTCTATGTTGGTGTTTCCAAATCTGACTACTCTGAGAAGACACACCGAAAGAAACTCATAGATCACAGTCTTTCATAAAGTCCAAACATTATCTTGGTTAGAACCTGTTTTCTTTGTGCGACTACTTATTATAAAGTAAAGCTACTAAAATGCGAAGTAGTCGGGCACCAGTGCCCTGAATGAACTCAATCTCGGTTCATTGGCTCTCTTGCTTCCCTTGTCCTCTTGTTTCTTGACCTTTTGTGCGTAAGTAGACAAAGTTTTTTTTCCTAATTCTGCATAGATCGTAACTAGTATATCCAAGGCGTAGTAAAATTCGGTAGCTCGGCTTGGTTCATTGGTTTGGTGGGTTTGGTTATAAATGCGGTTGGTTGTTGATTTTTTTTTAGTTTTCAAACTTTTAAAACTAAATACAACATTTTATTAAGTTTTTTTTTTAATCTTTGCCCCACACTAGTAATTTCTCCTGTGTCGTGGGTGCGTTTACAAACATTTAAACTCACATACACAAACAGCCAGACCCGGAACAACTACCCGTAGGCCATACAAATAATTGTTCCGCGCGGGAACCGAACCCACGACACGAGGCGCAACAGTCACTGCGCCTACAGTGTCGGCGAAGTATATGTTCATTAAGTATTTAACTTTTTTGCGAACTTGAAGAGTATTAGTATTAATTTGTACTTATTATTATTTTTGTATGCATGATTACAAAAACCCGTTAAACTACTAACACTTCAAAAAAATAAGTAAAAGCAAGTTTACTTTTTGAAGTGCAGTTAAGGTCTTGTTATTGCATTTTTTTTCAATTTTTGGTGTCACAATTTTTGGATAAACTTTTTTCACTACACGCATGTGTATTTGGAGTATATGCAATACCGTTAAATCACAAACTAAATTTTGAACTTATATGGCAAAAAAATATCAAATTGCAACATGACAAAGTGACACTCTGTACAAATCTGTAATAGAGATGAAGCCTGGGTAAAAAAAATGAAATTGTATTTAGTCCGTCAGTCAGGTATTAAAAAAAATATTGGACATGTTTTATTTGCTGTCATTGGTAGAAATGTAGACCTTCTACAGTCGTAACAGATGAAGAAGCTCGAAAGACTGAGAACAAATCTTACCAAATGAGATCATGGTAAAGGACTGTTACCCAGTTACTGGGTTGTGGACGTCAGATAGCCAGTCGCTCCATATAAAATACTGTTATTAAGCTGCATATGGTTAGACTGGAAGCCGAACCAAACGTATTTTTGAAACGGTTAGGCAGATGGCCGGTTCGCCCCCTATTACATCTGACTAAAACATAACCAACATAATGTGGGTGTACTATAGGTACACCTCTGCGTACCTCTTCGATGAACACAGGCGTAAAGTTATATTAGACAGATAATATAGGTACTGTAGAGGTAATAAGAGACCTATGTATACAGACTGGTAGAACATTGGTTCTCTCTGGTTTCAAACAGTCAAGAAATATTAGAGTAGTTTAGAAGATGATGTATATCGCTTGTCTAGAAAAGGATTCTTGATTGTAAAATAGTGATGTAAGGTTCATTTCTTAATAAACGCCATAAAATTAGCAGAACTCTATTATTTACGATACTGAAATAACCCGGTCTACCGGAAGTTTGAGATGTTTCTGACATAGAGCATCTGCCTGATAAAGAAGGATAACTTATCAATGGAACGTGTCTCAATGGGATTCATTAAGTATATAGAACGCACGCGTGGGCAGGACAACAGACAAAATAATACAACCACTCGATTGAAATCTATTAGGTTTCTATTTTTATTCTATTTATATAAGACAGGAGAACAGATGGGCCGTGTTATTATTGTTTTTCTTCGCCAATCAATTGCTCAAATGTGTAGACATTTGATATTTTTGAGATGATATAGATGTGGTTTAGTAAATTGACGTTTATAATAAGGGTAAGTCAAGAGGGACTTGTGGCTAAATAATAGCAGGTCAACCGAAGGTTAAGCTACGCTGGCCGGGGTCGGTCTGGGGATGGGTGAACATTCGTTACATACCAAGACTACCGTTGTAACTAGGTTGGGAGGAGTAACTAGGTTGTGGATGTTAGATAGGCAGTTTCTCCATGTAAAATATTGGTTCATTCAGCCGTATCCGGGTAGACTGGACGCTGACCACTAGTTGACCTTTCGGGTTTCTGACAACCCGTAACGAATGTCTTAAATCCACCAACGACAGCTGGGATCAATGGCTTATAGTGCTTCCGAGGCACGGAGGGGTCTTGATATGTAGTGAGTGGTCACCCATCTACTGACCCAACTGGGCAAGCGCTCGTTAACCTTCGATCGACCAGTGCTGCTGCTATAATGTAGCGAGAAACCCTTTATTGTTTGTAAGTATTGACAAAGAATAACAAATGTAAATTATTTAAAACGTGTCTGTACAGCCCTGCCTCTTATACAGACGCCAGCACATCAATCTATCTCAAACAGTCAAATTTTCCAAATTCAACATGAACCATATTCTTTTGAAATAAAGTTGAAAAACTATCAAAGAAATTTGACAGATTGGGGTAGCTTGAAGTGCTGGCCTCTGTACTTGGAGTTTCACGAGAGCTAGCATGTAGGTTGTACCATTTTTTATTACTTTCTATGTTCTGTTAGCGGCTCTAGTTTCAATAACACTAACATTTAGGAAATGTAGCCTTAATTTTATATTTTGTATTTGAAAGACTCGCATCGTTTAGCAATATTAACGACCGAGCTTACATTATGTACATATATTTACCATCTACCCAAATATTTGTACAAATATTTAGATTAGCCTCAATAAAACATCTGATTAAATTGTCCTATTTTTGTTGGCTACTAAAAATAGCTAGATGTCTGCAAACAATGTGATATTTTGGGATCCTTTACCTCCTTTATTTACACAATGAAATGTTTTAGAAATATTTTCTTCCTTCTATCCAAACCTAAAATGATCAATTTAGTTTGTGACTGACAATCTTGTGGAAATATGAAATACTAAGTTTGTAAACCACTCGACAGGAGTAGTTAGAAAGTGTAAAGGAAACGATTTTAGACACGCCATACCCATACTAGGCCAGCTCTTACAAGCATGAAAAGCGAAAAGCTAATATATTCCATACATTTTGCCTCATTAATAAGTATGTTATAAATGTTACATGACATAACGAAAGGCATTTAATTTACATGCTATGAATTGTACCTAGGACTTAGACCTAGAAATTCCAAGAAATTGTACAATGGAATCTCCATTTGTTAGGGTCCCTTGGCATGAGATCACGAGAAAAAGCCTTGGTGCAAAAGAGGTGGGTTTTATTTTAATAGAAATCGAGTAGACTACACAATTTTGTTTTTACATACAAGTTTTAACGCACCAAAATGCTGGTAGTAGTAGTAGTACCAGCCTATTACTGTCCCACTGCAGGGCAAAGGCCTCTTCTCATACAGAGAAGGCACGAGCTTTAATCACTACGCTTGCAAAAGACGGGTTGGCAATTTCAGACTTGTATTAATTATATAAGTCCAGCTTTCCTCACGATGTTTTCCTTCACCGATGTCAGTGATGTCCAAGATAAACTTAGAAAGTACATATGAATTGAAAAAGTCACATTGGTACTTGCCCAGGTTTGACCCCACAACCTCGTGTACAAGAGGCGAGGCCTAAACCACTGGGCCATCATGACATTCTTGTGCTCCTGATCTGAATAGGCTAAGCAGGTGATGTTGATGACAATGGACGCAGTGCTTAACATGGTGGGGGTGTCATTGAGTTACAGAGAGACATGTTACTAAATATCATGCTTTTTTGCTTTTAATCATAGTTGTGGGTAACTTTAGTAACAATGTTATATAAAATACTTTCAGGCACGTAAACGTAATAGTTATCTTAAGCTGAATTGGGCCTGTTTGGAGAAGCAGTGAGGCACCTTATACTGTTTTTATGATTAAGTTTTTTTTTTGTTTTCACCCGATCCTAAGGGTCTTGTAGCCCCTTTTTCAAGAACTTGGCTATTCAAGGCAAAAAAAAAAACCGACTACTACTTCTCAGAGATTACCGTGTTCACACAAACACACTCTTCAGTATCAAGTATTATACTACTAGTATAGACTAGTAAAGATAGCGATTAGCGGGCCTTTATCAGGGTCGAATTAATTTGTTATCTTTCTTTTATTTCAAAGTCAAAGTATTTATTATTAGTGTGATTATTGATGATACAAATTTTTTTTTTTCTATCTGTAATGGAATTCATAATAAATATTTGTTTAAATGCAGAGGCGAGTTTATTAACTCGTAATTGAGTTTTTTAACAGCAGACCTAGAGGCAGCCAGTTCTTTACAGTAGGTATAAAGTACAGCACACAAATGATATTGGTTAACCCTAAAAAGGCGCGCCAAACGAAACTAGTGAAGTAATTCATCAGTGACGTCACAATTCTATAGAATAGCTGAAGTAAGACCTTTCCTCGACGTAACGGGGTCAGGTCAGCCGTTCACCATGCTTTAGTGCCTGAAGTTTGGTTAAAATCACCATTACTGTGTTACATAGACGTACGTACTGCGTACTGTGTTATATTTTATTGTTACAAGAGTTCTTTATCGTAACATTTTATGCCTGGAGTTTTTGTTTCCGTACCTACAATAGGCTGGTGGATTGAGCTTTTTTATATCCAACCTAATGTGGTAATTTGTGGCTTGTTTTCGTGGTAACACTGTTACTTTGACTTTTAGGTGGGTTTTGATGGAATTTTCTATGGAATATGGAGACATCTATTTGTGGGGCGGCTGTTACTTGGTTACTATACTGTTTGTCTCTATGCATAGGAAGGTACTATACCGCCTTATAGGAAGATATGAAAACTTGCGGTGATCTTCAGTTTCATTGACAAATAACACGAGCTGCAATAAATATAAGTTTTAAGGCATCGCAATATCGGTCTAATTCTGTTACTAGAGCTTCTACTAAATTCTTATCAGACTTCTTCTTCTTCATTCTTAACTGCTTTCCATTCCGGGAATCGAACCCATGAACCCCATTTCAACACTCGCACTTGCGACTACAAGACTACCGAGTCAGTCTAACTCCAAACACACACGAATACCAGCATATATAGTAGAAAATACAATAAAACGACATTTTGAAGGCGACCGAATGACGCACATAATACTTCCCCGAAGCCTGTAATCCACACACTAAATTATTCACTTATATCTAGAAATTCACTACAATCAATACCTTGCCCCATGGCAGAACGTGTTGCATAACAAGTTGCAAGGCGGTCGTGGCGGCCCGGTCGATCCCATGCAGTCAATACAACCCCATAACGTTATGGCTAATTTTACACCTTAATAGCTCATTTGATTGCCCGTTTTATGGTTCCATAAGCCTGGTTCATGGTGGTTGAGAACTTGGATCGAATATTCTTTGACCTTGGGCTTGTTTTAGTGCATTAAAGATGCATTAGTTGGGTTAGAGTAGCCCTGAAACATGTCGGTTTAAAGGAAAACGTTTTTACGAAACGATGGATGGGTTGTGTGAAGGGTTAGGGTTAGAAAGAAGTTGAGTATTGAGATGACGGTGAATGGAGATGTATGGAAGAAGAAGATATGGTGCGTCGACTTCAAATAAATTATGATACGTATAGGAGGATGATGATGATTTGTTTGGTAATGTGGTCTATAGTGGCAAACAAAACATCATGTTTCAGTTTTTTCTTTTCAAACATGTTTTCGTGTGATGTCGGCAATTGGGTAACCACACGGAGACATCTGCCTGGACAAGCTCTTTCACTAAACACTACCTACTATCTAACTCTGAGATTTTGAAATTGACATCGCGTAACGTTATTGCTTGAGTTTGACATCTATTTCACATGATGGTTAGCTATGATGTGGTCGACGATGGAGCACGCTTGTCTAGACGTAACCTATTTACCCTTGACTTAAAGAACACAAGGTTACAGCTATCAGGAAACAGACTCCCGCAGGGAATTCCACTCAATAGCTATACGTACAATAAAAGTGTTCTTAAAGCTTTTGTGTGCCATTTTAGCGTTGTCATTTCAAAGTACAGTAGAATACAAATAAGTGGTAACACCTTGACCTTGAGCTAGACTAGCGTCGTACGAAGTTTCAATAGAATGCGAGGCCAGCTTATACTGGCTCTTATACCACTCTTTGACGTGCGTCCTCCCGTACTTTATGAAATATGGTATATGAAATAACTATTGTAGAGTTTCCTTAATATTAATTAACATCATTGGTTTTTTTAAATTATGGTCAATCTAAAAACTGATTTACTGACTAGGAAATGGATTAGGCTTTCAGGCCACCACACAACAAGTGAATAGGTACCACTTATGCACACACAAATGTGTTTGTGGAAGTAGACATGTGTCAGGCATACTGCGAGCCTCGAAAAGTAAGCAGTGACAGTGCATGTCTAGACCCCTAGGGACAAGGTCCTAAGAATGCTAATTATCAGCACCGACCCTTATGCCCGTAGGAATTTGACCTTTCCCACAATATACTAGGTGTCGTCGCTTTGCTTAAGGCTGTCAACCTACGCTACGCAGCATCTATTTCTCGACATTTCCTTTCTCAAAGGACATTTATTCCAAAAATAGAATACCTCAACGGACATTTCAATCTAACTAACGGTTAAACCCTGCTTCGGTGTTATCTCATTGGTACATTTATTTATTCCAACGACCTTATAATGTAGTACTTAAAGATTTGGCACGACGCCATCGCGCAGAAAATTATTTCGTTTAATTTCGGTTTAGTGGGCGTTTTGTGTATGGTGTTTTTGATTCATTCATAAAAACGGCGCCATTTAGTAGGCAGAGAGATGTGAAATGTCGCACCGCAGATACGAGTATGCTCGCTTTGATCGTAGTCAATCAATCGGATCATTTGTCGGTTACATACATATAGGTACGCTCGTAGGTACGTAGGTATGCTCTTTACATACATCGCATCTATTTGTCACATATTCCCGTTGTAATGAGGACTCGTTTGTTCGCAGGACCGACTCTCCAACATGAGGTGAACTACAATCTTCTCAGGCTCGCGGGACCGTAGCACCGATGGACGATGGAGTAGTTTAAATGCATTTATTTTAAAAGAGTATAGTAGAGCTTGTGGTTGCGACGACTTTGGAAAATTATTATCTATTAGCTTCCTAATCCTAACATTTTTTATATAGTTCGGATGTGCGCACGGCTAGCGCGAGCTCGATTTGGCGTGGACCTCCGACCGTTTGGAGGTCGGTGTCCACGACGATCGAGCTAGTGTAGCTCTAGCCAGGGCGACCACCGCGCGCACCCCGGCCCCCGCACCTCGCCCCCATCCCACTCCCGTCGCGACCACTGCGCTAAAGATGGGCCATTTTGATATAGGCAGGGACCGTAGGCATAATTAGGGTTTTGCGACAAACTAGTCTCAGAGATTACGGATTGTTATCCGATCTAGTCGGAAAATATGTCCGAAAAATCTCTGATACCAATTTATAATACAGTCTCTACACGAGAGCGTGATCGGTATGTGCAGGTGAGACGCTGAACGGTCAACGACTGATCGAGTTCCGGCTGGGTGCCGAGGCCGAGTCGGACCAGGGCGAAGGGCTGGCGGTGGCGTCGGCTGAGCTGTTGGTGCGCGCAGAGACGTCGCCGCGCGCGCGCCGCCTGCGCTACACCCTGTGGGCCTTCACCGTCAGCGGCAACGAGACGGCCACCATAAGCGCACTGGCAGGCGCAGCGCGGCGCGACCCGGCGCGGGGTTGGCAGCGCCTCGACGTGACGGCGGCCGCGCGGCGCTGGGCGGCGACCGGCGCACGCGAGCCGCTGCGCCTGCTGCTCGACTGCAGCGGCTGTGGCGGCCGCGTGCGCCTGCGGCTCGGCGGCGGCCAGGCGGCGCGGCCGCTGCTGCGCCTGCGCCTCAAGCCGCCGCCCGCGCGCCGCCGCCGCGCGCTCGACTGCGACGCGACCGAACATGGCCGCTGCTGCCGCCAGACCTATTACGTGAGCTTCCGCGCGCTGGGCTGGGACGACTGGATCGTCGCGCCGGAGGGCTACTACGCCAACTATTGCCGCGGTGCGTGCGCGCCCTTCCTAAACTACCACTCGCAGGTGGTGGAGGCGGCGCGGCTGGAGCGCGCCGAGTGCTGCGCGCCCGTGCGCTTCTCCGCGCTGTCACTCATCTACTTCGGCGCTGACTCCAACATCATCAAGCGCGACCTGCCCGAGATGGTGGTGGAGGAGTGCGACTGCCCGTAGCGCCGCTCGTGTACATAGCCTGCGCCCGCCGCCCCCCGCCGCTGTCCGCCGCCCCCGCCGCGGCTCGCTTCCGCCGCTCTCGAATCCGATTTAATCCGAATCGATTATAAATAATATTCTCGACTTGTGTAATATTTTGTTCCTCGCGTTCGAAAGACTATATCCTAAAATCGAATAAATAAATAAATCTCCGTCTACGTAGGGCCGGGTCGCGTCAGCGCAGCGCGCGCCGCGCGTTGCCGGAGTGTAGTGTAGGTAGTTATATTGTAAGAGATGGCCGCGCGTGTGGCGCCGGCGCCGGACGGAGAACGCGCGGCGCGGCCTGCGCACTCGCGACGCCGTGTGTAGACGCCCTAAATAATTTAATACTACGCCGTTTTCTTTCACCCCGTTTGGTGATCGCTTGTAATTATTGTAAACTGTATTATAATAATTATTATAATTATAATTATAATAAATCAACTTTTTCATAATTATTACCACTTTTTTTATTTACCTACACATTTTGTACAGGTCCTCAAACCAACGGACATGAACTAGAAGTCACATTGAGCTAATTATAACTTTTACGACTCAATATTATGCAATAACAAATCCGTCGGTCACCCTTGTGATTACTTTTGGGTTCGATCCCTGTCGCTAACAAAATCTTATTGTTATACTTCTTTATAAACAAAAAACCAAAATAAAGATACTTAACGTGCATGGGTATGCAACCCTACTGTGTATATAATGGTCTTCATGACCGATAGTAAAATAAATATTACGTGGAAGACAAGTTGTTATCTACCGTGGAAACACTAGCAAGAATATAGGTGTCATATACAGGACAGTAATAATCTGCCTGCTTAACCTTTCCCAACCAAGTTACGTACACACAATGATGATAAGGATACGTTGAACCATTTAAGTATCAATAACGATGATAACCATTACATGCAGCTGAGATGAGAATGCTGAGGGGGATATGTGGTGTTACGCGAATGGATAGAATAAGAAAAGAGTATGTAAGAGGAAGCCTGAAAGTGGCGCCTGTAACCGAGAAATTGTGTCGAAAGCGGTTGTCATGGTATGGGCATGTGATGCGAAGGAATGAGGACCAGGTTGTGAGGAATGTTTTGAGTATGAATGTGTAGGGTTATAAGAGTAGAGGGAGACTAAAGAAAAGATGGATGGATTGTGTGATAGATGATATGGCTAGAAAAGAGGTGACTCTTGAGATGACGACAAATAGATGATGGAAGATAGATATATGGAAGATGGATAGTAGAAGAGGATAGATGTATGGAAGAAGTAAACCACAAATAAACTAGGATAAGGGCAATAGGATGATGATGATGATGATGATGTTGAACCACTGCTTACGAGATTCAAGCGTAACTAAGTATGCCTTTGCCCACCTTTTACCCTCAATAGTTGAGCGGTTAAAGCACTATGTGAAGTAAATTTAAGCATTTTGCTTTCATATAATTTGCTGTCATAATATTTTGAACTAGGTAGCTATGCCCCGCTTTTTCACCTTTTCCCAAAGGCTCTGTCACGTGATGGTTAATATAGTATAGATGCACCATGATCTCGAGAATTGGGGTTTTAATTTCAAAAATATTTTTCCAAGTCTGACTGGTAGTTTCGTAGAAATTTAGAACAAATCTTAGAAAAAAAAATCACATTAGGTGATGGCAAAGCTGGCTGGTTTCACCAACATAAACGCCATTACCTACTGAAGTTGATAAACTATAAAAGCACCGAAACACTCTGAAGAAAAGAGAAGTCGGATTGAAAGATCAATTTAACTTAGTAATTGAAAAAAGGTTACCCATACATCGATATAGTCGGTCAATTCTCCAACTGCAAAAATGTAAGTTTGAAATGGCAAAAATATAAATTGTATGTGATTTAACTAGAAATTATCAATTTTCGGACTTTTTCCTTTACTTGTGCTGTGACACCTTACTTCTTGCCATTCTAGGCCAACAGGAAATACCCTATAGGTTTTGATGGATTTGCGACTGTCAAAATATATCACCTAACTGGCCGTATTTTTTTTTAGGTCTCCACGGGATCACTGACCAACGTGGGTGAATTGATTTCAAGTTGAAAGAAACGTGTATTCCTGAGAAAAAGGTTCTTCAACAGTCTATTAGATGGACAACGAAGAGAGCTATAAGGGTTTAGTTTGTTTTCTTTACAGATATCATATCGAGACCCCTCCGTGTGTCGGAAAGGGCTTAAAGCCGCTAGTCACGGCTGTCATCAGTATATCACTGATAGTCGCAACGGGTCAGAAGTCCGAAAGTTCAACAACGAGTCTTACCAAGGAGTATCGTGTTGCCCAGTAGCTGGGTTTTGGATATTAGATAGGCAGGCGCTACATGTAAATATGGTATTCAGCTGCATCCGGTTAGACTGGAAGCCGACCTCAACATAGCTGGAAAGCTAGAATGTTGGTGCTTACTCAATGGAGTGTGAAGACCACTTATGGTGTCGTCTCTGGAACTGATGAACTGGTCTTAAGTGTGTTTAGATAATAGCTCTTAAATTAAACAAAACATCGCGCCTGTATTAACCGAAGGGTCTTGCAGAGGTGTACCTAAGTACATCCACATTTCACCACTTATGTTTTTAAGTACCATGTAATAGGGGGCGGGCGTCTTGCCATCAACCGGGCACAAGTCCATACTCCGGGTTGATACTGAGAAATCTTGATGGAATAACCCAACATCACTTTGCCCGACCCGGAAATCGAAACCAGGACCTCAAACTCAGCAATACTAGCATTTGCGACCACAAAAGAGGCTCTGAAAATTATTTTTTCTAAAATTTTTTTGCAAGACAATAAAGAGTATTATTTTTGTATTTTAACCCCATCACTTTTGTTACCGCTAAACTGAGACTAATAACTCTTAGCCTTACGCTTACATTTTTTACAAACGAAAATTCTTAACCTTGCACGACAGCCTCCACGTTTAAACTCTTGATACACAATTCATCTCAAATGCCTTGAAGAATGGTAAGTAATTACGGAAAAAGTTCTAAAAATACAATCCTTGAGGAAATATGTACCAGCTACCTCATAATAGGGGACTCAACAACAAACACGTGGACGTACAGTCAGCAAAAGAGTTAGGTTGACCGGGAAAACATTTAAACAGGTCATCTTCACGTGCTGACAATATTCTTTAGCATGTGGTATTCGTAGATCCAGTTTCGAGGCTTGAGATAGCAGCGCCTGTCAAGCGTCACAGTTAAACAGTAAGTCTTATAGAAAAAGTTCGGCTTTGTAAAGCCCTCTTAATGTCTCTGTTACTCATATATGTGTCAAAGTCTCTTTCTAAAGGTCCATGTATCATAATACTACTTCGACGACCGAAGTGGCGCGGGCGCGGCGAAGGTCCGCCTGCGACGCATTAGGTTAGCGGGTTCGTTTCCCCGTTCCCCAATGTTTGTACGATCCACAAAGATTTGTTCCGGCTGTTCTGGGTATTTAATATGTATAGTAAATATATCAATCTATGTTATGTAAATTGGCCTTTTGTACTAAGTACTTAGCGGTTAAAGTAGCTGCTTGCATCCTTTTTGGTTTTGCTGACTGTACCTCATAAATAAATGATTTATTATCCTGATACAGGTATTTCTTACTAAAGTTACTAAGCACCTGGTCTTTTACTATTTATCTTATTTAAAAATACAGTAGGTACCTAAGTGTAGGGCGATGCTTATACAAGTATATACATACCTTCAGTATTCCCTAAAGAAATACCTATCACAATATCTAAACAGTCCTTATCTCACACACTTCTTGAAAGTGTAGCTTACCTTTTTTCAGACCATTATTAATCAGTTTCTTACTTACTTTCTTGACATCCTTAACTTTTATTCAATCAGTTGATGTCGGCAGAGTCGTACACCTCTGCTTCAGCCCTTCAGGGAATTGGCATGTGTAACGTAAATCAAAATAAACCTTACTTTTACCTCTTCATGTGAAAGGGATTGACTTTGATGTTTTAATAAACTGTCCTTGTATGAAAGGCTTGGCTTCTGAAATTACTCAACGTACTTACTTTGATTTAAGTGGCGTTCTTTAGAATTTAAGTCATTTAAACTTTGTATAGAAGTAGGTAAGCAGGAGTAATCGATAAGACATCATATTTTTAAATAGCGAGTAACCGAATGAATGACTGCCTCATTGGCCTAGTTGTTGCCAGCGCTTCTGCTAAGCATGAGGTCCTGAGTTCGATACTCGGGTCAAACAATGTGTTATTGGCATTTTTCGTTTTAATTCTCTCAGTAGCATCCCGGAGTCTGGATGTGTGCCCAGATTATGGTAATAGGCTCATCCCCCTTAACTTGAACTAAAGACTTGAACATAACTGGTGAAATGTGGGGACACCTCTGCCCAACGCTTTGAGGAATACAGTCGAGATGTTATGTTATGTTAAAGAATGTTAATTGTTAAATGTTAATTCATTATTCGCAAAAATAATGAATGAATGAAAGGCAGAGTTGCATGAAACTGATATAAGAATGCTAAGAGGGATGTGTGGTGTTACGCGAATCGAGAGAATACGTAATAACTATGCTAGAGAAACTCCATCCATGAAATATTCCGAGTATAACATGTTATATACCTAATTAATGAGTACGCATATTGTCAGGGCCGGATTAACCAAGTCGGGGGCCCTAGGAAATGCACGCTTTGGGCAGGGCCCTTACGTGATTTCATTTATTTCCTTCTTGGCTGGCGGTTAAAAAAAAGCGTAATAAAACCCTTTCCATCTTCTAGTTTTGTTATTTTTTAAAAGACACCGATTGTTTCATACATGTCTTCAAATTTAATGTCACTTGAATTAACATAAAATAAAAATCTCGGGTGTCGGGGCCCCTAGCTGTTGCGGGGCCCTTAGGCAGTTGCCTACTCTGCTTAATGGATGATCTGGCCATGCATATTGTAATGGTACTGTGCTTCATGTGGTAAATGACGGGGTGGAAGGATGGTGCGAACTTGATTGTTACAATTGGTTAGGTACCAAGAAAAAAATTACAAAATTAATTAGTGGTTATGCGTATGGCGGATTCAACGATGTTTGGGCGAGTGCCTCGATATCGTCGCTCGCGGCTGATGTGGTCGGTGTCGTACGCGTTCGTGCGTGAGTCGCCGTTGGTGACTGCACGAACAGAGCTGCTGCTTGATATATACCCTCTATATCAAGCAGGAGCTCTGTGTGTATAGTGTTAAGTGGAAATTATGTATTTTTCTAACTCCTCCGCTGTTCTTTTCTGATTAATTTCACTGCAGGATCCAAGACAGTTGAATCGTTTCTCCGGGACTCGTCGGTCTTCATTGTCTCGACGCTTTCCTGGTGGTCGCCACTGTTGATTCTGGTTTTCAGGAGTTGTAGTAGTTTGGGAATAGAGTGGCGGGCTTGTCACAATTTAAAAAAAAAACACCTAAAAGTGACATTATTATTATTTTTTGGTCTGCTAAGTTCTCCTTATTGCCGAAACAGGAACAGTTATGGAATCTGCCCAGTGTCTAAGTTTGTATGTGTACGATTTCTCTGAAACTTGTATTGCATCGTTTGACGGGCCGATATCCGCAACTCCACTTTGCGCGTATTTTACGCAAAACTAACAAGTGAGGTACCTTCTGATATAAGGGAAAATGAGACCCAATTTCGTTTAAAGGTCGGAAAAAAAGGTTATTGTGTGGGGTGTCAAATACAAGTTAAGTTATAATAATACGTTACATTGTTAAATATTGTTATCACTTAGGAAAGGCTTCTCCCACGCCATTTAATTTGCTCAAAACAATCAGAATAAAAATAACGTTGAGATAAACGAAAGTTAAAAAGAATATTCTGGATTCTCTATTATGTTAGATAGACTTTTTTAACATGACAAAAAAACCGGTCAAGTGCGAGTCGGACTTGCACACGAAGATTTCCGTACCATCGAGCCAATAAACGCCGAAAAGATCATGTTTCAATTATAGTTAATGAAATTTAAAAGGACTTAACATTTATCCTATGTTGTTAAGGGGCCATTCATAAATTATATGATCTCACCGACTATTACGTAATATTTAGTAAAAGCAATACAAAGTCAAAGTTACATTTTAGATTTTGACATGTGACGTTACACAGCTTTTGACGCCCTTCCCCTTGTCACAAATTTATTCATCGGCAATAGAAATAAACACTGTTTTTTTTTTTTTTGTAACAACTTTACCCCACTCTACTAATTTCTCCGTATCGTGTGCACTACTTTGCGTTTACAAACATTCAAACTCACATACACAAACAGCCAGACCTGTCTATAGGCCATACAGATATTTGTTACGTACGGGAATCTAACCCATGACTCGCAGCGTAGCAGTCAATCGCTCAGCCACTACGCGAATCGTGCCGTCATACTGCCCATCTATTACGGTTCATGAGATACAGCCCGGGACAGACAGACGGACGGACATCGGAGGCTTAGTAATAGGCTTCAGTTTCCACCCTTTGGGTATGGAACGCAAAACTTTCACCCAGACAAGGCGTGAATCTTAGTCCAGGGGACCTGGACAGGGGGCTGGCCTTCACTCCACCACCAAGCATGGTCTACGACGCGCGCGCACACTAGTTGTTTCACATTATACTGTATTTTAGTACCCCGTTATTATAAGTGTACAATCTTCTTTACTTTCATTTAACCTTTAGTTAAGTCCTTGGCAGAACCCTAAAGATGGTGAAATATAATATTTAATGGAACCACATTCAAGTTTTTTTTTTTGGAATGGGCATCTCGCAGTTTATCCTTTAGGGATATCTACTGCTTAACCGAACTTTCCTGTGGGGGGCTTAATTGAAATTAAGGCCTCCAGCCAAGCGTAAAAACTTAAAAATCAAGCGACCGATCGCTAAGGGCACCCCCTGCGGGGTACGAACCTCGGCTTAGGACGTCGCTGAAGAGGACAGCAAGGGACAGGCTGGATTAAATAGATATATGATTTAGGGACATTTTAATCATTTGCTGGCTCAGCTTCGCGGGCTCGCTCTAGCAAAGGGTCGTGAGGGCCACATTCAAGTAGAAGGTTATCGTTGTAAATTTAAACCTTCAATTCCTGAACTATCGCAGAATGTAATGTAGAGACAAAACCGAATTGTCTCATTCCTTACACCGGTATCTACCCTACAAACTTTAAAACAGCATCGTTGCTTAGCTGCAAAAATAAGCATGAGCTTCTATCTTTTGTTCCCAGAACTGTCCCCAATAGGGTAGTCCTTAAAAAATCTGATTGGTCCGAAAGATGGATTACTCAAAAATACTGGACACGATTTTTTTCTTTTGTCACGCAATCCAAAAATGACGACGATTTAGTGCGTTGAAATTGCGCGTGACTACACGCCGTGCTACACTTTTAACGTAACAGTGACGTCACAAGCCCCTTCTCCAGAACTTTGATGTGCTATATCATTGTCACTTTTTATTGTTTTGAGTAAGCAAAAAATACGTGCCCAGTATTTTTTGGTAATCTAACTGACGGACCACATACACATATTCCTATTGCTGACTACGGCCACAAGTGTGGAGTCAGAGGCAACATACGAAACACTCGTTTTCCCCAGGAGAGAATATCCTTGGAAATTTTCCAACGAAAATAGTTAACACCAAACCGGCCAAATGCCTGTCGTCCCGCGCACTGTGATGGGTTCCGTAGTCAGAATTAATGCGACACGTTGATTTTAGCTATCGGAAAATAAAGTATGTAGTTCTGAAAAATAATGTAAAATTTGATAATGTCATCACAAGGACGTCTATGTAGTACGCTATGTAACTCTTAATGTTTTTATTTGTGAGTTTCTATGGTGTACAATAAAAAGCATTCTATTCCATTTCTATATCTCACTCTCACCAACTATTGAATACAAAAAAACATGAAAAAAAATTGAAGAAGAAGTTTGTATATTATCTTTTTTATTTGTAATGATGAAATTAGAAAAAATTAACGAAGAAGTTTGTGTAAAATCTTTTTTATTTGTAATGATGAAACTCGTTTCGCGCATGTGCACCGCTTCTTTTGATAATTTTCGTAACAGTTACTTGTATCGGGACGAGAACCCTCTAATTAGTTTTCGTGGTTCCATCATTGTTTGGCGGTACTTACATACAATACATTTTACTTCATAGTTTCATCGATATACATAGTATCAAAAGACTCCAAGTAAATTGGCTGACATCAGGACGGACAGATGGTGAAATGGACACACGGAAAGACGAACAGGCTGAAATTAAAAAGGTTCCGTTTTTGCCATTTCTCCCACGGAACCCTAAAAAATAAACGTGAATAAAAGAAAAAATTGTCAGATCCACCCACACAAGTTTTAAATCCTTCAAAGAATCGGGATTATTGACCTACTCGTAGGTGTATCACTACATAACGTGTCATGTAATATGTATTTGTGTCTTCAAAACTACAATGAATATGCAATGGTCCTATAAGGATTCCGTGGGTGTATAAAATACCAGGAAATGGGCAGCAGTATAATCTTATTACTTACAAAATCTATGCTATTTAACATCACTACGACAGGACTGTATTCTCCGTAAGGGTAAGCAGGTTTGTAGTTAAGAAAAGTATGTTTCGAAAGTTATGCTTAACATAACATACCATCACGCCTGATTTCCCTAAAGGGTCAGTCAGAAGTGCACCTATAGTAGGTACGCCCACTTTGCTAGTTATGTTTCAGTTCCATGTAATAGAAGGTTATCTTGTTGACATCAACCGAGCACAAATCCAGACTCCGAACTGCTATTGAGAAATTCCGGATGGCTAAACGCAATAACACTTTTACTGACCTGAGAATCGGACCCAAGACCCGCTTGCAACCAGTGTACCAGCGAGGAAGTTCTGTTTAAGTTACACGTGACAAACAAAAGTAAAAAAGTGAGATTCTTACTGTCCCACTGCAGGGCAAAGGCCTCTTCTCATACAGAGAAGGCATGAGCATTAACCAGCACGCTTGCTCAAGACGGGTTTGCGATTTCAGAATTATATTAATTATATAAGTCCATGTTTCGTAACGATGTTTTTCTTCACCGATATCAGTGATGTCCAAGATAAACTTAGAAAGTACATATGAATTGAAAAACTCACATTGGTACTTGCCCAGGTTTGAACCCACAACCTCGTGCACAAGAGGCGAGGTCTAAAGCACTGGGCCATCATGACATATACAACACACGTGATAAATCTATTGTCACAATTTTGCTTGCGAAATTTTGAGAGCTACTACAAACATCCATAAGGTAATTAAAAAAGAACATTGTGCCGTTTTCAAGGATGGCACTTCATGGGACCCCGAACTCTGCAGTCGCTGAACAGTGAATTGTTAGAAAATAATATCATCATCATCGACATCTGCCTAGCCTTTTCAAAACTATATTGCGGTCGGCTTCTAGTGGAATACCAGCATTTTACATGGAGCGACTGCCTATCTGACCAATGGAAAAACCGTTGTAAACACGAGTTGACCCGTAGTCTGGCACTTAACGTGCCTAATTATAGCCCTTATTTTATTTATTTATTTTATTTAAACTACTGAAATGTATCTCATACGGAATTCGGCATACGACAACATACATAGCGACATACGACGTAGTGTCGTATCTTGAATTCTCGGCAACTCGACACGTTATGTATCAGGATAAGTCAAACGTTATTTCTAGTTAAGTTAGTCGCGTCCGTGACACCTCACAGCCTCAGGTCCATTTGAAAACTAGTGTCAGGCACTAACTATTGTCTGGAATATTTTCTGAACTAGACATTTATGCCGAAGCCTGGCCTAAATATTTTTACTCCGTTTCTTTCTTTACCGCGCCTAGTCGCGCCGCATCGCGTCAGTGTGACCAAAGTCTTATAAGATCTAGTTGTGGTTCCCGGGCCCGGCAGACGAAGTGGCCGCACAATGCCAGGCGCCGAGCTGTCGCACCTCGCCTTCGTCCAGGGTTGCTACTATTCATTTGAGAGCTTGTTGTATGTTAGGATTTAGGCTTTATGAAGATGAAATAAGGGGAGCACCTGGTGTCCTCAAGTCTCGGCTTAGTTTAGGTACCAGTCTCCCACAAATTAATTAATATAAATTAAATAAATAAATGAAAAATGAACATAGTCATACATCAAACAATATTTTTATTACAATTTTTAAGTTTTAGTCAATAGGTAAGTGTTATTTGTATAGGAAAATAAACATTTTTAATTTTTTGTTATATTACTCAAGCCCTGAATGTCTAAAACCAACAATTAGACAGGAATTTTAGGCCTTAAGCCAACAAAACAACAGAAATTAGTTCTGATTGATGTACCTACGGGACAAATTAACCCCTTAGTAATAGTACCCCTTAACAAACTTACCCCTTAGTACTCCTTAGCAAGCAGTAATTTTAAACCGCACAGGTAAAAATTACAATAATTCAGCTTATTCTTCGTCTGGACAGCTTTCTCAAGGCTTGGCGATAAGAAGCACAATATAAAGAGTAGTACTAAACGGGGGGAGGTCTCTGCCCATTACCGTGTCAACACAGGCTAATAGAAAGAAGAAGAAAAAATGAGGTTTTTGTGGCACTTTCCCGGGTTCTTTGCACACATAAGTGTAGTCGTAAAAGAAAAACTTGGTACTTAGGATTTCTAATGATTGTTAATAGATAGTGTGTGCAGAACTCTGATATTTTACGATGGCAAGTAGCAAGGTCTCACAGTACACGTACCATGCTTCTTACCATATATCATGGCTGCTAGGTCAACAGTAAGTACCTCGTGGGGCTTAAAAAATGAAGTCGGTGAGGTAGTATTAAAAAGAAATATCAGACATAATTGATCGTATCTCTTGATTGCGTTGATTTAGAAACTTTATTTTTACTCTCGTATAAAGGAGCGCTGACCTAAATATTTTTTATTAGACCCAACTAGGCATTGTGTAGTCTTGACAGACGGACATCACATAAGGGTTCCGTTTTTCCTTTTGAATTACGGATCCCTGAAGAACGACCATATCCCAATAATTTCTGACCTTCAAATAACTATGCTAGCGTGCTGGGAGGCTAGAAGAAGCCTTCATCTTTTTTTGCGACTGCACTTGCACTTCTCTCGAAGTCCTGATATTGTAGGATTTGTAGGGCGGTCATTGCAGTAAAAATCAGCAAGTAGGCAGCCCTACCGCGCGTCTGGATGGCGGTGCGGAACTGTGGGCGATTCTGGCGATGCGAGTGCGTGCGATCGATGGGCGCCGCAGACGACGCGGCGCCGCCACGACTCAGCGGACCCCGTGTGGTAAGTAGCTGTGTGAATAATGAACTTGAAAGGAGCACGATTCCGAGCAATCAAATTAAAACCCATGAAATGGTTTTCAAATAGGATTCGACACCTGTTTTCTTAAGTAGACCCACAAATTCGAAGTATCACTTAAAAAAAACGTGTACCAATCGAGATATGTAGGCACCACGGTAAAAGCTTGATTAGACCACCAAAAGGCAATATCGACATCCGTAACCAGTTATTCATGCTAAAACCTCAAAGTTCACGGTTCACAAGTGATGCGGAGGAATGAGAGTCAATATCTTGAGAACTGGACTGTCCATATATCGTCTAGAAAAGGGGTGACTAATTGCTGCCAATTTCAATAACGTATTTCAATCCCAATCTAGAGACCGATCTTTCTTTGACGTTTGTAACCAATCAACGGCCGAGTTTGCAATCTGTAACCTTGAGAGGGCGAATCAGAAGCGGCATTTGAAGATCGGGGATTTGAAGATTGAGATTGGTATTGAGACACTTAAGTAAGTGAAGAACCAACAACACACGAACCTCAAATTAATTGGGACGATGATGATGCGACTCAATGTCGCTTTAAGCAAACGTGGTGATCAATACTCCTTGCTCCTCTGTACGTGTTTCCGTCTCTTAAGATACAGGTCTCCTAGTTTAAGAGATAAACTTCATTATTATTTTTGTATACATAGATTTAAATCTTCGTTGCACAAAAAACTATTATTATGCTTATTTTATTTTTACTACCTTGTTTCGAACTGTGTCTGTGGTATGTGTGTATTAATCGGATAAATAAACCATTTTATTATATTATTATTTCCTTTATTCTTTTTTATACATATAGATTACATTTTTAAATATTTCAAAGCAAAAATAAAAAAATAAAACATTTAAAAATATAAAAAATAGTAGCCCACCGGCATTGGGAACAGGGTCCAAGCTACCGGTGGTCAGGGCTCTTGAGAAAGGAACCTCCTAACGATACGTGCTGTTTCCAGGAGTACCGCTTTCTGGATCAAGCCCTTGATCCAGCTGCCTAACGAGAGCCTCCTTAGGTGTTGGTCGAGGCTCTTGGCTATTATACCATTGGCCGTCACAACTATCGGCACAATGACTGCTGTATTCACGTCCCACATGTCGACAACCTCGCGAGCCAGATCAAGATACTTCATCTGTTTCTCTTTTATTATATTATTATTATTGTGTAGTACCTGGATGACCGAACTTTACTCGGATTAAATGACGTTTTCTAAAAATGAAACTTAGCTAGATCGATTTTTCGCCCCTGAAACGCTCGGCATACTAAATTTCATAAAAATCGTTAGAGCGTTTCCGAAATTCAAATTGTATATATACCTAATATATGTGTATATAAGAGTTGCTCCTTTAAAGGTATTAGATAGATAAAAAGTAGATTTTTCCCTGTACACAGTTGTGTACAGGCTGGTAAAAGTTTTGTGTTAATTCATTATTATTGTCTTATGAGCCAGCTACCTACCACTCGGTGTTTATCTCAGTCCGGCGCCCGCCAGTCTGTCTACGTCGACAGTAAACAGGCAAGAGTTTGGACGATATAATGCACCGCGCAAACAACCGCGCCTCCCTTCCCTCTGTGGAAACTTGTAACCGCCACACTGACAGCCCTAGCGGAATAACACGTACATGAAGATAATGCGGGTATTGCACTCACACAAGGTAACTTAAGATCATTAGGTTCTTATTTTATTTTTATTTAGTTACTAAAGACTACTTGTAATAACACCAGCCTGTTACTGTCCCACTGCAGGGCAAAGGCTTCATACACAGAGGCATGAGCATTAATCACCACGATTGCTAAAGGCGGTTTGAGATGACAGACATAAATATTGATTTTAAGTTCCGGGGCCTTACTCTTCGAACTAATTTTAATTTCGATCTAAAGCCAAGATTATATTATTTGCCCAAATACACTGTTGTCAAAATAAATACGAATTCAAGAGTAGGAAACGTCTAAATTCCAATCGATCGGAATTAAAATCAAAAGTAAGTGCAGTGAGTTCCCCTGTGTCAGTAATCTTTAATATTGAAATAGGCTGAGCGATTGACCGCTGCGCCGCGTGTTGTGGGTTCGATTCCCGCACGGAACAAACATTTGTATGACCTACAGGTAGTTGTTCCGGATCTGACTGTTTGTGTATGTGAATTTAAATCTTTGTAAACGCACCTACAATACAGGAGAAATTCCTAGGGTGGGGCAATTTTTTTTTAAATAACTTAGAAAGTACATATGAGATGAAAAAGTCATATTGGTAGGTACTTGTCCGAATTTGATCCAATAACATGGTCCGTGACAGGTGTCCCTAACCGGGGTTAATCGTCATCAAAGCCTCTAAGGACGAATGTGACATAGGTACTATAGAAGCTGGACTTCTACAGATCAGGAGCTTATTGCTACAAATAATTGGGCAGTGCTGATTTCCAGGCGTTTAATATAAGAAGGTCTTAACACTCGCGCGTCGTGGACGTAGAAGGATCTCTCAGCACTAGTCAAAGTGACAGATAGATATATTAGAATTGTTTCGAAGGTAGATTCTTCTAAACAATTCAAATATATCTGGAGTGATTGAAACCAGCCTGTATGCAACAAGTCCAGTTATTGTATTACGACCTTTACAGTACGTTCACGTCGTTAGTACAAACAATAATTTTATCGCTATAAACAATTACTATTTCAATCATAGACTGGTTTTAATTGGATTGTTTCTTTACTCTACGGCCTTTACTTGTGAAGTTGTTAGATTAGTGGTTGTATATAAATAAAGTGGAAACCTAAAGGTGATGAACCTGTGTTCTGTGATTAAAAAATAATTATAAAAAATAATCATTATTAAAAAATATTGTATTGACTTTGACTCAAGGGAAAAATCACATGGAAAATGAATCTAGCTGAGTATTTTAACAGCGAAAATATATCAACGGGGTGCATGGACAGCTAGTAAGCGGAACTGCGTTCGATTTACACTCGTTTTTAAAATCGATCGGAAGATATTTTCAATGGTAGATGGCAGACTTCAGGAAGATATGATCGGAAAAAGTGAAGTAAGTGTTTAGTAGTCCATATGTAAATCATTTATTAAGTAATGAAAAAGAATTGAAATTATAAAAAAACCCGACTGTAAAGACAACTAAAAAGATCCAACATCAAGATCACTTTTCAAGCTCTTATACTAAAGTTACTGCAACCAACTGCATCATACTGCTTGATGCTGGAAAGTGATCTTTATTTACGAGTACTTATTTTCCCTCCAATTTTGTGAATGAAGTATATTTTTGAATTTCCTGCTCTACCCTCCCTCAATGCATATCACAAATAATATATATGTATGGTGTGTGGCAATCAAGCGCAAACTTATCTTGCGCGCTCTCTACTACAATTTCTTTTTTTTTCAAAAAATCCAATATGACGCAGGGTGTCAAGACAAGTTAATAAAACCTTATTTGTTCAAATCCATCCAACTGTTCAGGCTTCAGAGCGTGCTTATGTACCTGACTAGTAAATACAAGTCACAAGTAACATTCGCTAGAAAAACATTACTGTCCTTCTTTTCTGTTCGGGTAAAAAACAGATTGCTAGTGATCTCAAAACAATAGTTGGTTATAAAACGTGGGTACAGATTGACCACCACTCTAATATTTTGTTCTATTATTCAGTTTATTATAAGTAAGGCGGTTTCTATTTTAACATCGTCGGTAAACAATAAATTTCATTAAATAAACATTAATTTATTATTTGATCAAACACAGATGTCTTCTGAACGAAAATTGTTTACTTGTACCTAATACTGAGGTTATTGCTTAAATCTAGACTTCTAGATCAAGACACGAGTACATTACTTATTCCTGTTGCTCTACTTTGTCTACTTTGTTAATGGAAGTTCTCAATTGGCCTGTTTTTAGTCTATGTTTAGACGATATTTCTATCGGGCATCCTTCAGCAGCATTTTATGTACTGTGACGTTTTTTAAGCCAAATGCAAACTTATGGCATACAGGTTGGAAGAATATTAGTGCTGGCTGGTTTTAAACACTCAAGCCATTTAAGAATGTTTTAAAATATAGAACGTGCCATTTGTTTAGATTTGTTTAAGACGTGCTAATATAAAGACGTATGGTACGCTTAATTAAATCACCAACCCGCATTGAGCAAATGTTGTTATTAATGCCGGTGCCTTCTCTGTATGAGAAGAAGCCTTGCCCTGCAGTTGGACCGCGAATATATACAAACAGCTGTTCATAATAAAATGTATGGAGCAGCCGATTATTTTTCGCGATTTGAGGGTTTCACCTTAGTCAAAGCTGTTCAAACTCCCTTAAAGTAGGTATGTCCGGCGTTTTGTCCAGCACTTGTAAGCTCTTGGCCCGGGTCTATAAGGCAGAGCTCCCCAGCGAACTGCCCTACAGTTCTGAGTGTGCCGAGTATCTTTTCGAAGAATGATTCTTGCTCTTGTACTAAATTAGAGCAGGTTGATTCCATCAAATATTTAGGCGTTACTATAGATAAAAATCTTAATTTCAAGGAACACATAAGAATTTTATCCGGACGGGTTCGTAAACTCATATATATCTTTAAAAATCTACGACACATTGCTGATCCTCATATCTTGAAACGAATATACTATGCTCTTTGCCAGTCACTCATAACATATTGTATATCCGTTTGGGGAGGTGCTCCGAAAACTACACTCAAGTCTGTTGAGGTAGCCCAACGTGCAATACTAAAGGTCAGCACCTTTAAACCGATACTTTTCTCTACTGCCTTACTTTATGAATTCTGTGGAGTACTAACGGTGAGACAATTATTTATACTGAAAATAATCATTATGCAACACACTTGTACAAATTATGACCCTCAGATTTTGAACACACGTAGAAATTATATGGTTTGTACACAACATAGGTTTTACAGCACTAAATTTAGTACTAAATTCTTTAATTTCCTTGGTCCCTATATCTATAATAAACTTAATAAAATTCTTAATATTTATCCACTCACTACAGATCGTTGCAAGAAAAAGGTATCGGAATACCTACAAGGTCTTACATATGATGAGACTGAGCAACTACTAATTGTACCAGGATAGACAGTAATAATGTTCAATGTTGGCAAAAATTCATTATCTCTAGACAAATATATATACATTTATATTATATACATGTTCACTATATCCGCGTATCTCACTAATTCATGTGTTCACTCATAAAAACCACAAGCACACTCACGAATATACACACCCTCTCACACTCACTCATTCACCATTCGCATCACACAAAGAGAGGTTCAGACTGTTAATTAAACCTTATAAACTATTAATATTCCTTTGTTTTGTAAAATGCTAGCATTTAAGAACTCTAATCTAATGTAACTCGAGGGCATTGGCGCTGTTAGCCGAAATACAGGTTCCTCCTAGTTCGGCTCCAAATGCTAAAACTTTTGTGTACCTACTTTTGTTATAACATAGCACTGAAATGTAATGTCATCTAAGTACTGTTTTTATGAAATAAAGCTTATTATTATTATTATTAGAAAGACACGAACACCACCTAATATTTTAATTAGCTAATTTTACTGCACTAAATTAGAAGATATCCTGGTCTCCTGGAGAATGGTAAAGATTTGGTCAAGGCTTCTTCTCCTCTTCTTCCATAGTTCAGTCAAGGATGGACCACATGAGCCGACATCTAGAGACGTCATCGTCATCTGGCTGTCTTTTCCTAACCATGTTAGGGTCGGCTTCTAGTCTAACCGAATGTAGCTGAATACCAGTTTTTTACAAGGAGCGACTTCCTATCTGATCTCCACAACTCAGTAACTGGGAACTGAATACCCCTTGCTTAGACTTTCTGTCAGTCTTTCGGGCTTCAGACTTCTCCTAACGACATTCAAAGATCTGCAAATGACAGCCAAGGTAAGGTCAAGGGCTTAGCGTGCTTTTCGAGCAAGGACTGGTCTCGATATGAAATAGATTATCACTTATTCACGGAAAGAGATCTGCTTTTCTCCCATGTAGCAAAACAAAAGTTATATCTCCTATCTAGAGACAACGGTGTTTATTTCACTAGAGGTTCGTACGTACTGCCTTGCTCGCCCCTTCCTAGTACGTACGAAGTGTTCGGAAGCATTTCTGTTGACCTCTCCTGGCTTCCATACCCGGGTCGGGCACCATTTTTCCAGATGGTATTTCTCAGTAGCGTCACAGAGTGTAGGATAATAGGCTCACCTCCTATAACATGACACTTAACCATAACTGTCAAAATGTGGGTGTACTATAGAGTTAACCATCTGCCTATCCCTTCGGCGAATACAGACATGACAATACATGTTCCGCATAGCTTCGGCGGTGTGCGGTCGAGTGCGTAGCATGCATAGCATTCCCATGACCCTGTTGTCAAATACCTCTGCCTACCCTTCCAAGCAAATATACGCACAGACAACAAAAGAAATAAGTATGCTGGTATACTGCCAGCTCGCTTACAAATGAATATTATTAGTATTATTAATCTTTCGCGATTTGAACATAGTCAGAACTTTCTATAGAGTATTTTAATTGTATTTTAAATCAATTACCTGAGGTAACTATTATAAATGCTTAAGTATAAATATATTAAGTATAATATAATGTACGATACCTTGCAAGATTCCAAAGCTATTTTTCCTTTAGGTAAAAAATGCTTTTAATTTCCTAAAAGTAATGTATCAAATTAAAAAAAAGTATTTAAAATAAAAGTATGATTTTATGGATAGAGTCATTTAAAAACCATATTATTATAAAATAGTTTCTCAAAATTGCAAACCTTATTTCACGGGAATATCGCGTAAGAATTTTGCTTATAGCTAAGTTATAAAAGCTCTTGACTGTAGATACTTACTTAGAATAAAGACTCGTCCACAATTTGTGCTATCTTAACTACGTAATGTATGTAGGTACATTGCGTTGACAAACAGTATTTTTATGATATAGCTTATAAGTATTAATGATAAATAAAAAGCCCATTAGGTCTCCACTACTTTGACCCTGTAAGAAGGAGCGATCCCAGTGAGGATAACTATTGGTGTCAGCATAAAATCATCACTTACTTAGCGTAACTTTAAGTCAACTCACATAAGTACCGGTAGATGTACACAACCAATATGCTGATGTGACCTTAAAAGGCCGCCATAGTACTGGTTCGCCATGTTTTTAGAAAGTTATGTTTATCTCTCTCGCACGCTTCCATAAGATCACCTGCCGTCTCACTCTACACATATGAGAACAGATTCATTCACTTATTCTAGGCTTAGACTTCGTACGCAAGGTGCGTCTGCGCAGAAAATAGTTTAAGATAAACAAACAAATTACGTGAAAGTGAGTGGTAAATAAATTATAACATGGAAAACGATATTGTAAGTTGCATTAATTTCTTATACTTATCTTTAAATAACTTATTAATAATTTAATTGTTTATTCTGCTGATAGAGCTTAATCTGTTAGATACTATATCTTGATAATATTTAATTACCTAGGAAGTTAATATACCTAAGTTATCGACATCATCGACATCGACAAAATTCTATCTAGGTACAAATATATACAAACAAAAACAAACGTTCCTGCATTACAGCGCTCATATAAATTTAGTACCTAACTTTGTACATATGTGTTCATTTAATATTTGGATTTATGCAAAACCTTGCAATGTGCACACCTCCTTGCTAGCTAGAGCAACAGGAAACGCACAGACCGAGCTTAACTTAGACTACCTGTCTGAAGCTACCCGTGTTAGACTACCCGTGTCAAGCTACCCTGAATTCATGATTTATTTATTCTTTTATATTTAGGGAAACGTACAGCTAAACATACAGTGAGTAATAGTTTAAATAAAATATGGCCAATTACATGTTTCCACATGTAGTATATAAATAATATGACTTAAAAATAAGGATTATACTCGACACTAAACAGAAAAATTACCAAATACGCTCGAAGAAGCTATTGGATAAAGTTTTCTTCAAATTAGCGATACTAGTAATGAAAATGACGATCTCAGCTTCCTGGCAGGTTGCGGTTTAGGGTTGGAGTTTTCAGGGATAGGTATAGTTATTGGACTTTAGGAGTTAGGATTAGGACAAACCCAATTGACAGCAATAAGTTACCCCCTACTCTATTACATATGACTTTATCGTAACTGGTGTAAAGTGGGTGTACTATACGTAAACCTCTGCCTATCCCTTCATACATAGCACGCCTGATTCCCCAGGCGTGCTAAGTATGTTATTTAAGTATTTATAATAATACTATCATCGTGACCGAATTTCGGTCACAGCGGCCAACCTCCTTGAGCAAAATAGTGTATGTTATAGTCATGCGTAGGACCAACGGTTTTATGTGCTTTCCGAAGCGACATACCACTGAATTCAATCTATACTCCGGGCTGCTAAAATAAAATTCTTAACGGAATTAAAAAGACCAGACCTAGGATTGCCTAAGCATCGACCCCATTCAATAGTCGCGCTTGTGACTACGAGACCAACCGGGATCTTAAAAATTTATGTGATGGTGTAATTATGTCGATAAAGCATATAGAGTGACGCCGCGATTTTGAATTTTCATGTTTTGCTTTCCGGGATTTGTTTATTCATCCACTAAGGTGTGGATGAATAAACAAATTGAAATACCAAATATTTTCTTGTACATTTACCATCTTATTTTATTTCAGGTCCTGCCAAAATGTGAGGAAAATGAAGTTGAAGCTTTAAATAATAATGTAGTTGAGAAACACAAGAAGTCAAACAATAATATCATTAAGGAAGTTACGAACACAGATCCCAATAAAAAAACTAAACCCGAAAAATCATTTACAAATATATTTTTTATTGTTTGCATAGTTGGGATATCGTTGGGTATTATTTTAGAGATTGTTCATGGTGTCAACCGAGGCCAGAAGTTTCGCCCAGAAAGACTAAAATATTGGGTTTATTCGGACACACCAAATGTAAATGATAAAAGTGGTGTTCTTAAACATGTGCATTTAGTATTAGAAAGGTTAGGATATGAGAAAAGTTCAAATGAAACTCCGTGGAACTTATTATGGTCATACCCTACCCCTTTTTCTCATATGAACCTTAGAAATCTCTCTGCCAATCAAAAGGTGAACCACTTTCCCGGGACAGGGTACATAACTTGTAAAGTCGAGTTGGCAACTTCAAATTCTAAGTATATACCAAAGGCGTTTAAATTACCAAAAGATAAAGAGCACTTCTTGAAGTATGCAGCTGAGCACAAGGATGCGATGTTTGCACAAAAGTATAACACACATAGAAATGTGTATGTAAAGAACGTGAGCGACATAGATATGACCAGTGGGAAAACTTTCGTACAAGAGTACATACAAAGGCCATTCTTAGTGGATGGACACAAGTTCGATATTGGCGTGTATGTGGTTCTGAAGTCTGTGAACCCCCTACGGGTTTATTGGTACAAAGGCGATGTGCTGTTCAGGTAATTAATTACACTTCCGTCATTTTATATTTCTGCACTCCTCCATATGTTCAATATTCTTAAGAAAGGAACCAAAATGTTCGCATCACATATTAATATACACTAACTTAGATTCTTCATCTTCACAAAGTATCTGATTTTAGTTTCCTGACACAAATATGAGAATTGTATCATATATATTCTTAGAAGGATAGGTATGAACTATATGCAATAAGGTTCTTCTGCATTTTCCATTGCAGATACTGCATGGAGAAATACTACCCGTTTGATCCAACTAATTTGAACAAGTACATCGTGGGAGACGACTATTTGCCTACTTGGAAGGTGCCCTCGCTGAAATACTCCTACACTACTCTGGGCAACACCATGAAAGAAGCTTTTGACATCTACGTCAGATCTAAGGTAAGAGCGTCAAGTGAGTCGGATTCTTCCGAAGCATCGTCCACGATATATCATGAATACCCACCGTGTAGGAAGACGTACGGTAATGTCAGACTTCTGCCGACTTCAACCGCAAGATGGCCCATCTCAGCAGTTTTTAACTCAACACTTCAAGGTCTTGAACGAACAATAGGAGACTAGCCAGTGCTACACCGCTGGCTCCTCACAGGGAAACAAAGCTACCCACAAACAATCTCCAACCTGACACCCTTGCGATAAAACGCCACACGTGACCGCAACGTGTTACTGGTCTTCCTCTGGGTCACTAAACAGACATCGTGCGTCTCCATTATTAGTGCAACGCGGCAGCCAGGCCACGGCAGCCAGTCCAACATATCTATATAATATAAGACTCATAGGAACCCGTGCACTAGATTTTTGGCTGCCTAGTGCGCAGAAGCACTTAGTTTCCTAATAATAAATGCGTTCGTTTCAGCAATGTTCACTATACTATACATACAGTTATACAGTCTATAATAGATATTTAATAATTCTAATATTGCAGGGCAAAGATCCGACCGACATGTGGAAAGATGTGCAGAACGCTATTGCGGAAGTTTTCTTTATGAAAGAGCAATTGATCGTGGACAAGGTGAGTACCTTTTCGTAATGCGTTACCCATCGACCTCTGTGTAGTTTAGCAAAATCTTTCAAGATAATTGTCCTTTATATCAACGGTCTGACTGCCTAATTGAGTCAGCGGTTGTAAGCTTGACTACTGACCATGGTGTCTATAGGTTTGATCCCCTGGTCTTAAGTATTGGATGATTCCGACAGCAATTTCTCAGTAGCAGCGCGGATTCAAAGTTGTTTCTTTTTCATAAGTACGGAACTGCCTTATCCTTTTGAACGCCAGAGCACTACTACACTACTGAATTTATCAATATTTTTGGTGTGTTTTGATTTGCTTCTCGCAATTAAATACGCACGGGAGCTTCAATTTGAACTTCAAAGATATATAAATAAACACAGACGAAAGTAATTATTGAATTGTTTATTTTGTGTAGTACTTATAGTGCACGCATTTTTTATCCCAATTTGTAACGTTGGTGTTGGCTTGTTATGTACGAAAATGGCGTTCAAACGGTTAAAATATGTCCAACATCTAACCCGATACTCTATATTTAGGCTCACCCCTAAACAGAACTCGCGAAATGTTGTGTGTGTAAGATGTTTTGTATTTCAACGGCTGTCTTGTTTTCAGGTGAAGAATTATCATTCGCAAGGCAATTTCTTTGAAATGATGCGGTTCGATCTCATTCTCGATGAGGATTTGAAGGTGTACCTGCTAGAAGCTAACATGGGACCTAACTTGAGTTCTAACCACTATCCACCGAACCAGCTGTTGTATGAACAAGTAATATACAACTTGTTTTCACTAGTTGGCGTTGCACAAGCGGGAGTTACGGCTGTCGATGAAAGGTGAGAATGATTACAATATTAAAAGAAAGAAAAACATTTATTTGGAAAAACAAACACCAAAAATTAAAACTAAACAAACAGAAAAATAAAAAAGGACCTGATACTAATTTTATTGTGCTTACCTAATTTTAAACCAAAATAATATAAGATAGTTGTATTTTTGGTTAAAAAATCGTTCAAATTGACGTACTACGTTTAAGTCAAGCATTCATTTCGACCGTTTCAATAATCTGCACTCTTCCTTCATATAAACTTTAACTATGCCAAATCTCACAGTCTTCCGTGCGCGCAATATTCTTAAATAGGTATCAGAAGTATTCGCTCCGTCTTAATATAATAGTTTCCAGATTTTTCTGATTCTACCAACGATTTAGCGTTCGGGATGTGTAACTACCTACTTGATATAATATCCCATATCCCATAATCTGCGTACTGTACCTCTTTGTTCTAGTGTTTAAGAGACCAACCCCTATTGTTGAGCAATAGGTCTTGGGTTCGATTCCCTGGTTGGGAAAATCTGGAAGTTTATAGTTGCAGCCCCGATCCTGGTTCTGTGCGCAGTTGGCACACATATAAGTACAACTCTGCCTAACCCTTCTGGGAACACAGGCATGATGATATGTTTTAAATCTGCTTGGCGGCACTTTTTGAATCTTGTGCAGGCACAGTATTGTGGCGTCGTAAACTTTTTATTTTACGACTATTGTGGTCAGCAAAGCTTCAACAAAGAGTAGGTATATTTAAATACAATGAGTTGTGTAAAAAATCCCCATATTTATTCTTATCTATCGCTATCACTAAAGCTTCAAAGTAAGGATGTTATTCAGTATCAGACCAGAACGTAAACCTTTTTCAAACTTATAAGTAGTTTAAAAAAGCTGAAAGGCTTGGCATCAATAATTTTGAGGTAACATATTGCAGATTGAATAGAAAAAAACTACGTATTGATTCATAAATTACTTAGGTAGGTTCTCCAAGAAACACTTCAGTCCTGGACATATCACACGTCGGCCTACGGCTAAGTTTTGTTGCAATACTCCCTGGCTACGGCGCGCGGCGTAGCACAGTGCTACGAGTAGGAATAAGGGACTAACGACGTTTTGTATGATATGCATAGGTACGCGTACTTTCAGCTGAAAGGATACGCGTATCGGCGTACGCGTCTCCATTCAAAATTGTTGTTTTCTATGAACATAAGCTGAATAAGTGTAAGTAGTCCCTAAACTCGCAGTCTAGCAGTTAGCCAGTGGTACCGCCATAAGCTAAACATAATCTATGCTATTTTTTTTTTATCCAGTGCTAGAAAACAGAAAAGTATCGCCACCGATTACTCAACATCTTCATCAACAACTTTACTAAAATCGGAGAATTGTCACACAGCTAGGGACGGTGACTAACGACAACTATGTCTATAAGGAATTAAGTTTGTACTTAATTTAAAAGCGTCTATAGTTTTAGTTAAAATAAAGCTTCTATCATTGTTTTCTCGAGCTGTCAGTTAGCTTTGACAATTCTGGACTGGAAGTTAACTTTATTTTTTAAACAAATAAATTGGCACCATTCTGTTGTAGCCTTAACTTAAACCCCCTAATTAAAATTTGATTCAACTATCTTCTTTCAGAGATGCTCCAGCCGCCAAAAATATGGTTTCTTCCCAGAAGAATATAGCTGTATTTGGCGACCAGTGCAAGACGACTTGTTTGGAAAACTGCGATGCTTCGGATCTGTGCGGCCTGTGCAAACCTTGCATCAGTGGGAAGTTGGAGCGGAACTTGCTGACAGCACACACTGAATTCTTACATAAAGGAGACTTCAGACGCCTTATTCCACCACCTATGAAACCTAACCAGGTACTGTGTAATACTGTCATTTTTAGATCGTTAATAGTCATTACGGATAGTCAGAAAAGACCGAAAATCTGACAAGCTGTCTTACCAAGGAGTATCTATTGTTTTTAAGGGTGTTACTAAGCCTCCGCTGACATGTATCTCATGAACCGTAATAGGTAGACAGTTGAAATTTTTAGTCTGTATTCCTGTTGCTTCTACAAATAGTAAAAATAACATTGGAAATTAAGGGGGGCCCGTACAAGAAACGTGTTTTTTTTCCTAATCTTGTACGATGGCACGGGGGTCCGTGCCATCGTACAAGATTACCAAAGGGTTTTCGTATGCTAGTGTGACTCGCACATGGCCGGTTTTTGTTTTTATCGATAGGCTCGTGTTTGCGTATAGAGGCCAGCACATCGAGCTACCCCAATGTGTCAAATTACTTTGATAGCTATAGTTTTTCAACCTTATCGCATAGAAATAAGGTTCATGTTCAATTGGGAAAATCTGACAGTTTGGAGTAGTTTGATGTGCTGGCGTCTGTACTACTATTACTCACTAAGTTTCGGAGGTATGACAGGCACTCACTCTATGTTAAATTTGCTGCATTGGTTAAGACTGGAAGCCAATCTATATTGTGTCTCTCACAACAGTTGGCTTTCTTTCAGTATTTCATCGTACTACTTTATTCCTTCAAGTATCATTTGTCTAATAACAATTGTATGTAAATAAAAAACACTAGGTATTTTTCTGATCTTCACTTAGGTTTTAATTAATAATAATTTTAATGCTATAACAACACAATTTTGTTCGTTTCAGGATATCACATCATATATGGAACAAGTAAAGGATTTATCAGAAAATAACAAACTTCTACATTTATGGTATCAAGGGAAATGTAACCAAGACATAACATGGTGTACATAATGGAACAGCATTAAAATTTAGTAAAATATAACTAATTTATTAAAAAAATATACATAAAACAACCATTTTAACTTATTGCACCATTGATTGAAGTAAACCTAGAATGTAACTACCTAAATCCTCATCCTGGTTGGTCCAGGAGACATAGATGTTTTTAGTGCTATCCTCATCACCCTCAACTTTGATAAGTACAGATTCAACGGATATGTTAGCCTCTGAAATAGTAATTGTCCACCCGTCCAACTTCTCCGATAGTAAAGTCTTCAATTTCTCAGCAGTTTTGACAGCTGGACCGGGGTCTTCAAATCGGACTGTACTTGTGAACCTAATTATATGTCTGTTGATACCAATTTCATCGCACATCTCGTCAATATCAAGGAGAGACAGCCTGTTATCCCGCACACATAGGATTCCATTAACAACCCGCCGCCGTTTGGGATCAGGGGGCTGCGCATTGTACCGCACAGCCTCCGCCTTCAATAACCTTAAAGACACATCAATAGGAATCTTTGTAGGTGTATTAATCGTACAAGTTTCTCCATTGGCAGGCATGTAACAATTAATCTTAAACTCCTTTTCAATTTTATCTTTTAAGAACTCCATTTTCTGTGCCTCACCATGCACCAATAACACATTCTTGGGCTCACAATACTGGATCAATTGCATGATTCCCTTAGCATCAGCATGAGCAGAAAATGACATGTATTCTACAGCCATTTTGACTTCAACCACTTGGCGGTTCTCAAATTCAACCTTTTTAGCACCATTTAGGATTTTATGACCAACTGTACCTTGGACACAAAAGCCTGGCATGATCACCATATTCTGTTCATAAGGTGCCCATTTCTTAAATATGTTCAGTGACAAGCCTGCATGCAACATTCCTGGAGTAGCAAATACAACCATAGCTCCAGGGTTATCAATGTAAGACTTGTCAAATGGCTTAATGTGTTTAAAGTCAAACATGTTTCTTTGCACAAAAGTCTTCCTTATCTTCTGATTAGTCCATGTAATAAACATCTTGTAATAATTGTTTGCTTTCTCTGTCAGTCCCAGTGCAAAATAAACTGGATACTTCAAGTTCATTCTTTCCCAGTAAGTTTCCAATAATATACAAAGTTCTTGAGCTCTTCCCAATGCAAATACAGGTATAAGGACTTTGCCACCTTTCTCAACACATTCATGGACTTTCTTGAGGAAGTCTCTTTCACGGCATCGCTTGGAATCTCTGATAGTTGTAGCATAGGTGGATTCTGTTATGAGTAGGTCTGGTCTACATTTATCTATCCAGGCAGCCCCTAGATGCCTGTCCGGAGTCATATTGTAGTCACCAGTATAGACAACTGATTGGGAACCAACACGGATCCAAAACATGGCAGCTCCTAGTACATGGCCTGCGTAATATGCCTTAATCTCTAAATCATTATGTACCATCACAGACTGATGCAGGGTCACAGCCGTAACCTTCTTTATACAATCTTTGATCATTTGAGATGTGAAGAAGTTAGATTCTCCTTTTCTCTCTACAGCCACTTTTCTCATGTCTTCCAGCAGGATAGGAACAATAGCTTTGGTGGGATGTGTCATGTAGATAGGTCCTGTGTAACCCACCATCTCGGACATGTATGGAAGAGCTCCGCAGTGGTCGAGATGGAAATGCGAGATAATGACACAGTCTATCTGACTGGTAATAGGACCTTCGGGTACAATGTACGAGAAGTCAGGAAAGCGCCTCTCGTCGTTGAAACCCATGTGCATACCACAGTCCAACATAATGTTTTTACCTCCCATCGACAGCAATATACAGCTGCGACCGACATCTTGGCCAGCTCCAAGCGGAGTTATCTTTATATCAGGCATGATGCAATTTTATCTCACTGTTTTACGTCAACAATACCTACGTAATTTGTATAAATGGAATGTTATGAACCCAGCTCAATATATAAGAAAGATACTCTGTAACTAGTATGACTTCAATATACACTTTTCCTTAAAACAGTTGCAATATTTATTTTATAAAGTTTATCAAAATATGATTCAATTATAACCTCGACAGAAACCACAGACTACAATATAATATAGAGAACACAGAACCGACCGCAGACTATAAATACCTGTGATATATTATGTACTCTTGCTAGGGCAAAGAATGTTAATTAATATTCCAATCGGAGGAGATTATGGAGGCAGTCGTCGCGTCGTTGTCATGTTACAGCGTAATACAGTTATATTTTTATGACGATTGCATGGAGGCAACCCGCGAAATTCAAATTTTCTTAGGTAGGTATTTGGCAATTTTAAATACGCATAAGGTAAAAAAAAAATTACATGAAATAGTCATTCGATTGCGTAATTTGGACTAAAAAGTCGTAATAAATAAGTTTAATGAAGCAATCGCTGAAGGAGAGCTTCTTGGCCGCCTGAAAAAGATATTAAATATCCTTTTATCGGGCGGAAATAAGGTGCGCGCCTTCAACGGTTGTCACGCCGGTTTTAATTTTAATCCAAGGGCCCGAAACACACGGCAGTACTCCTCGATACGGTTCGCATTCTGAGGAGGTTCCTGTCTCTGCAACCCTAACCGCCGGTAGCTTGGACCCTGCTCCTGCCATCGGTGGACCACTATTTTTTATATTTTAAAAATGTAAAAATATTTAAAAATGCAACTTACCTACATGTATTTACAACTAATAAAGAGAATCATTTTAATAATATTTAACTATAAAGTAATAATTATTCGTACTTGGTGCCTATTTAACGATTAAATCGTGTGTGTGTAAAAGTGATTCTTATATTTTTGTATATTTATATTTTTAAATTTAAGATAAGATCTTGTACAATATTGGATATGTCCGTAGTATGTATTTGTGGGAGAGGAGGGAGTCACGAATGGACGCTCCAGTCTAAACATTTCCTTAAAAACTGCCATGAGGACGAAGTCACCAGCAAAAGCCTTTCTTATATGTGAGTAGAGGATAGGATGTATACGATACACTTTACTAATACAATCTGTGAAAAAGTTATAAAATAAAAAAGAGTCAAATATTTGGAATCCATTTTCATTATTATTATCATAATTATCACGTGTCAATTTAATCGAATTCTATGCGTGAAATTCAGTTGTTATTAACCAAAAATTAGAAAGAGGCGAAGACTGGCTCTGAGTGAGCATCGAATTTTAGTCAGTGGTCGTATTCCAAAGTGGTTTTTTGCTCCTTGCCATCCACAAACTCCTTCTATGTCAATGTCAACTTCAACTAGCAGTCACTGTCAAAGTCTGTCAAGTGTCAACAAGGTGTGATGAGAGGGAGGGAAGGCTGTGCCTGTCAATTCGATGATTTAAAAATAAGCTGACTGATCAGTGTTGTTTAGGATCGTAAAGGATAATTATTTCTATCATATTTTCAACGTAGGTAACTTTAAATTTTATTTAAATTCTTATCAGTATCCCCGTCTTTAACCTTACCATATCAATTTTGTTTATTAGATGGAAATATAAGTGCGGTGACAGGAACTTTGCATACAAGCGTTAATTTGTGTTTCTTGTTATGATAAGCTTATCACACTGTTCCACAGAATTGCGTGCCGGCTCGTAGAGTGCAGACGTGTTCTTCGTTTAAATAAAAATACGGAAAATCATTTGAAAAAGCAATAACCGAGATGTCAGGCGAAGGTTCCAGTTTAGTAAATAATGCAAATAGAAAAGTGGCGTTGATAACCGGCATTACAGGCCAGGTATGTACATATTTACTGTTTACTGACAATTCACGGCTTTTAATGTTTCCGTGGATTTCCGAGTAGGCCACGTTGGTCATAAATGAGTTATTTTATGGTACATTTCATGCTTCATGTGCTAAATTACTGGGTTTGAGCATTATTTCTCGTTCGTTATGTACCTACATACTTTTCTCTTCTCTCTATTTCTTCCATACATCTCTATTTGCCGTCATTTATACCTGTAATAATAAAAAACACACTATATTAATTATTGTGGTTCCTTTCAAATACAGTATTACATTAAATAGCTCTTCAATTTTAAACTAATCAAAATAAAATAATGTAACTGTATTCAGTATTCTTTAAAAGCACACATACAATTAGCATGATATACATTTACAACCACAAGCCTACCAGGGAAAAATAATGCAAATGGTAAAAGAATTAATGGTATCATAAAAAAGACAACAGTAAAACCTCTGTAAACCTTTTTTATATTTTAATTAAGTCGCTAATTTATACTAAGCATGATAGGTCAAGGACATGGCTGATACAAATATTTTCATATGTTTATTTTCCTCTTGTAAAATTTCGTTTTATACACTTTGTCCCTGACGATTTGTAGATTTAAAATATATCTATATTATTTTCTTCTTTAATCTATATTCACCCACGAAATGGGAATTCTATTATATTAAATCACCTGATAGAATTTCCATTTTCTTTTAAAACGAGTATAAACTCAAAACATTAATGTTCCATTGATATTTTTTTCCATAAATTTCTGTTTAACAATGTTTAATCACTGTTGCGTTGACACCTTGATTATTAATAATATAATTTTTTACTTGTAATACCATTTCGGGTGTACAATAGAAGATAGAAGAAAAAACATATTGACTAAAATGTTTATTGATTGTAGACAAAACATACAAAATATCATTAAAAAAAATCAGCAAAAAAAGTATGTCTACAGATCTCTAGTTACAACCTTGGTAAAATACCTTCAAAGAAACAGTTGGTTTTGCCATTGTTTTGTAAACTTTGTCCACTGCTGTTTTCGCTTATAATAATGGCCTAGTCGTTAAGACCTCATCACTTGTGCAAGATGTTGTGGCCGTTGTGAGTTCAAATCTGGACAAAAGCCAATGTTACTTTTTCAATTTATTCACTGACAATGGCAAATAATAATTTAATTTATTTAATTCAATAAAGTATGGTACAGGAAATTATTATTAAATGTATTACATTGGTAAAGGAAAATATTTTGAGATCTGGATTTATCTCCAATATAATAAAGCTGAAGAGTTTTGTTCGTTTTTTTGTTTGAACATGTCTGGCACTACCAGTTGGATATGAAAAGATATTTTTGCACTTGACATTTAATATCACTCTACAACCCTTAGGAACAGGTGGAACTGTAGCTTACAGCTGGTAATAAATATAAGTCTGATAATGCCTATCAGCCTTGAGCAAGTGTGGTGATTAATGCCTTTTCTAAATGAGAAAAGGCTTTTGCCCTGCAGTGGAAAAGTAACATGCTGGTATTATTAATAGAAGCATCTTATCAGGTGCTGTTGATCTACCACATTATTTTTCTTCTATTAATTGCTTCATAGTGATATAATCATACATAAGTTGTATGAAAATAAACTCTTGCTTTTTCCCCATGAGGGTAGGCACTACAGAATTCCACCTGCTACATACATGCGCACACGCTTACTACGCACCGATATAATCATTTAGATGTAATCTAGTAACGAAAATGTTTTGTCGACACTTCGTAACTTGTATTGATTTTAATCAGGTAATAATGGAAATCAATTAACAAGTAAAACATGGTTATTCTATATTCTGTTAATTGAATATGATAGTAGGTACAAGTAATCAAATTCTATCAAGATTGAAAATTAGTATTATATTTTGAACGAGTCATCTGCCCACCGCCGCGCGCCGCCGCAAAGCCGGCTTTGCTTAGTGATCTCAATACTTGTGACCACATCAAAACTTATTCAGTAGGTAGTTTTAAAGCCTTCTCCAAATATTTCTGTACTATTTAAGTAAATGAATCCGTTGGTCACGCCGTAACTTGACAAAATCTTTACCGATTTAATTCATCTTTATCTTACGGAAAGAAAAATTAAGAAAAATGTGCAGAAAATTGGAAAAATTCAGAAAACATAACGACTATTTTAATTTCGCGTGTTTGACAGTTCGCGGATTTGAAAAATGGAATTTTCAACCGCGGGTGACACCGCGGGGCGCAGCTTGTATCCACCCTTCAAAGAAGATATCTCTGTGTGTCTCCACTTATTCTCTCTATACATCCTTATCTGGCCAATCTTTGAGTAATCCATCTAAGACAGCAGCGTTTCCTAGGCCTGCCTTGACGAGAGCGTCTTCCTTCAGTCGCCCGCTGTTTGACGAGCCTACCTGGTTGGTTCATCTGTCCCAATGCCTAACCTAACCCAACCACTTTAGCAGATTTATCGCCCACATCGGCGCGGTTTTGTTCTAGTCATACTACTAAAGATTCTCATCATCATCATCATCAGGCTATATTAGTCCACTGCTGGACACAAGAGGAGGATCCAGCTAGGCTGGGCAGCGTTTGGGAAACTACGCCGAGTCTTCTCGTCATCCATACCGCAATGCTTGAAAACGAAAGTTTTCGATCAGTGCGTCCTACCCGTCATGACCTACGGAGCCGAGACATGGACACTCACGGTAGGGCTGGTCCACCAATTCAAAGTCGCTCAGCGAGCTATGGAGAGAGATATGCTCGGAGTTTCTCTGAAGGATAGGATTGGAAACGAATACATCCGACAGAGAACCAAAGTTACCGACATAGCTCAAAGAATTAGCAAGTTGAAGTGGCAGTGGGCTGGCCATATGTCGCGAAGAACCGACAACCGCTGGGGTAAACGTGTTTTTGAGTGGCGCGGTCTCCACTCAAGAACACGTTTACCCCAGCGGTTGTCGGTTCTCTCGGCAAACGTAGTGTAGGACGCCCTCTGACTAAAGATTCTCATCCTTACCAAATTCCTAACACCTATTTAAAACTGTCTCAAGAATATAGATGTTAGATTTATTTTTTGTTTTATGACCTTGCCCCACACAAGGAATTTCCTGTATCGCAAGTGCTTTTGCAAACATTTAAACTCACATTCACAAACAACATTCTGAAAAAGTATACTTTTCTAAATATTATCACATTGTTCCAATTCCAAATATTCCTGTTAAGAACAATGGGTGAGTTGTAGATAATTAGTTTGTTGATAAGTAACAGTTGAATATTATTCTTATCGAGTTAAATAACAACGTTAACAATTTAAAGAGGGAAATCCGGTATGCGTAAAAAAAATAGTGATAGTGGAGTAATACGGTCGCCACATGGCAACAGTTTGACTTCAACTGTGCCCTTTATTTCCTAGCTATAAGGATAGTTTTCCAAGCTCGGAGGAGCTCGTGGCTAAATAAAAACAGCCGCTCGGGTTGATCGAAGGTTAAGCTACGCTTGCCGAGGTCAGTCTGTGGATGGGTGACCATTCGTAACATATCGAGAATCCTCCGTGCCTCGGAAAGCACGTTAAACCGTTGGTCCCGGTTGTCATTTGTAGATCTTTGACAGTCGTTACGGGTAGTCAGAAACCCGAAAGTCTGACAACCAGTCCTACCAAGGAGTATCGTGTTGCCCAGTAACTGGGTTGTGGAGGTCAGATAGCCAGTCGCTCCATGTAAAACACTGGTATTCAGCTGCATCCGGTTAGACTGGAAGCCCGACCCTAACATAGTTGGGAAAAGGTTAGGCGGATGATGAAGGATAGTTTTCCAACTTCAACGGATACTGGAGTTCGAATGATGTAGGTACTTATACTTGTATGGTGAGATGTATTCTACTTGAAAAAATAAATAGGTTCAGATGGCAGCACATCAAGCTACCCCAATCTGGCAAATTTCTTTGATAGTTTTTCAATTTTATTACAAAAGGATAAGGTTCTTGTTGAATTGGGAAAATTTGGCAGCTTGGGATAGCTTGGTGTGCTGGCGTCTGTTCCTTATAATAACTAGACTAAAATAAATTAGTATGACGACAACAATCACTTTTTTGCTGTGCTTGTAGTATTAGGGTAGTTTTTGTAGGTACAGTCGCGCTCCGAAAATGGTCAGCTTACAAATTAGATTCTTTGTCACACTGTGTGCAGTAAAGTCTAAAATAAAATAAAACCTTGCACCATACTTAGTCTCGTCAAATAATCGACCTTGTGTCATAAACGCCTAACGTGGTAAGCATTTTCCGACCGCAGCTGTGCATCAACTGACGTTCGCTTGACCGTAGGTACCAAGGCCAAGACATCAAGCTACCCCAATCTGGAAGATTTCTTTGATCGTTTTTCAGCTTTATTACCTACAAAAGAGTTCATGTTCAGTTAGGATAACTTGTCAGTTTGGGATAGGTTGATGTGCTGGCGTCTGTACGCAAAATTTGCGTACTATAAGCGACACGTATATGCCCGTACCACGTTGTTACAGGATGGTTCATACCTCGCCGAGTTCCTCATCGACAAGGGGTACGAGGTGCACGGGGTACTGCGGCGCTCGTCATCCTTCAACACAGGCCGTATTCAGCACCTCTACGGAAGACCGGCGTGCCACACAGGCGGCCGTATGCACCTGCACTATGGTGACCTGACTGACACCACCTGTCTGATCGGCATCATCACTAAGGTTAGTGTTACGACCATGCTTTCTCGTAGACGATAAACAGATGGCCCACCTGCGCGCATCATTAAGGTGACTAGTTCTGTTTCTAAAAAAGACCGCCCCACAATAGGAATTTAGTCTGTGTCGTGGGTGGGTTTACAAATATTTAACTCGCATACACAAACTCAAAAACTCAAAACTCGGAACAACTACCTGTAGGCCACACAAATATTTGTTCCGTGCGGGAATAGAACCCGCGATAAGCGTCGCTGTAGCCAATCGCTCAGCCACTGCGCCAACCGTGCCGTCAGTTGCACCTGACATGGTACGAAACCGCTTATAGTTGCCGGAATTTGAATTGAGCTCTCGGCGAAGTGGTGGGGGCCAGTGTCCGCGTTGTATTGTCTCCGGAAGAAGGTCCAAAATCGCTTAAAGTAATTAAGGATCAGCGCTCAAGAGAGAGTCAGCAACTTTAACCCATCTCAAGACACTTATTGTCAAATATTTACAATATTGACATACTAAAAATAGTTACCTCCTGTGGTAAGTGATCAGCGTAATCAAACTAAGTACAATATTCAAACGGCCGGGGCTACGCTGCGGTCCTTCCCGTAAGGGGGACCTGGTTGTAATCCACCACTCAGGGCTAGTGCAGATTGGTGGATAGGTTAGTTGATCGCCTCTGTTTATGACCAATACTCATTCCATTGAACTAATTACCGAGTGGCTTAACCATGTAATATATGTACTTCATAACAAAAGGAAAACGAATGTATATGCCTGATGGGCAGTACAAATATTAGGCGGCAAACTTAAGTTGAACAACAATTTGTAACTATGTATTGTATTTGACGACACGGTTGGCGCAGTGGTTGAGCCATAGTCTGCTGCGCTGCGTGTTGTGGGTTCGATCCCCGCACGGAACAAATATTTGTATGACCTACAGGTAGTTGTTCCGGGTCTGGCAGTTTGTGTATGTGAGTTTAAATGTTTGTAAACGCACCCACGATACAGGAGAAATTTCTAGTGTGGGGCAACGTTTTTTAAAAAAAAAGTCCAAGTATGATGCGCTTGCGCACTGTTATCAACCCGAAAAGTGGCAATCAAAGCTAAGTATAGACGCCAGCTAAGTTTGTCAGGGGGCTTGATGTGCTGGCTTCTGTACATAGTATAGTACCAAAAGTCAACAATTATTTTGGTCAATAGATGCGGCAATGGCTTACTCCAACATTGTTAAATAAGTTACCAACACAAATAAATATCTACGGTAACATTACTTAGGCATGTGCCCCTTTTTTGTGGTGTGTTCAAACTCACTCCTACTCTCGGGTTCGCGGGAACGTACGATCCATCTTCAACTGGCTTGCCCCTAGCACTACTTAAATGGTTAGTTACCTTCCTCAAGAATTGGGCTGCCAAATGCAAAATTATACATATTTACTAGCTGCCCCAGCAAGCGTTGTTTTGCCATATAAAATGTTTGAGGGTGCACCACCCTTAAAATTTAGGGAGATTAAAAATAGATGTTGGCCGATTCTCAGACCTACCTGATATTCACACAAAATTTCATACAAATCGGTCCAGCCGTTTCGGAGGAGTTTGGTAACTAACATTGTGACACGAGAGTTTTATATATAAGATTTACCCACGAGATACTGCAGCAGATTGTCTATATTTGTTGATATTCAGGGGCAGATTGTCTATATGCATCAAAATCAATCTAGGTTTCCCATGGTCACGCCATAACTTGAGAACAATTTTAGGGATTTCATTCATCATTTCTTTTCAAGTTTTCTAATGCTTTGTTGTAGGAGGTCCTTACCTTATCTAAAATTGGAAAATATCAGAAAACTTAATGACTAAATTAGATTCGCGAGTTTGATGAATGTCAATTTTAAACGCGGGTAACACCAAGCAGCTAGTATGTATTAAATTTAACATCACGCCTGCAATCCCCGAGAGACGTACGTTTTTTTTTATACGTTGCCCCACACTAAGAACTCCTTAATCGTGGGTGCGTTTACAAACATTTAAAGTCACATTGACTAACAGCCAGACCCGGAACATCTACGTGTAGGCCATACAAATATTAGTTCCGTGCGGGAATCGAACCCACGACACGCCGTGCAGCAGTCGATCGCTCAGCCACTGCGCCAACCGTGTCGTCATTTTGCCTGAAACTTCATACAAGAGCCATATATCCTGTAACAACACTGCATGTTATAAAATTTGAACACTACATAGAATATGTATTGCTTAATACGGTTTGTTAACCAAGGCTATACAATGGCGATCGTTACCTGTCTACTATATTACGATTTTATCGTGCATACATAAAAGCCACGATAAACGACGCAAAATCCAAAAATTAGGAGTATTTTTTATATAAAATACTAGCACTTCGTCCGCGACTTAGTCCTCGTGGATTTAGTACTTTTCCCTTCGAACTTAAACATCCCATTCATCCCCTTTAAAGAGTAGTTTTGTTAATAAATTTTAGCCTAGGTTACTTGTTGAAACTTAAGTTTTCGCATAGTGAAAGATTTTCTGAAATCGGAATATAATTTTTTGAGTTTAGGTACATGCATACATACATAAACTCACGCCTTTTCCCCATGGTAGGCAGAAACCACAGAACGCCAACCGCTACGATCCTTACATATTCCTTCCTTTTCTTTTTACCGTTGAGTTTATTAGTTACACAGATACAAAAGTACATATGTATCCTCTTTATAATATTAGTGTAGATGAACCGGTAAGTTTGAGAGCTTCTCGGGCATCGAGCTATGGCAAAAATACCATGCCTACTCTTGCTATTTGTAAACAAATGTATACCTAAGTATACTAGACATGTGTGCAGATGGCTTCATGGTCAGCGGCGGCATCTGGCTCTTAATAGGTCAGCGGATGGGGGGGGGTGTTATTAAAACAAATTATGAAGCTGCTGAGTTCACATTAGTTTTATTTACAAAAAAATTGTATGCCACACTTCCTTCATAATTAACTTAAACATTTATTTTTTGGGGTTCCGTACCCAAATGGGTGCCAACGGGGCCATATATCATTTCCGTAACTATTAGCTGCTGTAGCAACAAATAATTAAAAGAAAATAAAAGAAAAATAACAATTTAAGAGGGCCCTTACTACTGCATAGCTGAAAAAACTAACAGTTTTATTTCAAATAGTGTGCAAACTGGACATCACTACATAGTGTAAAACAAAGTTGCTTTCTCTGTCCCTATATCCCTACGTATGCTTAAATCTTTAAAACTGCGCAACGGATTTTGATGCGGTTTTTTTTTATAGATAGAGTGATTGAAGAGGGAGGTTTACATGTAAAATAACACCCATTAAATAGTGGAGAAATACTGTTATTTTTGAGGTTTCTAATGTGATGTCGTAAATAATTATTATACCCGTGCGAAGCCGGAGCGGGCCACTAGTTAGATTAAATAATAAACCTGGAGTAAGGCTATGCTAAACTGAAGCGTCCAAAAATGTATGGTTAAACCAAAGTTAAAACTGGTGTAACATTAGTTTTATTGAGAAGGCGGTTTGTATACTATATTGTTACTCTAAGAGCCGTAAAACCATTTCTCAAGTCCTATCTATGAAGACTATAAAACAATATGAAACAGCTAACACGTCGGATTAGTTATCTTTTTTTAATTATGCACTGTTAAGTTTTCGCGCGTCTATGTCTCTCATGAACGCATTATATTACTGATTACGACCTTATTGTAGTTGCGGTGTTTTAACATGACATTACCGGTCATTGACCCACCTGCATTTTCTAGCATTCTTAATTTAAAAAAACCGGACTCAACTATCGTTACCTACCTAAATCGATATCTGTCGCATCACTCTACGTGTTTCACTAATGAAAGCCGATAAATAGTTTTTTTTTTGTTGTTCCTATGAAGAGGTCCTATGACTAATGAGTTTGACAAACACGTCGAAACAGCTTTAATGTGGATACTACTTTTGTAAAGTGGCAACAAATATAAACATCCTAAAAGGTGTACGCTTCTGTGAACACCACATCAAATAATCCCGCTATGCCTAACTCCTAAAACTCTATTACAGATTCGTCCTAAAGAGATCTACAACTTAGGCGCCCAGTCCCACGTAAAAGTATCGTTTGAGCTCAGCGAGTACACGGCCCAAGTGGATGCCCTCGGGACCCTGAGGCTTCTAGAGGCCGTGAGAGCAGCTGGCCTTGAGAAAGAAGCCAAGATCTACCAGGCGTCTACCTCAGAGCTGTACGGGAAAGTGGTGGAAGTGCCCCAGAATGAGAAGACGCCGTTCTATCCCAGGTCGCCCTATGGTAAGTGAATATTTACTTTAAGAAGATGCACGTGATCTTATGCTGATCTATCAGGTATGTTAACGAAGTATGTTCACACACACACATACATACATAAACTCACGCCTTTTTCCATCGGGGGTAGGCAGAAACCACAGAGCGCCAACCGCTACGATTCTTACATACTTCTTTCGCTTCGCACACGTAAGCATGTCCCCCCCGATCACCATGTACGACAAGCCGATCCCCTGGGGGGAGCAAGCTAAGTACCTGGGGGTCATCCTTGACCGACACCTTACCTTCCGGACGCACATAATGACGGTGCGCTCGCGCGCCGCATTCGCTCTAGGGAGGTTACATCCCATGATTAATGCACGCAGCAAATTGTCACTTCTGTGCAAGATGCGACTCTACACCACGTGCATCAGGCCTATCACGACCTACGCGTGTGCCATATTCGCACATGCAAGGCCTACCTATATCCATAGGATGCAGATTTTGCAGAACCGTTTTCTCCGTCGAGCTACGGCAGCCCCGTGGTTCGTTAGGAATGAAAGACTCCATGTAGATTTAAAAATCCCCACCATTAAACAATTCATGAAGCGTCTCACTGGGCGCTTTTTCGAATCAGCCGAGCGACATCCAAACCCACTTGTCGTCTCGGCCTCCCAATACTTCCCTACCAAAATTGGTAAGATTCGCCGCCCAAGGCATACCCTAGTCGAGCCAGAGGACGACATAACCGTCATCCAGGAGAGCAGTAGGGAAACTAGCACTCTTAGAAAACACACACGTACAAACCGACCCACATTCCGGCCTCGCCGACGAGGCCCGCGACGCGTGACGTCCTAATTAGTTAAATGTAAATTCAATCTTTAGACTCTACAAGACCAGCCCGCGTAGCTGAGTCAGTAGCATATAAAACCCCCAGATATAATAATAACCAGACCCAGCCTTTGTTTTTGTTAAGAAGTCAACGACGCCCTAAGCCGAGGTTCGAGCCCCACAGGGGGCGCCCTTAGCGAGCGGTCGTTTAAATGTAACTTTGTAGTTAGCCCTGGCTGGGGGCCTTTTTGCAAGGTCACCACAGGATCGACCGGTTAAGCAGTAAACAGCCTTATAGTGCTGAACTGCGAGTGGCCCTAACTAAAAAAAAAAAAAAACACGTAAGCATGTATTTAGTGCAAATATAATTTACTAGCAGTTCTCCCGCGACTTTCTCCGCGCAGAGTTTGTACTTTTCCCTTCAAACTTTAACATCCTCTCCACCCCATTCGAAGCGTATTTTTAAAATAATAGTAGCCCAAAGCACTCAGGAATAATGTAGATTCCTAACAGTGAAAAAAGATTTTGAATTGGATTATTAGGTCCGGAGATTACCCCCTACATCCAAACTTACAAACATATTTGACCTCTTTATTATATTAGTATAGATTTCTGACTGCATCAGTGCATCGGTCTAGTGTCAGTCAGTGTCATGAGCGCTACTGCTGTGCATGAGGTCCTGGGTTCGATTGCCGGGTCTGGCAAAGTGTTATTGGGTTCTTACATCTGAATTTGATCAGCAGCAGCCCGGATCCGGGTCTTACTCGGTTGGTGGCAATAGGCTCGCCCCCTATGTCATGGAATTTAAAGATAACAGGCGAAATGTGGGCGTACCTACTATAGATGCACCTCTGCCTAACTGTTCCGGGAATAAAGGCGTGATAGTGCGCCTTATCTACCAAAATCATTAAATCCAAATCATGGTTTAGTTAAAAGACAAGAGATTGAACGATAGCGGCAAACATAAATGCAACTAACAACAAAATGAAATAACGATGTTGTTAGTATTTATATGTAACTGATAATGCACTAAGAGTGTTAAACATTATCTTTCTACTTAAAACAATTGCTTTCTAACCGATTAGTATTTACGTAAGTACGGAATGTTAGGTGCGATAATACTAAAACACCTTTTATTTAACACGTTAAGTGCTAGACTACGAGTTAACTCGTATCTCCATATAAAAAAGTGTGTGTGTGTCTTAATGTACACACGTCACGTATGAAGTGCAACTTTTTCAAAACAATAAAAAGAATAATTTCTCACTTTTACTATTTATTTAAATTAATTGCAAGTCCATTGATTATATCACTTATTATCATTTAAATATTTCATTATAAGTTACTCCTCAATTTAAGTAAATACGCATGGAGCCGTGACGGTCCAATGTGACAGATACTATGACGATTTTTTTCAAGATGGCGTCGGAAAGTATGACGATTTATAAATCATTGCCATAAGTTACTCCCATACTTCGATAAAGAAGTTTCACTTCAAAAAAGAATCCCTGCGTCCCTTGGTCACGCTATAACTTTAAAACGATTTTACCGGTTTCTTAGGTATTCTAATACTCTGTTGAAGGTCCTTAACTCCTTACGGAGAGAAATATTAAGTAGTTGCACAGAAATATGGAAAATTTCAGAAAACTTAACTACCATTTTAACTTTACCCATTTGACAGTTCGTACGTTTGATGAATGTAAATTATAACCGCGAGTGATTTATTTTATGGGTATTGAATGAGACTAAGCCGTCACCCTCGGTTATGTCACGCTCGTTCGGGTAAAGTCTGCTCGAGTCGACTAAAGGAGCGACATTTTAGAGTAGGATACATACAAATGACGATCATTCAGAGAAAAATCTACCAGAGTGTTTCTTGGTATCACTTGTGAACGGCTGGACCGAAACAAAAATTATGAAATATGGTTGCGCGCATGCGTTCGCAACTTCGCACGCACAAGGTGACGTTACAGGCAAAAAAAATCCTGCCTCTAAATTAGTACAGATATGACTTGTATTAACAATTACTCTAGCATTAAAGACATTTGCTCAGTGAGAAATATTGACCTTACCACCAAAACTTGATCCTCTTTCAGCTTGTGCAAAGCTCTACGGTTACTGGATCGTGGTGAACTACAGGGAAGCGTACGGCATGTTCGCTTGCAACGGCCTGCTCTTCAACCACGAGAGCCCTCGGCGCGGGGAGAACTTCGTCACTCGGAAGATCACGCGCGGTGTCGCCAAGATCCACCTCGGGCTGATGGAGTACCTGGAACTGGGTAACCTGGATAGTAAGAGAGATTGGGGACACGCCAAGGATTATATTGAGGTATATCTCTAGGATTTTTCTTAGAAAACTTTATATGGAAGCGAAAACCGGCGTATCTACTTGTCTATGAGGATCGATTTCTGCATTTAGTCATTGAAGTGGACTTGGCGGCCGTCATTCTAACCAGCCTACGTCCCTCTAAAAACAGGTTAGGCTTCCCAAACTGTTCACTGGTAATCCCAGGGTGTCCGCTCGTATTTCGGTGACGCCGGTGCATTCGAGGAGCATGTACGCTCCTGTTTCCTCATCCTCCCATACATGCTCTGCACAGAAGACTATCCTTCATGCCTATTGAGTAGAAGTGTTTATTTAGCAAGCAGTGTCCGGTGATGAACGGTCACCAGACGCAAACTGATGATGTGAGTGATGTCCAAGATAAACTTCGAAAGTACCTACATATGAATTGAAAAAGTCACATCGGTAGGTACTTGCATGGTTTTCAACCCAGAAACCACGACTGTAATAATAATATTTTAGTTGGTTGCCGACGAGGAGCTAAATCATTAACTATAATTCAGTTCTAACATAAGGGTTCTTTTTGGAAACACTTATTACTCAATTTAAGCCTAGCCTTTCTTCCTAGGGGTGGTGAGGCACTATTTCATATATCGACGACGAATTACCAACATCTTCTATCTGAAAAATTGCAACATTACAGGAGACGAAAAAACGTTTTACTTTTTAGATTTGGCTATCGGAAGTATACCGTACCGTATTAGTGTTTAATAGGATAAATAGTAATATATCGTGTTAGGATGTTTTGCCAGTATGCGCAAAATAGCATTATACGTCGATTGCCATAAAAACGGGTTTCGGTACTTCATCGTCGATACACGGGCTAAAACAACATTATTTGCAGGCTATGTGGCTGATGCTTCAACAAGAGGAGCCGGAAGACTTCGTGGTAGCCACGGGCGAGGCGCACAGCGTGCGCGAGTTCGTGGAGCTGGCGTTCTCGTGCGTGGGCCGCAAGGTGGCGTGGCGGGGCGCGGGCGAAGCGGAGACGGGCCACGACGCCGACACAGACCAGCTGCTGCTCAAGATTAATCCCAAGTATTTCAGGCCTACTGAAGTGGTGAGTCGCATTTGCAGACCTTACCATACATGAAGACCCACAAAGGCGCCGTATTAAAATTACATGTTTTCCATAAGTTGCTGTATCGTGTGACTTCCGACACGCGACTGAAGTCAGTCTTTTCTAGAGTCAGTTTTTGACGACTTATGTGGCGCAGCGGGCGAAGGTCCGCCTGCGACGCAGGTTGCGGGTTCGATTCCCGTCTTGGGTGGGACACATGATTATATGATCTACAAAGATTTGTTACGGGTGTTCTGGGTATTTGTATAGTTTGCAAGGTATAATAAAAAAATATATATCCATGAAATGTATTGTATTAAGTCTATCAGTCGTCTAGTACCCATAACACGAGCTCAGCTTAGCTTGGGCCGCTCGGAGCGGTCCACTCCATACATTCCATTATGTCAGGTGTTATGTAGGTTATCATTTCTGCACTTCAAATACACAAGAGGCGGTCACGTGATCATTTCAAGTGTAATTCAACATTGAAGGTACATTGTGTTTACACAATATACTATATTTACTTAGCTGTTATATCATATCAGATATCGAAACTAATTTATTAACTTGAAACAGTAAAACTAATATTTAACCTGAGTTTAGTAATTATTAATTTTAATTATTATGACGACACGGTTGGCGCAGTGGTTTAGCCATCGGCTGCTGCGCCGCGTGTTGTGGGTTCGATCCCCGCACGGAACAAATATTTGTATGACCTACAGGTAGTTGTTCCGGGTCTGGCTGTTTGTGTATGTGAGTTTAAATGTTTGTAAACGCACCCACGATACAGGAGAAATTCCTAGTGTGGGGCAACGTTTTAAAAAAAAAAAAAAAAAATATGTTGTTTACACATATGCTTGGACTTGATCAGCGATATAGGGCTGATTTTTCAATAGTCAGATAGACACGACTATGGACAGATTTGTCAATAATCAGACCTGTTTTATCTCAAGAATAAATATGGTGTTTTCAAATATTTTCATCAAAATCTTTCAAACCGCCATTTCTCAAATTCAATTTACCTAACTAAATAAATAATGCTGGACAATCCACACAGCATCATCTAGCCCCAAGCTAAGAGCTTGTGTTATGGGTACTAGATGACTGATATACTTGATACAATACATTACATGGATAGATATTCTTTATTATATTTACATAGCAAATACCCAGAACACCCTGAACAAATCTTTGTAGATCGTATAAACATTTGTCTTAAGGCGGGAATCAAACCCGCAACCTCCTGCGTCGCAGGCAGACCTTCACCTTTGTTGGAAGGAAGGAGTGTGTTGTGAGTTAGAAGTTTGGGAACTTGAAACCGCAACAGAAACTCGACCGAGATGCTGTTTTGTTTTCACATTCCCGACACACAATGTTTTTCATGGAAACGCCATTGTTATTGTGTGAGCGCACTTTTCAGTATGGACACTTTGTCGCGCGAATTAACTGCTTTGTTAAATATTAGTTCGTTTCTTTCCAGGACCTCCTTTTAGGGGATCCATCGAAAGCCAAAGAGAAGCTGGGTTGGGTGCCTCGCGTGTCCTTCGACCAGCTCGTCAAGGAGATGGTGGAAGCCGATCTAAAACTAATGCAGCGGAACCCAGAGGCGTAGACTATTTGGTAAGCAACAATCTTATATCAAAATCAAAATTCATGTATTAAAATTTGTCTGAGAAGCAGCACTTTTTGAACGTCAAAACGTTTACAAACGACAGTCCCCCAAAACGCCCACCCTTCACCACTTCCTAGTGTTTTTGCTGGGAAGAAGAAGTGGCGGAACAAACTCCCCAGCAACAATATGTAACTGAGTTAATGCAAGACCTCATACACCCTAATTAGGGCATTGAATTAAAAGCATAATATAATGACCAAATCTTATTTTTAAAGCTGACTATTATTATTAAGAAAATCGGGTTGGCCCTATTATTACGTTATGCATTTAAAATTGAGTCTTATTTCCTTGAATTTAGATTTAACTTTCTTTGGCTTCATTGGCGTTACCTATGCCAAAATACTGAAATCGATTCAGTAGTAAATTATGAACAAACTACTCGTCACATCTTATATATATACATATATATATATATATCCATTTTTGAAACGTTGGCTCACACTAGGATTTTTTCCTGAATCGTGGGTGCGTTCAAAAACATTTAAACTCACATACGGCCAGACCTGTAACAACTACCTGTAGACCATACAAATATTTGTTCCGCACGCGAATCGAACCCGTGCAACGCAGCCCAGCAGCCACTCACTCAGCCACTGCGCCAACCGTGTCGCAGTTGCAGCCAGTTCTATACCTTCAGTTTTCCATCCGTTTTTTGTTAACTTTGGCTTAAAAGCTTGTCGTTTAATATACTAAAGGTCGAAGGTCTACAGTAAGTATGGAGCTGGGCAACATGAACGTTCAGTTTTCACGCTTGCGAACACTACTAGGCAATGAAAATAATAGTCTATTGTAATATTACAGATGCGGTGTGAAAACAATGAAAACGGAGTTTGTTTAAGGCATGAGTGTGCACGTAGAGACTCGCAGGCAGCCATACACTGCCCTTGCACATGAAGTTTACAACATCACAAATATTTTTTAAGTATAGTCCATTCGCAGTTAGTTTAACTCTGATTTAGCATCACATTGGTCTTTATTCTTCTTGTCATAAGGTTGGTAATGGGTTGCCGCCAGAGATAAAATAATACTTTCTAGTCGTGTCAGTTAACCGCTCGAACGCTCACTCATATACACACACGCTCATACATTCTCTCTCTCTCTCACACACACACACATTCTCTCTCACACACTAAGGCAACCCGCCTTCTTGAGATGAAACATATATACGAGCATTTTACTTGTGTTCCTTGTGTCGTCAGTACGACAGATCGTACTTACGTTTTGATCTATTATTATAATTACATAATGTTACGCGATGAAAACATTTAATATAATCACATAGCCTGATATTGTCAAAACAGTAAGTAGACTTGTAATTCTATGAATAGTACCGATATCCGCATTTATTTAGTAACGTGTTGCAAGGCCTTTCCCAACTGGGTACAAATTCAGGTTCCGGCCTGCTACTGAGAGTTTTCTAATATATAAACCCTTGGCTGATTCGGAGCTTGAATCCACGTCTCTGCGGTCTACAGTCGTGTTTGCGTCCACTAGACCAAGTAACTTGAAACATAGTTTAGATACGTAATATGTACAGAGGCCAGCACATCAAGGTACACCAATGTGTCAATCCTTTTTGATAGCTGTTCAACTTTATTACAGAAGACTAAGGTTCATGATCAATTGGGGAAATCAGACAGTTAGGAGTAGATTGATGTGCTTGCGTCTGTTACCCTAATATTTGTCTCTAAAAGTCAGTGTAAAAAGTTTTTGTAAAATGAAGGGATAATCTGTTAGATAATTAATCTAGGGTACAATCTACCTCGACACGACCAAGATAAAGCATTGATGTACACTCACAACAGAATATTTAGTATACAGGCAGCAATTTCGTCGCGGGATCCAAGACAGTTGAATCGTTTTCCGAGACTCGTCGGGCTTCATTGTCTCGACTCTTTTCTGGTGGTCGCCACTGTTGATTCTGGTTTTCAGGAGTTGCAGTGGTTTGGGAATTGTGTGGCGGGCTGGTCCCAAAAAAAATAAAAAATATACAGGCAGCATACTTGCAAATACTTTTAAACCATGTCGTCAGTCGGGTGAGTGAGTAGTCAATTCTTTGACGTCACGCTCTTTAGTAAGCCATAAAGTGAAATAGTAGTATCTGAAACTGTTACATTACATTATTACTACATGGGCGTGTTAACATATAGTTAAGTGCAGTTTTATCTAAAATATCAATGCATATAATAAAATTGTAACAGGCCGAAGTCTGCACATTATAGATATTGAAGAAAAACTAATTTGTGTTTATTAGAACAAGAAAAGCCACAACAACAGTTTTTTTTTTATAATTTTGTATGTCTGTTTGCCTGTATGTTTGTATACGTATCACACAAAAACCACTGCATTGAATTAAATGTAGGTTTCACTGATGTATGGCTATTATAGTCTATTTTTTTTAATTCCACGCGTACGAAGTCGCGAGCTAAAGTTAAATAATAATATAGTGAAATTGCGCCCGTTTTTTTTTGGTTCCCGAGTTGGATATCCCCGCCCTGGGGTGGCCGGGGGATATTTATTATATATATTTTAGTCAGTAAGAGTCTCTCAGACTCTTACTGACTAAAAGCCACCCTGGTGCTCCTTCCCACGCCGGGGCTCGCGGGAACCTACGATCCTCCCGCAACCCCCGGCTAGAACTTGGCGCCCTAATTCAACGATCCACCGCGAGGGTTTGCCCCACAGTATGCTCCAGCACAGAAAACAACTAAAATCATTGATAACTGTACTTACTCGTAGGTATATATAATAGAAAAAAGTTATTTTAGCAATACTTTGTAAGGATATGTACGTCTTTTTATAAAACTTTATATCACATGCGTAAATTCTGTCATTATAGCACTATTTACTATACCGACGCAAAGGAAGGTATCGTGTTTACCAGCCTATGTATGTAAGTGTGTTCTTTTGAGGTGCTCTAGAGACCAAACGCATGGGCGATATTGAAAAGTAATATGGCGGCATACATACGCCATCTTGTGAAAAAGAAAAAAGTAAAAGTCTACGAACTATATTATGTTTATCACTAAATAGGTATTTGAAAATAATCATTTTAATAAAAGAAAGAATTTCATATAGAATGACCATTACTGATCTCCGTTTAAAGTTTTTAGCAACAATTCTCACAAAACTTACTAGTAATAAAGTTGTGATAAAGTTCTAAATATAATCGCATAATAGGTCTTATTAATGTGAAAAATAATTGTCATAATATAATTCTTAATATCGAATAATAAAGGGAGACCTATGAAAGATAATTTTAACGACCTTTGTCTAAAGAGATACAGTGAGAAATAATCTAATAAGAAATGGCCGTATGAAAATTAAATAATCAACATAAAACGACCTATTATAAAAAAAAAACTTAGACATATTTGTCCAAGTGTTACCTCTTTTTATTAGAAAGAAAATACAATTTTTAAAGCAAGAAAAAGATTTAACCTTTTTCAATATAATTATGTATTTCCAAAAATCATTCTACATTCGAAATATATCAAACATATTAAGCCCATTGATCAACTGCTGTGATTGGCTAGCTAAATAATCAAGAGCCAATCGGATCACTTCATATACGTATAATGTTGACTTGTTGATTTTCGCTCCAAAAATCAGGCGTAAGTTATAAGTAAGGAAAAATTGTATCTCGTTTTAGGGACTACTCAAACTTGTTCAGCTCTATTCAGCTTATGTCTATAGAAAAGAACAATTTTGTATGGAGACGCGTATTTACACGTGTTTTACGCAAAATACGCGCAGGGTACCAATGTGAATTTTTCAATTCATATGTACTTCTAAGTTTATCTTGGACATCACTGTCATCGGTGAAGGAAAACATCGTGAGGAAACCTGGACTTATATAATTAATTTAAGTCTGAAATCGCCAACCCGTCTTGAGCAAGCGTGGTGATGAATGCTTGTGCCTTCTCTGTATGAGAATGGCCTTTGCCCTGCAGTGGGACAGTAATAGGCTGGTACTACTACGCGCAGGGTCATGGAGTTGCGGGTATCGGCCCGTCAAGCAATACAACAATATAATGGAGACGCTTACGCATCCGTTCAGCTAAAACGACGCGTACGCATAAATCATACAAAACTGGTGTTTCCTATGGACAAAAGCTGAATTGATCTGAATAAGTGTAGTTAGTCCCTTACCAATATGTCGGCGAGTTATACTAAATGTCTTGATACTAAACTTCGGTTTATGTCAAAAACATTACAGTGCTGTCAATATTATTTAAAATATTTTTTTAAATATATACTTTTTATTAAACGTGAACTATGTGTATAGGTAGTGCAATTTGTATTATATACCTATATAATATATGCATAATTTTAATCATACAGTAATTTTTACTGCCTTAAAAATATAAATGTCTTATCAAACACATGTTTCTTCGGTATAACTAGTAATCTAATAGCACGAATGTTATTTTTTAATTATTTTACTATGTTGTTGAAATCTGTCAACAAAAATAAATGTTTATTATCAGTAAATTATTATATTATTATTATTGTAATCATGAATGTTTATACAATTACTGGTTACATTTGTTTTTAACTATTTTGTTGATCATGTATCCACTATTTGTTTGCGATGTAAGGACAACAATCTCTTAATTTTTGTATTTTTAATGGAAGTTTATTTGAGATTAATTGTGAATTCGTTAATAAACATGGCCATTGGCCGACCTCCTGATTGGCAGCCGGAAGTGCACTGGTTATATTCAACTAACTTCATTCATTTATTTTACACAAAGTTCTGGATACTGCGGCCCAGTTTCTGGAACTAATATTAATGCAAAATTATTGTGACCAAATGTCAAAAGCGTCATAACTGCTGTGATTATTATTCAAATCCAATCTCATTACTTGAATTGCATTTAATTTGTGAAGAGACAGTAATTTAATTTCAGAATCCAAATAGGGTAATCAGTCACATGCCTCTAAAAATATGCAAGCTTTACATTTAAAACTATTGACGGGCACTAATTGTTTCTTTGCTGTTAGTAAAAACAGCAAAGTTTTTTTGTTTCACTCATAAATAATAATCCCATTATTGCTTTATACTGTTAGGCTGCGTGCACACCGAGCTTATAGAAGTCCGGCGGCCGACTTTACGTTGGGTGTGTACGTGGCCGTATGCCTTAATTCACCACCTCCGAATAAGTTTCAGTTAAGTTATCTGGCAAACAAAACGAATTATGTTCTGTTTTATTTTTAATTTATCTACAATTTTAGATGCAGGCTCTAATATTGAACTGTCTTCATTTTGAAATCATGCCTATTACTCACCTTATTATCAGATGTTAGTTTTATTAATATATTATATTCTATGAGCTTAGTAGAATATAGCATTTTTATTTCTAATTCTAATCCAAAGCATTTTACAAAAACTATTTTCTATGGAGAATTGTTGTTAAAATAGCTAACTACTTTGGCGTGTAAAGTTAGACGTGTTTGTTATTATCTTGTCACCGTAAAAATTACACTTTCAAAGCTTGCCACCACAACTAAGTTGGTTTGTAAACGAATTTGAAAAAAAAAAAACAGGGCGTCGAAAAATTCCAAAGTGCCCAGAAGGCTGGCAGCATTGCCACGTTGTATGGCAATGCTGATGCTTTGGCAAAAAAAAAAGGCCAGCCTTTGATTTTGCCGATTTCTTAAAAACTGTCCTAGGTAGAGACATAATTTATTTTCCCTGTAATATTTACATAAACGTGGATAGAGTCCATCTCCTTCTTTCACGCGTCGTATTCCTCACTACTGAGGGTGGTGATTCCCCTGCCGTGAAGTGACTTTTTATTTGGAGATATTTCACCTGTCTGTGCCATAAACCTCTATCTAGTAGATTCCATTCTGATTCTTTGCTTTGCAAACTGCAGAAATAACGTAACTCTTCCTTATGATACTCCACTTAACCTAGATTATCTCTTAGTTAGTTTTGCACCGAGAGGGGGTAAGGGAGGGTCGTGGCCCCCAAAAACGTTGTAAGAAACACATTTTTTTTTAATCAATAATTATTTTCCTGCATATATAAAACGTTTGAGATGAAGCGAGCCACGTCTCAAATATGATCACTCCATACGCTAATAAAAATAGAATACTTCTGTTGTTTTTGGTGTTAGTCAACTTATTCCCCCCCATTTGTATATCCCACTTGAACCCCTTTTACATACAAAATAAAATTATTATTACAATTGTTTCACTAGCTAAAGCATTGATGGTTGAGTTATTGAAAACTATTGAAAATTTCAAGAGCGTTAGTATAGTTCCTGAAATAAGCAACTGCGGCAGACAAGGACAGACGCAGTCGCATCGTAAAGGCTTCCTTTTCTACCATTATACTGCATATCCCTAAAAAAGGTACGTAGTTCTGATAGATAACGGTTCTCCATAGAAGAAAGTTTTCAATAATATTGTTTATTATACATGTAATGGTGACATTCCACAAAAATGTTTTCTACAGAGGCCAGCACATCAAGCTACCCCAATCTGTCAAATTTCTTTGATAGTTTTTCAACTTTATTCCGAAAGCATAAGGTACATGTTCAATTGGGAAAAGTTGAGAGTTTGAGATAGCTTGATGTGCTGGCGTCTGTACATACAAATGTTAAAGAGTATTGTTACACTATGAATCTATTTTTGCCAGTATTTTGTTTTTAATAATGTAAATATATTGTCATTGATAATATTGTCTTTTTTTAATCACCTCATCAATTAATGTTTCCAGGCGGTCGACGAGAAGGTTTTAAAATAGGTTTTTAACCTTTTGACCGCCAGAGGATAAACGCACGCGCGTGCCCTCCACGCCAAGCCTTTTTAATAAAAACGTTAAATCTCTTCTTTGTCATCATGGATGTATCAATATCCGTGTTTTATTTTAATTTTTTTCATGCAATTAAATACGCACGGGCACTTCAACTTTTAAGATGTATAAATTAACTCACACAAAAGTAATGATTTAATTGTTTATTTCGTGTTATAGTACTTAAGACTGTACGGCGTTTGTCACGTATTTGTGACGTTGGCGTACAGGGCATGCGTTCGCTTGTCACGTATTTGTGACGATGGCGGTCAAAAGGTTAAATAAACAACATTCTGACTCAAAATAAGTTTTATTGTAAGTAGGTACATACATTAATCACAGAAAAACAACATCACGCCTGTATTCCCAGTGGGTTAAGCAGGGTATGGCACGCCCACATTTCGCCAGTTATGTTTAAGTCCCATGTAAAAGGCATGAACTGGAAACAATGCCAGACTCCGGGCTGCTACTGAGAAAATCCCTGTCGAATAACCCAATAACATTTTGTTTTACCTGGGAATCGGACCCAGGACCTCAGGTTCAGCAGTACCGCTAGCTATCATAGCTATACCAACGAGGTAGTTACAATCACAGAAATAATAATAACAACGCAATAAACAATAATACAACGCAATGCAAAATTAAAACTACGCAATTAAATTAATAAGCCCATTGAAACACGTACTAAAATCACTAAAGGTATGTGCGGTTCGAACGTACTGTCTACTTTTGATAAACACGAAATATTTTTGTTGTATAATTATTTTGTACTTTTTTTTTTATAAAACGTTGCCCCACACTAGGAAGTCTTCCTGTATCGTGGGTGCGTTTACAAAAATTTAAACTCACATACACAATAAACCAGACTCGGACAAATAATATTTGTTCCGTGCGGGGATCGAACCCGCGACACACAGCGCAGCAGCCAATCACTTAGCCACTACGCCAACCGTGCCGTCAAATATATATTATTGTATTATATTACAATGAAATCGCAAAAAAAAACATATTTTGCCGAGTTATGCGCACATAAATGTTTTTTTTGCGATTTCAGTGTTGGTCCCAAAGTGATGAGTTCAATGACCGCTTAAGAGGTATTGCGTTCATTATGTTACTCCTTGTATACATAAAACGTAGGAAATAGTCTTACTCGTGGGTTTACAATTATTTCAAATATTTGTTCCGGGTGTTCTGGGTATTTACTATGTACAATAAAAAATATCTATGTATGTAATGTATTGTATTAAGTATATCAGTCTTCTAGTACCCATAACAGAAGCTCTGCTTAGCTTGGGGCTAGATGCTGCTGTGTGGATTATCCAGCATTATTTATTTATTAAAAATCACATACACAATAAGCCAGACCCGGAACAACTACCAGTAGGCCATACAAATATATATTCCGTGCGGGAATCGATCCTACTGCACGCAGCGCAGCAGCCAATCGCTCATCCACTGCGCCATCCGTGCCGTAGTTACAGCCAGTGTAATCTTCAGTTACCCCGTACATTTTATCCAGGATTAAGTTTGGCATAAAACTCCGCTCTATTAATAAAGGTAAATACAACTTAGTACGAGTTGTATACTAAGTACAGTAGGCCAAAATCAAACGAAACATTATACATATATACTAGTAGGTATTATATTCTAGCCCGCACGTCAGTAGTAACAGTTAGACCTAGAGCTGGGCCAGCGTAGTACGAAATTTCAATAGACTGCAAGGCCAGCTTATTCTGGTTTTGTTACCACAGAGGTGCGGTCTATGTAACTGTCCTACTTCTAAAAAACACATAAACATCGCTTTAATCTTAATCCATACTAATAAATAAAATCTGTTTGTTTGTAATATAAAAATAACAAATTTTTACTAAATGCATTTGAAAGTTTATTTGGTACTTTAATTAAACCATAAAACCTATTTTTATTTTTTTTGGCCGTCTATCTGTTTACTCTATAACCTGTTTTTTTTATAGTAACGTTGTCTATACTTCTTTACTTATATTGTGCGGAGTAAAATTTGTTTGTAAGTTTGTATGTAGGGGGTAATCTCCGGAAGTTATGTTCGAATTGAAAAAATGTTTTCTCTGTTAGGATGCTGCATTATTCCTGAGTGCTACAGGCTATAACTATTTTCAAAACTACGCTTTAAAGGAGGTGGAGAAAATGACGAACTTTATTCGAAGGGAAAGTACGAAATCTAAGCGGGTGAAGTCACGGCGAAGTGCTAGTAGGTAGTTAGTCATTTAGATTTAGAACTACGGTACCGCCTCGCCTCGTCCTTGGAACAGGACACGCACATGGCACACCCAGTTTGGACGGTCTGATGAACACTATAATACACAGAACACGACGTATACTGCTCCAACGTCACTGACATAGATCGGTAAAACAAACAGCTTCAAATTTAATGCAATATTGATTTAACTTATTTTAAAGTCTGTGTATAGCTGATTTATTATTTTTGATTACGGGGAGAAACCTTCAAAAGGCGCTTGGACTTTTGTGGAAAAGACCAGGGACTGTGAGATTCTTACCTTACTAAAACCACCCCGGTGATCACCATCTCAGCGCATGGAAGGGGCCCCGTTGCCTCTTAACACTTTTAGTGCCCAGCACCCAGCTCCCGGGTCGAAAAATAGTTTGTTCATGTATCCAGAACTCGCTTCCCGAGTCGTACATGTAAAAAGCTATAGATGAGATGTGAACATGCCATCTACCACGTACCTAAGCATTATTTAATTTGCCAAACATTATGACATACACGTTAAATCGTATTTTTGAACTGGGCAGCGCAAGGGTGGTCTCTTAGACCACTCTGGGACCCCCTCTATGCAACGCCTGTTAGGGCACATCCCCGAGAAAGTGTGTGTATAGCCTACGGTTGAAAAATGTACCAACTGACCTATTCATCATTTGTTCGTTACTTTTTTGATACTAATTCTGTTATATTTGAAAACAGCGATATCTTTTTTTTTCCGTAACACCCAAACAACCCGTGTCGTAAAAATATATAACGATCCTTCGTAACACAGACTAACAGACAATACGAAACATCTGCTGCGAACCAAATGTAAATAATATTCTTAGGTATAGACGCCAGCACATCAAGCTATCCCAAACTGTCCAATTTTCATAATTGAACATGTAGCTTATTCTTTTGTAAAAAAGTTGCAAAACTATCAAATAAATTTTACGGATTGGGGTAGCTTGATGTGCCTCTTTATGTCGCAGAAACATAGAAAAATGGACTGAACAATATCACAGATGGCAAAACTTTCAAATTATTTACCACTCTGTAGAAAGAGACGAAGCAACCGTGCGGCCCATACCTGTCTTCGATTTGATACACAGCTACTGGCCGCACGTTCGCATTGTCTCTCTTACACTTGTTTATGGAACGCTCAGTCCATTTCTCTATCTCTATGGTGTATAGCCTCAAAGGCTGGGACGGTTGGTGCGTCGGCCATCTTGATTTTTTATAATGACTAGATATCTAGTTATCATGATATTTCCAAATCATGTGTTCTGTAAGATTTCTGAGATAAACAGTATAAACTAACCAATTGCTGAAAGTTAACCTTCAAAAGTCTATGTCGGTAAAGATGATTGGTCGATGTTCAAGCAGTTTTCGTCTTCCCAGTTGGTTTGGCCTCTCGGTGATATCTTCCTCGTGCGGACTGGCTCCGTGTCTTCATGTTTAAGAGGTTCCTCATGCTGTTCAATGTCTTCAACCGTTTCTGTGTCGGCTCGTATCTTTCTAAGTACACACGTGCACCTGAAATATATATTTTTTTTAACACACATTACAGTTACAAGCGGTATACTTTCAGATGTACCATAACTTTTCCCAGGTTTAAGTTCGGCTTAACTTAACTCCGTTTTACTCATTATAAAAAGGTAAACTAACTAAACTCTCTTTTTATTTTGCTATGGTAAACGCCTTAGTTACACGCAATTCTCTGACAATTGAAAACTCTAAAAAGAAAAACATTTTTTTCATCGTTTTTTTGAAAACGTGATTATAACTATAAAAACTCATTGAGTTAGATATAAATCATATTCTACACGACTCATGATGCGAAGCATCAGAGAGTGCTTTACGATCGAAAAAAAAATTTCGCCTCATTTTGGCAGCTATTTTTATTATTATCTATAGCCTTGTTAGTTCACGGAATCAAGATATTTTGCATATACTGCAATATAATTGGAAAAAAACACCAATATAGGGCAAAAAAAATCCTGTCCGTCATGTGTGAAACCCCGGAAACACTGTAACTTGTGAAAAAATCCATTATTTGAGTTAATTTTTTTTAATTCTAATCGACGATTGTAGGTCACTGAATTCGAATGATTAATTAATTCAGTGTCGTTTAATTGCAATTAATAAAAATAAAAAACGAAAACTACAAGACTGTATATCTATATATATCCATGTAAAATTAACATGGATGGTGATATATCTATATATTATATATCTATAGATATTATGTACATTTATTCCACCAGGGGCGCTTGTGCAGTACCTTCCTAGTACAACTGTTTTTTCGGCAACTAATTTTGAACGAATTATGTTTTTTTTTTTCAATATTTGATAATTAAATGAGCATTATGAGTCGTGCACTTTTGGATTTTCCAATTTTTTTTTTAAGTTAAAATAAAAAGAAAACGAAAAAGTTAGGAAAACCCGGCGAAAAATATTACCTAACGCTGTGAGGGTCAAATATCATGTTCTGATCTCATGGTACCAGTTTATGCGTTTGTCCCGTCCACATTGTATAGCGGGTGTGGTAAGAAACGTCCATTAATGCGACACTATTATTTACGAGTCAAAATAATATTCCATTCTGAAAGCCTTATTGTTGATTAAGCAAGCCCATACGTTGGTCATAAAAGTTCAAATAAACTTTATATCATCAAGTGTTCACCCAGAGGTCGAAATTTGACCGTTTGAGCTACTCAACACTCCTTCCCCATGCTAAGATAGAACTGAATATGCGAAATCTCACAAACCTCCGTGCGCGATATTCTTAAAAAGAGACCCAAAGTTTTCGCTTCACGTATTTACCGATTAATGAAAACAGAAATCTTACCTAGTATATCCTGCTTGACTTCTTTGCTAGGTAATGCAGTATGGCGCACGCATTGTGTCTTCATGATCCTCGCCGGCGTAGCCCGCAGCGACGCGAGGTTTATACTGTTGTTATGGTTTGTGCTGTAAGACCTCGTCCGCTTCGGACTTGGCACAGCACTGTCGTCAACCAACGACTTCTTCGAACTCTTAGGCGATTCAGAACTTAAAGTCGAAATATTACTCTGTTCACGAATGCGCTTTTTCTCAATTGATTTAGGAGCTTTCATTGGATCGTCTTTTTTCTCTTTGGCCTGCTGCTGTCTTTTACTTCGCCTTCCTTCAATTCTATTCAATGTTGATCTCTCTTTCTTACTTGCAAGTTTTCCTTTATTATCAGATCTTTTACCGCCGTTTTCATTGTTCATAGACCTGGTTCTGCTGTAAGTTGTATTGGCGGCTGATATAGAATCTAGACTCTTGACTTTACTACTATTTGTGTCCAATTTATCAATTTTTCGAGCAAATGATTTGCATTTCGCCTTTGCATACTTTCTTAAACGATTTTTAATGTTGACTTGCATCTTTTTCGGGTGTTTTTTGCTTTTATTACCTCTTTTCTTGATTGATGTTCTTTTCTGTTTTTCTTTTTTTATACGTTTATGATTTTCCGATTGTGTTTTTTGGAATGATATAATTCTTTTTATATTTTCTAGTATAATATCTTCGTCCATATCCTTCTCTTGATGTTTCAAGTAACTATTTTGAAACATGCGGGCAGACTGTTTTTTACTAAGTTCGTCACCACTCTTTAGTTGCACGTTGGCTATACGATGGCGCGTCATGATTCTCGCTGGTAACTTTTCAATTCCTGTCATTTTAATAAGATCTACTTTTGTAACAGGTTTAGTTTCTTTCCTTATGCGGCGTAAGAAACAATTAATGTCGTCATCCGATATATAACCTGATTCAGATTCACTGGTATATGTTTCTATGACTGTAGGTATTGGGTATGACATTAGTTCATCAGCTATTTCATCACTATCGGGAAAATCGCTATCTGTGAATGTGAATAGTTTCGACCTTATGGGAGAAGATGCTTCATCAGATGAATTACTAAGATCTGTGAGCGTTGCAATACTTGCCTTTACAAGGTCACCCTTTTCTTGGTGAGGCAAGTCTATTTCACAGTATCCGTTTTCATTCTCGTCTTTTATATTTTTAACATTACCGTCAACGAAACACAGCACGTCCTTTCCATCTTCATTAGATTCAACTAAACTATCGTTGGAATTTTCCCTGTAATCTTTGTTATTACCCTGTGTAGGTTTATAATAATTAATGTCAACGCCGGTACATTTACTTTCATCCGCTTCATCTTTAGGTACTATATTTGGGATATCTTTACTTTTAACCCCTATTGGAGATTGCAATGACATAATTAACTGGCTGACGCTTTCATCTAAAGTTTCTTTTTCGTGCCCAATGTTATTCGGCACTACGCACTCGACCATTTTTATTTCAGTCGGTAGATCTTCGGAAGCAACATTTTCAGCGGGCACGTCTTCAAATAGTTTATTCTCTTTTTCGTAGTCAACTAAATTAATTTCCTGATTTGCCATACCATCCTGAATCAATTCAGCTTGAGGTGGTTTATTTGTATTTATTTCCGTGATTTCGTTGAGGATTTTTTCAGTGACTTCATTGTTGACATTCAGTTCATTGCCACTTAGTGCTGGTATTATTTGCGTTGGAGATAACGCCACTGAAGACATATTTAAAGTTTTCTTGCTGTTCTGTTTAAATCCTGGACAACCCCGTAATGTCTGTGATGATTAACATATCTTCAAGCAGATGAGATAGGATTATTCTCTGTCTGAATCTGACATTCTTTGGTTTTTACCACGGTTTGTTTCGTCAGTTTTTTCGGTGATTTTATCACGGACTGGAAAAAGTATGAAAAATATTATTAGGCCATGAATATAAATTATCGAATGCACTACGTGTATTGAGGTGATTTTTTTTTATAATCTGATAAAAAAGAAGAATTTAAGTTGACGACTACATGGAAACTAAAGCTACTGAAACTATGGATTCCCCCGGACAAATTATCCAGGAATGCGTGAGCAAGTACGAAGAATGTACCAGATTCGCTAAAGCGACTTGCAGAGGTAATAGTGTCTTCTACATATACCAATTTTAACGACGAGCAATTTTGAATAGTACATTATTTACATGATGAAGAAGAGTGTATTTTAGTATTCAGAACCAATAAAAAAAAACACAATAGGGATGTGTCCTAGGTAAAAATATATCTATTTAGTCATTTATCAGTAAGATTTCCAAAAAAATTGGACACGTATTTTTTGCTTACTCAAATCAATAAAAAGTGACAATGATATAGCACATCAAAGTTCAGGAGAAGGGGCTTGTGACGTCACTGTTACATTAAATGTGTAGCACGGCGTGACGTCAGGCGCAATTACAACGCACTATATCGTCGTCATTTTTGGTTTACGTGATAAAAGAAAAAATACGTGTCCAGTATTTTTGAGTAATCCGACTTTTGGACCAATCAAAATTTTTAAGGACACTACCCTATTCTCCATATTAGTTAATGGATGGAATGTGTATGACATGTCCAGCGATGTTTGCTCAGCTATACACCATCCATGCAGTGATAAGTAGGACACACTGAAACTTTTGTCAAATCAGCGCCGTTAATATACGAACCTCACAAGTCTCATCATCATTGTTATGTTGTCTTCTTTGAAATTATTCGCACTTATAATAGGTCTTTACCTATGAAATTGCCGTTTTGTATGAAAAAATTTAAATGAATTTTTTTCATGTATTTTTTATTTGTATTAATCGAAGTAATCACCCATGCAATCAATGCATCTTTGCCAACGCAGTGGCAGTTTATTGATGCCCTTCTTAAAGAAATCAGCTGGACGGGAGGCAACAAATTCTTCAAAGGCATTTTGTACTGCCTCTCGGGTATTGAATTTTTTTCCCGCCAAGAAGTTATCCAAATTCTGGAAAAAGTAGTAGTCTGTAGGCGCAAGGTCTGGTGAGTAGGGCGGATGACGGAGAGCTTCCAACCCCAGTTCTTGCAACTTGGAGACCGTCTGCTGTGCAGTATGAGGTCGCGCGTTGTCGTGCAGGAGCAGCGGAGACGAGCGATTGACCAATGCTGGTTGGAGATGTGCCAGCTTCTCCATCATTGTGTTCAATTCTTCACAGTACACATCTGCAGTAATGCTCACCCCGTTTGGTAAGAAGCTGTGTTGAATCACACCGGCGCGCGGCGCTAGACCACCAAACAGTGACCATCACTTTTCTTGGGGTAAGTTTTCGTTTAGGGCATTGTTTAGGTGCTGAACCAGGATCCAACCAACTTGCTGAGCGCTTGCGGTTATCAAACAGATTCCATTTTTCATCGCAGGTAACAATGCGGTTCAAAATTCCTTCATTTGTGTGTCTGTTGAGCAGTGCAAGGCACGTCTCGACACGTACTTCGCGCTGGCGATCATTGACTTCGTGGGGCACCCATTTGTCAAGCTTTTTTACCTTGCCAATTTGACGCAAATGGACCAATATTGTTTTGACGCTAACGTCGAAAGCTGCTGCTAATTCAGCCGTAGATTGTGTATCATCAGCTTCCACAATCGCCTTTAATTCGTCATTGTCGACCAAAGTCTTCGGACGACCGCGAGGTTCATTTTTCAGGTCGAAATTTCCAGAACGGAAGCGAGCAAACCAATAACAGGTAGTGCGTTGGTTTGTAGTGTTAGCTCCGTAAACGTCGTTGATGTTGCGTGCCGCTTGTGCCGCGTTGCTGCCACGACGGTACTCATATTCCATAATTACTCGAATTTTTAACGTATCCATGATGACGAAAAAGATTTAAATGCGATGAAAATGTAACACTAATCAATAAACAAATGACTACTTTTGGAAAAAAAATCCATGTTTTTAAAATAAAATTAATTTGAAATTAGAATTCTTAGCCAAACAAAAAATATTTTGAATTGAAATGGCCAGTACTGCAGAACGGCAATTTCATAGGTAAAGACCTAATATTTTGAAAGATAATTTATATATTAATTTATATAATAAAAAATTAATATATTCATGTTCATATTCATTTATCTGCGTTCTACAAGGTAAAACAAGATGTTAAAAATAGGCGGGAAGCTAAGAGCAGTTGTAACTGTCAGGGCACAGAAAAAGTTTAAAATTTATTGTACTTAAGCCTAAAATTATATGGCCTGATTTCGATATCGCTATATAAGTCATAAAAGAGTTTAAGACAGTTTTCCCGGAAACGTCACAAGAAACGTATTTTTTTCAATTAACCCAGGACATCTAGAAACATGTGTAGACTGACAGACAACGATTTTGCAACCAAATTAAGGCACTTAGCTGCATAGGAAGTGCAGAATAAATTCCAGCATTGGTGTAATGGTCGCCAGCCAAGCCGCTAAACATAATTTCTGGGGTTCGATTCCCTGTCGGACGAAGTGTTATTGGGGATTTTTCATATGGATTTTCTAAGTAGCAGTCTGGAGTTTAGATTTGTGTCCAATTCATGGCAATAGGCTCGCCCCCTTTTACGTGGGACTTAATGATAAATAGCGAAATGTGGGTGTAATATAGGGTAGGTACCTACACTTCTGTCTAACTAAAAAGGGATTACACGCGCGATGTTATGTGATGTTAAAAATAATTGTATAGAAATAAGTTGGAACTCGAAGTGACCTATGGCAATACTTCACTAATGAATAAAAGTACCTTCTGTATAGCCAAAAAAATATATAACAAACTACCTGAACAAATAAAAACGTTAAATCTGGACAATTTCAAAACACAATTATTAAGAATATTAATAAATAAATGCTATTACTCACTACAAGAATATTTGGACGATAATTCTATAATTTCTGCTTCAGAAAATTGTACATCACCTCACCTATTTTGAATCTTATTGACATCAGCATTAATATTAAGACATGTAAACTAATATATTTGACATTTATTGAAATCCATTATATTCTCTATTTATACTGATTAATCTATTTGACATCTTTATTGAAATTGATTATATTCTTTATTTATATTGATATGCATGTACCTATCTATTAATTGATTTGTAATTGTAATTAAATATATTTGTACGCCTCTGGGCAAAACATAGAGGACCTACCTGTAACACCACTATTGTAATTTGACCAAAATATGTTTACAAATAAAGCATTCTGATTTTGATTCTGATTCTGTTAATAAAATATGAAAAAAGAGCAGAAAACAAGAAGGAACACGACATTTTTTAAATTCTGTTAATCGAGATACATTTTTCTAGACGTCATTCCATCTTATGGGGTATCGTTCGTATTTTTATTAACTCTATAAAAAATTAACACCTTTTTGAACTTGTTGACTAGGCTAATGGATTCATTAGCATTCTTGCGTGGTACGACTTATATTTGTTATTTAAAACAGAAGTGATAACTCGCTCACAAGATCTCCTTCAATTTACTTACTTCTGGTTTGATAAATTTTAGCGTTGTGATAGCTAGTTGAGACCTTAATAATGGCGAGAGGTGTTTTACTTCTTTCCAAGTCATCATCCTCTTGCCCTTATCCCAATTTCATTTGGGGTCGGCGCAGCATGTCTTCTTCCATACATCTCTATTTCCCGTCATCTCAGAAGTCACCTCCTTCTTAGCCATATCAACTTTCACACAATCCATCTTACTTTTTTACATCGTTTTACTTCTTTCCAAGTACCTATATTAAACACCCAAGAATAATTGCGGGCCCCGACTGGTCAAACAAATTCTAACAATACCTAATAAACGACAGCCTTGTGAGCATTGAACACGGAATCGGCTAGTGACGCCATTCCTATTTAAAATTATTGTGTCAAGCTAGATTCAGCTGTCACAGGCAGGGTTATAATTGTAACATTAAAAAAAAGAACGATTACGGGCCATCAGCTTGTATGGGTATTCATGGGTTTGGTTTGAATGGAAAGCCTTGACAATGCCGTCAGCAGCTGCCGCCGTGGCCTCTCCGTACTCTCATGCTCTGGATATACATATGTACACCATGCTTACTATACCTCTTTATACGGTACGATAACCGGCGGGAGGACTTATCCTACCATGCGTCACATAACATTATACTGGAACGTTACTAATACAATAAATTGCGTTGAACCATTCCCCATTTTATAAGTAGTAGTTAAACGTCAAAGTAAAGACAATCGTTGTAATAAAAGGGCCGCAATATTTGGCCGCTTGATTAATAAATATTAGCAATACGGCTTATAGACGTTTGTAATAACAAAAATACTAGGTGCGTTGATATCCCAAAGGCAAGTAGAAATGTATTGAGAAGATATTAATAACCCAGCACATAAACAATGTTTGGAGGTAAAAGGTCTAGCTTAAATAAGCTAATTCTAAAGCTTAAATAAGCCTATTCGTTCTATTGCTACCATATATTAACGTAACTGTAAATATTGAATGTCTTAAGCTCAAGCGTAACGCACTTATCATCTACCCACACAATATATTTAAACATACTATTGATACCATGGGCCAATAAGGACAATAATCTACGTAGACACCTAGATAGCACAGAAGTCATTAACTTAGTGGGAAATCGATCGCAAATTCGCAACACACAAAGGTTGTTCACCTACCGAAATAAGAAGAATGGAAAGTTACTACATACTTATAATATTGATCCCCTTACGTCATCCATGCCCTTGACTCATGACGTCATCCTCCGCTCTGGATGATAAACTAACCGTAAGGCCATAATTTACTCTGTACTTAATAAAATAACATTAAGTATCTACTTACAGATAAAATGCACAGATTAGCATAAGTATGTAATATAATATTAATGAATGATATTGAATTTATGTTGTTTGAAAAAAACTGTAATAGGAAAATAGAACCCAAGGTCGTTAGATTCATTTAGCAAATAAAGTTTTACTTTTATAAGTAGGAACTAAATAACTTGCTCAAGCAGGTACCTAATACCAAGGCTATAGCTGGTATCCAGACTGCGTAGCTGGTAAATAGACTACGTATCTGGCACCTAGACTTCCTAGCTAGTACGAAGTTTAATGTTCATGTTACTATGTTATTTTACTGTTTAATCATTCTTTATTTTTGTATATGTTTCTTTTACTGTCCTTATTTTTATGTTATTGACATGATCCTCTAATTACATTGTATGAATGAGTTGTATTTATATAATTCAGCATTGCACATGTCAGCGGGCACGCCCTTGGACTGCCTTGATTGAAGGCTTTTTATGTATTCAGTTTAGCAGGCTTTGCTTAAGTTAATTGTCGATTTTGGTATATATACTCGTAACTTTTTATTTATTTATTTTGGCATACTGGTGTGTGCTAGCTAACATGTAGCAAATTATTTAATTGAAGGATGTATAAAGATGATTGACATAATTATTATTTTTTGACATAATATGTTGTATAGCTTCAAGTTCTTCAAACCTATCAGACAGTCGTGTTGCTGGGGAGTTTGTTCCTCCACTTCTTTTTCCCAGCAAAAACACTAGGAAGTGGTGAAGGGTGGGCGTTTTGGGGGACTGTCTTATGTAAACGTTCAAAAAGTGCTGATTCTCAGCCTAATTTGAATAAATGAATTTTGATTTGAAGTGACAGTACTGCCTCCCACCTGGAAACGAAATGCCGGTGGATGCCTCATCCCAGGAAGTAGTGGAGGGTAAGAGTTTTGGGAATCTAATACTAGTAATTTATGACGTACTAAAAGTGCTGATTCCCTGCCTAAATTGCTCGCAAGTCGCGCTCCTATACAACGCAAAAAACGTACTACAAAGCTAAAATTAGCAAAAGACGCTAGAACATTGGAATTTCACAGGCTAACCCCAGGCTATCTACCTCAGAATACTTTTTAATGGCTCTTTGAGCGCATCAAAGAGCCACTAAAGAGTATGTTGAGGAGGTACAGTAACTGAAATACACATCACATCTCACTGTACACTTAGTTGTATTTAATTCCTTAATTTCACCATTTATATTCATGAAATAGTATAGTACGCACTTTGTGTCCCGTTAACGAACGACTTCTTCTATTCCGGTGCCTCTTCACTGTATATAATTTACATGAAAAACTATGTAAATACGTTATTTTGCTTATATCATGTCGCCACACACAGTCCAGTAGGTAAATTATACACACGTTCGCTGTGAGTCACGTTTTTGCGCGAATGAGACGTCACGCAACGCCAAACTTGCGTTTGAAATAAGCGCTAGTCTAGTATAGTTTAGGCGCGCCACTCGCCTACCTCGGGTATTCCCCTGGTTGTTTATCTGAATCCGAGTTAAGTGTCATGGCCGCAACGCAATAAATATTGTATTTTTTAACATTTTCCTCAACAGTATAGATGTCCACACAATTATTTAATTGATCTTCCTTCACTGTTTTTCGGCATGCCATGTCACAAGCGGTGGCGTTACTACTAAGGAGCAAAGTGGAGCGTGACATCAGGGCCACGGAAGAAAAAGGGGCTGATCTCGACGTTGGCAGTCTCGGGAAATAGGGATTTCTGGGCCCCGATCGCCGAGAGGGGCTTATAATAATTAATATTTTAATAGAATTAAAAAAAAAAACAAAGATGTTTGCTTTGCTCGCCCTGTTACAGCCAGCGGTTCCCTATGCTTAAGTGTTAATGTAAATATAGTAAATACCCAAAAGAAAACTTAACCTATGCAAGGTGATAATATTTTCGAGCTCGCTTCGCTCGCTCTTGCATCGTGCAGCCCTGCATTGTTTTTTAGTAAAATTATGCAATTTTCTGCATTGTACATTTGCATTGCAATGAGATGTGGAATGACATGTAGAAAACTGTATCCCAATTTTCAAAATTTTGGAAAAAATATTAATTTTGGAATTATTAACGAAAAACCAAATACATTTATTTTTTCTTAATATGTTAATAGTATTGCAATTTTTTATGTGTATAGCCTCGAGATACATTTTTTTACTACTGCATTGTTTTTTTAGTAAAATTATACAGTTTTCTGCATACGTACTATAATGCAGAAAATTTCATATTTTTTCCCTATTTTTGTGCCAGTGCCTAGTTACGCCACTGTCTGTCACTTGGGCAACAGACTAGTCGCGTTCTGACTGTGCTTGGAGGTTAGGCTGAACAACTATACAGGTCGGCGAAAGAGACTCCATCCCTGGTCTAACGTTCGCCGTCCTCGTCCGAATTGCAAACACATTGAAGAAATATACAGATATGAAGGTTTTATAAGCTAACGATAACCGGCGGACGTGTGTCCTATCACGCGGTAGGACCACTGGGACAAAACATAAATCTGTTACGTGAACAGAATATATTATACCTACTTATTTGTAAAAGAGCACATAATGACTTATACAATTAAGTACGTAGAATATATAACGATAATAATATGTGAATATACTAAGTACTTATATTTTTTTAGAAATAATTAAATACAAAAAGTATAATAAGATAGAAGTAAATAGTTCACGGAGATAAAAATACCTAACTACATACTGATAACATATGACATCATCTGCGAATACCAGTAGGAATTATCAACACACTTACTAATTTTGGACAATATGAAACGCAAGGCTGACCTTAGTCTTCATAAGTAATTACTCGCACATTTATATATATTATATACTCACGACTATTTCCCATGGGTGCGAGCAGAAACTACAGTAGGTACGTCATCTGCTCCGGCCCTTACATAGGTACTCCGTTTGCTTTGTTTACGTTCCTACACTGGACCTATTGCGATAATTTAAAATCACTCGTAATATCTATATAATCACAATATTTACATTATACTAAACACTAAGAATATTTAACAAAATTCATGGGAAAAATATCAACGTTTAATAAAACAGAGTCAAAAAAGAGGAGAAAAATAATCGGTAAAGTCTTTAACGGTAACTACGTTGCGACACAAAACAGGAACCCAGCACTGAAAGCTGTCTCACATAGATACTTTATTTCGGATAACCACATCATCATCTAGGGTTGCCAGCCATACTATATAATAACGAATCCTACTTTATTTTCGAATACTTGATACAATAATAAAATATAATATGCGTAAATACTTGATTTTGAATATTTACTGTTATAGGTAATTCCTGAATTATTTAATACTCAATACTTTACTGCATTCCATAATGTGTAAATATCATAGATGGTACCTATGTTAAAAATTCGAATCGAAAAGTTAAGTATAATAGGATAGAGGCGAGAAAGCGCTTTTTGGTAATAAAAAATAAATAAATAAAATAGTATCTTTAAAATAGTAACATTTGGTTTTATGGTATTTATGTTATATAAGTATTTATATATTATTTGCTTATAAGTCATAATATTTATTATTTATTTCAGTCTTTTGGGCACGTTTCCTGATGACAGCGATGCGGAGGAATACTTTGACGCCTGAGTGTCGGCTTTTTTTTTTGTTTTTGTAAATATGTATATACCTAGTTAGTTTTATAGTATAATTGTATATACCTATGTGAATATCTAATTTATGAAATAATAAAGATGAAATTATATTTTAAGTTATATTTATATAGGTACTTATTATAATTGCATGATTTACATTATTAACACTATAAACTATAATAAACTAAGTGCATATTTACAATTTCATTGTGTTTTGTACAGTGGTATTATTAATAATTGTGCACTGTTTAGCATATTTATACAAAGTAAAACAGAATGTACACACGATTAAAATCATTATTAATTACTTGGATGCCAAGATGTGACAGTTAACATCTGTCGCTAGTAACAGCATCTGCGAAATTTATGTATTTAAATCCAATTTTCAATTGTAAAAAAAAACTTTAAAAGTTTCAAAGACCGTAAAAAAATTGTTTAGCAGATATTTTTTTTTGTTCTAAATACTATATTTTTCCCTGTTTATGGAATTTGATACGTTATTTTTATTAAAAAAAGTTGGCAACCCTCATCATCATCTGCCTAGCCTTTTTCATTGGTCTTTTTCTACTTAGTCTATGTTGGAGTCACCGGATGCAGCCGAATACCAGTATGTTACATGGAGCGTCTGCCTATCTGACCTCCACAACCCAGTTACTCGGTAACGTGATAGATACTTCATAAGACTGGTTGTCAAGACTTTCGGGCTACCCGTAACGACTGTCAAAGAACTACAAATTACAGCCAGGTTTAACGATTTATCGTGCTTTCCGAAGCCTGGAAGAGCTTTGATAAGTAATTGATAGTAACCCATCCTCGGACTGACCTTGACAAGCGATCGACGCGACTCTTACTTACGATCAAGCAAGTTTTCACTGTTTTTGGTAAAAACAACATCAGAAAAAAACGTGAAATGAGGAAAAAGCCGAAGAAAAATATAAACGCTATCCAGATTCATGTACAGTCACGAGCATAAATGCGTTACATTGACGCAGGATTTAAAAGCGATTTTCTAATAAAGTATTGATATAAATATTAAGGTGTTATAAAAACAGTACCTATTCTCGAAACCAAACCATTATGAAAAAGAGCTTTCCTCAAAGTTTAAATCGGTATTTCGCGAAGGAATCGCTTTTGAATTTTGGATCAGGGTAAGATATTTATGCTCGTGACTGTACTGAACTCATGGTATCAGCTTGTGCGTCTCTTCTACCTTGCACAGTACGGAACTCATTGAATGGGGAAGTAAGTTACGATGCACACACAGACATACAATACACAGAGGTTATAGATAAACCCTTTGTCTATATCGAGAACTATTTATTACTATGTGGCATTAAACAAGCATACGTTACACGTGGCAGTCTTATCGAAACATACCGTAATCTTCGACGTGTTTGGAAAAGTATCTTGCAAAAATTTGAACATTTATTACAGCACCTATTGACGTAAGTAGGTTGCATATAAGTTGATTGCTCATTCTTGTAAATACAGTTCATTCCAAATGTTTGAAAAAGCCAATCATTTTTAGGTATTAATTCCGGTATGTTTGTTGCCCCGCCCCGCGCGGGTCAATATACGTAGGGTTGCGTTTGCAAGTAGCTGTTGTTTTGGAGAAATACTAATTGCATAACAGCGTTATTTTAAATATGTACCTACAAGTTTTAAAAACCTTTTCATATTATTTTATGCGGTCAATACTCATTGAAAATTGAGTCCTGCAGGTGATTAAATCGGCACCCTGTATAGCATTATAGCATTTCGCCCGTAACGTCGTTCGCGTGGATCGTACGTACTTTTCCCCCCGAACTTTAACATCCCCTCCACCCGAACTTTAACATCCCCTCCACCGCCTTTATAGCGTAGTTTTGAAAATATTATATATATCCTATATGCTCTGATAATACAGTTTTCTATAGGTGGCAGAGTATTTCAAATCGGTTAAGGAGGTTTTGAGCTTGTCCATTACAAGCAAAGATACGAACAAATAAATCCTTCGTTTTTATTTCTAGCTAATTGTGCCCGCAAATATGTCCGTGTGGAATTAAAAAACGCATGGGTTTTATTTTTTTGCGAGGAAACCTTTTTTTTCTAAAATAAAAATACCCTAACATCAGCTATCTGCCAGTGAAAGTCAAGTCAAAACCGGTCCAGCCGTTTCGGAGATAACCTCAAACAGACAAACATATAAAAAAAACTGTTTTTTTCGTATTACTACCGTACGTACTTTCAATTGGTTGTTTGTGTATGTGAGTTTAAATGTTTGTAAACGCACCCACGATACAGGAGAAATTCCTAGTGTGGGGCAACGTATTATTTAAAAAAAAAAAAAAAAAAATTGTATTCAGTAAATAGCTTTTTTTGACAAAAGAAACAGACACTTCAATTTTATTTATTTGTATAGATATTGGTTTCAATTTGTTTAGATTTACTCAGTTGGCATAATCTATCCAGCCGGCCTCGGATTGGCCACCGCCTCGCGAACATTGCATTCGCGTAAGCTAGTTACTCAAAGTCCTCTCGTACTACTGGCCACCACCGATTATAAAATATAACAATTTCATTAAATGACCTCGCAGAAAGCCGATGCCTGAGGGCAGCGCAGGGCCGATTGTTGAGGAAATCTTTGGGGGAGGTCTATGTCCAGCAAATGCGCCGGATTCGTGCGAGCACCAACGGAATTCTATGGAAGATTGCTGAGAGGCAGGAGTCCACATTGGAGCTAGGGAGTTTCATCCGGCTTCATGTACCGAGACGTTGTTAGGGTTTTTTGTTGACGTTTGTCAACAAAGATGAATTTTTCGATCCCCTAATTATTTATTTTATTTTACTTCTTCATTTATTAATAGTTGTATCGTTTTAAAGACATAAAAAAAAATCATTTGTTATAAATTTGTGTGTATGTATACCTACTACTAACATAGCTATTATACCATTATAAGTAAAAATACGGATAAAGTATATTGTATTTTATTTTATTTTATAGGAATAACAAACAGCAGTATATTACATATAGTACAGGTACTACCTACTATCATAGTTATCAAACCATTTATGAAGTTGAAATTGTTGGACGACACGGTTGGCGCAGTGGCTGAGCGACCGGCTGACGCGCTGCGTACCGCGGGTTCGATCGCCGCACGGAACAAATACTTGTATGCCCTACAGGTCTGGCTTTTTGTTGTATGCGAGTTTATATGTTTGTTAACGCACCCACGATACAGAACAAATCGGTAATTGAATCGCAAACTGTTTTCGTTCATTCATATTTCGTACCATGACGTGACATTTCAACCTAAATTGGATAGCTTATCTGTCAAAGAAAGCGATCCAAATAAAGTTGCTACTTTCTTGGCGTGCAGTGAATCGTTTTGCTAATTAATAACTTTAAAAATCGTGAAAATATATCTACGTAATCCAAGGTATTTCAGTTGAATATTTAGTTTTTCTTATGTATTAATGTAAAAAAGTGATTTCTAGAGCTATTTTTATTTGTAGATGTCTGACGAATTAGTCCTTTTTGAATTTATGGAAAATGATAATGAAATAAACCAGTGATGTTACGAATGTCATATTTTAGACATTGGTATCGAATCGAATGTTTGGAAGGCGAGTGTGCGAATGCGAGTGCGAATGTTGAGAAGGAGCAAAAAAAGAAATATCAAGGTATGATTTTAACCATCGATTTTTATTTATTTAAGGTTATACAGTGTATATATCTAATATGCACAATCAAATTAACAACAAACATATTTAATATTCGAATTTCAATAGGGGCAACGCGTGCATATATTTTTTCACAAATATTACACTTTGCATGATCTCGATCAATAGGTGTGAAATATCGCCATACTTCACTTTTCTTCCCCGGCGCCATAATACAAAAATAAAGTTCTAAATAACTATTTATAATAACTTATCCTAGCTTAAAATAACCCACAACTCGAAACTGTGTTAATTCACTTAATCACAATACCTGCTTATTGATTGATCGACAAGTGAGAACTAGAAACAAATTCAAAGTAACAAACACGCGATGATGACCCGCCAAGCTCCGCCCACTTCTACTTGTCTCGACCTGCATACACTCGCATTCGCTAAACATTCGCATTGTTTGATGCGAATGCGAATGTTGATGCGAATGTTTGAAATGATGCGAATCGTTCGCATATGCGAATGCGAACATTCGTAACATCACTGAAATAAACACAACACGGCGACAAGAAAGACGTATAAAAATAGATGCAGAATTTATAAAGCGATATCGGTTGTCTAAACAATTGGTGTTAGAACTGTGTGATGAGCTGAGGCCATTGCTGATAAATCCATCGAAATCAACTGATTTATCAGTAGAGACAAAGGTAAAAGTCAAAATATTCACAAAACCAAAACAGTGCGGCTTTTAATGAAATAATACATTTATGTATAAATCAAACAACTAGCTTCATCGCGAAAAAATATGTAAGTTTCCTCTGTAATAGCCGAAGTAGCATGCATTGATTCTCCTGAGATAAGAAGGAAATACATTAAGTTTCCCAAAAATTTTGAAATAAGGGCAAGGTTATTTTTTTTGTTATCTTTATTTCTTCCTATAAATTCGTATTACTTATTATTTTACCAAATTGAAACTTAAAAACACTTTTAAATACTAATAAGAATTCGCAAAACAAATCGCGGTCAACAACAACTACCTCCTGTCAAATCAAACATGAGTGGAGGTGCGTTCTAATCTCGACTTATTTAAATTTATTTTTACAACAACACGAAGCAAACCTTTAATTTGTAATTGAAAGAATTATATAAGTTACTATTATTTAATAAGGGCTTAATTTTATGTGTAAAGCGCCATTTGAAAATGGATTTTTATCAATTTTTACACGAAAAAACCGCTAAAATCATATCAACTAGGTTTCAAAACGCAACGCAAAAGGTTCGAGTAAAAGAGATAGACTTATGCAACGACTGTATAGCGTCATCTCTTTCTCACAACACGGACCACAGACAAATTTCGTACGTTCATTCCTCCATGAGCGATTCAAACGCCAGTTAGTTAAAGGTACTTCATGGTAGTAATCTTAGCGATTCAGTTTAGGTACTTAAACTGGATTGCATCGGAATTGAATGGCTAACTAAAAGTTGATGGTAGGCCTCCAGATTCCTAGTGTGGGGCAAAGATTACAAATAGAAACTAACATGATGCTTCCTAATTTACATACTTATGTAAATTATGTACCTGGGTCATTTTCAAAAAAAGTTTATAGGTACTATTAGAAAAATGGAGGATTTTTTTTTGTAATTAGTTTTTTTATTATTTTTATAATAACTATTATTTTCACAGTCTGAATATTATAATAAAATCACTTAATCAGGCTTATATCCTTAAATACACATACCAAATAGTTGTCGGCTATAGAAATTAAATAAAACTCGGTTTGGATTTGATCAAATAATACAACTGGTTAACGATGTTATGTACTATAATACAAAACAGATGAAACATAAAATCAACAATAGCAAACATATACATAATCAACATTTTAATTTCCATTCTGTTACTCTTTGGACCAAATTAGTTCAATACTTTTTGGTATCTTTCTCAATTAACATATAACTAATGAACTCTTTTTTAGAAGAAAGAGTTCCTTACTCTTTTTTAATTAGATTAATCAAATGAAAACACTCTCAATTATCAAAATATAATAATATTTATATAACGTTTCGCTCCTAAAATAATATTTAAACAAAATAAAAAATAGGACAGTCACGGAATAGATTGCTCCTGTAACGGAATAGAATTCTTAAGACTATTACACATTATCAATACTCCAGTCAAATTAGTCCTTAAAATAGAAGTAAGGTTACAAAAATTCCCATAGAGCTAAAAATTGGTATTCATGAATGTTCAGAATACTATTATAAACGAATTGTGAAAAGTCCCCATCAATCCCCCTTGTGCAAAAAAAAATATTGATGGTGAAAGTTTTCAAAAATTGGTTTTTCGCGTTTTGCAGCTAAACGGTGAATTTTACAGCAAAAATAATTCAGACAAAAATTGTAGATCATCCGATTCTCTACAAATAATCTACACTTTTTTTCATAAGTATTGCCATTTCCGTGATATAGTGGAATAAGAATTGAAAAAAATATTTTATTCGTAATATGCACGTTAATGGACTTTTACATACATTTTTGAACCGTTATAGTAAACATATGAGTCCCTATGTCATATACATTAAAAAAAAACTTAGAATATAAATGAACGTCAAAAACTCCGCCCCTATTTTCATTTAGTCGCATGGCCTTGAGTAACATCTGTCTTCCATTCAATTGTCAGCGTGGCGATGCTCGTATACCTGCTCCGTTTCAAAGGTCTCATACTCAAAAAAAGACTGTTAGTCAATTATTATGTTTGTACATATATTATCAGCTAAGTAGGTAAGCATAGTACATTTGGGAGTTAAATTTATGGTTCAGTTACAAAATGATATTCTCAGTAATATAACACATTTTTTTAATGAACCAGTAAATAACAATGTGTGCAAATATTCAGCGAATAAGAACAAAACAACCACATATATTGTTAAATTTTGAGTTTTTCTTAATACAGTGGATTTCGAGTATAATGACGATAAAGGGCCCACCTTTATCGTCGTTATTCTCGAAATCCACTGAATATTTGCACACATTGTAATTTACTTATTTTATTATTTTTAACTAAGTGACCCATTTAGGACGTTACGAATTATATTTGAAAGTCGTCACTTTGAAATTATAAATAAATATATTGCCAGTACTACAAATAATATAAGTATCATCTTCCTAAGAATTTCTTTCCGAAACATTTCAATTCCATTTCTACGTTACCGTTTTGATAACGGAATGGAAGTAACGGAACGATGACTTTAAACACTTTTTTTTTAATTAGTTAAAACTAACACATTACAACAATAAGCTTGGTATCAATTTATGTTCACAGAAAGCTAAAAAAGATAGGTATCAAAATAATTTGCAAGAATTAAACTTGTAAACTTACGTTGGAATTATTGATCTCGGCTCTGGAACATCAAAATCGGACCACTGCTGAGGTGTATGTGTTCGTTCGCCGGCCGCCGTCAAAATGGCCGAATTGCCTGTAGAAACCCCTTGACAGCGTTAAAAATGTTGCCAATCGATAAAAATACATGTCTTATGGTAGTTTTGATTGCAGTATCTCACAAAAAATGCCGTTTCGGAAGGGAGTTTTTCCACTTTAACCAGTTTACGTCCTCACAACGATTAAATTATTTAAATATTTTGTGCCACATTAGACTATTGCTGTAATTGTAAAACAAATCGTGCATAACTATACTTTTGAAAATATCAACCACATCTTTATATTTAGGTCAGCAACATAAATTAAACTTACGTTGTTTGAATGAAAATGGTAGTGGGACAGCGCCAAAATGGCTACCTTCCACATGTATTTTTGAAAATTAAGGTATTATAACTATGTTTTTAAGTAGCAACAATATTGAATACTGGTCAAAACTAACCACAGATTCTTATTTTTAGTTTTGTTTTTCTCAAAACATAGATATTATTCTTAAAACAAATACCTACTAAAGTTGTGGGACACACCCGAAACACAAATGTACACTTTTTGTGAAAATGACCCACTAATGACCTACTTATGGAAATCTTATACAATGACAGGTCAGCTTATACTGGGATATACATAAGTACAGTTAGAGAAATGAAATACAATAAAAAAAAATGTTTATTTCTTCACTTAAGTACCTATATAACTATGTTAGGTTTGGAGTCACCTTTTAAGCGAAGATTCGCTTGTATTAGGTTGTTCCGCTCCTCCAGTTTACAATGATTCTACAGATGTGTGAGAAATAAGCAGAAAGATTATTTTAAAAGTAATTAATATTTTATAAATAATATTTCCGTAAGGGAGCGCACTGGGTGTAGAGTATTTTTGTGAGTATGTATGTATGAGTGTGAATTCGTTTGTGTGTAAATGTATGTTTGTACAGGTGTCGGGATGTGTGTTAAATAAATATGGTATGTGTAGCGTGTGGGTATGGTGTGCATATGTGATCAAAAATGTGTGTTTCTTAGTTATTTGATCTTGTGTAGGATATCTTCGATTTCTTCGTAATTTTTACTCTTTAGCCATTCAGTAAGTGTTTTTTTGCAGTCGTGGTATGTCTTAGAGTAGATGGCACATTGTGCATTGAGAGCGTTATATATGCGGGGAGATTATTTAATAAATTGCCTTGTAGCAAATGTAGTTTTCACTGGACAGTCTTCAGCTACTTTATTTTTTCTCCTATAATATCTCTTGGAAGTAATGAAGGGCAGAGATTTGTGTTTTTTAATGCGATCTGCAGAACATAGAGTTTCCTAACAGACAAAAGGTTTGAGGTTAAGTACAAACTTTGTGTGGGGAATCTAATTGGTTTAAAGTACATGACTTTTAGTAAAGCTCTCTGTGCCCTCTCTAGCTCCAATTTTTTTTGGTTTAGATTCTCCGCCCCAAATTGGCAAACAGTACGTAAGTATAGATTGACCTAGGGAGACATAAATTTGCTGGGTGAGATCCTTAGTAGTGACGTGGCGATTTGAACATCCAAATTAATTTTCTAACTCTGTTCATTACTAGTTCTAGGTGCTTGTGCCACGTTAGTCTTTGATCAAGCATAACACCGAGGTATTTAGTACTCCAGTACTAAATACCTCCCGGTTCATGTTTAAAAATCAATAAAGTATCCATACTTTATTGATTTTTAAACTTGAACAGGTGGTTAATCTGAAGATCTTGTGATGGCTGGATACGGTTAAATATGGAGAAGCAGATGTAGCTGGTCTTTAAAATGTTCAAAATTAAAAGGTTCCGATCGCGCCAAGTAGCTATTGTAGACAGACCATGTTCGGCGATGCGACTAACGCTGTCCCATGTTTCTCCCGAGAAAACAATTGCTGTATCGTCAGCATAAGAGAATATGTGAGCACCTTCGATACTCATGTTACATAGGCTGTTTATATAAATGAGAAACAGCGGCGGGCCGAGCACACTACCTTGTCCTACTCCGTAAGTCACTATTTCTTCGGAACTAGTGACGAACAAGTGAACCGATCCTATTTAAACTACGTACCTGCGCTCAGTCAGGTATTCCGTGAAAAGTTTAAGTGGTAATCCTCTTATACTAATGGCTTCTAGCCTATGTAATAGCGTAGGGACAGAGACTGTGTCGAAGGCTTTCTTGATGTCTAGAAAGACGGCTAGACACTTTTCTCTACTGTCCACTTTTTCAGTGACGATAGATGTCAGCGCAAGGACCGCGTCTTCAGTAGATTTTCCTCGTCTAAAGCCGAACTGAGAGGGTGAAATTATTTTATATTTAGTTAAATCTGTACTCAATCGTTGGTTTATTAATAATAATATATATTTTTAAATGTTTGTATTTTTTATATTGAAATAAGTATTTAAAAATGTAATTTATAAGAATGTGTATTTAATAAAGGAGATAATAATATAATTAGTTATCTACTACTCATATATCAACTACTGATTGATAGTAAGTATACAATCAATTCGGCCGAGTATGATTCTATTTTTGTCTATGCGGGATGTCTGAATAACAAAAAATAAAACTCTGCATGCGAAACTATGCAAATAACTTTTTTTTTTATCTCGTCGCCACACTTAAATTGCCACAAGTAGGTAAAAGATAAAACAGCCGCACACATTCCTTCTGAATGACGTTTATTGCGAGAATAGAACGGAAGTGATGATAAACTATATTATGATAAACGGGCTGTGCCCCGCAAAAAAAAGTCAACATGAGAAGATTCGCAAATCCAACAGAAATCCTTCACTTTTTCGGTATAAAATCTAGTCTAGGTGTTAATCCAGGGTATGAGCTACCTTTAGCCGGGGGTTGCGGAAGGATCGTACGTCCTCGCGATCCCCGGCGTAGCTGTGAGATGGAACACCGGGGTGGTTTTTAGTCAGTAAGAGCCTGACAGACTCCTCCGCCCCGGGGCGGTGGACATCCATGAGGATTTTCCACCTCGGGAACAAAAAAAAAAGAAAAGGGGTATGAGCTACCTTCAAGCTACTGCTGAGCTGCATTAAGCTGCTAATTTTAACCAAATCCGTTCAGCGTAATGTAGTAACACACACACATTTACACTTTCACATTTATAATATAAGTGATAATAAACATATTTTGTTTCAACAATTAGTTTTAGCGAATACTTTTACGCGTCGAAAAGTGAAAAACATGTACCTAGTATGTGGTTATTAATACTCGAGAGCTGGAGAGTGGTGGGGACCAGACTGACCAAGATGACGTCACACGCCGCGTGCGCAATGTAAATAAGCGCGTGCGCCGCTCGCATTACTAAGGTATTCCTCTGATGTTGTCTCTAATTTCGTTGATTGTCCTTGTGTTATGGTCAGCCACTTTTATTTAAATCATAACAATACATACATTTATAAACTCACGCCTTTTTCCCATGGGGTCAGGCAGAAACTTCAGCCACCTGCTACGATCCTTACACACTCCCTCTGCTTCGTTTACGTTCATACGTCTAGTCATATACGCACGCCGGTTGCGAGTACTACAATCAGATCCAGCCTGTCCCTTGCTGTCCTCTTCAGCGACGTCCTAAGCCGAGGTTCGTACCCCGCAGGGGGTGCCCTTAGCGATAGTCGCTTAGCTTATAAGTTTGTATGCCTGGCTGGAGGCCTTAATTTTAATTAAGCCCCCCACAGGAAAGTTCGGTTGAGCAGTAAATATCCCTGAAGGATAAACTGCGAGATGCCCATTCCAAAAGATTGCGAGTACTACGCACCTGACCTTTTTGAAGAACATCACCGATTAGGTCAGTGTATGTCCTTCTAGGGCGTCCCCTCCCAGCATATCCGCTTACATCTGCCTTATAAAAACCTTTTGTTAGTCCTCTTTCATTCATCCTGTAAACATAAATCATCTAAATGTATTTGTAATTATTTGATAAGGACTGTTATAACCAAGAAATGTATTATTAAAATAAACTGTGGTTTCTATACACAGGTAGGCATAACATTTTCCATTTTCAAATTGTATTTTCGTTGTTTGTGATCAGAGCCAAGGTTTTTAGTAAATAGATTTTGCTGATTTCTAATTAACTGTGCTAGTGAGAGACTTCGTATTATCCTCTTAGATTTGAGTCTATGACCGGTATTTTGATACTAAAACACAGATTTCGCCTTGAGTCTTGAGCATAGGTTTTGGTCAAAAGCTATTTTATTAGTTGGTTGCACATTTCAGTCGAGTCTTATTTCTTTGAATTAAGATTTAATTTTCTTTGGCTTCATTGGCATAACCTATGCCAAAATCTATTATAGGTTACTGAATCGATTCAGTAGTCAATTATGAACAAACTATTTGTGCAGGAATTGAACCCACGACACGCAGCGCAGCAACCAATCGCTCAGCCACTACGCCATCCGTGCCGTCTAAGAGTTTGAGCACTGTTATGTAGTAGCAGTCAGGTTTTACCAGCGAACTGCGGTTAATCTATGTATTTACATAAAAAATGCAGCATCCTTATGTTTGTGGTCGCATAACTCGAAAAGCAGTAATTGGATTGATTTGAAATTTTGACAGGTCGTTGCATGTTTACCCAAAAGTGTTTATACATATTTTGTATCCTTTAATTTCCATGGGAACAGAACAAAACGCGGATGAGCAAGAAGGACATAAATAAAAAACTCTCAAGTAAATGAATTAAGACTATATTATACAATAATAACAATCATGTAATATTACAAATACGTAAACTATGATTATCACTAACAAAATTATGACACCATACAATTTTTATCATACACTCTCCCTCATGTCAAGAAATAGTTACAATATCCTTTGAAAAAAACGTAATATTGCTCAAACAACAGATTTTACATACAGATTAATTACAATAATTAACAGTCAAATTATTAAGTAGCATTTCAACAAAATAATATTAAAATTTGCACTATGGCAATGGTTGACAAAGATTTTTTTATTATGGCAATGATCAATAAAATATAATTTAATACGTTGAACGCCACATGACCGACAAAAAATACATTTTCTATCGTGTCTCGTTGTTTGGCAGTTACGGTGTTAAAAACATAAATGCAGGTATTTGGATGTCAGTGTTCGACAAAATGTATATTAAATATTGCTACATAATTATATTGTCTATTATTTTTATGAACTTATGCATCTAAAGGTTTATATTGGCAACTGACTAGCAGTTGTTTTGTACAGAGGCCAGCATATCAATTTACCACAATCTGTCAAATTTATTTGATAGATTTTCAACTTTATTAGAAAAGTATAAGGTTCATGTTGAATTGGGAAAATTTGGCAGTTTGGGGTAGCTTTATGTGCTGGCGTCTGCACTTAACTTTAGAAGTATCCGTCCATAGTTATTTCACCCCTGATAGCATGCAAAAAGCGACCTTATAACAACCAGAATAAAGATAACTGTTATGGTCGCAATCAGAAGTAAAATAACTGCGAAAGAACTGTAAGGATTCATAAACGTTGCTTCGGACGTCGCTTGGATAAGATTCCGTCTCTTTCTTATTTGTCTAGTTTGACAGCGACAGATATACAGCTAAGCCCAAGTACGTGCTAAGAAACGGTTATTAAATCTCGGCCTAAATGTCAATGTGACATTATACACGAAAGGAGGTTTAAAAAGATGGAGTTATCAGTACACTCAGTAAACAATTAATTGTACGCATTATTTCAACATACGAACACACACCACTGACGCAGTTATATTTTATACATGACAAGCGAATGTATGCTCTGTACGCCAAAGTCACAGAAATGCGATTCACTAAAAGTACTATAACACGAAATAAACACTTCAATAATTACTTTTGTGTGTGTTTATTTATTTATCTGAAGAATGAAGCTCCCATACATAATTAATTGCATGTAATTGTATTGTACAAATTAAAATATCATCAGTCATCTCAAGAGTCACCGATGGACAAATTAAAATACACTATGTACATTAATAAATTAATTATAGCAAAGATGAAATTAAAAAAAGCTTTCGCGTGAAGGGACGCACTTGCGTTTATGCGTTCAAAAGGTAAGTTAAAAAATGTTTGTTTACTGTTTGCGGTGCCACCGCCATTTGTGTTTATTTTATTATTATTACCGGCGCCCACACATCTCACTACTTGTATACAGCCATCAATTGCATAACAGAGACAAATGTCAAAATCGTCTGATGCATGTGATACGAGATTCGTAGCTAAAACTCACGAAACGAAAGCTAAGTGTTGATGCTCTTTGCATCAAAAATTAGCGCCGCGTGACAAAAAATGGGTTTAAAATTACAATTTTTTTTTTTAAGTGAAACTTCTTTAGGCACGCTCGACTTGGGGAGTGAGCTGGTGAATGCGTGACGGGAACGTTACGAAAAGTGTGATCGGGTGAGGCGAACGGAAGTGGAACGGCTTCATGAGTAATAATAATTTACCAAACTAATATGTATACGTACATACATGTATATACAAAGTGGAGCAGGACGATTGACATTCCTTTAAACCACGTAAAGAGTGTCATGTTCTATACCCGTATACAAAAAATCAATCAAATCCAATGAATACTTTAGCCACAGGAAATTATTTTTCATTTTCTTATTTTTCAACATGATGTAGATCTGAGTCCGTAATAATAGGTAAACATTGTAAGGTCAGGAACCTGTGCAAAAACGTATGATTCTATTCTCTACGTCTCAATATGCTTGAGAGACAGAGAAAGGTGTCATACCATTCCACTCTTACGCGCCCCGCCCACTCCCACAAAATACTACATTAGAAAGAAAAAGAAATATTACTTACGCAAATAATGCATTAGTGGTGCATAGAAAACTGCGAGTGTGTATGTGAGCGGAAGTTTTTCGGCAAAAAGACTTTTATTGACTCGTAACGTAACTATGTCAGTCAGTGCACAGCCGAGCCCTTTGATGAGAGCACACGCCTACTTTTGTTATCACAAGACGAGCCGCGCGCGCATTGTTGTGATTTTATGAAAAGTTTTAGTTTTTATTGTGTTAAAGACGATTTATGATAGTTAGATTAGTGCACAGGTTATTGTGACTTATTGTTAAGTGTTAGTGTATTATTAGTTAGTTAATTAGGCATTTATTAGTTAGTTTTTGGATTTAGGTTAGGTTTGTAAGTAGGTATTTTAGTTTAGGTAATATTATGCCTCAAATAAGGTACACAGCTGCCGAGTACACTGACATGGTACTTATGTACGGAGAATGTCACCAAAATGCGGCTTTAGCATTGCGTACATATCGGGAGAGATATGGTGACACACGAACGTGCCCTACCAACAGCCGTGTTTTTACCCTGGCCGTTCAGAGGTTACGAGAGAATCGGCCTTTGGTTCCTCAAGGAGAAGGCGTATAATTAATGCCTTCGACAAACTTAAAAGAACAGATGGGGACTTGTTAAGACGTGTCCGTGAAAATTTAATAAGACGATGTCGCTTGTGCATAATGAACAACGGTGGACACTTTGAAAATTTAAAAATTTGACTAATTACTTATTGATGATTTAAATTCTGATTGTGATGTGGTAATATGTGATTGATTATTCAATTAGTGATCTTTTATTAATTAACAACGCGCAACTTAGTGAGTTTATGCCGCGGATTTGTTGTTCTCCGACTAAAGTACCTACCTACGTCCACCTACGTCCCGCACCCCCGCCCGCTGCATCCCGCACCACACCGCGCAACAGGTCAGTGACTATTCGTAGATAAAGCGTGTTTACATTTTATGCAGTTGATTTTGCTATTAATTTTGTTTGAAAATTGTAATTCTTAAATTTTCCTTTAACTACTAATCTTCGTGTTTTAAAATGTTTCGATGGACTAGTACTGTGCTCGTTTTAATTTAATGTCGTAAGTCCAGATCCACATTGTATAATACATATGTACATATATAAACATATACATATATAACAAATATATATTTTAAAAAATTGGAAAATCCAAAAGTGCACGTCTCAACGCTCATTTTATGACAAAAATGACTTGATTGAATTAGACGGTAATTTTCAATAGGCTATTACTCAGAATGATACTGAAGCGGATGAAAAAAAAAATGACTCAAAAAGTGAAGTTTTTTGGGCGATATCGTGACCACATACATCATCCGAACATACAGACAACCCGACGTCCACTGAAATAGTTTTTCAAAACGGTTTTTTATTTACTATCTAGCAAAAATAGTGTTTTTTAAAAGTATCTACTGTCATAAAAAAGTGTTATTGTTGATATTTGTCAACTCATTTAATACTCAAAGTCCAAAAGGATCGGATAAAAGCAATTTAAGCCGAGATAATTGCTTGACCTTGAGAGAGTGAGAGTAAAGCACAACTCACGCTTCGCGTTGAGACGTGCAAAAAAACATAAAGATGGAGCTGAAGAAGTTTCACTTCAATTGTGTGCTCTAAAGCACACTCATTTTTTTTTCTGTATTATAATGTCGATGAATTTTTAAATGACAAATCGCTCTAAGATAGACGGCGCCGTCGAGGCCGGCCCAGAAAGAGGAGGCGTGACCACCTGGACGCGTACTCCGAGGGCACGAGGTGGCGCGGGAAAAGAACACTTGGAAGGACTTGGGGGAGGCTTTTGCCCAGCAGTGGGACAGTATGACCGATGTGGCGCGGCGGGCGAAGGTCCGCCTGCGACGCAAGAGGTTGCGGGTTCGATTCCCGCCTTGGGACAAATGTTTGTATGATCTGCAAATATTTGTTCCGGGTGTTCTGGGTATTTCCTATGTATAATAAAAATATCTATCTATGTAATGTATAGTATTAACCTTTTGACCGCCATCGTCACAAATACGTGACAAGCGAACGCATGCCCTGTACGCCAACGTCACAAATACGTGACAAACGCCGTACAGTCTTAAGTACTATAACACGAAATAAACAATTAAATCATTACTTTTGTGTGAGTTAATTTATATATCTTAAAAGTTGAAGTGCCCGTGCGTATTTAATTGCATGAAAAAAATTAAAATAAAACACGGATATTGATACATTCATGATGACAAAGAAGAGATTTAACGTTTTTATTAAAAAGGCTTGGCGTGGAGGGCACGCGCGTGCGTTTATCCTCTGGCGGTCAAAAGGTTAAGTATATCAGTCATCTAGTACCCATAACACAAGCTATGCTTAGCTTGGGGCTAGATGATGCTGTGTGGATTGTCCAGCAATATTTATTTATAGTATAGGCTAATAGAGAATCAAGATACTGAATCTATTCTATTTATGTATTTTGAATCGTATGACTATTTACCTAAGTTTTCAATTTAATATTAATGTAAATTGATGATTATTTGTATTTTTTTTTAATGTTTAAAATCATATTGTTTTTCGACCAAATTTTCACACCAAATATGGTGAAACATGTTGAGTCAAAGAATACTTTTTAACAAAGCATCATACCATGTATATATGTATACACATGCTTTTGCTACTAAAATGAATCTTGAATCTTTAAAGATAAAATTGGTTTTTGTTTCAGTGCACGAAACATAATCAAAACGACAAGTAGTATACAAGGTCACATTAATTAAGCTGATTGATGATCATGATGACATACAATTCCAACAAGCTTCAGCTGATTATGTGGTCAACAACCGCCAAAAATATAGTTATACATAAAATTCTTTCTTTTTATCCTATAACTCACATCACATTTCCGTCAGCTAATATCATGTGACCCTGTGTATATTCAAAATAATCACTAATAAAGAACACTTCCTCCAAAAAGTCCGAAACATGAATGGACAGCCTGGTGCAATAATAACCTTCGTATCACAAGGTCAAGAGATATATAGGTACATAATCGTATAAACAAAAATACACATCTAAATCACTATATTTACACATCAGTTTAGATTTCAGAGCCTGTCTGTATAGATTACATTATTTTTCAGATCGAAGTGCGGCCGGTATATTCTGTAAAATCTCCCATGAAAAGTTAGGTGAGGTCGGAGTGTAGTGAAATGTCAATCTCTAGCTAATGCTAGGGATTGATGTATCACTTCTATACTTAAGTATAGGAAGAGCTCATCGCTAAATAAAAACAGCCGCACGGTTCCATCAAAGGTTTAGCTACGCTTGCCAAGATCAGTATCTGGATGGATGATTTGGAGACTCCTCCGTGCCTCGGAAAGAAAGAGAAAGAAAGAATGAAATAAAATCAGATAGGCAATCAAACCATGTAAAATACTGGTATTCAGCTGCATCTGGTTAGACTGGAAGCCGACCCTAACATAGTTGGGAAAAAACTAGGCAGATGCTGATGACTACTGTAAACGATGCTCACTTCACCTTCATTTTCATGGGGAGATGTAGACAGAATAGAACTGCAGTACCAAACTACGATAGCATCGTAGGTACATACCTACGGGAACGTATTGTTGACTAAGTCTAGCTTCTGCCGCAGCACCCCGCCGAGGATGAACTCAGTGGACACGACGGTGGCGCCTCGCTTCCTCAATGCTGGCCAGAGGGCTGTGTCCTTGGAACTGGACACGCACACCCAGTTCGGCCCGCCCTCCTTCCATATCCCGCCTGAACACTCCACTATCACTGAAATAGAACGGGAACAGTTATTGCCAACCGAATAAGGGACTACTGACACTTATCCAGACCTATTCAGCTTATGTCCATAGAGAACAACGATTTTGAATGCAGACGCGTACGTATCCCTTCAGCTGAAATGACGCGTACGCACTTCATATAAAACTGGTGTTTTCTATGGACAAAAGCTGAATTGAGCATAAGTGTTGTTAGTTCCTAAGCCACAATCATTCCTCCTTAAGCACGATTCAGAACTGAGGGCGTAATGCAATAAATATTCAGTTGTTCATTCAAAGATTTAAGAACATATTTGCAATACATTCAGCGGGATTCGGACGAAGTTTTGTACGCATTGTGTTTCGCTGCGCTCCGATTCGTCACTTGCTTAGTATTAAATGATAGTTGTGCCCCTTACACCTAATACCCTTCACTCGCTCCTAAGGGTCGTAGGGTGATGTTTAACAGCCTATATATATACGTTCCGGATCCTATAAGGAAGTGGGCTATCGCCAAAATAATTATTCTTATCCGACTGGAAGTTCCAGAGATAAGCGCGTTCAAGCAAAAGAACATACAAACTCTTTGATATTTTTTTTAATATAGATAGACAGTTCATAGGTGGTTGACTGCCGAGTATGTCTAGTGATCCAAAGCGTGACTGGTGAGCGTGAGGTCCTGGGTTCGATTCCCAGCTCGGGGAAAATCTTCTCATTAGCAGCCCGGAATCAGGATGCGTGCCCGGTTGATGGCAATAAATGGTGTGATGGTAATAATAATCGAAATGTGGGTGTTACTATAGGTGCGCCTGTGCACAACCCTTTGGGGAATACAGGCGTGATGGTATGTTAGGTATATAATTAGCACGAAAGATGCAACTCACATTTCATCTCCGCCGAGTTCGGCTGCACGCCCGGTGTGGACGACACGTTGTAGCCATTCAAGAAGTCCCTCTTGCCGGTCAGCGTCTTGTGCAAGGTGAACTGAAACCGTTTCTCTGCCGGCTCGTCGTGAACTAGATACAGCCAGGGATCTGAAATTAAACATATAAACCCTTTTTTGACTACTGTGGAACTTCACTATTCCATATTCAAATCTTTGACTCAAATTGAGTACCGATGTGGCGCGGCGGGCGCGCAGGAGGGACAAATGTTTGTACGATCTACAAAGATTTGTTCCGGGTGTTCTGGGTATTTTCTATGTATAATAAAAAAATATCTCTCTCTCTTTTTTTTTTCTTTTACAGCTATCATTACAGGTTATTTACCTAATGCGATAGCGATATCTATCTATGTAATGTATTGTTTTAAGAGAAAAGATTACGAGAAGAGAGTGAGATTTCCCAAAATCAGTTCGGGTTTATGCCAGGTAGAGGAACAATGGACGCCACCTTTGCACTCCGCGAGTTGTGCGAGAAGTATAGATGTGCACATAAAAACTTGCATATGGTGTTCATTGACCTAGAAAAAGCGTATGATAGGGTGCCTCGGGAAGTGTTGTGGTGGGCCTTGAAGGAGAAAGGTGTGCCTGGGAAGTATGTTGAGTTGATTCGTGCGATGTACAGCCGATCTAGTACCTATGTCCGGTCGTCTGCTGGAAACACTGACAAGTTCAGTGTGGCTGTAGGATTGCACCAAGGGTCGGCCTTAAGCCCTTACCTCTTCCTGTTAATAATGGACGCACTGACGTCGGAAATACAGGAAGAGGCACCCTGGTGCATGCTATTTTCCGACGACATTGTCCTTGTCAGTGAAGATGGACCTGAGATCCAGGGTAGATTAGAGAAATGGCAACAGAAGCTGGAGAGTGTAGGCTTGAAAATCAGCAGAACCAAGACAGAATATATGTTTTGCGATTTCGGCGGTCTCTCCAGCCCTGAAGCCATTGCGCTTGATGGCGTGCTCCTTCCGATCTGCTCCGACTTTCGGTATCTCGGTTCATTAGTGCAAAGTGACGGAGGAATAGATCGGACTGTCAAGCACAGAATAAACACAGGGTGGATGAAGTGGCGGCAGGTAACGGGAACAACCTGCGATTCCCACGTTCCCCTTAAACTTAAAGGGAAGATCTATAAGTCGATGATTAGACCTGCTGTCTTGTATGGATCAGAGTGTTGGGCCACAAAAGGAATGAATGAAAGTCAGTTGCATGCAGCTGAGATGAGAATGCTAAGGGGGACGTGTGGTGTTACGCGAATGGATAGAATAAGAAATGAGTATATAAGAGGAAGTCTGAAAGTGGCGCCTGTGACAGAGAAGTTGTGTGGAAATCGGCTATCATGGTATGGACACGTGATGCGAAGGAATGAGGATCATGTTGTGAGGAAAGTTTTGAGTATGAATGTAGAGGGTTACAAGAGTAGAGGGAGACCCAGGAAAAGATGGATGGATTGTGTGAAAGTTGATATGGCTAAGAAGGAGGTGACTTCTGAGATGACGGGAAATAGAGATGTATGGAAGAAGAAGACATGCTGCGCCGACCCCAAATGAAATTGGGATAAGGGCAAGGGAATGATGAATGATGAGTCATCTAGTACCCATAACACAAGCTCTGCTTCGCTTGGGGCTAGATGATGCTGTGTGGATTGTCCAGCATTATTTATTTATTGACATCATTTCTAAAATTGCTTTCAGAATGACTAATCATAAAATTTTAAAAGTTTCGGCGCAAACTGAACTTTATGTGTGGGTATTAAAGTTATTTATAGAATAAGAACACATATTGTCTGTAGCTGCTTATGTGCTAGAATGCCCCAAGGAGCAGGTTCGTCTTACCGACAATGATGTTGGTGTCGACACAGGCCTGCACCCAGCCGGGCCCCACGATGGGCCGGCCGAGCCCCACGGCGCACAGCAACTTGAACGTGCGCTTGATCTGCATCGTCAGCACCACGGAACACTCCATCACGTCTGTCACTATCACCGCTCCTGCCAAACAAACAGTTTTACAATTAAAGGTATTTGTTTTATTTAGCGGATCACCATTGCAATCAAATACGCTAGAAGAAAAATAATGTAAAAAGCGAAGTTTTGTAAGAACTTAAAGAGCTGATAAATCTTGCTTACTGCCTCGGCCTTGGTCCAGTGGTCGATAGCACGACTGCTAAGCATGAGGTCCTGGGTATAATTTCTGAGTCATGCAGTGGTTTTTTTTGTTGTAAAGAATTTCCCAGTAGCAGCTCGGAGACTGGATTTCTTTCCAGTTGATAGCAAAATGCTTGTCCCCTATAACATGGGCTGAATGAGGGTGGTGTACCACCTCTGCTCTCTACCTCTGCTTAAACTTCCACATGGATACAGGCGTGATGTTATACATGGTGTCCGGTAATGAATGGATAACCTTAAAATAGCATAATAATAGACCATACAATAGACCTCATATTACCCTTATTGGCCTTAAATATTTTATTTGCAAAACTTTTTGAACGGCATAAGGTGTATTGCATATTGCTATTTCTAGGTTATCCATTTGTTACCGGATACACTGTATTAAATCCCTTTGTAAGGTCTATTCATGACACACTGGTTGTTCAAATGAACAACAATGAACTTTTTTTTGTTGAAACTCCCTTACCTAGTTTTTCCAGCTTCTGCTTAACTTCTGAACTGGGGAATGCAGTGAGGAGCACATGTTGCGTCTTCATGACCCTCGCCGGCGTGGCCCGCAGCGACGCGTTATTAATACCGTTGTTATTGTTTGTGGTGTTAGCCCTCGTCCGCTTCGGACTTGGCACATCACTTTCCTCAACCAACGTCCTCTTCAAATTCTTTGGCGATTCAGAACTAGAAGTCGAAATATTATAAACTGTACTCTGCTCGTGTATACTCTTCTTCAGAATAGATTCTGGAGGATTAATTGTGTCGTTGTTTTTCTCTTTGGCCTTCTGATTTCTTTTACTTCTTCTGACTTCTATCTCCGGCGATATTGATCTCTCTTTTTCTTGTTTCTTATTTGTCTCTTTCTTTTTATTATCAGGTTTTTTTGTAATATTTTCTGGGGATGCAGACTTCTTTTTAGTGTTTTTACTGTTATTTATATTTTTCTTAGATCTGGTTTTCCTGGTAGTTTTGGCGGTTGATGTAGCATCTAGGCTATCCTCTTTGGTATTATCATTTTCCAACTCAGCACTCTTTGGGGCAGATGGCTCGGTTTTTGATTTTGTTTCCCTTTTTTTGGGTTTCTCAATTTTCACTTTTATCTTCTCCTTCGGTTCTTTGTTTTGATCGGTTTTCTTTCGCGATGAAATTTCTTTTTTATCTTCTTTTATAATTTCCTGATTTTTAGAATCTTTACTTGTTTTTTCTTTACTGAATGTTTTGAGCCGTTTTATATTTTCAGTGATAATATCTCCATCTATTTGATCCTCTTGCTCTGTCAGGTAGGTTGGTTTTAAAATGTTAGATTTATTTTTATTAACTTCTACAGAACTCATCAATTTGAAGGTAGGTTTCCGCTGGCGCGTTATTACTCTCTCAGGTAACTTTTCAAACATTTTAGTAAGATCGACCTTTGGAACAGTTTTAACTTTCTTCTTACGATGTAGGAATGGAGTGTACTCATCCGTTTGATTTTCTGGTTCAGATTCACTGGATGATTCTGCGACTGCAGGTCTTGTGTGCGACATCATACTCTTTTTTATTTCTTGGCTGTCCGGTAGATCGCTGTCCGTAAATATGAACTTTTTCACTTTTTTAGGAGTACTTTCTAGATCAGATGAATCACTGGGAACCTTTTTTAACTTTGCAACATTGGTACTATCGCTTGTTACGTCCTTATTTTTCAATCCGTCGTGATTTATACTCGGACTTAAGTCTGTAAGATCAATATTTGAGAGCACTTTTTTAATTTTGTTATCTTCTACGAAACATGGCACAACCTCGTCATTTGCGTTGGATACAACTACTGACCCATTGTTAGACTTTTCTCTTTGAGAACACAGATCTTCGAAAAGATCTTGTGTGGAGTTATAATAATTGTCAACGTCAACTGTTTTCATTTTATCAGTTTTATTTTTCAGTGTTATTTTTGGGATATCTTTACTTTTGACCCTTAATGGAGATTGTAATGGCATTTTGAATGGGCTTACAGTTTCAATGTTATTCGCTACAACCTCACCTATCACTTGCGTTAGTTGATCTTCTAAAGCAACGTTTTCAGATATCGTTGGAACTTCACAGGTGGTTATAATTTGTGTGGCCATCTCTTCCAATGGTACTTGGTCTTTTATGTATTCATCAAGATCAATGATTTGAACTGATGGTTTATTTTCGTTCGTTTTTATTTCAATGACGTCATCATCACAGTCAGTAGCGTCATCGTCTTCATTAGCTTTCTTTTCTGGTATCTTTTGCGTCAGTTCTAAGTCGATGTCTTCACAGTCTGTTGAACTGTCTGATTGGATTCTGATAATTCTCTTTGCTGGACCTGTCATACTTTTTATGTCAGCCTTTTTATTCACAGTGTCCTTCGTCGTCGGTAGTGCTGGTATTATCTGCGTTGACGCCATATCAATATCTTCACAATCCGTAGAACTATCTGATTTTACATTACGTGTTATTCTTTTTGAAGGGTGTGGGCCATTTTTCTTTTGAATGTCTGCTGGACATGCCTTGGGCAATTCTGGTATTTTCTGTGTTGGCAGCATACCTTCACTATCTGTAGAACCGTCAGATACGATTCTTTTGGTTGGAATAGGACTGTCTGCTGTTTTTGATACATCTATTGCGTTTTCTGCCAATGGTAATTCGTCTTGCAGTATGTTCTGCGAATGGAAATCTTCTTCAAACATTTCACCATCAACTTCATCAAAAAACAACTCTTCTTCAGAAGTATTTAGTTTTTCTTTTGTTTCTGCTTTACCAGAACAATCTGACATCGTTTTATTTGTTAAATTACTTTTGTTTTTATCCACGCCATCTGTTGAATGCTTATCGCATCCAAATGGCTGTGTTTCAGCATTAAATATGTCTCTGTTGTTCTCCTTATTAGCTGCATATATATCTAACTGCATTTCATGTTGACCGTCAAGTTTACGAACTTGCGGCAAATGTTCTGTTGAAGGCAATTGAGTTTTTAAACTATGTATAGAGGGAGAAATGTCTCGCTCTTGCGGAATTTGGGTATCAGCAGTGTATATTGAATCTGTACTATCATTAGCATTAGGGTTAGGTGCTTGTGTGTCTGCTTCATGAATATCAACCACTACATTCTTATCACATTTCAGTGATATAAATGATTCATTCAAACTAGTATTAGGGTTGTCAATAAAACTTAACGAAGTTGATGATTTGGAAGGTTTCCGAGTGCCATATGTTATAGGAGAGCTCTGCGGTAGTGTCTGTGCTTTATTGTTATTCAGTTTTATGAACGAACTGCTAGATAATCTTGATCTCCCGCCTTTCGGTTGTGACGGTGTGACAAACGAATCATCCTGGAAAAACAAATGATTGTTAAGTTAAACCATATATATCTGAGCTGAGATTTTGTATAAATAAGTAAATATTGTAGCTTCAGTGGCCACGACTCACGGACAAGAAGATAATCACATATGACCAAGCAAGCCAGCATAGGTTATAGGTTTTTATATTTATAGATTTGATTCTCAGCCTTATTTGAATAAATGAATTTTGATTTTGTACGAGTTCAAAATACAGGCAGTTATTAAGAAGATAAAAAGTGAAATGGTTTACACTTCCACATACCCGATCACTGACATCAGGTGACTCCGGTATCACAGTTGTGGGAGCCTTGTGTAGCTTCGACACATGTCGGTACGCAACCACGGGTGTCTCCGGGATAGCAATAGCCTGCGTCATCGGCAAAGTATCATCTTCCTCTAAAAGCCTAAATATACCAAATATGTCTCCAAATTGTACTGTGTCGCCATCCCTTAAAGGATGTGGTATATAAGGTTGTAATATTTTCTGAAATAATAAATACGAACCATTTGTTGCGATTAGAGTGGACCGGTTTTTAGGTTTTATAGAATGTAATTAAGAAAACACTTACATTTTGTAATTTAGTTTTGTTTGCTGCATCTAAGTCCATAAGCATGAACTCTTTATTACTTAGTACATTTATCACTGCATGTTGCCTTGACACAGACTGAAAAAAAACATAAAACATCATTTTTTTTTTGTATCACCCAATATTTTTTCCATCGCTTTTTCTTTTTAATTCTCCATTGAACTTATGGCTAGGATACGGATAGTAAAACATTAGTAAAGGATGGCCTATTACAAGTTTTTGCTCATAATAATAGAGTAAAACCAGAGACATTAAACGGATTAGAAAAAAGATGGGCACTCGGAAATAATTTAGTAGATTAAGATTTCAGTGACCTTTGAAGAAGTTGTTATAACTTTTTCAGTTCAGCAACACTGGTGGGCAATAAGCCTGGAATGTCAATGTTCAGTACACATAGAGTTGTATGCTCTGCTGGCTCTTATCATATAAGAATTATGTTAATAATACCACCGTAAACAGGGAACATATATAACTATGATTCTCTAAAGTGAAGGACGGAACATGCAACCAATTTGTTTTCGTCACCTCAGTATAGTCCGTTAAACATATGCTTAATTGATAATAGTTAAGCCATGCCATACATCTTGATTTTATTTCATTAATAAATTGAGGTCAAATTAATGACATTAAATCAAGCAACAACATACTATCATGCCTATTCTCCCTGAAGGGTTAGGCAGGCAAAGGTGAACCTGTAGTATTCCAACACAATTAATCTAGTCTTAGACGATTCGTCAGCCGAAAGGGTGGCAACACCGCACGATCGTGGTGGCGCAGCAAGTGGAGGGGGCGACACAAGATAAGCGGTGCGCTCCCGGAGTAGACACTTTTTACTCGGGAGCTCGGATGCGACAGACGTTTTGTGGAGTGTAGTTTTTATTATTTCGGTTTCTTTAGTTGAGTTGATTTTGTCATTTAATAAAAATAAATAGCTCAAGATTGGTTAGTTTATTCTTTTTGAATTAATTAAATGAGCATCTGGTTTCTTCAGGTTTTAAAGGTTGTAGCATCATGTTAAATAATCTATAACCTTCCTCAAGGATTGGGCTATAAAATGAGAGAATAATTAACCAAATCCACCTGCTAATTCCAGAGATGAACACATTCAAACAAACAAACTCTTCAGCTGTAATAGTGACATGACATTTTACTGTTTTAAGTTAAAACACGTCCAAAAAAAACATAAAAAAAAGAAAACTGCAATGAAAAATTTCAATGCTGGGAGTTCAGAATCAGAATCATATACTGAACACAAGGTATCTGTTTGTATGTCTATGTCTCTTCCACCCTGTATATGTTATCCTTCAAGAATTCCACAGTACTTAGGAGGATGGTTAATTACTATACCGCAGCCCCTATTAAATGGAAGCCAAACATAAATTCCGAAATGTGAGTTTAATAACCTCTGCTGATGTTTTGTATGCAGATATGCAACTTAAAAGTGAAATGATAACAATAAAGATATAGTGCACAAGTTAGCACATATTTTAAAGATAAGATAGTAAATAGGCTTAGGTATATGATAAATTTGTGCAGCACTTGTTGCATGCAGTATAAACCTGTTCGAGCTGGTGATGACTGTGAAACAACAATATAACAGCAAAATTCAGTTCCTGACCAAAATTGTTATTTTTATTATAATTTTATACATACTTGACTTCTGAAGATATGGCTAAGAAAGAGGTGATTATTGAGATGATGGAAGACATGCTGCACCAACCCCAAATTAATTGGGACAGTATATTCTCTTGTGGAATCACTCTTTGGCAATTATTAAATTATTGTCATGGCTTTTTCTTAACATATCTTGCAATATGTATCAATAATCAATAATAAAATGAGTTTAACCGGTCTGACTTGTTTACATTTCTATTAAAATGAATATTTCATATTATGATAAAAATATATAGTACCAAATTATACAGTACCTGGATGACCGAGCTCTGCTCGGATAAAACGACGTTTCCTAAAAATTAAACCTAGATAGATCGATTTATCGCCCCTAAACCCCCCACATACTAAATTTCATGAAAATCGTTGGAGCTGTTTCCGAGATCAGAATTTATATACAAGAATGTTTAAAGGTATTAGATACACACAATTATCCCTATGTTATAACGTTTGAGTTGTTTAAGTATTTTTGACACAAACAGATCCTTTGCTTTGAAATTTAAGTGATAGACTATTACCCATGTGTGATACTAGGTATAAGTACTTACATTTAAATTTAGGATGATATTGCATGTTTGAGGGTCTCTGCCTATTTTGTTTGGACCCTTTAACACAGGATGTTTTGCTCCACATATGCCCAGGAAACCAATCTGCAATTAAACATTACGATGCTGAGTGATGTTATAGTAGAGTCGCAATATAATGAAGCAGCGACTTACAAGACATAAAAATGTAGTTTTCAATGCCTCAAGTTTTAACTTATCTTGAAGTAAGACACAATAATACATCATTTAAATCATACCATGCCATATCTCGATGAAAGCGCGTACATACGATAAAGTTAACGGAAACCAATAAGTTTACTACGTACTGACCTGTTCGGGGCATGTTCTCTCTGTATGCGTAACGTATAATTCTTGCGTACACTCCAACCTCTGGGTACACTCCATTTTTTATTTATTTCATAACAGATTATACCATTTAACATTGGAATACGTAAATAACACCAGGCTATACTATACTTTCGCGCTTGAACGATTGTTTATGACTTTTTGTATGCCGCTTGTTTATTTTCCCGTAAGACAGTACTACTTAGTCGGTGCGTATGACAGCCACACGTGACAGCACTTTAAATTAAATTTTGAATTGCACGAGCAAAAAAAATTGTCAGAATATAATTGTGGCAGTTATTTTAGCAGCCACTGCATCAAAAAGAGATGAAAAAAATGTGTTCTCAGATCTGGTTAAGATGAATGCGAGTGTCATCCCTCGAAATTATAAATATATTTAACGTACCTACTTACATAAATGTTTTTAAAAATATCAGCCATATAAATTGAAGTAATTCATATTTTTAGTTACCTTTCGTACTTGGTACCTGCACAGGTGGCGAGCAAGGCGAGCTGCACAAGCACGCAGATATTCAAAGAACATGAGAAGCTACTGAGAACCTAAGGTTTCATCTATGTGAAAATAAGATCTATATAAAATAAAATATCTGATCGCTCTGGGATCTTACTCTATAGAATGTTTAGTTCATCTGCTCCCTCATAACTTCATAATTTATCATAATTTGACGTAAGAATGAGTTGCATTGTTTGAAACGTCTTAATCTTCCGCTGGCAGTAACATTAAATGGAATATGGAGCCTTCTAAAGCAGTGCTTTCCAACGTGTGGGTCGCGACCCCCTGGGGGTCATTAAGAATCTACAGGGCAGTTGCAAAAGGTTGGGAAAGCTTCTGCACTAATAAAAACAATAAAGTTTAAAAATATGTACCTATTAAGAAAAATGTTAAATAAATGACATACTTAAATTATTTGTATTACATCAACAATTAATAAAAAATCTTATTAGAACTCTTAATGCGAAGGTTGCGCTTGTTTTTCATTAACCAATTTCTCCCATTTCCTTTTTAACCAAAAGGTATCCAAATTAACAGACATAAATTAAAAAAAAAAAAAAAAAACTAATTGCAGCATCCCATCGGCATATAAGTCTAGCAGATTTAAGATCCACCTATGCCCAGTATTCTTCAATATCTCTTGCAATGAAAAGTAATGACAAAGTTCTTCTTTCAACTTTTCTAACACCATTTTCATACCAGATAAAATTTCCTTGATATTTATCTCACATCCGACTTCTTCAATAAAGTACTGTGTCGAATATAATGAATCGAAGTGATTTTGATTTAGAGACGATGACTACAAGTCAATTTTTGTTTATAAAGCCATGGATTTTGTCTTTAGCAGTGATGACATTTTCATCCCGCCCTTGAAGACTTTTATTCAAGATATTTAAATTCTCAAACAAATCAGAGAAAAGCCAATTTCAAAAGAATATAAAGGTACCTATTTATCCGAACCCTAATTATGAAAATGAGTAAATATATTGGATTGAATATTTGTCACAAAATAAAATACATGAAAAAATAACAACTAGGGTCGTGTCATGAAAAAGGTTGAATAACACTGTTCTGATCTAAAGTCATGAATACAAAAAAAAACTAAAAAAAATACAATTGAGCTGCAATTGCAAAATCTTGTATTTTTCCGGCTGTCACCAGGCATCCACTTAGATACCTTTATAAAATAATATTTACAGAACTACTTAATCTAATCTTATTTATAAAATTCCCGTGTCACAATGTTAGTTACCATACTCCTCCAAAACGGCTTGACAGATTTTTATGAAATTTTGTGTGCATATTGGGTAGGTCTGAGAATCGGCCAACATCAGCTTTTTATACCCCTAAGTGAAGTGAGGGTGGACCACCCCAATATCTTATTTTTTTTTTATCTTTATTTATTTTAAGGGGTTTTATCACTCGGTGATAATGTCACCCCCATAACAGCTACAATTATCATATTAAAACTAAACTAAACAATGGGTATTACTTAATATTATACTAATGGCATCTAAACAAGTCTATTCGTTTTGATACGAGTATATAACGAACAACATTCGGCACAACATCTTAGCCTCCTCCGATAAAGGGGACGCTAGAATGCTGTTACATGCCCCCACTTTAAATTCTTCGCCAGGCGAATATAGTCTTTCGTGTATGTTCCGGTCACATTCCATCAGCACGGGATAGATATCCTCGATCACCCCACAAACCCATTAGATATTTAAATTTATTGGATGGCATGTGGCCGGGGCGCATTCTCAACAAAGCTACTACATGTTTCCTATCTATCTCCCTTCCTTCAAACCATGGGTAACGAAGCGGTTCAGATTGAACAGTCTTATACCAGATTCCCTTTTATTCAGATCGTCCATCAAAATATTCGTGCCATCTTTGTCTGCATAGTTCTATGACATGACCAAGCCAATCTGAGTATAACGGTGTGCATGTGTAATTAATATCCTCATATGATGCTTGTTGGGCTGCTAAGTCTGCTTCCTCGTTACCCATGATTCCAACGTGTGATGGAATCCATTGAATGGTGACGGTTTTATTCATAGACTGTATTTTACAAATTAAGTCTAAAATAATTATGGCTATCGGAAACCCTCGCAGAGTCGAGGGTACTCGAGCCAAATGTTGGAGGCTGCTTTTTGAGTTCGAAAATATGACAAAGTTCTCCTGATTTATACTCATTAAATACCCCAACATCTTATATGGCAAAACAACGTTTGCTGGGTCAGCTAGTCACAATATAAAACTTACCACAAAATAAAATAAAAAGGGAGTAATGCTAAATAAAACCCGACCAAGACACTCAGGCGTCAAAGTGCTCCACCGTAATATACCAATATAATTTAAACAAAAACTAAGTTAGAAAATAATCTAGTAAAACTAGGTGAATCCAAAAGCCGGGGTGAATCAAAACAAAACTTTAAATGAGATTTAATCGTTAATTCAACATGATTAATTACCGATAAGGTGTTGAAATTAATCATTTAAATTCCTTAAAATAAATATGATTCCTTGTAGTAACAAACACTGCAACAGAACATACGGAATTTAAAAAATGGAAAACTTAAAGACAAAAACCTAAAAACTAAAACCATGGAGTTGTTGGGTATGTTATATTATCGTAAAACGGATCGATCGAAATGTCTGGGCTTTCTTTTATCTGTGTCTAGCATTAGCACAAAGTTCAGTTCAACACACCACAGATAAAAAATTAAATTGCTGGCTGTCTTCTTGTCGTGTACCTAGTTATGGGGAGTGTTGTTGGGTTCTTAATCTACCGCTGCCTTTGTATTTTTAATTATTATTAGTGTAATAAGAAAACGTGTTTGTTGTGTGTAAAACTGTAAACGTATAGATTGTTTTGTAGTCGTGTTTAAATTTAAATAAGATAGGTAGTGCGTTACTATAGTTTGTTTGATTCAATTTTGTTTCATAATCATCGTGTTTCCTTTTCGCGTTCACAATGGCGAACACCAAAGATCCAATTTCGGATCCGGACGACGGCGAAGATATACCCAGTGATTTCTTCGATGATTTTACAAAAGAAGATTTCATGGAAGGTTTAAGTGTCATAGACAGCTGGGACGATGAAGATAGACCCGGTAAACGACGTGATACGCGTCGCATCAACTTTGAGGCCCTCGACGGTGTCAAGGACCTGCGGGAGCTGATTGGAGACAATAAAGAAGAGTCAAGAAACAAAGAGCCGGCGGTAAAATTTGATAATAGGTTCAAGTGGCGGAAACAAGACCCGCAAGCCTCGAGCAGTACTCGTATGAATGATTTCATCAAACCAGGGAGCAGGCGTGACCCGAGCAAAACCATTGAAGCTATAAAGAAAGACAAAGAAGTTAAAGTGAAGGAATATCTTGCAAAACATTTGGAGTCAACAGATGATCTTCGGCCGCCTGGCACTGAGCTCGATGACTATTATGATGAAGACAAATGTAAAGAAGCCAAAAAAGCACCAATACGTATAGTTGAAGTAATGGAAGAGGAACCCCAGCGGCAAGTGTCTATGAAGGAGCGACATTACAAGGAGTTTCTTCACCATAGTCCTCGTCGCCAAAGTCCTCGCCGCCAAAGTCCTCGTCGCATAAGCCCTCGTCGTATAACTCCTCGACGACTCAGCCCACGTCGAAAACATAGTCCTCGGTGGAGCCCTCGTCGTAGCCCAGCTCGTCATATCAGAGTTCGATTCAGCCCTCACAAAACATTCAAAAAACGGTACAGCCCTCCTCCGAGACGCAGCCCTCGAAGATATACTCCTCCTCGGGCACGTGCTCATAGTCCTCGACGGCGACGTAGTTCCAGATCGCCAATGCGGCGCCCCTACGAGTTACGAAGATCGCGCTCACCAAGATCTCGCTCACCAAGATCTCGCTCACCAAGATCTCGCTCACCAAGATCTCGCTCACCAAGATCTCGGTCCCCAAGATCTCGGTCCCTAAGATCTCGGTCTCCACATAATAAGGACACTTTCCTTTACCCGAGTGACCCACAAAGTGCTCCAAGCTATCCTATCGAAAATGCACCCTATCAGCCAGAGCCGGTGCAGCTATATACTGCTCCTGTGCAAAATGAATTTCCTGGAAGTGTTCCAGGATATCCATATTCACAAGGTCTGGCATATGGTACTGGTTTCCCTGCTCCATACAACTATGGTATGCCAGGTCCCCCGGGCATTATGCCTGAACCTGTACCAATGCCAAGTATAATTCCTGTGCCAGCACCTGCTCTCAATGTAGTCCCCGCACCTGCCATGGTACCAGCTCCTGCCCCTCCTGTCCTGGAACAGAAAACACCATATGATGCTTTGGCCCAAGTAATAATATTTCTAATCAAGAAGGTGGTCTTATTTTAGTTATAGAATTTAAATTTACTATGAGTCTGAATGTTTCAGTTAGTTGCAGAGGGTAAAATTTCTCAGGAAGATTATCTTAAGCTTGCACCTAATAAAGGTAGGATTTAAAGATGCACTGAACATATTTAATTTTGCTGTACATTTAGTTCATACAATAACAATGAAATCTGTGTAAAATTTATTATTACAGGTGTAAGCAGCAGTAGTATGGACTCAAAATCTATGCAAGGAGGTGAGTATTGTATTGCACTCAATATTTCTTACCATCACTCGGAAAACAAGTCAAGAAATTAAAGGGATGTTATAATATAAGTCAATTTTCTTTGTTTCAGACAGTTTTTTATTGCAATCATTTTTATTATTACTAAAAAACGTTGTTTCCGTCGCTAATTATAAGACTAAGTTTTATCAAATTGAGGTGTTATGAATAATAATAATGACGAAAAGTACTGGGATGAAAAACTAACCTTCAAGTATTTTAATTTGAAATAAATATCTACAGTGTAATTGGATGAAAATGGTGCTGCTTTTGTGTTTACAGTTATGTCTCGGTGCAATCAAGCTTTATCCAAATTGGATAAGTTGTTCCTGCCTAATCATTTGATGATGAACAACCTTAGCATTGGCGCCGAACCGAAATCCTTGGAGTCCAAGTTTTGTTCGCCGCTGAAGAGACAGGCAGTCGTCGAATTTAACTTCACGAGTACCAATGGGCCGACATTGGCGCAGCAGAACAAGCAGCTTGTGGAGAGTATCATCACAACTATTGGATTGGACAAGGTAGTTTCCAGATATAAAAAGAAACTGCCTAAGGACGTGAAGGATGTTGCTTGCCAAACAACGAAGCCGTACTGTGACGTGTGTGAGATACGTGAATCGACCAAGTTACATGACGTCAGCACGTATGTGGATCCAGACTACTTTACTACAACCGTTCATACGCAAGTTGTGGAGCATGATTTATTTAATTCTAAGTCTATGTTCAACCCGAGTGGAAGTGTCGCGGATGGAGCTCCCATCTCAATAGCTCACCTGACTCCTGCGCAGTTGGTGTCTCAGCTGGCGGCGCGTGCGAAGACGCTGAAACAGTCGTCGCCTATCCCGCAGTCCGGGCATCAGAACCAGTTCGGCAGACGAAACCCTAACTATGATTACGACAGCAGAGGTGGTGGTGGCCAACAGCTGTATCATAATTACAATAACTATCGCTATTAAAAAGATTTTGAAAGGGGTAATGCTGACTGAATGATTTTTTGTAGAAATCTGTTGTTTGCATGTAAAGTTTGTATTCAATAACATTTTTCCGTAATAGTAGTCGCGGAAAGATGTTGATATATTTCTAAATAAAAGTAATTTTTCCCATGTATATAATATATAGGCATATTAATTTTACTGGTATTTTCTTTTACCGATTTTTACATCTAAAAAACCTTATATTTGGTTCTGTTTTCCGATGCAGTAATGAATATTAGGCTTGTACAGAGGCCAGCACATCAAGCAACCCCAATGTGTCAGATTTTCCCAATGAACATGATCCTTATTTATATTAAGATAAAGTTGCAAAAACTTACAAAGTGATCTGACACATTGGGGTAGCTTGATGTGCTGGCCTCTGTACGTAAACTAAAAGAAATTATGAATGTTATCTTTATTTTAAGGTGAATGCGTAGAAGCAGCTTGGGAGCCAGTATTAGGTTGTATGTTCGTTAAAAAACTCATTGCGACCATAAGAAATGTTTATTTCTCGAAGTATTAATAATAATTAATCATCATCATCATCATCAGGCTATACTAGTCCACTGCTGGACATAGCCCTCTCCTAATGAGCGCCATAGCGCTCTGTCTTCAGCTTGCCGCATCCAGCATCTGCCTGCAGTCTTTCGCAGATCGTCATCCCACTAATAATAATAACTATAGTATAATATCATAATAATTAATACGACTTCTTAAGTTCAAATTTTGCGATTGACTAACTGTTTCATGAAATCTTGACATCAGAGCATAGAATTGTGCTTATTTAGAGAGCTGTAATGGTATGGTGATTTTACTGATTATATTTCGACAAATGTACGTTTGCTACGTTCGCGAATAACTTGTCAATAACATACAACCAACTGAAAATTGCAAAAAGCCTAAGAAAATTTGAATGTCGCAACTGCCTCTACGCATTCGCCTTAACCTAAAACTTTTTGTAAAAAAAACTAAGGGAAATCCCCATATTAGATATGCGGAATTCGCTTGGGGCAAGTGATATAAAACCAATATTGTCAACGTGTAGGGGATAGAGAAAGTCTTTTGGGACTTGTTATTTGTAAGAATCGCATGTATACTTGGTTTCGAAGTGATAAATTACGATGTTTGTCTGATCAGTGTAATCAAGTCGACATGCTCTGCTATTTCCTGGGTTCGTGAAGAGATTCCGCTTCTGCGACTGTGAAGTAAGTTGGCTGAAAGCAGAGCTCTTCGCTACATCTGTTCCTGAGACGTCTTTTAAGAAATGCTGCATTGTTGCTGACAAGTTAATGTCCTGATACCAGTGGCAAGTAAGAAGCTGGGAGTATCAAGATAGTTAAAAATCAGGTGGCGGGCATACCTAATATGATTGAGCATATGCCATGGTTCTTGTTAGGGCCAGTGCAGACCTGGCAAAGCGTGGCGCGGTTTTGCCAAACCAATATTAGTTTCAGTCAAGTGTACAATTTATAGATTCCGTAGTGGGAAGAGACACGTAGTTCCGTTTATTTATTTTAGACTTTATTTTAAGAGACGCTATGTTGATGTTTGTTTGGCAATGAACGCGTACTAGCTGTGGTTGGCTTCACCAAGTTTGCACCGGCTCTTATATGGATACGTCAAGACTTTAGAAGCGGGAATCAGTGTCCGCTTTTTGGGCCCTGACGATTTTGAACCAGGTGAGGAATGGCTATTACGGACTGCTCAATTGTGTTATTTTATTTTAATTGAAAAGTGCTTGTTGTTTTGTGGATTATTATTGCTGTTGGATGCTACTGTTTCTAAAGCAGGTGCAATACGTGCAAGTTGACGCTCTCGTTTGGGAGTGTCGACACTAAGTAGATGGACTGTGGTTGCCGTGTTTTGCAAAGCACGCAGTTTGTGCCCAGACTAACACGTCCAACGAAATTAATGCAATGCTTTATGTTGTCCCCTTTTGGGTGGTTTTCGCCGTACTTACATTTTTATTTGAGGAAGTAACTTGGATCTATAAAATTAATGACGTATTAGGAAAGATCAAAGGAAATTCAGTTTATAACCGTATCTTATATGTAGTTTATTTGTCTAACCTAGCCTTAGGAAGATTTTGAAATTGAATGTAATAATAATAAATAATATTTTTCTATGTAAGAGGTAGTTGCAGTTATTGTGTGTCTCGAAATAGATAACTTCCCCACAGGGCCATCCGTAAATTACGTTACACAAATTTTTGACCTCCCCTGTCTTTGTGATCAAATCGACACAGCAGTTTTATTATTTCCATTTAAAATATTCGTTAATGAAATCTACATAACCTTAAAAATATACATCGAGTTAGTAATACATATATTATTAAGCTTTTTTGTTTATAAATATATATTTTATAAATTTCGCGTTTTAATATTTTATATTTTGACATGTGATGTCACCAAACCCCTTGTCACACAATGATACATTTCGTTAACCCCTTAACTAATGTGTAACATAATTTATGGATGACCCCTTACTAATACATAATTAAGACGCTTTATCTAAATACTAATGGTACTTATCTATACCTAAATGGAGATCATTAAAAAACATATGTTTAGCTATACCTAAAGTTTGTTTTATTTTGACTACATATTACAGAATTTTATTGTTAGCTGTACATATTAAGAATAATAATTATACCACATATTACACTTTTATACATATACATCCTCCTGCCCTTATCCCAATTTTATTTGGGGTCGGCGCAGCATGTTTTCTTCTTCCATACATCTCTATTTGCCGTCATCTCATGGGTCACCTCTTTTCTTGCCATATCCTCTTTCACACAATTTCACATATTACACTTTTAATTTTATATAAAAAATATCTACAGTTTGTTTTTCGACACTGTATTTTACTGAATACTAATCATTTGCCATGTGACTTCTCATCTATTATGAGAGTTACCTACACATTAGTCAATATGACCCCCGGAGACCTACGGATAGTTACGGTTAAGATTTATTGTCTCGCTGTTCCAAAGATGACGAGTCGAGCCGGGCAATGTTATGTATACGATGTAATATAATGTTGCTTTATAATCCGCTGGTCAGTATAAAACCTTTTAACCTACCAAAAAGAAATCATTTGAAAATCTAATTGCTTTTTGTTATTTCACAGGTGTGTAAAGTAGAGTATTCTCCTTAAAGGTGTCTCTGTCTTGGGTTAGCTTGAATCCCGGGCATAAAGGATTCTTGAGTTATCTCACAAGCGAAGCAAGCTAGTTAGGACTAGAATCTTGTATGTGGCGAGGCACCAACATGGCGTCCATGACGTAAGGCACCAATATGGCGTCCGGGACGTAAGGCACCAATATGGCGTCCGTGACGTAAGGCACCAATATGGCGTCCGTGACGTAAGGCACCAATATGGCGTCCGTGACGTGAGGCACTGCTTTATGTCCTTGGTGTATAATCTAGTATTTCGAAATCAGTACCTTAAAATTAATTAAACTGTCATGATGTAAGTATCGGGAAGAATGTGCAGCACCAAGTTACCCTCTTTAAGGATATTAATGTTATTTGTTTCATTAGCAGGAACTGGATGATTAATTTTACATTCCATTCACCATCATTCTCTTATACCAATTTATTTGGGTTCGGTGCAGTATAGTCACCGGCAAGGAAGAAGGCAAAAGTCGTTAGATGCGCACAAGTCGTTTTTTAGGTCTCTTTGGTGGTCAAGCGGGACGCGGGGTCGCGCGGGGACGCGTCGATCCGAGCGCGCGATTGGTGCATCAGTCGACCCTTGCCTCCCGCACCGCGCCTTCGTCCCGTTCGCTCCCGATTACACTTGAGTGCACGAAAATTGAACCCTTTGTTTTTGTTGTTAAACTTAAGTGTTGTTATTATTTTTAAATTTAGGATAGAGTTCCTGAAAAGGCATAGCATACGAGGAAAGTATGCTCAAACCAGAGTTATACAAATTAATAAAAAAAAAAATTTACGTTTTATTAACGGATAGGGACGACGACTAGTTAATATTTTTTTTTTTCTTTTTTGAATTTTAAATGCACGTTATTTATAACTCCTAATAAACTTGAGTTCCTCTCCCTTCTTTAACTTTGTTCTATACAGACATGATTAAATATAAATGATGGCAATAACAATAGAATAATGACGATCAATAAAAGTTACCACTTTTTTGTGCCACTAAGTGTACGATGCGCGAACTTACCCCCACTACGCCAAAATCTTGCCATCTTACGTGCTGATGATTATATGACTTGTTCTTCCATACATTTCTATTTGCCTTCATCTCATTATAGTCACATCCTTTCTAGTCATGTGTCATCTTCCACACAGTTCGGTCTTCCGTTACCTTATAACCATTCACGTTCATACTCAAAACTTTCCTCACATGGTCCTCATTTTGGGCCTTATAACTTATATAAAAAACCGGCCTTCAGCGTGCCAAACTCGATCACCGATGGTTTCATACATAAGAAGTATTTGTTAATTTTTTAAAGAAAAATTTTCATTGTTTGTGATTGCATTTATTTGTAAAGGATTTTTGTTGATTAATAAAAATCTGAGCTGGTTAGAGGCGTAGTTTTATTTTTCCTATAATATTTATGTGAGCCACCATCAAAGGATTTATCTTTGAGTATTCGCTTTACAAACTTCGGAGATAAGAGAATAGTAGGTACATTCTGGACATTTTATATCAAATTTCAAAAACACTGCGATATGAATGAAAATACAAATATGATTTATAATGAACAGATGCAGCTGTTTTATATTATGCCCATTAGACCCATTTACCCCAAGCTAAAATAACTAAGAAATATTATATATTACTGTAATTCTAATAAAAACTAATTACAATGATTAGCGACACGGTTTATACATACCTACAATACAAAGGTACAATAGAATAATATAAAGAATACTTTCATGAGTCTCACAGTACTTAAGACGTGCCATTAAAATTTTCCTCCCTAAACTGATCTCAATAAAAAAACCCTTAAAATTACAGTAATGAGAATACAAAATATTGATTACACAATTATATGTAAGAAGACTTATTATAATGATAGTGTATATTACATGTTTTATGCCCCTCACTAACTTTGAATAAATAGGCATAAACGGACATTGTTGTGACCATACTAATAATATATATGAATAATTTAATTAATAATTTCTCTGTCGATGTTTGTACGCTATTTCAATAAACTCACATGAGGGTTAGCAATGAACTACTTATTTCAAAGCTAATAAGCTACGAACACTTGCTAGGTTATTAAATTGTTGAGACTTACTGCATATTTCAATAACGTATCTCAGGCCCAATCAAGAGGTCGATTTTTGTTTGTAACCAATCAATGGCCGAGTTTGCAATCTGTCTGTAAACTTGAGTGGGCGAATCAGAAGCAGCAGTTTAAGATCACGGATTCAGATACGTTTTTAAAATTGGCAGTTAGTAACTATTGTTTAGCGGTATTAAGATATCCGTTAGTTGCTAAGATTTTAACACAGGCGTCTTTACAATGAGGCGAGAAAGCGATGTGAAAAAACTTGCCCGTTTTAGTCCTTTAGTTTACAGGAGTAAAATTAGGCGTACAAAAGAGCTCTCCAAGTGCTATTGCTAAAAAAACTGATTAGTTTACCCATTCAAATAGTCATCTAACCATTTTTCAAGATCGTCGGGAACATCAGTGACTGGAATTTTCTTTCTTTCCGCAGGTGTGTTAGATACTAAAATGATAAAGAAATTTTGTAAATACTAGTATTTTGTTTCATTGCAACATTATTTTATTATTTATTTTTGATGGGATCAACTATGGAGAAAGCAATGTGAAAAAACTTGCCCGTTTTAGTCCTTTAGAGTCCAGGTAGTTTACCTGGATTCTACAGGACTAAAATTACGCGTACAAAAGAGCTCTCCAAGCGCTATTGTGAGTACCATATTCACAAAAAAAAACTGATTAGTTTACCTATTCAAATAGTCATCTAACCACTTGTCAAGATCGTCAGGAACTTTAGTGACTGGAATTTTCTTTCTTTCCGCAGGTGTGTCAGACACTAAAATGATAAATACATTTTGTAAATACTACTATTTTGTTTCATTGCAACATTATTTTTTTGAGAGATGAGAAGCAACGATGTAGTGGATTGTTATCTTGCTTCGCCAAATGCGGCCGATCCCACGACATTCTTCCACGGAACATTGCGCGCCGCCTTCTTGTCGCCTGGCTGCGCGACCTGGCTGGTTGAGCGACAACTTAGCCCCAAGTTTGGTATCCGCAGGCCTTGGAATAAACCCCTAAGGTTATGATGCCACGCTTATCTATAGTAAGCTTGGTTTATATACGTGCTGGAGCAAGGAGCTGGCGGGTGTACAAGGGTTGGAGAGGCCTTCCAGCGCATTTAATAAACATGTCTTAGTAGCTGCTCTACTAAGACATTTTTATTAAATTAATTGGCAGGTATGCTATTAACTATGATCACTAATTGAGTGAGAAGCCGATCCTAGACTCAATTTACACAGCCGCGAAATTTTGTGACGAAATTAATGGTCTACACTTATTAAAACAATTCTCAGTGAGTTGAAACTTAGTTACTGTCACACAGACTAAAAGACTTCGTAGTTTTATGATCTGCAAATGACATATAAGCTTTAGATTACCACAAGTACTTTCTATGAGGCCATAGCATAATGAACACAAAACAAATCTTTGTGAATGTGAGTTTCAATGTTTGTAACCGCACCCACGATATAGAAGAAATTCGAAAGGTGGGGCAAAGATTAAAAAAAAAATGTCTGTTTAGCCTTACCTTCAGGAACCGTAGGCGTAGGGTCCACTTTAGGAGCCTTTTCGGCTCTCTTACCACATCTCGCTTCAGCACCTACACCCGACTTTAAACTGGTATATACTTGACGTGCGAAGTCAGCCTGTTCAGGGAATTTATTGGTAATTCCAAAAATAAAATCGAAATCGTCAACTATCTTCTCCTTATTTCCGTTATGAATGGGTTTTTTTTCACTAACTTTTGCTGCTTTTGGCACATTCTCTTTAGCAACTTCGCATGGTGCAGTGTTTATTTCTGGTATGTATTCTAAATTAATACTTGGTGTATATACTGTCTCGGAAGTTTTATGCTCCTTGTCTATGTTTATATCATGACTAGTATCTTTTCCCTTTTTTACATCTTCTTTTACGCTTTCTTTAAGATTGTTGAGTATTTTATCATGCGCCTCAGTTTCAGGAGTTGAGTATGATTTATCATTGTAATATTTCTCTTTGAACCTAGTTGATCTGTTATTCATACTCAGTATATCTGTTTCGCTGAAGGTAGCCTCTTCTATTGAGTTTCTCTCGTAAAACGGAATAGAACAAAGTGCCATATTGAGCTCTTCCATATTGATCTTGAAGTATTCATCGTATAATGTTGGCTTTGGGTCCAGGTCCCAGGACTTTTCGTGTTTGAACTGGAAATGTCCACCAACTGAGGGCGCGGCCTGTGTGAGTTTCTGAAAAATACATAAATCATAAAATTAGATTCCTATGAACTCAATATAACGCCTCTATTTCCCGAAAGGGTTGTGTAGAGGTGTACCTATATTGGATACTCCCACATTTCGCCGTTTTGTAATAGGGGCGAGCGTATCAGGCGAACCAACCAGGCACAAATCCGAGGTCCGGGCTACTATTGAGAAATTCCAGATGAAAAACCCAATAAAACTTTGCCCAACCTAGAATCGAATCCAGGACCTCATGCACGGCAGTAGCACTTGCAACTTTTAGACCAACGAGCCAGTCAAATCTCAAGTTCATGAGTTTTAGAGTTTACTGTTTTATTTACCATAGGTATATTCTGTAAACGAGTTTACGTAGACACGTTTCTACATCAGATCTAGTTTCTCAAGAATGTACCTAACAGTTACTTAGGTACTAAGAAATAATTGAGAATAGCTTCTCACCTCATGGCAAGCGGTGACTCAGTTGCATTCAAAGAATAGACAATACCAATACCTTTCATAAAATAACAAGACAGTGCAATTTTTCGGTACCTAGCCATAACTACCAGTATCACAAGTACAAAGATAGAAAAGTCATTGTGTGTGTATCTACCAAAACTACGAAAAATATATTTGATGAAAGCCTAGTGGCAGCCTGCGTAACAATTATACATTTCTCGAAATATGATCATTTCAATTACCATTACAACTCTCTTAATTAGAAATAGGGTTAAATGTCATGATTTCATAAAATAGTCATTCAACGGCACAATTTAAACTTAAAATGTAATAAATTATTTCAATTATTAATACTTAGTGAAATGCACATTTGTTACGGTCGCAAATTTTTAATCAAACAGCAAATTGCAAAAAAAAAAAAGCAAAATTCTAGGTCACTGATGATATAGTAAGTCCTGGTATATTAGTAAATTTATTGTAATAGAGGATACTACAATAAATAATTAAAATAAAAAAATACTGAACATATTTATTATTTTAACTTGAAAACATGAGAATTTCCAATTGGATTACCCTCCAGTGGATCAGAGGGCACAGTGGATCCCTGGGCAACGACCCCATTGACGAACCTGCGAACAGTTCCGAGTTGGTAGTTTTACGCCCTTGCTCACTCCTACCCTTCTTATTATTCACATAGTACTTGGATTCGCCAAAGATCCATCAAACTACATAACGACATAGGTCACGAGCAACAGTAGGTAGCGATAAAATAATTTTCCAAAGGTTGACCTGTGATAAACTAAGCGACTCCTCAGCTTAAACAAGAACAACCTCAGAATAATAATAGCAACATGGTTTTTTGGGCACTTAACAAAAAAAAATATTTTCAATCCAGGTGGCCCATTCTGCAGACACAGCTTTAGCGTTGCGGAATCAACCACCCTCATCATCCTACAAAGTGAGGGCTTGGTTTCCCAACATGCACAAAGCCTCAGAACAGTTAGTCACTACACTTACTATTTCTTAAAAGTCAGCTGCTGTCTCATGTTCCTTGAAGAAAAAATATTAATTATTATTATTTTAAGTACCTCATAATCTGCTCCCAAGTTCTCATGTTCTTCAATTTCTTCGTAAGTGTCAATAGGCACCTCATACTTAGACCAGTTGCTCTGTATTTCTTTCTTTTTATATTTATCATTATCTAGTTCACCTATTTTAAGTACTAAATCAGTCTCCTTTTTTAAAATTTCGTCAATATCCGGCGATGGAGTGCGTTTTTGTGGTGCTGTAACTAGAAATGTATCATATTAATGTAAGTACTAACTGTGTTATGTAAGTATCTCTGTATGATATGTATATAAGCATGTAAGAATGTAAATAATAACTGTGTATTTTAAGTATCTCAGATTTTATTATAATATTTACTTAGTTGTTCTTGAACCCAAGGGGTGATAATTGTATTAATATGATTGTTATTCAATTAAATTCAAATTAAATAAAATTGTGATTCAATTTACCAGAAATTGAATCACAATTTATTTGAATTAATTTAGCCGGTAGAATTTTAAACAGTTTGTATTGTTTTATTTACACATACTGTGCTCTCCTATAAGTAATGGAGCACTCAGACTTATCATGAATTTATCAATATTTGTGGTGTATATTAATTTGTTTCATGCAACAAATATGTATGGGAGCTATAGCTTTTAAGATTCGTATTATAGTACTTCGGGTGCACCACATTTTTGTCACGTATTTGTGATGTTGGCATACAGGTCATGTGCTCACTTTTTTTTTAAAGTTTAATACATTTTTAAATACCAGAATTTGCATTACTTCATAACACATTTGAACTCCAGCCAGGTCAGTATCAATTGGAATATAGTAAGAGATGAAAAAGATGTTTAAAGTTACCGTTAGGAGCATTCTTAGGCTCTTCCGTCTTCTTCTCAGCTCCTGATTGCTGGTGCCTCTGACGAGGTTTACGCTGGTCTTTAGGATCCCCTTTTTTCTTGTCGCTGAGAACATAATGAACAATAAATTGATTGTCAATGCACACAAATGCTGAGAAAAAGGTACTTAATACACTAACTGTTTCTTTTTAGCATGGTCAGGCATAGCTTTGTTATGTAGGAAATTGTAGGAGGCGAGACAATTAAATAGCAGCTGCTAACTACCGAGTTTTCGTCAGATCGATCGTTAGGTTTACATACTCTTTGAGATCGATAACTTCGATTCACGAATTCTCGTATAACGTCTCAATTAAATGACAGATAACCTCTCAAAGTTGATACGTTTAGTTACCACAGCAGTTCATGAATAAATTCAAGTTGAAAATATTTTTGCAATCACAAGAAAAAAAATATTTTAACGCACAGTATTGTGAGGTCTGTATGCTGAATTAAACTTAACAACATGAAGGCTGGTAGAATATAAGTTCTAGCTGAATTCGAATACTCAAGCTATTTTAGAATCGTTTAAAATGTGGCTGTAGGTACATTGAAGCCGCAGCCCAATAATTATTTTTTGTAAAATAAACAGCCTTTCAGTATCTACCATACAGGTCAGTAACTAGTTTAACTCCATGTGCTATGGCGTTTTGTTGCCACTTTATCTAGTAAACACGCAGTGAGGTAGCGACATGACTCGTTAGCGATGTCATAATCTCACGTCCACACACAGAATTAACATTGCTAATAAGTCAGCGACAAATCGGCTATCAAAATGTGTGGACTGGGTGGGGTATTGAGGATTAGGTACACTAAAGATTTGGTAATGAAGAATGTTAACTAATTTTGATTATTAGCACTCCATATTCTCTGTCAAAAATAAAAAAATATTTGTGAAAGAATTACTTTGATACGTCAATTAGTTTCCGATTTAGAAGTAAAACAAGTTGTAACTGCACGGCGCGGGCTGCCGGTGACGGTGTGACGTCATCGTACAACACGCTCAGTCTGGCTCACTCAGTCCGCTCGCGTTCGCACGGCCGTGCCGCCGAAATAATACCTAAATACTTACTTTTAAAAATGTCCAATCCAAATACTAGGAAATCATGTGTTGTACCTAAATGTAAAAATACAACTAGCAATTCGCCGGAAAAGTTATTTTTTATAGTTCCAAAGGACGTTAAAATGCGAAAAAAAATGGATATAAGCTATGTATACTAAATGCTTTAGTATGTTTACAGCCATCTCTGCTGGCGGCACAATCTTCGCAGGTTACATTTAAAACTTCTTGATCCTTTTCATTGCATTCTAAACTGCAATGATAAGGTGTGGTACGTACTCGGTGTTTTGGCGTGATTCTACATTTAACCATACATACATCACCTACTCTTTTTACTTGAACATAACCAATAGCATCATCGCCATAGCTGTCTTTTGCCGATCTGAAATAAGTTTCAAATAAAAATAAATGGCCTTACTTATTTTGTAAGTAAAAAAAATACAAATAAAAAAGGTTATATTCTAAGTACCTATCCTACTTCCTACTAATATTATAAATTTGAAAGCTTGTGAGTGTGTGTGTGTTTGTTATCGTTCACGCAAAAACTACTGATCGGATCTGGACGAAGTCTGGAATAACACATAGGCTACTTTTAATCCTGGGAAAATGTAGTTCCCGAGGGAAACGGGGGCGAAGCTAGTTTGCAATAAATCAATGTATGTACTCATTTAAATTAACTAAGAAGAGCGGTACCTACCTATGTATACGTACCTACCTATAGCTACAAAAGTATAAAACATATTTGTTGTCTATAACGTAAAAAAAAAATGGTAGGTAGGTACTTCTACTATTTGAGTTGCATTCTTCCATTACGACATTAGTTGGGTATTTTATTTGATAAAACAATTTAGAACAGATTAACTATTAAGCATACGTAGTAGCAAGGAAAGTTTAACCATTGCATTTTTATTCCTCGCATTTCGCGCGGCAACGAAATCACTATTTGTTAATAAATAATGCGCAAGCATTAATCCATCTATTTTAGGTAGATTATACGATTGCCCTTTTTCGAATCCTTCATCCATTTTATTACTTAATCGAATAATATTTACTATTATTAGACTATTAACGTACCTAATACGCGGACGGAAACACAACAAAATACTGCGCAAGCTATTACACCTATTATAAATTATAACCCTTGGCGACTTGATACTAAGCGGGCCGCGGCCCGCGCTGCGCGTTGTAACATGACGTCACAAGCGGTCGCATCACTGTTAGCGGGATTCGATATTTTTCGAAACTTTGAATGCCTATTAAATCTAAACTACTAGGTATTTTTAACTACAACGAAAACTAGTGTGTTTGTATACATACAGGCTTTACTGAGACAAAATTTCGAGAGATTTGGCATACCTAGTAACATTCTCCATTATCTTATTATTTCTAGGGATGTCCGAAATAATGAAATGTATCATTTATTTAAACAACATCGTTTCTTTTCAGTTTCTTTTTAAAAACATCGTTTTTGATACGTTTTCGATAATCATAGTTTAATATCTATAAGTACTTATATCGAATGAAAAAGTCGATATTTTTTCTAAAATTTTAATTATATCCTCCCCACGTATTCCTGGGGGACGAGCCCATAATGAGAACAATAATAGGTAATAATAAAAACAATAAAAATTGAGCAAGCCCTAGCGTTGAGGTTTGGTTTCCGTTGAATATACAGTATGAAAGGTCTAAACTGTACAGAAACTGGATTTCAACAAAATGGCTTGCTGACTACGTGCTTCAATTGTGATTTAACGAATTACTTAGGTACAGACGCCAGCACATCAAGCTACCCCAAAATGTCAGATTTTCTTAATTGAACATGAACCTTATTATTTTCTATTACGATAAAGTTGAAAAACAAACTAAGAAATCTGACACATTGGGGTAGCTTGATGTGCTGGCACTGCTGGCCTCTGTACCTACACTTTTGTTTAAGACCATCTTGGCATATGAACAGTGGGCCGCATGGCAGTGGTAACGCTTTGATTTTGAGCTGTCAGTATATACCTAATGGTTTTGTAAACAGGGTATAGTTTTGGCTATTTTGGTTAGGTACCTGCCTTCCCTTATCTAGTAACATTACGTTAAGATTAGTCATATGCCTACACCATAACGTTGTTGTTAGTAATGCATGATTTACGAGGTGTATTCCCAGAGTTCTGTGTAAAGTCTGTCTTACTTTTGCGTCACGTCCGGTAACCGAGTATATGTACAAAAAGTAGGTATTTTCACTATGCTCCGGCGCCACCCGTCTTAAAGCAAAGTTGAGTCAAATGCGTGACTGATCGAATAACTCACACTGTACCGGATGATGTGATTCATAATACAGGATTCTCTCAGGAAAGATTTTTACAGCCAAAATTTCAGTTATAGTAAGACAGATGGCTGTAAGTCTATTGGCCTCCTACTTGCCGTCGTGTCGTGATAAATGACGTCACGCACTACAGTTGGCTTTTAAACTTGGTGTTCTAGTACTTACATTCGTGAGTACCACTGTGATCTCAACCATTTAGATAAGCATGGAAATCACAAAGCGCGGGAAGACTCCGATTACACTGATGCCGACCGAGCGAGACGCTTACATTTTCACGCAATCATGTAGTTACATCTCGGCAACACCCGTATTAAAATCAGTGAACATGAATGCAGCAGATAATGTGGCAAAGTTTCCATTGCTGTTAATTTAACCCGTATGCCTTTCGTGTAAAGTTTAAAATCGTGTGAATTTGGTAATTAGATAAGGCTTTGCTGGTTGTCAGTGTTTAGTCACGATGTAGTAGGTGAACACAGAAGACCCACTGAGAACAAAACGAGGCACTCCATTAATGATCCGAAAGAAATCAAGTACCCCGCTGGTGCTGTTGATTTTTCTGTGTGTGCCGTCAAAAAAGTGCGAATTTTCCAGTGGCGGTGCAGCCAAGTACCATGTTAAGTATGAAGGAGGTAATAGGGGACGAGATTATTGCCTTGATTTTAAATGATCATCATCATCATTTGCCCAGCCTTTTCCCCCTGAATACTAGTATTTTACATGGAGTGCCCTATCTGACTTCTACAACCCATTTACTGGGCAAACCACTAAGACTCGGTAGGACTGGTAGTCAAACTTTGGTGTTTCTAACTAAATTCTACGACTGTCAAAAACTTACGTATGACAGCCGGATCAACGGCGAAACGTGGACCGAGGCAGGGAGGGTATTGCCGTTCTGACTAACATATCTGTCTGGGGATGGAACCCAGGATTCATATCGAAGACCCAATGATCAGTAGTCGCTTTGCGGCCAGATATTTTAGATAAATGAGCCAGTCACTCTGTGGGCCTTCTCATTCTTATTTCGTCAGTTTCGCGTAGGTGTGCTTGTGGGCGATTTGTGGGTGCTTTCCCGAATGCATCACTCGCTTCCCGTCACGTTTGTACGCCCCCGGGGCTCAGCCGGTAGACAACAATGAAAGTGCAGTCGTTTAACGACTAACTAATACTAAAATTGTATTTTCTTACTGTATTTAAGAAGTTAACGTATAGAAGACAGAGGTCCTGCTCCCTAGGCAAATTAAAATGGGTCCTTTGGGTGTGAGAATAGATATCAGAGCTAGTCGTCTGATACTACTTAGGTTGGGGGAAAAAACTGTCACTGCCTACTGTGTAATCACTTACTAGAAAGGAAACCCAGGAAAAAGATCTCTGCCCGACTTGAAATCAAACCCGGGACAGCTCGGCCCATGTATCCAATTGCCAATTGACCAATGAGGTAATACAAATTTTGAAAGTACTTTAATCCTATTATGCTGCGATTCTACAGCAAAAAAACCCATCCAGGGGCGAATTACCCTTTATTGCAATGCTCCCCTTGTGGTAATGGTACCTCAATACGTTTAGGTGGGGTACCGAAACAGTGAAATAAAACATAATTGGTAACTGCGCTTAAAATCAAATAAACGAATGCCCTTAAATTTTCTAAGAAACTTGTATTGGTATTACACCACCAAACAGCTAAATTTATCGGATACCATCGTACAATTTATAAATAACAATCTCTATATTTTCTTAAAGTCTTAGGCTATACACGAATAACCATAGCTGCAATACACACGCAAGGACAACGCAGGATTTGGGAACAAGGAAGGAAGGCCGGGTGCGGGCGGGATGGCGGGATATAGGGTGACGCACAGCGCATGCGCTACGCAAGGGGCGGCTGCGCGCAGTCGCCACGCGCCCGTCTTCAAATCAACATGGCGCGCTTCTACAGCGTCCTTCAAGGACACATCTGACAACCCCGCGGTAAAAAAAATACAAGCCAGCTGTCACCGGCTGACACAAACGACCCGTAATAAAATACAAAGTGAATATTGTGTATTATTGAAGTGCAGTGCAACATCAGTGTGTGTTTATTAATTCGGAATACCGGCTCCCGTACGCCCCAATTGTTTCCGCAAGGTAGGTATGTAAAAACAATAATAAAGTGTGTGATTAATTTCCTCCTTAATGGTCCATTGAGTGGCTATTTACTTTGTGTGTGATGTGTTTTAAGTGGATTTAGTTTGTTAGAGTTTTTGTTTGTCCAACTTTGGTATAGGTACCTATGTGTGTGACCGCATACCTCTCATGACCTACCCCCATAAGTTCCGTCGCCTCTGGTTTTTATCTCGATCGTTTATTTTGTTCTCTTCGCCCCTCTGGTTTCCTACGAGTTATAGATTCGTCTTTCGACGCAGCGAGATTACATTTCCGCAGTATGAGCTGCACTGTACGTAATTTTATTCGTTTTTTAATATTAAGTTGTTACTTTTTCAAATAAAGCTTGTATTAATATTACTAGAAACCAGCACAGGATATCTTTAATGATTGCATTTAGATTAAAAGTCGGCCTTTAATGGGATACCGAGGGCTGGATTGTAGCTAGAAAAGAAAGGACGACAATTACGACGAAATTTATCTAGGTACTTACAGTAGCTTATACTACGCAAAGTAAATTATTGTGGCTCTGGCTAGGTATACAACTACCATACTGCATAATAATAATAACCTTTGCATGAAGTTTGTTATTTTTAGTTTCGCAATATAATTTCCTTCCTCATCAAAATATTCGCCCAGTTATGGTTTTAAGTCATGAATATTCAGCATTATAAATAAAAGTAATATTCGTTTTAAAGAAACTTTTTACTGCTAATGTGCATTTATTTAGTGACTAGTTCTTCGCCCGCGACTTCGTCTGCTTGGATTTCGTATTTTCTAAATTTAACATCCTCTCCATCCCCTTTAAAGCGTACTTTTGAAAATAATAATAGCATATTGTTAATGTACTAATGTACTTAGCTTTCTAACAGTGATTTTTTTTAGAATTGCGTCATTAGTTCCTCATATTACCCCCTACATACAAACTTACAAACAAATTTTACCTCTTTATAATATTAGTGTACATAAACTAAGGCAGACCTATCCAATTGTTGCCCCAACATTGTGGTAATTAAATTAATTGATAAATAAATAAATAATTATTTTACATCCAAATGTTTCCTACTGCAATGAACAGAATTATACATCCATTGCACGCGATTACAGTATTACAATATTAATTTATTCATGTTTATTAAAACAAGTAACTTTATGACTGTTACTTACCACATTCAGATATTGGTACAAGGTATATCATCTATTTGCTAACTAACTTTAACTATTTGGTAATCTATATCTTTCTTTGCGTTACGCATGAAATATTGAAGTCACCTTTTGTGTATCTGTGTGTGTGTGACTGCTTGTATCTTCTAAACCACTATTTCGAGCATGACATGTATTCCGAAAGGTTTAGCATAGAAATCTCGACATTTGTCGCCACATCGGAAGTGGAGACTGTAGTCGGGGATAGTAATTGTTTATTAAATTGACACACTCCGTCAATTTGCCGTGTTATAGCCATTTCATGAAACTGTCAAAAAAAGACAGTTGTGATTTGAATATACGAATAACTTGAGATGGTAGTCAATTTGCTAACAAAATAATTACCCTGACTACTTGCACCCTTGTAAGGCAGGGGCGGGTCGCTAGTGCGTATTATGAAACTAAGTCGATCAAAATATTGTTTTTTTTTTTACTAAACGAGCTTTTGTCCGCGATTTCCTACGGGTGTAGAAAAAAAAATGAGTCTATATTATAAGTTAGACCTCTAGCAATTCTCTCTATCAATCTAGCAAAACTGAATTCGAGCTGATGGGTGAAAAATATACAGACTAACAGACAAAAATTCTAAAAACTGTAGTTTAGGCTTCTAGAGACCCTCCAAATTAGTTTTTCTTCAATATCATATACATAATGTACAGATATCGGTCTATTACAATTTTATTACATGTATAGACTATTGTTCCACAGTTACTTCACGCTGGGTGTACCAGTCAGTAACAAACATTGTAATTCTAAGCTCGAAGTATGACACTAGCTAACTAATGACTGGTAGCGGGATCCTTACCAAGCTTTACATACACACTTGGACACAGACGCATAATTAAAGGCTTGACCTTATAAAATGTCATTAACGTTACGAACACGTTGGCAGCTCATAAAAAATGCGTATCTTCACAGATAGGTACTTATATAAATCAATCTTATAATCATCACCACCGATATCCTCCTGCCCTTATCCCGATTTATTTGAAGTCGGCGCAGTACCTATGTCATTTTTTTCCATACATCTCTATTTGCCGCCATCTCGTTAGTTACAGTCATCTCCTCTATAGCCATATCATTTTTCACACAATCCATTCATCGTTTCTTTAGTCTTGTTACCCTCCACATTCGAACTCAAAACTTTCCTCACTAGGTACATAATCCTCTTACTTAGTCTGAAAAATGGCTACCGTATTACTAACCGAGAAGTTGTGTGGAAATCGGTTGTCATGGTATGGGCAGGTGATGCGAAGGAATGAGGACCATGTTGTGAGGAAAGTTTTGAGTATGAATGTGCAGGGTTACTTACATGAGTAGAGGAAGACCAAAGAAAAATGGATGGATTGTGTGAAAGATGATATGGCTAGAAAAGAGGTGACTCTTCAGATGACGGCAAATAGAGATGTATGGAAGAAGAAAACATGCTGCGCCGACCCCAAATAAATTCAGGAGGATGATGATGATATTAGTAACCTCGAGCCATTCGATAACAAGAGTTAAGGAGGCTGCGATATGGGTATAGTTTCGAACATACATACAGACTGCGCCAAATAAAAGATCATCTCTCAATGACTCAAAAAAGGTCTCTACGGAAAAAACCCACCACACCCGACTACGGATAGGTATTTCGGAGCCAATGCATTCTCAATGTGCTGAAAATACAAATGTTAACCCAGCAATATTATATTTGACGATCTATGTGGCGCGGCGGGCGAAGGTCCGCCTGCGACGCAAGAGGTTGCGGGTTCGATTCCCGCCTTGGGACAAATGTCAATCTACAAATATTTGTTCCGGGTGTTCTGGGTATTTCCTATGTATAATAAAAATATCTATAAATGTAATGTATTGTATTAAGTAAATCAGTCATTTAGTACCCATAACACAAGCTCTGCTTAGCTTGGGGCTAGATGATGCTGTGTGGATTGTCCAGCATTATTTATTTATTATTTATTTATTTATTTAATATTGCGCAAAAGAAATTTGTAGAGATAACTGGCGATGCTTGGCACCAAGGTAGACAGGGACAGGTGTGTCAAATACTTGTCTTATTTAGGTGGCACTGTTTTATCCAAAAAGACATCGAAATGTACGAGCAGGTGTTGCGAATCCGCAGAATCAGTTGTCTCTTTGTTATTTTTCTTACCTTAGAATCGTCGACTTTATTACTCTTAAGAATCTTCATCCTTATTATCTTAATTTGGCGAAGTACATCTCTATGATCACTTGATGAGCCATTGTCCGTGTTCACTTCCTTCTAAGCCATATCAGCTTTAAGAGAATCTCTGCGTATCTATTTTCTTAATTAACACAGTATATTTTTGTAGATGTTTATCCGTGGGGTGGCGTCTCATGTTTAATTTTAAACCTACATATAAAAACAAAACAAATATTGCATGGGACCTTCTCCTAAAATACAGTGATAGCATTTAATATACATTTACGTTTAATTCAAATCAACGCGCAGTTGTTCCCACTTCAGGATCTTGTCACAATATTTAGCCGACCACAAATAAAAGGCGATTAAGCCCCATTCAAGTTTCAGATTCGTTGTTACAAAGCTCACTGTGTGGTCTTGCTCACTATTGTTGTACAAGGCTCAACTTAAACGTAAACTCGTTTTGGTCATGCCTCGACGATTTAGTTTCAAATATTGATTGAAATGATATTTGGACTATTCTGTTGAATATTCTGTTTCAACCATAACCTATTTTGGTATAACAATCAAAAAGAATCTTGTCAGGCTGTGCAAACATTCTATTACTAAAAACTTTTCGCACTTCCGCTAGATGATGTGACGTGTGAGGTAGGGACGGTGACATGTTCTATTAAATTAACGCGGTTACTGTTAATTGACTTTGGCCATGAACTTTATGATCTACATTTATGATGTACTGAATTAGCGATGTTCAAAGGGTTTTGTACTAGCAAGTAACTCACGTACGCAAAAAAACATAATTTCTCAATCCTGTTGGCTATTTAACTTTATAAGGAAGCTGCATCTATGGTTTTCGCCGCTCAGGACGTTTATAGGCTTGGAAGAATGCCAACCAACACAAGAACTAGGTACTTATATAAGGGCTTCCAGAAGCGCTAACTCTTAGAAGTCAGTTTTGCACATACACAAGTATGGCACAAAGCTTTTTCTGTCCTGTGTTTGAAAATAGAACGAAGTTGTTCCGATATTTTCATGAATATTAATAATATTGGTTGATACTTTATCAAATGTTTAGTAAGTTTGTTATCGACGTCTGCCCATGAACTTTGTTTCGCTCGAGTTCTCCCATAAAAATGGTATATATTATCGCGGCACGGGCCGGTTCGCGAGGTCTTTGAACCCCCGAATTCCCCTCAGATGTTTAAGCCACGGTTATATTTAGAACTGCACATTCACACCAAATCGGGATGTGTGTGTTGTTTTAAATCTAGGAATTATAAATATTTTAAGGTATAACTGATGTTTTACATATGTTTTTATACATAGCGTTATGACCAACCAGTTGATGTCCAAAAAAGCTCGTCTTGCTGTTCGCAATGGTGTGCTAGTGCCTACACAGATGTATGGAAGTGAATGTTGGGTGGTGCAAAAGAGACATGAAAGCAGGATAAATGCTGTAGAAATTAAATGCGTTCCTTACAAAGTATGTGTAACATTTAAAAGAAAATTTAGTGACAACAAGTGAAAAGAGTATGCTTAGATGGTCGGGCACGTTGAGAAGATGAATGAAAGACGACTAACAAAAGGAATTTAGAACGCAGATGTAAGCGAAAATCCCGGGAGAGGACACCAGGATTCTAGACCGTCCTCTCCTGGCGTTTGTGTCTCCGTGTGTGTGTGGCCCTAGAAGAACATACACTGACCTTATTGGCGATGTTCTTCAAAAAGGTCAAGTGCGTAGTACTCGCAACCGTAGTGCCTGTATGACCAGATGTATGAACAAATAACGTAAAAGGAGTATTATAACCGTAGTAGGTAGCGTTCTGTAGTTTTTTCCTACCCCCCCCCGGGGAAAGGCGTCAGTTTTTGTATGTATTTATGTATGTATGATGTTTTACACGTTAATTTCCATGATTAATAAATTGCTGCCTCTAAAATATTGCTGAATTAGGAAATAGTTAAAAAAATAAAACTTTTTTGTTTAAATCTTAATCTAACTAAACAATATGATTGCTTTTTAACAAAAGATGTGGTGTTTTCTATTTACTTTAGAAATAAATTAAGTTGGTGGACTTATCAAGGCATCTGAATCATCGTAGGTACTACTGCGTCTACTGCGTCTACTGCCCTTATCCCAATTTATAATTTGCGCACAGCATTTCGTCTTTATCCATACTTTAGTTAGAAATTATCTTATAAGCATCCCCTTTCTCGCTATATCACCTTTCACACAATCCATCCATCGTTCCTTTGATCATGAATTCATGATTTTGTTATCACATTATTACGGATTACAAATTAGAAATAAATATATTTATACATGTACTTTATGAAACAACCAAGTAGTAAAATAACACGTAGACGATCGTAAAAATTTCAACTTTCTACTTTATTCCCCAACCAGTCACGATCCTTTGGGTAGGGCCTTAAAATTGCTGCAGCTGCTTCCCAATTCAATTCGCTGTCGAATTTCTTGTTTTGCATATACTTACATATTATTCAAGAATTTCTCTTTCCAAATCAGTTGGACCAGTGTTCCTATACAGAACTTGGTTGAATTATACTTTTGCCCACCTAATGTTGGGTCTTGATCCTCAGAGCGAGTTTTTTCTTTAATCTTTATTTGTTCTATTGTGTCCAATGACCTGTTCGTTCGTGATTCAATTCAGATCTTTTTGCTATCCAACTGGATTTGCGATTTTCTTTCGCGTGCCGTAAGATCGTGAGGGGAATTTAATCGGCTGATGTAATTCGACGTATTCATTAATTACGACTTCTTAAAGACTGGATTACAAGTCGTAAACATTATTGGCGCATCTTTTAATGTTAATACGACTAACGCTTGGGGTTTCTTAAAATCGGCCCGAGTCAGCTTTTAAAGAGTTATTAATTTGGTTTCTCCGTTCTTACAGTATAAATGCATCGTAAAGAACTTGCATCAGTATCACATCACTAGGATTACAGAAACACGAAACAGGTCGATTCCAAATATTTAGCTTCACCACCTAAAAACCATCTTTGTGCGTAATCTCGAAAAACATCGAAGGGTTCTTCCAAGACCAAACGGATTTTTTTTTCTGTGTCTACCGCAAAACTCACTGCGATATTCTTTGCGTTCAAAAGACCCATCGATATGAAACCCAGAGCTGGCTACACATTCCTGGGCTTACGCTTATCGCCGAGATCTATCACCCGATTATTTAATTACCCACTAGAAAATCGACTAAGTATTACAAAAGACTATCTTCAGACATTGGTATGTCAAATGCGTAAATTAAATGACTTGAAATCCAGCTCTGATATACGCAAAGCATTCCAACTTTTTGAACAGTTTTTTTTTGTATTTTTATTTATCATTCAAAAAGGTTTCATTTGTTTAATACAGTTGTGGTATTACGTGGCTAGAAACTTCAGTTTGGGCCATAAGAAACCCTACATGAATCTGGATGACGTATTGTTTCTCCCTACATGGCAGGTAATAAGAATCTAGGGACGTGAGTGCACGAGCAGTGTCTCATTTCAACATCGGCTGGCGGATCAATTTACCCTCCACACAACCTATCTCTGTCACACATGTTTTTGAGAGAGAGATAGAAACAGAATGCAGATTGCTTTTTTAAAACAAGGAAGTACGACTCTGACTATAATGAAGTTTTTAATCAGTGCACGTATGGTTACAGCCATTTTTATTTCCGTTGAGGAAATGTTTAAAAAAATCATGAATCCATTTCCTGATGTAACCACTCATCGATGTCATCATTTCTTTTAATAATGAATGTCGATGATATCAGGCGCTTCGATATTTAAAAAGTCTATGAGTGTGATGAGAATTCTGTAATTATAACTGGCCATAAAAATATCAGGCATGTAATCTTAAAACCAGAAAGAAATGGTTTTCATTGAGTTGTTTGAAAAAGGAATGCATACCAAGTATAACAACATACATTGGGTTTATTAATAGTACTTACTTCAAACTTTGCGGCCTTTTGGAGATATTGCAAATGTAAGGGGAATCTTATATTATTTTTTTATTTTTTTAACATATCTTCGAGATTACCGTATTAACGTTATTAAACTAATAAGGTAGGTATGTATTGTCTGCGTATTTTACCGTAGATCATTGACCGATTTAAATATTCTGCATATTTGCTTTATTACTGAATGATGAAAAAAAATATCAAAAACAGCGTATGAAAAGCTGCGAAATATAAACATAAGGGACAATAACATAACTCTTAGTATACAGAATGATCTGATTACACTAATTGCTTGCGTCAGGTCATAATTATTACTTTATTAGGTATGAATGGTGGCGCACAAAAGGTACGCCAATGTTATTAATACAGCCAGCGCGTTCTATTGTAATGACTGCAGCTGTACGATCGATATGAAATGCAGTAGTTTTGCACTCGCTCCAGATTAGAAATTACTATCGTGCTGTCGATTTTCTGTGGCGTTTGCCTTACGTGTTTATCCTGCCAGTAGGTACCTTGATGAAGCCAGTGCCCTCTGTTTGTTGAACGTTATCCTATCTGGTGTTGTGCCAAAATTGAAGTTTGTGGATCACTGAAGCGTACAAGTAAGTTTAATTTCATTCAGCGTCAAATCTACCACGTCACGTACCGTAAAACGGGGTGAATAGAAACGCAGGGGTGAGTAGAAACAAAACTTTGAATGGCAATTTCGCGTTAGTTTAATATTGTTTGTAACTTAAAGGACTCTTTTGAAATTAATAATTTCAACACCTTGTCAGTAATTAATAATGTTGAATCTGCTTTTACATCTGATTTAAAAAAAAATCGACTCACTCCGTTTTACAGTAGTGTTATAATTGAATATCGGTTTGGTGACAATATCTGAGATCTAGGTCTAAAATCGCCAACTCGCCTTGAGCAAGCGTGGTGATTAATGCTTCTGCCTTCTCAGAGCAACAGGCTGGTTATTAGTTAGCCTAAGTTCAGAAGCCCTTTTTGAGGGATCTAGGATAACCTGATTACATGACCTTTGCAAACAATTATGTCAACGTACGTATTTATTTGACCCCACACTAACTAGTCTTGTCTAATTGGGAATATTTTCGTCTCTCGCAACGCAATGAATTTTCTTTCTTGCAGTCCTTTTGGCGTGGTGTATCTCCACCAAAACGGGTTGTTATTCTTCGATAGTAATAAAACCCAAAACCCAGCAAAATCATGTAACGCAAGGTTGTGTAAGTTCGAATGACCATCGGTATTCTTACACTTCCAAATAAGTAATCGACGCTAAAAGAGAGATCCGTGGCACGTAGTTATGCAAAATAACTTGCTATCTACCATAAACATAATTAAAAATGCAAAAACATGAGTAGGTCTTACTCATAGTGTGCCAAGTATAGTTTTATCTTTCATATTTGTACGTCCTATTTAGCTTAGACGCGCTATGGTTAAAGAATGCTGTACTTAGATGATTTCACTGGATGATCGTAGTAGTTTTGTTTTTACTGAAGAAATAATGGTACTACAGGATTCTTAGAATACGTGAGGTTGAACTAATTACGTTACGTACGTGTTGTATCTTAAGGGAACTTGCAGGAAGTTCGGAAGCACGCCTGTCTATGCACGTGCAACTGGCGGTGCATATAAATTTCACACTTAAATACTGCGTGGTAATGCACACAGTTCTGTGTGTTGGTATTGCAGGTTATGACGTTATGGGAATCAAAATGGTTGCTGCAAGAAGTATTAGAAGCTATAGCTTTTCTTGTAAAGTTTAATTCCGAATGAGGTCAATGTTCTGTATTGGCCTTCTATATTAAAATACCGAACCTCATTAGTACTGGATTTTTCAAATACATATAATTTGAATTACGGACGATTCTAACAAGGCGCAAAGACTTTTTGCAAACATACTTCTGCCTTAGAAGTTCTAGTTTCTACGCAATATCTGTAATTAGTGTACAGTGCAATTAGCGACATCCAAGTGTCAGAGGCACGCGTGCGCGCTTGCAAATGATTCACGCACCGGTCCGCGCATGGCGCATGCGTAAAGCGTGTTTTTGTACCGGCAGGAAGCGACGAACTGCCTGACGGACGTCCGACATTCAACTCTCACTCTTACGTACTAGTATTACAACTTACATTGCCAGTACAAGAATAATAATGTATGCAACTCCGAACACCTAATTCCATATTTGAATTTCAGAATATTTTAATATTATTTCATTAAAATCACATAAAAATATAAACATATAATTACATGACATGTATAGTAAATGTAAATGAAATGATTGATAATTAATTTTGACTTCTTAAGTAGGTAATGTTAATAGTCATGGTTAAGCGTACAGTTATTGAGTTTCTATTGAACAGATATATTTTATCTAGAAAGAGACTAAAAAAAGAGAATTAGTGTTTTCGGAAATTACGAAGTGCAAAACAATAAAATGAAGATTTTTTTTAAATAGGAAGCATTTCAGTTATAGATAATGCTTTTCGTAACTTAGCATTAATTTGCTTATCAAACGATTAATGCACCGTACAACGAATAGATGGCGCTGGCTGTTTGTATGTGTAAACTGACCCAGTAAACAAGCGCATGCGATTGTTTGTAAACACGTTGCTCTTATATCCAACAAGGAGTATTTTCATCTTTGCGAGATAGAGCACAACGATGCCTGGGGCAGCGGGTACTAACGGATTGAGCGTGGGCGCAGTGAGAAGTTTAAGACTTTTTTAACACTTTGAACGCCAAATGATCGACAAACAATACATTTTCTAGTGTATCACGTTGTTTGGCAGGTATGGTGTTATTTTTCCTAGAAAATACGGCAAGCTTCAGTCGCTAAGAAAATTGAGAAGGGCTTTCTACCAGTTTCTTCCCCATTACGAATCTATAGTGAGACATGGATTTTATAAATTCCCGATACTTAAAGATTAGAGGGATGGATGGCCATATTTTTTTCCGACATTACAGCGTCATCGTTGTTAAGTGAAGATAAAACGTGAACTACGAAGAATATCCATATTAAGTCATGAAGTTCGTTCTTCACTCCTTTGACGTGCTCGAGTACTTTACTGGTGTTTTTGTAACAACCTGACGTTTTTGATCCATCACACCTAATTGCATGTGAAAGATTGACACGAATAGAGTTTTCACTGACAGGTTCGCACTTTCGATATCACAGTGTGTTACGTAAGATGACGTAACAGAAGACAAATGCACCTAATGAAGTGGATTCTCTTATAATTTATTGAGTTAGTTATTAGCTATTGTGTTTACGAAAGTAGGTACGTTGTGAAGTCTTGTTTGGTAGCTTTACGCACGGTAGTTTAAAACATTCCTTTGTATGTATGTAGAACTTTTTACATAATGTGTTGATATACAGGGTTTTTTTTTATTTTAATGACGGGAAATCATCCAATGACATCTCCCGTTCTGGGTGCAACGGGAGGACGTGTCAGACTTTTACTGACTAAAACTCATCCGTGTTCCGTCCTTGCCTTTTACGTTACAGGGTCACGGTAGCACATTCAAACATCTCGCAACCCTGGTAGTCTCGACACTCAGCCTGATACCATGAGTTCAGTACATCTCATTGGGTCTATCCCCCCCAGCGTTGATTTTTTACGTTTTTATCTGATGTTTATTTTCGTGGTATATGCCGAAGACCGATTGGCAGATGCAATAAAACAGTGTTGTAGAGTAGACCCAGTAGAAGCTGGGGCAGACCACGCGCTAGTTGAAACGACCACTTGAGTTAAGGTACGAGAAAAGAGATGGATGCGGAAGGCCCAAGACTGGAAAGAATGGCGTGGAATGTACACTTACAATAAAATTGTTGGGTGGATAAGGGGCGAAAGAGACGCTTTAGTAGGTTGTAATTTACAATCCGACGCTCGGGGGATATTTATCTTACCTATTTTAATTTCAATGATTAAAAATTTCTGTTCCCAAACCAAGAATTTCGGTCAAGTGACTGATGAATATATGATTTATATATCCACATAATATGATGCATCGTTGTCGGTCTGGTTTACTGATTGTAGACTATTACGTCATGTTTGGTTCTCTAATATAAAATTAATCTTCCATCCAGTCGCCGGATGACCTAATCTTATTCCGTTTTAGGCTTGAAACGAGATTCAGGTCATTGAAAATTCAGGTGATTAAAACTCACAAACATAATGACCCGGAACAACTACCAATAATTGTTCCGTGCGGTAATCGAACCCACGACACGCGGCGCAGCTGATCGCTCAGGCACTGCGCCATCCGTGCCGTTGGCTGCAATAACCCCATTACTTACAATACTTTGTAATGTCTTGCAAGGGGAGACTGACATTATTTCTGTCACTAGTCAACTCACTACTGCACAAAAATAGGGTCACTCCATCCCCTGCTCGTGTAGACTGCAGTGCCGAGGGAAACGAACCCTCATTTTCTTATTTTTTTTTCTTTGAATTTCGATTCTCCCACCTTGTCCGTGACGTAGCATATATCAATCACGTATGTTATATTATAGTACCAGTATATATAAACAAATAGTAGTTCAGCAGTCAATGGTGGACATCCGTGTGTCTGTGCCCCATATTCAGTGGTCACGTACCCTGGGGCCTGCGTGATCAGTTTGCATTCGACCCGCGAACAAGACGCCCTGTGCTGGCTTGAAGTGTGATGTCGATAGTTTTTTGTTTGGTATTTTCTTGTCGATTCTAATAATTAATTTTTGGAGAAGACTCTTCTATGAATAAATGCTAATAGAAATTACAGTGGATTAGATTTGTTAATAAGTAATAGAATCTACATTTTTTTCCGACACATGTTGACTTACAACTTTAAATTTTAATCCTAATAAAACTTTTAATTTATAAGGTAGGTACTTTATAGGTAGCATGCAACAACATGAGTAACTTCAGGCAACGTCACAAGGAAACATTTTACAAAAACCTGTATGAATCGATAATATAAGTTAACATAATTCATAAGCGAACGATAACGCTGAGTTTATCAGAACCTAATCAGCCCATTCAGAATTAAAACATCGATATCATCGAAACATCGACATAGAACATCACTATTTATACGTATGAGGATATAAAATTAATTGTTATTCCATAGGCACATCAGGTGGTCTCCTTTCTCCAAAGATTCAACGACAAATCTTGACTTTTAGAAAGAAATATTGGTGAAACCACCGAAGCCATTTTATGGTCTCACTGTCTCATGGGTTTATTTATTGTCCCTGTTAATGTAGGTGAGCATATAAAACAATACCATCTACATATACATATCTACTGTACATCTATACAATACCATACAATTTCGTTTTTTTCTTTTAAAAAAAAAAACGTTGCCCCTCACTAGGAATTGCTCCTGTATCGTGGGTGCGTTTACAAACATTTAAACTCACATACACAAACAGCCAGACCCGGAACAACTACCTGTAGGTCATACAAATATTTGTTCCGTGCGGGGATCGAACCCACAACACGCGGCGCAGCAGCCGATGGCTCAACCACTGCGCCAACCGTGTCGTCGATTCGAATTAAATAAATGGTTAAAGTGTATGCTTGTAATGTCACAACGATAGCTTTTTACCAAATGTATATGAAAGTATACACGGTAGAAATACCAAAAGCACATTTTTGTTTTTTAATTTTTCGGACTTTTTGTTCCGGCTAGTGTCCAAATCGGCTGGACCGATTTTGACGTGACTTTTACTACTAACTTACTTTACTTAAAATATTTAGGCTATTTACAGCGCAATAATATATATAAGCCACGCAGAAGAATTCGCCGTAACAGCTAGATATAACTAAAATCCTGTCGTGGGGAATATTAATATAAACTCACATAGAATTGTGTCCTGCTACGAATTTGAATTTGTATAGGTATCGATTTTTTGAAGGTTAATGGTATTTAGCATATAATATTATAATACAATGGATTTGCCGGATTCAGACAACAATTCAACTATGTACATGATTTCCTCATCCTTTTGCGTACAGGTACGTATTATTATTATTATTATTAATATTTTTATGATAATGCTCTTGATAATAATTTTTATACTACATATTTGAGTGTCTAAATATTACTGCATAATCTGACGCTGGCAGCTCGCTTCACCGCAATTTCACCCAAGTATTCACGGGGAAATTGCAAAAAAATCGACCGGTGGAACTCGAGAACCATGAATATCGTTAATTACTTAAAATGACTCTTTAACTACCTTCAAAAAAATCCTCGGTTCTAGTTTTTGAGGACGCAATGAACTGTTGCCTAATGAATGATGCATATTTATCGTCCACCAGTCGCTGCACTTCGCGAGACGACTTCAAAGGAAAACGTAAAAAAATGTGGCAGACGTGCTACATTTTACATTGAATTCTGTCTCGTGTACCTACCAGTAGTCGAGTAGGATACGAGCGAATAGAGAGAGAGAATGTAAACGGTTGCGAAATAGCATTTTTCGCTGTCATTAATGCTACCCAAACAAACATACAAGTTGTGCTAAAAAATGCGCATAAGCAAGTGGGTCGGCAATTTTTTAGTGATAACATGATTCAAACGATCTATTTGGTAATAAATTCCGAAGAAATGACATTACACCCCATAATTGCCTACCAGCAGCACACGAAGTCCAACATCTTCCTCGTATGTCGCCATTTTGTCAGCCATCAATCAAAGCTGTCAGCTGTGTGAGACGCCTTTGTACAAATGCGGCTGAGATACAAACAGTTGCTTCGGTCGCAGGTTGGAAATAGCGATAGAGCGATTGGCTATCCACGCAATCGCAAACGCACGACCGAACGATATATTTCGAGTTGCTGAGTAACCGGCGGATTGATTCGAATCGATTCGATTTGTTTTGTTGTGTGACCGTATTCTATAATAGGAGCGCCTATTATAGAATACGTTCGCACAACACATGTTCTACTCAGCAGCCGCACGTATGCTGAGATCGGTCCATGGATGGGTGATCATCCATCACATATCAAGATTCCTCCGTGCCTCAGAAAGTACGTTAAGTTGTTAATCCCGGCTGTACTACATCGATCTTTAGCAGTTGTTACGGGTAGTTGGAAGCCCGAAAGTCTGACAACCAGTCTCGCTAAGGAGATCTGGCAGAGCTAGAAGCCGACTACAACATTTGGGAAAAGGCAAGCAGATGATTATGTACCCTTTTCAATACAAACGTCTCCAGAAAGTCCAAACAAACAATAAGCGTAGCATTAAGCGAAGGTAAATGTAGGCATATTAATTCCTTTTGATATTACTTATTCTCACCGAGTGACTACTTCGTATTCACAATGCGTTTCTTCGTGCGATCAACATGGTGATTTAAATGGCTGACAATAACAATCTATAATTAAACCGATATTGCTCAGCAATCAGCAATGTAGGTAATGAAAAGTTGTTGCCGGTAACAAAGGCAGAGAAAATATTTTGACACGTGACGCTCCTTCTCCGGAGCGAGGATATTAGAAAGCATCAACCTCTACCATACCTACGTGTGTTCTCAGCTTAATGGCATACGTGTGGACTGATTCGGATGGGTGGCCTTTGTCATGACTAATGACGTTATTGTCACAGAAATTAGTCAGTCAGCCCTTTATCAGTGTAGTGGGAAAGCGTTTTGACATTGATGATATTATGTTAAAAGCGATAACATATAAGGTATGCAAACATTGTTCATTGATCCAGTAATAATCAAATGAAGCTTTGAGACGGTTGAATAAACAACGACGGTTTGTTCTAAAACATAAACAGTTACATTTACATTCACTACTGATAAAGGAGCTGATCCTCCTGCCCGATCCCAATTTATTTGGGGTCGGCGCAGAATATCTTCTTCTTCCATAGATCTCTATTTGCCACCATCTCAATATTTACCTTTCACGCTATCCATATATCTCTTCTTTGGTCTGCTTCTACTCTTGTAAGCCACATATAAAATTCAAACTTTAATAACTAACACAAAACTACAAGAACATAATTCAGAGCCCGACTAAAAGCATCTGGCTAAAACGCAATTACAACTTCTAACTAACCAGACAAATGGCAATTAAATTAATGCATTTACACCACACATTTCAGACAAAATATGTTTGCAATTTTCTAAAAACCTGCATTCATATTTACATCACTGGTCGAAATGCGTAACGCAACACTCCAAATTCCAATAATTGTAAATTGGAGCCTGGCTTGAAACAATGGGTGATCGAGAGCATTGTTCTGTATTGATTCGACGCGCCAAGGTCATTACAACACCCACACGACCGCTGTCTTTGGGGTTGGACAGCCGTCTGAGTGACAAATGATAGCGGTTGTTTTAACTTCCTCCATTTTTTATCGAGGTGGAATAACTTGAGCTTGTGCTTGTATTTAAGTAAAGATATTAAACTTTTCCATCCAGAAGATTCCCTTGAATAATTCTATTAAGTAAAAGGTTTCTTTGAAATATAATGAGAAATGGTTCTCGGTTTTTTTATTTTCTGGGAATTTTAAAACTGAAGCACAAACGTCATTGTTAATCTTTACCTTCACGGGAGACGGGAGATTGCTTCTAGACTTGATTTCCGTACATCACAGTGTAGTTGACACCTGTAAATCAGCGCTGTGCTGTGAGCTGTAGCCTACATAGCACAGCATCATGTTGCTACTAGCCACAGTCGACGTGCAACTGACGACAATTTTCTGTGTTAAACTTTTAGTTTGTTTTGTCTTCACTAACATAATTAAAGCAAAATATTTACCAACACACACTTTTGACTTTCCTTGTTTTAAGTTTATTGTCTTCTTACAATATGGAAAACCGCTCAACAAAACATTTTTATTTTCTTTTCATGATTAGTCTAATATTTTATGAACTTAGACCAACCTCCAAATGTCTCCATCTCATATCATTTCTCGACATGTTCCGCCCCTTTATGGTACCGCAGGTGTCAAGTGCGGATATGTCGAAATCGACATTGTTATGTATGATTGTAATGCAGTACTTGTAATGGTTCTCTTGTTACCGCCTAATTTGACAGGTCTATCATTTTGATTGCGGTTATGATTACAATTACCTTTAGGAGTGGGGTAGGCTTTGAAGTTAATTGGAGACTTCAGTGTAGTGAAATAGAAATCAGGGGCATTAAATATGACGTTTTGAGCCCATCGTTAATCCAGTCTCTGAGGAAAGCTATTCAGGACGTGAAGAACTATCCTTTATTGTAACGGAACAATGATAACTATATCACGTTGACGTACGTCCCCAGGCCTGTGAGATTTGGATTTGTTGAGTTTTGTCGATCTTCAAAAGGTCAGAGTTGGCGACTTCTATTTTCAATAGATGTCGGAGTCTTCAACAGATCTATAAAACTAAACTAGGTATTTAGTTATTGTTTCATCAAACGGCTCTAGTTTTTAATTGTGTCTTTTGCAAATGTTTTTTCCTGTGGTGTGTGATTTACCTCGATTTTATACAACAATTCGATCGCGATAAAGCAAACTACAATTTGTACTTCCTCATACTGAATAAGCTCCATCTGGTTACCATAGTTGAAAACACAATTATTACAGTGACAATTATTCCATAGAAGTTATGAAGTAAGTATAAAAACACGGACTAAGCCTTGTGTTCCATCAGTTGAAGTATTTCTAGCTTTACTTAAATAAAAAACTGTCGGCACTGTTCGTGTCATAGACGTACCTATATTATCTCTTTCAGACGGTACGGTAACTACTTGCGTGTGTCTGTCTACCTGGGGTCGTGGGGTTGCCAGGGCGAGGGTGAGACTTTTGATAAGGAGTGACGCGGGAAAGATTAATGACCGTCTGCGTTCTCCCTCTTTTGTGCTTTCTATCAGTGTCGTCTTGTATTTCCTTTTGGGAATCAATAATCGGTGCGTTGATTGATGTTAACATTCGGCAGTATCTAAAACGGGTGTAAGGGACATTGACGCACAGCCTCATACCATGAGTTCAGTACATGGATCTGGACCCCTCTGCGTTGATAGCTTCTCGTAATTTTTAAATTTTGGTTGGTACATTTTTCTAACCGGTTGCAGCTGCCTATGTGACCTCCACAACCTAGTGATTAACACGATAGCCCTTATTTAGCCTGGTTGTCAGACTTTCGGGCGTCTGACTACTCGTAACGACTGTCAAAGATCTACAAATGACAGCTCAGAACAACAGCCTAACGCGCTTTCCGAGGAGTGAGATTCGAAGTTCTAATTGCAAATTCAATTACATCTGTGAATTATTTATGTAACTGTGTATTGCCTGGACCACCTACGAAGATGTTTAGTTAAGAATGTTTTCACATGCAGTTGTTGACTGAGACCTTATGCGCTAACTAGGAGTTGCTCACTACCAAACACTTACGTGAATCTAAAATTAACTGCATTTGACTAAGAAATTTATGAACTGTAAACATTATGACATTTGAGTTTCTGAGGGCAGTAACCTTGGATATTATTTGATTACATTTTGGCAATTTTTTTAATGAACAAACATGTCTAACAGCGTCCTTGGTCTAGACTCTCTTGGTCCTTGGTCTAGACTCTCTTGATCCTTGGTCTAGACTCTCTTGGACCTTGGTCTAGACTTGGTGTACAGTCTGCGACCAGCAAGCACTACTGCTGAGCATGAGGTCTTTTGTTCTATTCCTGGGTCGGGGAAATTATTATTGAGTTCTTCAATTTAGTATTTCTCAGTAGCAGTCAAGATTCGGGATTTGAGCTCAGTAGCAATAGGCTCGCCGATCTTAAACGTAACTGCCGTAGCTGGCTTAGTGTAGTACTACGTTTCGATAGAGTAAGAGACCAGGTTATACCGGTTTGAAACCTACTACATGCTGATTTTATAGTGAAGATGGCTGAGTATGAAGCTGGACATTAAAACCAAGTTCAAGATGCACGAACGCATGTTCCCATGTGACTGCAAAAACGCCTAATGAATACTTCGTAGAAATACCAAAAGCACATTTTTGTTTTTTAATTTTTCGGACTTTTTGTTCCGGCTAGTGTCCAAATCGGCTGGACCGATTTTGACGTGACTTTTACTACTAACTTACTTTACTTAAAATATTTAGGCTATTTACAGCGCAATAATATATATAAGCCACGCAGAAGAATTCGCCGTAACAGCTAGATATAACTAAAATCCTGTCGTGGGGAATATTAATATAAACTCACATAGAATTGTGTCCTGCTACGAATTTGAATTTGTATAGGTATCGATTTTTTGAAGGTTAATGGTATTTAGCATATAATATTATAATACAATGGATTTGCCGGATTCAGACAACAATTCAACTATGTACATGATTTCCTCATCCTTTTGCGTACAGGTACGTATTATTATTATTATTATTAATATTTTTATGATAATGCTCTTGATAATAATTTTTATACTACATATTTGAGTGTCTAAATATTACTGCATAATCTGACGCTGGCAGCTCGCTTCACCGCAATTTCACCCAAGTATTCACGGGGAAATTGCAAAAAAATCGACCGGTGGAACTCGAGAACCATGAATATCGTTAATTACTTAAAATGACTCTTTAACTACCTTCAAAAAAATCCTCGGTTCTAGTTTTTGAGGACGCAATGAACTGTTGCCTAATGAATGATGCATATTTATCGTCCACCAGTCGCTGCACTTCGCGAGACGACTTCAAAGGAAAACGTAAAAAAATGTGGCAGACGTGCTACATTTTACATTGAATTCTGTCTCGTGTACCTACCAGTAGTCGAGTAGGATACGAGCGAATAGAGAGAGAGAATGTAAACGGTTGCGAAATAGCATTTTTCGCTGTCATTAATGCTACCCAAACAAACATACAAGTTGTGCTAAAAAATGCGCATAAGCAAGTGGGTCGGCAATTTTTTAGTGATAACATGATTCAAACGATCTATTTGGTAATAAATTCCGAAGAAATGACATTACACCCCATAATTGCCTACCAGCAGCACACGAAGTCCAACATCTTCCTCGTATGTCGCCATTTTGTCAGCCATCAATCAAAGCTGTCAGCTGTGTGAGACGCCTTTGTACAAATGCGGCTGAGATACAAACAGTTGCTTCGGTCGCAGGTTGGAAATAGCGATAGAGCGATTGGCTATCCACGCAATCGCAAACGCACGACCGAACGATATATTTCGAGTTGCTGAGTAACCGGCGGATTGATTCGAATCGATTCGATTTGTTTTGTTGTGTGACCGTATTCTATAATAGGAGCGCCTATTATAGAATACGTTCGCACAACACATGTTCTACTCAGCAGCCGCACGTATGCTGAGATCGGTCCATGGATGGGTGATCATCCATCACATATCAAGATTCCTCCGTGCCTCAGAAAGTACGTTAAGTTGTTAATCCCGGCTGTACTACATCGATCTTTAGCAGTTGTTACGGGTAGTTGGAAGCCCGAAAGTCTGACAACCAGTCTCGCTAAGGAGATCTGGCAGAGCTAGAAGCCGACTACAACATTTGGGAAAAGGCAAGCAGATGATTATGTACCCTTTTCAATACAAACGTCTCCAGAAAGTCCAAACAAACAATAAGCGTAGCATTAAGCGAAGGTAAATGTAGGCATATTAATTCCTTTTGATATTACTTATTCTCACCGAGTGACTACTTCGTATTCACAATGCGTTTCTTCGTGCGATCAACATGGTGATTTAAATGGCTGACAATAACAATCTATAATTAAACCGATATTGCTCAGCAATCAGCAATGTAGGTAATGAAAAGTTGTTGCCGGTAACAAAGGCAGAGAAAATATTTTGACACGTGACGCTCCTTCTCCGGAGCGAGGATATTAGAAAGCATCAACCTCTACCATACCTACGTGTGTTCTCAGCTTAATGGCATACGTGTGGACTGATTCGGATGGGTGGCCTTTGTCATGACTAATGACGTTATTGTCACAGAAATTAGTCAGTCAGCCCTTTATCAGTGTAGTGGGAAAGCGTTTTGACATTGATGATATTATGTTAAAAGCGATAACATATAAGGTATGCAAACATTGTTCATTGATCCAGTAATAATCAAATGAAGCTTTGAGACGGTTGAATAAACAACGACGGTTTGTTCTAAAACATAAACAGTTACATTTACATTCACTACTGATAAAGGAGCTGATCCTCCTGCCCGATCCCAATTTATTTGGGGTCGGCGCAGAATATCTTCTTCTTCCATAGATCTCTATTTGCCACCATCTCAATATTTACCTTTCACGCTATCCATATATCTCTTCTTTGGTCTGCTTCTACTCTTGTAAGCCACATATAAAATTCAAACTTTAATAACTAACACAAAACTACAAGAACATAATTCAGAGCCCGACTAAAAGCATCTGGCTAAAACGCAATTACAACTTCTAACTAACCAGACAAATGGCAATTAAATTAATGCATTTACACCACACATTTCAGACAAAATATGTTTGCAATTTTCTAAAAACCTGCATTCATATTTACATCACTGGTCGAAATGCGTAACGCAACACTCCAAATTCCAATAATTGTAAATTGGAGCCTGGCTTGAAACAATGGGTGATCGAGAGCATTGTTCTGTATTGATTCGACGCGCCAAGGTCATTACAACACCCACACGACCGCTGTCTTTGGGGTTGGACAGCCGTCTGAGTGACAAATGATAGCGGTTGTTTTAACTTCCTCCATTTTTTATCGAGGTGGAATAACTTGAGCTTGTGCTTGTATTTAAGTAAAGATATTAAACTTTTCCATCCAGAAGATTCCCTTGAATAATTCTATTAAGTAAAAGGTTTCTTTGAAATATAATGAGAAATGGTTCTCGGTTTTTTTATTTTCTGGGAATTTTAAAACTGAAGCACAAACGTCATTGTTAATCTTTACCTTCACGGGAGACGGGAGATTGCTTCTAGACTTGATTTCCGTACATCACAGTGTAGTTGACACCTGTAAATCAGCGCTGTGCTGTGAGCTGTAGCCTACATAGCACAGCATCATGTTGCTACTAGCCACAGTCGACGTGCAACTGACGACAATTTTCTGTGTTAAACTTTTAGTTTGTTTTGTCTTCACTAACATAATTAAAGCAAAATATTTACCAACACACACTTTTGACTTTCCTTGTTTTAAGTTTATTGTCTTCTTACAATATGGAAAACCGCTCAACAAAACATTTTTATTTTCTTTTCATGATTAGTCTAATATTTTATGAACTTAGACCAACCTCCAAATGTCTCCATCTCATATCATTTCTCGACATGTTCCGCCCCTTTATGGTACCGCAGGTGTCAAGTGCGGATATGTCGAAATCGACATTGTTATGTATGATTGTAATGCAGTACTTGTAATGGTTCTCTTGTTACCGCCTAATTTGACAGGTCTATCATTTTGATTGCGGTTATGATTACAATTACCTTTAGGAGTGGGGTAGGCTTTGAAGTTAATTGGAGACTTCAGTGTAGTGAAATAGAAATCAGGGGCATTAAATATGACGTTTTGAGCCCATCGTTAATCCAGTCTCTGAGGAAAGCTATTCAGGACGTGAAGAACTATCCTTTATTGTAACGGAACAATGATAACTATATCACGTTGACGTACGTCCCCAGGCCTGTGAGATTTGGATTTGTTGAGTTTTGTCGATCTTCAAAAGGTCAGAGTTGGCGACTTCTATTTTCAATAGATGTCGGAGTCTTCAACAGATCTATAAAACTAAACTAGGTATTTAGTTATTGTTTCATCAAACGGCTCTAGTTTTTAATTGTGTCTTTTGCAAATGTTTTTTCCTGTGGTGTGTGATTTACCTCGATTTTATACAACAATTCGATCGCGATAAAGCAAACTACAATTTGTACTTCCTCATACTGAATAAGCTCCATCTGGTTACCATAGTTGAAAACACAATTATTACAGTGACAATTATTCCATAGAAGTTATGAAGTAAGTATAAAAACACGGACTAAGCCTTGTGTTCCATCAGTTGAAGTATTTCTAGCTTTACTTAAATAAAAAACTGTCGGCACTGTTCGTGTCATAGACGTACCTATATTATCTCTTTCAGACGGTACGGTAACTACTTGCGTGTGTCTGTCTACCTGGGGTCGTGGGGTTGCCAGGGCGAGGGTGAGACTTTTGATAAGGAGTGACGCGGGAAAGATTAATGACCGTCTGCGTTCTCCCTCTTTTGTGCTTTCTATCAGTGTCGTCTTGTATTTCCTTTTGGGAATCAATAATCGGTGCGTTGATTGATGTTAACATTCGGCAGTATCTAAAACGGGTGTAAGGGACATTGACGCACAGCCTCATACCATGAGTTCAGTACATGGATCTGGACCCCTCTGCGTTGATAGCTTCTCGTAATTTTTAAATTTTGGTTGGTACATTTTTCTAACCGGTTGCAGCTGCCTATGTGACCTCCACAACCTAGTGATTAACACGATAGCCCTTATTTAGCCTGGTTGTCAGACTTTCGGGCGTCTGACTACTCGTAACGACTGTCAAAGATCTACAAATGACAGCTCGGAACAACAGCCTAACGCGCTTTCCGAGGAGTGAGATTCGAAGTTCTAATTGCAAATTCAATTACATCTGTGAATTATTTATGTAACTGTGTATTGCCTGGACCACCTACGAAGATGTTTAGTTAAGAATGTTTTCACATGCAGTTGTTGACTGAGACCTTATGCGCTAACTAGGAGTTGCTCACTACCAAACACTTACGTGAATCTAAAATTAACTGCATTTGACTAAGAAATTTATGAACTGTAAACATTATGACATTTGAGTTTCTGAGGGCAGTAACCTTGGATATTATTTGATTACATTTTGGCAATTTTTTTAATGAACAAACATGTCTAACAGCGTCCTTGGTCTAGACTCTCTTGGTCCTTGGTCTAGACTCTCTTGATCCTTGGTCTAGACTCTCTTGGACCTTGGTCTAGACTTGGTGTACAGTCTGCGACCAGCAAGCACTACTGCTGAGCATGAGGTCTTTTGTTCTATTCCTGGGTCGGGGAAATTATTATTGAGTTCTTCAATTTAGTATTTCTCAGTAGCAGTCAAGATTCGGGATTTGAGCTCAGTAGCAATAGGCTCGCCGATCTTAAACGTAACTGCCGTAGCTGGCTTAGTGTAGTACTACGTTTCGATAGAGTAAGAGACCAGGTTATACCGGTTTGAAACCTACTACATGCTGATTTTATAGTGAAGATGGCTGAGTATGAAGCTGGACATTAAAACCAAGTTCAAGATGCACGAACGCATGTTCCCATGTGACTGCAAAAACGCCTAATGAATACTTCGCACTTCGCAGTATTTGCTATCCAGTCCGCAAAGTAAATACGACTTGATTAGCATTCTAATGTTATAAGGACCAAGCTGTTGAAATCTTTCCCATAGACTTACTTCTTGAACTATAAATGGTAGCCATTCAATTTCCAATAAATCAGGCGAATCTTTAGGCAGCAGGCAATGGTGCCATTATTATCTAAAGTACCGGTAAAACGAGGTTACTTTGCGAACTGGGGCGACTTTGATAATTGTTCAGAAATTAATTATTGTCTCCAATTCACCCGTTAAAGGGAACGCACACGATCATTCATTCGTCTATTCGAAATTCTAGTCGTTAGGCTATATTTTTCCAATGCGTTAGTTATTAGAGTTAGTTCTAAGTAGATGAAAAACAGTAAAATTTGAAACCCTGAATTTTGGTCGAAAACGCATTCTAGATAGGGGTGACTTTGAACGGCAATTAAATAATTATGTGTTATCAAAGCATATTTTCAATATCGATTTAATTAATAATTTTAATTTCTTTTTCCATGGAACTATTAATATTGTTTTTATTAAAATATCGTTATTTAGTTATAATGTAAAGAGTCCTCAACCGTTTTATTTTTTCCGACTTTCATCAATCTAACCTCGTTTTACACTAATTATTACTCATAAAATAAGGTACCTATAAAAAAAACCGACTGTGAAAACAACTTATAATATTTTTTTTGACTTATATTGTATTTCAGAATGGAATCAAGTTCTTCTAACTTATCAGACAGATGTGTTGCTAGAGAGTTTGTTGCGCCACTTCTTCTACCCAGTAAAAAGATACTCAATACTCAATACTTTATTGCATTCCATAATGTTATATAAAATAGTTGGTGTGGTAAGATATAGAATCAATTATGGACCCTGTCGGGCACAGAAAAGTTAAGTTAGCTGGTGATAGGAGAGAGGATGAAAGCGCTTTTCTTTTTATGTATTAATATATGTATATACAGAATATTTATTAAATATATTGGATTAAATTAGTATAGTTATTTTAAATTTTGACGTACAAAAAGTGCTGATTCTCAGCCTAATGTGAATAACAAAAAAACAAAACAAAAAAAAACAAAAAAAGAACATAAAAATAAAAATTTGGATTTTTTTAAACAAAGCAGTATGTTGCAGTTGGTGGCAAATATATAAGTTTAATTTCAGATTTGATGCCAACTATCTGCTACAGACTGCATGTAAAGTCATCTTGCTTTAAGTTTTTCTGTTGTTTTTTTGACTAGACTTGGGCCTTTAGTCTTCTTTATTAAGTTTCAACAACTTCTAGAATCCTTATTGTTCCTTTCGCCATTTTATTAAATATTATTTTTTATCGTACCCCACCAATTTTTGATTCCCCTATCAGAACGTATCCAGCCGGCCGAACTACGTGTTCGCTCAGTAAAAGGGGAACGGTATTTTATTTGGTATGCAAAGCACAACGTTGTTTGGTAGGCCGTGACTCTTGACGTCATTTAATAGACCCGGATTTCGCAGACAATGTGGCTCCCTAAAATGTAGAACGAGATGGATGAGTGACGAAAAATTGTAGTTTAACACCGTTTAGAATTCTCTGTCGCTTACTCTTCGTGGGCGTTTTAGTCTCCATGTACCATAGGTTTGTGCCCAATTTTGCACATTGTAAATGTAGTTAGTAAATAAAAAAAGACAAGAAAGTAAGCATTTACCTATACATCACAGGCTCAGGCACAAAAAACGACAATAGAATTAATAATTATAGAACATATAAATATGCGTTGCAGGTGCGCCAAATTGGTCCAGTTCATCAAAAATGCCAGTGCATCAGAAGTTGTGGGATATGTAGAATAGGTAGTTATAATGTCATAAATACGTACAGTATGGTATCTCATATATGTGCTCGGAGTTTTTCAGGCAAAGTTGGATATGCTAGCCACATGAAAGCACACCAAAGCTCTATACAACCACCCTAGGAAGCCATGCAGCCATGCATGAATGCAGTCGCTGTGGCCGACATCGGCTCGATAGCATCATCATCAACATCATCATGGTCTCACCATAACTCACACGCACCTCGCACAGACCTTCTTTGACACATCTCATAGTGTAACTGTGCCTATACATAGACAAGTCTGTGATTTATATTCGTGCGATTAATCCTTAGTCGTTGATCGTTTCTCCCAGCTGGACGCCGGAGGCTGAAAATATTTCCATAATACATCTCACATTAATAAATTCTCATGTTCACCTCACGTTTCGCTGTGAACATCACCAATTACAGCATGTATTGCTTATAACCGCTGTTTTCCTGTTTGTTTAACTAAATATACATAAACACATGCGCCATGTATATTTACGCGTGTCGTCAATTGTTATGCATTACCGAACATGCGATTTACATCATGAAGATTTTTTAGGTACTTAGGTATTGCTTCAGATTTTATTTTGGTACGCATCTTACGAGAAAACGTTAGCCAATGGTCCCGGCTGTTATTTGTATGTTTCTAACAGCCGTTTTAGTCAGTCAACCAGTCTAACCAAGGGTTATCGTGTTGCCCAGTTGAGTTTAGGAGGTACGAAAGGCAGTCGTTCCACTTAAAACACTGGCTGCTTCATGCACATTCAGCTGCATTCAGTTAGATTGGAAGCCAACCCCATCATCTTTCTGAGAAGGCTAGGCAGGCAGGCTTTTCTTTCAAGGCCTGCCGATATAGCAATTCTAGTAATCTAGTAGTCAGTGCAGCTCAAAAAACTAGTCTTATGCCACCAAGCGGCGTTGCTGTGTTTTGATTTTAAGAGTGTAATGTAATGGGTTGCAAGGCCCCGGGGACATATCAGCTGGCTAATATATATCTGTATTTGACCTCAAATAACGTAACATATAATTAATCTCCAAGATGTATTATGTGTAGGTACAACTCTCAGTCCCATACTGACACACACCCACTATCACGTACACATTCACCTCCAAACCATCTCTTACACAGAAAACACACACACTCAGCCCTTTTTTTGCCTTTTATTAAAATGTACTGTGTTTTCATTTCATTCTCCTGTTTTTATATAGACATATAAGTCTGTATACCTATCTAGAACATTCTCAATAACTTAATAACAATTATGTAACCTGGTGAGGGGCGTACCATCCTAACACAAGAAAACTATAAACTTAAAAGGATTCTCCCCATTGTAACTAGAATAAGTTATTAAAGTTGATTCTGATGGACATTTCAAATCGCCAATAATATCAATAAGACTCGGTCTTCCTGCACGCGTACCATGACCACTACAGAAACGGGTTAAGTCGACGGAAGAATAGACAACATGACAGATTGTTGAAAGATTTCTACGTCCTAAGCATGGCGATGTTAAAACTGAAGAGAAGAAAGTTTTCTATTCTCTACAGTCTACGGCGCGTCCCGTGCTTGGGGAGAACAGATGTCAAGTTGGCAAGAAAGAACGTTGTGTATTGTTGCTAGAATAGATACAGAATTGGTCTTGCTACTCGTGCCAGGTGCTCTAAAATGGCGATAAAACTCCGATACCTGTAACTCAAATGTTTTCTTTTCTTGTTTGTTTACTCTTGAGGCCTTATGCTCGCAAAACAAAGGTATGTGTTCACTTTCACTGACTTGGCATCCCGCTGGGGGGTCGCCGGGTCGCGATGTTCATCGGTTTTTATCTCTTGTACGTACAGTTTTTTTTGTGTTATGTATTGTGTCTTAGTATGACTTGGTTACGTTACTAGGTGAATGTTTCTTTTGAATCGTCCCCTTTTTCTCATGACGTATGATAGGTTCGGCTGCCAATCTGTATTGTTGACCGTCATTAGACATAGGCACTCGTTGTTTGTGCCAGTCTTATCCAAGTTAAGAATGAAAGAAAAAAACATTTATTTGGGACACGCACAGGTAATAAAAATCACAAAAGAAAACGAAACTAAAATTTAAACAATAAAAATAAAAGGATCTGTGCGAGGCCGCACATTCTGCTTTAGTTTTACCTATAATTCAGTCACTTTTTGCGCATAAGAATGTTAGCAATTTTTTTTTATTTTATACAGGCTAGAAGGGACATAGACGGACAAAGTGATAGTATGAGTTTACTACATGATTCTGGACTACACAGCGCTGAAAATTTTCGTCGGCTTTTTACTCATTTTTACGTTTATTTCGTATGTTTATTTTACTTAAAACGGTAAAAAGTCATAAAAAATATATAGGCACAAACATAATTTTTATCTAACCCAATGCGGTTTTTCATTAAAATCGCAATATTTTACGTCTGTTTTTAAAACTCTCTTTGGGTTCGCCCAAAGAGAGTTTCAAAGACAGAAATGATAATTTACAGCGTAAATAAAAAAAAAACAAGTATAAATTAGAAAAACTAGATTCCGGAATCATGAAATGCTCGACCCGGCAATCGAACCTAGGACCTCATGCTTAGCAGTCGCGTTAATTATTTATTAGTAATTGACACAGCTCTGTAAGGCAATTATTTGTATTTGTTCTTACATTACATTTTATTTAAGACCACACCATAATTATATACCATAATCACCATATTGGAACGGAACTCCAAAAACTGACAGCCCACAAGTGGGTGCGGTGTTCGAGATTCCAGAGGACGCGAGACGAAGGTTAGCTGCTTAGAACCAACAAAAAACAGATACCTACATAATTATCTTTATCTAATCGTTACATCTGGTGATACAAATCGATTTTTTTCTCGACATGCGTTGTGAACCGACTTTATTTGGCGTAACTAAATCTTTTACTGCAATTTCGGTCTTAAGGACAATTTACAAAATAGTCTTAAAAAAGAGATATCGCAATAATTATGGAAATGTCTGTTTGTTTGACTTTAGGAACTGATCTCAGTCAGAGAGTTTCAACACCGAAACTTGAGCAGATAGGGGGGTAATATAGTATTTTCCTTTTTACCCGGTTAAATTTAAGTATTCTTATACAATCGAAGGACATTCACTGACGTCATTTGATCTTCAAAAAGGTCAGGTGCGTAGTACCTACTCGCAACCGGCGTGCGTGTATGACCAGATGTATGAACAGGATCATAGCCTATGGCGTTCTATGTTTCTGCCTACCCCCATGGGAAAGTGCGTGAGTGTATGTACACACTCAACTATACACATACATACGTATGTATGTGTATAGTTTATTAAGGAATTCTAAGATTATAAACGGATGAAAAGCCCGTAACACACACACACACCTCACATATGCGTTCTCCGTTTTTGACACAAGTTAGTGTAACTGTAGATACTCAGTATACCTTCATTATAGTGTGTCATTTACATGATAATAGTGTGCCAAGCATGTTCCGCGTTACATACAAGTCAATGTTTTGATTCGTTCTTTTTTATCGTGAAACATGACTTTTTGTGGCGCCAATGTGAACGTCGGTGTGTTTATGTCTGCATTACTTTGTCTTCTCTATTGTTTTATAAGGTAATGTTGCTGTTCAAATATGTATAGTTCTTGGTACTAAATATATCTTTTTCTTTTCAGGTAAGCAGTACTCGTATTTGTTTATGAACGTGGATGAGGTATGCAAAGTTTTGATTATGGCAACAGTTTTGAACGTCGTCGTCGTGACATGACTTTTTTAAAATTATTGGTACGCTCGCGTTTGACCACTATCTCACCTGATGGCAAGGTCCGACATGGTCCACGTTGGACCACTCTTGCCTAGAAGTATCCAGTTCGGTTATAGCAATCTGAAAACAGACTCCGGCAGGGAATTCCACTCCTTAGGTGTACGAGCAGATGCAGCACATCAAGCTACCCTAATATGGAAAATTTCTTTGATAGTTTTTCAACTTTATTACAAAAGAATAAGTTCAATTTTGAAAATTTGACAGTTTGGGATAGCTTGACGTGAAAAGTGTTCGCAAAGCGTTTTGTAGTAAAAAAATATTACATTGTTATTTGCTAGGTACCTAGATACAAATAATTGCCAATGTAAACAACATGGCCTTTAATATACAAATGCCTAGTTAATCAGTTTCAGCAACTATTCATATCTGTCATCTCTGCGAATAAATTCCAGTCCCACCCGAATATTTGATCGTAGCCTCTACGATTAATAACCGTAGCAATCCGAATAGAGTCCTTCACATATTTCTCACCGTATTATTCGCAAATTAATTAGTATCGATTGTCTGATATTCTAAATACAGTTATTAGTGCAGTTTATCTGCACCTACACCCCTGGATATACTCGTAGATGGAATAAATGCATACGAAACACGCCCAAAGAGGACGTTGCCTTGAAGAATATTTGCGACTGATTATTCCTGACTAAAGGCCAATTAACTCCTATCTATTCCAAATGTAAACTAAACGTATAGAAGTACATTTTAGCCGCACCCACCCACCTACTTCCCCTGCGAATAAATGCATGTGAAATGATGTCAAAGGGGAGATGGGGAAATATTACCATGAAGGAAACGGCTCCTTAATTAATTAAATTGTTACACGTGCTTCAAAGGGTAGGGGCGGGTAATGTGGTACAGTTACCGCCAGGTAAATGGTTAAAAGGAACACGTTTTAATAATAGGAGGAATACATTATACTACATACTTATTTTGTATCGTAAAGCTAAAAATAAATTGTATGTTTAATAGGAAATAGATGAAAACATATTTTTTCTAATTAATATGCATATTACGGTAACTTGAAGGCAAGGCATGAATGAAAGGCAGTTACATGCAGCTGAGATGAGAATGCTGAGGGGGATGTGTGGTGTTACGCGAATGGATAGAATAAGAAATGAGTATGTAAGAGGAAGTCTTAAAGTTGCGCCTGTGACCGAGAAGTTGTGTGGAAATCGGTTGTCATGGTATGGGCATGTGATGCGAAGGAATGAGGACCATGTTGTGAGGAAAGTTTTGAGTATGAATGTGCAGGGTTACATGAGTAGAGGAAGACCAAAGAAAAGATGGATGGATTGTGTGAAAGAGGATATGGCAAGAAAAGAGGTGACCCATGAGATAACGGCAAATAGAGATGTATGGAAGAAGAAAACATGCTGCGCCGACCCCAAATAAATTGGGATAAGGGCAGGAGGATGATGATGCATATTACGGTAACTTACAGCCTATTTTTGAATACTGCAGTGCTGTTCTGTAAAAATTTCACCCGTGAAAATGTAGGTGAAGTGTAGACGAAGTGAGCTGCCATCCCATACTAATGCTAGGAACTGACAGTTTGCTTCTCGCTCACTTCACAAACGTGTAAAGTTCACAGAATAGACCGGCTGAACTTAAATAAAAGGTCCATAGCGTTATTTGAGTCGCCCTTTCAGTGACCTGGTGCAAGGCATCATACATAAGGAATGGTTTTACATGCTGCTTGGAAGCATTTCCTGTGGATGATTGAGGGGAGTGGATTCTCCAATCCGTCATCATCTGCCTAGCCTTTTTCAGTTGGAAAAAGGCTATGTTGGGGTTGGTTACTAGTCTAACCGAATGCTAACCAGTCTGCCCTTCTGACCTCCACACCCCTGGCACTGGGCAACACGATACTCCTTGGTAAGACATAACGACAGTCAAAGATCTACAAATGTCAGCCGGGACCAGAACGTCTTAACGTGCTTTCACCCTAACACCCATCCACAGACTGACCTTGGCTCCTGATCCTCCAACCCATATGCAGTATTTTCTCTCTGGGGGCGCGATGATTTTGATCTTCATCGTGGAAAGAGGCTGACCGCGTACTGCATACGGTCAGCGAAGCCAGGGTACATGGTGGTACCACTGGACAATGCATTACAATGCACCGGTGCATTGCATTATAAGAACTTATTTGTCGTTGACTTGAAAGGTAATAGGAACAAGAATAATAAGTCAAACCACCTATTAGCCACAACAGTTTAATTTACTTAAATGCAAAAGCGCACTAAAATATTTAACGCCGATTAGCACTAGATGCAAACTATTAGGTTTTGTTATTTAAATTCCCGCTGCACAGTTTCGGCTGAGGATTAAGTGTAATAAAACATTAATATTTTCCGATTTGAGGCCAATTTGTGTGTTTTATTATCATACCCTTTATCTAATACTTGGTTCGGCTTGGGTACGGTTTACCAATTAGGTAAAATAGAATAAGAATGTATAGAAGCGATACACTAGCTTCTGAACTATCCACTGTCACAGTTTCGGGGCGTAGGTTACGATTGACACAGTCGGGGTTGTATTTATGCTGACGCGATCATATGCGCTCCGCGCTCATCATCGCGTACATGGACAAATTTGATAAACGGCGGCCCTAGGGTAGAGTGAAAGTTGCGGTCTCTTAAGGCGCTAGGTAGCAAGCAAAAATGCCAAACGCGAAAAACAATTTCGAGCAAAAAATTCGATTTTTTAGCGTCTTTTAAGAGGCGACTTGCTGGCCCGAATGAAATTGAAAATCGAATTCAAGAAAACAACATTAACTTTATATTTTATTTACATTTGTTTTGGGGGGGCGCCCCGTTGCTCACAAAAAATAGTTCGTTTTTTTTATAAAATACCTACAAGGGGTGAAAGCATCGAGCAAAGGGCGCCGAAAGACAACCTCACTCTACCCTGGGTAAGAACTAGAGCCGGCGCTGTAATAACCCTGTTTTGAATCGGGCAAGCACACATACTCACATACATAGTTATAACATACGAGTAGGTACAATAGGAAATTATTGTTTCACATTCATGACATTTCCTACCATAGAAATGTAAAACACACTATGCTACCTACTAATTTCATACGCTATAATGTTAAAATATTTACATAAAATTTAAGTTGACAGTTATACAATTTCTTTCTCTGACTGTACAGAGGCCATCACATCAAGCCACTCCAATCTGTCAAATTTTATGAAAGGTTCATGTTCAATTGAGAAAATTTGTCAGTTTGGGATATCTTGATGTGCTGGCGTCTGTGCATAAGTTGCGCTTCTATGCAAATTTCTTATTCTATGTAATTACCTAGGCGCCCACAAACTCAAAGTAAATTCCTAGTCGCAGTATACCGCTCACTATTATGAATTTATGAGTAATAAATATGTGCATTGCCAGTCGTATATCGGACGAGCTTAATGATTAAGGGGATACGTTGGTTTGTCTATGACAAATAATGGTGAGAAGGGAGATCAATAGGTTTATCAACTCACTTTAGTTGGTATTGATTATTTAGTCATGTGAAACGAAAGGGCAGGTATTTGTCTTGTCTGGTTGAATTCAGGGGGCGCTGACTTGTTTAGTTACTACTAAGTACTATAAGTTGAGTTTTTTTCAGTATTTCTTCTCATAGTAATCCGATAGGAAACACCAACCATATAGTTTAAAAAACCTCGTTCCCATTTCACGTGTAAAAATGTTTGTCAAATTTTAAATATAAAAAATATCATGTATGACCTGCTGCCTTGTATGGATCAGGATGTTGGGCCACAAAAGGGATGAATGAAAGGCAGTTGCATGCAGCCGAGATGAGAATGCTGAAGAGGATATGTGGTGTTTCGCGAATGGACGGAGTAAAAATGATTATGTAAGAGGAAGTCTGAAAGTGGTCCCTGTGACTGAGAAGTTGTGTAGAAATCGGTTGTCATGGTATGGGCATGTGATGCGAAGGAATGAGGATATGTTATGCATGTTGCATGTTGTTAAGAAAGTTTTGGGTATGATTGTGCAGGGTGACAAGAGTAGAGGGAGACCAAAAAAGATGGAAGGATTGTGTTAAATATGATATGGCTAGAAAGGAGGTGACTTTTGAGACGAATCCAAATAGGGATGTATGGAAAAAGAAAAAATACTGCGCCGACCCCAAATACATTAGGAAGATGATGAAATATCATTTATCATCGTTTATCATTTGTATCCTTGTAAATATACTACTCGTATTTGTACAGAAAAACAAAAGTATAGTGACATTTAGTTTGTTGCCAGGGTCCGCGTTAGTAATCAAAGCTTTCTTCAAGTTTAGGTTTGGACAAAACAACCAAATTATGTCGTGTCACAATTGACAATGAACGATGGGAGAATGTAAATGTGTGCAACATAGAAAATGGCAGCCCGAAGTCCCCTTTTTATTATAAATGACTGCGATTAAGACAATTTACATAAGAAATAATTAAAGAGCATCGTAATCGAAGCAATTAATAAACGAAACAAATAAGTTATGTCACTGTTGTCGTGTAAGATGAATGTGTGTTAACATCGGTGGCCATTAGGTTGTTTGTGCTTGTAAGTTGAACTTAAACGTCTTGGAGAAAAGGTACAAGGAACTAGCTTAAGAAGAAACAGGCCTCCGTGACGTAATTCGAATAAATCGTGTTCGAATTAGAATTGCAAAACGAATTCCTTTGCCCTTCTGTGAAAGTTTTTGGCGACAATTTCTCGATAAGCAATATTTCAAGTTTAGTTACGTCACTTATGATTTTTATTTTTTTAAATCGTTCGCAACGATTTCCGTATAATTTAAATTAGGTTTGTCATTTATCTATTGGTGCATACGTAATGATCGTAAGTTTTATTTGATTGGGGTTAATTATCTAGTTATATTAATTGATCTGATCGTTTGCATTTCCTGCCAAAATAGATTTTTATTCGTCTAGTTTTTTGAGTGATGGTTTGTTTTGCATATTTTAAAATATCAGTATCGAGAACCAGTTTCGTAAATAATAAAATACTTCTTACGTTTTTATTTTATTGCATAACAATAAACTGAAGGACTTGTGCCTTTGTCTAGCAGTGGGTCGGCGATTTCTAGCAAAAACAAAAAAAATAAGCACTCCACAAAGGTAGATAGGACTGCCTGTTTTGACTGAAAACCTAAAACTTTGGATTATTTGTCAGTCTGGTGCAACACGTTGCTTGTCGGTGACGCGAACCCATACACCTGCAAAATATCGCGCAACGCGGGTCAAGAAGTTTCTCTTCAAAAAACACAAACATTACCAATAAAAATATGTAATATTAAAAACAAAACTTACAAACAATTAAAACATAACTGGTGAAATGTGGTATACCTTTGCCCAACCTTTCGGCATATAATACAGACGTGATGCTATGTTAAAATTAAAAAAAAAGGTCAATACATGTACAATAACTATATCAAATGTATGATCAAATCAATGAAATGGCTTCAATAAGACATTTGATATAAGTAGAGCAGCAATATATTTCCCTGACTGTACCTTAGGTCTCTCAAGACCACGCTTGTCGCTTCGACGGTATACCTACTGTGGTTAAGTATGTGTGTCCTGCACGGCAAGTGTGTAGATGAACATGGGACTGCACTTAACCCAGTCACCGAGTACAAGGCTTCCGTAACAATACAATGTTATAACAGCCTCATTGAGAGGGAAATGTGAAATGTTAATACTTAGTGGTTGAAAGTCGAGCAAGTGCAGAAAGTGTTGCTTTTAAGGAAAGGTCGATGAAAAGGTAAGGTTAACTTTTTGCTTAATAAGGCTGATTAAGGTTAATGTTTGGAGGGTCTTTAATGTGGGTACGGGGCTGGGATTTTTGCATCGTCTGCCTAGCCTTTTCCAACTTTTTTGGGCTCGGCTTTCAATCTAATCAGATGCAGCTGAATACTGGTATTTTACATGGAGCGACTGCCTATCTGACCTCCACAATAAGTTGAGTCAACAAGTTAAGTAAGTCAACAGTTACTGGGCAACATAGAACCCCTTGGTTAGACTTTCCGGCCACTGACCGTAACGGCTGATAACAGCTCGTATGAAAACAAAAATCTATATTGGTTTCAAATATCTCTTCTCCTCTAGTTTTTCCTAATATCTGGTCCTTTGCAATAAGCTAAGGATTGTCGCAAATAAAAGATACTTAATCATCTTTTTTATATATGTAGGTATACAGAGCCTGTGCACCGCGCTTACAAGCGCTCCGCTCCTAAGCGTTATAACTAACAAACTGACAAATATTTTAAATTAAATATTAATCTGTCAATTTTCGAATCCTACAGTTAGTTCCAGAGATTTGCTCTTTCAAACAAAACTCACACAAACTCTCAGCTTTATAGACTCTCTTACCAGTTTTTCATATAGTTAAGGTAAACTAGTGGAGTTCAAGTTTATAGATAACGGGTTAAATCATCAGCAACCTTGACTGAAAATAGATCGATGTAGGTATTAATAGCGGTTAATTAGTATCTGTACGTTGTTTTATTTGCTAACATACTCAGTGTTCAATTTTCCTCACAGGAAAAAAGAAACGTTGCATGACATTAGAGACGTATCCGTGTTTTAAATGGAATCATAGTGCAGTGGTCACGACAGCCTTGGCCGCACGATAGGCAAAAAAGAAAAAGAAAATTTTAGTCAATGTTTGCAGTGTGCTGTGAAAGAAGAGCATTCGTTGGTAGTAACATAACCAGTATAATTTAAAATAAATAAATAATGCTGGACAATCCACACAGCATCATCTAGCCCCAAGCTAAGCAGAGCTTGTGTTATGGGTACTAGATGACTGATATACTTAATACAATACATTACATAGATGGATATTTTTTATTATACATAGCAAATTCTCAGAAAACCCGGAACAAATCTTTGTAAATCGTACAAACATTTCTCCCAAGGCGGGAATCGAAATCAACCTCCAGCGTCGCAGGCGGATCTTCGGCCGCCACGCCCCGAATTTGGCTTCTTATTCAATTAACGCTCCATACTTCGATAGGCTAAAGTATTACCACAGACGGTCCACTGTACTGTGGCAGAGTAGCATTCGTGACGTAGCTTTTATAAAAACTGGGCGATAGAATTATGATGGACTAAGTAGTTTGCGAGACGAGTTTGAAATTAACATACTGACAAACACATCTTCTATAATTATCATCGTAATATGACGTCATGCCTGTATTCCCCGAAGGTTTTGGCAGAGGTGTACCTAGACTACACCTAAATTCCACCAGTTATGTTTAGGTCCCATAAAAAAGGGGGCAAGCCTATTGTCATCAACGCACGAATCCAGAATCTCCTAGATAATCTCGGATATCCTACGGCTATTCCAAAGCATTTCATTTCCCATTTCCATGATTTCTTATAAGTATTACACGCCATATTAATTCATTCTCTTTCTCTCTCTCTCTCTAGTAATGTAAGGCTGAACATGCATCAATAAGCCATAACCTAAATGGAAAAAAACTCCACTCTAAAGCCATAATAGAAACCAATGACATAATTAGCGCTTTACCGGTCTCCTGAGACAGTTTTTATCACCCGGACCGGTATAACACGTTTCATTTGTATATCTAGTGGATAAATCAGCTGAATACGATTCACTTTCATTTGATTCAACTGTTGATACGCATCAGTTACTTACCTACTTGTGTTAATACTACCTAGTCGATTGATCAGGTGAATGAAAACGAATCGTTTTGTCTTTTTTCTGGAATTAAGGACCAAAATATACTAATAGTTATAGTTAAAATAGTTATAATTAAGCTGAAAAGTTTGTTTGTTTGTTTGAATGCGCTCTGGAACTAGCAAAGCGATTTTTTTAAAGTTAATTTAATAGCCCTAAAAACGACCCTTAGAAGCAGGTAAAAGATTATGAAATGATTATGTTCATGGCATATCCAGACTCCTCCGTGCCTCGGAAAGCATGATAAGCCGTTGATCCCGGCTGTCGTTTGTAGACCTTTGACAGTTGGTACTCATAGTCAGAAGCCCGAAACTCTGACAACCAATCTTACCAAGGGGTATCTTGTTGCCTAGTAACTGGGTTGTGGAGGTCAGATTGGCAGTCGCTCCATGTAAAACACTGGTATTCAGCTGCGTCCGGTTAGATTGGAAGCAGTACCCAACATAGTAGGGAAAAGGCAGGCTTTTGATGAACTAGCTATTTAAGGGGGTAAGGGATTGCTGATCGAGTGATATTGAATCGTAGAGATAAGTTCAGACGAGACTTAACCCCAGTCGGATTAGCGCACTATAATGCAGATCACATACATTTAGTCTGAAGTTGAGTGCCAATTGTATGTGACCAGCATTTTTGACGACCTATCGACTAGGTACTGCCAATCGTGTGAACTCAGCGTTACGTAACACATAGACAAGTGGCTGACATAAAAATATTCGAATATGTAGGTACTTGGTGAAAGAGTGAAATGTCAAAATAAGCAATTTCTATTCAAGTTTAGAAATCAATCTAGTTTGAATTTCTAGAATTTCATAAAACGAGAGAGATTTTACTATTGCGAAATAATATATTCGATAGAAAGGTGTACTATTATTATTGTGATTATTTAAACAATAATTTTATTATAAAGTTGTCAACTAAACAGTCTTTGAAATGTAGATATAACAAAAAAATATTATTACTTGCACAAAAACAATATTGACAGCTGAGTTAGCGTTTGTTAATTTGTACTCATTAATTTTCAATTATTTATAAAAAAAAACCGGGCGCTTATCGATCGTTAATTAATATAGTAAACAGTTGATACAACATATTGCCAACCTTGAAACGAAAAAGGACCAATCGATCACTTATCTGGACGTTTTATCAATTTCCTTATATTCGATATATTTTTGTGAACGTTCGATTTCGCTGCGACTGCTACATTATTCTTCCTACGCATAGTAAATGCAAAGTTAACCGCTACTGCTCGGTAGATAATGCTATTAATATTAATAATTTCCTTATAGCAACCTGGAGTGTAGAAGTCTACACTAAGTAGGTATATACCTAACACAGAACCGACATTCCTGTGATGGGATCGAATTAACGAATCAAAACACATTTTTTTAACTTTCTCTTGCCCACGGGATACTATGGGCAAGAGATCGACTTCAATTCCAAATTCCAAGCTGCCCCCTAGTTCCCATTATTTATAGCAAACCAAAAAAACACGATAAAAAAGACAAGAGTGATTTTGAAAGCATTCCGGTACTCTTTAAAATAAGACTATATCTACACCTGCCTCAAACCAAATCGTTCTTTCTCCAGACTTCTTAGCGTGTCACATCTGCAGTAAGTAGATTCAATAATCTTTGTCCATTATAATGTCACTTACATTCTCATTTACATCGATCGTAACGTACAATCTCGTTACTTTGACCGCTCTATTATATCAACATATACAACTCAAGGAAATGATGCATTTCATATTAATAATGCATTTTACTTCCACGTATGTGTGAGGGTGGCAAAGCTGTGAATGTTTATAAACAAGGCGAGAAAAAATTAGGGCCACTTACATGACAAATAACTAAATAAGTTTATCGATAAACATATTTCAAATCATCCTGTTTCTATTGTCTTCAGACAATTGACAGTGACAAAACGATGTTTAAATTCGTAAAGTGCTAAACGTCTAGTGGTTTGAGGTGTAATCGCCTAAAATTCCCCCCAAAACATACAAGTTATTTTCTCTGAAATTTCACCCATGTTCTAGAATATTATGACGTAATGGTTTGATGTCCTACAAATACAGATACAACTGAAATAATGAGTAAATGCTGAGGTACCACTGTACCTGCAGTAAGCTCAGGTATGTGTATGCAGTTGGGAATTACTTAAGCAAATATTTCAATTGACTCATTGGTTTGAAGAATTTAAAGGGAAGAATCGGTCAGTGCAATGACTTATTGAGGACAAGGTCACTGGGGTGGTTCGATTCATGACACTGGGAAAACTGACCAAGCATAATATGGAATGTTATTTTATATTATTATGACGAGCACAAAAACTAGAGATATGAGAGAATAAAGACAGAAATACGATGAATAGTTTTATTTGTTTTGTACCAATGTAAAATACAATACTAATCTAGACTCCGGGCTACTGCTAAAAAATCTAGATGGAGAAAACCCAGCCAAGCTTTGCCCGACCCGGGAAGATAACCCAGGACCTCATGCTCAGCACTAGTGTATGTAAACAATAAACAAACGAGGCAATTTGAAACAATGCATGAAGCAAGTTTAAGCAGCATAGCAATCGACATAAATTAAACCTAATAGATGTGGCCCAAGATACGAATGTCTAATTACAATAATTTTACACATGCCTAACGTGTAATTCGCACGGAATTAATCAGCTCGACACGTACTCATTAAATAGAGTAGATTTTACGAGCATGTGACGTCACTATCGTTACTTGGAGACGTTATTGGATCTGAACAAGCGAGGGTCCCTTAGTTTGCTTTAAGATTATTGGTTTGTAAAGGTTATGTAGAACTGAAAATCAGGCTACAGTTGTCAAATTAAAAGCCTACAGTAAATAGTTATGCAATAGTATGAGGAACATGGCCTTTATGAAAGTGGTTATAATAGTAGTGGAAGACCAAAGAAACGATGGATGAATGTTGTAAAAGATGGTTCGAAAGAAGGTGACTATTGAGATGACGGCAAGAGATGTAAGGAAGGAGAGATGCTGCGAAGACTGCAAATAAAATGGAGTAAGGGCAAGAGGATGATGATGATGATGATGACACTAGCACTAAACGAAACGTTTACCTAAGAAAAGTAGTTTTAACTATTAAACGGAGACGATAACCATTCATAGAAAATGTTCGGAAATATTTGTACGCATATTGTTTGTTTGTTTTCAGTGTTTTTGTGGGATACGCAGAAAACTGTGTGGGATATAAAAAAGACAATTTGTGGAAGCGAACTCGAGGTAAACAAAATTAAAGTGGATTTATATTTTCCGCAGATGTCACAGTCAAGATAATGATAGTGATGGTAGAGGACTTTAATATAGAGATGAGATTTTGCGTGCTGAGTAATTTATAAAAGGAAATTCTTGTCTCTAATGCTAGTTTTCAGTGTCTATACATATACCCTAAACTAAGCTCGTGGTGAGACCTCCTTCTTAGGATAAAATACATCCAATCACGAAACCGGTACAGTAAACCACACGTCTATGGTATCCGAGCCAGTATAGGCTAGCCTCGTATCCTACAGAAACTCCATACTACGTTAGCTCAGCTCAAGGCGCTACCACTGACGTGCGTCATATTGTACGTTGTGCGGTATAATAGCTTTATTTGGACAACAATTATTTATGTTATGCTTATGGATCGTAAAATTCATAATATTAACATTAGGAGCTATCTATATTACGCGGCTTTCCCTTTTTTATATTTTTAGAAAAGCCGTCACCGTCTCGTTATTGTATTGTCTACCATTTCTAACGATTCCAACGTGCATCTTATTCATCATACTTAACACTGACTGAGTATTATAATGGAGTGTTTTGGCCAATCCTATGGTCCTCTTGTGGTAGGTGTATCTTTAACTTTTTTTCGGCACGGTTGGCGCAGTGGCTGAGCAATTGACTGCTGCGCCGCGAGTCGTGGATTCGATTCCCGCACGGAACAAATATTTGTATGACCTACAGGTAGTTGTTCCGGGTCTGGCGGTTTGTTATGTGAGTCTGAATGTTTGTAAACGCACCCACGACATAGGCGAAATTCCTACTGTGGGGCAACGTTTTTTTTTCAATAAAAAGAAACTAATGTACATTGGCAGTCAGTTCTGCATTTGGCTCAAACTCATTTGGTTTCTGTTCCCCTTATTCGTATGCAATACTTGCTTCTTGCGTAATATCATTGATACATTCATCTTTGGTTTCGTTCAATTCTTTCTTAATTCTGTTTCCACTAGAAAAATTAAAGAAACTAAAAATGGTGATCTACACATTGCGGTTAATACATAATTGCTCAATTATTCGTTCTTCACAGCGGAAGCTTTCTGTTTTATTGTTTACATGGTAAGGTGGCTAAACGAACTAAACAACTTTTTTTTCGGCTATTACCCAATCATGCCGGAAGAATACTTGGCGTAGATTGACGCGTGTTGGTATGTGGAATATTTTTGAGCCAAAAGATTGATTGGAACGGTGAGATAAGATCAAATTATGACGCTTTATTGCGTGTATTTAATTTGTTCAATATCATTTAAAGTTTGATACAATTTAGGACCGCTATTATTACAATGACAAGGTTCACTTACAGATTCATTGGAATCTTGTATGGGAATTCTTTTGGCTGCAAGCTAATTGTAAGCATACCACAGCATAACAGGTGAAATGAGGGTGTACTGTAGATACACCACTGCCCAACCTTTCGGGGATAACAGGCGTGATGTTATGTAATTTGAAGCACACACACATTAACAGTTTATTTTCCTCCAAAGTGGTCACTTAAGTTAAAAGCTATTATGAAAGCATAAACTTTCATCCTTAACGTATTGTCAAGTTGATTAGTTCACTCTAAAAATATATTTCAGTTGTGTGGTCTTCCAGCTAAAAATACTAATGACACTGCTCTAATTTGTCGAAATAATCTGTCAACTCATTAATTCTGAGTGTACTACATAAAGGATCATCCATAGTAAAAGCTTTAAGAAGGTACCTTTAGCTACAAGCTTATTAAATTCGCTGGTATTACAGAATATTAACAAAGATGGATTCTGCAAAATAGTTCTATGAAAGTCCGTGCTCATTGATTCGTTGGTGTCCCACAAGGCATCACCCTAAAAAAAGTCAAAAGTAAAGCTAACAGCACCCTAATCGCTAACGAGGTATTTCAAATATACTTTTATCTATTACTTGCTTTTGCCCGCAACTTAGCCCGCATGGACGTTGGTAATTATTCTACGGGAACGTACTACTGATGTAAATATCCTAGGCCCCAACCCAGGTCATCGTGTGCCAAATTTTATCCAAACCGGTAATACGTGGAAACATAACAAACAAACTCACGCTCGCATTTATAATATAAGTTAGAATGCTACAAGAGCTTTCGCTCCCGAAATATCCCACGTTAGCCAATGCTACTTCTTCACAAGTTGAATCTTTTTTAAAGAAAGGCTACTCCAGCTGGCTCTGCTGAGTTTCACAGTCACAGTCCTCCAAGGGATAGAATATCCGTTCAGGTTCATCTATCCACGCTAGTTCCGTAATCTCCTACATAGAGCTGCATTCTATCTATGCGGAAGCTTCAAAAACAGCTTTGTACTCAGAATCTTTTGCATTTCCTCACAAACTCAAGTAAAATGTATTCATTATTATCGCAGACATGTTCAACTCCACAGGTGGTAGTCCCACCACCATTCTCAGACCATTCACATTCATAAGTGGGTTTTTAACTAAAATAAACTCAATAATTTAGTTTATTTTTACTTTTATTATGCATAAGAGCGCAACGATATCGATGAAAGTGGAATATTTGTTTTTATATGCGATGCGGGACCTTTTTATGCACTTTCTTCATCAAACGAGCTTATTGTTGCTATGTGAAAGTTAGCGATTTATATTTTGAGAATTTGGAATAATATCGTGTTTCTACTATGTTGAGGGGGATGTGTGGTGTTACGCGAATGGATAGAATAAGAAATGAGTATATATAAGAGGAAGTCTGAAAGTGGCGCATGTGACCGAGAAGTTGTGTGGAAATCGGTTGTCATGGTATGCGCATGTGATGCGAAGGAATGAGGACCATGTTGTGAGGAAAGTTTTGAGTATGAATGTGCAGGGTTACATGAGTAGAGGAAGACCAAAGAGAAGATGGATGGATTGTGTGAATGATGATATGGCAACAAAAGAGGTGACCCTTGAGATGACGGCAAATAGAGATGTATGGAAGAAGAAAACATGCTGCGCCGACCCCAAATAAATTGGGATAAGGGCAGGAGGATGATGATCGTGTTTCTACAATTCTTTTAAATTGGAAATGAAGACGCACTAAGATCACACTTTCAACTACCCATAAATAGGATTCTAAGTGCAAACATCCTATCCATTCCATATTTATGCCCTACTTCCTATCCAACCATCAATCCCACCATTCGGCGCTTCTCAACGCCGGCACCATGCTTTAATGGTGTCTGTTGAATCACTCGAGTAGCGAGCATTGGAATCAGTCGTCACGGCCATTATCGCGTCATGGTGTTTTGTTTTCACCATGGGCGGCAGCTGTCTTCGTATTTATAACTTGGGATATTAAAATAGGACTAGGAAGTAACGGGAAGATTGATATTACTGGTTCGTGAGATTTGGGAAGTCGGTTTGGATCTTTGAAGACTATGGTTGGATTAATAAAGATTTAGGCAACCATGGCTCTATTAAAATTCTTTAGCGGAGAACGTTAAAGAATTGTGTCGTTCAATCTTTTATTTTGTTTATTTTAATATAACATTTCTCTTGCAAGATTAGTTTTCTGAATTTAGGGCTTTTGAGAAATACCTAGTCTGCCTGCAACTGTTTGGTTAAATGCCAGATTAGGTATTTATTTTAGGGATTGTGTGGTAAAATATTATGAATAAGACGATTAGTTATTAATTACAGAGCGTGCGTGAAGCACGGAACCGGTCGATGTGGCAACGCTTGGGGTAGGCCTATATCGACGATGATGTCTCAATACCTCCTAAGTATCATTTTTTCGAGTTTGAGTTTTGGATGTCAATCAACGTAAAATGCTATTTCGCGTAAACTGGCAGAACCTCCTAACACGATATTTAACTATTTATCCCATAAAACACCAATACGGTATGGTATACTTCCAATTGCTAAAGGAAAAAAATAGACTTTTTGTTGTCTCTTGTAAAGTTTCAATTTTGTAGATAGACAATATTGATAATTCGTCGTCAATAAGCATTCGTGGGCGTTTATCGGTTGAAAAGAGAATTCATTTGTGTTTCGAAAACATTCTGGATACAAAATGGTATATAAGCATCAGCAATAACTGAAAGACGTTGGTACCCGTTTCTTTAAGAGTTTTGTTAATGTATAAACAAGTACGTTATATTGATACATATCAGATTCGAGGCGTGGAAGTGCGCAGCGTAGGCGTCACTAGATTGTTCCGACAGTTTATAATATATGACCATAATATTCAAATTATAAATATTATAATGAGTATATTTGAACTGCCTACGATATTAACTTATGAAGTGTAAAGAAACTCATACGTCTGTGGAGATTTATATGTACGAAATATATTGGTGGGCGAGATTCCAAAGAACACGGATTGTGGGAGGGATTAAATGAGTAAAAGAAAATCATTAGGTGAGGAGTGATGTGATGATTAACAAGGGAATATTTTAAATTAAAGCTTTTCGTGCGTACCAAGCAAGATTGGACCAGCACTCGTAGCATGACCAATTCTATATATATACTAGCGGACCGAACAGACGTCGTCCTGCCCGTACAGCGCCACCTACCGGGTCCAATTGTGAATCTAAACCATTCTCGAATCTCCACGAACACACACAAAAAATTTCATCAAAATTGGTCCAGTCGTTTAGGAGGAGTTCAGTCACATACACACGCACACAAGAAATATATATATTAAGATATATTCTAACAAGAATAGACAACGTTCTTTCTTTCCAACTTGACATCTCTTCTACCCAAGCACGGGGCGCCCCGTAGACTTTAGAGAATAGAAAACTTTCTTCTCTTCCGTTTTAACATCGCCATGCTTAGGACGGTAAAAATCCTTAAACAATCTGTCATGTTGTATATTCTTCCGTCTACAAAACCCGTTTCTATGGTGGTCATGTTAAGCGTCCAGGGAAGCAGAAGTAATAGGTACCTATGATCGCGTTGTTTTTATAGATCAGGGTGTTCTCTCTACTAATTCATTAACGGTTTAGTGGTCTGTTTTTGGCTTATGTTGTATGAGAAATATGTCAAAAACAGAAAATTGAGACACTGCTTAAACGTTAAACAACGTTTGTCTGTCGGCTGGCTCTCCAATCCTCCTGAAGATTTGTCTCAAGAGAATCATCAGCATCATTTTCGAAGCTTTTCCGAAATAATAGATTAAGAAATTAAACTTAACAAAATTATTCTAAGTTTAAAATCTGAACAAATAAACACACAGACGTATCAGGTTACTGTTACTTATTCTTCATAGTAATTACTTGCGCCTGCGCATTACCGCAAACTGTTACGTTTGTCATCATAATGTCTTTATATGTGGTCACAGACGGTCGTTACTCATTATTGATGTGTTTCATGCGGATTTGACACAATATTCAATTTTATTTATGTAACATCCGATTGTGTAATACATAATATAATTGGTAGTTAATTTGACACTTATAAATTACTTTCAAATTGTTCACATTTATTTTAAGAAACTACGATGATAGCGTTTCTAGTCAAATCAAGAAAATTTTGAGTTCAGCAAGAAATCAAAATGAGTTGGTATATTTTTATCACGATCAACATTATCAGATATTTTTAAATAAAGCAAAAAGCTCTGATATTCGATACCGATACCTGGACAATGGGAAATTTGATGGTGTTCGTGATTTTTCTTGGCTGTGCCAATTATGTTACGGTCGCCATTTCAACATGGCGGAGCCGTAGCGAATTCATGTCGCATGTTCTTTGCGATAAAAATAGAAAAAAAATATTTATGGAAAAAACCAGGCAAGTGCGAATATGCCTTGCGGTCTAAGGGTTTCGCTTCAAAGCTGGACCCAACTGGCGGCGGCTTCACTCACGGCTTATATTTTTCCATTTCCCTTATATTGTTCTACATCACAGTCTTGCAAATGCAAATGTAAGTTTGTTTTCGTAAAAGTAATATGTATTTTGGTGTATATACTTAACTGCAAATTAAAAACATTCCGATTGTTGTCTATGATTGTACTGTTAGACCTTGTTTCTTGCCAAATTTCATACTGCTCGGTCATAGGAAAGTACGTTTAGGTACCCAATAAGTTTTGAAAATATGTGACAGAATTCAACTTGATGCCTCAACCTGTACCAGAAAAAGGTTCTTGAGTCTTGAAACTCTTCACAGACGGATGGATAGACATCGAAGTCATCCTATAAGGGTTTCGATTTTTCTTCATTGAGGTAGGGAACCCTATTAAATGGTCGATATTGTCGAATGGAATCATTACGTTGGTACTTTAGAGCCAACACAATACACCTGAGCTTTAATTTTTTTTTTTTTTTTTTTCCTTATTAGTAAGAACCAAGTTCTTACTAGTTAATTGCAATCTAGCCTAAGAAGACTAATAAACAATTTAAATCTTTTAATTGCTGTACCTTATTAAAACTATTCGAAACAGTAGTAAAATGAAGAAAACAGCTCCCTAGGAAGCCTGGCATAATACTACCAACTGTCGGTAGCGTACCGGACGTACGAATCGGTCATAGATTTAACAGTACCGGATTTCTATACTTACAAATAGTGCTGTGAACTTCAGATAGAAAACATTTCTTACGTTTCCTTGAGCTTCTTAATTCAACCAAAACATTGAATGCCTACCCTTTACCACTTCCCAGCAAAAAGACTAGGAAGTGAGTGTTTTGGGGACAGTCTTATGTAATTTTTGACGTGCAAAAATTCCTATTTTGATTTTGATTGTGTGTTGGTTACTATAGGAGCACTTCTAGCCAACCGGTCTGGGAATACAGGCGTTATTTTATGTGTTCTTCAACCATTTAGCATCAAATTCACGCTTACATAACAGCAATCTTTGTGATATTTCCCTTTCCGTAAACTTACAACGCTTTTCCACCATATCCTCGGTTGGCATCTGTTGTGTGCGATGCGATACGCGTCCCTATTGTGTGCCATATAAGTTTAAATTGGGTTAACAGCGCCACCAATGGGTTTCACGCAGCGCTGCATCCACATTAGTGCAACAACATCGCTTGATGATACCGATGTAGTGGAACAAACAAACACTGGAAGTGGTTCAAGAAAGTTTCATGGAAAATTGAACCTAACACATTTGACATATTCTCATTCGATCATGTAGTTTTGTAGCATATTATCTAAAACTTCTAAGAACCATTTAGGTTCAGTTCTATTACCGGTTACTTCAATTTACGCCATTCTTTTGTACAACTATTTTATATCAATTGAACCAATAAATATATATACTAAGTTACTAAGAAAAGTTTGGTTGGGTTTAGTTCTATTGCTAGGTCCTAATCACCTCATCATCAATTTTTTTTTTAAATCATGGTTCTCAACCGGGAAATGTCTTCAGCCTTTCATCGAAGTCTAAGAATCTTCCCCACTTCGTGTTAGACATCACTGACATCTCTGGAGGGAAACATCGTGAGGAAACCTGGACTTACAAGTCCTGTAAGGTGGTGGTGGTTTCCTGTCCTGTCCTGTCCTGTAAGTCTAGAATCCAAGCGTGGTGATTAATTCTCATGCGTTCTCTGTATGAGAAGAGGCCTTTGCCCTCCAGTGGGACAGTAACAGGTAGGTATATTATTCCCTTCTTGATGTCGCATCCAGTGAAGCCTATGAAATATTATTTATACATATGAAGTGTATTTTTATTATAACGATGCCGACGGTGTGTCGAAATCACGGCCACGCCTTATGGGGTATCTGGGCTAGGGACAGTGATGTGTGAACATTTTATTGATTCCATAATCGATGTGGGTCTATGATGACGTGAATGTAACATAGTTTCTGATCGGTATAGAACTTGAAAGTTGAAACCAGACTGTTTGGAGTATTGGACCATGCGATTTAGTTGTAGCATGTGATACCTAAGTAATATACAAAAGTCTTTGATGCCGTTTTATGAATACAGTTTGTTTTATAGACTTAAAAATAAAATTTAAATCGTAACCTGTCTCGTTAGTCTAGTGGTTGTAAGTGCTACTGTTGAGCATGAGGTTCTAGGTTTAATTCCCGGTTCGGGCAAAGTGATATTAGGTTTTCCCATATGGATTATCTTAATTGCAGCCCGGAGTCTGGATTTGTGTTACATGGGACTTAAACATGACTGGCGAAATGAGGGTGTAGGTACCTACTTCAGGTACACCTCTGCCTCACCCCGGCCACAGGCGTGGTGAAAAAGAATCGTACAGTACGATACGTGGCATCAAAAGCCTGATAGCAATACTGATTTTAAATCCGAACCGATTCGGATAAGTGCATTATCTATACAAGATGTTGATTGAAGCATTCGATTAGGTGTTTGATGTAGATCGAGAGATACCTGAGGTGAAAGTAAATCGATAATCGTGATCGAATCGGTAGTTCGATTTGTGTAGATAACGTTTTACTTTCGAGCGACTGAGGAATTAGGAAGTCTGGCAGTCGTCCAAACATTCGAACTTGGGAATTTGATGGAATTACTTTTGATCTCGTTAATAGGGCTCAAAATAGTTGTATCAGTTATGCAGCGCGAGATGGGACCTTTTCAACGCATTCACTGGGAGATAATTTTGGGGAATTGTTTTAGAAAGAAACTGTTAAAAATAGTTTTTGGTATATTTTAGAAGGACATACACTAACCTTATCGGTGAAGTTCTTCAGAAAGGTTAGGTGTGTAGTATTCCCAACCGGCGTGCGTGTATGACCAGATGTATCAATGTAAACGAAGCAAAAAGAGTTTGTAAGGATCATAGCAAGTAGCGTTCTGTAGCTTCTGCCTACCCCCCATGGGAAAAAAGCGTGAAATTATGGATGTAGTATTTCAATAATATGCTGCAAATGCTACTATGCAAATTGAATTATTGTACCCGGAAAAACGATTTACTTGACTGTCAACGAAATTAATCAGAAAAGAACAGCGAACGAGTTGGAAAATACATCGTTGCCACTTGCAAAACGGGGATCAAGTAACCATTTATGTATCTTATAAATTATAGCCTATGTGTTATTCTGCAGTATACGCTATATTACTGTACAGTTTCATCAAAATCTATGAAGCTGTTTTTGCGTGGAAGAGTAACAAACATCTGTATGTACATCATTACAAACTTTCACATTTTTAATATTATAATAGAATACTCTTTATAGTACACCATAAAACTTAAAAATAATAACTGTTAGAGTTATAAAGTGTGACAATGGGTGGCCTTATCGCTACAAGGTAAGGCTGAGATTTTACAGGGTGGAAGGGATTTCGACGCACGACCTGATACCATGAGTACAGTACATGATTCTGGATTCTTTTAGATTTTTTTTTAAACGTTGCCCCACACTAGGAATTTCTCCTGTGTCGTGGGTGCGTTTACAAACATTTAAAGTCATACACAAACAGCCAGACCCTGAACAATTACCTGTAGGCCATACACATATTTGTTCAGTGTAGGAATCGAACCCACGACACGCTGCGAGCAGTCCATCGCTCAGCCACTGCGCCAACCGTGACGACAACGATTCCCCAGCGTATAAATTTTTCTTCGGCATTTTTCCTCAGTTGCACGTTTTTTTCTGATGTGTTTTTTGGTTACAACAGTAAGAAGTAAAATCATGAGCACATCATCATATCTATGTGAATGTAATCTAATTAAAAATCTCATAGGCAAGCAATAATGATTTCTTTGCAGGAAAAAACCTACGGCGAATTTTGGCGTTCAGGGATTCAGAATCACGTTACGTGAACATGGTGGTATCGTGGTATTAGTTTGTGCATCCATGTCTATTTCACCCTGTATATTAGTAGGATTGCATCAAAAGAGAGCAGGCAACATACTACGAAAGCAACTGCCAAATACCATTCATAACAAACAATTAGATGCATGCCTCCCTAACGCGGAAGTAAGGATGCTGTAACTGTTATAAATACGTCAATAATGATTTAGGTAAGTGGTGCATAGAATAGCGGGTCGATGACGTCATGCACTAACCGGACATAGCCTGCCCTGCATCGAAAAGCGAACCTGCGGTAGAGTGCGTAATACCGGTCCTAGACTGCGCCTTTTGCGAATAGGAACTTTTGTACAAAGCCTACGATGCTTTGTATAGAAGAGGATTGTATTTTCTGATACACGCAATCTTTTTTTTATGTGTAACATCTTTCCTCTCGCTTTCCTGTAATCTGTGGGAGTGAGTTTGTGAAATGGGACGGAAGTGTAACAGGCAGCCTGGGAAGCGCGCGCCGTTACGAAAAATAATTTCGAATAATACCTGAGTAAGTTTTTCGGGGTATGATGTTGCTTTTGTTACCAAGGCGAGATGTCAGATGTTACACGTCATATGCGACTACTGTTAAGCTTGTTTTATTTATCTGAGGTGAGTTTGCTCTTGACTCTATTCTAAATCAGAGGTGACGGAGACAAAATCGATGACGGAGTGAGCTTACCCAGAAGAAGCTGTTCATTCTAACTTTGACGAGATTCGGGTAGAATGCGTTCTGAAACACAGACGCAGGCAGTGAGTTCCACTCTTTTGCTGTAGGTACTTACCATCAGTTGGGTAGTCTAGTTGTTCGACAATTTGAAGGTCCTGTTTAGATTAAATAGGACTTTTGTCCGCCCAGTGGTCAAAATTAGACCACTTTAAGCTTTCTGCATTCATCATCTGCCTTGCGTTTTCCCTACCATGTTTAAGGTCGGCTTCTTGTCTAATCGGATGTAGCTGAATACCAGTATTTTACACGGAGCGACTTCCGATCTAACCTCCACAACCCAGTTACTGGGTATCGCGATACACCTTGTTGTAAGACTTTGAGGCTTCTGACTACCGTAACGATCTTGGTATGTAACGGATGGTCATGGTTTATTTTTCTGTACTCCTCCAATTTATACGTCAACTTTGCTAAATCTCACACGTTTTGATAAAAAATATAAATCGAAAAAAAAAACACCAAACAAAAGGAGTCTCGAGTAAGGATCGTAGCAGGTGGCGTTCTGTAGTTTCTGCCTAAGTCCTTGAATCCGAGTAATCCAATCCCTTATTCGTTCCAAATATTCCTATTACCGATTTTGAATAAGTTACACACACACACACACACACACAGGCTAAGCGCCTATGAAAGCTGAATACAATATCCAAACATAAATCACTCCCTAAATACAACAGAACACAAATCATAGCATGAAAGTAGGAACTATATAACACATCCATATAAAAGCCCATAATTCTGCGGTTTCGTTGTGAAATACGGACTACACAGAGTTACTCAGCCTAGACGGAAGCAGATCTCACAGCTACTTGCTACCGCACTATACGTATTGTTATCTGGCCGGGTGTACCGTGTAAGCCAGATAGATAAGAGCGTTTGCATGTCTGTCTGTTTGTTTCGCGGTGAGATAACATTTTAGTGCAAAGTTTTTTAAAACGTTGCTTAGGGACTTGAAAGCTTTGAATAAATAAATTGAAAGGTGTCTTAATGAATGCACTGCTGAGTGCATTGATTTGCAGACAGAGTGTTTACAAAGCAACCTTAATGTGCTGATATTAAGGTAGCTTTGTAAACGCTCTCTCTGCGAATGTCATCATAATAGATATGATTTTGTTTTATTAGATCAGTTAAAGACTTAAGAGTCCTTTTGGTATGACAAGTTGTCAGACTTTCGGACTACCCGTTACGGCTGTCAAAGATCTACTCATGAAAGCCAGGACCGACTGTTTTTCTTGCCTTCTGACGCACGGAGGAATTTGTTATTCCCTGCTATGTTATGGACTTACATTAATCAGGTATCCAGGTTTCCTCCCGATGCTTTCCTCCTCCGATGTCCAAGATAAAATATTTATGAATTGAAAAAGTCACATTGGTACTTGCCCGGATTTCAACCCAATATTATTATATTAATTTTTGAGACCGTAATGTCTGTATTGCTTCAAAGAGTAATCTATTAATCATGGTGTTAAGAAAACGTGACCATCCAAAAATGAAGGTGTAACATGATCTTGAACTAAATGACTCTAGAAATTCCGTAGCGTTTAACAACAATTAAGAAATTAAACAAATAATAAATCAACTAAAGGACTATCTAGGTCAGCACTAAAAGCATTCGGTGGTCATCGAGCGTGTAATAAGTAACATGTTACATTTTAATGGGTGAGGTACGGTATGTTATAAGAATGTATGGAGTGTAAGAGGAAATAAATCTCAGTAGCCATTGATTTGTGGGAAACGCAATCTTAGAGTATGGGGCGTGGAAGGTCACACACAGTTCACACAGCAGCATAGATTAAGTTAGGAGCTGACGAGTGTAAAGTAATTTTAGGTTATGTATTCACGAGGAATTGAATCCATAGAGGGGCTCGTGGCTAAATAAAGACAGCCGCACGGGTTGATCAGAGGTTAAGCTATGCTTGCCGAGGTCAGTCTGTGTGGTCTCTGTGTGTGTGGATGGGTGACCGTTTGTAACATATCGAGACTCCTCCGGGCCTCGCAAAGCACGTTAAGCTGTTGGTCTCAGCTATCATTTGTAGATCTTTGCCAGTCGTTACGGGTATTCAGAAGCCCGAAAGTCTGATAATCAGTCTTACCAAGGGGTATCGTGTTGCCCAGTAACTGGGTTGTGGAGGTCAGATAGGCAGTCGCTCCATGTGAAATACTGGTATTCAGCTGCATCCGGTTAGACTGGAAGCCGACCACAACATAGTTGGAAAAAGGCCAGGCAGATGATGTGTTCACGAGGAATTAAAGTATAGAAATTAAGAAAGAAAAAAACAGTTTTAAACACGCACGGTAAAAATGTTAAAATAGCAATTGAAAAATAATAAAAAATAAATGGCATGTCTCACGGCTACGCCAAGAGGTCCATTTCAGCGGTAATGCCAGTATGAAGTTGATTTTGAAACATCGTTGTTTCTGTTCCTCTTCCTTTAAAGGATTCATGACCTGTTTCCGTCTCCTGTACAGCTTCCTTTAACTTTCAGCAGATCACTTCATAGATATTCTGTTCCATTTTTTAACCTACTTGGTAGATTAGTTAGTTCCTATCTAAACATAACGCCTGGATAAGAAAAGAATAACAAAAATAAAACTTTTTCATTTTTTTGGATACCATCTTGTGTCTCGTAACTTGCACCTGATACGCAGTAGATAACGTACAGATCAAGTGTCTTGTCAGAGTAGTCGGCTGAACCAATCAATCAGTGAGGCGAGACTGGCCCACATCCGCCAATTTGTACAACACGTTGTTTTTATTCTTATAGTTATTATAACCTTTACACCTCATATTTTCTTTTTTAATGATCTGACGGAAGTTTCACTGAGCTAATCAATTTGGTGCAGATATCGTATTATTATGTTTTGATGCAATCCAATAGGTCAATCTAAACAAGGCACCAAACGTAGATTAGAATGGTGAAGAAAGTAAAAGTGCTGCGGAAATTGGTATGCTAATGTATCCGACGTGTTGTGGGAAAATACTTCTAGGATAGGATGGGAGAACCCGTAAATTTGCTTACTTTTAGCGAGATTATTAAGACTAAGTATAATAAAGACACACAACTTAGGTAAATGGAAACGAAATATTATTAAAAGTAAAAATAAAACGGTAAATCAATTCTTGCATATCGCACAGTAATTGAAACGAGTTTTACGAAACGGAAACGTTTAGAATATTTTCATAGCAGGCTCCTTCGTTTTCTATATAAAATGTATTCATGATACAATAAACCGATTTTGATGCCTTTTCAGCATACGACATCGCAGTAGCATTGTAAGATACATGAAAAAATCTTTTGAAAAAAGTTTGTAAGAATTAAAATGATTGACCGTTCGTCGCTTTAGCGTTGAACGAATCAAAATTCTAAAAGCTAAAATTAAGTGAGGTTTGAAAGTTATTTTTACAATAACGCTGTAAGAATGGATTGTTGAAGAAATTAAGTTGTCCAATCCTTTAGATTAATGATATCTTTGATTGCTTCAAACAGAATTTTTAACTTATTTTGATTGAAATCTCTTTGAATTTGTCATACGATTCATTCTTCGTCGTGATTTAGTAACTTAGCTCATAATCAATTATTGTACGTGCTAATTTTTACGGGTTTTGAATGACTATCTTATGAAGTTTCCGGGGTGACTTTTCCTACAAAAAATGATAATATCTTGAAAAAAATATCTTCTGGGTCAAATTCAAATGTGTCATTTGTATATTTTCATCTATATCTGCTTGTATGCCCCCGGGCAATGGACTGTCTCCATAAGTCAAGATTTGACAGGAATCTTCCCTTATTCTTGATGTACATTGTACATATTATATAGATTTGGACCTTGAAGCTTGTCTTGATCAGATGTTTCATAGGCATCTGTGATTTTGTCTTCATTGATTATATAGTATGCCCTTGAGAGTTATCACATCATATGTTGTGTACCGGTATCGTACATTATCTTGATTGAAAGTCTCTCTTCATCGCTTTATCTCCTTTGTTTGCTATATCATTATTTAGAAAGGTGACGTCAGTATCTGACAAAAATTGATGTTTTGGTTAATGTTATGTCATCATGTTTATGATTATGAAAGGGAAGGATATGATTGGTTTAATTGATCTATTCAATTCGGTTTTCTTTACCAAAACAGGCAAGATGGGCGAGTTATTATGATACACTTTGCTGTATTTTCTGAAATCACTGTATGTTTATCCTTACATTTCTAAGACAATTGTCATGCGTAACAACACACAGGCCCACGATTTCATAAGTGACCGATTTTTTCTCTTTTTGTTACAGGTGAGTACTCCCAACTTCGCATTCAAACCGCATCCGCAAATAAAAATAGACGCTTCACGATTGAAGACGAGTACGGCACGGTAAGTAATGATAGTTGTTTTCTACAACTATTTTCTCTGACGTGCTGTGACATCGCTACCTACTTCGGTTCAGCGGCTGCGATTTCGATCCGCGCCGGTCGATCGCGGGTGCGTGCGCGCAGTCACCTGCCGCGTGCACCAACCGCAACACGTCGCGACCGCGAGATGCCGCCAATCGCGCCTAAACGATCTATTCTGTATTTTTTTTGAATGGACGATTTTAGTTGCCAAATGTTTTGATTTTTTATTGGTGGACAGTGCTTCCTGTGGTTTTTTTTGTGCGCGAGTTATTTTCCTTTGAGGCCCTTTGGACATGGTTTAACTTTTTCGTTGTTTGATGGTAAAGTTGTTTTTGATATTCAGGCAATTTATTTGCAGAAACAAAACTGCCTTGACAGAATATTTCCTTCTTTTTTGTTTATTTATATTTTACACCTGCGTAATGTTGAAAAGATTGATCCTTTTGGAAAAAATAAAATTTGCAATGAGCGGTATTATTTCAAAGTGTGTTTTGTTTCTTGCCAACTGCATGTTTTGTGAGGGTCAATGATATTTAAACGTCAATGATCTTCAAGTACTTAATTATATTTCTTAAAATAATTCAAGATCTGAATCTAAGTGAAGAAAAGTGCAGAATACAAATATCGTTGATACTTTAACAAGCCTGTTTTTGGAACGAAATTATCGACACAAATGAAAAAGTGATGAGATTGGCTGTTGATAATTCATTCAACCAATCACAGTGCTGCTAACGCAAATTTGTCACATTAATTTTAGTATGATTTTCGTTCCAGAAACAATATACTTAGGTGTAAGTCAATAGAATCATGTTCAATTATTATTATGAACATGTTAGATACAGTGACAGTTAGAATATGCAAGTACCCTCATTTGCATAGATATGCAAATATTCATTCGGGGAAGACTATTCTCAAGATTGTTATGATAAATATAAGTCGTGTGTTCCAACGATTACCTCCAATTAGTCTCGTCATTGTTATCCTTAGGCAAAGAGTTTTTCTTTATGATTTTTAAATTCCTTATTTGTTTTATTAATGAAATAGGAAGTATTAGAACGTGTTCAATAAGCGATTAGCCAGTGAATGTATAATTTACGAGCTCATTGTTGTTTTTTTAATAAAACCAGCCCGCATCACAGAAATGTCTTGTTAAGCTAAAAAGAAATCCGGAACACTGAACTGTAAAAAAACTAGGATTATGTGGGTACTTTACTATAAAATTAGTTTCGAAAATCGAATGCAACACGAGTCAACCTTGATACGGATACCATTTCGCCGAAAAATACCAAGCATGCCATCAAAGTATTGTAACAGTCGTAGTAGACTTATATTACAATTGAAAAGGCCCATTCACCCCAACCTTTCGGCGGAGGCATGCGCTTGCGCCACACTGTGCAGCAACGCATGCAAGCGGGGTAATTTTACACGACTCTTCACTTAAATGACCCACTGTGTCTATTTGACAGTTTAGTAGGTACTATTGGCCCTTTTTGTGACGTCATTTTTAATGTGAAACCACACTAGAATGTTATGAAATTGGGTAATTTTCGAGTACCTCGATTTCAAGTTATCAGTGACATGTGAAGTTATCAGCATTATGAAGCGTGGGACGCAATATTTTGTTGGTACGTGTATTTTCCTTATAATCATTACCAATTTCTTTTTCATAATACTTTACTAGCGACGCCTCCGGCTTCGCCCGCGTGCAGGCATTTTTTTTTGTATGCCTTCACGCAAGTGTAAGCAACAAGTTTTATATCAATCTGTTGAACGATATGGCAGCTCATAAAATACGTACGAAGAAACAAACGAACAAACATTGGTTTTTATGGATTAGAGAAGATAATTTACCCGCAGTTTGAGGTGTATTATATATAGTTACCGTAAAACGGGGTTAATGGAAACGCAGGGGTGAAACACAAGTTTGAAGGTGATTTTCGCGTTTGTTTCACATTGTTTGTTACTACAAGGAGTTTCATTTTTTTGAGAAATTGAAATTAAAAATATCGACCCCTTTTTAGTAATAAATAATATTGAATCAATGTTAAAATCGCATTATAAGATTTGTTTCGATTCACCCCGTTTTGCCGGTACCTACATTATTTTAAAATGACATAATCGTCTTGTATTACAAAGGCGTTAGTTGGTTTAAGAAATACGTGATGAAGGAAAAGTTTCAAGTATTGTATCAATGATGGCTGCTGTTAACCTAGAAATAAAAGGATTTTTATTTCTAATCGTGAGTTTAATGAGACAATAGACAGGAATCTGCTTGTTCTCTTTTTAACTAAATAAATCTGTTGTAAATTAAATACAATTTGATACATCAACACAATAAATCTGTTCTAAATTAAATACAAATGATACATCAAAACTGCCTCGTTGGTGTAGTGGTCGTAAGCGCTACTTCTGAGCATGAGCTCTACGGTTCAATTCCCGAGTTGGGCAGTGTTGTTAGGTTTTACCATCTGGAATTTCTCAGTAGCATTTGTGCCCGGCTGATGGCAAAAGGTCCACTCCCTATTACTTGGGACTTCAACACAACTGGCGAAATGTGAGTGGCTACTACAGCTACATCTCTGCCTAACCCTTTGGGGATAGGGGACGTGATGTTATTTTATGTTTAGATGTTGCTTACGAGGCTGTTCTTTTGGGGTGACCTGTTTCTAAATATATTGTTCTAAGGCAGTGGCGTTCACAGAGATTTCAGACAGGGTATGCAGATAAAAAACACCAGTTTCAGTTTGTACCTCCGGTAGGTACAACAAGCAAGTACCTAAGCTAAATAACCATATTTAAAAAAAAATATAGTTATTTATCATTTAGAGGGGCATGCATGTATGTACATACATATGTATGGGATCTCGGGTATGCAGTGCTTATTTGCTTGTATGGAGTGCACGCCACTGTTCTAAGGGTTAAAAAATATTACAGGATAATAAATAAGCTATTAAATTATCTAGCGGTTTTGAAGTAATCAAAATAATTTGAAGTTAAGTTAAAAATGGTGCAATTGTTTCATGAAAACTCAGTGTTGGTATCCAATTTGGACATGCCTGTGGTTATTTTCGTCATGCGGCACCGCTGTGGATTCCAATTATCGATAACTTAAGAATAATGATCGCTGGGTTTTGACAAAGATTGTGACAAAATCCAATTTTATCCAACGCGCAAGATATTACAAAAATTTCAATATTTTTGGTACAAATCTGTCTATTTATGAAATTTGATAAGCGTGACATCTCAATCTTCATTGGATCATTAAAATAGATCGATTTTATTATTACTTATATCGATGAGTCTATACGAACTATACTGCGTTTGCAATTTACCTTCCAAATATGTAAAAAAATCAGTGGTTTTGGAAAAATAACTAACGCCTTTAACGCTTTTAAGTAAAGTTCAATTTGCCCTACAATTTATATGACTTTTTCAATAGTACTGGTCATTGTGAAATCGGCACAAAGATAAAGTTGATATTTGTTAAAATTTTGTGGAAATGTAAGTGGTATCAATAGGAAATATAAACATGGAATAGAACCTACTTAATTAAATATTTTCGACCTCCTAAATGCTTTACATTCAATTTGACGACACGGTTGGCGCAGTGGTTGAGCCATCGGCTGCTGCGCCGCGTGTTGTGGGTTCGATCCCCGCACGGAACAAATATTTGTATGGCCTACAGGTAATTGTTCCGGGTCTGGCTGTTTGTGTATGTTAGTTTGAATGTTTGTAAACGCACCCACGATACAGGAGAAATTCCTAGTGTGGGGCAACGTTTCATTTTTAAGAAAAAAAAAAAAAAAAAAATTATATCAAACATAACATCACGCCTATAGTTCCCAAATGGTTGGGCAAAGGCGTACCATAATAACAGCCACATAGCGCCAATTAAGTTTAAGTCCCATGTGACACTGTGTGTTTGTCCATTCCAGAGATTAAAAAAAATATCGAACTGTCAAAGAAAGAGACAAAATAGATCTTGTCGTTTCGTCCAAGTGACATATTATTATAACATTAACGTGGTAAAGCTCGAATATACCTATATGTATTTACCCACATATATATATACTATAAGATCATCATTTATTGATATTTTCTGAGCTACCATAACAATATCACGGTAACATAACCGAAGTGAGTGATATCTACTTCTACAAGTATAAGAGGTAATTTTTTTTTGTAAGTTTTTATGTATTGGGTAATCTTCGGAACGTATAATCCAATACTTAAAAGAAATTCACTGTTAGAAAGCTACATTATTCCTGAGTGCTATAGGCTAATATTATTTCCAAAACTACGCTTTGAAGGGGATGGAGGAACTGTTAAAGTTCGAAGGGAAAAGTACGAAATCTTAATAATATAATAATAATAATAATAACATTTATTTCAGACCATAAGTCCATAGAAAAACTTAAACGCTAGTCATAAATAATAGCGTTACTAAATTAAACCTAGTGTCTAGTGCGTTTGAATTAGACCATAAACATGTTAATTATTGTAAATGTAATCAGTATTGGTCGAATTGTCTGCTGCAATGGTAATTAACTTGAAATGACGTAATGTTTACGTTATGCCAGTTTGTTAAGGACAGACTATAATGTGTAATATCAGTTGCCAACACATTACAGCCCTAGTATTAAAAATAAAGCTACTCGAAATTTTTCTCATGTGAGTTTTAGTTATAGGAAAGAAAGTTATCGGATTGTAATAAATTAATCGTTTGACCCCAAACCGGGACCTTAGATTGACTGAACACCTACAAGGCGTGCAGAAAACATGTATTAGTTTAGTGAAAGTGAACTACAACCGAATTCGTTTAACGTAAGTAGTGTTTGCATTCACACCCACACAATGGTCGGCCACTACGTGCCAGTAAATAGAGAACTGATATTTGGGCGCCACCATAAAAAAGGTGAGAAAATTTTCTTTGGGGCTCTTTCCTAACCAATATTGTATAACGTCCATTACATATCTCTCGTATATGCTTTATTTGGCATGTAAAAAGTTGCCAGTTTATTTAAGGACGAAAATAAATTCAATCGTTATCGATTCTTAGGTTCGAATAAAACATCACATCACTAGTTTCAACTACTAAAGACTAACATCTAACTGAAAAAGGTCCAAATGATAAAATAAAAGATAACGAAAAACAGGTCAATAACCTTCTAGATAGATGTGAAGCAGATGACGTCGGCACAATTTTACGTGAAAGCGTGCCTCGTATCAACGTTATTAGATTTTCTAATGCATTGCCCAAATGGCATGAAATTGCTCAGTCGCTTATCAATCCTCACAATACTATGGTACTCTCGTTTTCTTTGGAATGTGTACAAAAAGTGAAAAAAAAAGTCCACCGTCTGGCTGTCGGACCGGTTGTGCTAGTAACGTAACATAAGGAATAAAAAAAGAAACATTTCATTTCGGAATTGTGCAACATCGATTATGCGTTTTGCGTTTTAATAAACGATTGCCTCTTTATAGGGGACCTGTTTTTTGACGTTGATGCATTCAAACGGGTCGAAGTCGAACCTGTGTTTGTTCACAGTACTCGTAATATAATATTTGTTACTTTTCCTTGTCAACCTCTGATATTTATTACTTCGCATTTGTTTATAAATTCTCATGAGGAAGCAGTCTCTTATTGTTTTTGTTATATTTTACTGTATCATCAATAAGTAGGTTGATTCCGCAGGTCAAAAGTCCACGGACAATGTTACTCTGTTGAAAGTTGAGTTTTTCAAGCGATTGCTTTTGAATGCACGAGATAGCTATCAAATGATGTACAGTACATTCTTCCTGCAATGTTCCGGTCTGCTGTTGCAAAAAATCTCTAGCGAAGGCTTTACTATTGTTTCATTCCACGATCAGATTGACACGACAAGGTCCACGGACATCCTTTCGTTTCCGAAGCCTTCGTCTCCTTGCCCTTTCATGGAGAGACCCTGAACGCTGGTCAATTCGATTAATCTTGTGACCTTTTCCCGTTCATAAAACATGTCCCTTTGAATGTATTGTTTATCAATGACACACGGTAATTTATACTGCTACTTGTCTTTGTTAAAAAATACGTGTTAAAGCTATTGAATAAATTTTAGACGGCAGTCGTAAAATATTTAGAAAATTTATTTGAACAGCCGAGCCTCATTTGTTTTTCCGGTTCATCGATTTATTGACCTCCGGCCATGCCCCACACAGCGCTCATCTTTACCCTCATTTCTACTCCTATCAACTATAATGATGTTAATATTTTAATTGTACACAAAAAGGTTTTTAATTTGGAAATGTTGTATTTCCATCAATATTCATCGCGATGATATAACTAATATGACAGCAATGATTCTGAATATATGCAAGAATCCGGTGAAATTGTTCTTTTAAAATGGCGATTTCACTGGTGTTTTTTTTTTAAATAATTAGCATTTAATTGTCATAGGCGTGGGTAATCGTGGTAACTATCAAGATGCTAAAAAATCGTATAATTCTCGCTATAATCTTAATAATGATATGAGATGACTTTAATTCAATTGCATTTACCTGCACTACCACCAAAAATCACAAATACTATTTCAGATGCTGTAGTTGCATTGTGTGTACTCGTAAGTTGCAAATCATGCTAATTGTAGTCTTTCGTTGTATGGTATTCTAATTGACCTATTTCATTATTTACAATACCAGTGTCTGCATCAAATTAGAAATCATTTCTATATTCCGATATGGTTTTACTTCCATTTTTTTCTATTTGTTAAACATATCTCCAAGCTATAAACACGCAATAAACCGTCGCCATTGCATGTTCTACACTGATCACCAATTGACACTCAATATTATTTCCATTGATCAACATGCACTACAAAATTTTGCAACGTTTGTTTCGTAAATTTCATTACAGCAAGTAATTATTCGTATCGGTTGACTTATTTGATTGTTATCAACGTAATGCCCCGTGCCAGTACTGTCTGTTCGAGTGTTGTATGTGTGATAATGCCATGCAAATTATTCCTCGTTGACCAGTGCAGCGTGTCGGTAAATGTTGCTGTTAATTTGAGCCTTTGTAGACCTATTTCCCTGGACTGCTTTTAATATTGTGATTTGTTAAGTGTCGTTCAGTGTGAATGGTATTTTAGGTTTCCTTGTAATCAAAGTTATTTTAGTGTTTAAGTGTTGCATGAATATCGTATTGTACGTTGATTATTTGTCAGTAATTTAAAGGTACACCTATGCGAACCCTTCAGGAAATACAGCTGTTATGCTGCTATGTCGAGCCAAAGTCCATTGACCTCAAAGTAAAGTAAACGTATCGCTTTTTCCAGTGTCGTTGACGATAAACATGAAGATCTAGTGTGAGTTGTAAGATGTGTTTGTTTCTGAAGAGTTGACAACGTAATTAACAACAATGTGCAGCAAGGAACAGATAAACCATGTGCTGAGTAAGATCAATGTGGTGAGTACACTCATGGCTTTTATGGTGATGGTGGTGGTGGTGACGAAATTGCATTTTTTTTTGTACTAAGTGTTTTGGTCATTTCATCGGTAGTGTCAAATATTAGAGTGATGTCATTCATGTTCTTAAACGCATCAACTGTTTATAAAATTGACGGATGGAATATTATTGATTCTGCCTGAAGGGATTGTAAAGATTCAACTATAGATTTGTTAATAATAGTACCAGCCTGTTAATGTCTCACTGCAGCGTAAAGGCCTCTTCTCATACAGAGAATATACGAGCAGTAATCACCACGCTTGCTCAAGGCGCTAGGCGGGTCGGCGATTTCAAACTTATATATTAAACTTTATACTATTATACTTTAGACTGTATATTGTAACCAAACTGATATTCAATCACAATACTGCCTTCACGTTTTGTGCTTAGTTTATTATCAGCGTTATAAGTAAGACTTGTGTAGTGCTAATAAATGTAATTGGTCAAAACATCAATTACCTACCTGACTGACATAAATACCGTAACAATATGTCGCTAATTCAGTTTAGTTAAATTACAAGCCTTTTGCAACAGTTATAAGAATAAATGATCACGTCCGGCTAATCTAACGATAATATAAGATACTAATTGGATACAATTGGCCATTAATTACTTTACTATACGAAGGTTGGCGCCAAGGTTGGACGTGGTATATTGGCTCCAATAAAACACGTACACACTATTTCTATAGAAGTTCGGGGAAGGAAAACACTGTATCATCACATTGACATTGGCCTATAAAATGTCAATGGCTTAAAATTGGTTGTAATGAAGCGTGAATAATTAACGGGCATATTGTACTGCAAGTCTGCAATGCGGCAGTCGTAAAGGTGGAACTACACCTGCAGCATCGTTGAATCGATTCGTTAAAGCGTTCTTTGAACGATATAATTATGTATGCTGAGAACTCCCAGTCTCTAGTAAGTCTACTGAAATCTCTGTTGTTAAATCTCATTTTGATTTGATTCTTAATTCGTTAAGGTCAGATATTTATGGGTCTTCATGGGATTCGACAGCCAAAAGGCTGTCGTCTTTTGTTATACGAATGCATAATCATGATCAACACAATTTTCCCTATCGCATCACACTCGATTTGGGTACCAAACTACAAGGAAAACCTTCGACGTAGCGTATTTCGATTGACTTCAAATGATTTCACTTGCCTTAAGAGATTGTCGATCAACATAATATTATACTATGCACTAACATCTTTTGTTACTTATCGAGCTATTGTCCTGTTAGCTATGCCGTCTCATTATATCGATCATCGTTATCCCACTCGAGTTCAATTTTAGTATCGATAAATAACCGATCAATTTCTGCAAGTGATCGTGTACCAACACCTTTATTATCGTATTTGTTCTGCTATAACTAATGTCGTTACTTGCAGCATTCATGGCATTAAGTATATTGATCTGCATTCTGTGTCCTCCTAAGGGATTGGCTGTTATGAATATGTATGTATTAGGTATACTTTGTGCGCATTCAGGTTGGATTTGAGTAGCTTTATGTATGGATGTGATGATTAATGCTTCGTTGGTTACTGAGAACGGCGACCCAGCCGAGCGTGTTGAATTGAATGTTGTATCCTTAGAAGATTGTTTGCATCCACAGTCTGTTGCAGGTCGTATGTTCAAGAGTGTGAAGGAATGTCTATAATTACTATTTTTTATGTTTCGCTGCGCTGTCCCTCCTCCAGAAATATGCTGAACTGACACCATTTTTTGCAGTCAGCTCAGCATGTTTCTTCTTCTCTACTAGTGCCTTTTCAGCCGTCATCTCTTTATTCACGCCTTTGCTAACTATGTTTCCTTCCGAAGACAAGGTAATATAATCTAATAAGGATGAGATAATCTCGATCTTGCTCACGAGGTTACCAGCATGTGGATTATGAACTCAACAATTATAGTGCATATCAGTCAATGGTTTGATAGCGAAAAGTTTTGACCAACATCTCAAGAAACTTTCGCTAAACCGTTGAGTCAAGAGTCAGATGCAGAGGGCGGTCGTCATGGAATCGGCACGCATTGTGAGGAGACTCCTCTCTCTGGATCCCTAACCACCGATAGCTTAGTTCTTACCGCCTCGCTGCGGGCGCAGCACTATTTTAATACATATTTAATCTAAAAAAAATATGCAAAAAGTAAGTAGTATCTGTGCATTCACGCCTTTACTAAATATTATGTTATTATTATGTCGTTAAAAACAATGCTGTTTTAAAAACACACGATATAAGCCGACTTTGTACCCATAAAATGCATTGTGTTTAATCGTTTTCTTTCAAAGTACTAATTTGTTATCAGTTATACGAGCAAGAAAATATGTATCTAGTTCACGAACAATGTTAGTGGGCTGTTTAGATATTCTTTAATTTAACTGCTTTAGTAACTCCATTGGTCTCGTGGTACTCGACTGTTGAGCGTTAGGTCTCGCATTAGATTCACAGATCAGGCAATGTCACTACATTCAAAATCAGAATCAAAATCAAGATTAATTTATTCAAATTAGGCTGAGAATCAGCACTTTTTGAACGTCAAAAAAAATGTTTACAAAAGACAGTCCCCTAAAACGCCCACCCTTCACCACTTCCTAGTGTTTTTGCTGGGAAGAAGAAGTGGCGGAACAAACTCCCCAGCAACACGTCTGTCTGATATTTTGAAGAACTTGAAGCTATTCAACATTATGTCAAAGATTATTCAGAATTACTCAGTAGTAACTCGGAGTTAGGAAGTTGGTGGACTGACTCTGTCGTGCCTCGGAAAGCACTAAATCTGTTGGTCCTGCAGCTGATACCTCTCCGATCGTGTCGGATGTCCGTCCAGTCGGACTATGAGGGTTAAGGAATGGAATGATGAGTATTACACCTGTGTTTGCTCACTCATTTGTGCACTATAATATATCCTGCGTACTTGGCGAATGTCTTGGCAATTCGGTCGGAAGGATATTATTACTGTATGTAAAGTTGTAAGATAGATGTTTTTGATTCCAATCGTGCGCTTATGTTTTTTTCTTCTTCAAATCTTTCGGTCCTGGTACATGTTTAATACAGTCGTGAACTGTATTGACAGGCATTGTTAATTAAACTCTTTAATTAACCTCCACCATACAATCACGATCCATAGGTATTTTGATCTTTGTTTTTTAACAGTACGACTCATGAATCGATTAGTTGCCGCACTTATGATCGTAACCACATTATTGATTCTAATATTTCTAATGCTAGTAACTATTTAATATCGATTCTAATACGATTTGGATTGTAATGCCAGTAATCTAGAAGGTTAGGAGTATTTTAATGTTACGTTTTATATGAATATGTGCAGTTTAGCGAAAGTTAATTGACATTGGTTTTTGCGGAGGCTTCTAGACCTAACGGCGCGAACATCCGATGATCTGTCTGATATGAGTTTGAAAGGTTTCGCGGTTATTTGCCAATGTTAATTTGGTAATTACTTGTTTGTACAGACGTTCTTCAATGCTCATGGCTTCATTCGATTAGTTCTAAAATGTATTAAATAACTTGAACTGTGTGTGCTAAGAAATTTTGTGATGCGGAGGAATGAGGTTGATGTTGTGGGAAAAGTTTTGATAAAAAAATTGGATACAATTGGCCATTTATTACATTACTATACCAATGTTGGACGTGGTATATTGTCTCCAATATAGCACGTATACACTATTTCTATAGAAGTTCGGAGTATGAATGAGGAGAGTTATTGTGTGAAAGATGAAATGACTAGGAAGGAAGTGACTATGGAGATGACGACAAATGGACAGATAAATTCGGATAAGGGCAGGAGCAGGAAAATGATGTGCTAAGATCATTTTCATTATATAGCTGTTAAAATAATTAATGCAGAAGTTGGAAATGGCAGCCGCATGCATCAATCGAACGTTAAGCTCTGCTTGCCGAGGTCAGACTGTGTATGATTGACAATTTATTACATACCTAGACCCTTCCATGCCTCGGACAGCACGTTCAGCACGTTTGATCTATGGAAGTCGTTACGGGTAGTCAGAACCTCGAGAGTCTGACAAATAAGATTAGTTTGCTAGACTTTACCAAAGGTTCTAGGACTAGGTACCCAGTTACTAGGTTGTAGAAATAAGTAGTCGCTCCATGTAAAATAATGGCACTAACCTCCATCGGATTATACTGGAAGCCGACCCCAACATACTTGGGAAGAGGCTAGGCACATAATGAAATGACAATTTTTTACGAAATCAAAGTCACTTTCACCTCGATAAATCTATAGAAAAAAGGATAAGCCGAGCTAAGATGACGGATAAATTATCTTAGATACCAAATCAAAGTGATCAATAACTCTTATCAAACAAAATCGGAAACCAAAATATTTTTAGAATCTGTACATCATCGTTTTTGCGCATCACACTTACAATACATATTACACGTGCTTCTTCTCTCACAGACCGATTAATCCAAGCCGGAGTACAGTTCGCGCAATCATTGTGCAAGGTCAATATTTGTACTAACACAGCAGTGCACCATGCCGTGCGCATCGTAAAGCCTGGTTTCATTCCGGCAAAATTACCTACGTGACGCGCAGTGTACCACACGAAAAATAACGAAAAGGGCGCTTATTAGGAAACATTACTCGAACTGCACACACAACATAATTCATATGTACTTTCCATGTTTATCTTGGACATCACTGACATCGGTGAAGGAAAACATCGTGAGGAAATCTGGACTTATAAATTAATATAAGTCTGAAATCGCTAATCTGTCCTGAGCAAGCGTGGTGATTAATGCTCGTGCCTTCTGCATGAGAAGAGGCCGGTACCCTGAAATGGGACACTAATTATAGGCTGGTATTTTGTTTTACTCGAACTGCAGTTAGCTTGATTCATATCTACTAAATGGAAATCGAACCGGAAAAACGGACGAACAATGCGGGTAACGGTTATACCATAGATATAGTTCACAATAATTTATTGCATTTGTAGGTAACTGTGCGTTGTATTGAGTCTAATGTGGCTTCGAATAGGCCATGTGCAAGTCCTAGAAATTAATAGGATTAAATCTTTAGATAAATTGACGGGGTTTTCTGTCTGCTGCAGTCAGAAAAGCAGTCATAACATAATTATTGTACTGTATTTTTATGTATGTAGTGTATGTTGAATCTAAGTCTACCAACCAGTCTAACCAATGGGTATCTTTATATGTTATTAAGTATATGGTCAGATAGGCAGTCGTTCTATGTGAAATACTCGTATTCAGCTGGATCCGGTAAGACCAGAAGCCGATTCCAACATTTTTAGGAAAAGTTTAAACAGATGATGAAGACGATTGTAGAAGAAAAAGAATGCATGAAGAATGGAAGCATTCTTGATGCATTCTTTATCTTTAATATGATAGTGAATTAGTGATGCTGTAAAGAATATTCATTGACCAATTCCATAATCCCCTACAAAGTGATTATGTCATCGTTATTGCTCGACAAGCGATGTATTTCTTCAGAAGTGGTTGTCAAAGATCTCGTTTCTATGTGCACCAACTGTATGATGTAAAGTAACTGGAGTAGAAAAACAATCGCACCACGGAAAACTATGGAATGATGACGTAATGCATAATCGTGATGAATGAGGTCGCTAGATATGCGTCCTCATTTCCATACGTTTTGAAGAAATTATCGTGCTAATGGTTGCGAAATGCATTCTTAATATTCACTTTGGTGCACTGATGTGCGACGTTTATTTTGTAATTATGTCGAATCATTTCTGGGCTTCCTCGAGTTGTCTTTTTTGCAAAACTAATTATAACCCGACAACCTGGTTCGTTCAGGACAGCTTGGTGCTGCAGCTGCTTCGCTGATAGCTCCCAGTGGTCCTTTTCTAATATAAAGTGTACTAGGTACGTAGCACTAAAATTCTTACCAAGGGTATCGTGTTGCCCAGTAACTGAGTTGTGGAGGTCAGATAGGCAGTCACTTCATGTAAAATACTGCTATTCAGCTGCATCCGGTTAGACTGGAAGCTGACTCCACCACAGTTGGGAAAAAGCAAAGCGGATAATGATGGTACTTAGCACTAAAAAACAACAAAATTTATGTTTTTTTACGCTTTTTACTCTAAAAGGGCGAGTCGAATTTTAAGCGGTACCACCTACTATTGCGTGGTGCATCTGTTCTGCCTGTTAAGCAGAGATAAGTAACATTATCGTTCGCTGTGTACTTGGGCTTGTTAGTTGTGACTTCAAACGTGACCAACGCATCTGCAGATCGGCCAATTTAATACCACATTGATACAAAACCAGAGAACCTATTTTCAGAAGTATGTAACTGTCCCTTATCTGTTTGCATACAAACATTCAATTATGCAAAATTTTAAAATACATACATAGACACAGGCTTCTGAAACAAAATACGTGATGTTCAAAAATAAACATACTTACGACATATTCAGCCATCGCTTTTAACTCCAAAGTAATGAGTAAACACAATCTCCGCATAAAGGAAACGGGTTGATAGGAAGTAAGAATTCATACGGTTGAAACTTAATTTCCTTGCGTATCCAATAACAAGTTTTGATCTGACTGACTTTGGGCAACTTGAAGCTGTGCATTCGATCACCTTGCACACTACTGTTGCCAGAGATTTTGTTGAAACTGAGCCTATAGAGACTGCTCAGCTATTTAGGGAAGAAATGCGTGATGTTGATGTAAGGTTATACCAAACCGAAAGAAATCGTGACACATCTTTTGCTTTACAACATAGACCTGCTATAAATGTTGTGGGAGAACTGGAGCTGGTCCCTTTTCAATCCATAAATCTACGCCCACAAGCTAAATTTGAGGTTAAACGCAGTCAAATTGTATTAATATACTCTCTGAAATATAAATTATGTATAGCCCAGAGGCTGTTTATAAAATATCGCGGAGATAACATCGATATGGGCGTTCATAGTCAAAATATTGTTCAACTTGGCAATGAGATTATAAAAGATTGCGTTAAATGTTTAGATAGTTAAGATAGTACTGATTATACTGTGTGTACATTGTTGAGTGCTACCACAAAATGGAAAAGGATAGAAGATATACTCTTAGCAATACTTGATAATGACACCCACACACAAATACGAGTAATTATGGAAATGCTTCAGTAAAAATAAGGATTGATTCAAAAAGCCCCCGTGAAATACACGTTTTATGATAAACTTTTCTTGGCACATTTGTGTGTGTCCAATAGTATTTTTCCACAATTAGTAATGAGTTTTTATTCTTAACAAGACGATGGCAATCACAATTGAGGCCTAGAAATCGGTTATAAGTTTGCTGCCTTCAGAATATTCTATAATGGGTTGGTAGTTATACAATACAGCTGCTATCTGCTGTAACTTCTTCATTAATAATTATATTGTGAAAGTGATAAATTACCGTGCAATTTAGTTATATCGGTTTTACCTGGTATATTTACCCTGAATGCATTCCATATAGCATTTGTCTTGATACTGTATTATTAACCAACAAAGCGCTAGAGTTTGTAGCAGGAAAATGTTGATGCATAACTTTTTGTCAATGTGCGGCGGCTAGGAATCCGGATTGCAATGCATTCCAAATCCAATGATGGTTTGAATCGTATACAGCTTTCTGTTTTACATGCATGGGTCCGATTACTTACAGTAACATCTATTCTTGCTTTAAATCGCATTGTATCTTAAGTTTGTTGTTCTCAGTAAGTTTATGGATCTTACGAATAATTGCAATTACTGGCTGGTAAGGCGATTCAATTCTACATAAGGTGAATAAGGGCACGTGATTTTAGCTAATGTGTAGGCGTTTATGTTATTAATATATATCATGCCTAAGGTTGCCTGTTTTACCTGCATTGAATGTAGTGTTTGATTATTTCTGAATACCTTATTCATTTCGCTTTATAATAATTCATATTACATCCGGAGAGTACATAAATTATCGATTTAGTCACAAATACTGGTTTCTCATTGCATCATTATTAGTTGCGACCTCCCACTCAAAACCATCTATTCCTCCAATAGATGCTTCATGACCAATAATCACATTTAGGAACGGTCTACCACAGTCCACTGTTGTACCAATCACAATCCTAACATGAGGATGTTCTACTCACCAATATAGAATGCGTCAATTCTTCACACCTCCTACGATGTGGGAAGTAGTAGAGAAACATT